>CM060975.1:242366509-244787759 GCA_030765065.1 Deroplatys truncata | reverse complement strand
AGTAGTAGTAGTAGTAAGTAGTAGTAGTAGTGTTAGTAATAGTAGTAGTTGTATTATTATTATTAGTAGTAGTGGTAGTAGTAGTAGTAGTAAGTAGTAGTAGTAGTAAGTAGTAGTAGTAGTAGTGTTAGTAATAGTAGTAGTAGTAAGTAGTAGTAGTAGTGTTAGTAATAGTAGTAGTTGTATTATTATTATTAGTAGTAGTGGTAGTAGTAGTGTTAGTAAGTAGTAGTAGTAGTAAGTAGTAGTAGTAGTAGTGTTAGTAATAGTAGTAGTTGTATTATTATTAGTAGTAGTAGTGGTAGTAGTAGTGTTAGTAAGTAGTAGTAGTAGTAGTAGTTGTAGTAGTAGTAGTAGTAGTGTTAGTAATAGTAGTAGTTGTATTATTATTATTAGTAGTAGTGGTAGTAGTAGTGTTAGTAAGTAGTAGTAGTAAGTAGTAGTAGTAGTAAGTAGTAGTAGTAGTGTTAGTAATAGTAGTAGTTGTATTATTATTATTAGTAGTAGTGGTAGTAGTAGTGTTAGTAATACTAGTAGTAGTAGTAGTGGTAGTGGTAGTGGTGGTGGTAGTGGTGGTAGTGGTGGTAGTCGTGGTGGTGGTAGTGGTAGTGGTAGTGGTGGTAGTAGTAGTAGTGGTAGTGGTAGTGGTAGTGGTGGTAGTGGTGGTAGTGGTGGTAGTGGTGGTAGTCGTGGTGGTGGTAGTGGTAGTGGTAGTGGTGGTGGTAGTAGTAGTAGTAGTAGTAGTAGTAGTAGTGTTAGTAATAGTAGTAGTTGTATTATTATTATTAGTAGTAGTGGTAGTAGTAGTGTTAGTAATACTAGTAGTAGTAGTAGTAGTGTTAGTGGTAGTAATAGTAGTAGTAGTAAGTAGTAGTAGTAGTAAGTAGTAGTAGTAGTAGTAAGTAGTAGTAGTAGTAGTAGTGGTAGTAAGTAGTAGTAGTAGTAGTAGTAAGTAGTAGTAGTAGTAAGTAGTAGTAGTAGTGGTAGTGTTAGTAATAGTAGTAGTTGTATTATTATTATTAGTAGTAGTGGTAGTAGTAGTGTTAGTAATACTAGTAGTAGTAGTAGTAGTAAGTAGTAGTAGTAGTAAGTAGTGGTAGTAGTAGTGGTAGTGGTAGTGTTAGTAATAGTAGTAGTTGTATTATTATTATTAGTAGTAGTAAGTAGTAGTAGTAGTAAGTAGTAGTAGTAGTGTTAGTAATAGTAGTAGTTGTATTATTATTAGTAGTAGTGGTAGTTGTAGTGTTAGTAATACTAGTAGTAGTAGTAGTAGTAGTGGTAGTGGTAGTGGTAGTGGTAGTAGTGGTGGTAGTGGTGGTAGTGGTGGTGGTGGTAGTAGTAGTAGTAGTATTAGTAGTAGTAAGTAGTAGTAGTAGTAAGTAGTAGTAGTAGTGTTAGTAATAGTAGTAGTTGTATTATTATTAGTAGTAGTGGTAGTAGTAGTGTTAGTAATACTAGTAGTAGTAGTAGTGGTAGTGGTAGTGGTAGTGGTAGTGGTAGTGGTGGTAGTGGTGGTAGTCGTGGTGGTGGTAGTGGTGGTGGTGGTGGTGGTCGTGGTGGTGGTAGTGGTGGTGGTAGTGTTGGTGGTAGTGGTAGTAGTAGTAGTAAGTAGTTGTAGTAGTCGTAGTAGTCGTAGTAGTCGTAGTCGTAGTAGTATTCGTAGTAGTAGTCGTAGTAGTAGTCGTAGTAGTTGTAGTAGTGATAGTGGTGGTGGTAGTGGTAGTGGTAGTGGTAGTGGTAGTGGTGGTAGTAGTGGTAGTAGTGGTAGTAGTGGTAGTAGTGGTAGTAGTGGTGGTAGTGGTGGTGGTGGTAGTGGTGATAGTGGTGGTAGTGGTGGTAGTGGTGGTAGTAGTGGTAGTAGTGGTAGTAGTAGTAGTAGTAGTAGTAGTAGTAGTAGTTGTAGTAGTAGTAGTAGTAGTAGTAGTAGTAGTAGTAGTAGTAGTAGTAGTAGTAGTAGTAGTAGTAGTAGTAGTGCACGTATTCACAGTGTCCACCGCCTGTGATGCCATATACAGAATTCCAAGGGAATGTTCGCCTTGCATCTTAAAGAGTCCCAATCCGATATGAAGTGTGGTACAGTTTTGCCTTTTTTGTTTTCTCTACCACTTATGTATGGTAGTGTTGTACTCCACTCAAAGTTCCATATTAGGATTTCACTCGAAATATATGTTTTGAGGCACCCTGTATCCAAAAATCAAACCGTGTGTGTGTTTGTATACCTGTGAAGAGCAAACCTCGGATAAATGCGAAACTTTGTTTCTAATTGGTGCTTGAATCCAACATTTTTTCAAGTATAGGTATCACACAAAGATTTGTACGAAATTCCCCATATCAAACTATCATTTTCATAGAAGCATTTTCGTTATTTTTGATTTCTAAAAAAATGGCTCTAACTATTTTAATTAAAATGTATATTTGACATTTTGGCATTAGAAATTAAACGTATATCTTCAATTTTCTGTGAGTAGCCTATGAAACTCCCTTCATTCTGATTAAATTTTACATAATTTTGTGTAAGTAGGAAACCATAAGACGTAGACAAGACCTTGCTCCGAGAAAAATGTATAGCTGATTAAAATACACAAATTGTGTCAAGCAACTTTTTTTAGCATTAGGCGTTTTCAAAGTATTGTTGTTATATCTTAACCAATTTGAACTGCCATGCGGCATCTACATATAAAGCCTCTTATGTGATTCCTGTTTTTCCCGCATGAGTTCGTTAGTAACAAAAACTGACTTACAATATGCGAACTGTTGTATTTTATTTTCTGAATCGTGCTTGCAGCCAAGTCCATATTGCTTTATTTAAGATTATTTCCAGCCAAAAATATATCGCAATTAAGTAACCATAATAGAAGAATAACTTTTGCAATGAATATTATAGTGCATATGGAGTTGCGTGACGACAGAGTTATGAGAATGTGACACATCAGATATTTTCGATTCTATGATCAGAGAAATTGAAATCGAGTTTTATTTATGGATGCTCTTTAACTTTATGACTCTTAGCGTTCCATTCTATATTGGACGTGAAAGGCCGGAAATTTTGCTCAGTGGTCTCTTTATCGGGCTTGAGATTCTTTTGCGTGCCGTAAATCTACACACGGAGCACCAGCTTTACTTCCCCTCCGAAGGAAGCAATGTTCAGGGCTTTTACGCCGGAAAAAAATTCACCATCCTCCGCCGGGTTTGAACTCCGGCCTCGGAAACTAGAGCCTGACATAATCCCCTAGACCACGGAGGACCACACTGATCATAGATATCACATACGCGCGCAGGAGAATATATTTTCCAAAGTCATATTTTTGTGTTCAGTGGACTTTAAAATGGTATATCAGGTGAAATCTCGTTATGGTTGGGATGCAACATTTCCTTGACCTACTATATATAAAGAGGTGAGAAAATAAAACTGAAATGAGTGTATTTTCCTTTGTGCGTGTATATCTGAAAGTTTCTGTGTGACAACTGTATCCAATTCTCTTATCAAGATAAACCTAACCAAGGTTCATTTCGTACGTATTGGATACGGAAACATCGACTTTATTGCCCTTATAAGAAAAGAAATTCCTATCAACTTCAAACTTCTTCAATAATTATAACTTATCAATTACCATAACAGATACCTAATATTTAGAGAGCATAACACCTTAAAAGGAATCAGCAGGAGGATAGAACTTTATTTATAAAGTAAAAATTTTAAAACAGTTTATTTCAGGATTGGTAGGTACAACTTATTTATTGGCTCAGAGAAGATTTAACATCGATATTAGATGTCTAGCTCTCTCTCTCTCGACAGAGAATAAATTAACAAAGAAGACTGTCAAAGCGTGCTTATATTGGATTTGTTTTATTCCTGTGATGATCTGTTTTTCGGCAAGTTGGTTGAGTGAGCGTTTGAAATGTTGCCCCTCCCGTCTTTGTGTTATACACAATGGGGATTCCCCATGAGAGAGATGAGATCGATTGCAGTCGGAGAATACCCACGCATGGAGCTGTTCTCCGAGGAATGCAGCAGCAGTTCTTTGATGCTACGCTGTCTGTCTCATGTGATGTGGTCCATTGTCCGGTGTTTCAATCCCGATACCTACTGCTTTTTGCCTTTTCTCGATTCCATTCCAAATCAAACGTTTAACCTGTGGAACTAGTCAAAACACATATACTATTAGGCAGTAATACTTAACTTGGAATGAGATCCTAAAGGAATGCATGCATATTTTAGGCGAATTTGATTCACAGCTCTCATGGGAAAAGTCATGTAAAATATGTGGTAAGTTGTCAGGAGTTATTTGCATTTTTGCTTCTACTCTGTGCTTGCAATAAGCAGAGGAAGTACTGTATTCCACCCAAATATTCCATGTCTAGATTTCACTGGAAATACATGTTCTGAGGTCCCCTGAATCCCAAAAAGAATTTTTAGAAAAAGGTTCTTGTGTACATTTATCTGTACAGCATAACCCCAAAACGAAATGTCCAATAAATACCAAACTTAATATTTAAGTTCAGAATCTTCCAAGGATGTGACACAAAGACTTTTAAGAAAATCCCCCAACTCTAAACTAACCTTTACATGAAAGATTTTTCGAAATGTTCGATTTTTTTTAAAAATAGCTCAAACGATTTTGATTAAAATACACATATTTAAGATATTTATTTGAAAACTAAAATGCATATCTTGAAATTTGTGAAAATAGCATTGAAGTCGTCTTCATTCGGAAGGAATTTTGTTTAATTTTTTTATCACTGGTAAACCAAAAGGGACAGAGAAAGCTTGCTAAACAAAAAATTGTAGATCTCTTTAAAAATACACTGTTTGTTTCAAAAATGTTTCTTATGGCAAAGTATACGTCGTTATGGTTTGAATTTTTCAATGATTTTTTATTTTAAAGTACTGTCGCTATTCAACTGTTTCCCACGATGTCATAGAAATATTTTGGAGTTTTTAGGCCAGCGTATTATCTTTTAAACATCTGACTGTCGATTCGGTTTCCTCCATCCCGCTTGTACCTTCAACAAACTGTGTAACGAAACTATTTCTGCAAATATTTATTTCGATTTAACATGAAGTAGATAGAAAAATAAGCTTTTGTAAGAATAGTTGTAGAAGCTATATAAAAATAAATGACAGTACATAGAGAAAGTTATGCGAATGTAACACTCCCCTCCACACACACACACACACACACACACACACACACACACACACACACATACGCAGACGCGCACACACGTCCACACACGCACGAGGATTAATTTTTGGCTTCAAGTTCCACTTAAAACGAAAGGTGTATAAGTTTCAACTTTTTTATTTATCTTTCTATGTTGCAAAACGAAGATCTGCAGGGAATGTATCCATCCTGAGCCAATCATTTACTGTTTACATGTAAAAAAATTCTGTTGCCTTTTACTTCTTCAACAATTTCTCTGATAGTTTTGAACAATGCGCCATGACAGTGAAACATGACAAATACATTCATAGTTTTGCTGTAAAATGTATACCCATTGTTCTTTATTCCTATTGAATTTACATATATCGGGATCCATAAAATAGACTAAAAACTTTGTATAAGAAGATAACACATAATTCATTCGTCCCAAATATTTTTGTAACATTATCTTTTCCGAAATTTTCGCTGTTATATTTATTTACTCAGACTGATATTTTACTACAATTTGTTTTGCAAAGATTAAGAATTGTCTCTTCCTCGTGCATGTTTGTAAATGTTGTATTCCCAAATAATTTACAAATATACTTGTGAAAACTCTCCAAACTTGTACTGTTTTTACGAGACATTCTTTATCTCAGAAAAAACTATTCTCATTGCAGAAGTCATGGTTAAGTTGTGTTTATAAACTTTATCACTTATATACTTGCACTGCTGTCCTATTCGGAATCTGCAGACGCATTTCCAGTTTTATTATTGCTTTTATTTATTACAACATTACAGGGCGGATCGAAAAGTAACGCACAATATTTCTTTTACAAAAAAGTTTAATAGTTAAAACAAAAAAACAAAAAAAAAAATGACAAATGAACTTACACATTTTACCTACTTTTTGACAGAGTCACCAAGTTTCTCAATACATTTTTCCATCGTTTTACCAGTTTCAATATGTTCTGTTCGTAGATGTCCGTTTCCTTGGAGTATAGCCATCTGTGGACTGCTGATTTCACTTCCGCATCTGTCGCAAAACTTGGCAGGCCAGGAATTTCTTCATGGGACCAAACAGATGGAAGTCTGATGGTAGAAGGTCTGAACTGTATGGTGAATGCTGGAGCACCTCCCAACCAAATTTGGTGATCTTCTGACGAACAGCAGCAGCAACATTGGGGTGAGCATTTTCATGAAGAATTTTGACATTGTCAGCATTCAGGTTCGACGTTTTATCATGAAGGGCACGACGCAGCTTCACCAAAGTTTTCAAGTACGCTTCAGCATTCACAGTGGTCCCGTGTTCAGGAAAGTCCACTAATACAACACCATGCATATCCCAGAACACCGTCACAAGAACTTTCCTAGCACATTGAGTCACTTGAAATTTTTCTTCACCAGCATGTTTTCACTCCATACTTGCCTGCTTGGTTTCGGGTGTGTAGTGGTATGCCCGCGACTTATCACCAGTGACGATTCCTTTCAGAAGGGCATGCCCTTCTGCGGTGTACCGCGTTAAGTGATCCAAGCTCGTCATCATTCACTGGCCCTTTTGGTTGTCTGTCAGGTTCTTAGGCACCCAGCGAGCACTAACTTTACGAAATGTCAACGTGTCATGAACAATATCGTACACAGCACCATAGAAAATGTTGAACTGTTGCGACAAGGTTCGCAGTTGCACACGCCGGTCGTTCAAAATTGCCGCCTCAATGACATTCTGCGGGGTTGCAGCTGTTACCGGTCTCCTGGAGCGTTGCGAATCACTAAGGTTCACACGGCCTTCTAGGAAGAATGCACACCACCTGGAGACATTGCTACGGTCCATACAATCATCCCTATACACGCCACGCATGTCCCTGTGAATATCACTCGGTTTATACCCTTTGGCCCACAAGTATCGAACCACACCTCTATCACAGAGGGATCACCCTCACACGTGGACGACAGTAACATGCGCGCCATCTTTGTTGCGTAGTTCACTCTTCTCTCGCTAGAGCTGCACATGAAACAAAAAATACGCTCTGTAGTGAAAACTTCTAACTATATCTATGTGAAATTGCAACATTCCAGCTACAATACCAAGGCAAAAAAAATTATTGTGCGTTACTTTCCGATCCGCATACGTGCATGGCGCAAATACGTCAAAATATTATTAGTAATAAAACAGCGATATAAAATAACAATAATAATAATTATTGTTGTTATTATTATTATTCTGATTATAAATCAGGAACTGTCGGGATGTAAGTTTCCAACTTAGGCTAACCTTTGTAGCCTAGTAGGAAGGAGAACTTAGCAGAAACCATTCTTCGAAATCTTATCGTAATTAGTGTAAAACTTATACAAAAATAGGAATACTCTATAAATAGTAGTCCATAAAATTCTCACAAAGTGACATTAGGCAGAAATAACAATGTACCCTAACATAAGATGTTTTTTAAATGTTCTGAGTATTCTTGTTATCTTTAGCTAAGGCAGTTCGCCTGCACTTATACCAGCGTCTGACACCACCAAGGTACAGGGGAGAGTCAAACAGTGTTGTGCTTGTACGATAGAGTCAAGTTTACCTTCTTTTTAGTTCAATAGTGATGTGACATTGTTGAATTTTTATTGTATTTTAAAACCTCATAAACTACTCTAACACTAAAAATATTTTGAAGTAACCTAGAAGGTTTGTTCTTTAACTAGTCAACAATATAATATAGTTATTTTATGGCTAACTTTGTCTCAAATATAAGATGCTGGCTGGCTACATCGTTGTTCTGTGCAGCTATATGGCAGCTATATTTTTCATCAGATATTATATCTTAATAGTATAAAAAACACCAAATGTTCATTTGAAACTACCTTAAAACTTTATCATATGTTTGATTAATATTGATATCAGCATATCTCTTTCTGAAGATGAAATATTCACTCAAAACAAAATATCCTTTCAAATATACCAGACGTTTCAGTAGAAACATAAAAAATGCTACCATATTACAAATATTGACGCATCATCTTTTGAATCACTTTAAACCTCACATTGGCTTCTAAGAGGGGAGAGAAGGAGGGGGAGATTAGATAAAAAGAATTAAATTGTAATGAGTCTTTACTAAAGAGAAGTAAATGTTGCAGAGCAGTGCTGAAGGCCAGGACATATACTGGCCTTGCAAAATAGTGTAGGGTACCAGGCATGTACATAATAAAGTAGAAGCATGAAAATAAGTGCAACAAAATTTCTAATTTGTAATCTGAAATGTATGTACAATAAACTAAAATGAACGTTGGCTTCACATGAGTAGTATTTAATAATTTTTTCTGAACTGGTACCACAATATACTTTTAGTTTCAATTGCTCTTTTCAACAATGTGAGTTCATCAAATAGGTCACCAGTATTCTATACACCTCAAGCCTGATAAAGAGGCCTCTGAGCAAAATTACCTGTCTTTCATGCCTAATATAGAATGGGACCAAAGCCGTTAATGAGCTCCCATACATTAAAAAATCTGATGTGTTACACTCACATGACTTTCTCTACTCTTGTACAAACTATTTTTACAAACGCTTATTCTCCATATGCTTCATGTTAATGGAGATATCGAGATGTCAATCTTATTGATAATTTTCTTGTAGATGCAAGGGGAATATGGTAGGTTTTAAGCGATAGTCAAATATTTTAACGCTGGTTGCTATGTGGCGCATTCCATTCTCTTTGCATGTCCAGGACATAAGAAAATGAATAACGAATTGGAGAAAAAGTATAAGTATTGGAAAATTTAAGGGAATAACAAGCAATATCTCGCAAAGGGTTCACTCAACAAAAGAAATGTATATGACATAAATTGTGTATTTTAACGCGATATACATTTTTTGTGTAGTAAAATTTTGTCTATCTCTTATGGTTTACCAGTTATGAAAAAGTCGTTCATAATGAAGAATACTTTTGGAGACATTCCCAGAAAATTCGAGATATACATTTTAATTATCATGACAATATCTTAAACATATGATATTTTAATCAAAATCGTTAGAGCCGTTTTTGAGAAAATTAAAATTTTCGAAAAATGTTCCATGTAAAGGGTAGTCTGGGGTGGGGGGATTTTCTTGAAAACCTTCGTGTCGCATCTCTGGAAGATACTGAACCTAAATACCAAGTTTGGTGTTTATCCGACTCTTCGTTTTTGAGTTATGCTGTTCACAGACACACAGACAGACACACAGACACACAGACACACAGACAGACACACACACGGACATGTTTCCAAAAATGCTTTTTTTTTGGATTCAGTGAGTCTCAAAACATGTATTTCCGGTGAAATCTCGGTATCGAATTTTTGGGTGGAATGCAATACTTCCCCTACTTACTATACGTAGTAGAGAAAGTAAAAAGACTCAAAAATGGCATTCTATACAAGCTTTTATAACTGTATACTTTCTGTACTCTCTTACAAATTCTATGCACAGGTATTTATTTGTATTGTTCTGAATCTTCATAAACAATTTAGAAGTTGCTTTCTCTTTCTTTTTACTTTCTCTACTACGTATAGTAAGTAGGGGAAGTATTGCATTCCACCCAAAAATTCGATACCGAGATTTCACCGGAAATACATGTTTTGAGACCTCCTGAATCCAAAAAAAGCATTTTTGGAAACATGTCCGTGTGTGTGTCTGTGTGTCTGTGTGTGTGTGTGTCTGTGTGTGTGTCTGTGTGTGTGTGAACAGCATAACTCAAAAACGAACAGTCGGATAAGCACCAAACTTGGTATTTAGGTTCAGTATCTTCCAGAGATGCGACACGAAGGTTTTCAAGAAAATCCCCCCACCCCAAACTACCCTTTACATGGAAGATTTTTCGAAAATTTTAATTTTCTCAAAAATGGCTCTAACGATTTTGATGAAAATATCATATGTTTAAGTTAATGTCATGGGAAATGAAATGTATATCTCGAATTTTCTGGGAATGTCTCCAAAAGTATTCTTTATTGTGAACAACTTTTGCATAACTGGTAAACCATAAGAGATACACAAAATGTTACTACACAAAAAGTGTAGATCGCGTTAAAATACACAACTTATGTCATATACATTTCTTTTGTTGAGTGAACCGTTTTGGAGATATTGCTTGTTATTTCCTTAAATTTTCCAATACTTATACTTTTTCTCAAATTCGTTATTCATTTTTTTTATGTCCTGGACATGCAAAGAGAATGGAATGCACCACATAGCAACCAGCGTTAAAATATTTGACTATCGCTTAAAAGCTACCATATTCCCCTTGCATCTACAGAGAAAATTACCAATAAGATTGACATCTCGATATCTCGATTAACATGAAGCATATGGAGAATAGGCGTTTGTAAAAATAGATTGTACAATAGTAGAGAAAGTCATGTGAGTGTAACACATCAGATTTTTAAGTATGTAGGTGAGCCCTTTAACTTCCAAGCATCGTTTGTTAGCTTACTATGGTAGTTTAACAGTGGTGTAGCCTTATACCAGTTTTATTTTTATGCGTTTACATATCATCACTGAAAGGCAGAAGCTTCCGCTTCGTTTTGTGGAGAAGTAGAATTAGTATTTTTAGGGTTGCTACATTTTGTTTTCTGCCCATCTTTTAATGCAGTTTGGCATCATTTCCATTGAAAGCTACTCCAGAATTCGGTTTATTTTTATTTTCACAATTACTTGCGGAATTCAATTCTCTCCAAATAGGGCTTGCCATGTATACGTTATTTACCATTGTTATTTATTATTCCGTTTCTTCTATTATCATAATGGGAATTGGCGAAAGGGTGGGCAGAAGGAATGATCCACTTAGAAATGAGCACGAAGTGAAATATTGCGTGTAGTTTACTCGTTCATTCTCTCCCTTTTTCCCCGTCTTGGTTAGATAGTAAGAAGTTTCTCCGTTACTTGGAACAACAAAGAAGAGAAAAAACAGTCGATCACAGCTTTAAAATATTAAAATACTTCTCATTTACGACTCTAAGCCGTTCAAGTGACTATTATTATTTTATTATATCAGATAGTATAGATTTTATACTAAGTTTATATAGAGAGAAAATCTTCGTATATATTTCATAGAGGTATTACAAAAAAAAAAGTATAATAGCATTTTGTTCTGTGATAAGCCATTTTCGAAAGAAAAAAACTTGTTTTTTTCCAAATTAGATGGTTTATTCCATAAGAATGTATGAATATAATATTTGTTGCTTGTAAAATGGGTAGAGTAACATATTTTCGACCTAATGTTGGTAGTAACTATGTGACATCGTGCGACAACGTTGCTAGGTCAAGGTAGGTCAGTGTGAGAACCGACTCCCAGATGTAACCAAAACAGCATACCTGAACTATGAGGTGGCGGGATGAGCGGTTTTGTTTTCCACACGACCCTTGATCCATATATACACGACGAAAGGGTGGTGTAATGTTTTGGCGAAATGACAAGCACAGCTTGGTACCTATTGGTCTACATAAATAGTATGGAAGTAATGCCTTCATCATACAGTAAGCGTTTCGGTCGCTGACTGGAAACCACGCCATGTTTATGTCAGCTCCACTAGAAGTTGAGTCATAATTAAAGTATCATTATACTACGCATTGAAACTCGCAGGTTTAGTGATAAAAACCCCTGGGGTGTGCTTAGTGGATAATCATAAGTAAACATCGGGGAGCGTGCAGCCAGCACACGAAGGAGGCGAGCATGAAATACCATCGCCGCAGAGGAAGCAGTTTTAAACCTTGTAGACGAACAACCCAGCAGCAGTTGTCGGGGAATAGCTCGCGTGGTCGGTGTGTCTCATTAGTTTGTTCTCAGGACCCTAAAACAACAGTTATTGCGACCGTATCATATCCATTGGGTACAGTGCCTCACAGCAGCGGTTTATGCGGCTAGGCTGGATTTCATCAATTGGTTCCTAGAAAAATATGCCATAATTAACTATGGCAACAGACGATGCCACCTTTACAAAAAATGTAATTTTCAGTATACATAACACCATACATAGGCGGAAGAAAATCCTCACAGCATTAGGGAGCATCATTATCAACAGCGATTTGCTGAGAACGCATGTGCAGGAATACATGAAAGGTTATCAACACTCATGAACCACGGGCCAGCGAAAGTGACACCTGTTTATGCGCTGACGTACTTCTGATTTTGAAAGGGAGAGTGCCAACCCCGCTGCCAGCTATCATTCGGCTATTGTGCGCTGCAACGTTGCCAACGTGTGCGCTTTATGTTCTCGAAAAACCTCAAATATCTTGGCATAAAATGGTCATAGAAAAAATGAAAGATACAATGTATGTTACAAATAACGAGATCTGTAACCGGTTTAAATTAGTATAATGACGTCCCTTCCACCCGATATGTATATATATATATATATATATATATATAATACGAATTCTGCTTGGTACGATAAGTATAATGTTGATTGCCCTAGTAAACAAATAAATACATTTAAATAAATTTTTTTGCCGGTTATACGAGCTAGAAAATGATAGGTATGCTTAAATCCATATTATTAAAAGCTTTATTCAATTGCAGAGAATATCTGCGTATACTAAAATTACTTGATTAAAGCAAAAGTCCTCTTTTCTTTGTTTTATTTTTATATAAGTTAAACATAGTACAATCGGATAGGCTATGACAGGTTTGAAATTAATGCACAAATGAATCCGGAGATATGCCAAAGCTATCTCATATTCAACCCAAGGATTGAGTTCCAACAAACATCCTCAGCCAATTAGCCTTATTCGTACAGGTCTTGAGCTCAGGTCAGCGGCGTGAGAGAATAACGTCACCGTACACCGCCAAGACGGTCTCTCTTTCTCTTCTTTTCAAACAAATTAGTGTTTTCTGGTGTCCATTTTCAAATGATTGTCTCGACAAGATACCTTTATGACGCAGAAAGTAATTCCGTAAGTTATGGATAGTATGTAGTATGAAATGAATGCGCAAATAAACCCGGAACCTGCACTAACTCTAAAACTATCCGATATCGTAAGGATTGAAGAAAACTCAAACTAACATTCTCAACCATCGCTGAAATTAAAATTAAATAAATATATTTGTAATTTAAATATACATATAATTATATATATAATGTAATGCATTCACATTACTTTCTCTACCCACTATCATCTATTGTATATGGTTTCTACATACTGTTCTTACGCAAGCTTATTTTTCTCTGCTTCATGTTGATCGAGATAAACATAAGCAGATGCAGTTTCATTACAGGAATCCAGGAATCGAGAGGAGGTCTCCCAGGTTTACCTGAGTGGTTCAGCCTGATTACTTTTGCAGCCTTTCCACCCTCAATGGGGTTTAACTGGAGAGTGAACTATTTTAGGATGGGTGTTAAGGATGGCGTTTTTATTTTAGGATGGAATGAAATGAAAGGAGGAAACATGTTGCTACTCGACGGCTGTCTATTAGGATCTAGCGGCTCTTCTGCACCCTGGTGGGAGTGGTTTTAAAATTCACAGCTTTCATTAGCCGGTGGGTTGGTTTAGAAGCCAATCAGCTCTTGGCTGCATTAAATAGAGGTCAGCTTTAGCTGCTGTTAGTTAAGGTGCATGGTTATCTGGTGTGCCCGCGCGCCATGCGGGGAACCCGATGTCGCTTGAAATGGAGAGTTCTGGGACAATAATCCCCAAGAGATCTGAACAGGGCACTCTGGTGTTGAGGCAAACTCTCGTAGAATTTTGTAGCCCGGCATTTAATTTCATATTCCACGAGGCTTCGTGCAGTAGTCTCACAGGGAAGGAGCGTCCAACAGGATAGATGGACCAACGTACCCTGTTCTGCGCCCGTTGTAGCCATAGCAGCCAGCTGTCTGCGGCATGCGGTCAATGCCCCAGATCTCACTGGCATAAAGCATGAGGGGACAATCAGGATCCTAAAAAGGTGTAATTTTAGGCAAATAGGCATCCCAGGCCTTAGTATGGGGTACAAGGAAGCAATAGACCTCAAGTCCGAGCGGACAGATCCCGAATGTGTTCTCGAAAAGCAAGACCTTTATCTAGCTTCACTCCCAAGTAGATGATGAATTCCTCCACTCAATCCTTCGGACTCTGTACCTAAATGTGGGTCAGTCTAAATATGGGCCAGAAGAGTAGCACGCCATCAGCATACTGCGCCATTTTGACATGCTGCTGGGTTGTGAAGTGTGCCATGAAGACATTGAATAGCGTGGGGGATAGCTCAGAGCGTTTGGGGACTCCGCCTCTTACTGGTCTAAGTGTAGATGTTCTCCCCGCGTCTGTTACCTTAAAGGTGCGGTGTCTAAGAAATCTGGTATGATGTTGTTTATCTGAGTAGGTAGCCCCAGCTGGATAAGCTTGTGTAGGAGACCCCATACCACATTGTTGAGAAGGCCTTCTTGATGTCCAGAGACATCGCGGAAGTGTAAGAACCGTCCTGGAAATCCAGGGCGGTCGCCTCCACCACACGGAGCAGCCTCAGCAGCTGCTGAACTGTCGAATGTCTAGTATGAAACCCAAATTGGTGGTCAGGGATGGCTTGAATGTCTCTCAGGAGGGGATAAGCCATTGAGGAACATACTCTCCGAAAGCTTCGATAGGGTCGGAAAGAGGTTGATGGACAGGTAGTTGGAGGGATGCAGTGGGTCATTGCCTGGCTTCAAAATGCATATCACTCAGGACTCTCGCTACGCTTGTGGAATGTGACCTAGACTGAGACACGTTGAAGACCTTCGTGAATAAGAGCACAGCGCTGAAGGGAGGGTAACGGAACATGAGGGGGTTATCCCGTCAGGTCCGGTCGCCTGTTTGGGATTGAAACACTGAGTGCGCCATAGAGCTCACTTGGGCGGATAGGAAACTATTCGCATCATCGGGGGCGTCGAAAGTTTGGCATACCTCCCGGCGGGCACGTTCCGAGAATATGTCCTGGGATTTATCTCTTAGACGCATAGTACGATCAAGATAGTCAGCGAATGCATTTGCTTTGCCTTGGGGATCAAAGGCGAGGCCTTGGATGCCTTGGAGAGGTGAGGTGTACTGTCCTCAACGGTTTCGCAGGCTTTTGGCTATCCCCCACACGTCTCCACTCGCGATGCACAATCTGATCATCATATCTTCTCACACTTGCTCCTGGTGCTCGCGCAGACGGATGCGCACCTGACGGCGTAGAAGCCGTAGTAGCGCTCGATTGTGTGACGTGCGGTGACGCTGTAAAGTCTGTTTGCAGCCCAGGAATGGAATGGTTAAGTTAACCTGAAGGACGCCTGGATGTAGAGTGGCTGGGGCAAAAACTGTCAGGTTATGGGCACTATGGAGGTGAAGGAAGAGGCTGCTGCCTCCAGGGACGGGAAGTTTGTGACCCTGGCGCTCGGTGGTATGGAAGCGCGGAGACAATTCTGTGCGACTTCCCAGTCGACCTCTCGTGTTCGAAACGTTGAGCCGTGGCTGACAAATCTGGTGTTGATTTCTGCCAACACGGGATTGCAGTCGGAATGAAGTGCGTTAATTAAAGTGAGGGCGAGATGGTGTGCAAATGCTTGGTAATCGCGAATTCGATGACTCAGGACAGTCCTCCACCTCGTGGAAGATGTGTGGGTTGCCAGGGAACCTGCATTTGAAGCAAGGGATCCGGATTAATTATGCGAATGATAGTGTTAGATCGAGCATCTTTCACAATGGCAACGCGGATGTTTGGCATGAAATAGTACTAGGATGTAGGATAAGGATTGTGAAGTAGTCATTGGACACAAACTGCCTAACGGGGGAGCTACACAGAGACTGTCATAAACTATGTACAACATAGGTCCAAGCATGCTGCCGTGGTCTCTAGGGTTTGAAGAGTTGGGAGCTGGATGAGGCGATGGACTACGTTCTGCCGTAAGAGGACCGCCGTGCCGCCTCCTGGGCGGCCCTAACGGTCCGTCCTGTGACAGACTAGCCTGGAAGATGGCAGCGGTTGTTTGGACGAAGATGTGTTTTGCTGACTAAGATTATGTCTAAGGAATGAGTGCGGGTTAAATGTAGCAGCTCACCGCCCTGACCAGCCAGGCCGCAGGCGTTCCAGAACGCGAGCCGAAACGAGGAGCGCAACTAGTTCGATCCGCCATTTTGGACCAACGGGATGACGGTGTTCATAAGGGCTAGCAGTTTCATGGCTACTAGCATATTGCCAGCCGGGTCTTCGGCGGTAAATAATCTGACGAGGAGCTCAAAAATATGCCGTGCGTTGTTCTACAGCAACAGCTTGCATCCCTACAAGATCCAAGCCAGAGGAACGGGGCTAGAAGTGGAGTTGTTGATAGAAGCTTCCCGAGGGGGAGCAGGCTCCTCATTAACCCTATCGGCTCTCTTCTGACGCGGGGCAGTGCCACTCCTCCTGCCGCTTGGATGCCGAGTCGGGTTCCCGGTTGTTCCTGCTCCTCCTTGTCTTGAATATTTCGGAGGTGTTGGGGTTCGGGGATCTGGGACTGGTGTTATTCGGTATGGTGTTGTGATTGTCTGCGGTGCGCTTCGCGGGGGCTGTTGCACAACCTGGGCGATCGTGGATCTTGTAGACTCCTTCTGCTGAGCTTGTGGGAGTTGCTGATTGTTGGGTTCCGTTTGCCGCCGTTTTGGAAGATTAGGCCAGGACTGCTCGTTGCTGTCAGAGGGCGCTCTTCCACCGTACTGGCTGACTGCGTGTCCTGGTTCTGCCTGTGAGGTAGTTCCTGTTGACGTCTGGAGGTGATGACGGCCTTCCTTGTTAAACACCCACCGTAGCAGGCCATATGCTAAACTTTACAGTTGGTGCACGTGGCTAGACTCTTTATGGTGGGCGTCGCCGCATCTAAGGCAGCGCTGGTTACGATAACAGAAGTGGCTGGAGTGGTTAAACCCCAAATATCTGTGGCAATGGGGAGGACCGCCAAAGGTTCTGGATGCCTCTACCTTCACCCGAAGGTATCAGAATGTTGTGACGCCATCTACCTTGGCCGCTCGGTCTTTAGCCCGCTTCATGACAACTAAGAAGTAGAGGACGGGGGATTTTGGCTGCATGACCATCAGTAGCGGGCTTGGTGAGATATAAAAGGTTTGGAAAATTTTGCAAGCTTTTATGTCATTTGTCGATGGGCGGAGTTTAGCTTCCTGCACTGCCATTGGCGGGCCTCAGCACTTGAGCGGGAGTGTGTTTAATTGGCGACCAATGCTGCTTAATTGTTCAGCCACTTGCGAGACTGTCAACTTAGGCAGGCTTGCTGGCAGAGAAGTAGGATAGGATTTATGTGTAGGTGTGGGAAATATCCAATCTTACAGTAGGCGGGGCACCATTGAATGGTCCCTCGTCCAGCCAAAGATTAAGCCTAATACTGCTTAACTTGGGGAATGTGTGAATGAGGGATGGTAGGCCTCAAGCCCCAAGGAACCTAGGCGTTCTTTGGCGGACAGTTACATTTCTTTCTTCTGGGTGATCATAGTGACCCAGGGTGTTTACCAGCTGATCGTAGTGGGTGGCAGGTTTCGCGTACATGGTTTGGGATCTCTGACGCACCATGTCCACGATGTATTGGAGTCCGGAGTAGGAGTAAAGGATGTGAGATGATAATCTACGTCCAGTATCGTATTGTTTATCCTTATCGTTCTGTTCTGTACGACTTGCAGCTTACGGTTGGTAGTCGCTGCCACCGATCCTCAAATCTCGCAGCCATAGAAAATCAGGAGCGGGAGAATCGTCTGATATAGCTTTAGATTTAGGTGTGTGGGCATGCTGGAACGGAAAATAGGTTACAACTACCAGAGCGCGGCATAGCCTTTACTCTGATATGTGAGGCTGAAAGTGAGCATTCGCCCGGGTAGGGTTCCGAGGTATTTGGCCGAGGAGACCCAGGGGATTCTCCTATACAGCAGTCTCAGGGACCGCTCTGACCACCAGCGACGGACCTTGTTCAGGATAAGGACAAGGGCAGAGCTCTTTCCAGACTGATGACCATCCTCCACTTCTCGCTCAATTTGCTGGTGGTCTAGAGCTGTCGCTGTAGTGAAAGGAAGCAAAAACGGACATTTTTGTTCTGCTCCATTATGGGATCATCATCCGCATAGTGGTACGTAATAGTTTGGATTCCATTGGGAAGTCGGACATGTATGCCGCTAGAGAAGCGGAGACAGTATACTGCCTTCCGAGATTCCCGCCGCTATGAATATGACTTATGAACCATTTCCTTCCACTCTCACCCTGAATGTGCGGTCTCGCAGGAAACTGCTGATCAGTGCAAAATAGGGAGGGTGTCTATTTCCTTCACTTTTTACAAAAGGACCCATTGTCATGTAGTGGCGAATGTCTTCTCTACGTCTATCGTACTGCGATGGTCTTGAAGATTTCCTGGAAACCCAGGGCAGCATTTTCGGCCAATCGCAGTAACTGTGAGGTTATGAAGTTTCCATGGCGAAAATAGAACTAATGATCCGGAAGGAGAAGCCTCTCCTGAAAGAGAGAGGTGAGGTGGGTCAGCGGAAACCGTTTAAAGTAGTTTGAAACGGTCGAAAACAGGCGCATGGAGTGGTAATTACGCGGGATTCTTGCCAGGTTTTAAATTGCACACCACTCATTCCAATAAGTTGGAAAGTGAAAGAGATATAGGCATAAGTTGAAAATCCTCGTCAAGTGAATGACGCCCTTTAGGGGAAAGTGCTGGAGCATGGACGCCGTGACGGCATCATGTCCACAGAATTTTCTTGGGTTTAGTCTTTGAGTTCGAAAGCCACTGTTCCGGGGTTACCATAGGAAGACAGTACTCCTCGTGAAGTGGTTGCGTTTCCTCATGGAGGTAGTCCACAGATGCCTCCACGATGTCAGTGAAGTCTTCGTCCGATCTGACCGATGAGTGACGTAACTTGGCAGCCAGAAGTTAGTACCAGCAATTAAATGTGTTTCGCAGACCATTAGAATATAAATTCCGTAGGCATGCACAAACTCAAGTACGCTGGGATAATGTCCCCTTATTCCTTTTGCGTTCAGGTAAATCTGGAGGCCATTACATGGCGGAACTCGAGAACAGAATCTCCAGTGTTTCAAGCAGGACTCGATGTTTCTGCATAGGGTAGATAAAGAGGCCGTTGGTGTGGTTTGGAGCGTCGGTATGCTGACGGTGGCTGTCGTCGCTGTGGCATTGGCTGGTGTCCGTACCTCCATCATGGGCGAGGCTTTGGCATGTCGGGAAGCCGCGGCCTCTGATTCATCCGACTGGTTTTCTCCTGCAGTATTTTGTTACTGCGTTTCGTTTTCTTGTTTCTTTTCCTCTTAGGACACTGAGGTTCTTTTTGTTGTGGCACCTTTTCGGCGATTGTGGCCTCTTTTGTCAGTGCAGACAGCGCAGCAGGCGCCACGGCTTCCTCCCTCACTGTAGAGTCATCTCGGTCTTTTGAGAGCGGCCGCAAAGAAGACTCCCAGGCGAACAGTTGCCGTCTCCAGATTTCCTTGTCGGCGGCTCTCAATGATCCTCTGCCTCGCCACGCTGCTCTTATAGACGCTGACGTGGTCCGGACAGCAGTTGGCACCTTTCTCCCTTCAGGTGCTTTATCACAGTTTCGCAGGAGATAGGGCCCAGCACAGCACAGACATGCAGGCTTGCGTTCGCACGCCAGGCTGGAGTGATGAAACCCGATGCACCTATGGCACTGCACTGATCCCCCTTGGCTGTAAAAGCGTTCCACCTTTACGACTTTGTGGAATAGCACCCGAACAGTATCAATGGTCTGTACTACTTCGTCAGGGACCTTGTCCACAACGACGAGATAGAGAGGCATAGGAACCTTTATGGAACCTTCTTCATTTGTTACAGATTTCCTCAGCTGTGCCAAAGCCTGCTAAGGCAGCAATGCCTTAGTCCTCGTGAAACGCAGCCTTAATTTCCTCTCTATCACACTTACAGTCGAGGTCCCTGATGACTTAACGCTCCACATGAGGTCGATGTAGCGAGTAAGAATAGAAGAGAATGTGAAGGGCCTTCAAGACCTGCTTCGCCGTTTCGAAGTCCCCCGGCGTATAGGTTTGTAGGAGCACTTTTTGAGGCTTCGTCTTCGCCTCAAATCCGTCTTTCATCTCAGCCGCCAAACGACACGTGACTTCAATGTGGTCTTTGAAGCAGCCCGCTATCATTGGCGGAAGCTTTGCCCCTCTTCTGGACGGGAGTTCTGATTTTCCAACGGGGGTGGCAAGAGAACATTTACCCGGGTTAGGGATGGTATCTAGGGTTGTTCGCTTCCTTCCCTCGAGGACAGTGAAGCCGTGAAGGTCGGAAGATTCCCCTCCAAATCAGGTAGAGATGTGAGGGAAGGGAGAGAGGGGAGAGCTGGGGCAGATTCTCTGGTTGCCGTTGCAGTGATGACCTTTAGAGGGGCCGTAGCCTTCCTCTTGAAGCATGTTTTCTTCTTCCTCGCTGGGTTTACTAAGACAGGAGAGGTAAAGGTACTGGGACCTGGTTTTTGCCCGTCATTGGAATCCACGGTCGACGCAGTTGCCCTACGGCTATCCGCAGAGGACCGGAAGGAGCCATATAGTCACTGGGTACCGGATCTGAGGCCCTGACTCTTGGCTAAGGTCTTGCGAACCCGCTATTAGTGGTCAGTCGAGTCTATAAAATGTTAAGAGAAACAAGATGACAGTTAAATAGCAGTAAGAGAAGGGGGTATGAACCTGTTCTCGAAAAACCGTAGAACCTTAGCGGAGACCGGGACAAGCTATCAGGGGAGACTAAGTCCACTACTTGCCCGGTACCGCTTGACGATGGTCACACCGGGCTTTTTCTGGCGGGCTATCAGGGGATCAGTGCCCACTGCCAGCCAGTAGGGGTGGTGAATGCGGCTCGCACTCTCGCGGCTGAACTGCAAGCTAGAAGGGGGTCCATGAGGGATAGAGGAAACGGAATCGATAGTCAGATGTTTAAGGGAGGCTGCTGTGGCTTTAAAATTCTATACTCCTCCAATGACATCGCGAGAAACAAGTGAATAGCGACGGAGCTTTAATAAAGTGTACTAAATATTGGAAAACAGAAACCAATATTAACAGATATCTCGGAAATGGCTGATCCACAAAAAAGTTATTTGAAATAATTGTGTTTTAAAGGATCCACATTTTTTGTGTTGTACGTTTTTGTCTACCTCTTTATGTATACCAGTTGTACAACATTTTACAGAATTCTTTCCGAATGAAGAGGACTTCACAAGCTATTCACAGAAAACTCAATCGTTTGAGGCATTTTTAAGAAAATGAAAAGTTTTGGAAACATCTTCCACGTAAAGGATATTTGGGGTGGGGAATTTTCTTGTAAATCTTCGTGTCTCATCTTTGGAAGATGTTGAACTTCAATATTAAATTTGGGGAGATGGGGGATTCAGAAGTTTCAAGCAAAGGAATTTTTGTATGGAATGCAATACGGATTTATGTATTTATTTATTTATTTGTTTGTTTCAGGGTGTTCCATTACAGTTTGGTAATACTATATGCTAAGGTTAGCTTCTTTACATGAATATTTTAATTCTTTACAAAATATAGTTTAATTCCCTTGCAATATTACTATAAAATAACAATCAATATCATTTTACATAGTCTGCAAGTTTTCAGAATTGATCTTGAACAATTATTGTGAACTGTTTTTATATGTTTGAATTAGATTTTATAATTAAGGTGTTCACATTCCATTTACTTTTGTTACTTTTCTCTTCAAGTGTATTCTTTCATTATCTAACAGAGTACCTTCATATATTAGCTGTTCTATATCTGCTTGTTTTGAATACGCTTGCGCATACGGTCGCCAATTATTTTGAATCCGTGGAAATATACATTTATTCTTCCATGACCAGTTAAACATGTTATACTGGGCGTTAATTTTAGCGTTGTTTCTATTCTGTTATGTACCATGGGGAAATAGGGGCTTAGTTAGTTTGCCATTTGAGGTTTTTCTTTGCCATTTTTCGTACTTAAGTTCTGCATTTAATTGTATATTTCAGATTTTGGCATTTTATTGTAGCATACTTCTAGATTATTATCATTTGCTGCCTCCCTCGCTGATTGGTTCGCTATTTCATTACCAAAATACCTCACTTGGGTCTTTATCAATCTGAAGTATATTTTCCAGTTATTTTTATTTACTGTTTCTAAATTCTTGGATATGCTGTGTATTAATGCTTTATAGTTCACAGGTGTTTTTATGGAGTCCAGAGATATTTGGCTATCCATATATACAGAGTGGACCATTTAAGTTCAGACTGTACAGTATCTCCAAAACGAAGCGTTAGAAAGAAATGTCTAGAATAAGAGTTGCTTGATATTATGCGGGAAAGTAAATGCCATTAGTCGTGTTTTGTTTGGAGGACGTTATAATAGTCATTTTAGGGTCAATTTAACTTTTTTAAGTGGAACCTACATTTTGTATGACTCTAAAATGACCATCATAACGTCCTCCAAACAAAACACAATTAATAGCATTTACTTTTCCCCATAATATCAAGCAACTCTTATTCTAGACATTTCTTTCTACAACGCTTAGTTTTGGAGATATTATATAGTCTCAACTTAAGTGGTCCAGTCCGTATATACTTGCCAAGCGGATCCCATTAACAGCGTCTTCCAATTGACGAATGTTTTCTAAAGCTTTGATTATTATTGCTAATTGTACCGCCTGATTGAACTTCTTTTGTTTACTTAAGTTGGCCGACAGTGTCATTTCCAACGAATATGGCTACGCCTGATCCCACTGCGTTTTCAGTTTTGCTCCCGTGTGTATATATATATATATATATATATATATATACTTTCATTGTATATTCTTCTTTTTCTTTTTTGCCATCATCAATTTTTAGTACTTCAGCAGGATGCGGTCAGTTCTTCGGCTCTTCTACTATTTCCAAATCGCATTCCACTTCTGCTTTTCTTTTTTTATTCTATAGCACTGAAATATCTCTTCTGATTTAATTGTTGTAGAGGTACTACCTACAGAACACAAAACGCTTCAGTTGAAGTAGTTCGGAGGCCTTAGTTATTTTTAGGTTTATAAGTCTGTGAACTCTAATGGAATTTAATACATTCCCTGCCTACTGTGTTCGTGGCATAGAAAGTAAAAATTGAAAAACGCAAGAACACGTAAACCTTATTATCGTCTCTTCTTTCTGCACGTCAAGAATGAGAAAATATTAACAAATATTCGGCTGTTGGAATCTTTTAAACTGGAGACAAAAATTGGACTCACAATAATACGAAACCACTCTAATTCTTGCTCTTGCTTTGGCTTTTAGCAAGACATCTATTGAGAATAACTTTCAGAAAGTGTATATACAGACAAGTAAATGTATTTATTTGTTTATTCGCTGTGTATTTCAAAACGATTAAATCCATCGCATTTTAAATGTTTACACCTAAGTAGCTTTCAATGGGAAACTTGCTGATGAATTTTACAAATTATAAATTAAATTGAGTTTTATTTATGGACGCTCTTTAACTACTGTGGTTCTTAGCGTCCCATTCTTTATTGGGCGTGAAAGACCGGTAATTTGCTCAGAGGCCTCTTTATCAGGCTTGAGGTTATTTTACGTGCCGTAAATCTACGACACGGGACCACCGGCTTTACTTCCCTTCCGAAGGAAGCCATGCTAAGGATTTTTACGCCCGAAAAAAATCCATCACCCTCCGTTTGGTATGAACCCGCGACCTAGGGAACTAGTGGCTAGCATGGTAGCCAATACACCACGGAGGACGACTCATGATGAATTTTACAACCGACTATGCAATGTACACGATGTAACAACAGACAGGACAAAACGCTACA
Organism: Deroplatys truncata; assembly: GCA_030765065.1. Lineage (NCBI taxonomy): Eukaryota > Metazoa > Arthropoda > Insecta > Mantodea > Mantidae > Deroplatys > Deroplatys truncata. The sequence goes on along the minus strand of CM060975.1, from coordinate 244,763,835 downwards.
GAATTGAATTGTCTGTTTTTATAACAATGACGTTATTTCTTTAATTTACATATTGTTTCAATATTACAGGTGCGTGTAGTGAAATTTGTAGTTAGACCCGAAACCTCTAAATGACTTTTTCATTCAATAATACAAATTATACATACACCGAACTTTCTAAATGGAGACATTAGTAGCCTTTACGTAAGCATTTCTCCTTTACTTCCTTAACACACTCTAATGAAGGCTATTGCGGATGGAGTAATCTGTTGATAGTATATAAAGAGGGCAAAGCGTATCCAGGATAATTTCACAAACTACTTAACCTATATTTATAGTTAATATCATGAAATATTATTCCAGTAGTTTACACAACTTTAGATAGGTGGATTCTTCTTATTATCGATTTCTCCTGTATTTTCTTTGAACTTGTCAAAAAACCCTTCTCCTTAGTACGAACATTTTGTTATTCAGCAACAGTGGGAGAGGGAAGTTAAAGTACTTCAAAATTTCACTTATTAGACATACCTAATGTTGTCCTCCGTGGTTTAGGGGTACCATTGCTAGCCTCCAGTTCCCGAGGTCGCGGGTTCAAACACGACGGAGGGCGATGGAGTTTTTCCGGCGTAAAAATGCTTAGCATGGCTTCCTTTGGAAGGGAAGTAAAGCCGGTGGTCCCGTGTCGTAGATTTATGGCACGTAAAAGAACCTCAACCTGATAAAAGAGGTCTCTGAGCATAATTTCCTGTCTTTTACGTCCAATATAGAATGGGATGTTACGAAGATAGCAGTTATAGACCGTCCATAAATAAAACTCAATTTAATTTTTATTTAGACATACGTAAATGTTACTTTTTGGATAGATAATTATTTTCCATTAATAACTACTATATCCTGTATAGCATTTTCAAAATTCAAAGGATTATCGGAGGGAGGCTAAGGAGATCATAAGTATATCTACCGATTTTCCTCCCATTTTCGTGTTGCTGATACAGTGGATCTTTTTTCCATTATTACCAGGGCCCAGATTTTGATGACCTAAAAAGCTTGAAAAATGACGTCTAAAATTTGTCTAAAATTAAACATAAGGACAAAATTGTCCTATAGCTGGGATTTATTTAATTTACTTAAATTTGTATACAGAAAGTTATACATTAATTTATACATAGGTATTACTACTATACAAGTTGAAAAATTAGGTAAAAGAATAATGATAAAATAAGTTAGAAAATTGATTAAATTGTTCCATGTTCTCTTTTGAAGAATATGAAAAGAAAATTAAGAAAATTTCCTTTGAAGCAGGTCTTACAAAACTGTAGCATTAACCGTTTTGAGTTCTCAGATTAGAATACAAATTTCATAGCGAATGAAGAGGACTTCACCCTAACGACAAGGACAATAACAACCTTTACTGTATGCACTCATTAACGTAAAAAAGGGAAAACTGACCTGCTCGCTACCCCTAGTTTGTAACATGAATTCATAATTGTAAATGACAACTGCTCCCCTGACAACAGCAACCCTTTCTGGACTAGCCATTAAGCAGGAATGTGATTTTCTTTCCAAGAATGGGAGTAGAGAATTTTCAAAGTTATTATTATTATTTCTCATTTCAATAGTGAAATTGCTGATGTTTGGAAATTTATCCTCATATAAAATGTCAATAATATAAAACTCCTATAAACTCAACGTAAATATAAGAAAATGACTAAGTAAAGACACAAGGGGCAAGAAAATGGCAAAATAATGACTAAAATCGAAAAAACCGCCCTAAAATACAAACTGATATAAAATGGCCTAATAAATATGAATTTTGATAATGTGGGAGGATCTATGATAAGAATTTATGTTCAGGTTAGCAATGCCTAACTGCATCCGAGCTCTGGTTATTACGATTCACACGAGGGGAGGAGCTTAACGCTACAACAGTTCCAAGTGATAAAGGGAGTTCAACATAAAGAATCTTCTACAATTCTAGATAGTTTCAGTCATTTTCCATGCCGGATGGTTAAGGAGGAAAAACGAAATTAATGAAAAGATCGTTAGGAATTTGAGAAAGCGCCCACGCAACGCTGGCAACTAACACTGAATAAAACATCTCCCGCACCATGTAATACAGCAAGTTTATTATTTTTGTGTATTGCTCTTATTAATATTATAATATAAAACTGTTTGAATACTTTAAAAGCATTAATGAGCTGATTTAAAGGGAACTGTGTATTCCACCATGCTGCCGTAAGGGAACCGATCGGTGAAAATTGGACTATAGCGGTCAACAATTATAAATTAGGCTTTTAACTTCTTATGAAGTCCAGTTATTTAGGAACGTTTTTGTGTAAATATTTTTGTCATAGGAGTGAAAATGAGGGAGTTACGTAGCGATTTAAATAACCCTGAGTGAAGGGTGTGAAGGCATATTTGAGGCTTTGTCTGATATTTTTACTTTCTCTACTACGTATAGTAAGTAGGGGAAGTATTGTACTCCACCCAAAAATTCGATACCGAGATTTCACCGCAAATACATGTTTTGAGACCCCCTGAATCCAAAAAAACGCATTTTTGGAAACATGTCCGTGTGTGTATCTGTGTGTCTGTGAACAGCATAACTCAGAAACGACAGTCGGATAAACACCAAACTTGGTATTTAGGTTCAGTATTTTCCAGAGATGCGACACGAAGGTTTTCAAGAAAATGCCCCACCCCATATTACCCTTTACATGGAACATCTTTCGAAAATTTTAATTTTCTAAAAAATGGCTCTAACGATTTTGATTAAAATATCATATGTTTAAGATATTTTCATGACAAATGAAATGTATATCTCGAATTTTCTGGGAATGTCTCCAAAAGTATTCTTCATTGTGAACGACTTTTGCATAAATGGTAAACTATAAGAGATAGACAACATTTTACTACACAAAAAATGTATATCGCGTTAAAATACACAATTTATATCATATACATTTTTTTTGTTGAGTGAACCATTTTCGAGATATCGCTTGTTATTCCCTTAAATTTTCAATACTTTTTCTCAAATTCGTTATTCATTTTTTTTATGTCCTGGACATGCAAAGAGAATGGAATGCGCCACATAGCAACCAGCGCTTAAAGGATTTGACTATTGCTTAAAACTTACCATATTCCCCTTACAACTACAAGAAAATTAGCCATAAGATTAACATCTCGATTAACATGAAGCATATGGAGAATAAGCGTTTGTAAAAATAGTTTGTACAAGAGTAGAGAAAGTGTAACACATCAGATTTTTCATATTTGTTTTCCAAATGTCCTAGAAGTGTTTTTGAAAACTTTTCTGCATTTATGTTAACCAGTTTATAAATTATGGATTTTAAGTAAAGGATTCGCTATTTTATAAACAAATGCATAAGCAGAATTTCAGGTCAGTTAATATGAGCAAATTTTCCTTGTGTTTTTCCCGGTTGTAGTATTTATACATTTTTCACCATTTAAAATGCTCTTTACAATGTCATTTCAAATTATCAGAGTCAAATTTCGGAAATAGGTTCCCCAATATGTGCTAACTAAAACCTGTTATGTGGTTAATAGTGTGAGGCAAATCTGTTACGCCACCAAACTCGCCCAAGTTTGATAGCTTGATAAGGATATATTTTTACTTTCTCTACTAAGTACGATCCATAGTAGGTACAGAAGGTACCTACTGCATTCCAACCAAAAATTCGATACAGAGATTTCACCGGAAATACATGTTTTGAGGCCCCGGAATCCAAAAGAGGCATTTTTAGAAAAGGGCAGTGTGTGTGTGAATAGCATAACTAAAAAACAAAAAGTCGGATAAATACCGAGTTTGGTATTTGGGTTCAGTACCTTTCAAAAATGCAATACGAATATTTTTAAGAAAATCCCCACCCCCAACTACCCTTTACATGGAAGATTTTTCGAATTTTTTTATTTCCTAAACAATGGCTCAAACGATTTTGATTAAAACACCATACATTAAAAGATATTTACATAACAAATAAAATGTATATCTTGAATTTACTGGGAATAGCCTGTGAGGTTCTCTTCATTCGGAAGGAATTTTATACAATCTTGTATAACTGCTAAACCTTAAGCGATAGACGAAAACGTACTACAAAAAAAAAGTAGATATGTTTAAAACACACCATTTATTTCAAATAAGTTTTTTGTGGCTTAAGTCATTTCCGAGATACCCCTTATTAATGGTGCGAATTATTCAATACTTCTTTTAAAGTGTTCCGTTCGATATTCAGTGGTTTCTTGCAATTGCATGGAAACAGTATGGAGTTTTAAGGCCAGCATATGGCGTCCAGTTCTTAAGCATTTTACTTCGCTATTGCCTTTGATATATAGCGAAATGTGTAATGTAGCTATTTCTGCAAAGGTTTATTTGTACTAAAATGAAGTAGATAGAAAAATAAGCTTTAGTAATAATAGTTTCTGCACCTACGAATATCGATAGAGGGTAGAGTAAGTATGTGACTGTATTAGATCAGCTTTTTTTTTTTTTACAAAAAGCTGAAACTCAGAATTGAACAAAAATTATTTTTTAAAAAAGCAATTAATTTAAAACTATATCCCGTAGATTATTTTCTAGCTCGGTAAGAAACACAAGTAGGAAAAGCTGTTTAAAAGTTTTTGAAAATTATATCGTATGGGGCATGTTTTATCCATAACCTAGGAACGACTTAACATATATGTATACAAAACTTTGGTACCGCCCTTCTTTATAGACATAAGGTGTGATAAAAAATTCAAAAAGCTTTTTGGCTTTTGTCAAATTGACAATCGGCTTTGGCATAATGTGACTGAAAGCGATGTTCACATTATGACTATACAACTTTATAATCTTATGTACCGAGCGGGATGGCCCAAGCGGTAACGTCTGTGGCGCGCATTCGGGAGGTCGTGGGTTCAATTCCCGTGGCCGATCTTTCTGGCCCATGGTTTTTTTTTCGGCGGTTTACCTGCGTCGCCAGTGGAATGCTGGGAAGGAACATTACTTCCCTCGAACTTCCTAACCCTACATTTCATCTTCATTCTCATTTCACTTCGCCTTTCATCTTCTTGGTCTTTTTCAGGGTTGCAAGTGTCGGTAGGAGGTCTCGGCGTGTGCATGGCAGGGGAAAAGGATGCTCAGAGGAAACCTTTGTCTTCCGAACTGCGAGCGGTCTCCGGGTCGCGGCCTCCCCCCCCCAGGGGATGTGTAAGCCCACAGGGGAGAGGGGAGCAGGCTGTACCAGCCACCAACCCGGGGAGTTCAAATCTGTAAACGGTAGGGTGCCTCCTGGTCCGGCAGCCCTCTGTCTCCTCTCACCTTATTCATCCCTCTCGGAGGCGCCCCGTCAGAGGCTTAGGTACAAAAGATCTGCATAGGTCGAGGTGCTAAGTCCCCCCTCCACTTCTAGTCCTATCTTATAATCCTATATTAGTAAACTAGACCCACAAGTGCAGCCAACAGATTAGAGTGCTTCTCTTACTCTCCTGATGAAGGGTGTCTCCGAAACATCGAATCAGTCATGGTGTGTGACTGGGTGTCTTTGTCTTTTACTTAGAACAATCGAGTTCTTTATACATATTAACTTAGAAATCATTCAGTGATGACAAAGTGTACTGTAGAGTGCATAAAAATGCCATTTGTGTCAAATAACGTTTTTCGTTGCATTAGCCGTTTCTGAAATATTCTTTTTTGCATCTTTTAATTTTTTTCTGGTTGAAAATTAGCATGATTATGAAGTAACTTTGAACATTTGCGATTCTTCTTCTTTATTACCACTTGAACTCAGTAACAAGGACGGTCGTGTTACATAGACAAGTGGTGTTTTGCTTTCGCATCATGCATGTACCCAAATCCATATGGCGCAATTTGAGATAATGTCACATTTATCGCGTTGCTGTAACGTGGATAGAGGAATTACTTTTTGTATGAATAGTATAATGTACAGGGGATGTATGTGAAGTTGTATTGTGTAGAGAAATTCTTGTGGATGAGACACACCATATATAGTGTTTTAATGTAAATAGTCTGTGTGGCTCAAATTACTTATGGGCATGGGCACCCATTTATGTTTTGACTGTGTATAGTAAGAACTGCATTAAAGGATTAAACATTTGAGAAAGATAGCTTTGGAAAGTTAAAAGATTGTTATAACTTTCGCTGGGTCCAACAGAGTAACTACACAATTATTATGTCTAGCGGTTACACGGAGTAGCCATACGTAAGGGATTGAACATTTTGGGATAGCTTATAGCTTTCTCTGAGTCCTAAAGTTCGAATGCACAAAGCTTTACCAAATCGACCAAATGATTTAGATCTGTTTGGTTTTGAGATTAAAGAGGAGGTACTTTTTGAAAGCAAAAATGATCACACTTTTCTGCAGATAAACCGAACGCTGCTGATCTATAAATAAGGAGTTGAAAATTTGGGTAGGGATAATTTTGGGAACAAGGTAGGTCGTAATTTTCATCGAATTCTAAAACACAGATATCCAGTGTTTTTTGTTTCTGCATCACCCCTAAACTGACATCAATATTCAACGAAATCGTAGGGAAATTAGCCGATATCTGCTGACATACACACCAAATTTTTACGTAGGTATGGCACCACATTCGCAAAGAAAGCACAAAGGAAAAAAAAAAGAAATAAATTAAAGAAAGGACCAGAAACACTGTTTATAGTCCTTAAGTCTAATAAAATTGTATAAAAATTGGCTGTTATGAATATGAAAAGTATTTCCCTAACCCTCCAATTTAAATTTTTTTCGCAACATCTTGTATTCATCAGAAAGAGCACCGGCTTTCACTTTTGAAAATACTGAAATAATTATCCAAATCGGTTCAGTGCTTTTCGAGTTACGTTGGACGCGCGCACACGCAAACACACACACACACACACACACACACACACACACACACACACAATTTTCTTCTTTCTTCTTCTACCTTTCAAGGATTAGGTTTATCGACCTGTTCCGGCCTCAATTCCGTCTTTTATCTGGCCTTCCTATGTCCCTCTTTCCTATAGATTTATATTGTAAAGGCATCTTTAGAATCCTTCTTTCTTCCATTCTTTCCAAATGTTCTTTCCATTTTTATTTTTGTTCTTCTAATTTATCCTTCACTGCGAAAATATCCAGTTCTTGCCTAATTACTTCATTAGGGATCCTGTCCAATTTATTGCAACCTTTAACTGTTCGTAAAAATTCCATTTCTGCAGCCACATTTTTTGTCACATTGTGTCACATTTGTTACACATTTTCTCTGTGATAATATAGATTTACATCAATATCCAAACTAGGTTTTCTTTAGACAGTTCCAAATGTATCATAGGCAGAAATTGTTTTCTGAGTTTTAAGAAATATTTCAATTGGGATGGAGTGTTTCATGGGGTGGGAAAAAAAGTTAGTCATCTGTATCTCATGCGTCTAAAAATGTTTCAAAGATAGCGGTACAGGTTATCGATGTGCGCGTGCGTGTCAGGCAGCTCTGCGCAAGATCTCGCTCATTTGTCGTTCCGCCATCACAGTCGACTCAGTTAGCTAGTACGCTTGACAACCGATGAGAAGGTGCAATTGAAGTGCAGTGGTGTGTGCGCGGGTGATACCTCGGGTAAAAACTAATTCGAAATGATTGAACTCTACAGAATTTGGGCGTTCTGTATTGCTCTCCTGGTTTCAAGAGGAGTTTATAGTTATGTGGAGGTAGGATAACCTCAACACACTAGTGTATGGGATATTGTATGTTCCAGAATGGAAGAGTGCTAAGTAGCCATGCTTTCCAGCATAATAGTCAAGGCCAGCCATCGATTTTTGTTTCGAACTTGTTCTTACACCAATAGTAACTAAAGCAGCTAAGTAATTTATGACAGCCCTGTTGGTATAGCGCGGAAACATTTTGCAGTGTTAGTTTAGCTTCCGCTATTGATCTGAAGTCGCCTTTGTGGGATATCGAAGGCGTTGTTGAAACCAGCGATAGCGGATAAAGGGTTTTCCAAATATAATAGCTTGTCAAATAAGTCCTAATCTTTCTTACTATTAAAAGCCAACTGCATAACCTCTAGGGCATTTAATTTCTTCTTTACGCTTTGCGTCAATGTAGTGGGTGGGACCACTGGTGAAGTTTGTATAATGTTTTGTTTTCCATCTGACGTATAATAAAATTTCAAGTTGAAAATTTTGTTTTAGCTTTTGCCTTAGTCAAGCTTGAAAGTTTCTGCTTTATTCCAGGGGGTTAATTGTTATTTTTCTTTATAAACGCAAACAGATGTTGATGGCTTGGTACCTTGCCGGCATCGATTTCATTGGTGCACTCTATTCTTCTCACGTTTTAAGCCACTTGCAAGCTTATTTGCCAAATTTGCAGGTGTATTTTCTTTTGAGTTTGCAAGAAAGACAGGTCATTTCCCGTATTTGCGGTTGTAAATAAATAAAAAAAATGCTAGGACATTTAAATCACCATATAAATGTTGTTACCATTATTTTGAAGTTATTTTATTTCTGTGCCCTATAAATCCAGTGTTGTACCTGAGTGCATGATAAAAGTGTTGTTTACATTTGTGTAGAATTTGAGATAAGCAGTGTTCAGGAATTAGCTGTTATCTGAAATGCTGTTGATATTAAGATATGGACCTGAATGGCAAGGCAATTAGGATTTTTGTGGTTTTATTAAGATATCTAACAATACATACCTAGCAAAACAATAAAAGGAGGACTGAACAACTACTGAATTAGAAGTATGATTAAAATGTAAAACATAGTAGTATTGAAAGTGATAATTAGTAATGGGATATGAGTTGGGTTTGATTTTAGAATTAAATGCCTTACAGAAACCAATAAGTCATTTTTAAAAATTATTACTTGGGCGATTGGAAAATAAATACCTACTGATTTTACATGCAAGACGTTTTATCATTTACAAGTGGTATTCAGAAGTGTTCTTAACATTGGGTAGTAATTGTCTATCGAAGCTTTACTTGGTAATAATAGATATCCTGTTAATTTGTTTTTATCTATGAGGACTGAGAAATAAGATTGATTAAACCCAACATATGGTTAAACATCTGACGAGTACAAATATGAGTGCAAAGCTTTGGTTGAAAGCATGTAAATCAATGCCGATTTGTAAATTAGAAAATTATAGTAGAAACTGAATGCAGAAATATCAACTGTAGTATGATAAAGAATTTATCAGGCATTAAGTGCACATATTATAGCAGTGTTTTAAATGAAACTCAGCCTAAAATGTAGTGTCATTTTCCTCTGATGCATAATTTTGTAAGCACAAAGTACATGTTCTCAAACGTTTCATTAGCATTAATCCACTACTCTTCATTATTTCATGATGTAATATGCAGATTTTGTAGATCTTGAAAACATGTATGAATTTTTTCTATACAATTCACCTTTTTAAGAATTAGAAAATTGTGTATAGCACAAACTGAAATAATAAGGGAGCTCAGTCAAACATTGTAAATGTCAAATATCTTCAACAAAATTTACTTTTTTATATGTGAAACCTTATATCAGAAAGGGAAGTACTGCCATACTTTTAGCTTCAGTTTAGTGTAAAGAAGGTTAGTTGCAAAATAAAACTCTAGTTCTGTGTATAATCTGCAATATTTACTGGCAATTCTGTTTTGAAACTGCAATTAGTTAACATCTAATGCCATCACTTTTCCTGTAAAAGTTTAAATGTAGTTCAATTGAAAGGATAGCCTAATTGTATTTAAAAAAAAAAAACAAAAATACAGGCACTATGGACGGCATAAATAGTTGTGAGCAGAAAATTGTAAAAATGTCTTATGTGTAACACAACATTTGCACAACTTTCAGTATCTATTATTTCTCTATATGTTACCAATTCATAGGTCTTAAATAGATATTATCAGTATAAATTGTGTGTCTTCTATCCATGTTATGTTAAGTCTTGATAAATCATTTCCTAGAAAGTTTTAGTTTTGGCAATACAGACTTAGGAAAACAACGTAAAATTGTTTGCAAACAAGTTAATGTTAGTAATGAGCTAATGAAAAGAAGTACATTTTCAAACTGTATGTTACTTAGGTGGTGCATGGAAGTAAACTTAATCTGAACTTAATATACTTTTATAAATGGTTAGTGATACTAAAGAACTTATTTGACATAAATTATCTCCATATCTAAGCAATTTTCCTATAGTAAATCTTTGCCTTTCTTTAATGGCTTCTGAATTCCCAGGCTATTTGAAAAATTTTAGATGCTCTTAAGCCCACCAATATCTCAAACATAATATTAATCTGAATCAAAATAATTAGTAATCTTGAGAAAATAACAAATTTTAAAAAAAATTCAGTATGAAGGTTTGGGCAACTCTCATTAAAATCTTTACATGTAAACGATTGGGCAGTATCTAATACTTGAGAAAGGAAGTAGAAAACAAATTTTGCACTGATATTTAAAAACATTTCCAATTTGTTTAGTAACCTAAGGTTGTTGAAACTACTCCACAGTTGCTAATGAGGATAGAAAGAAGTAACATGTCCTAATGCTGCTGATGTTTCAGGTTTTCATAAAATGAAATCATTTTCATTTCTTAATTCTTTTTAACCAAAATAAAGTTAGGTTTAAAAATTGAATTATTGAAACATTTACAAGCATCATAATAGGAACCTGGATGAGTTATAAGACACCACTTCCATTTAATATATTTTAAGTTTGTTTTTCAGTTTTTCATAGTAGAATAATTTAAATAATAATAATAATAATAATAATAATAATAATAATAATAATAGTAATGATAATTGATAGAAGCAGCATTAGTAATAAAATAAAATTTATTAATGGTGAAACTAAATACTGAAAATGTATACCTATTTTAGTAACCTCGTAATACTAAACATATCTTTATTAACTTCAACTTTGAAAATCCATTTTTTCAGTGGTCAAGGAACATTAAGTTTAATGTCCTATAGCCAAGGACATAATATCTTATGGTGAATGAAATGAATGTTTATTTGAGCCCTGCTGGTGTAGTTATCCAGTGTTTTTTACTCAGGATAAGGGAAAACCAAATATAACATTATCCACATAACTCTCTGCATCCAAGGTTTGAACTCGGGTCCTCCAAAGAAAGAGACAGACATACTACCTTCATACTACAAGATGAACTATGAAACGTTATTCTCTGCAGAATACTTACATTTCTTGTGTACAATATAGTTTGTTCCTGTGTATTAAAATTATGAAATATTAGTATTGTATAATGTGTTTGTTACTAAGGGTGTTTGGTATGTATAAATGCTTTGTGAAATTAGTCAGCTTTTTAGGAGAACGAAGGGATTATGGTAGTATTTTGTGCCCCATCTTTTTTTTTTATGGATAATTCTGTGCCCTGCTGCATAATGTGAGGTAGAAGGATGAAAGAAGTAACCCAATATGCAAGAATGTAAACTTAATTTGGCAAAATTGGCTATTGCTGCTGTCAAACCCCCCCCCCCTTCCACACACCTGTCAAGGAGGTGCATCCCACAGTTTGAGAACCATTGGATTATGATGATAAGCACACACAATTCTTTGCCAATGCACAAGGCATTTTTCAGATGTAGACAATGTTTGCAGTACAAACTTTCATGGCCCTTGGTTCCATTTACTGTGTCTCTGTTTTCAGGTAAAACATGCATTTGCAGACTAGTTGGTTACTCAGAACAGCTAACCAGCCCCAGACTGTTTTATTAAATGCTGAAGTAGATACTTAATAATGATTAACTATGCAAACAACTACCGAATAAGCCAGTAAAAATGTACTGGCTTGAGGCTGTTGCGCTTAATAATTGCGACTTATCCTAGTCATGGATCAAACCTGCCCTATTGAGCACAGAAAGCCAATAACATTAATTCTAATTCTGACTTGAAATTATATATAATACATTTGAATGATATGCCTTGTGGACTAGGAAATGTGTTCCATTCCATTGTTTCATCAATGAGCAATAACTGTGCTATCCTGTCACTGGACTTGGTGTGCTTTAGAAGCAGTTATATCTTCTGTAGATCTAACTTGTTGTAACCACATGTGTGTTAGAAAAGGCATTTTGTGTCAAAATGTAAAATGTCATTTGTTGTTCATTTATTTAAACCAGTATACGCTACATTATATGGCTTCCTAACATCAGGAGCTTGTGATACAAACGTTCAGTGCACTCTTGTGTCCTCAGCACTAAAGGCATGTTCTTCATTGCTTATGCAAATCTATTTAAGTACAGTTATAACCTTTATTTCAAAATGTTACCCTCATCTTTTGCTTTTATTTAGGCAAGGCTAAACTTTATGTTCACTACATTGATGAAGGCACTGTTAATATTACTTATACGACTTAAACTTCTCCATAACAGTGTTTCACTGTCTTACTGCTCCCTGGTTCCCTTGTGAATATGTCAGCCATAAGGTTCCTGGACGTTTGCTGACCCTGTGTTCCATATGGTGTGGTAGATTATCATAAAATGTTACATTGCTGCATATTATTTATCATTTTCTTAAGTGACATGTGTTTTGGTAAATTTTAAAAAAAATAGATAACTTTTTTCTGTAACTTGCTGAAAAACAAATGCAGTATTTCACTTATATGGGCTTCATGATTCTGTTTGTTTGTATTTATATTTCCTTATCAGAGCAGAAGAAATTCTTAAGTGTGGTTAAAATTATAAAATGGCAACGTCAGTTGTATGTTACTGTTTGATACAAGGAAACAATGGAAGTTTAATAAACTTAGTGAAAGATAAATTGTGCAGATTAAATAATTTTTAGTCCCCAAGATGATATGAGAGATGCTGATGTATATACTTGTTAGGGATTTTAACTCTTTGATCTTTGTATATCAAGACTGCTGTTTTTTCTAATATACATCATCGGTGATCTTAGTTCTTCCTGCTTACGGTATTGAAACAGGTAATGGAAATGGCAACACATATCCCATTTAAGAGGAACTTAAAAACAGGCCAGTAAGCTTATAATGTACAAAATAAAGTAATGCTAACAAACAAATGTTTAATATTTTCAGGCTCACCATCTTGGAAGAAAACAATGTCTTTACCTAAAAATGTATAATAATATAACTATTTGCACAGCAATAGAAATCTAATCTTCTGTGGAAGTTAACTGCATCTTTTTTGGTCAAATCACAGTTGGAAACTGGGAAATGTCTCTTTCTAAATTTTCCAGAACTAAAATTAAAAGTCAAGTCTCTATAGATGGCTTAAAAGATGGGTGTGATAGTTTCAGTGTATTCCTGCTGATTAAAACTCTGGATTTTATCATAGAAAGAGAAATTTCCTGATTGAGCAAGTGAGAAGTTAAGCTTTTCTTTTTCTAACATATGCCACCATCATGTGTGTGTTAAGGTCCATAAAATATTCATATACCGTATAATATACTGTTCTCTAATCTGATTCATTTATATGCTGTTATTCCTTACCTGAGGTCACCAGCAATTATTACTTTCGAAATATTTTTATTGCTGATCAGCCATCATGTTAACATTTTCACCTGTCCTTTCACTGGTGGTTACAAATGCCTAGTTTTATTACTTTTGGCTTTAAACTTTGAAGCTCACATGAATATTCACACTCCTTCACACTTTGATTCTAGGGAAGTAGGGAATAATCACAATTAAGAAATAGATTTCCCACTGCTGCTGAAAATCTTAAAGCATTACCTTTCGCCAGCACCACCTAGAATAGTACAGAGATCATTTTATTGCAAGTATAAATAGTTTTCAGATGTAAACCATAAGAGAAGAATTGAAGTCTTCTGGGCAGGTTTTGGATCAGAAAGCGCTGCACATTTGTTTTAATAAGATTGGACATATTTCTCATAAGCTTGTTCTTCAGAGTAGAATGTGTGTTTACGCATTATATGGGACTTAGCTAATGGTGACAAATTTAAAATGCAGTAAGGGCTTACATATGCAAACATAGTATTCACACTGTTCATAGGGAATAATTAGTAAAATGAATGTGTTGAATTTTTCTCTGTAAACCACATAAACGCAAAAATCCATATTTTCAAAATGTACTACCGTGTATAAATGTCCATTCCTTAAAGTTCTCGTGACACATTTTACATGATTGTATTAATATATAAACATGCTCGTCACAACTAGTATAGGACATTTTCAGTATTTATTCAAAAGAAAGTATTAGCGCCCCACCCTTTCTATCGTTTCATCCCTCAACGCGGTTTGCGCCCTGCAGTTTGTTAACAGCTGCGCATTTATACACCGCAGTTTTGAAAGCAGGTTCGTACCGTGATAATAGTGCCAAAGTTTCCGTGGGTCGACAAGTTCTACAACATTTGAGCATTATGTCGTGCGCCTTTTATATTGTCTATACTGATTATTTATAGTAAGTAGACGTCTTGCATTTCGCCCAAAAAATTAATACCGAGATTTCGCAGCAAATGCGCTTTGAAACTCCTGAATGCAGTAAAGGCACTTTTAGAAAAAGGTCAGAGTGCACACGCGCATGTGTGTGAGCAGTATAACTCGAAACGAAAAGTCAATTAAATACCAAACTTGATAATTAAATTCAGCGTCTTCCAAGAATGCGACACGGGAATTTTCAAGAAAACCCCTCTACACGAAATTACTCTTCACATGGGAAATTTTTCGTTATTTCTGTTTTCTCAAAAATCGCTCTAAGAATTTTTATTAAGACAACGTTGTTTAACACATTTGCAGACAACTAAAATGTTTAAGCTTGAGTATTCTGGAAATAGCCACCGAGATCCTTTCATTCTGAATGACTGATAAACCGTAAGAGACAATCAAAATCTTACTATACAAAAAATGTAGATCTTGTTAAAGCGATGGTGGGGGGGGGGGAGCACTTAACATGGGAATCTAAATTGAACTCGCACTGCGACCACGCCTTCACTTAATGTAAACACTTAATAATTCCCTAGAGTGTAACTGATGTAGTTATCTATTCGCAGTTGCACCCTTTGGATTAAAATGTTACATGGCGTTTAAGTTGTCCTTTTTGTTAAAATTAAAGCAGTTTTATTGGGGAAGTAAATAATAATTGATAGAACATTTTAAGAATGCAAAGTTCGTATTGCTTTTTCTATTACCTACTTATGTTGGATAGAATAAGTTATTTCACCCAAAAATTCGATATTGAAATTTTACTTTTGAGGTTCCTGAACCTCCCCGCGCGCACGCGTGAACAGCATTACCCAACGAAATGTCGGATGAATACAAACTTCATACTTAGGTCAGACACTCTAAGGACCGAACACGGAGAGGTTCATGGAAAGTTCATGCTGCTCCAGACGACTCTTTACTTGGGCATATTATTGTTTTGTTCTGTCTTCTCGAAAATGCCTCACACAATGTATATTTTAATTTTTTTTAGTATTTTAACGCTCGTTCTTGCTACACACGGCAGACATTAGTAATATGTGCAATGAAATGCTCCAGGCCTAAGTTTGTACCTTCCCGGAATTTGCCAGTTTTGACGACTGAGTAAAACCTGTCAGGGAGGCGGCCATGGCGGGATTTGAATTCTAGACCTGAATGCCAGCCTCACGCGTTACCGCCAGTCACTTGTTTAAGGTGTGCATACATGAAATTTTTTCTGAACAGCCTGTAGAACCTTCATTCTCTTTTAATGTAATATAATAGGGAAACCATAAAAATAGACCAAAACTTACCAAAAACAAGGAGATAAAAATGCAGAGATATAATATGAAATATTGTGAACAGTTTTAAATAGAATTATCCATTTTCAAAATATTAATTGCCACCAAGTTTTCCAAAGTCAAACTGCAATGTGGATATTTGTGAAGGATTTCTGAAAATTTGCGACTCATTTACTTTTTCTACCACGTACCTAGTTGGTACAGAAGGTATTGTATTCCACTCAAAAATTCGATACTGAGATTTCATCGGAAATACATGTTTTGAGTCCCTCTGAATACAAATAAAAATATTTTTGGAAACCCGCGTGTGTATGAACAGCATAACTCAAAAACGAAAAGTCGGATAAATACCTAGCTTGGTATTTAAGTTCAGTATTTCCAAGGATGCGACGCGAAGATTTTCAAGAAAACACCCTCCACCCCAACTACCCTATACATGGAACATTTTTCTAAAGTTTTGATTTTCTAAAAATCGGCTCTTAACGATTTTGATTAAAAGGCCATATATTAAAGATATTTACACGACAAATAAAATGTACATCTTAAATCTTCTGAGAATAGCCTGTGAAGTCCTCTTCATTCGGAAGGATTGTTGTATAATCTTGTATAACTGGCAAACATTAAGCCATAGACGAAAACGTACCTACTTCATACAAAATGTAGAGATCTTTAAAACCACAATTTATTTCAAATAATTTGTTTTGCGGCATAAGCAGTTTCTGAGATACGCGTTATTAAAGGTTCGAATTGTTCATTACTTGGTCATTCTCTTGAAGTCCTTTCGACATTCAGTGTTGCTGGCGATTGCATAGAAACAGTATGGAGCTTTAAGGACAGCATCCAGCTTCCAGTTCATAAACATTTGACTATCGCTGTTTTCTTTGTGTCTACCTAATGCATAATTTAGCTGTTTCTGCAAAGGTTTATTTGAATTAAAACGTAGTAGATAGAAAAACAAGGTTTAGTAAGAATAGTTTGTATCCCTACCAATAAAGATAGAAGGTAGAAACAGTCTAGTGAATGTATCGCATAGAATTTAGTTCCCTATCACGTCATTGACGTATGGAGACACCCTAGCGCTGCCGTTTGTAATCAGGTTACCCCATAGTCAGTGATTCCGCCATGGCGGTATCTTCCTTGGTGTCCATATGTGGGAGAAGTAGGACGCTGCGGCAATGAAATGACCGACAATTCTGTTTCAAGATATGAGGTTCTTTCACGTGCAATAAACATTATACGGACCGACTGCTTTTCTTCCCTTTGGAAGGAACCTAAGGTAAGGACTTTTACGCATAAAAGAAAGAAGAAGGAGATAAAGAAATCCATCTCCCTAAGCCGGGTTTGAACCCGCGACCTCGGTAACAGGAATTGTCGTGATATAAGCATTTGAGTTTTGTCTTCACATTGCACGTGTGAAATCCGTATTGTACAACTTGAATTTTGATAGTTTATTGTGATTGATTAAAGTGGGTAGAAAATAATTTTTATATGAATTGTGTAAAATAAATTTTGGTAGTGTACATTACATTTTTTTCTTTTGTTTTGCTCTGTGAACTATTTTCTGAATCCTGTGAAAGTTTATCTTAATAGAGCAAACGAGAAATAAAAATTTCCAAACAGTATTCCCTGTAATGCTATGGTAATGTATATAATAATGTATTATATTGCCACTATTATAATGTATTCCTGTATAGGTTACTTACTAAAAAACTAAATAATTGTATCTGAATGATGCATTTTGTGTGCTTCAGAAGTCGCTTGCATTCCAATAAAATATTTGTGCAAAATCTTGTAGAACCTTCGTGCTCATCACTAAAGCCTCAAGTGGAACGATCTGTTGATTATTTCCTGAAAAACAATATACAAGATGAATAAAAATGAGACGTTGCTTGTAACTTGATAATTTGAACTATTTATTGGATTTGAACAGATGCTGCAGCTTGGGCTCATTAAAAGTTGAAATTAATGTTTAACTATCGATTTTCAAAAGTACTGTTTTATACAAATGTTTTAATCAGCATGCACATGGATCAACAGCAGTGATAGCAACGCTTTTGTAAATGACCTTCCGTGATACACTTCAGGTATCTCATGCGTAGAATAAGTATACTAAATTTGCATTTTTTGTTTGCCTCTATAGCTTCTAGAGGTCATGAAAAGCGAGATAAGTGAACTTTAAAAACTTTTAGTATGTTTTTCTCCTTATTCCTTATTAATGTGTGTTGGTCAGCGATTCTCTTCGTGAATAAAATGCTGTGAATAATTTGCAAAACACAGTCAGTAACAATATTCTTGGACTGCCTCTTTGCTCTGGTGGTTAGCATGCTAGCTTACAAATCCAGAGGTTCCGGGTTCGGTTCTCGGATACGAATTTTTCTTTAGCCAGGATTATTCCCCATTCTCCCTAGTGTGGGGGGCGTGATGAATAGAGAACCAAAATATTAACACGATGGTAAACGAGTGAACATTGTCGATGAGCAATTGTTCTAAAGGCAAAGCCACCGATATGACTTGGGGCAGCATATAAATTGGGGGGGGGTCCCTTGCTCCTAGTTCTCCTTCAATTGCAATATACTGATTTAACAAAGAAATAAAAAAAATATTATTTCTTTTATTAGAGAAAGACTCAAGCATAGACATTCACGTATTAAGGAAAATGAAATGAACATATTCGAAGCAATTCACACACGCTGAGCATTCATTATTCCTAAGCAGTATTACTGTCCATATGAGTAGTCGTGTGTTAAAAGGTCAGATGTCCATCAGAATTAATTTTCTGATATGAAGAGAAAGCTTATTTATTCCTACGTTTCACGAGTTTTCCCCGAATTTCCCATTCCAGAACCTGGTACTACCACTCCTAATGAGGAAGGTTGATCTAAAACCTCTTATATTGAACAAAATGATAATTTTCCTACATTTCAAAAACTCTGGGCTTGTGTCCTTTTAACAAATTTTGAAAAAATAAGATTCATTTAAATGTAAATAAAAACATTTAATTGGCTTTTTGATGCTGTTAAGTAAAACCTACTTTTTTATTATGCTTGGAAGGTAATTTAAAACTAAAAACAAATGTCTTCTAGTTCGGTGATTTCTTCCACCAAAGCGTCCTTCGGAATGTCAATATAAAATTCACTGTAGCTATCTTCCACATAGTGAATGATTTCGTGAAGGTCCTACATCTTTTGCTTTTTATGGGCACTTTACCAGAAGGATAGCGTACATTTCTAGGTAGTTCAACATGCTGACTTTTTTGTTTTGTATAGCATTATGGAAATAAATACATATATGCTGACTTAGGCCAACACGAAACGTATGTTTGATCAGACCATGGTAATCTCACAACATAGCCGGGTTGTTGGAATCATAAATAAAGTGGTGTAGTGAGCTTATACCAAAATGAATTTTCTCATTCCTCCGTTTGGATGACGTTTACTAGGGAGACAGCTGTCCTCATGTAGAACTTGGCCCACCAGTGTTTAATACTTAAAACTTGAGCTGTCTGCTTCGTTAACTGTGAATTTTTGTGTGGTGGTACTTTATATTATTAATATAGTTAACTGGTGCACAGTATAAATTCTGTCTTCTTTCTTTACACTTTGCTAAAGTCACGATTACAGGGAAGAAAACTGTGGCCCTTTATGAGGAAAAAGTGCCAAATCTTTTTGCATTGGTTAATGCTAGGAGCAGCCTGGATAGAATGGTTTTTATTTTGTTTAGCACAAGTGGACTTCATCAATACGAGCAGGCGCACTATTTTGTAAATAGTCCAACAGAATTCAAAAGCAACAGACTTATACAGGCCTTTCTTGGCTTGACCTTCATGATATAAATGACACATTGTTTTTCTTTATATCATGTTTGCAAAATAAATTAAAGCTGGTGGTGCCGCGTCGTAGATTACGGCACGTAAAATAACCTCAAGCCTGATAAAGAGGCCTCTGAAGAAAATTTCCAGTCTTTGACGCCCAATATAGAATGGGACGCTAAGGGCCGCAGCAGTTAAAAGAGCGTCCTTAATTACAACTCATTTGAATTTCAATTCGAAATGGGAAACTGATTCCTTCTTTACCCAGGTGAAGGGCAAATGTGTGTGTTTACTGTGCTATGCAAGTGTATCAGTTGGGAAGAAAGGGAACGTCAACGTCACTTAAAAACGGTTATTGCGCATTGAAAAGAGTTTCCCACTGCTCTAAGGAAAGAACAGGTAAGGCAGCTAAAATCCAAACTTAATGCTCAACAATCCACTTTTTAAAAATCATTAGACAAGAGTAAAGAAGCAACTAAGGCGTCATTCCGAGTTTCAAAAGTTATTGCACAGAATAAGAAACCGTACGAAAATGGTGAATTAATCAAAACTGCATTTTTAGAAGCTGCAGATTCATTATTTGATAGGTTCAAAAATAAATCTGAGATAACGCATAAACCTGTACAGCTTTCTGCAAATACAATAGTGAGGAGGGTTAAGGTTATGAGTTCTGACGTTAATTCACAACTTAAAATGACCGCTGCAGCTATTTTTCTCTACAATATGACGAATCGACTGTTATGGTTGATACAGATCAATTGGCTGTTTTTGTAAGAATGGCTTTTGATAATTTCGAAATAAGAGAGGAGCTGGTAAAGATCACACCACCAACAGGACGCACTATAGGACAGGACATATTTTTGGCAGTTAAATATTTTATCAACTTTGTAAAAAGGTTGGTGGGCTTAGCAACTGATGCAGCTCCTGCTATGATAGGCGGAGGGAAGGGATTCACGGCGTTGTGTCGTAAAGACAACAGCTTTTCGAAATTTCTGCCTTACCATTGTGTAATACACCAACAGCACTGTGGGGAGAGTTTTTAAGTATGAACAACGTAATGAAAACAGTCATAAAAGTAGTGAACAAAGAGCACATGCAATTCTGAAACGTTGTTCAGAGCACTAGTGATGAACTAGAGTGCCAGTATGGTGATCTGCTTCATGGGGAAGTTCGTTGGCTTAGTAGAGGCAGAGTTTTACAACGTTTTACAGAATTACTTTCTGCCTTAGAATTTTTGAAATAACGAGGCGAATCCTTCCGACTCCTTACTAGAAGATTTTGTTTGGCTGCAGGATTTTGCTTTTCTCGCAGACATCACCGAAAAGTGAAATATCGTTAACTTCCAGCTTCAAGGTAAGGATGAAGATATTAGTGCAACAATGTTGCTTGATTCTCAAAAAAACTGGAATTGTGGGGAAAAATATCATCTAAGGTGAATACAAACACTTTGCCTGTTTGAAACAAACCCTCGATAAGCAAGGCCTTCTTCTACGCCTCCTTACTACAGTAACAATACGTTGAAATTCTTTCAGATTTGAGAAGTCAGTTCAACAAACGCTTCCAAGGTTCCAAAAGCAGTTTGTCAAATCGCCTTTTATAGATATTGATGCTGAAGATTTCTCTACTGGTGTCATGGAGCATTTTGCTTTCAAGAAGACAGCGCTGCAGTGGAGATGGAACTGATTGATTTTCAGAATGATTTACCTTTAAAATCGCTTTCTTCAAGCTCTGAAAATATTTGGCCTCTTGTTCCTAAAGGAAAATACCCAATTTTGGTACAGGTTGGTCCCAAGTGAAGGCAATGTTCAGCTCTGTATATCTGTGCGAGGTTTCTTTTTCCAGTATGAAATTTATAAAAAAAACAAGTACAGAAACAGACTTGACTGATGATCACTTGGACAACTGTATTCGAATGGCAGCCACTACCTACTCTCTCAACATAAAAAAAACTTGATGACAAAAAAGTAATACCATCCTTCTCATTAAAGTTAATACGTTTGAAAAAGGTGTGTCTTACATTTGTAATTTATTACTAACTACACTTCAGTTTCTGTCTTATGTACAATCCCATTTTAATTTCTTTTTCTTATGTACAGTTTAATTAAACTTCGTTTCATGTTTACCAGAAATGTAAGTTTATAGGCAATAAACAAGGGTAAGATTTTTTTTTAAAAAAAACCTTCGTATTTCTGTCCTGGTTTCTTTTGGTAACTCTCAGTAGAATTTAAAAAGGGTACGGTAGCTCAGAAGCTTCTAAGTTTGGCGACCATGTTCTATATCCTCATGTTAGTAATTTGTACTTCGCTTTCTTTCAGAAGGCCTACGCTCAGTTATATTTCTTCGTTTACCTGATGTTCTCAAACTCCAATCAGCAGTATCCGTTTATATGCATATTAGCACATCTTCTCACAAATAGATACCAGATTGGGAAGATTGACACTAAAAATCTGATGCGTTGCATTCACATGACTTTCTCTACGCACTCTTCTACAAACTATTCTTCCAAAAGCTTAATATTCCAGCACTTTTTGTTAGTCCAGATAAACTTTCAAGTCTTAATTACATATTTCGTTAGAGGATATAGAAGGTAAAAGGAGTCAGATTTTTAAAGAGCGTGTCGCTATGTGAAGATTCGAAATTCCATGCCCTTTGCATAACCATTAGGGAAAAAGAAAAAGGATGACTTCTAGTTTGAGAAAAGATATTAGTACTATCAAATTCAAACCATAACAAGAAATATCTCCGAGGTAGTTAACTCCACAATACAATTTTGAAATACATTGTGTGCTTATTCAGAATGAGAACTTAACAAGCTTTTCCCCCCAAAATCAATATATACATTTCATTTGTCATGCAAATTTAAACATATGGTGCTTTAATAAAAATCGTTAGCCATTTTTGAAAAGAACTCAAAAATAACTAAAAATTTTTCCACAAAGGGAATTTTCTCGAAAATCTTCGTTCGCATCCTTGGAGGAAGCTGAACTTGGATACAAAGTTTGATATTTTATCGGCTTTTCGCTTTTGAGTTATGCTGTTCAGACACATACACATGGACCTTTTTCTAAATTGCTATGTTTAGGTTCAGGGGACCTTAAAACATGTATTTCCGTTGAAATCTCGACATGAAACTTTTGAGTTAATACAATACTTCCACTGCTTGTTGTTTGTTACGTAGTAGAGAGATTGTTTTTCTCAGGAAATCTCAGAACGTGTATTTCTGAAATCTCGGTATCGAATTTTTGGTTGGAATGCAATACTTCCTCCTCTACTTATTTAAGTAGTAGAGGAAGTAAAATTACGAGCATGTTTGATTTGTCTTTCTCATATAGGCGCTAAGTTGGAAAGTTGAGCCAGAATTTTAAAAAAACCCAATGCCACAGCGGGGTTTCGAGCCATGTCGCATTTAAACCATGTTATCAATGGAGAACGTCTTGAAGTATACTCTTGAGTAAAACGAAAGCCGAAAATCCGTGATTGGAGTCCCGGTCATAGCATTAAATTGTTCAAGTTCGGTTTGCTATTCAAATGACCAGCACTTATAACTACCAAAGCGTATAAAGGAACAAAGGAATGGGCTAAACCACACGTTGCATTAGTTTTGTTAGCTTTTAAGTACACCCAGCTTTTGACAGAGTGAACCGTATCTCGGGAACATTTAATAATTTGTCTTAAAAACTTGTACGCTAGCACAAATATTATTACCCAAAATAACGCAGCATTATTGGAAGAAGTTCAAATATTTCAAGTATTCAAGAAATTCTTATACATTTCACAACTATAAAATATACACAGAACATACAAAGGATTCGTTCTAGGACAGATACTTTTGAATATACTTGCGTTTACAGACGATTTAGTGTTAATTTCAGACACGAAAGAGGGTATACAAGTGACGCATGACTGCACAAACTAGGTGAAAGCACACAAAGACATTCGTAAATAAACAAAAGTGTGGCATTCCAAACTAAACTTCCAGAAGAACAGATCTATTAGAAAAAGTTTAACATTTTAAATGTCTTGGATGTGATATATGGTTTACAAAATATATACACAAGGAAGCTACAATTAATATGGAGCACAGTCCATATTGTGGATATATGGAAGTTAGTAATGAACAGCAGTAAGAAAACCAAGTTCGCAGAAATTAAATTTCTTAGAGCTGACCAGGGTCTGTTTGTACAAAGGAGGATACATTAGAGAAGAATTGAGAGTAGAATCAATCAAGGATAAATATTTGCAACTGGATAAAACATTCTAAAAGAATTGCTAATGAATGAATCCCAAAACTAGATATAAACTGAAGAAAGGCGATGCTAGGCTCTGATTAACAAACGGAATTCCACCTTTTTTGTTAGTAATGCAATCAGATCTAATAAATCATTATCAGTTCAGCTGAGAAACTCTGAGGGAAAAAGCCTCTAAGTTCAGCCGGTGAAGCCCGACCTGCTCTCTTAAGAGCTAAGGTTCAATGTCCATAGTTAAACCCCATCTACTATATTTGAAGAAGTTGACAAGCTAAACAATCGAGTTTCAGTCCTTGGCAACACGAGTGGAAATGAGTGCGAAGGGAAACTACCTTCATCCCCTCTCTGTAAGTTTGGCCCAGTTGGGTTTCGAACCTGGGTTGCTGCTCAAGAGGCAAGAATCCTATAACTATTGCACATTTGTTACGTTACAGTTTAGGTAAATGCCATTTTAAAACTTCGTAAACACAGACCCTCTGATAGTCACTAATGTTTCAGTTTGCTTGTCTCTTTCTTTATTTTTTAAGTTTATCGCCTTCAGACGGGTAAACCTCTAATAAAAAGTTCAGACGTCAGTTTAACCCACTTGGAATTGGTCTTTTGCGTTTTAAAACACACTTTAATTTTCCCTTAAACATAAATTAGCCTTATCCTGAGGAGCATCGTCTTAAATGAGGTTATGATTCTCTGCGATAAGTGGCAGGATCACTTTACTAGCAGTTCTTTAAAATATATTTATACGATTTCAAGACAGATTTCGCAGATTTAGCATGCGAAACCAGGAATTGTTTAAAATAACTATCACACGCTATAATCCAGTTCAAAATGGATTCTACCTCTGATTCTTTTCAGCAAGCAAAAATGGCATAACGTTATCTTGGATTCTGATAAATTGTAGGTAGCACCAATCAAAATACGACGCACTTCACGAGCATTCATGCATCTTAATGTGTTAAATACTATCAATTACGATTTGGGATTTTGGACCTGTAGAAGACACATTCTTTCGGCGTTTTATCTTTTTAAGTTTTAACGGCGCAAATAGGGTGTTCAGAACCATCTTATTCAATACTAACCTTAATCAAAATCCACGGAACCAATTTTTGCGTTTTAAATATAGGGCTGCACATTGCTAACAATGCTTTGAAGGCATAAGAATTGCAGATCACCCCCTCCCATTTCGTTTCAGCTAATGATTGCAAATGTCCTTTGCAGAGGGCAGAACGCAGTGCCATTTTCTTGTCGTTTAATGAGAAATGTGTGTTTCTTATGCCGGATTTCACCAACCATCGTCAAGGCATTTGAAGATCGTCAAACTGTTGACGGCTCGTTTAAAGCGGAAGTTCGGTTTCACCAATGTGCATCATCCTTTTGGCAGTCAAAGTTCCCGTCAACATTTGATGCTCCATTTTCCTTCCTTAAAATCATTGACGGTCCGTCAATTCTAGTTTAAAAGTTATGTACGCACTCCAGCTCTTGAGGGACGGCATCGCATTTACTTTCATTGCAATAACTGAACATGGATATTTTCATATTGAAATGTTGTAAACGAGTTTTTTGAAATTATGGGTGCAGAACGTGTTATACGGGATAGAAATAACCATCTCTCCGGAATGAATGACGTAAAATTTGACTCGTTACAGATCAAAACAGTAGTGTTGAAAGTGTTGGAAGATACTGAGCCAAGATGCAATACTCTACGAACGGAAATCGGTTACTTTTACCGATTGAACAGTTATTGGTAACATATATTTCTCTACGGGATCATTCCGTATTAATGGTACGGAGTTTCGAAATCCACAGTGTGCAGATACATGGGGAAAGAAACGGAAGGAATCACTTCTTTACGGCCACAGTGATTCAAGAATTTTATGCAATTGCAAATTTTCGTGGCGTTGTAGACGCTGCTGACTGAACTCACTTTGTCCATTTTGTCAATGGGTACAGTGCCGAAATGTATGGTATATTCAAACGGTTTGCAGTGCAAGTTTACTAATTACCAATATCGTGGTAGCTGGTCAGGTTCTGTTCCTTACAGCTTATATTTGACAACAGTCGGTTGAGAATGCTGTTCGAGACAGGGAGATGACATTATGTGATTGGTGACAGTGGTTACCGAGGAGCGTGGCATAGTTTAAACTTCGCCTTACGCTTATGTTTTGTTTTCGAAGCCAAGTTTTTATAGTTTTGTTATTATTATTTATGGACGCTCTTTAACTGCTATGGACCTTAGCGTCTCATTCTATATTGGGTGTGAAAGACCGATAATTTTGCTCAGAGGCCTCTTTATCAGGTTTGAGGCTCTTTTACGTGCGGTAAACATACGACATGGGACCACCGGCTTTACTTCCCTTCCGAAGGAAGCCATGCTAAGGATTTTTACGCCCGAAAAAAATTTCATCGCCCTCGGCCGGGTTCGAACTCGCGATCTCGGGGACTAGAGGCTAGCGTGGTAACCACTACACCACGAAGGACGATGTTTTCGAAGCCACAATCTCAGCTAACGAAAATAGACATAGCGAACATTACTATTGCCAACCTTCACAAACTTATGTAACAAGTCGTCATAGTTAACGAACCGTCTATGTCGATGGCCATACGGTAAAAACTGACGAAGCGTTAAGTTTGACGTCCCTCAAGCTTAATTTGCCGAAGGTTGGTGAAAGCCCGGCACTGGAGTGTTATTTTGTTTTTAAGTTATGCTTGGTCTAATTTGTGTAACCACAATGCAAACATCTGCGCACACAGAGAACAGTGTTCTCTGTTTGTACTACCCTTAACATTGACTTCATAACTATGTTAAACCTCCTGTGGAAAAATAGAGAAAGGAGGAAAGACACGAGGAACATTTAAGTGGCTTTCGCGGATGTGAGCCTAATTTACCCATCTGCCTTACAGCAGTGACATTGCCGTAATGTAAAGTTTTATCGTTTGAGGTTGACGCAAACATTCCGAACGGCCCTTAATTGCATTGATTGAAGGGTTGACTACGGTCGTGGAAATTTGAGACTGCTATACCAGGGTTCTCCCCAAACGCGGTTCGGATTTCATACATGAACTTAGGTCTTCCTTGTCCGCCACTTAAATGCTGTGCGTCATATGGATTCCTCGGTGCTTGCCAGATGGGATAGAAGGAAGTTTACACAATACAAAATTCGTGATATTTAAAAGCAACAAGCTGTGTCTTGGTGACTGGGGGATTACAGCCGCAGCTCCGAACTAAACTTAAAACAAGTTTATTCTGAAAAAATGCCGCTTGTTGAGCTTTTGAATATCAGAAACTATAAATTATTAAAATTCAACATTTTGTTTCAAATAAGATGGTGTGTTTCTAATATGATTGCAGCAAATCTAGTAACAAAAATTGAGGATCGTAGACATTCAACTATCTATGAAATTAAAACCTGTCGATCCAATGTTTCTTTAGGAACGCTTATATTCGAGAGTAATGCAGAACAAAATAGAGGATTTCAAAGCTTACGTTTGTGCAGTAGGAACTAATTGCAACAGAAACAAGAATATGTGCCCGAAACAAGAACAAGTATGAAATAAATCATACGTAAATAAAACCTGTTGCTTCAAGCCGTATTGTTAGCTGAAGAGAAGTTTAAGTTTATTTAAATTAAGTCCAGTCACATTCATTTAACGGAAAAAAAAAACGTGGAGGAACAACACATCTGCCTCAATGCAGACGTTATTTCTCAACTACTTAGGTTAGTATTGTATTCTACTCAAAAAAATTAGATACAAAGACTTCACCGGAAATGCACGTTTTGAGGTTCCCTGTATAAAATACTTTTTAGAAAAAGGTCGCGCCCACGTTTTTGTGAGCAGCGTCACTCAGAAGCGAAAAACTTCAAACATCAAACTTGGTATTTAAGTTGAGGACCTTCCAAGGATTGCAACACGAAGAAAATCCCACTCATCCCAAACTGCCCTTCGCACGGAAGAGTTTTCGTTTTGTTATTTTTTTTATTTGCTCAAAATGTGTCAACGATTTTGATTGAAATACCATACTATTAAGCTATTTTCAGAACAGATAAAATGCATGTCTTGAATTTTCTGTGAATAGCCTCTGAAGCCTTTGTTCTGAATGACTTGTATGAAAGGTAAACCGTAAGAAAGACAAAATCTTATTAGGTATACAAAAAAAAGCAATGCTCTTCAAAGTACACAATTTATGTCAAAGATTTTTGTGGCGTTAACCATTTCCGAGATATTCTTTGGAGAAAGTCATGTGAATGCAACACAGATTTTGTATGCTTGTTTTGTTTTTAATCACATGAATCTCACAAGAACACGAACTTAAATCGGATGCATGTTGCTATTTACAGTTATTGGTTATGCATTTATCAAGTTACTATGTTATAATTAAAAAATCTAAGACTGACACCAGGAGTAAAACTAATTTCTACAAAGGCAAGTAATGGATTGCTATTGAACCCGTCTGTTCATTAAATTACAAACAAATGTTAACAGCTATCCGTAAATGCCTTCAAGAGAGAATTAAAAGAAACATGTATACTGCATGGATGGACTTAAACATAATTAGAATTGAATGTGGGTATTTCTAACACAATTGGAAGTGAGTTATACACTGGCAGTGTCAAAAGCCTTTATCCAAACTGTTATTGACAATGAAAATGCGGGTTTTTTTTATTAGTAGAATAAATTATGCAAATATGGACTGCGTCTAATATAGGCCAACACTGCGAGAGATATGAAACATCGGATAGTTTGTTAGTAAATCTGAACTAGCATGGAGATTAGTAGTGTAAATATTGCTGTCCAGCACAACATTTAAGTTCTACAAATACAGCTATGAGTGTAAGTACTTCTTTTACACGGAACTGTTATTTTAAATGTGATTGATTTAAGCAATTAGTCCGACCTGAGATGACCGAGGCATACCAAAACGTTACACCGGTTGGAAAAACACATTCCTGGAGATGCCTGAAAGTGCCTAGTGGGTGACGAGCTTTCACTTGATATTACATGGCAAGTATGGGCATGGAATTCCTTGCCGTTCTTATGTACATATGAATATTTTTAATAGAGAAACCATCCTCTACAGTCGTGCAGCAAATATTTAAATCCATCGACGACGGTGATTGGGACCAATTACAAAAATGGCATGCGCCGACACTCTTAACAGTGGAAGTAGTTTTAATTCTAAACTCGGTAGAAAATTTGAATTGGATGATGAAGCTGAGAAAATGTTAACCAGATACCTTATATTTCGTGAAGATTGAGCTTTGCTCTTATCAGAACGGAACTGTTGAACATTTCTTTTGGCTATTTGGAAAAATAGTGTGTTCAGCACCGCTTTAATAAAGGACTTGTTGCCACTGAGTAAGGATAGTTATACTTCAGGAGGAGAGATTTAATTGAACAGATTGGTTCAAACAGCCTCAGAAAGTCCCTACATTATGGCCTGGGTAATACAGTCATTTGCGCGGCTCCAAAAAGTTTATGGGCCCCAAATCAAAGAAAAACTTTATTACTAATTATATCTTGTATGTCGAAAGAAACACTTGGGTTAAACTTCTTAAAATAAGCGAACTAATTATTTCTCTATGATTCTAGTAGCAAAGTGCTCATACTTACTTGATTTATCCTATCATTTATTTATGAAGTAATATGCATTGTCTGTAGGTTTCCACCATGGATCTCGCCCGCCTACCCCTCCCCTCAAGATCCAATGTAATTTCCAAGAATTGGTCTAAAGTTCAATGCATCGGGTATTTTTTGGACTGGGATTTTGTTTTGTTTGTTTTTGGTCATCCTTTCAGAATGGATGTTCCTAACGACAGGTAGGTACAACTTAAGCCTCGGAAGGCAGATATGAGCAGCAGAAGATAGAATAGAAACTTCAAGAAGTAACAATCTCTGGCAGCTCTAAAATGTATTTCTTGAAGGGAGCCGTCTGCCAAAGTTCAAAAGGGCTTCTCGAGAAAAGATTCGGACTGTCTAACAAAGTTACGTTTATAGAGAGGCACATATGGCTACAGATAACTTGAAAGAAGTGTTGCTTCACCTTTCTGCAGTCCACAATTCTAGTGAGCGAAGTTTGGTAGCGATGAAGTGACGTGACGTATCTCAAGCCAAAGTTTTCTCTGCTACTTGGTTGCGAAAACTGAATGGGAAAGAAAATAATAGTCTTTAGCTGCAAGAAGCTTCTTTTTTAAACAATAAAAAGCCAAATATCT
This sequence comes from Deroplatys truncata, assembly GCA_030765065.1. NCBI lineage: Eukaryota > Metazoa > Arthropoda > Insecta > Mantodea > Mantidae > Deroplatys > Deroplatys truncata. The sequence continues at coordinate 244,733,921 of CM060975.1, read as the reverse complement.
TCTTGAATACTTTACTGTCCAATTGATAAATCAATCAATCGCGGAGTAAACGTTGGTTCTCCAAAAACTGATATATATTAGAAGCACTTAAGACAGCCACGATAACTGAAAGTAGGTATTAGAAAGGGGAAAACTCATATTATTTCCTCATTCCATCACTTTTATTTCATTAATGTTCTCCGTAATTCTGCCAACATTGTGTTTGAAAGATACCTGCTGTTAAGACGGATTTAGAGCGAAATATTGCATCTTTTACTTATATTGTCCAGAGGTTTCAAATTTTGCATCTTTAATGCATCACCTCCAGTATAAGTTGTAAAGCAGCAACTTTTTAGCTATTCGTTTTTAAAAATTGACATTTTTCGAATTTTTATTCTAAGTGCAGAACACGATGCCATGACGTACTTCTTGTATTGGATGGCTCTCCAAATAGTCTAATTTAAAATCCCCCCACACCTCCAAAATGCCTGGGAAGTTTGCCGTTTTGTGATGAATCATATGTGCATGAATCCTTCTGCATATTAACTTATACATACAGTACAGAGTTCCCAACACTTATGGGTATTTATTAACTTGCTTTGTTTTATTCCCTTTTGCTTACTTTTTGCTCAGTGCTTTACGCAACTTATCCTTTTCAAGCTTGTGCCTATTCTATGTTGTCATATTGTATGATTCGAAATCTGTATTTGTCAGTGTAATCCTGAAAACTGGTTATATGGGCGAATTGGTTATTAAATAACCGGTAATACACGCATACAAGCGCACTCACACACCAGACTCAGGACAATATGGAGTAGCCTCCTTAGTTAAAGTAAACCTTTTCCAGTCCAATCTAACCCGAGACCTTCGCACCGCAGACAGGTTTTCTGCGCAATGCGCCCGGGACCTCAAGCTGAAAATCAATGTGTTTGATTGGTTAGAGTTTCGTTCATAAAATATTACTGAAGCAAACAGTTCAGTCTAAAATATAATCGTTTTACTGGGATTTTCTTAGAGCAACAATAGTAAATATTCCCAGATTTCCTTGGACGTGCTTACATGCTAATTAAACGCAATATCATTCCAGTTGTATTAGCACATGTATCGGAATTAGTCTTATCAAATCTGCCTTAGAGATAGTCTCCTAGATTTCTCAGAAGAAGAAAACATTTGACTGAACCTTTTTAATGAGCGTCATTGTAAGACTGAACATGATATTTAAGTTTGAATCATCATGCAGCAAACGTGCCTCGTATACTCTGTTCTAATTGGTTATTCTTAGCCCTATGTGTAGGTGATGAATCGAGGAGCGATTTAAAAATGCATGAATATTTTAAAACTTGAACGACTCACAGCACATGTGTATGTCCATCTAGCCAGAGCGACGATGTTTCATTTCGCACTTGGAAGCAGATATTTCGTGCTCTCTTCAACCCTACACTTAATATCCGTTTAAATACATTTTATTTTAATGGTTAAAAACATGCACGTATTGTCATTGTAGATCAAGCTGCATAATCGTTAATTTTGTCATATTACAGTCGCATAATGTAAGGTAAACCTCGAGGAAGACGAAGTGTAGGCCAGCCAAGAAGACGATGGGGTGATCAGTTTAACATTATGTGGAGAGGAACAGGCCGTATGGCCTAAACCGTATTGTTGGTGATAATTTAAGGTAGTCTCAGGCATATAGAAAATAACGTTTGCTAACGTGTGTACTATTTGAGACAGATGGCTTTATGTAGTGATTAGGTGTAAGAGTAATATAAACGGAACCGATTTAAGGACAATATCTCAAGATCGCAAATAGTGGTGTGCCGCATTGACAGTGAAGCTCATTACCAGTCTGCTGCATGCGCAGCTACTCCAGAAAATCTAGGTACACTATGTGTATATAATTTCTTTTAACAGTGCACCGATATTCAACTTTTTTCGTATTCAGTTTCTTTATCTTTCTTCTCTATAACACCTAAAGTTTTGGTGAAAGTATTTTATTACCTGATGGAGAAAGAATGTCAAGTTCGGGAATTATTAACGTTTCTTACTGAAGTTTCTCATTAATGTCAGGTTTTACTATTTCACAAATTTATTTCTCCGCCAGTTTAAATCGCATATCGGTAATAAGATTTAATATATTTGTAAGCTTTTACCCAGCTGTCTGTTGAATAGTCTTGTTTGTTTTTTGTTTTAATAGAAAATGATACCTGTATATATATATATATATATATATATATATATATATATATATATATATATATGCATGCATGCATGATCACTATAGGGAATAACAGCGAAGAAATGTCCATTGAAAAGAAAATGGAAGTTAAGCTTCGTAAAAATAGGTTCAATATGTAGTTAAACGCCTGTATTAAGTAGGTAAATCGTTTCAGATTAGTAGTATGTGTATTTTTATTGAAAAGCCAATCAAAAGTTACAAATTAAAGCTGTTATATCCTCTGTTATATTCCTTCACATTTGTGAACCCGATTTCAGAAACGTGGGTGCATTAAAGCAAGTTCATATTGTTGCAGCTAGTATTAATATTACTTTTGTTTCGAAACACATCTCATTTTTATTTATTCTAGCATCTACTTGTAGCAGGTAGAAACAAACTTGATATCGATAATTTATCGGAATACATCTTTTGAGGTATCTTGAATAAAAGAAGTAGTAAAAGCTACTTTTAGGAAACGTTCCGCGCGCTTGCCCGCGTTTGTGTGTGTGTGTGTGTGTGAGAGAGAGAGGGATAGAGAGAGAGAGAGAAGCATAACTAAAAAACTCAACGTAGGATAAATGCAATACTTGGTATTTTAAGTTCATTTTCCAGTGTTAACTAGCGAAAGGATTTTAAGGTGGAAATTATGGTCAGACAAGAGGAAAAATAATACAGAAAGGTGCAAAAAAATCTGATGTGTTACACTCACATGACTTTCTCTACTCTTGTACAAACTATTTTTACAAACGCTTATTCTCCATATGCTTCATGTTAATCGAGATATCGAGATGTCAATCTTATTGCTAATTTTCTTGTAGATGCAAGGGGAATATCGTAGGTTTTAAGCGATAGTCAAATTTTTAAGCGCTGGTTGCTATGTGGTGCATTACATTCTCTTTGCATGTCCAGGACATAAAAAAAAAATGAATAACGAATTTGAGAAAAAGTATAAGTATTGGAAAATTTAAGGGAATAACAAGCAATATCTCGCAAACGGTTCACTCAACAAAAGAAATGTATATGACATAAATTGTGTATTTTAACGCGATCTACATTTTTCGTGTAGTAAAATTTTGTCTATCTCTTATGGTTTACCAGTTATGCAAAAGTCGTTCACAATGAAGAATACTTTTGGAGACATTCCCAGAAAATTCGAGATATACATTTCATTTCTCATGACATTATCTTAAACATATGATATTTTAATCAAAATCGTTAGAGCCATTTTTGAGAAAATTAAAATTTTCGAAAAATGTTCCATGTAAAGGGTAGTCTGGGGTGGGGGGATTTTCTTGAAAACCTTCGTGTCGCATCCTTGGAAGATACTGAACCCAAATACCAAGTTTGGTGTTTATCCGACTGGTCGTTTCTGAGTTATGCTGTTCACAGACACACATACGGACATGTTTCCAAAAATGCTTTTTTTGGATTCAGGGGGTCTCAAAACATGTATTTCCGGTGAAATCTCGGTATCGAAATTTTGGGTGGAATACAATACTTCCCCTACTTACTATACGTAGTAGAGAAAGTAAAAAGGTGTTGATGAAATGACTTTATTTAGGTTTAAACCAGCTACATGAACGCTCTTTATCCCATTTACTGGGCTCTAATAATTAATACATTTGTTATATTGGATTACACACAATATTTAAATATTTTTGACTAAGTCGCTGGCGCTCGGAGCTCAGTAGATCCTTATGTACAGAAAAACTCCGCTCGACATCTACAGAAACCAATGGAGCATATCTTTGTCAGCACTCGTAAAGGGAGTTCAGTCAAAGTTTCAAAGGTTTCCATACCTGGATTGTTCTTCAAATTTAATTAGAATCTGTCTTTAGCAAATTCATCAAGGTTGTCCCTAACACTAATTAGCTTCCTCCACTGTTGCTCTTCCAAACTTTAAATCACATGTTTGCAGCCATGCACTGCAAAAAGTTCCAACTCCAGGTCTATGTTGTTGAGTAATTGTTGGTCCTGCTTTATGGCTTGTTGAGTCTAGGGCACATATGAAGCATTTGATTTTATCAAAGTTTTTGCACAAGAAAAGTGCGCATCTTATCCCAGTACCCCATATTGTGGATGGTGGAGCCCAGTTATTTACCCTGCATAATTTCTCCCTGATACTTAAGCTAACACGGTGTAGACCATGTGCAATACAGGTTACATGGTTGAGGTTGGAGTACATGCCCACCAGTTTGAAAGCCGAAAGCATGTAGCGTGCTTGATCTATCACCACAAGCCTGACTTTTTCGCATTGTATGCCCTGGCCACAGGTGCATACAAGATTCATTGAATGATTGCATTATTGTGCAGGCATTTGTCTTCTCGAGTTGGTACATTTTAAAAAGCATAGGTTTCTCCCATTCACCAGATAATGGAAATACCAACACGTTCAAAATATATCTTTGCAGCTCATCAGTAGTTTCATCTAAAAAGAATCCCACTTCATGTTTGGTAACCACCTCTTTGGCTTTTTCGAAGACGTTCTAGTAAATTGGCTGCATGTAACTTTTTATCAGAGTGCTCTCATCCGGTATTAGCCTTTGGTGTACTTCTCAAGGAATGATTTGAATGCAGGATTGTTTACCTTGTGAATTGGAAATTCCTCACTAGATTTAATGCCATGACAAGATCCTCACTGAATGCATTCAATGACCGCTGCTTTCCAAATTCTGAAGCGAAGGGTTTATCCGAGTGGTTTTCTTAGGTTTCGACTTGCGAAGTTCATGTTCTTTGCATTCTTGCTGTACTGGATGTGCTGGTTTATTCTGTTTCTTTGATACTTGTCATCGATTGCAATATTTACTTCGCAGACGGCACATCTAAGATCGATACCATCAGTTTTATAAATTGCATCTTGAATTCTACTGAAAGTGCAATAAATTCTGCTTCTTAACCTTATTGTGAAAAACCCTTTGGTAAATCTGGTGAAACATTAGCACAGCCAACATGGCACAGTCGATAGATAGGAACCGTTAAATTCATGCCAGTACTAACTGAATTTTGCTGTAACCGTTGCAGCATAATTGTTGAAATTTTATTTGATTTCACAGCAGGTTGGACATGGTTGCTGGATAATGAATTTCTGGTGGTTTCCATAAATTATATTGTGATATTTGTTGACTATTGTTGACTTCTGGTTAAACAAAGGTTTAAAATCCTGTTCAAGAAAAGAAAATACTTCTGCCTAATGTATTAAAAACGCAGATGAAATGGGGGAGGGGGTTATGGAAAATGTAGTAATCTCATAAAAAGGTGCAACAAATGGTGCTTATTTCGCTTCATGTCCCCAAATACATATATTAATCTATCTGTATTAAAATAGCTATATTTTTGGAAATGTGCTGCATTTTAAAATCCTTTCTTTAATGTTAACACATGAAGATTTTAAAGAAAACTACCCACTACCCGTGGAACGCTTACTCATTTTTCTATTTTTTTAATTTTCTATAGAATGATTCTAACGATTTTGATTAAAATAACATGTTTAAAATATTTGTACGACAAATAAGAAATATATCTGATTTTTTTGGCAAAGTCTATGAAGTCCTGTTCATTCGGTATGAATTGTGTTTAATTTTGTGTTACTGGTAAAGTGTAAGAGATAGACTAAAATCTTAGTATACGAAAACTGTAGAGCTTTTCTCGTGTTGTACTAACCATTTCCGAGATATGTTTGCGTTGGTTTGAATTTTCCAGTACGTTATACATTTTTTTTAAAGAGGTCACGATTCAGTTGTTTCTCACGATGTTATAGAAGGGGTATGAATTTCAAAGCGACCCGCTTTTTAAAATTTTGACTATCACTTCTGCATCCCGTATCCTTCTTGTGCCTACAATGAAATGTGTAATTAAACTATTTCTGGAAACGTGTACCTCGATTATCATGAAGTAGATGGAAAAATAAGCATTTGCAGATGAGAAAGTCATGTGAATGTAACCAGATTTTGTTGTTATACTTTGTCATGTATTGAAGAAAAGTAGCGTATTTAAAGCGACTGCTTTAAAACCCAGTGATGCACAATTATGAAAAGGTTAGAAAAGGCGTTCTCTAAGTTATAAAGCTCCAGAGATAGGCGCAAGTAGGCATTTCATCAACTTCCGACTCTTCGTTGCATTTATTTGTTAGTAACCAAATCATTTAGGTAACGTTTTATTTTCTCTTCCTTCATTAGCTCTGTTGAACAGCGTAAGTTTTCATCTTTCGGTTTAGCCCGGGATATGTTCCTTTTTCCCCAAATGAAGGAATTGAGTGAAGCAGACTGGTATTGGAGTGGACCGACTTGTTTGTCGGTGCGTGGCGACGTCGTGTCTCAAGACCTCAGGATCAATGCGAGGAAGTGGGCCGCGGTCGATCTAGTAATGTCGAGCCTTAAGGTCATATGGTCATGTTCAACACACGTGAAACAGACCTCGCCGTCTGTCTCGCCCAATTGCTTAGAGCTTTATGTGACTGCATACTTGTTGATCCAGTCGATGCACGAGGTTTGTAATCAAGTGAGAGCTGCACAATCCCTGCATAACAGTGTTGTACTAAAATAAGTTTTAATCTCTTGTAACTTGCGCACAAACCTGTACTTGCAGCTGCCCCAGAAACTATTCGTCTGAGTATAAAGACCTCTGGAGTAATATAGAGAAAGGCAAAAGGTATTAAAAATGTTGTGTTCTCGAGTTTTTCAAGATTGTTAATTTTATCACTTTTCTAATTTTTTGAAAATTGCACAACTTTATCGAGTGTCGTGTTCACAAAATTATTTTCGATTCGTAAAGAAACTGTTTTGGTACAGTACCCGAAACTATGATGACAATGGGTTTTGATTAGGCGGAAGGAAAAAAAAATGTCGGGAATAATCAACGTTTTTACTACTTCACTAATGTTTTTAACCGTCAGTTTAAATCACATGTCGGTAACATTATTTGCTGTTATATAACAAATCTGATGTTACATTTACATTACTTTCTCTGCTTACTCTTCTTCAAACTGTTCGTACAAGGGCTTATTATATCTGCCTCTTGTCAATCGAGATAAGTTTTCAGTTCACATTTGCAATTTCGTTGTAGGTATAAGAAGGCTAAAGTCAGTCAGTGTGATGGCTTTGAAGTTACATGCTCTCTGCATGACCAGGGGGGAGGGATAGCGACTTAATACTTCCAGAAAGTGTAAGTATTTGAAAATTAAAGAGCACTGATAAGGAATAACTCCTAAATCGTTTAACGCAACAAAACTTTTTATTTGGCATAAACTGTGTAATTTAACGAGATAGGTTTTTTGTGTACTAAGGTTTTGTCTAGCTCTTACGGTTTACCAGGTTTTACAAAGATCTTTCAGAATGAAGAGGACCTCACAGTCTGTTTCCAGAAACCTCAAGGTGCACATTTCAAATGCCATGCAAATATTTTAAACATATGGTGCTTTAATAAAAGTCGTTAAGGGTCATTTTTGAGAAAATAAAAGTAACGGACATTTTTCTATGGAATGAGTAGTTTAAAATAGTTCTTTAAAAAACTCCATGTCGCATCCCTGGAAGATCCTGAACTTAAAGACCCAGTTGGTGTTTATCCGGTTTTTCGTTTTTGAGTTGTTTTGTTCACACACACACACACAGAACTATTTCTAATTTCTTTTTTGGATTCGGTGGGCCTCAAAGCACGAATTTTCGGTGAAATCTCAATAGTATTTTTAGGTGGAATACAATAAATACCACAAGCTCGCTTGAAGAATTTAGTCTTATCGCGACCATACAAAATTAACAGCATAACATTGCTAGTATGTGTTACAGATATTGCTAGATGGAAATTAAATTAAATTGAGTTTTATTTATGGACGCTGTTTAACCGCTGTGGTCCTTAGCGTCTCATTGTATATTGGGCGTGAAAGACCGGTGATTTTGCTCAGAGGCTTTTTATCAGGCTTGAAGTTCTTTTACGTGCCGGCTTTACTTCCCTTCCGAAGGAAGCCATGCTAAGGATTTTTACGCCCGAAAAAATCCATCGCCCTCCGCCGTGTTTGGGCCTGCATCCTCGGGAACTAGAAACTAGCATAGTAACCACTATATCACGGAGGACGACCCTATGTGCCTGTGTAACATACTGACCTTAACTCTAAACTGCGTTCTCAGAAATCCTTAAGCTAATGTATTCGCTTCTTCCGCCCACTAACGTCTTTGGACAACCTGACACCTAACCACCTTCTCGTGTCAAATTTGTTCAACTCAAACTTATGTTATACATTATTTACTATACGGAAATTGTTTATTGCAATTATTTCTTTATCTTACTATTATTTCTTTATTTAATTAGTTATATGTTGCCGTCGATAATTACGGCATCAAGATGAAGAAACACATGAAATTTGCTTGGAGACAAATCCAGAAGGTTTTGAGGAGGGTTGTCGAATTATTCCCAATCAAATGATTGGATCAAATCCTGAGTTTGTTTGGCTGTGCTTGGAGTGGCATTGTCACTCATTATTGTTTCCCATAAACCTCACCAATTGGCGATGCATGTTTTCTGGCGTAACATTTCTCGCATTTAAAAACGAATCGCTGATCTTACTTCACAATCGGCGGGTAGTTAGATTGTTTTGAACATTTCGAAACGCTCTAACAACAGGAAAACACAAAGTGACGATTGCAGGCTGCTGCTGGCTTCCTATTGAAGGTGGAAGTGATCGCGACCGCAGTGTTGCAGCGGCAAAATATTAAAACGCTACTTTAAAAACACGCCTTGTATGTTGAAAATTTAGTAGCACTCTTCCATCTGTAGTTGACGTTTCAATCTTAGCAAGAAGCTGCTTTCTACTGATATTATCAGGGATCTCACCATCTTCATCTGCTGAATCCTCATCCGTCAAAATATTGGAGTCGAGGACTAATACAAATATATTCTGTGTTATTATTTTCCTCACAAAATACTGTAAGCGTCCTTGATCGTAAATCCAGTTTAAAAATTTTAGCAATCTCTCAAAAATGATAGCGATTAACTTATTCTAGTAATCCTGATCACATCTGAACCATAAATATATAAGAAAATACCCTTCATAATATATCCCGGGAATACCGGGAATCGAACCTAGGACCTGTTGTTCAGCAGACAGATGTATTAACTACAAAATCGTGAATATGGTCTAATTTGCAATGCTAGGCAGAATAAAATAAGGTTGGCTTTTTATGAAAATCCGTAGTAAACCAAAAGTTTGTTCTCATTAGAGCTTAGCATTACTTTTATGTAACGTCAAAATTTGATCATTTACCTTATCCAATCTAATAATGACTGACGTACAGTTCAAAGATAGAATGGATTCTTATTCTATTCCTAAACCTCATGCAGAAAATGAACTCAATATGTGGAATGCCGCCATGTTTATACATGTTCCTCCAAGATGGCGGAGAAAATTTCAGTATTTAAATACCACAAGAAAATTAAAACTTACCATCTCACAATATCGACTGATGTTAATATTAGTTGCTTACAGTACAATGAAAGATAGTCCTTCTAGAACACAAAAATAGACATTTCAAAATTTAACATGTAACACTGGGCACTAATGGGTTAATGCAGAATGATATGCGAAAATGAATTCTGCAAGCACAAAGGTTTGTTTTCTTGAAAAAGATTTAGTACGTGTCTTAGCCACCTATTTTTACTTGTACAATACTATACCTCAGTGGTAATTATTGAGATTTCTAACAATAAATGTCAAGTAATATTTTATGTCTTTTAGGTCCTAGTGATGCAGGAATACTCAAAAGAATAAAGACTGTGCTTGAATTTCAAATAATTTTACAGTGACAACTGAAAACTCCTAGAAGCTGATCTCTAAGAATAAGCATATAGTGAGGCAGGCGAGAGAAGAAAACAGGAGCTTAAAAAAGAAAAGTTGTTCTACTGAACTGGTTATTCCTTGCAAACAGTTTACGGCACGTAAAAGAACCTCAAGCCTGATAAAGAGGCCTCTGGCAAAATTTCCGGTGTTTTACGCCCAACGTAGAATGAGGTGTTAAGAACAATAGTTAAAGAGCGTCCATAAATAAAGCTCAACTTTGAGGGAGAAACAAAGAACATTCTGTTCTATGTAATCAGGGAAATTCACTGTTGCGGATTTTTCCCGAAAGCAGTAGTTTATGATTAAGAAACCAATAATGTTTCAATGAAAAAGCTCATTGGTTGTACTCCAAAAACCCCCTTTGTGAATATCCATGGCAATATACAGGATGAACCATTTAAGTTGAGGCTGTACAGTATCTCCAAAACTAAGCGTTATAGAAAGAAATGTGTTGAATAAAAGTTACTCGATATTATAGGGGAAAGTTGATTTTTAACACTTATATGATTTCAGTCAAATTACATAATATAAAATATAATAACAGCCCGCCTTAAAGCAATATGTGTATAATATAATATTTAAAATGCATGTAACAGTCATTATATTAATGTTTATATTATTATGTACATGTTTAATAATGTTATGTGAATGCATTATATAATTTAATAATGTAGGAGATATGAGAATAATAGGTTAAAAGTTGCTAACAATGAGGTAACCTTTGTTTGTGTCCAAAAATGTTATTGAAACACATATACATAGTCGTATGAAGAAGGTCTGTCTCGCGACTCGGTTATCGAGTCAGTGTCAGCAAAGCCAGTTTAGTCCATGTTCATTTCTTACCGGCTGAAGTCTCAGAAACAGCTGAGTTTGTAGAAATGATTAATAAGGGTTTCGGCTGTATCAATTTCAGCTCATTCAACACTGCAAAATGCTTCCGCAAACCTATAACTGATACTTCTGCTCACTTGGCCTTCCTAGGTAATTTTCAGGAGTTTATAGCAAAACCTAACAATCACTAATAAAAAGCCTAAAACAGCATGTTTCAGAAGTGGGTGGAAAAAATGATAGCAATAAGATTTTATGGAATTTTCTAAGAGAATTTCAACTTTCGATTTTTACTCACTAGAAGACTGGATAGAGAACCTATTTTCTACTGTGCAATTCAAAGACAGAAATAATATTAGTCCAAATTCTAGCAAGGTTAGAAAGAATGCTGCAGTATGTTTGTTGTTAAGTACCTAAATGTGTTAATAAACTGCTTCAATAAACAACAAAACGAAACCAGAAAACAATAGGCAAGAGAAGCACAAAATGTACTGCACAAATAAGAAAGGGAATAAGCACCAGAACACAGTAGTATTTTAACCTACAATCTCCATGTATATACGAGCGCAGTCCCAGAAGTACCCGACCTGATGTAGAGATAGTGGTTGTTTCAAACAAATGACTGTGGTAGAAAGTACCAACCTTATAAAGCTTAAGTCTGAAGTTTGATAATGCTACGTCGCTTAGTAATTGTTTGGCAGCCATCAATAGTGAGCACTCTCAGAAAATTTGTAAATATGGATAAAACTGGCCATCGTTGTGTGATACAATACTTTCATTTGAAAGGTCTTAGTCCAACTAATATTAAAACTGAGCTAGATTCTACTCCGGGGGAGTCTACTCCTTCGTTGACAACAGTAAAATATTGAGTGGCAGGATTTAAGCGAGGCCGTAGGAATTGCCAAGATGAACATCGCAGTGGTCGACCAAATGAGGTGACCACGCCAGAAATTGTGAGGAAAATCCACAAAATGGCATTGGATGACCGCCGACTGGGTGCGCGAGTTTGCGACATCATAGGCATTTCAAATAGTGCTGTTCATTGCATACTGACTGAAAATTTAGACACGAGAAAGCTATGCGCAAGATAGGTGCCGCGTTTACTCAGGATGGAACAAAAGCAGCATCGTGAAGATGTTTCAGTCGAGTGTTTGGTGATGTTTTGTTGCAATAAAGCCGAGTTTTTGTATCGATTCATAAACATGGATGAAACACGAAACACTTCACACCTGAGACGAAGGAACAGTCAAAACAGTGGATTGAAAGGAGAGAATCGGCTTCAAAGAAGGTGAGACAGTTTTTTTGGAATGTGTGTGAAGTTATTTTCATTGATTATCTTCAAAATGGAAAAGCAAACAATGACGAGTATTATGCAAACTTATTGTAGCTTTTAAATGATGAAATCAAGCAAAAACGGCCGCATTAAGTGGAAAAGAAACTTTTGTTTCATCAAGACAATGCACCAGTTCACACATTCCATTATCGCCATGGCCAAAACCAATGAGTTAAATTTCGAATTGCTTCCTCATGCACACTATTCGCCAGATTTAGCCCCATTTGATTATTTTGATTATTTTCTATTTCCAAAGTTGAAGAAATAGTTTGGTGTTAAAGATTTGCTAACAGTGAAGAGCTGGAGTCTGCAGTTGATGGCTATTTTGCAGAACTCGATGGTTCTCTGTATAAACAGGGTATCGAAGCTATTGAACACCGCTGGGAAAAAGTATTTCGAGCTGAAAGGAGACTATGTAGAGAAATAATTTTTTTCCCAAAATTTTTTGTGTTTTCTTTGTTAGGTCGGATACTTCTGGGACAGCCCTCGTATACTGCTTATGTATACCTGTAAGTGTCTGGTATTGTTTAAACAGTACATTCTTGTTACATAATGCCATTGCTAAGACTTTGTTATGAATAAATGTATATGATCTTGATAAATCCAAAAAGACTTGCATTGCGCTCTGCATCTGATTCTCCCTGTTCCCTGCCGCCCTGTTCCATTTCATGCCTCCAGAGACGCCTCAGTAGCGCGTTCGCCATTCACTCGCAAGTTAAACGCGAAGAGATTCCGGTATAGGGTGCGTTGCAAAATGATAGACCAACTGATCAAACTCGTTATGTCTAGAGAAAAACTAAAATCAACTTTGTAGTTTTACTTACATAGAATTATATTGCCTACATCGAAGACCAGATACAAACAAACGCATTCATTGCACACAGGTTGGAAGACAGAAATAGTCCTGTTGCAAAATGAAAGGCCAGATTGCATATTCCGTGTCCTTCGTACCCATACGCTATGCTGCAGCTACGGAGAGAGTAGCTTCATGTCAGTTGCGTTTGTGAGGGGTACACAGTAACTATTGAAGTGAGTGTAAATATGAAGGTAGGATTGTCCAGCTTTGAGCAAGGTCAAGTTAAAAAAAAGGGTATTCGTGTCGGGAAATATGTAGCAAGAAGGTTCTGGCAGGTCACCTTGCATGATAAATCATTTCCTGAAGCTAGGCAATAATTATTGGGACAAAAAGGTCGTCTGGAAGATCTCAAAAACTTATGCCTCGACAGAAGAGGCAAGTGTTCAGAAGACTCATGCTGGTACAACTTGTTCGTGATCCCACCATCAATGTTCATAAATGGATGTTGTCCAGGCTAGTCAAACATGTTAAAATACAAGAAACAGAAGACGCAACCCCGTTGACAGTCCACCATAAACAGAGACATGTTGACTGGGCTAAGGAAGAATGGAATCGTGTAGTATTCAGTGATGAAAATAAATTCTACTTAGAACGTCCCTGATGGCTGGGCATACTATTGGCATGACCTCAGAAAAGAAGAGAAAGTCTTTTGAAAGAGGCAGCAACGTGGAACGTCTCTGATGATATGGGGTGGATTCGGATACGGAGTAAAACCACGTTTTGCATTCCCTGCAGGTCGTATGAAAGACTTTGCTTGAAGAGTATCTTTTACCGGTTGCATAGTGGATTGAATATTTCAGCGGGACAATGCAAGTATCCACACTGCTGGATCCACAAGGAATCGGTTTCATCTTAAAAGTGTAGTGTTATTTCTCCAGACCTAAACCGTATGGGGAATCTTATGCAAATCAGTTTATCATGATAGAAAGTAATATGCCAATGCGCGGGAATTAAAGACCTTCGTGATATCTGCATTGAATGAACTTGAAACTTGTAGAGAGAGAATGACGGGTTGTGTGTTTCTGTTCTGAAAAGGGTTCATTTATAGGATATTATCATTTTGCAACAGAATTGTTATTTGTATTCAGCAGTGTGTGAAAGGGATGTTTTTGTTTGTAATTAATCATACTATAGAAATTATATAATTTTGTTATCGTTAAGTAAAAATGTCATTGATTTTAGCTTTTCTCTATACCTGACGAGTTTCATCAGTGGGGTTTATCATTTTGCAACACACCTTATTTATTATAGGTATGCAGTAGGGAAAATGAAAATGGTATATAAAATCATTCTGTAAACGCGAAGCAGGAAAATGTTGAAAAGTTTGATGTGGTAGTTTCACACGATTTCTTGTACACATTCTTACAAAAGCGTATTATGTATCTAGTATATATTAATCGAGTCAAACGTTTGCAGAGTTGGGTTCATTATATATTTTGTTGTAGGTACAGAGGATACAGGAGGCTGAAACGATAGTAAAATCTTGGGGGGAGGGAGAGAGAGAAACAGGTTGCTGTATGTCTTTGAAATTGCACTCATTTGCATGACCACAAGAATCAAACGACTTGTGATTTAACACTTCAAAAAGAGTATGAAGTACTCGAAAATTTAGAACAATAATAAAGAATATCTGGGAAATGGTTAATGCACAGAAATCCTGTGTTTTAACTATATCTAAATTTTTGTTTTTCTCTTACGGTTTACCATCTACACAAAAGTATACACAATTCATTCGGAATGAAGAGAACATCACAGGCTCTTCGCAAAAATTCAAGATTTACTTTTATTCGTAATGCAAATATTTTATGCATTTGGTATTTTAATAAAGCTCCATAGCTATTTTTGAGAAAATAAAAAGTAATGAAGCATTCTCCATTTAAAGGGTATTTTGGAATGGAGAGGCTTTCTTGATAATCCGATGAGCACATCCTTGAGCTTAAATATAAATTCTGGTATTTCGTTTTTGAGTTATGCTGTTCACACACACCTTTTTACTTTCTCCACCGCGTATAGTAAATAGGGGAAATACTGCATTCCATCCAAAAATTCGATACCGAGATTTCACCGGAAATACATGTTTTGAGGCGCCCTGATTGCCAATAAAGGATTTTTGGAAACGTCCCTGTGTGTGTATGTGTGTGCGCGCGCTTGCGTGTCTGTGAACAGCTTAACTCAAAAACGAAAAATCGGATAAATACCAAACTTGGTATTTAGATCTTCCAAAGGTGCGACACGAAGATTTTCAACAAAATTCCCCTATCCCAAACTATTCTTTGCATGGAATATTTTTCGAAAATTTTGATTTTCTAAAAAAAAATGGCTCTAACGATTAAAATGCTATATACTAAAGATATTTACATGACAAATAAAATGTTTATCTTGAATTTTCGGGGAATAGCCTATGAAGTCCTCATCATTCGGAGGGAATTTGGATAATCTTGTATAACTGGTAAACGTTAAGCGACAAACAATTTATTTAAAATCCTTTTTTTTGTGGCTAAAGTCGTTTGTGAGATATCCGTTATTGAAGTTCCAATAGTTCATTTCTGGTCATCCTCTTAAAAGTCCGTTCTGGCGATTGCCTGGAAACAATGTGGAATTTTAGGGCTGGCATATAACGTTTCTTAAACATTTGACTGGCGCTGATCCTTTTGTGTCTATAACGATGTGCGCAATTTAGCTATTTCTGCAAAGGTTTATTTGGATTAAATGTAGTAGATAGAAGGATAAGGTTGAGTAAGAATTATTTGTGTACCCACTAATAATTGGATAGAGGGCAGAGAAAGTTATGTGAATGTATCACAGAATTTTTTTCAATTTTTTTATTCATTGTTGGAATATGATACTTCCTCTGTAAACTATAGGTGTAACAATGTAAAAATCAGTACAATTTTCTTAAAAAACTAATGGCATTAAAAACTTAAAACTCCAAAATACATGATCTGTATTATCCTTTGTTTTTTTTCAGCACCTATTAAAAATGAGGATTTTCTCTCCTTAACTTAGCTGCTATAAGTTTTACTTTCTCTACTACTTGTCTATTGTAAATAGACAAAGTGTTGCATTCCACTCAAAAATTCAATGTGGATATTTCATCGGATATAAACTTTTGAGACTCCCCAAATCAAAAAGGAGCGTTTTTAGAAAAAAACATGTTGAATGCTTTTGAACAGCATAACTCAAAAACGAAAAGTCTGTTAAATACCAAACTTGGTATTTGAATTCAGATTTTCCATTAAGATATTTGGCCGACAAATTAAAAGTACGTCCTGAAATTCTGAGAATAGCCTCCGAGGTCCTCTTCATTGTGAATTACTTTGGTATATTTGTAAACGTAAGAGATAGACAAAATTTTACTACACAAAAAAATGTAGATCTCCTTAAAGCACACAATTCATGTCAAATAAAGTTTTTTATGTCGTTAACCTTTCCAAGATATTGTTGTTATTGGTTTGAATTTTTCATTTAATAAATTTTTCCCGTGATCATGCCAAGAACATGGAATTTCAAAGCCACCACATAACGACTCACTTTTTTAAAAATCTGACTATCGCTTTAGCCTACTGTATCCTGCTTATACCAGCTACGATGAATGCGTAGTAGAAGTAGACAGAAGAATCAGCTTTTGTGAAAATAATTTGTGGAAGAGTGCGTAGAGAAAGTTATGCGAATGCAACACATATGTTTTTTTTTTTTTTAACCGGAGACGAATACTTTCTGGAGTCAACGTAGTATCACAACATGAGATTATACTAAGCCGCTCTTAAGTGATTGTTAATCAAAAACAAATTAAAATACTAACAGAAGTCTGAATATAAAAGGCAAATAATTCATACCGTTAAGTTGTTTTACTTTGTAGTTCTTACCTCTTTTAGGCAGAGGAAGTGCTGTATACCGTCGAAAGCACGATATCGAGGTTTCCTTGAAAATCCACGTTTGAGGTAGCAGAAGACAAAAAAGGAATTTTTCGAAAAGGGCGATAATGAGTGAGAAGAGAGAAAGAGAAGGATGAGAAGTAGAGAGAACGACATAACTTAAAAACGAAAAGTCATATAAATATAAACTTAATATTTAAATCCAGCATGTATCAAGAATGCGTTGACACTGTACCTACATTTTATTGTGACAAACAAAATGTATGTATTGAATTTTTCGTAAATAGCCCGTGAAGTGCTATTCACTGTTGGCATTTTATATAATTCTATATAACTGGGAAAGCATACAATATGGACAAAATAGTGTAAATTCATTAAAATATGCAATATTAGGTATTTACGAAATCTGTTGTTTTATGTTTGTTTTTCCGCGGTCTATGAACATTGCTTCCTGAGTGATTCCCCCTGTTTTTTCACACCAGCTCACGACTTAACTGACTTCTGATACAAAAAGCAATCTTTGCGTATGCCATATAACCGTGCTAGAACAAATGTAACTTTGTATCGTGTGGGTATACCACTTCACATTTTTCCACACGAGTTCATGACAGATAAAAATAGACTTATGACATAAACAACTGGTTGTCCTTATTTACATCTTATACCTAAATATAAAGGCATGGATGTAACCAAATACATTTAGCCTAATTTAAAGTCAATTGTAAACAAATCCGTCATAGTGAATGAGGTAAATTGGATAAAATAGTAAAACGTATTGTCAAAATGAACTGAGCAGCTTTCGGCTTCTTAGATGATGCACTAACCGTTAGGTAAATTGATACTTCAGATTCTAAGACTTTCAATTCAACTATTTTCTCAATGTTTAAGTTAGAAACATCTGTAACGTTAGCTTGAATGACTGTGATGCATATGTAGAAGTCTTAGAAAACACTCCTTAACGACATTATTATTATTATTATTATTATTACTATTATTATTATTATTATTATTTATAGCAGTCCAGAGTATTGATCTACTGAATGTAGTTGGAATAAGAATTCCTATCCTTTGTATTTAATGCGTAATTCTTTACTATTTAGAGCAGACGAATCTGTCACATAAAGTTAACCTTATGACTAGAAAATGTTCGTTAACTTAAATACATTTTTAATTGTCTCCACGGAAAATGGCAATGATTCACAGTATTGCATTATGTACTGCTCGTAAAATTGCCATTAGGCTCCAGTCTTTCTGTACGCGGTTGTAGAAAGTAGTCCAAACCGCTGCGCCCATTTGCAGTTTCATTTGGAAATTCTTGCTCGGCACTACCCAGAAGATATATGTACTTGTATATAAACATTTGCAGTATCGTGATCATCTGGACAATGTTATCCTGTATTTCTCATCTTCTCGGTTCCTTAAAACTAATTTTGAAGTCATATTACATTTTAGTCAAGAAAACTGTTATGCATATGCAATGTTATTGCACACAACCTCTTTGCAAAGAAAAGAAATAGTTGATTTAACAAGGAAAGTACAGCTCGCCTCTGTGGTGGGAGTAGCGTGTGTTTCTCACATTCAAAGAGAGGCAGAGTTCGAGTCTAGGTTAGACTTACCTGGTTAAGCTTTATTTTTGGGGGGGGGGTTTATCTTGAGAAGACGAATGGTACAAGGCTGTTATGAGCATCATTGCATTCATCACCGTCCGATAAGACCACGTTTAAACGACGCTAAACTTAAAAGTAAAAGAAAATAGGGGAAGTACGGCGCACAGTGTTATTTTTTCTTCCTAACGGGAGTATTGTGTCTTATTCAATCATTTATCGTTATGTTTTATGGTCTATTGAACCTCCATAAAGCACTTAGAAGAGAGAGGGGGGCGAATGGAGGTGGGAGACCAATCAGCATAAGCAAAAGCGAAAAGTCAGATGAGCACTAAATTACTTACCTGGAGACATATTTGAAGTATGAAATTGGTTTTAAGCTAATTGGCCTTTGATAAATATTGGGAGATAAAAATTAAAACAGTGAATGAATATTTGTACATTTACTGCTATTGGTTGTAAATAAGCTGCCCTCAAGTTGCCAAAGAGACATCACTTGCAAGGTTACTTCTAGTTATTCCTACTCCAATAGCTCGGAAACCAGAGAGACTGAAGGTTGTCACTGAAAGACTGAGGTGCTGTTTGGCATTTCAATATCAGCCAAGAATTTCCCGCTGCTATATCGGCAAGATTTTTTGCACATGACTGTACGATAAATTATTTCATATAGTCACCCGCCGTAACTGCCAGAGGGAGACAATACGGTCAGCAACTCCTCTGGCTGCCTTGGAGCAGAGCCCCAAGGAATTAATTTCTGTAGTTGCAAGTAGCAAGATGATGAGAAAGAAAGATACTTTGCCTCCGGCTGAAGGGAGGAGAATTGTTTTCTTCTAGAAGAGAAGGAAATAGAACAGTTTCCTTTCCATTCTGCTTGTCAGTTTGTTCTTGTTCGATTTTTTAAGTACTATTCTTCCCCTGGTTATTATTTTTTAATAATAATAACGACAATAATAGTAAATTATACACGAGGTTCCGCAAACAAACAATTGCCCGAACGTTACACGTGTTGGGACAATCCGCTCCCCGTGGTTCCTCATACATAATAGTTCTGCAAGGTCATTATGGAAAACAAAACAAATTCAGTTTGCACACGCCTGCCATGAAAATGAAATGAGCGAGGTATTGAAATGCAAAAGTTAATGAGTTTGTTGGAGGGACGATTATAATACATTTGTTACACACGGCGCATGAGGTTGTTCACGATGCGACACATGTTGGAGTGGACTTTATTGATTAAATCCTGCCGGTGATCTCTTTTCTCCTAGTTCGTTCGTCACCTACTATGTGTGCACCTCGAAATGGGACAGCCATCTTTGAATTATGTCAAGGTTTCCCACTCGGACTGCCGGCTCATATTACTGCCAGATTTATGTTCAGTTTTTATCATTTGTTCGCTGACATTTTTGAGAGAAATGCCCTCATTTGCAACATGAGAGCCGAGGGTTCCAAATCGTTCGACACATTGACATAATGCGTTATTTTAATTCCTATATAGTTAAGTTATTCAATTCGTTCATTATTTTGTTTTCTAGAAATTTAATTTCACACTGATACATAAATATCTTTTGTTTCTCTCCCCGTCAACTATGATATGAGAACGTTTCGACCTAAAACTAGATTTGAGCTGAGATATACGCTTTAAAGCTCCTTAGTAAAAGAAAATGTAGTACAAGGTCATGCACCTTTCGAGGATACAGGGCGAATATTTTCATAACTTGTTCCATCCCAGCTACTACAGAAATTTCCGTATATTTTAATTTCTCAAGGGGCTTTAACGATCGGGATGGACGTATGAGAGAACTGAATGGTAATTTATTTTTATTATACTTTATTCTTCCTTATATTAACTTTTGTTTATATAATGAACGAAATCAACTCTAGTTTATACTTGTGCGCGCACACACGTATGCGCCGGTATAATGGAAACAGGCTCCACTTTTAAACAAGACATCTTTCTGAACATGTGCTGTTACCAGCATTTTTGGCCTGTCTTTTAATATTATAGGAATAAAATGTGTTTTTAGATTGAATAGTACGGTAGTAATATCATCTAATTGTCAGCAAAATGTAATCAGCTTCGCTTTGTACTTCATATCTAACGAAACATGCTTATCACTTTGCATACTGCACGGCTCTGGCTTGAGCGGAGCCAGAAGTGTTAGCATTATGTGACATGCAGTTAACACCAAACATGGGTATTTCTGGCTGATTCGCAGATCAATGTAAAATAAGAGCATGGTTTCCTTCGGAAGGGAAGTAAAACCGGTGGTCCCGTGTCGTAGATTTACAAATAGTTAATTATCATTTAAAGATTTTGTGTTCACCCAAAAATTAATTTGACTAGAAAACACTTTCGGCTATAACTTTTACGATTTTAAATCGTCATTAACAATGTGAAGATTGGCTAAGAAATGCGTTTGGCAAAGAAGTCACATCTAAGGCAATTTATTGGTACAGCGAATTCAAAAGAGATCCGTTTATTCTTAGTGATAAGTGAAGGACGCCCAAGAACTGTTGTTACTGATGAAAATATTGCCGCTGTTTGAGCAATGCTTGAAAAAAAAAGCGGCGGAAATCTTATGAATTTATTCGGGCGACATTGGGCATTGCTACGAGTTAAATCCAAGACATTTTACATCGGCAATTAGTGGTTGCTAGTTTTTTAAGGACCATATTGCTACTATAGCATTAGGAGATAAACGTGCCAATGGTATACAAATGTCTGTTTACAGCAAAACTTTGAAAAAGTTCTTGAAAATCCCTCAAAAGGAAAAATGTTACATCATGACAGCGCATCGTCGCATACAGCAAAACTAACAACTGAGTATCTGGATGCCCTTAAGGTCAGCTACCATGAACCCACCTCCATACAGCCCTGACCAGCACCTTGTATTTCTTTTTTTTTTCCTTCCAAAAATTAAAGATAAAATTCGTGAAACCACTTTTTCGTCATCAAATGAAGCAGTGGAACATAAAAACCTGGTTTCCGAAGTGCCTAAGAAAGAGTGGCATCATTGCTTTAAGGACTAGTTTCAACTAATGCAAAAAGGTATTGATGTTAAAGAGGAATATTTTAATCAGTATAATAATTTAAATTTTAAAAACTGAACCTTGTTTTATCTTCTAAAGCTTTTCAATGTCACCCTTGATTATATGCAATGTTCACAATTATATGTCTTTTAGTTTGCCTGAAAAAAATGGTTGCTTTCTAAAAAAAGGTTTTCTAGATGAAGTGCAAAATTTGACATCTTTAGGTTCCTTTTTCTGATGCAGTAATTTGTATCACAAATTACTTAAATGTAAATAATGATTGTAATATGAATAAGCATTTTTATGTGACATTGATTTCAGATGTTTATTAATTGTAATTATTATTGGGAAATAAGTTTATACGGCTTTACTGAAACTGTCAATAATAGCGCAATAATGCAGCGAGGGGGGTGAGCTGTTTATCATTATTGGAAACAAGGAAGTTACGTAATGTTGGCGCGTTTTCGGTAGAAACTTCTGGAATATTTTTTCCCTAAAAGCAATATGTATTCGTGGTTTTCATTGGATATTAAAATAGACGCTAATGTTGGCGCGTTTTCTTAGCCAATTGCAGTTCATTTATAATCTTTAGGCATATCGGGGAGTGGGAGTATAAATAGAAGCCAAGTTAGAGGTAAAGTCAGTCAGTCCGTCCTTCAGTTCGCCGAAAGCATTCATACATTACACGTCGTATTTAGCGCCAGTTCATCAAAAATCTGTGTACACTACACGTCGTCTTCAGTCAGTCAGTTCGTCGAAAGTATTAGTTAGTCATACATCGGATATAGATTCACAAGTTACGCGCAGCAGAATTATGAAAGATCTAAAGTATGGTAAAGTTAAATATACAAAAGATTGAAGTACGTGGATTAAAAGAATTATCAGTAAGAAGTTGTTACAACAGTTTCAGTATGGCGAGTGTTAAGATCAATGTATAAATGTGATAGTTCACGTGTTCGAAAATAAATGTGTAAAACAAATTTCTTCATCAGTGTAATTTTTTGGATAAAAGATTCCTTTCCGTTTCACAACCTGTATAGAGACACATGTTCGACCCAAGCCAACAGGATAATAGCTAGCCGGAGGACATTTGAAATGAAATCAAACAACAACTAACACTGATGCAAATTGCTAACACAAGATGGAGCTACAAACCGAACAAATGAATGACGTCACAAGATGGCAACGCGTGAAGTAAACACACATACATAAACATCACAAGTAACAAACATTATAAGTAATACACTCGCATTTCTCGCAAACCATTTGAAGCAGAGAGGTGAGATATTTACTATATATGAAGACATTCTGCCTAAGCTCTTGATGTTTATTATCATCATCCTCTTAAATATACTTAAAGGACATGTCCAATTACAAATATAAAATAATTTAACAAGTACAGCTTATAATTTTACATTACTTCTTTTACATTGCATTTACGTTAAGTTTACCTTAAATATCATTTCCATTTTACGTTGCTTTACCATGTCTAAATTCATCTACACTATAAAATTCACTTTCTATTAAGTATTTCTTTATTGTTTTCATCATTATATTTGATTGGTTTAAGTTCCCTTAAACACCCCCCTGCAATGTGTGTTGGTGTGTGTGGTTTTTTTTTTTTTTTTTTTTTTTTTTTTTTTTTTTTTTTGCAGTTTAAAGACTTCATCCATTGCTCTTGCTGTAATATTTCCCATAACGTAATTCCATATCTTACATGTGAATATATAAAAGCATAATATACCTGTTTCATTGTTTTATTGTCCATTATTTCAGTTAATTGTCTCATTACATAAATGCCCTTATTTATCTTTTTTCTAATTGATGCTACATGATATTGCCAATTTAAATATTTATCAATTATTACTCCAAGAAAATTAGTACAATTTATTTCTGATATGTTTTCCCCATCTATACTTAGTTTAATATTACTCGGGTTAAGCTTTGTTAATTCAAAGCTAATACATTTAATGTATTTATTATCATATCTAAATTAGCATAATGTTGTTTTATAACTTTTAAAATTGAATTTCCGCTAATTTCAACCTGTTTTGCTGTTTGACCTTTAATTATGACAGTCATGTCGTCTGCATATCCAATTACGATAGCTCCATTTTCTTGTATGACCTCAAAAATTTCCTATATATATATATATATATAAAAGAAAGAAAAATGGCCCCAATTTTGAACCTTGCGGAAGCCCTTGTTTACTATTTTGAATTCTGACTTTGATTTTTTATGACACCATTTGTATTTAGATGATTTATTTCGAGACACTGTGCTCGATTTTCCAGATATGTTGATATCCAATTTTTAGCTGAGACTGTGCTCGTGGAGTTACCCTGTAGCTTCTGACCTCCCCAGCCTCATACCACCGAACGAAGGAAATTAAGATGCTAATAATATTTATGGTTCTAAATTCTTTTTTCTCTCTAGAGAAAATGTGCTAATGTTGACACCTACACTTTTTTACACAAAGTACTATGTTTTTCAAAATATATTGATTTAAAATGCTAGCATTTCATTACACAAATGCAAAAGTTCAGTCTTGGAGTGTTTATAATTTTTGATACAAAGGAATTATGATGTTAGAAAAAACTGTAGTTTTAAAATAATCCTAGTTGAAATTAATTTTCATGCTACGGCTTACGCTACTGCATTCCAGCGGAGTAATCATAATTAACTGCATCCTGTGTTGCCTTTTGATTTGCAGTTCTATCGGTATGATGTCATTGAGGTTAGGCCATATATACCGAATCCGCTGAGATGCTATAAGTGTCAACGCTTGGGACGCATTAGCGAATTTTGTAACGGCTAATCTACGTGCCTTAACTGTGGAGACCTCTCACGATGGAGCATGTACAACTGCCCCAATGTGTGTAAACTACGACGGTGAACATCCATCAAGTTCCCGAGAATGCCCCCGTTTTGCAGAGGAAAGAGCCTTCCAGGAGATCCGGGTTAGGGAGAAGGTGTCCTCAGAAGCCCGGAAACTTCTGCGTATCCCCCAACCTTCTGTTCCGAAGTCCTGCACCTATAGCTCAGTGGCAGCTAAACTGGTACTATGTCGGGAAATAGCAACTCAGACGATATCAACGGGGCTACTATTTCCGAAAAGATTCTCGTAACTAGAACGCAGCCACAGCCTTCAAAATCAACACCGACGACAACATCAACATCTGCCAAGTCCGCTACTGGAAAGATCACACCAGTCAGTTCACTAGCAAGACCGTCGACCTCATATAAGACTGGTAAGCCGGTGGTATATAATGCATCACCAGTGAAATTTTGGACCAGTTATATGAGAACCGACTTCCTAAAGGAAAGGGATAAGTCTACACCCAGAACAACCAAGGGTAAAAAAGATCCTCCTCTGAGGAATCCTCCGGGAACGACTCAGATCGCCGGTCATCATCTTCGCCGATCTCAACTTCCGAGATTTTCTACTGGAAGGGCGTCCTTCCCCGTGGAGGAGATGGAGCAGGAGGCTTCTGCCCACACTGTCAGAACGACAGTGAAAAAGAGGCAGGATAAATCCTCCGTTAAAGGTGTTAGCCCAAAACAAAGAAAAGGGGAAAATTGATTCGACCACCGCTTTCCACAACGTAGTAATCTTCTACGATTAAGAACTTACCCCGTTATAATTCTAATGGCTATCCTACAATGAACATCCATGGAGTTAGAGTACATCGAACAGAGTTGCTCAATAAGTATGAGCCTTTGGTCGTATGTTAGTAAGAGAGTAAGCTCCGTCCGCAAGATAGCTTTCAAATCAGGCGGGGTACCCCGGTACGGTGTGATCTAACACCCGAAGAGGGTATTCCTACGCACGGGGGCACTATGATGTTCATCAGAGATGATATATTTATAGCATCTGTATCCATAAAGTCTGACATCCAGTAAGTGGCTGTGAACATTAAATTGCCATCCATCCGATTTGCCATTTGTAACATTTGTCTGCCACCATCCGATGACTTCTCGCTCACTGATTTGGAATATCTAGTTTCCCAGTTGCGAGCGTCCCTTCTGTTGGTAGGAGACGTTAATGCCCATCACCCATTTTGGGTCTCACCTCCGGCTTGTGCGAGAGGTAAATTAATTGCTGATTTTTTGGACAATAATAACCTAGCTCTTCTGAACACTGGAAAGCCTACGTTTCTCTCGGACTCCTGAAGCACTTTCTCACACCTTGATATTACAGTTTGTTCGCCACAGTTGGCAGTTTCCTTGTAATGGAATGTCATTTCTGATTTGCACTCTGGTGACCACTTTCCATGTCTTATTGGTCTCTTAACACAGGATTTGTGTTCCACACGCCTGCCTGGATGGCGCTTGGATCAAGCCAACTGGAATCTGCTCCCAGTTGGCTGTGTTGAATTACAGCAGGTGCGAATGTGTGGATGTTTTGGTCCAACATCTCACAAAGAGGATTCTTTCTGCTGCTGGGCGGGCTGTTCCAGGGTCGACTGCCAACCTTCGTCGATTTCCGGTCCCTTGGTAGACGGAAGAATGCCGAAATGCCATTCATGCTCGCAGGCGTGCTCTTGGGGTTTTCCAGCGTCACCCCGCGCTTGATAGCCTAGTTGAATACAAGAGTGTGCGTGCCAAGTCTGGATATGTTATGGGGGATAGCAGAAGGACATTATGGAGCGGTTTGTGGCTTCATTTGGTCGACACGGCACTTTCCTCTGTATTTTGGGATGGGTTGGGGCGTGTGCCCGGAGAATCGGCCCACATGCCAATTGCCGGTCTTAGGACGGCTGCGTGAGCTGCTGTTGATGCGTTTGGCGTGGCTGACACATTTCACCGTACTTTCGCTCAGGTGTCTGACTCAGATGGCTGTTCGCCAGAGTTCCTTTCTGTTGGGGCTCGGGTTGAATCTCAAGGTTTCCTTTTTCCGTTCGGGAGGTCTTGTGATTACAATCGCCTCTTCACCGTGACGGAGTTGGAACACGCTCTTTCATCTTCGCGACTGTCAGCGCCGGGGCCTGGTCGTGTCCACGTACAATTGCTCCAACAGCTCTCCTGAAGGTAAGGATCTCCTGCTCGAGGTTTGGCCATACCCATTTTGGTAGCTGGAAAGGACCGTCATACCCTGTCCAGCTACCGTCCTATTTCCCTCACCAGTTGCGTTTGCAAGGTGATGGAACGCATGATCAATGGATGGTTGGTATGGTGATTGGAAACTCACAATCTGCTGACCAACACCCAGTGTGGTTTTCGGAGGCGCCGTTCAGCAATGGACCACCTTTATCATTGTCGACACAGATAATGAACGGATTCAAGAAAAATTTTCAAACCGTTGCGATATTTTTTGACCTCGAGAAGGCTTATGATACGTGTTGGCGAGCAGGGATACTACGTTCCCTACATGCCTGGAATTTACGTGGACGCTTACCAGTGTTTATTCAGGAGTTTATGAAGGACCGCGTTTTCCGAATAAGGGTCGGCTTGGTTTTTTCGAACCTTTTTGTTCAGGAGAACAGAGTACCTCAGGGATCGGTACTAAGCGTTACACTGTTTGCTATAGCAATTAACTCTATCTCTAAATGTGTTCTTCCAGGGATATCGTCATGCTTATTCATAGACGAGTTTGCTGTTCATTGTACTTCCCTGCGTACGCCGTTTTTGAACGCCGTATGCAGCAATCCTTAGATAATCTCCAAGATTGGAGTTCTAAAAACGGCTTTCGTTTCTCAACTGAGAGTAATCTGCCTGAACTTCTGGCGCCTTAGGAGACGATTACCACCTTCGCTCCTATTCGGTCCAGATATACTACCATACGCAGATTCGACGACATTCCTGGGGTTGACGTTTGTTAGGAAACTTAGCTGGTCATCGCATATAGCACAGTTGAAAGCGCGATGTGACCGTTATCTGAACACATTGCGGATATTAAATTGCAAATCTTGGGGAGCGGATCGGACTATTTTGCTGCGACTGTATCCTGGTCCGATCTAAATAGACTATGGGTGTATCAGCACGACCACCTGTGCGGAGGAGATTAGACGCAGTCCATAACTGTGGTTCGAGTGATTATTGGTGCTTTTTTCACTAGCCCAGTTACGAGTCTTTACGCCGAATCAGCAGAACCTCTGCGTTATCGGCATGAAATCCTCATAGTAAATTATGGCTGTGCGCTTAAATGTATGCCTCAACATCTAACGTTCGCTTCGTTTTCTCACACTGCGCTGGATGAACGTTATAGGAATAGCTCCATTAATCCATGGCCTGTAGGTGTTCATTTCAGGGAGCTTCTAAGAAAGCACGACATTGAAATGCCTAGCATGTTGGCTAAGGGGTGGGGAGTGTTCTCCCCATGGTTATGTGCGACATCTCGCGAAGTCTTGGGATGACGGTATACCGTCAGTCTGCGATGCCTACGTTTAGTATTCGCGCATGTTTTTTTTAGAATTTCTATCAGGTTACAGTGACCGAATTTTGATCTACACCGATGGATCTAAGAGCACCAACGGTGTTGGATGTGCTTTTGTTCATGGAACCGAATTCTACATTCGGGTTTCATGATAGCAAATCCATTTATAGTGCAGAACTGTATGCCATATACCGAGCCATTTTGCATGTGCGCCGTCGAAAATTGTGAGACTGTCTCATTTAGAGTGTTTCCCTAATTGCACCTCAGAGGCTTCGTGAGCTGTACAACTACCACCCCATTGTTCAGCGAATCCAGGATGCCCTCCATGTTTTATACGCTTCTGGCTTTAATGTGGAGTGTGCTTGGATACCTGATCATGTTGGCTTGCCGGGGAATGAACTTGTGGATTTCGCAGCGAAGACGGCAATCGCAGAACCCAGTGTTACAATACCTCGAGTAACGTCGGAAGACTTTAGGTTTGTGTACGGAGAGCGGTGCTGGCGCGAGGAGTGGTTAGCTCTCCGCGGAAATAAGCTTAGGATAATGAAGGACATTCCAATAAACTGGGTAACTTCCTCTCGTGTATCTCGTCGTGAGGAGGTGATTTTGGCTCGGTTGCGCATTGATCACTGCAATTTTCCACACAGTTATCTTTTTAAGAATGACCCTGCTCCTATTTGTCCACTTTGTGGCGAAGGTCTTTCGGTCCGTCACGTGTTGCTAGTGTATGTTGCTCTAGCGCATCATCGGGATGCTCTGCAACTGCCGAACAGTCTTGCAGAGGTTTTAGCGGATGATAAGCAAGCGGTTGATAGGATTTTTGATTGTCAGGAATAAATTTCCAAATGCGGATTTAGTCATTTTAATAGCAGGCATTTCATATTGATAAGTTTAGTTTTATATACTTATATTTATGTATGACTTGTGCTATGTTTTGATATTGATATTTATCTGACATTTGGTATGTTTTTATATTTATCTCTGGCATTTACTTTGATTTTATTTATTTTTTTATTCAACTTTATCTCTGGCCTTTGCCTTGTAATTTTCTACTGATCTTTGTTGCTGTCCTTTGCCATGATCCGTTTTACAAGGGCGCTAATGACGTAGCAGTTGACCGCCCTTAAACAAATCAAATAAAATTACCATTCTACATTTCCTGCATGTGCCTTGTGAACACAGCTGCTACTAAGGTAAACGAAGCCCTCCAATCGGCACATGAAATCTCGGAATTGCTCATTGTTTTTGTCCACGGGTGTACATAGTCTTGAAGGATATTTGATATCAAATTCCAAAATATATCTAAGAGGATCATCTTCCTTCAATGAATCTAAATCCCTATCATCTGGAAAAACCAGCTCAAATCCGCCGTAAGGTAGAGGATGCCACATCCCACGCGTTTTGGTTATTTGCATCTTCGTATGTAAATGTTCCATGCATTTGTTGTTACTTTAGCATACCAATGAGAAACCATAATCCGCTTCTTATAGCAGACTCCATCATGAGAAGCTGATCATAGTTCTGTAATAAGTCTAGCTCAATTCCTGTGTGCAGAAGCATAGTATCCCATTTAAGATATGAAGATGTTAATTAATATGCAGATTAACTTCATGAATTTCCATGCTCTTATTTCTAAATGTTTCGGTTACATCAGCGGAATACATCAGATGGTATATTAAGATAACTGTATTCACATAACATTCTCACAATGGATTACATACATTTGTAAAATATTCATAGCCCTCTTCATCATCGTCATCGTCGTCATCAGTAGTAGTAATTTCTGCTTCATTTAGGTTTTCGTAGATTGTTTCCTTTGGAGGCCTTGTGTCTCATTTAAAGTGTCCCACGAGTTTAAGTTATAGAGAAACACTCCCTTACGTGTCATCAGGCTCAAGTTTTCTTCTCCAAAAGTACTTGCATGTTTCAGGGTATGGTGTTGAAATTTTTGTAAGCTTATCCAGACGCGCGCTCAGAAAACGAAGCTCAGCTTTATATATCTTAATATGTTTTGAAAATGAGATATAGTTTTCTTCAGAGTTTGGAATTACGCTTGTACACACTGTTTAATAATAAAATGCGAATAATATTTGCTCAAGTTATGCATGAACTCTGGGATATAATCAGAGGTTTTAATATATAACAGTGCACTTGTTATACATACTTCCACGATATGCAACACTTATATGATTTTGGTCCTATGTTTTCCAGTACTCTTCTATAAATCCTTTTCCGCACAGATAGCAATAGTGTAGATGAATCGAGTTTTCTCTGATCTTTTGTAAGTTTCAATGACTTATTGAATTTATATATCCCATTGATTTTCTTTGCTAGTGAAGTTAAACTTGCATCATAAGTTCGGTATACATATGGTTTCGTAGGAATGTCAGTTTCTAGATATACAGATTTCATATAAGCAGCAAAGCTCATAGGAGAATGGATTTATTTGACATGATATTGTATAGCTTAGTCTCTGAATCTGGCGTACAGGTATGATTTGGACTGAGAATACTTTCAAATTCAGCATAGATGATTTTTATGGTAATTTTATCATACTCCACATTTTTAAGCTGAACAGTCGACTTACGCTTAGTAGGCATAGTGATTCTTGCAATATCGCGCTGACCGCAAAATGCTGCCACCCCACTGTTTTCCCTTCAAATTCTGTGATATCTGTCAGTGAACTAGGGAATGTAATAAATGTCGCTTCCACGTCTGATAGTAGAGGAATTTATTCTAAGAAGAGGATTACACTTATGGAGGTACCCTCAACAGTAAGTGATACCCAGTTAAGCTGACATTCCTCCATCTCGGTAACCAGCATTTTTAATTTCGTTTCTAGTAAGACATTTATATCAATCTGAAAAAACGTGGTGTTGATCACGGTTTCAAAAACATTATCAGCTATTTCTCCAATAGCATTATTAAACCGCATGTTCAGTGACCTGATGATTCCTAGTTCTTCTTGTATTCATTGAATTATTCGATGTTTTGGCTCTAACTGTAAGCATTCAAGTCGTTAGACGTATTGCGGAGAATGAAGTAAGACTTCAATCGTTTTTCAAAAACTGTGTCGTACGCAATGATATTGCAATCTGGAGGCATCATAGACAACAGTTAATGTCGCGTAGAATCTGGTTTAATTTTCTTACTGGACGTGATTAGCTCTCAAGCCTCTTCATGTCGCTGACCATTGTATAAGTTGCTGAACATGTTCCACAATTCTGACCACGTGTCATGTCAGGACTCTTGTTGGCGTCTATCAGGAAGCTCTTTCCGCATTTTCTGTAGTTGTAAACGGGATAAACTACTTTGCTTTTCATGTTAATCTGCGGAACATGTTTTCGACTGTGAATCTTCTATCATTTTATATAACACATTACGAGGAGTAGTTCTGTTATTTAGAGGTTAGGATTTGTTAGATGAGTATTAAAAATAAGAGTTTATCAATAAAACGTATTACCTTGTGTTGAATCAAATAAGGTAAGTATTTTACTGATTTGTATATATATGAATATGCAATTGCTTTTAAAATCAGTAAAATATTTGTCAGTGTTGAAGTATAGATCCTTGATTACTTTATTAAATGAACACTTTTTCTTTTCGAAAACTTCATCGAGCTAACAATATCTTATACGGTAAGTTGAGCTCAGCCATATGCATAAAATGCTAATTACAAAGAATGTTTCCTTTCACTATTTAAAGCAGTTTTGTCTCGGGTGTGATACCAAAGCGACCAACCTTTAGGTAAACTATACGTAAGTTCTGTGTGCTCTGTTTCAGACAAGAGCGATCCTGTCGTAAACAACATTTCATTTTAGAGTTAATTCATACACACAGACGCGCGCGAGGGTTTCCTAAAATGCTTTTCGGGATTCGAAAACATGTATTTTTTGTGAAATCCCCATATCGATATTTTGAATGGAATAAAATACTTCTTAGACAGCAAGGCCTAAAAGTAGAACTTTTAACACAGTACACAGGAGCTAAAAGCTTTAGATTATCGCAGTGCGATAGTGCGATTATCTGGAACGTGACCAACTCTGGTTTCAAGTAAAATCACCCTTTGTATTTGCATATGTTTGATAACTCGACTTGGCTTGATTAGGTGTTGCTTTTCATTATGTATTATACCTCAATTTATTACAATTCGTTGTAGAGTTAACCGGTACGTTATATTGGCAGCGTTCTTTGATCTAGAATGTTAGTCTTTTATCTAATCTACATAAACATTAAGTGGCGGAAACTATGAATTCAGAAGAAACTGAAATGAAGGTGAAATTGCAAAAGGAATAACACTAGAAGTATTACCCAAAAGATCCATAAAGCAATATGATATGACATTTAATCGCTTCATTATCTGGTGTAAGGCAAAACATGGTGAAAATAATTTCACTGAAAATGATGCTAGAGAATCAACATAACATGTTGACAACTCGCTTTTTAACGTCATTTCTCTTGTTTCAAGAACGCGTTCTAAACGTGATATCCATCAGTTTCGGAAATCGATATATTAATATTTTACAAATTCGGGCGCTGTCTAAAAAAATACTATATGTTACAAGTGTTAAAAGTAGTTCTATGTTGCTCGTAGGATTGCGAAACGTTCACAAACATTCCTAGTCTCAAAATAAAACCCCACTTTACCTCTTGTATCATAATATACTAATTCTCTATCTCCCACGCGTAAGCTGTATAGAATAAACATCATTCTACGGGCATAGGATCGAAACATTGTAAATTGTGTAATATTATACGTTTACCCTTCTGATTACATATCTTAGGTTTACTTTGATTTAAGATTATAACTTTTATCTACAGTTCCAAAATGACCCCGTTCTCTGTCAATGAAGTTTAAATAACAGTAATTGTAGGTATATTCATTTTCAGCATTAAGTTTCCGTTCCAAATATATTTAAAAACAAGAGGTCGTCCTTTGTTTTTTGTTTTGTTTTCCTGCAGAGGGGCTAGAAACGATATGACCTGTTTTACAAATTTCTCACGCCTCGTCCAAAGCGTCGCATCATAAAAAGGAAAAGCTAGGTGTCATAAATTCCCTAGACTAGGGCGTTTATTGACTTGTTATGAGGCCCAGCGCTGGGTGGAGTTTACATCAAAACCTGAGCAGCAAGTTTAATTTCAAGGGCAGCAGCCTCTTGATTTGTGTGAGAATCCATTTGGTTGGATACATACATAAATTCACTGAGCGTATTGTTTGACTGAGTCACAACTTACTGCTCTAATGTGATGCGCATTTCTCATTTATTTGCAGGAAATATCCGAGCTAGAATGGGCTATAAATACTCCCAACTAAAACATTCCTATTGATAAATGAGACAGGTGTATCCGCCTGTTTTCACATTTCAAGACTTTGGCAAAAGCACCTTAATCCTGCAATGTTGAATTGCTATTGTGTGTCTTGTTGAGGGAACAGCTGTTATAAATAATACCGTGTAAACGCCAGGTGGAACAAGACAAGCAGGATAAAACCAACGCTGAATCAATTTTTGTTATTAAGTATTTTTAGACCATGCATTACTGAAGACAGCATACAACTTGTAAAACCAATTTAGTTCAGTGTGTCAAAAGATGCAAGGAGGTTATTATTTGTCGTCGATTATGAAATGTTCCCTACCATTATCATTATGCCAAAAGAAAAGAGAACTTTACGATAATTTAAATACCGATACAGAAACGTAACCGTATGCACATACCTCAAAAACTGACTTGATGTCTAGATGCTCTGAAATATACGGTGATTTAAACCTTAGAAACAGTGGGATGCTGATATCTTATGTTAATATATGTAATGTTCCTCAACATTAAAAGTATTTGGCGTTTCTCAGTATGAAGGTGCATATTTGAAATTCGAGGCAACAGGCCCAGGAGCTAGCGTTGTATGAAAACGTCTGCTGTTATTGCACAGTACCATTACAGAAGTGGCTTGGGGTTGTACTAAAACATCCAGCATGTTCTCTATTTGTCTTGCGAATTTGGTTTATTTCTATGGATGGAGTCCTTGCAAGAGATCTCTGTAAAATAGGTCGGCGATTGCTCTATGTTGGGAAAACTCACTCTGTCTGGCGGCTTTCACCGGTATGGAAGGGAGTGTAAGACAGTTATAGGGAAAATTATGAAGGTCTATATTATTTATTAAAATTATTGCATGTCGTCTGTTTGTTCATTCAAAAGGTGATGTGCGCACAGTTCTCAGTCTGAATGCACTGCATATCGAGCATCGATTCCCTTTCAGTGCCTCAAAATGCTATTAATATGCTATATATACATACATACATACATACATACATACATACATACATACATACATACATACATACATACATACATACATACATACATACATACATACACACACACACTGGTGTGCAAAACCAAAGGACGAAAGTAATTTTCGCATGCTGCGACACTGCCAAGTAACAGCTCGATGAAATGTGAATCATACATAGAGGGAACTGCTACAGTAGGCAACTAAACGAAATATGCAATGAGACGAACAGAAATGCCACTTTTATTCATAGACCATAAGCTACAATAAACTACTACGACATATGATGGCTCTCTAGATTTACAGAAACAGATACATGGTGCTTAAAAGGCTGCATGATCACCACGGACAGCAATGCATTCTCTGCATCGTGCTCCCATGGTGACCACAAGGTTGGTAAGCAGTTCTTGTGGTGGGGCGTTCCATTCTCCCACCAGCGCTGTTGACAACTGTTGGATGGAAGTTGGTGCATGTGGATGTGCTGCAATGCGTCTCCCCAAAGAATCCCACACGTGTTCGATGGGATTTAAATCGGGAGAACGGGCAGGCTAGTCCATTCGCCGAATATCCTCTCGTTCCAAGAGATGCTTCGATGCGGTCGCGCATTGTCATCCATAAAAATGAAGTCAGGGCTGACTGCACCCCTGAAGAGACGCACATGGGGAAGGAGTACAGTACCACAATAACGTTGACCAGTGAGCGTACCGTGTTCAAATATTTTAAGTTCGGTGCGCCCATGCAACATTATGCCTTCCCAAACCATAACGGACCACCAAAACGATCATGTTCAAGATGTTCCTGGGTTCATTACGTGTTCCCACCTCTCGCCAGCTGAGGATACGTCGAGAATCACTATTTAGACTGAATCTGCTCTCATCCGAGAAGAGCACGCGACCCCATTCCTCGTTGGTCCAATTTTGATGCTCTTGGGACCATCGCAAACGGTACCCCGATGTGCGGATGTCAATGGAACACAACGTACTGGCCATCGAGCAAAGAAACCACCTCTGTGTAGTCGCCGTGCCACTGTATATCGTGAGATTGCGTGCCTAGCTGTCCTGTTAATGTGGTTGCAATTGCACCCGCTGTTTGGCGTGGATCCCTACTTGCCTGTTGCACAATGTAGCGGTCATCTGCTGCTGTGGTTGAGCGTGGTCGACCACCACATCTCCTTGGGACAGCAGTGCCTGTGGTTTGTAAGGTTCCCCATGCACGTGAAACAATGCTGTGAGCAATTCCAAACTCCTGAGCAACACTCGTCACACTTCGCCCTTCTTCCAGTTTCCCGATGATTCTTCCCCGTGTGAAGTCATCCAAATGGTGTCTATGAGCCATGTTGCAATGAACACCACTACAGTGCACCATAACAGCTCGCTAATTGCCACACACCGTCTTGTCCTGTTTCGTCAACTGCCCCGTGTTGCGGAACCAGACCCATTTGGCACTATAGGCTCGCTACACTCACGCCATGTAACGTCCAGCTTTCTGCGTACGTGTGAGAGATCTCTGGCAACTTGCTCCCCACCTTCATCTACTTTGTTATGTTACTTTACCCATCTCGTCCTTAGTTTTGTACACCAGTGTATAATTTAACGACGCTGTCAATTGCCAAGATCATATCACCACAACCACCACCGCCGCCGGTATGCCGGAATTTCGTCCAGCAGGAGCTCTTTTACATGATAGTAAATCTACTGACATGGGTCTGTTGTTTTTAAGCTCACTTAAAAACCATCGGTCTGGGCCGGGATTGTACCCGCGACCTTGGGATCAGAAGCCAGCGCCTAGCCAACAGAGCATCCAGACTGACACTAATGAGGTGCCCGCATATTTTCAGGCCAATCAAACAGATAATTCCAGAAGAAAGCGCATGTTTCGATCAATGGTTTGAACATCCCTACCTTTAAGTTAATGTTTGAAGTTTCAGAACTTGCTGCTGAATTCATTGCTTGATACTAAAACTTTAATAATGTATTTACAGACTAATTATAAAGCTGAGAAAATGAATTACTCCTATACATCCAGTTAGGATGATTTCAACCGATGGTACACTTTGGTGTAGCGCCAACCTGTCAGCGTTTGCTGACATTTTTTTTTTTAATTTCTCTTTCTCTCTCTCTTTTTGGGAGGTGGTAATACCAGATTTCTCAAAAGCTCATGGTAAACCTTTTCCGGAAATGTCAGAAAACCCATATTTAGCGTCATTAAGTTCTCTGTTTAGCTCTGAAAAATGCAAATAGTTGTGGATCTTTTAACACTTAAAAATTTTAATTTTAATACATCGTGCGCGTAAAATTGAAAGCAATATATTTTATTTGTTATTCATCTTAGTTTCTGGGAGAGAAGAGTATGGCCCTCTCTTTTGGACACGCCATTTTGGCAAATAAGAAGGTAAGAGAAACACAATGTCCTTTGGTTTCCCCTCTGCCAAACATGACCAGAGAACTTCCGTATTACTCGGCAATGGCTTGCGCATATACCATGCTCGCTTTGTAAAGAATTATGAAATACAAACAGGCGCAGGCCCGTTTCATACTTAACGATACGGGAGAGGCGCGCCCCTCTACGAGAGAACGTTTTAGTGACTTCATTTGGAGAGGTTGAAAGGTTTGCAGAATTGGAGTATTGTTAACATTACCATATTTAAATTTCAATCACGTCGTTACTTCATCATGATATTGTAATTTTCCCCATCTTACATATTCGTTACTAATGTCATTTCCTTAAGAGTTGAGTTTCCTACTTATGAATTTCTCAAACGGGGGACTGAGAACCAGAGCTTAAGAAAATGACTGCATTTTGTTTTTTATGAAGTAATATCTTTGTAAACAAAAGAGTGGATACAAGAACCTTACAACTGCATGCACGAGATATAGTTCATTTGTAATTTACAAAAAGCATCGCAAAAGTACAATATAGTCTTGCCAGTTCTTAGCAAAATTATCTTAAATCACAGTCAGAGCATTTATAATATCGGAGATGTAAGTAAATTGAGCGCTTTACATTTTAATTGCCAAAATAGCCTTAGCACAAAAAAAATCATATACAGGTGCACCAGTGAGTATACATATGTATACACATTTGTAGAACAACTGCAGACAACTTGCACTAGCAAATTTAGCTAGATAAGCTTCAATTGCATTTCTAACGTTGGATCCTAGTAGTTAGTAAATTGCATTTGTTTTTAGTTGCTCCCAATTTGTGAAGACTACTTTATGCAACCCTTCGTCATTTATCGTCACCTCTTAATTTACAACCGCACTCGCTTACCGTAGTGACCAACTTACAGCCGAACTGCATATGGAAGGTTAGGGTGTGTGACAATGCACCGTTTCCCGAAAATGTGGGGTGATGTAAAACCAAGCGTTTCCAAAATCCTGAAGGGTAAAAATCGTTTACTTTCTTTTAAATTAGCCATATACGTACGCACTTACTGATATTTAAAGAGCATCACATAATAAAGCTGTGATGAATTGCGACAGAGAATATTTTTTACGACGTATCTAGTATCCGGATAGGAAAAAAAAAACCAATACAATGTTGTATTCAGTGCATCGTGTAAACTCACGTCTATTTCTGCAAGTAAAGGAAAGGCCAACTAGAGAAATGTTGTTTCATAATCTTTGAAAGATGCCTGACCTAAAGTTTAGATTCCTGCAGCGCTTCTTTTTCGAGTTAATATTGAGATACAGTTCCGCTAGGCATTTTGAAACATTTTCTTCTCTGGGGGAGGTCTTCAGGTGGTGTCAAAGCATGGCCTTCAGGTTAAATTATTAGGTACGTAAAACCTTTTACCGAACGCAACACATTTTTAGGAGACAAATAGAGGAAGTAAAACTTAAAATGTAAATTTGCTGTACAATGTTTAAAAACGTTGGTAACATTTTTATTGTTTTCTTGTAACTTTGTCTTCGGCAAGAGACAGAGAAGTGTTTTTTTTCATTCAGCTGAAGAATAAAAGAACTTAACCCTCCAGAATTCTTTTTCCTGCAGGCCATAATTCACATCCATATAAGCAGCGTGCCTAAAGCATGATAAGACGTAGGAGGGGGGGGTCAGGCCCAAGGTTCTACCAGAACTTCTTGTTGAAACACGGTAGCAATACGTGAGAGGAATGAAAGAGCCAGATACCGCTTGCTCTTTTTCCTTCTGATAATCAATTTGGACGTCATCCGTGCCATTTTCCGTAATAACCAGCACCGGGGCGGATGTAGCAAGATGGGAAATGGAGGAAAAAAAAAGTTCCAAAGTGATAGATTCGCCCCTACCCCGCTTTTTTCGATTCGAAACTTCGATGGGTTCAAAATCAATCAGGTCGTTTACTTCAACCTCTTAGAAACTGAAAACACTCACGTACATGCCCTTACTATTAATTTTTAGGTTCAGCCAGGTTATTGGTTAGCTTCGAAATGTCATAGAACTTTATAACTGAATAATAATAATAATAATAATAATAATCATAATAATAATAATAATAATAATAATGCTTTTTTCTGAATATACGTTCAAAATGTAGAGTACTTTACTCTACATTTTGAACTACATCTTGTGCTCAAGAAAAAACGCAAAGCTAAATTGCTAGAACAGAGTTGCTTTATGACTACGCTCCTAATGAAATGACTTAGGAAGCATCCACCTCCTGCCATTTCTTACCTTACAGAGGCCGGCAGTCAGCATATCGGTATGCAGTAGCAATGGCAGTTTGCAGCTATGCCTACTACGAAACATAATTATCATGAAATCCTTCAAAGTTTACCATTTGTTATTGCCTGCTACACCTCTTCATACGCTTTTCAAACATCTCTCGGTCTGGATGTTAGGAATGTAAATCAGTGAAACGTGAATTCTGCCCACCACTGTTCTATAACATAGAACGGGTGTTTTCCTTTTCCTCTACAAATAAGTTTCAAAGCGAAGCGGTCACTTTCATTGGACAAAAGCTTTAGCGATTTTAAAATCACATAACGTAATACAAGTATCGAGCACTAAATATTCATTAATAACATTGCTTACATTTATTTGTATTGCTTGAAGCAATTAGATTTCAACTCCTTCCGGTGTCTACCCCTATTGTAATTGGCGTCCAAAAACAGATACACACGAATTGTAATGAAGCTCTCTTAGGCATCACCGAAAAAAGAAACAAAGAAAGAAAAGAAAAAATAAACTGAAGAAGTTACAAAAACGAGATCTTTCGGTTTTTACTTCTAAATGTAGACTAATATTTTAGCTTTCAAATAGTGTCTCAGTTTTTAGCGTAGTACAATTTAAAGGTATAAGTACTGTGCATAGTAGCACGCTTCATTTCATATTTGTTTTCTCGTATTTAAAATTCTCACATTTTGCATTCTTTGAAATTGTATTATCAGTGGAACTTGAATAACTTGACCATATTTTAGAAAGAGTAAAGAAAAACGTGATTTAGATTTTTAGTTTCCTTACCACACCAAGGAATCATCGCTAAGACGAAAAAAAAATCTCCTCACCTCAAACGACCCTTTACATTGAGAGTTTTTGCTTATCTTTGATCTCAAAAATGGTTCTTGATTAAAATACCATATATTTAAGATGTTTACATGACATAAAATGCACATTTTGAGTTTCCTGGCAAAAGCCTGCGAAGTCTCTTCATTCAGGAGGAATTTTGTATAACTGGTAAACCATAAGAAACAGACAAAAAAAAGTACTCTCTTTAAAACACACAATTTACTTCAAGTAACTATTTTTGTGGTATCATCCATTTCCTGGACGTCCGTTGTTCTACTTTTTCAATAGTCGCTTTTTGAAGTACTGTCATTATAATTTCATTTCTCGCGTTATCATGGAAGTGGAATTTCCAGGCCAGCATACACACATGAATGATATGAATGTCGCTGTAGCCTCCTGTATCCTTCTTGTACATACAACGCAATGTGTAATGAAACAATTTCTGTAAACGTTTATCTCGACTAACATAATAGAGGGGATAAGTAAACTTTTGCAAGAATAAATAGTTTGTAGAAAATATATGAGAGTAAACCATAGTAGAGAGAGTGCCATGTGAATGTAACTAATCAGAAGTTTTGTTTCGAAATCTTGTATCAAAATAAAGCTGTGTCATAACCTTATCTCCTCTCAGAAATCAGTACTGTATTTACATCAGAGGAATCTGAACGACGTAAAAACAGCCCTGCGCATGCTTGGCAATAAAGAGGGAGAGCGCTTTACTCTCCTTACCACACAAGTTAGAAGTAGCGATGGGCCAGTCGAAAGTTTTACACAATAGATTGTTAAACGATAATTCCCTGCATTCGTATAAGAAATAAATTGGTGTTCTTGGTATAAACATGTTGAATTGCAGTCGTAGGAGTGAAAACAGTTTTCATGCGATAGTCGCACTAGGTTGTAGGGTATAGTATTTGGTTCTGCGTTACTTTCAAATGATATACAGGCGTAAACACGCTGTTAATGTGGTCCGGAAACGGAATTTTGGCCGTAAAGTGGTAATTGTTAAGTAATCAATGAAGTTAAATATGTACAATACACAGTTATTAATTGCTCGGTTTATTCATAATATGCATTATGATGAGCTGCGTTAGCTTATGTTCGCTGAAATATAATTATAATTTTCGAAATTGGTCTGGTCCGTTGAAGCATAATAGCAATTTGACTTTAATTGGTTTTAGTTGAGTGTGAATAAATAGATGCATATAAAATACAAACATGTTATTCCGTTTTTGTAACCCTTTTTTACTCCGATTTGTCACATTTTTCTCTTGTTGCTCTTTAATTAAAATTATAGTAAATGGTTTGCAAGATTTAATGCCAGTTACTTGCAAAAGTCAAAGTGCGGTGGCAATAAGAAAAAATAATTACTAAACGGTGCAATGCCAGAGGAATGTTTTTATTTAATTTGTTATTTTTTTAACGGATCCCTAGAGTAGTCAAGTGAATGACGTTTGAAATAAAGCTGGGTTATCATTCATGCATTTTATACAGTATTAGAACTTTAACAGTAGCAACAGCGCCAATACACACAAAATTGTTAAAACGGCATTCCTGAATTTACTCAGTATTGCACCAGACACCACATTATTTGCGGCATTTATTTTAAACACGTGTATAAATTGACTGTGTTAAAATTTGTAATTGAATTTACCGTTGCTGCCACAAATCCAACTCTGTGCAATTTAACCTCCAAAATTCACCATGTGCTATTATAACCTAAATTAGTTAACCATTTTTATTTTGCTTTATTTATTTCCCTTTTGTTACCTAACTTATGCAGTAATATTAATTTTATTGATATTTATTTTGAAGTGTAATTAACGGGGAAAAAAGGAAATTTTATGAACAAATTTGTATTATAGTAATTCGCATCGAAGTCGACGGTATTACAGCCGCCTTAATTTTCTCGCCCCCCCCTACAATTTAAGTTAACATAATATTTCCTAATTCCTTCATAGCTATGATTGCATGTTTATCGGTGAATATATTCCATCATACACACAACAGGCTGTCATTGTGAGATTGAGAGGGGAGGGGTTAATAGTTTGAAAATATCTCAGCAGATGGCAGCATTATCTATATGCGAATGGTACAGGATGGGCCAAAAAAAACAACGAACCATCTGCGCGGTGTTTTTGCTGTCCACGTCCTCGGCGCTCGTTGCCGTCTGCCGCTATCATAGAAAGGCTCGGATGAAACCATACAACATTTTAAAACTACTTTTAAAGACTTTACTTACCAACTTTATGAAAGGAGATGCTGAAACTGGCCGCCGTCGTTGTCCATACATTTCTGGCAAATCTTTAGGAAACTATCCGTCACTCGCCGCAGTTCACATTGAGAAATGCTGGCAATTTTTTGGCGGATGTTTTGTTTTAACTCTTCCAGGGTATGTGGGTTTGTCTTGTACACTTTGTTTTAAGTTACCGAGATAGAAATCGCAGGGGGTTAGGTCGGGGGACCGAGGGGGCCACAAATCTCTACTGATAATTCTGTTCTCAAACACACTTTCATAAAGTTGTTAAGTAAAACCTTTAAAAGTAGTTTTAAAAATGTTGTATGGTTTCATCCGTGTCTTTCTATGATAGCGGCAGACAGCAACGAGCGCCGAGGACGCGGACAGCAAAAACACCGCGCAGCCGGTTCGTAGTCTTTTGGCTCTCCCTGTATTAAAATTACTGGCATGGGAAGGTACCTCATTCATTGTTATAGGTGTAGTAATGTAGATGTAGAGGCCTTATATTCCTGCAATCTTATTAGTTGGTTAAATCGAATGAAAGCTACTAGTTTTGAAGCACGAGAAGTATAATTGGTAAGCCGAATGAAACATCGAATACTGACGGAAACTACCGAATAATTCGATCTTTTGCCACTATCGAATAATTGGATGGGTTCAATCGGATTGCCCAACGCTAGTTAGAAGAAGGCCGTTGGGCAACAGCCGTGAAAGGAGAAGCGACGTAGCAGCTAATTAGGATGACTCTTGCTTCAAACTTTCTTTTCATTGTGGTAAACTTACAGACCACCTTCCTATATATTATGAATTGTATATGAACTTGACATGATTTTCTCAGGAGTACACTATTTTATTATGTAACGCGCTTAAAATACACCCCAATATTTATTGTTCGTTTAACGTAAAGCAAAGCGAAACGCACGCTGCTAGTGAATGCTATCACGTGAGCACATCGTAACGGGTTATATTAAACTGTGTTTTTAAAAATATGAATAAATTATTAAGATGTCTTAACTAAGGAGACTGTGAAATGTACAGCATAACATCTTTAATTCACAAAAAAGAAAAAGGAATGCGTGACTCGACTGAGTAAAGCTCTCAAACGAAGTAGAACCGAAATAAGATTTTTGTTATAACAGTAATAATGAGTATGTCAGAGAAACCGTTAAGAGGAAAGTGACTGCAAGAAAGAGAGGTCATTAAAAGCAAGAAGGAATCAAAAATAGAAAATAAGAGGTGAAGGAAGAGTACTTTTCCTTCTTAAAAGAAAGGAGAAAAATAAGGGACCAAAAGGATGTTCTTACAGGAAGACAAGAAAGATCCTTCATCTTTATTTCCTCGACATGATTATCAACGCAGCGATGGCCCTTTTCTCCCGCAGCATTTTAATGTTTTGAACTGAACTTGCCTCATTATGGAAACTCCTTTTATAAAGTGGCGGTATATCCTTTTTCAAAACACTTATTTTTATTTAAAGGAAATAGTTGAGCCTTTTGATATAGGGCTGCTTTAATTTACACGTCACGGACTAAGAACGAATACGCTATAACTACAGTTATACAATTACAATTTCATACATATTTTATATATCGTACAATTTAATAAAAAAATCTGATGTGTTACACTCACATGACTTTCTCTACTCTTGTACAAACTATTTTTACAAACGCTTATTCTCCATATGCTTCATGTTAATCGAGATATCGAGATGTCAATCTTATTGATAATGTTCATGTAGATGCAAGGGGAATATGCTAGATTTTAAGCGATAGTCAAATATTTTAAAGCTGGTTGCTATGTGGCGCATTCCATTCTCTTTGCATGTCCAGGACATAAAGAAAATGAATAACGAATTTGAGAAAAAGTATAAGTATTGGAAAATTTAAGGGAATAACAAGTAATATCTCGAAAACGGTTCACTCAACAAAAGAAATGTGTATGACATAAATTGTGTATTTTAACGCGATCTACATTTTTTGTGGAGTAAAATTTTGTCTTATCTCTTATGGTTTACCAGTTATGCAAAAGTCGTTCACAATGAAGAATACTTTTGGAGACATTCCCAGAAAATTCAAGATATACATTTTATTTGTCATAAAAGTATCTTAAACATATAATATTTTAATCAAAATCGTTAGAGCCATTTTTGAGAAAATTAAAATTTTCGAAAAATGTTCCATGTAAAGGGTAGTCTGGGGTGGGGGGATTTTCTTGAAAACCTTCGTGTCGCATCTCTGGAAGATACTGAACCTAAATACCAAGTTTGGTGTTTATACGACTGTTCGTTTCTGAGTTATGTGTTCACACACACACACACAGACACACACACGGATATGTTTCCAAAAATGCTTTTTTTGGATTCAGTGAGTCTCAAAACATGTATTTCCGGTGAAATCTCGGTATCGAATTTTTGGGTGGAATACAATACTTCCCCTACTTACTATACGTAGTAGAGAAAGTAAAAATGAATAACGAATTTGAGAAAAAGTATAAGTACTGTAAAATTTAAGGAAATAACAAGCAATATCTCGAAAACGGTTCACTCAACAAAAGAAATGTGTATGACATAAGTTGTGTATTTTAACGCGATCTACATTTTTTGTGTAGTAAAATTTTGTCTATCTCTTGTGGTTTACCAGTTATGCAAAAGTCGTTCACAATTAAGAATACTTTTGGAGACATTCCCAGAAAATTCGAGATATACATTTCATTTCTCATGACATTATCTTAAACATATGATATTTTCATCAAAATCGTTAGAGCCATTTTTGAGAAAATTAAAATTTTCGTAAAATCTTCCATGTAAAGGGTAGTCTGAGGTGGGGGGATTTTCTTGAAAA
This sequence comes from Deroplatys truncata, assembly GCA_030765065.1. Classification (NCBI taxonomy): domain Eukaryota; kingdom Metazoa; phylum Arthropoda; class Insecta; order Mantodea; family Mantidae; genus Deroplatys; species Deroplatys truncata. The sequence continues at coordinate 244,689,151 of CM060975.1, read as the reverse complement.
CCTTCGTGTCGCATCTCTGGAAGATACTGAACCTAAATACCAAGTTTGGTGCTAATCCGACTGTTCGTTTTTGAGTTATGCTGTTCACAGACACACACACACACACACACACACACACACACACACACGGACATGTTTCCAAAAATGCTTTTTTTGGATTCAGGAGGTCTCAAAACATGTATTTCCGGTGAAATCTCGGTATCGAATTTTTGGGTGGAATGCAATACTTCCCCTACTTACTATACGTAGTAGAGAAAGTAAAAAAGAGCTGGCGTTGTATTGATATGACGTTCTCGGCACACTGTCGTTTATTTTTCTCTCTCTTCTACAAACTATTATTGCGAAAGCTTATTACTTCCTCTACCACCTCCTAGTAGGTAGAGAAGGTTGCATCCCAATAAAAATTTTGATACCAAGATTCCACCGGAAATATGTGTTTTGAGGCCCCGTGAATCCAAAACAAAATTAGAAGTGTGTGTGTGTGTGTGTGTGTGTGTGTGTGTGTGTGTGTTTGTATGTACCTGTGAGCAGCATAACCTAAAAACGAAAAGTCGGATAAACATCAAACTTGGTATTTATGTTCAGTTCCTTCCAAATGACGCGACACAAATTTTCAACAAAATCCCCCACCCCAAACTACCCTTTACATGGAAGATTTTTCGAAATCTTGCATTTTCTAAAACAAACGGCTCTAAAGATTTTGATTACCATATATTAATGATTTTTGTATGACAAATAAAACGCTTATCTTGAATTTCTGGATATAGCCTTTGAAGTCCTTTTCGTTGGAAAGGAATTCTGTATAATCTTGTGTGTAACTGTTAAAAGCGATAGACGAAAACGTACTACAGAAAAAATGAAGATCCTTCGAGACACACAATTTATTTCAAATAACTTTTTTTGTGTCATCAACCATTTCCGAGCTATCCGTTATTAATGGTTCGAATTGTTCAGTACTCGGCAATTCTTTTCAAGTTCTGTGGATTTTTAGTTGTTTCTTTCGAAGTTATGGATAGAGAGTAGAATTTTAAGGCCAGTGCACAGCGTCCAGTTTTGTAAGATTTGCTATTGCTGCTATCAAAGTGGAGATACTGATGCAATCGTAAATGATCGAAATGAAAGCAATAAGCTCACGGTAAGTTGTGCTCCATTAAAGTATACAGTCCAAAAGTTGTTACAGAGCAAGCAGATTAGAATGGGTTAATAATTTGCTTTCAGACGGTTGCCGGAAGTTTCAAAATATGATCAGGATTAAGAAATAGCTGAAATATGTTTCAGATATAGCAGCGCCACCTTTACGTTTAGCTTTACGATCTCGAAATTCTGGCACCACTGCATCCCCAATGTACAGTAGCACTACTAACTGAATCTGCAGTGTGAAATGAAATTGAGTTTTATTTATGGATGCTCTTTAACTACTATGGTTCTTAGCGTCCTATTCTATATTGAGCGTGAAAGACCGGAAATTTTGCTCAGAGGCCTCTTTATCAGGCTTGAGGTTCTTTTACGTGCCGTAAATCTGCGACTTTACTTCCTCGGAAGGAAGACATGCTAAGGATTTTTACGTCCGAAAAAAATCCATTGCCTTGCACCGTGTTTGAACACGCGACCTCGGGAACTAGAGGCTAACAAAGTATCCCTAGATCACGGAGGACGACGAATCTGCAGTGTGCCTTCTGAACCAGGGCATGAACTCCTTTTCTAGAGATTAAGTAATTGATTTACATATTTCCAAAATATTAAAAGTCTATATAGAAGGGGAAAAAACCCCTTTAAAAACTGGGGTGAAGATCTGTGTTTCGAAATGAGGAAGAATATTTCAAGAATATATTAAATTGCTTAAGGCATGAAATCTTGGTTTGTTTCATAGCATTCGAAACTCTCAAAGCTCTAGAATTTACTAAGTTACGAAAATTACCGCGAGTTACGACCTGCTTTTTACTTTTTCCGGTACCTACTTACAGTAACTAAGAGGATGCATTGCATTCCACCAAAAAAAAAAAAAAAAAAAAAATGGATAACAAGGTTTCACCGGAAATACATATTTTGAGGGGTCCTGTTTTCAAAAAGGAAACATTTTTAGAAAAAAGTATTGTAAACAGCAAACTCAGTATTTAAGTGCAGTATCTTCCAAGGATGCGACGAAGATAACCCCAACCTCATGCGAACTAACCTTTACAAGGAAAAATTGTGCTTATTTCTGATTTTCTCAAAAGTTAAAATACCACATGTTTAAGATATTACTTACATAGCTAATAAAATACATATCTTAAATTTTCTGAGAATAATCTATGAAGTCCACTTCATTCGGAATGATTTTGTATAACACCTGTTGTATATCCGCTAAACGATAAGAGATAGAAAAAGAAATAGTACATAAAAAACCACCTGATTTATTTCGAATAACTTTCTTTTGGGGCATTCACTTGTTTCTCGAGCTGTCAAGGAGTGATGTGGAATTTTAACGCCATATATTACAGCGATCCGCTTTTTTAAGGTCTTGACTATCGCTTTACTCTACTGTACCTACAAGGAAATGCGTAATCAAACTATTTCTTGAAAAGTTTATCTAGACTGACATGAGGATAGAGAAAAGCTTTTGCAACAATAGTTTGTAGATGCTATTTATATATTGTAACATTAATTTCAGAATCTTTTAAATGCTTACAGAAAGTGGAAAAGGGAAATCTGTAATACTTTTTATACAGGTTTATATTTTAATTCTTGGATATCTGCCTAACATACAGCACGGTTATCAGACTGTAGATTAATAATCGTAAAGGAAAATATCTTGAAATGTTTTAAGTACATCAATTTCATTCTCTTGGTAAGTTTTCTTACAATAGTAGATATTATCAACCAAGCTTTAAGATAATGCCTTCTGGTGCAGACTGTGAGGCACTATTTTTAACACTTAAATGATTTTAATCTACTTATATAATATATAAATTCAATAATAGTCCACCTTAAAGCAATATGTGTGAAGTATAATATATAGAATGTATGTAACAGTCATTGAATAATGTTGGAGGTGTGATAATAGAGGGCGAAAGCTGCTAACAATGAGGAAACCTTGAGGCAATGATGAATTGGAAAGTTTGATAATACTACTAGTAATTCCTGAAAACAACAATGTAATATTTTTAAACAGTTTATAAAATAGAATTAATTGTTCTTTCACACAAGCCGTGTGTTGGACAGGGTTGGAAAGGTAGAATCAGATGACTGAAAAATTCAATGCCATAGCCGGGATTTGAACCACGGATCTCCCGGTCTCCGTCCGGTTGCTCTAACCACTGAGCTACCATGGCAACATGCCGACACGACATTAAATTCTCCAGCTGATTCGCATTTTTCCCGGTAAACCACAAGGAGATCTCAAATTGTTTTGAGATGCCATACCCCAATGGCGACTTACATTTGTTGTAAGTACTTTAAGTTCCGGGCTTTATAGTTGCAACCACTATTAGTTTATAAAATAGCCAATCAACAACCAGAAATGGCTTAAATTAAATAAAAGTATTCTATTGGAGTAGGATTAACCAATCAGAAACTGAAATAGTGCAAATTGTACAAATTCAGAAGTCAGTTGCTAGTAGACAGCGTTGCTAACTGGACGCGAGACGCGTCCTCGAGAAGTTTAATACGTATCCAGTGTGAGATGAAAATTCATTATGGCGAGTATATTATAAAGTTTACGTGTTAAAAAGTGCAACTAATAAATAATCTCTGTGCTCTCTATATCAATGAAGTGTTATTGAATCGTGTCAAGGGTTAATAAAACGAGTGAAGTAAAAATTATAATTTGTGTAAGCCTACATTCTTTAGCCGCATCACCCCCTGTTAAGAGGAACATGTTTATACAAATTAATACTGACGCAGCCGAGGCAAACATAAATATATATAATATTTAAAGAAAACATTAAAATACAAAGTTGATTCCTAAACTTGGGGCGAAGGCCACCGGAAAGTAAACTTGGGGCGAAGACCATCGGAAAGTGAACATTGGGAACTTTGTACAATACTTGGTTGCAACTACTTCAATTTCGCTCCCCAACAGTAGAACTACTATACAACTCCTCCTAAAATAACTACTCCAACTGTTTGTTCACATCAGTTCGCCTCTAGAACAAGACTGCCACAACTCAAAAATTGTAGTTTTGAATTACATCAATTTCCTGGTTCATGGAATGTCAGGGGTGCGAATTAGTAAACATCAAGTAGAGCATTCTTGCCGCCTTGTTTTGAGTCCTTTGAGGACATGTGTGTTGAGAATACATTGTAGCGCATATGTTACATATAGTGTTGCTTATGCAGTTAGCAATCCGCTTCCAGCGAAACTTTTCATTTCGTGAGGTACAACGTTTTCGGTTTTAGTCGATCCACTTATGCATTCACAAGCGCGTTCATAAATCACTTCCCTAAAGTGGCAATTGGGAATTCTTTCACGATTATCTGCGCATGAGTAGTAATTTGAGATCACTGCTTTAAGCATTATCGCATTAATTTTATTTGATTTCATTTAAGCTTAAAGCGTATACATACAGACCACGGTTCTGTGAGTAAATTAGTAAAGGCCTGCTCTTTCACAAATATGGATTTATAAGTAAGGACAATTAGAGAAATATGCTTAGATGCCACATAAAATCAGTTAAGTTCTGTTTCAAAGCCTATTAATTGGAAATCTCAATGTATAATCGCGTAATTATATGCAACTTAATGTGTTTTAACTCGAAATTCTGTTTTTCTTAGACAAATGTTTGTTTTTTCTGGTTTTGCTTTGTGTGGAGCACTACAATGAGTAGAGATAGTTGTAAGATTTTTTTCTCCAGTTAACCATTCGTTACAATGCCTGATAAGTTAGGTAGTGTTTTCCTCAGTTCAGGCCCTATAGAACTCCATTAAAATAGACAAGCGAGCTACGTGGGTGCCACAAAAAGCGAAAACTCGGTGAGACAAACATTTTGAGGACCGGAAACTGCATTTGTTTACAATACCTTGGTTAATTGTTTCAATTGTGTATTTTCAATTCATCTAATTTGCAAGAGGATGTTTGTTTTTGTTTTCTATTCAGAATTAAACATTCCTAGTTTGTAGGTTGATAGCATAGGATTGTAACGGTTCTTTCCTGCAACTTGTACGAAAGCAAATACTATTTTATCTTAATTTGTGTTATTTTGCCTTCATCCTTTGTGATGTTTATTTTAAAAATCTGCTGTATTTTTGGAAACACCAGTTTAATATACAAAATAGTGTGTGTTTTTAATCAAAATTTTGTGATCTTATTCACCACAAAATATCTTATTTAAGGAAAAGTTACTTTATTCTCCAGTTAAGCTGTATCTGAATCTGTAATTTTCAAAAATAGTTCTCAAGGTTCTGCATAGCAGAATGAACCAGTGCTTTGATTTATCTTTATTACTTTCTCTACCACGTACATAGTAGGTGGAGAAGGTATGACATTCCATCAAAAAATACTATACCGAGATTTAAGCGGAAATGCATGTTTTGAAACCCCCTGAATCCAAAAAGAGCACTATTAGAAAAAGGTCTATACCTGTTTGTGTCTGTAAACAGCATAACTCGAAAAGGAAAAGTCAAATAAATACCATACTTGGTACTTAGGTTCAGTACCTTCCAAAGATGTGACAGGAGGATTTTCAAGAAAGTCGCCCACCCAAACTACCTATAGATCGAAATTTTTCAAAAATTTTTTATTTTCTAAAAATGGCTAACGACTTTGATTAAAATACCACATATTAAAGATACTTACATTACAGATAAAATGTATATTTTCTGTGGATAGCCTGTGAAGTCCACTTAATTTGGAAGAATTTTTTTATAATCTCTTATAACTGGTAAACCTTAAGCGATAGACGAAAACGTGCTGCACAAAAAAACGTAGATCGCTTTTAAAACACAATTTATTTCAAATAAGCTTTTTGTGGCGTACGCTATATCTGAGATATCTGTTAATAATGGTTTGATTTGTTCACTTCTTGTTCATTCTCTTACATCCTGTCAACATTCACTTGTTTCTCGCGATTGCATGGAAGCAATAGGAAGCAGGCATATAGCGTCCAGTTCTTAAACATTTGACTATCGCTGTTCCCTTTGTATCTATAACGAAATGTGTAACGTAGCTATATCTGCAAAGGTTTAATAAAATGTTGTAGACAGAAAAATAAGCTTTAGTGAGAATAGTTTGTATAGCTTACTAATAAATGACAGAGGGTAGAGAAAGCATGTGTATGTATCACATCAGATTTTTTTTAAAGGTGAATGGAAGTGTGTTTTGAAAAAGTGTATCGAAGATGAATCAAATATTAGGGATTCCACTCCCGACAATTTTTCCCTCTTAACCTAGCTTAAACCAACATTTGGCCTGACAGTGCTACTAGGGTAAGCTAACTTCTGTTGCCGATCAGGGAAATTGAATAAGGCAGTGCTTCTGATGGTCCTGGATGCTTAGACAGAACTAAACAGAGACTTCAACAACCAAAGTTTAACCCTACTCAATCTCTCATTGCATTCGTATTGATAGTACTTAGATGAACACGTTCTCTTAAACAGAGAAGAAACAGATTTCCTCAACTCTTAACGAATGGTTTCTATTTCTGAATCTTGTCCTGAATAGAAGTATTCACAAAGCAGAACAGGACAACTTTATTTAGGGGCCACGTAATCTATGTTCATGAAACAAACATTGCGTGTGGTGTGTAGGGACATGTAGATCTCTTTGTTCCTTAGATTCCAGCTTCAAATATCGGAAATAGTTGAATGTCTTTTTCCTAAGCTTTCCGTGAAAAGATGCCAGTGCAGTTTTAAAGCATTTGAAACTATTGGTTCATTTTGTACTTATTTCATAATAGGTTCATTGCTTCCTGATCCTTGTCATAAAGAATAGAAGTACGCTAAGACTATTAACCGATTAACTTTCGTGTACAGGGTGTTATCTATTCAGTAGGTACGAAGTTATCTACTTAGAGGTCAAAGAGGAATATTTGCCTCACTCGTGCAAATGGTAAAGTACCTCCTATATTATGATCATTGCACGTTAGATTCTGAATACGTTATGCAGATATATTGAAGCATTTAACCTGTTTGAAGCATAAAAGGACATAAACGTCCCTCCCATGCTGATTCAGAACGTTAAGGTCTTTGATGCATTTAAACGCATATTAATCTGATTTAACATATTCAAGGTTTGCGTAACAAATTGTGAAATGAGACTGGGTGATCCGGTCCTCTCAGTATTGTGTGGCCATTCATGAAAGGACTCGCTCTGCATAGCTTTCGGACATCCGTTTCGCATTTATCCATTGTTGGGTCTTCCTCGTTTGGACACGCTCTACTCGAAAGTAATAATTGGCGAAATTATTTGAAATTAAGCGGAAATTTCAGCTGGCATAAACTTGGGGGTTGAGATGTAACGTTTCCTTTGGTTATGCTCCCACTAAAACAAAATCCAATTTTCCGTTCGGTTGCCTGTGCTTCAGCGCTTCAAAAGCCTCTCTTCAGGCTTCAGCAGTTATATTGAATTCAAAACATGGCCCTTTCTGTACTGCTTCTGCAGTATTTTCTTTCATGCTTTTAGAAGCTCAGGTCTACTCTTGATACCTCTCTGTTCTCCTTTGAAGGAACACATCTGGTAAAAAGCTTGGCTTTTTAAAAAATATTTGTGCGTAAAAGAAAATGAAATACCAAAGTGGCTACCGGAGAGAGGAAAAAGTGGTAAAAGCGTACACTTTGCCTCAGAAGGAGCAGTAGCTTGGTATCTGCCACTCCCAAGCTTCATTCAGTACAAAGAGAGAGTAACGACCGCTCTTTCGTGGGGATTTTTGCCACAAATGAGTGTGGCATTAAGAAGCAAGCTTTCGCAGCAAATGACCAGATGGCTTATAAATCACGAACAATGCTAGAGAAACTGGCCAATGACTTGGTGCACCTACAATAATATGTAAATATCAACCTGAGCAGGGTGTTCAGGAGAGGCCAGGAAGTAGTTGGGCATGAGCAATAGTGACGTAAATATGTATAAGAAAAAACCTCCAAAGCGACGTTAGACTCAAGGAAAATAAATTGTAATCAGGAATAGAACTGCGATATAAGACTTCTGGGAGTACAACAGAAACCTAAAAATGCTCAATGAAGCTCATTGCAATAACGCATGTATCTATGCAAAATTCTTGTTTTACCTATATTTCTATTTCTCTCAATACACTAATGCAGACAACACAAACCTACTTGAACGGTAAACATGCACGGGAAACTGTTACATATGCTTTTCGAGATAATATTTTCGGAGATGATTACGTCATTTTTGTTGTTTGATTCATATAATAATAATGTTTACGTATGTTATTGTTTTCCTGCCATCGATTGCTATGCTGGATTGCTTCACCTTCATTTTGACAGTTAATATTTTGTGTTTATATCCCACCTTGCAAAGTGATTTAAAGAGAAACATCGACCTAGTTCAGAAGCAAGTAATTTTCTGAAACTGCTTTTTGTACTTCTACAATCTGTGCCTGAGAAGTGAACAGTTGTTTACACAGGACTTTGACTTTACGTTGTCTTCCAAATAATAATTTTAAGCTTTGAAGCGTTGGGACAGAAAGCAAAACACATCTTTCTTGTTTAGTGAGAGAAGTTTCAATAAAGCAAATCTGCAGCTCACAGTATAAGCGTCAGCTAGATCCTTTTAATTACTTTACCGTTTCGTTATTACTTAGTACACCGCTGGCTATTAAAATTGCTACACCGAGAAGCATTCACTCGACCGATCTCATATTTGCAGCATGCAAGTGATAGCAGCACAATGAAGTGATTGGCAACACAGTACAGCTGAGCGTGACTTGCATCAACCATGTCATCGGGAAGCAGTACAAAAGGGAAGCACATACTAACACTTCTACAAAGTGGAGTGTGTTACGAGAACTATTGCGAAATTGTGCATACCAAAAATGCCCTATGCCCTGCAAGAACCTGGTATTGGGCAGAATCAATACATAGCAAAATGAATATGGGGTCAAGTCGAGCAAGAACGAACTCATTGACATGGAGTATCCCAACTGCGATTTTATTCCAAGAAATGCGAGGACAGACATCTTATGCAGATGCCTAAGGACCACACATCTGTATCTCAAACACTTGCGCAAATGTGCTTCCACACAAATGTTTCGAAATCTTCATCACAGATCGTTCTTTCAAGCATCCGCTACCTTTCAACTATGCAACGGGCATCAGTGGCTTCAATTGCGTCAATTCGCACACGAAAGTCAGGGCAACTGGCTCTGTCCGCGGCAGCATTGATATCACATCCCTGTCTGGCGGTACTGTGGCGAGAGACTGCCGAGTTTTGCAATGTCGTACTCGTCCAGCGGCTGGCATTATGCTACGAGTACCATGTGATTTCAATTTCGCTGCAGCCTAATACGCATTTTGGCATGTTGACTAGTCACTATCCCCTGGGGCCATTTATCAACAGCATATGCAGTAGCACTACATTGCAGTACCATATATGGCACATGCCATACCTGCATTACCACCGTGAACACTTCTTCCTGGCACCCGCATTTACGATCCTGGTCCAGGTTAGCAAAACGACCGCACTCGGCAAGGCAGATAAAAACTTTGGAAAGGCACAGAAACAGCATCGACTGATAAATATCTAGCATGTCTTCCTCTGCATGCCACACCTTGTAGTAGAAGTTAATACTACTCGTGGTGGGCGGGAAAAATACAAATTTTCTGTCTTACGCGGTTTGAACCCAGCCATAACAGTAATAATTCCATCCTTGTCCCATAGGTATTGTAGGCAGTAAGTATGAGTTTAATATAGCTTGTCCTTTGTAATGTCATTTTAATGGCTAACAATGGACGCAAACTGAAGAAACCGCAGGTAAGACCCTGTTGATTTTGCTGCTCTTGAAGCAGCACGTGCACTCGTGAGTAAGCAAGTGAAAAACTGACTTGTTGCAACATGTACGCAGGACTCGAAGGTGGCTCGTCACTACAGCAGACCATAGCCTTGCTTTAATCTCTGGGTTACCTTTTTAAGCACTTTGGATAGCAAATACCAATTATAATAATTATTAGACGAAGGATATTTAGTAAGCTTTAAGACTGTGCACGGTGATATTCTTGATAGAACATAATGCAATATACAGGGAGAGTCAAAAAAACTACGAACCGGCTGCGCGATGTTTTTCCTGTCTGCGTCGTCGGCGCTGGTTACCGTCTGCCGCTATCTTAGAAAGGCGCGGATGAAACCATACATTTTTAAAACTACTTTTAAAGGCTTTACTTACCAGTTTTATGAAAGGAGATGCTGAAACTGGCCACCGTCGTCGTACACACATTTGTGGCACCTCTTTAGGAAACTATCCATCGCTCGCTAATTTTTTTCGAGTCAACAGCTGAAGCCCGTGCATACGTGAATACAATTTTGCTCCTTTTTTTTTTTTTAAAAGAATTGACAGTCAGGGAGCGTGATTTTGCCTGTTTTCAACAAGACTTTGCAACAGCATATAAGGCCAATATTTCGATGAGAAAAATTGAAAGTGTGTTTGAGGACAGAATCATTAGTACAGATTTGTGGTCCTCTCGGTCCCCCGACCTAACCCCCTGCAATTTCTCTCTGGGATAACTTAAAACATGAAGTGTGCAAGACAAACCCACACAACCTGGAAGAATTAAAACAAAATATCCGCCAGGAAATTGCCAGCATTTCTCAACGTGAACTACGGCGAGTGATGGATGGTTTCCTAAAGAGGTGCCAAAAAATGTATGGACAACGACGTTGGCCAGTTTCAGTATCTCCTTTCATAAAGTTAGTAAGTAAAACCTTTAAAAGTAGTTTTAAAAATGTTGTGTGGATTTATCCGCGTCTTTCTGTGATAGCGGCAGACGGCAACGAGCGCCGAGGACGCGGGCAGGAAACAAAACCGCGCAGTCGGTTCGTAGTTTTTTTGGCTCACCCCGTATTTATATCTACATAGACGTATTAAACACACAATGCACGACATGTGTATAAATTGTGACATTAGTGCTATCATTGGTACAAACATATATTTACAACATCTGTACATATCACTAGTGTATATGTTACATATTATTACTCAATCGCACTCTCATTTATGGATTGGTGATGCTTGAGTATCGGTGCTCTTGAACGTTTGACACCTTTTACTGTTTGAAATAAAATTAATACCTATCTGGACGAATTACCTGAACGCTGCTAATTATGTAAATATATTTTAAATTCGATTTTTGTTCAATGCTCTTGCTCCTTATCTTAGCCGAAAAGAACTCACAGGCGTATGTTGACCCAGTCATGGAAATTATTCTTGCAGCATTTCTATCAAGTCGAGGGAAACGTAACAGGAAACTTCACATAAAATGTAGGAAGGCTATTTCCACTTCTATATTTGTCATCTTAATTCCCCAACATTTCAAATCAATAATCCCTGAAAGTTTGGAGAGATGTTACTATTGCAAAACTGAAAGGTGTTGCAAAAATATTCTGAAATCTCATTTCTAATTCTTGAAGCAGTGCTTGTATAGGGTAGTTAAATTATATTCGAACCCACTCGCGGCCTCTCTCTACTGCGCGAGACAGCCGGTTCTTTAAAAGACAAAGCGTATCGTTCCAATCCTCGCACACTACAGGAACTTAGAGAAAACATTGTGCAAGAAATCACAAGAATTCCTGCTGCTGAGCTTCGGAGAGTGAGCGAGAATATTTACACCAGATATGCTGCCTGTTTGAGAGCACAAGGTCAACATTTGCAGCATCTATTATAAGGTAAGGATTTTAGTCCGTCTCTGCGGATGTAATTTCCCTGGCGATTGCCGGCTGTCTCTGACGGTAGAGAGAGGCCGCGAGTGGGTTCGAATATAATTTAACTACCTTATAGTACACTTACGTTTGGACAAAAGTGCTGCGTCTGCCGACCTGACTAATTCCAGAAACACTGCAGAATGGCACAGCGTCGTATCATACACGTAAAGTAACAGAGTTAGAGCTATCCGATCGATCATTTGACACTGCTGAACTGCTTCTGTTATATTCTTAAGTAGGTACTTAAGTACTATACACGTGCAACGAAGTATGTTCGAGCTCAAAGAGTGAGTTGATCGCCACTGTAATAAAAACTCGGAGCCGTACGACCAGAACCAGATGATACCTCCCTACTCCATATGCATGTCCGCCAATTCATTTCGTGTGCATGTTCTCTCAGTTGACATATTTCGCTGTTCTGCATGTGGTAAGGAAGTACTGTGCGGTACTGAGAAGTGTAGTCAACAGAAAGAGTGGATGAATGAAACTGAACACAAGATGTCAACAAATGAACGTAAACAAACCTGTTGATCTCAGCAGTAATCAAATTGGGTGAATGTATGATACGGAGCTTCAGAATTAAATAAACTGGGTTGGAAAGAGTAAACCAACTGGACGGTAGCATTAATGATAAAGCCCACTTACACTGCAACAAGTGCTTTTCCTCTTGCGTTGGAATGTTTTGTTTTCTTCTGTATTTTTTTAGCAATAAGCAGAATATGTGCAACATTAATGCTTTGTTTATGTAAGTTTCATAGCCTAATTATTTCAACCCCTATCTGTAACATCGACCAATTTAATCAGAGTTACACTGTGTCGCAGCCCATAGACGCCTTAACGCCAAATTCGATCTAATTTAGAAATACACTACATATTTTATTTCTGGAAAATGACTTCTAATCTACGAATGCACTAGAGTAAAACTTATCAGTTACAATATGTGTACGCGATCAAGAGCTTCTTTGCATCTATTAAGAATATGGAGGTGTTCCATCATGTCTGCTAGTTAACATCTTCCCTATATTGGGATTCATTCTTGAACATAGACTTTTCGCACACCATGTTTGGAACATCATACAAGGTATTATTGACAGGGGAGGCCGAAGTTGTTAGCGGAATCGTGAACGGGAGGCTCACGGTAAAATTCGTCCTCCCTGACTGAAGCTTTTTCCCCCCAGGTTTTGCTCAGTCCTCATAAACATCATTTGCCGAGGAGATTGCCGAAAATTTCGCCAGGAACGTTTGCTTATCAAAATTCCGTTCCACATTGTACTTTAGTTTTTTTATATATCATCCATGTCCATTGCTTGTGTAGGCGTATGCTGTAAGAACGGGCAGTGAACACTATTAAAATTATACAAGAGGTAAGAATGGCGAATTTTGTACTCCTGTCAGCAAAATAAAATTACGCATTTCATATAGTGTTTTTAGCTAGCCATTTACTTATAAAATAAATTAGGTACCCTTAAATAATAATTCAAGTAAATATTTTCTGCCGCTAAACAAACCACATGGTTTGTCATTTTGTTTCATGCAGCTCCGACACGAATCGCTCAAACATCGATTGACATTTTGTTTCAACAAGAAGTAGCCTGCTATACAACACAAGGAACAGATTTAACTTTCGGAGCTCTTCGCTACTGTTTAAAATAAATTATATATATGTGTGTGCGCGCGCGCGCGTGCGTTTCGTAAGCAGGCATAATACAATAAAACTAAAATTAAGTAATTGTAAAACAAACATGGTTGGATACATCAAATTTAGTAGTTTGATATACATCCCCCCCCGAAAGGTAGGTAGACATTTTTCTTTACTTGCATGCATGATTTGATTTGTTTCATACTACTTCTTGATTAAGTATTAGGTTTTGTGTGAAGAAAGCTGTTTTATTCGTGATATCAGTCTAAAATGTTTCAACAGAAACTAAAAGGATTAAAATTCTGGTGGTGGTGATGGTGGTGATGCTGATGATGATGCCTGGTGAGAGAAGCCGTACATATCAAGAAGTATGCATATTTTCCATCCAAATCAGCATCCCTTTCCACCGGCAAACGTGAGCGGAATAGAAAATAAAATTCAAAAAACACTGACATGTCGGAGATATAAAAAGATCCGGAAAGAAAGATCTGAAAAGTAAGTGCGGACGCGGCTGGATAGAGCATTCTGTCTTAGAGGACCTCACTCTTACTATGAGTTGGCTAAAATATAATTTTTTTTAGACAGCAAGGCCTAAAAGTGTCTTAATATAGTGCACACGAACTAAAGGCTTTACATTATAGCACTAGTGCGATAGAATTTTTATACCACTCCATTGTGACCAACTTTGGTTTCAAGTCTAGTCACTTGGCAATTACCCTTTGAATTGCACATGTTTAATAACTCGACTTGGATTGATTAGGTTTTACTTTTAATTATTCCTTTTTGCACGATTCATTTCTCAGACAATCGTATTATCTGTTCACAATACAAATCGTCATACTTCAGTTTATCGCAATTCGTTGTGGAGTTAACTTTTACCTTACATTAACAGCCTTATGCTTTCTTTGATCTAAAGTGTTATTGTTTTAGCTAATATAACCCCAAAAGATTAAATTGCGGTAATTATCAATTCAGAAGAAACTGAAATGGAAGAGTCAGGTGAAATTACAGAAGCAGCAGAAAGAATAACACTAAACTACTTACCCAAAAAATCCAGAGAGCAATATGATATAGCGTTTAATCTCTTCATTGCCTGGTGTAAGGCAAAACGCGTTGAAAATAATTTCACTGAAAATGACTGCTAGCGAATCAACAAAACATAAAAACATCTAACACCTCGCTGCACACGAGAGTTGATCTCGTTTTTAAGGTCACTTCTCTCGTAGTTTCAGGAAACAGTATAATTTTATTTTATTGATATTTTACGAACTCGAGCGCTGTACAGAAAATAGTATATTCCACACGTGTTAAAAGTGCTTTTATTTTGACAATTGTATCATATCTACTATTATCTACAAGTGATAAAAAAAGGCAAGTGACAGAATTGGAACTCTCTTCTTTGTGGAAAGAAAGATACGTTGCTCATAGTCCTATTTTAACTGGGGCGAAATAATTTCCAGCAGTCAGACGAAGTAGCCGTATGTGCATTATGACGTAATTACGAATATAACATTTTTGAGAGCTAATCGGAGACTGGTTTTGCAGCGGAAATTATTTTCTTTAACAACGGTACATAATTTAATACAGTTCCGTTGGGAAAGCATGGGGTATTGAAAAGCCTGGCGAGTGCTTCAAAGCAACTCGAACCCACAAAAGTTTGAAAGTTTAACAAGGACAGAAATTAATTGCAGAATCCTTCCAAGTCGCTCACCATCGCTTCTCCCTCTCTTTTTCTTCTTTTTTTCTTGTTCTTTTCAACGAAAATCTGAAGCGTTTGGAGATGCTCTACTCCTTCCTTTATCAAGTTGAGATATCAAGGGACATGTTCTGTTTTAGAACATAATGTCTTGTTGCTGATTAATATTGCTTTTTACTTTCTCCACTACATATAGTAAGTAGGGGAAATATTGTATTCCATCCAAAAGTTCGATACAGAGATTTCACCGAAATATTTAGAAAAGCGGGCGCGCGTGTGTTTAAACAGCATAACTCAAAAACGAAAGGTCGGATAAGTACCAAACTTGCTATTTAAGTTCAGTATCTTCCAAGGATGCGACATGAAAATTTTAAACAAAATCCTAACACCTCAACTACCCCTTACATGCAATATTTTTCGAAAAATTTGATATTCTAAAAAAATAGCAAACGATTTTGATTAAAATGCCATATATTAAAAATATTTATACGGCAAATAAAATGTATATCTTGAATTTTCTCGGAATAGCATTTCAAGTCCTCTTCATTCGGAAGGAATTTTGTATAATATTGTATAACTTGTAAACGTTAAGCGATAGACGAAAACGTAATATACAGAAAAATTGTAGATCTCTTTAAAACAAACAATTATTTCAAATAAGTTTTTTTAATCTAACCATTTCTAAGATATCGTCATTAATGGTTCGAATTGTTCATTTCTTAGTCACTCTTTAAAGTCCTGTCAACATTCAGTTGTTCCTCGCGATTATATGGAAACAGTATGAAATTTTAAGGCTAGCATGTAGTTCATAAACATTTGACTATCGCTGTTTTCTTTTTATCTATAACGAAACGTGTAATGTACGTAGCTATTTCTGCAAAGTTTTATTTGGATTAAATCGTAGAAGATATAAAATAAGGTTCAGTAAGAATAATTTATATACCCCCTAATAAACTATAGAGAGTAGAGAAAGTCATGTGAATGTATCTCAGCAAATGTTTTCTGTTGTGGGGAAACTCGTAATTGTAGTTCAAGAAATAAGACTGGTAGAGATTCTCAGTTGATATCGAGGACAGAAAAATATATGGAGCATAATTAGAAATAGGAAGAAACCATTAAATGAATATGTTGAAGCTCCCAAGAATAAATGCTGAGCAGTGGAAAACGTATTTTAAAATGTATGAAAATGCTCAAGATGATACAGATATAACCACAGTAATCTCAAAAGAGGTTATATGTGAAAAAACGAAGAAATTAAAGAACCGCAGATCTGGGCTAGATCAAATTAATATGAATTGCTAAATCACCTAGGAGAAATGTTTATAACGGAAATGTGTTGCCTATTTAAAAAACTGGTAAGTGAAGGAACATATTATGTGCGGAAGGAGAGTATAAGAATTCCAATGTTGACTTTCTCTACTACGTACTTACAGTAAGTAGGGGAGAGTTTTGTACATATTCCACCTAAAAATTCGGTGTCTAGATTTAACCGGAAATATATGTTTTGAGGCCCCTTGAACCCCGAAAAAAAGCATTTTTAGAAAAACGCACACAACCTTGAACATGAATCCTCCCTCCTTGAGTCTGCCCAGTAGTTCATCTACCACCAGACGCCAAGGGTAGGTGATAAAACTCCCCCTTTTGGGCATCTCCGGGGCATTGTTGCCCTCACGGACTCACTCCCCAGGGTCGCTACTGCCTGACGGCCTTCCAAGGAGGTCATAAGCCAGTCCGTAACTACAGCACTGGCTCCCCTGCTCTCCAGACATTCCCGAATGGTGCCTAAAGTCATGATTAAAGGCACCTTCAAAGCTCAGGAAAATTGTCATGGCGTGTTCTTCACATTCCAGCGCCCTCTCCAGGCTCACCACAAGCTGATGGAGCGCCATTGCTGTGGAGTTACCCGGCCAATAGGCATACTGATGAAGTATGGATCTGTCAACCAGTATTTCGTCCCTCGAGTATCTATCTACCAGCCTTTCTAGAACCTACAACAAAGAGGATGTTAGACTGATAGGACGAAAATCCACAGGCCTGCGGTAGAATTGCCTACCCGGCTTAGGAATAAACACCGCTTTGGCCTACCTCCAGAGGCAAAATCATGCCTCATAGCTAGACAGGCGCTAAATATTCTCACTTGGTGAGATGAAACGATCTCCAGCTCCCCTATAGGAGAGCCAGACAGGCCCCATCGATCCCCAGCCCCCCTCTTTTTAGGCTCAAAGGTAAGAACGACCCATTTAACTTTTTCAAAGGTAACAATCTCAGTGGCCACTAACCAGCATTCTCGCAAAGGCCGGTTTCTCCTAACCAAGTTTCATTTTTGATTTATAATGCAGATCTCTGGAAAGTGGGCCTCAAGCAACAGCCTCAAGGTCTCTCTCTCTCGGACTGTGTTATAGTGCCATAGGGGTCCTCTAAAGAGGCCAATCTGGTGCTAACTCCAGAGACCAACAATTTCTGTAATCGAGCAGCGCTCGCCTGAAGATTTCTCGAGGTCTTCCTAATGTCAGGTTGCCTGGCACTTATTGACCTTATACGCGTTGTATACCTAGTGTCTTTCTTGGTGGATTTTGAAAGAGCCCCTCGTACCCCTCCAGGTCTTCCGCATTTCTTAGCTTGATCTGAGTTCCATTCTTAAGCCCGCCGTCCAGGTCCCTTCTAAAGGAGTCCCAATTGGTCCTGCAAGGGTTCCTGTATAGGCAGTCCTTTCCTTTTCCCTCAAGACCAAAGCGAATATGTTTATTATCGGACAAGGAAAGTTCTGGGCAGATCCTCCAGTCCTTTATCTCCTCTAGATTCCCGAAGGACACTAGAGACAGGTCTAGGGCACCCTTCCTTTGATAATTCATAAAAGTCGGGACGTCCCCTTAATTCAAGATCTCGAGATCTGTTGAACACAAATACTCTATCAGCTTCTCTCCCCTCCCGTTGATGTCCGTACTACCCCAAGTGCTATGGAGAGCGTTAGAGTCGCAGCCAGTCAACAGGTTGAGGTTTATATCTCTGCAATAAAGCACGAGATCTCTAAACTCCTGAGGAGGGGGGACTCCTGGGAGCCATATGGGAAATAGGCCGAGCAGACCACCACCTGATGTGTCACTCCACCCTCCTCATACCTCTTTAGGACAGCCGCCAGATATTTCAAAAGAAAGCCCGGCAGAGCCTAGATGTTACTGAGTCTTGTCAAAACGCATGCTCTAGGTTTTACATCAGACGAATCACTGAAAATTGTAAAACCTTTTATATTTAGTCTTATAATAAGACCCTGCCGAAGCCATGGTTTTATTATCATGGCGACATCTAAATCATGCCTCGTTACGTTCCTAGAAAGAGCTCCCGAGGCAGTAATGCTATGCTGCAGGTCATCCTGAATGAATGAAATCACCATAGTTTAAACTGCTCCAATGAACCTTTTCTGTTAGAGATTAGTTCTCTTAAAGACACTCGGCCCTATTTTGGAATGACTGGGATATCTCTTTAGGCAGAGTTTCCTCCGTCCGAAGAAGTTGGTTCCAAAATGACCAGGCTCCGGTCCAGCCGTGGCTTCTACATGGTCTCTATTACTAGGGACACCTGCTTCTCCCACGGTCTTGGGTCGTTCTCCGTGGTCATGGGGAACCATGCTAGCCTCTGGTTCCCGAAGTCGCGATTTCAAACCCGGCGGAGGATATGGATTTTTTTCGGGTGTAAAAATCCTTAGCATGGCTTCCTTCGGAAATGAAGTAACGCAAGTGTTCCCGTGCCGTAGATTTACGGTACGTAAAAGATCCTCAGGCCTGGTAAAGAGGTCTCTGAGCAAAATCTTCACTCTTTCACGCCCAATATAGAATGGAACACTAAGAACCACAGTAGTTACGGAGCGTCCAGAAATTAAAACCTAACCACGGTCTTGGCCAGCATCCTAGCCTTTCCCTCCTGTTCACCGCACCACTATGGTCTTTGGCTTCAATTTTTGGGTACCGACCTCTGGTCAGTTCCTTCCTCCAAAACGGTAATTTTACTATTTTTCCTAGGATGCGGTCCTGCATCTCATCTTCGGGAGTCTGATTTCCCACATCTACTTGTTCACTCTGCGGAGCTGGGTTCCCTATTGGGGCCCCAGGCACCGCGCTTTTAATGATACAACTTCCGGTGTTCCTGTAAGGGACTTTGGGTTTTTGAATGTGGGACCTGCTTCTCCACTTCACCGGGAGTCGCAGTTCCTGTCTCCTTTGCTTTAGTGTTGGTGATAGGGTCCTCTTTCGATGCCCTAGTCCCCTGATAAGGAGCTCTCCGGTTTAGCGGGACTAGTGTGACTTATAGTTCCTACGGATCTCTTGGGGTCCCCTGATAAGAAGCCCTCTGGTTTAGCGGAACTAAATTCTTCTGTGGTTCCCACGGTTAGCTAGGGCTATCTGAGATCCGCCTAGATCCCCGCGTGCCTGGTTAAGATTATATATTCCGAGAGGTCGTCAGATATATTAATATCCGTTAACGACACATGAACCATGTGCCATGCACCCCATCGGCTCGGATCGCTTAACACCTTGGGGTTGGGGAATTGCTTGAAGGTTATCGTTCAGAATGAATGAAGGTTAAACCAGAAAATTAAAGATGCACATTTTATTTGACATGAAAATATCTTAAACCTGCGCTATTGTAACCCTTAATGTATGAATTATTTTGCTACATATACCACTCTTTTTCTAATTCCCAAAACGGTTTATATATTCCCGTCACATGAACTTAACGCAGGCGATTCGAATAGCTGTGATCGTTAAGACGAGACGCAAGGATGGGGAGGGCCCACGTAAAATAGCCGGTGTGATGGCAAGTGAGAATCATGTCGGGGTTATATTCAACTGGTGTTGCCACTAAAATAGTATTGAAATAAATTAATATATTTATTATATAAGATGGCTACTAATACTAGCATTTTATAGTTAAATACCAGTATAACATGAAATAAAAATTTAAAATGGGTATTCTAAAATTTTGACTAAGCATCTTTGTTGCCGAGGATTAATCAAAATCGTTAGGAGGCATTTCTGGGAAAAACAAGAATAACGATAAGTTCAGTGTCTTCCAATGATGCAACATGGGATAATTTTCGTAATCTTTTTTCTCAAAACGCAAACACGCCTTTAACACTTTGGATTAAAATTCCATAAGTTTAAGATTTTTATTTTTCTAACAAAATGCGTATCTTGAATTTTCTGTGATTAGGCCTTGAAGTCCTGTTCATTCTGAATGAATTTTGTATAATTGTGTGTTACTGGCAAACCATAAGAAAGACAAATGCCTACTAAACGAAAAATGTAAATATCCACAGAGCTTTTGTCAAGTTATTTTTGTGACATTAACCATTTCCGAGATATGCGAGTATTTGAATATTCCAATAGTTAATGTTTCGAAATGCTAGGCTGCTATTCTTTTGTTTCTGGTGATGTGCAAAGAGTATGAATTGCAAAGACGTATTAACAATTCCTTTTTAAGCATTTGGCTATCACTTGTGTTTTTTTTTATTCCCTTCTACGTACAACGAAATGAGCAATGAAACCATCTTTGTAAATACTTATCTGGATTAACATGAGTACACAGAAAAATAAGTTGAAAATAATTTGTTAGGATAATTTATAGAAGAGATGAAAATAAACGATAGGTTAGAGAAAGTAATCTGAATTGTCGTATCGGATTTTCCTTTAGGTGTTTTTCACTCGTTTATATTAGGTGTTTTAGCAATGGGTTATTGTTTTGAAATAAGAAGTGAAGGGAATAGAATGATTCTAGAGAAATTCCCAAACCACAGCCGGGAATCGAGTTCGGGACCTTTGGTTAAGAAATCAGAACGCTGACACTCGACTGCAGGGTGAAGAATTTTCGGATATCATTGAGGACCATTACAGATGATATAAAGTGGATGCAGTGTAAGAAAAATATTGGGTAGTAAATTTTAACGCCAGCAATGGAATTTCGCTAAACCACGGCCTTTGCTTGTGCTACTTCATCTGGAGCGATAGAAGGATGTTGAGGTCCCTTTATTATATCCACACGCAATAATTCATGGAGCTGAGCTGTCATGATAGATTCGGGCGAGAGTTAACTTCGCATTCCTCACAGAACTTGGCGTTTCTTAGTACCGCTCTGCTCCATTCTGCAGATATTTGAAGGATGTTCCGCCCCAGGAGACTGTTTTTCCGATATCCAATAAGGTTCTCAAATGCGGGCTGCTATGCCGTACTGGAAAACAGGCGTCTGATGTTTGCTGCATTTGCGGCTTTATACACACACACAGACACCCAGGCTTCTGAATGATACTAACAACTGAAACAGTTGTGTTTTCACCATTATTTCTCTTCTCAGGTTGAAAGTGCCACTTGCTATTAAGTGCTTACACTCTTTTTGTACATCATTTCTTTGTATTCAAGCTTGCAGAGAAAGCTACTTTGTACTATGCATGTAAATTAGGTGATAAATCACCAATGAGCGACCAGACATTCGATGTGTAAAATGAGAGCTGCATTTAAATTATAGGTATAATTATGATGTACCAGTTATGCAGTTTTTCCACAAAGAGGGTGGTAATAACACAGGAATTAAAACTATGTATGCATATAATAAAACTGCAACAAAATGATTGTGATAATTTTTATTTTGGATTAGTAATTGATGGCAGATTTGAAAACCCAAAAATACTTATTAAGCGTTTATGCATGCCTGTGTGTGTGTGTGTGTGTGTGTGTGTGTGTGTGTGTGTGTGTGTGTGTGTGTGTGTTTCAACAATGGTCGAAAAGATACCTAAGAAATTTGAAATGTACGGCAGTGTCAGACAACTAAATCATCTCCGACGTCAGCGAGCAAGTGTCTTGCTTGTTTCTGGCTCTTAGCTCTCGGTCAAAAACTCAATCAGAAGTATAGGGCAGGTGAGGTGAGGTAAGGTAAGGGGAAAGCGAAAGTTACTATTAGCCGTTAGTTGAAATGAACCCACATGGTTAGAAGACAGAAAGTCTTCCTCCGCATCCTTTTTCAACAGATCCACAAAAACGGTAGCGGTGATAAGGTCACGCGCAGTGCAGTTGGCCGACTCTATGGCAAACTTTTAACCTAAGGGACACGAAATTAAACGAATGGAAAATCTCGCTTATCGAGTTTTATGAAAAAAAAGTTCATAGCAAAATCTTATAGATATAGTTTTGACAAGCTTTGATGCTTGCAAAATTTGTATGGAGTGGATATTTAAGAAAGTTTAAGGATTTTTTGATACAATTATTCATTGTACATAAGGGATTATAATTTTTCATCTGTTAGTATTATTTTTAGATTACTACGGAAACAGAGTTCTTCGCAAAGCAAGTATAAGGGAAAGGTACAACTTCGTGTATTGTTAAACATTTTGCTTAAGTTTAATTCTTATTAACATCCTAGAAACAGCAGTTTGATAGTGGGTTTCAAAACCACCTCACGCGCGCGCGCGCGCGCACACACACACACACACAGAGAGAGAGAGAGAGAGAGAGAGAGAGAGAGAGAGAGAGAGAGAGAGTGAGAGTGAATTTGCAGTCACGTAATAACACAAGCGGAACCTTGGATTGTGCTAGTATTTGAAAGTATGATCTCGTTTGATAAATGTTACTCAATAAAGTTTACTTTTAATGCCATATGAAGGGTACGGGAATAACGATTAAAGTCCATTCCATATGGAATTTAAGCTTATACTGCTATCTTGTAGTAGAAATGAAGAATTTTCAGACTCTAACTTAAACTTCAGAAAAATGAACAGTGTCCACGTAATTCAGGCACAAAGTTCTTATGTACTTTGGAAGGGCGTTCGGAGTCCACACATTCAGGCGGTAATTATTTAATATTATTTCTCATTGTTGTAAACCCAGTCTTGGAATGACATTGTTAGTGGACTGTTAGTGGTGCTGTAGCTGTGTGTTGAGACAGTTTGAAAATTTGTACAATATCAAGCAGTAGTTGTGATGAAAATTCTACTGCAAAGCCTGGAACCAGTTCAAAGAAGAGGAAGGTTCATGAGCGAGTTTCAGTGCTTCAAAACACATTCGAGCTATGAGTCACATCACCGACGATGACTGTAAGTGTTCACGCTTGAAATGTTTTGTAAATACAACTAGCACAGAAAGAAATGCATTGATTAAAGAGTTTAATGAAATAGCATCTTAATGCACGTATGTCTGGTCTAATCACTGTGAAGCCTATATTTCGCAGGAGACCAAGAAAGAATTCTGATGAAGCGCAATATCGTGACTTATCCTACAATTATAAAGTTAGGGTAGTAAGGGATGGAAAGACCAGTTGGTCACGCGCATTTCTGTCAATCCAAGTCATTAAAAGCTGACGCCTTATCACTTTGAAAAGTTCCCTAGCCACTACAGGGAAAGCACACGTTGAGACCAGGGGTAAACATGGCAATACGCCATACAAACTTAAAGTTGAAACAATAGCCACAGTTCATGAACATCTACAATCGCTCAAAGGGCGAACTGCCCATTACAGCCAGCATGACAGTAAGAAACTCTATTTATCTGAAGACCTTAATGTCAAGAAGTTACACCAGATGTGCTTAAAAATCTCGGACAACCCATATCCTATGAACAATATCGTTTAATTTTTGTGACAAAATATAACATAAGTTTTGGCTATCCAAGGACTCATACCTTCAGCATATGTTTAGTGTGTGGTGATGTTGATGCAGCCATTTTGGATTTAGCTTTATCAAGTTTGTTGTTGGATAAGCTTGTGGCATGTTGAATGTTTCTAATGAGCGACTTAACAGCTATGTCAATGTCACAAGGAGTTTTCAATGGCATTTTTATATTAGTGATATTATCCAAGATGTATGTATAGCAATTCCATTTTAAAGGATGTCTTATTAAATTATCATAGTGTTGTTGTTGCTTCCCGTAACAGAATGTGCTGAAGGGAGTTCTGAAAAGTGGTCTGAACTAAGCTCATATGCAAGTACAGACGGAAAGGAACACAAGTTTGCAACATGTTTAGTAATGAAAAAATCCAAGATATCAGGTGTCTGTCCTGCAGCAGGAAAATAAGTTGGTTCTATTGTATGAATGAATTGAAACGAGAGTTGTCCGAAACTTCACTAAGAATACGTCTTCTTGGATTGGTAACGTTGGACCCCATCTAGAGTGTTTGTAGTTAAAATCTCCTAGCATTTCCGTCTCGTGTGCAACTGCCCAGAAATTTGCTGCTATAAGTTTATTTTCTGGTGCAGAATAGAATAAACCAATTTGTTATTTTTTGTTATTTATATAGAAGGATATCCGAGCTATTTCGAAAGTACTGTCTATTAATGGAGGAATATCTTCGTGTATAACGGATGTTTTAACAAGAATGGCTGCTCCTCCCTTCCCTTTATTGCTAAAATGGTCGGCTCTTGAAATGGCATATCCTGGTATGTTGGAGTAAATATATGGAGCTAGGTTGGTTTCGTTAGCTAACAATGTCTATGCTGTATGTATATAGAAAGTTTCAATTCATGGTATATATACCTCTGCTCTTCCATGTGCAGATTTTTTGTGTGTTGACGGGAATTCATTTTGTAACTTCTTCCCTTAGGTGAAAGAACAGACGTTTTGTGCTTGTCCCATACCTACAAGCTAGTTCCTTATTTTATATGACGATTTGTCTTAATATATTCGAAGAGAATTGCCAAATTTACATTTTCATAACCGTATGAACAAAATATATTACGTAACAGAGTTAATTCTCAGGAATGCTTATAAAATCTTATAAACAAATAGATTGGAGGATCCTTCGGATCATATCTACCTCTCAGTATGCACATGCATCTATAATGCCAGTGTTTTTATCGCCTAACCTTGCATTGTTTGTTTGTCATACATCGTCATTCAAATGTGTACATTGGCGAATCAGAGGCAACGAGAAAGAAAGTGAGCGCGGAAGAATGCACGTTAGCGCGGCAAGGTTATTATAAGAAACAAGAATTTTAACCACTTAACTCAATTTAGATGTGATTTCAATTGCATCGTCTGAGAACGCTGCATACCTGCAAAGCAGTGACAAGTTATCGAACTGTTCGGGGTTGCATACATAATTTCCAAAATATTAAAAAGGCCATTCAACTGGAAGTTAGAATGATGTTTAGGTAGCGACAACTGTGTTAACATTAAATGGTGTCAACAGTTGATATTTAAGACCCAGTGTGTAAATACCATTCCGAACACTGTTTAACCTCATTTTGGCAAACGCAAACACAGGAAATGCCAGGAGTGCAAGAGAGGACAACGCAGTTTACTGGAAAAGAATCCACATTACTCCACTCAGTGTTTCATATATATGGAGGATTGCATACCTTGTATCGCAGAGGTGTGCGCGGTCTCGGGCCGGGTGGTGCAGTGTAAGTCATTCTTGAGCTCGGGCAGGGATAGGCTTAAGAATTTCGGCCCGTGCAGACCTCCAATGTGTCGTCCAGAGTATTAAGTTATCAAAAAATCTAATTCTGGTTCAGGTTTATCAAAGTTGGGTTAAAAATCACTTTAGAATTAACGCACAAAATCTCTTACAGCAGTTCTACTTGATCTTTTCCCTCGATTTCAAGTTTACGGTACATTTAGCCGTAAATTCTGTCAAAACTTTACCTTGTAAACAGCCATGCGAGTAAGCTGCAGACAGACTAAGCTGTTTGCACTAATGTAACGTTTAGATTAGTGGAAGTCAACACTTCGTCTAATTAAAGACGCTTCCTACTTCGTTTTTCTAGCTGGAGTTTAAAAAGCGTTATCGTTTCTGCAAATCACCCTTGGTGTTTACAATTTGTCCTCTCTTCATTGGCTTCTTAAATAGGCCATGCGTTGTGCACGAGTTAAATGCTAGGACATTTCAGCATGTGCTGAGTGATTTAAGATAGTAAAGCGTTAAATCTGTAGGCGCTGAAAGGTTCTGGGTACACTGTAGATGCAGTGGGCGCAGACGAAAAGGCTAGGTTAGTGACGAAAGACGAAAAGGACCGGGTAGTGCTTTTTTATGACACAAAAATTTTGTGGATGACAGAGAAGTTTTAAAATCACTACTTTCTGCACCGCATTCCTAGAAAGTTTTATGGAATCATAATCCATTAAATAAATCATGAGTTAATAAACGGAAAAATGTTAAATCAGCAAAACCATTGCGAGCTGCACTTTAGGGAATAATCTTGGCTAAAGAGAAGTTCCCATCATCCAGCCGGAATCGAATCCCGACCTCTGAATTAGCAGGCTTGTGTGCTAACCACCAGGCCATAGAGATAAAATTTAAGAGCGAATGATAACATATAGAATTTTTATTCTGCTGATTGGTATATTGGTGTTAAATTTATTGCATTTTAATATTGTTAAAAATATTATTTAGAACAGTTTTGAATTCGGTAACAATCGATCTTTCATAATACTGGTATTACTAGCGGCTTTATCTCACTAAGCGCACATCTTATTAGCATCTAAAAATAAAAGAAGAAGAAAAAATACAGAATATTTAAATAGGCTTCCTATTTTAAACTATTGCCATAAATGTAGACTTAATGTATCAGATCTGTCGGCATGCGCCGATACCAGTTTTTCCTGTTCAACCCCTAAGATGTTTTTGAAAATGAAAACGAACTAAAACCACCATAAATGCCACTAAAACCTTGAGGGCTCACATATATTTACAATAGATTTTGTTGCAAAACGTAGATAGGCTTGCAAAATGCAACTTTATCGGTTATGTTGATATTTTTTAAATGAGGGAACAAGTGGAGACAATAATGTTAGCAAATGCAAAGGGACATTCATGGATACAATTTGTTTGAAATCGCTTTAAATTTAAGAGTTATTGGAAACTGCTAAAAAGTAGTTTTTGGGAGGTTGTATCGTAGAATGTCCAATAAACGTAGAATAGAAGACACAAAATGTTGCGAACGTATTTGAAATGCAATGCTCTGTGTACATTTACTATCTTGCTGACTTTTAGTTCCAAAAGCAATGCTGTTTTGGATTTTGCTATTGACGCCAAATGTACGTGTTTGTGCGTTTATGCCTGTGTTACTTGTCAAGTTTAAGTTGCCGATAAGTTTACTGGCTCTGCTGAATGTAGACAAATGTGCTATTCGCTTTCTATGAATGCAGCTGGGAATAAGAAGTAAACCTGCCCTGCAATGCATTCAATCGCGCGGTAAGATGCAGCATTTATAGCGTGCAAGGTCGGCACAACACTGCAGTGCCACGCGATGGGCGGCGTTGCATGTGACATGAATAATATTAAGATAATAAATATTAATAAACTTACTTCGGTTATACAATTAGGTGATTATTTAGTAATTCAGGAATAGATAGCTTTGCTCGTGCATACATCCGAGTGATCATATTGATTACAGGAGAGCAGTAGTGATAAGAGCGCTTCAATGACGTCGCAACTCGAGTGGTGAGTGACTCTCTTCCCTTAAAATTTGGAGGGACGAGAGGGCAGCTAATATCGGGAAATGGGTTTATGATGTTGCTAGCTAGTGCAAGGGTCAACACACACCGCTCTTTAAGTGCCAATTGTACATATCCATGAGAGCAGCGTTATTTACCTTCAATTTCATAGTTTTATAACTGTAAAATGTGTAAGGCAATCCGTCGATTTCATTCACTTATTTTAAACCTAATATTCTATAACTTAGGAGTTGTCTCACAGTTGTTAATTTGTCTTTATTAATCGTGTAAATGTTTTTATTGCCTTTGGAGACATGAATATGATTGCCATGTTTCGTTCTCTTGTGTTTTGATTTATACAGGTCTCGTTGGCTTGCACATAACGTCGCTTTGTCCAACTGTCCGTCCGTATGCACGCATGAAACACTCGCGTACGGAGTTGAGAGTTTACATACACAAGTTTGAAGGAAATTGGTACACATCTAATTTATTAGAAATCGGTACAAAAACAGGATAGTTAACATAAAAAGATGGTGAATCGAGGCTTCGAACTTTGCTTGCTTAAATACTGCGATAAAGTACATTCGTAGTTCACTGCACATGGGCGGGGGGAAATAAGCACTTTTTTCTGTTTAATTTATATTACCCTTAGAAGGGATTGTTGCAGAATCCAAGGAGTGGCTGAAATGATGTTTACATGCTTTTATACCAAAAAGTTTTATGTGTGGGACAAGTGTTTGTGTTTGGCTTGTCTTGCAAAAGAACGGGATTTACACGGGTGTACCAAAAGTTTCTCACCCCTCGAACTATTTCTGCATCCCAC
Organism: Deroplatys truncata; assembly: GCA_030765065.1. NCBI lineage: Eukaryota > Metazoa > Arthropoda > Insecta > Mantodea > Mantidae > Deroplatys > Deroplatys truncata. The sequence goes on along the minus strand of CM060975.1, from coordinate 244,660,735 downwards.
TGATCTTTGCTTCTCACTTTAAATTCCCGCGCCTTTTGGTGGCTATTATTCCTTTCAGAAGACAACAATGTGGCAAGTCGTTCTCACCATTACTTACACAGAATGAGCGTGGCTATTGTATATGCTAGACGTTACCTTTAATATGTGATTTCTTGTATTCTCTGGGGGAATCCGGTGATTCTGTAGCTTAAAAGTGAGTTAATGAACAACATTTCAATTGGTAATTTAAGTGTCCGTGATATGCATTGCAATTAAGAAAAATTGCATAGCAGTTCATTTACGCAGTCAGCTTAGATTAAAATAAAACAATTTCTCAACCGGGTGAGAAACTTTCGGACCCTGCAGACTTTCTTTATTGTTGCTAATTTTGTCATCAGTGGTTATGGGGGTGTTAAATCAGTTCTTTATATTTTCTACAGATAACCCTCCCTCCCAGCAAGGGAATATTTACGCTAAAAAATTAAAGTCTTTGGTGCACAAGGGATGTCAATAAAACAAATTGCTCGACCTCTGAAGATTGACTGAAACACTGTAAGGAAGTGGATTCGAAAAGAAGAGGGTGATGTCGTGGACAAAGAAAGAAGTGGTAGAGCAACTAAAGTTACGCCAAACACAGAGAAGGATCAGAGTTATGTAAACATAAACTTAATGGAATAAAATTGTTCTCAAGATATTGAATTTCTCGGCTGATTTTCAAGTCCGTGAGAAGAAAGGCCCCATAATCCTCCCAAAAAGAAGAGAGATAAGTCGGACGCTATGTGAGATCCACTCATTCGGTAGGAATGCATGTAAGGAACCAGTTAAGCCTATGCCGGCTCTCGTAGCGTGGTCGCTGGAGTGGTCGCTCCGGCGCTCCGCCAAGCTGAGGGTCGCAGCTTCGAGTCCCGCCACGGGCATGGGTGTTTGTGGGTGTATGTGTGTTGCGGAAATGACCGGTATGAAAACAGTAAAACACAGTAGCATAAACTGGGTACAACAAGGGAACTTTTAAACAAAAAAAAACTATGCTCAGTGAAAAAAATTATCAATGTTTATATGAAATTTTGTGAAAGATTTATCACGGAAGATTTTGTTGATGGCACTGCGGAAATAATGTAAAATGTCATATCCTTTTTACAGATGAAAGCTCCTTTGAACTTAATCCTGAACCAACAGACAAAATCGTAAAATTCATACATACAATCCTGCTAGAATTCCTCCAGTTCTTGTTTAAACATTTCCCCTAAAAATTATGTCTTAGGTGGCGTTTCACGGTATGGGAAAACATACTTGCCCATTGTTCCTCAAAAAAGACTCACCGGAGAATATTGTAGACAATAAATTTTACCAATATTCAAGCACACCATGGATGCTTCCTCCAATTTTCCCAGGCGCAAAATGACCATTTTGATGCAGGATGGAGCAACAGCTCATACTGCGAAGGCATCTATGCAGGTGATAAAGAACGGCTTCAACAGCGTTTGGACTGACTGGCCAGGAAATTCGCTGACTTCAATATCATTGAGCACTTGTGGACCAAACTTCAAGATAGCGTTTTTAGACAACCCAGGTGCAACAGGGATCAATTAAGTCGCCAGGATTCAAGAAACCGCAGCTCAGTCGGTAGAGCAACTGTCTGCTGTGCGATGGGTTTCGGGTTCGATTCCCATCTGGGGGTGGGAATTTTTCTCTAGCCAAGACTATTCCTTATCCTCTTCAGAGTCTGGAAGTATGAATCAGAGTGTGAATGTGTGTATGATCTAATGATTAAAAACCAAAGTGCAAGAAACCCAACGACAAGAGTTAAAACTAGTTAACACCATTGCCAATAGGCAATAAGTTCCAAGGAAAGGCGGCCGATAACACCAATGCAGTTGAAGGCGGGGTATAAATAGAACCACAAAAAAAGAAATTAAAAATGTCGACCGAAACTATACCACAGATTTGGTGGAAAGTTTCCTTGGCGCATTATTGCGTGCCATGCCAACAATGGCGGACATACAAAGTACTAGATTTGGTGTGTGTTAGATACATGGTGTTTTTAATGACAGAGAAATACATTGCCTAATTATTATTTAAAGGATTGTTTTTAAAAGATTGGGGCTGAGAAACTCGGTCCACTCTGTATGAAGCTCGATCTACGAACACAGCTACGTTTTTTGTTTGAAATTTATCGGCACAAATTGAGACTTTTTAAAAAATATCAGGTCCCTTATCATGCGCCCTGGAATCCCCGATATCTTCACTAATTTAAACAGCACGAATACCATTAATGTGTAAATAAAACCTTGGGGAATCTCGTAAATTAACAAAACAACCAATCACATAGCGTAACCGTAGAGCCACCACTCATTTGGGTACACGGGCATACATTATTGGTGTATGACGAAAATACATACAACTTATTATGGTGGATCTGGCCCCATTGCTCTGTCGGTAGAGAATCTGCCTACTGTGCGAGGGTTTCCGGTTTCAATTCTCGGCTGGGCTCGGGAAATGTTTTTTAAACAAGATTTCTCGCTATGGCCAGACGGTGTGAATGTGATCGCACTCATGTGATTGCTTCTGTTTATTAAATTCGTTCATAAACAGGATTTCCGCTGGGCAACAACCTGAGTATATATGCCAAGTCGTGCAATAAATGACAAGTTAATCTACAATCAGCACAACCATTTATGGCACCAATAGGTATCGAAAAAATTTAAAATGAAGAAAAAGTTACGTTGGTATTTTTTAAATGACAAGAAAACAGTTGTAGATGTTAAAGAGTGCTAACAAATGCTAAGCGAATACTCATAGATGTAATTCGTTTGAAGTCGAAAGACGTATGAGTATTGTAAGTGGGGAGTCTGCTAAACATTTACGATATTTAGGATTATTTCTTTTAAATGTCTTCTAAATACCTAAGGCGCAGTGTTGTGAACGCACCTAATATGTAACGCTATGTGTACATTTACGATCTTGTTACTTTGAAGTCTGGTGCGAAAGCCTTCGTTTATCTACCGAACTGAACTTTAGTTGACAGATGTAGCCTAATCCAAAAGCTGAAAATAACAAAACGCGAGGACTAAATTTTATTTTATCTCATAACGACTCGGTCTTAATGTACAAGACGCTTCATTTCTTTCGTGAAACACGAACATACAACTCCATACTTTACAGCAGTTTTAGCTTTTAACTTGTAACATTTACCATAACCTTATGAATATGCTCCCAGGATTACATGCTAGAAAATGCTATCGTTTAGTCCTATGACTGGCAGATGTCGGGCAGTTATCTTTGTAAACATAGGCCTGGAACGTTTCCTTCCCAATTACCATTTCATGCATCAGTTTACACCGCCAGTGGTGCCGTATGTAGTAAGAACAGGGACTTTATTAAACACTGAATAAAGAAAAGCCACCTGTAACATCTAAGGTCATGCCAATGACTTCGGAACAGTTTGCCCATCGTCAATGCTGTTCACTAATTCCTGTTAGGTTGTAATCGCTGAGTTTTGTTATTTTATCGTTTTAAGTCATGAATTACATTCCAGTTTATTCCAGACTCTGGGGAGGATAGGGAATAATCCTAATGAAAGGAATATCTACCCTGTAGCCGGAATGGATTTTGAGCTCTGGCAATAACTACCAGTCCGCAGTCTCGTATACTTTTCTAGCAGTGTGTGTTCCCTCAGGTTAAGTGCAGGCATTTGCATTTAAAAATACGAGGCAGAATGGAAGGTGCCTACGATGGTCGCTCCACCATCATCCTTAGGATGTTCGCGCAGGTGTCGAGTATTTCCGGTGTTGACACCCCGGTGCGCCGGATTTCTCTATTGAGGTTCCTCTGGTGTGCTCTCCTGGATCCTCGAACGGGCGCTTCCCCGGTTCAGGCTTTGTCCCAGGCACCTCCGCTCGACCAGCAGGAATAGCGCCAGCTGCCACGGGCCCACGGCCAGGAGACAGAGCCGAAGCTCTTGGACTTTGTGGCGGTAAAGCACCTCGCGCAGCGGCCCCAGTCGCAACGCCCTCGCAACGTACAGCACCACCCGGAAGATCGCACATTTGGGCAAGCTGCCGCTTGTACTCCATAAGACCCGGTAACGACACCCACGACCCGTCACCAGGCAGAGTGCGCGCTTCGGGACGCTGCAAGAGTCCAGTTCATGGGACCCCATGCACTTGGAGCACATCACCGCTTTGGCCATACATCTGGCTACCGGTTGTCCCATCTGCTGACACCGGTTGTACTGAACCGGGATGAGTGCGCGCCTGTAAGTTTCCACCTTCGCTCGGAAGTACAAGACAGAGCCTTGCCTTAGTATCTATAGATCTCCAGAGTTGACCTCCACAAGGTAGATTGCCAGAGGGGTATAGATCCTATTGAACCTTCGGAGCTGCTTCATTTGCCCACCGAGAGTCCCAAGGACACTAGCTTGGCGTGGGTGTTAGCTTCTGCTCTGTCATAAAACAAATGCTTTATGATGGTCCGTATGCCTGGTTCTGGGGTCGGAAGGTTTTATGAAAGCTCACTCCCTTTCACGCAGGAACCCAACCACGGCCGTAATCCCCAACCATCCTGGTCCGGATCATGAAGTTCCTTGAGATCGTTGCTTTCGAGACGATGTAGTCCTTATTGCTGTGCTCCCAATGGAAGTGTGCCAGCATTCTGAAAAGATCACGTACCTGTTAAGAGACGTATAAAGGCACCTGTAGTCTATGGTTAGTCCCGTCGGCGTAAGTGCTGGGTGGTCTGTCGGGAGGATGGAAGGATCGGATGGGTTAGGGACGGTGGGGGATACAGTGGGTGGTGGCAGCGGATTGGTCGCGGAAAGGTTCAGGAAAGAGCGGAAAGCAATTGAAGAGAAACGGGATGCAAGTATAGTGGTGTTGGAAGAAGGACGTTGATGAAGGTCCACTGTTGTCTTTGACCTTAACCATGACAAGCCTGTCGTAGGAAAGTACAAATAAATACATGGTAAAAGGAAGAAGAGGACGTGATTCAGGACCAGCCGAAGCAGAAACCTAAGATTGCTTAAAAACTAATACAGGAAGGGGTAGTAAGAGAAGTAAAGTCTCTGGCAGGTGCCGAAAGACGTGAGCAGCAGAAGGCCGAAAACTACAAGTGCGCCGTTAACCGTTCCCAGAAGGAAAGGTAGCCATGGTCATAATGCTTTGCATGTCCAAAAGCGCTATGGCGGAAAAGGAGGCCGTTGAACCGCAAGCGGTTGCAGTAGTAGAGTTGTTCAGAGTTGCGCTGGCAATGCTAGATGCCGGCAGGCATTCTCAAGCGGCAGCGGCGGCGAAGCAGATGCGTGAATAATCGGGTTTCCTTGCTCTCTCTGCCGAGCGTCTGCGTTGCTACTGGTGCGGCATCTATGCATCCTCACTCCTCGAACTTCCTCTCCCATCTACAGGTCTTTTTTTGATGGAGGAGAAAAATACGGTTACGTACTTACCCCAGCGTTAGTCGGAGCTGAGGATGTGGTATCCGCCATCCGATGGAGCCCGCATGCATTAAAAACCCCGAGCTAATCAATAAAGATGAAATGCTGGCATGCATTGCATGTGAGCGCGTCAATTGTTAATTAGTCGTAATTATACATGACTTGCGTCCTGGGTAATCCCTGGGTGGTTAGTCATTTATTATGATTGGAGTAAATGCAAATGTATAGATTATTGTGGTTGTTAAGTGTTTATGTTCTTGTAGTTATTGCAGGTGTCATGATTAGGTAACTAAGTTATGTGTTATGCATTAGCCTATGGTTACATCTACTTTGTAAGGTAAATGATGTTCATTATAGTTCAAAAGCGATTCTTGGCGTTAGCCAATCGTCTTTTTAAGGTCGTTGTTTTTCTGCCCTATATGATAAAACATCATATATTCCTCCAGGAAGTACCTCCTGGGACGTCCAAACTGCTATTTGCAAGGTTTCCTTGTTCGTCTTGTTGTGGTCCGTTATTGGTTGCTGTTCGTCGTTGTGACACACAGATAAGCAGTCAAACCATTTCGGCTCAGCTGCACAACATCTTCACACGGGGAGGCCTTCATTTCTCGGAGTCGCCTTGGCTGGGTAGCGCAAAGTCTTCGAAGGCTGCTGCGTGGACTGGAAACCCGTAACAGTGAGAAGGTCATGTAAGGAGTGTAGTCTTAGTCATTTAGGTCGTCTTAGGAGGTTGACCAGAAATTTTAGTATGCTTGGCTGTGTTGCGTAATTGGCTAGTGTTTTGCGAATAGTGAAATTGATCTGTTGACTGTGTGTGTGGAAAGTGTTTGTTGGCTTTGCGATGTAGTTGCCTTAATCATGTATTAAAGGGTTGTGATGTGTAATAAGCCTTTTGCATATCAAAGTAAGCTGTTTAATACATTTCTGGATAGTTGCATTTTTAGTGAATTGTGTAGTATGTCCGCAGGTGCGATTATTTACACTTTGGGTGCTAAACGCAAGACTTTATTTTGGAAAGTTTGGAGTCGCGTAGTGTGTGTTTTTGCGGCGCATCCCCACACAGGCACTCCCTACATCAAAATTGGGCGTATTAGTGTCTTGTATAACGTTGGATCTAACTTGAGCTATAATTGATTCTTTTTAGGTTTATTAGTGTATATAGCTTGCCCAATTGCGCATTTACTTTCACCCGAGATGATTTATGTGGGCTTTCCATGCTAGTCCCTAATCCACTTTAAGCCCTAGCCATGTTACATTCGCGGTCCAATTTATGTTCTCACCGAACAGGGCGAGCGATTGCATATTATGTCTTGGGAAACCATTATTTATGCGTTTTGTGAAAAGTATTGCTTGACTCCTTGGGACATTTACTATGATCCGCCAGTTTGTGAACCAGCTTTCATGTGCTCTAGGGCATTATGGAGACTGGTTTGTATTAATTGTGGTTTGAACGATTTCGTCATTATTGTACATTTTTGTGTGCAACAAAGTTCCACGCAGACCGTTCTTAGGATACTTTTCCACTTCATTGAACACTTTTGTCACACATTTTGTGTTGTACCATCTAGCAGTAACAATCTTTTGTCCCTCAAGCGGAATGGTCACAATGTGGCCACTTACTGAGAAGAAGGAACAGATCATCTTGCCAACACTTCTGTTCGCTTCCTTTTGTTGGGGGGATCTCTTCTGGGAAGACCCAGACCGATGACTGTCCTTCAGTTTCTGGATCATGCTGGTAAACCTAGCTTTCGTCACTTGTTACGATGTTAAATATGTTTTTGTAGCTTCCTCCATTGAATTTTTCAATAATTTCCTGGCACAATTACATACGTGCTTGTTTTTGTTGATGTGTGATGCTTTGGGGGATTCAGCGACTGCAGAGCTTCCTGAAGTCAAGTTATTCTTCCAAAATTATTTTCATTGCGGCCGATGCAATATTTAGGGCTTCTTGAATCTTACCACATATGTAACGATGATTTTCCCGCAACATGCGCTCTGCTTTCATTACATTTCGTTGCTGTAGCCGGTCTTCCTGCTCGGTCTTCATCTTCGAGTGAATCCCTTCATGTTCTAAACTCTGTATACCATCGATAAGTGTTGGATTGCGAAGAGCGAAGGTCCCAAAATGCACAATGCAGTCTTTAAAGGCATTCTCTCCCCCTTAAACCGAATTTAAACTCATAGAAAATCATAGCACGGAAATTCTCGAGCTTTAGATCCATCCTAGCATATGGCGTCGCAACACCTGCTATACATACACATGTGGTGCTGACCATGCACATTGTTGGAACGCGCCCAGACTTGTACGTGTTGCTATCTGAACTTCAATCTGAAGTTCGGAAAAGCTGTTTTGGCTTACCACGACTCATTGCTGCCCATTCTCAAAACTTTCAGTGACTCTCGTAGTATCGTCCGCATGTACCTATAGTGCAGTGTTTGTAGTTTTGGGCATGTAGTGTGTATGTATGTATATATATATATATATATATATATATATATATATATATATATATATATATGTGTGTGTGTGTGTGTGTGTTTTGAATAGCGTTTGTCCTATTGTGGACTGTCTGTTGTTGACTGAGGATTGGAACTTTCTGTCTTTCAAGTAATTAGCCACAGGTTTTATTAGCGAATTAGGAATTCCTGATTGGCAGTACGCATGTCATACTTTGTCGAAAGCCCGTTCAACATCTAGAAAAAATACTACTGTTGACTTTCGTATGTTAAACCCGTGGCTGATGTTTTCTGTGGTCCTTAATAGTTGCGCAGTCGTGGAGTGTTCGGCTAGGAACCCGAACTATTCTGGGATGAGAATTTACGTTTAATAATTGCTGCGTTTAGTCTTTTTACTTTTTCCAATAGTTTAGTAATGTGTTAAGTAGACTGATTGTCGATAGTAGTTGCGATCTGAGAGGTTTTCTGCTTTTCCGGAATGTGAAGTACGTGAGCAATTTTCCGTCTTTCAGGGAATATCCATTGTATTAAAACCTTTGAACATTTTTGCTAGTGGTTGTATCGCGTCATCAGGTGGTCGTTCGAGGGCGACATTGGGTGTTTTGCCAGGCCCCGAAGCTTTTTATTTGAGGTGATGTTTAATTAGCCATTTGATTTCAGATGGGCAAGTTTTTCGAACAAAGGTGTGCGTCTGGCGTTCGTGAAAGTCGTGCCTTTCCATCTCTGCATACGCAGTAAAGTGCGGACAAGAGGGAACTTCGTTCAGGGTTGGTGTATTTCAGTATCTGCCAGTTTGTCAGCTCTTTCTTGGTCTATAGTTGCTATTGAATGGTTCTGCTGGAGAGGGGTATGCGTATTTTATCTCGCGTCAAGCATCTCGCTATGCGCTAAATTGAGTTGCTTTCGTGAACTAGGTTTTCTAGAGCGTTTTCTGTTGTTGCACTCTGTAATTCGACGTTCTCTGCCAATAATAAGTTGAGATTTTGGAAGGCTTGGACATCAGCTATGTGACGGGTTCGCTGCCATTTTCTTCCCGCTCGATTTCGGTCCCTGCTAGCTGTTTAAGGTCAGCTGGGGTTTTCGTGTCCTATGACTTCGGTACGTGATGGTTGCCAACTTGATTGCATCTTCAAGCTGGGTTACGACCGAATCAAGGTATACTTGGAAATTTATTTGCTCCTGCGGGAAATTTTCGCTAATGGTGCGTTCAAAAATTTCCGTTTGCTTGTTTATAACTATGCATCGGTAATGGCTGTGTTGGCATTTTCGGCCTCTCTGATGATCACTGGGTGATGGTATTTCGTTTCTACCGGTAAGGTGATTCGCTGGTTTATACGTCTGGCGATTGCTATGTCCAGGATGTCTGAACTTTGATTACTGGAGAAGGGGATTAATGGGCTTGTACAGGGTCTCCTTTTCTGTTGGGGCGGCCCCACAACTGCCGCTTACAGTGACGATCATCCTCAGAGGCTACATCGTCTCCCCATGCACAGGTTGTTAGTATAATAAACATGCAGGCTATTAGAGGGGTGCTTTGTTAGTAGTAAACGGTCAAAGTGTATGAGACAGAGAAGTAGGGGTTGTGACTGAGAGGAAGAAAGACGCGGAGGAGGCAAGATAACGGGTTCTGCAGTAAGCACCCCGGTTAGTAACGGGTTTTCTACACATGCTGACATGATAGTCGTGCGAGCGTGTCGGGGGTGAGTGCCCGGTGCCAACCATGGCACGTCCTGTTGACACCTAGGGCTAGCAAATGCAAATGAGGTAGCGAGTGGTTATACGGTGTTGAGCTTCTTACGTACTAAATGAAAGGCAAGAAGGTTTGACATACATGAGATGTTAATGGTTTGGCGGGGTTTTACAGCTGTGTAGCTGTGTTCTTTATTTAGGCTGAGTTCAGTGTGGTGTTGGAATGACGGAGCGTTTTGTGGAGGCTGCGCAGTCTGTTAGCTAAGGAGTAGATGTCTTGCTCTGCCTATGGGCTGCGAAACAGGATAGTGACTTGGGACGTAGATGCGTAAGGGTTCATTTTGTGGTGCCGGTATTGCTTGGGTGTCGAGCGTTGAAATCGTGGTTTACGGCGTACAAAGAGTTTCAGGAAATCCTTTATATCGGTCGCGTTTGTGTCGTTTGTAAGGTTTCGGTGGAGCAGTGAAGGAGGGCGTCTGTTTGTGGATTATGATGATTTTACTTTCTTCTCGTAATATAGCACCTTCACCTTTAAATTTATTTGTAGAATTTGGATTATTTAATAGAACAGTATATTGAATCAAAAACTGAAAATAGATTAGTTATTTTCAGACAGAAATATTGTTAAAGCTTTAATTGGAATTAGGTACGCATGAGCAGAGGTTCTTTGAGTGCGTTTTTGCTTTTCGTGCATCTGTTGTAGTGATCGTCGGATAGTTTTTGATGAATTCTTCTATTGAGTGAACCGTGATCTTGGGGACTTTCGATACTGTTTGTAACACCTTGTTTTGGAAAGACTGGAGCCTTGGTTTTCAGAGGGCATTTGGCTGCGTGCAGCATATCCCCAGACGGTCGCCGCGTACGTCAGAATGTCGGATGAGGATTTTGTACAATGTTAGTTCCAGGTGTAACTGAAGTTTGTTATTGTAATCGAAGAAGGGATAGAGTATGCGGTGGCGCATTTACTTTTTGCCGGGCAGATTGGGCTCAACGTTTACGGGTTAACACTTGGTCCACAATGACGCCAAGGTAGGTGATGGTTGTTGTCCATGGAACAGGGTTGCCGAAGAGTTAGGGTTTGGGCAAGGCACGCGCTGCCTGTCTGTATTTGACGCGTTTGGTGAAGAGTACGGCGTGGATTTTTGGGCGCTTACTTTAATGCGCCACTTGGTTAGCCAGCCCCCGAGAGGGATTATGGCAATTTGCATGTATGAAGTTAGCAGTTTCAGGTTTCCTGACTGCGAAATTAAGGCGGTGCCATCTCGTAGAGCGAGAGCTTGATGTTTGATGGTTGAGGTATGTCCTTGAAGTAAAGTTTGAAGAGGACCGATGCTAATATACTTCCTCGGGGGACGCCTGTCAGTATAGGTCTGGAGCTGGAGGTGGAATGAGCGGTAATGGAGGTAGTTAACGATTAATTTGAATGTTGCATCTTAGGAATTTTACTGTGTAAATTTGTGTAACAGGCCGTCATGCCTTACGCGGTCGAAGGCGCGCGCGCGAATGTCAGCATGGCGAAGCCTGTGATCTTTCGTTTGTTGAAGACATGAGTTCAGTGGTTCGGAGCAGCTGGAGTGCGGTGGAATGTTTAGCTCGCAACCCGGATTTATTCCGGAGGATGTTGCGTTTTATGACGTAGGCATTAAGGCGTTTTAGGATGACCTTTTAAAGCAGTTTGTTTAGTGTGTTGAGGCAAATCTATCTAGTTGTTTGGGTTGGTAATGTCCTTGTTGTTTTTGGGGAAGTGTAAGACTTTGGTGTTCTTCCAGCGAGGGAGAAAGATCCTAAGCTTTAGGGCAATGTTGCAAATTTCAGTTAGTGCTTTCAGTTCGCTGAGGGAGAGGTGTTTGTCGCTCTCCGTGATGTAGTGGATACCATGCTAAGCTCTAGTTCCCGAGCTCGCTGGTTCAAACCCGGCGGTGGGCGATGGATTTTGTCGGGCGTAAAAATCCTTTGCACGTTTCGTAGATTTACCACACGTAAAAGAACCTCAAACCTGATAAACAGCCCTCTGAGCGAAATTACCGGTCTTTCACGACAGTATAAAATGGCACGCTAAGGACCGCAGCAGTTAAAGAGCGTTCATAAATAAAAGGAACTCAATTTTAAGGGGAGGTGTTTAGGCCGGTTTTGCACATACGATTGTGTCTCGGGCATGTGTGTAGGGAGGCAGCTAACACCATTGTTTTCGTGATGAAGGTCGGAGAGGAGTGTTGGTTTTTGGGAACCAGAATGTGTTAAAAGGGCATTCGCGGGAATGTTGGTTTTTTCCTGGTCAATGGTAGCTATAGCTTGGTAGCGGTGTAGGGGAGGAATTTGGTTTTGGTCCCGAGTTAAGCGTTTGGGTATCCGCCATACAGTTTTATGTTGGTGTCCAGAGTTTAGAGGGTGGCGTTTGGCAGTAAGTTCGCTATGTTCAGTGGTCAATTGTTGGAGTTGTGGAGCGCGGCTGGGTACCGGGTGTGCTACATTTACGTCTAACGACGGGTCGCTTGAGGTCAGGTGGTTGGCTAGTTCCCGAGGTCGCGGGTTTAAACCCGGCGGAGGGCAATGGATATTTTCGGGCATAAGAATCCTAGGCAAGGCTTTCTCCTTAACAGAAGTAAAGCCAGTCGTCCCGTGTTGTAGATTTACGCCACGGAAAGTACCTCAAGTTTGATTAAGAGACCTCTGACCAACATTTGCTGCCTTTAACGCCCAATATAGAATGGGACGCTAAGGACTATAGTTAAAGAGCGTCCGTAAGTAAAACTCAGTTCAATTTTAATTTTACGCACCAGTCCATTGTGGACACCAGAATTCGAGATTTTGAAGAATCGGCATTCGAACCAGAGCGTGTGACATGCTGAGTAGTCAAAATATGCTCGAAGATTTGACACCAGGTATACACCATCTCGTGCGCGGACTTGGTAGAGAACGTGACAGATCCCGCAATAGGCACCGGGTTATTTATGTGGGTGTGTCATGTGGTAATGGCTCCTGCTCGGATTGCAATATTTTTAATTCCAAAGTTGCAAAATGTCAGTCGTCGCCCTGAGTGCCAATCAGGGAAGTGTTAGACGAAATGTTGGATCCCTGTTTGTTGAAGTGGTCTACCGGCTGAAACAGCTTTACATGTGGTGTGTTGTATTGCAATTATCTGTATAATAAGGTTAGCAAGCACTCTGGTGCAATTTTGCTTGTGTTTGCAGGGGCATGTAGAACAGAAGGCTACATAGAGTACGCTAGTTACGTGGTAGTTGGGTACAGATTTAACATGAAAGTAATGCAGTGGGGTGTAGCACGAAATATTGGTAGGATAGTAATGTAATTAGTAATAGCACGCTAAGTCTATTTGTAGTGAAATACGGAACAAATGTGCAAGTTGGAGCTTGAAATGCTAGTAGAAGAATTGGAAGGAGACAGTATACCTTTTTTCGCCGAGATGGAACGAACGGTCAGAGAGATGAAAGAACGAAACTTTATATGGATGGTATGTTGTTTTGAGTTTCGAGGGTCCCGTTAAATACTTCCGTTAATCTTTGAAACATGTTAGGTGCTACCCACAAGGCCCTGGTTATAGCTCAGGGAAGAATGACGTGACCTTAGTCATTGAGTTATCTTTACATTGGATATACGAATTTGGGGGCGTGAAGTTAACCTATAATCGAAGTGAAGACAGTTGAAGCACATATCCGGATATATGTGGCATTTTGAAATTTATATTAGGGAGCAATTCTCATCAGTTGACGTTTGTGGGTTGTGGTAGTTGTCTCAGAATTCGATGTGATTTTAGGTTGGTTTTCAATGCGGTATTTTTCATGGCGGTGGCGTAACTTGGGGCTAAGGTTCCAAGACGCATGCTTGCTGAGAGCCGTAGCGATTCATTAGGTGATTGCGGATCTGAAGTTTTATTTGAATGCTTGCGACTAAAGAACGAGGTTGTGCAGCTGCTGTTGAGGGATGTTGTTGGTAGCTTCGGGATCCTGCATTGGCAGTGCTGGATCTGGGAATGTAGCAGATGAAGAGGACGGCGTTGATTGGTTGTGCTGTGGTACGGTTGGTGGAGTTGGCGGTAAAGTTCTGTCGTGTTTTGCGGGCGATCTTGGATTTCTGGGACATGAAGTTTTGTTCCATTAAATGCTCCGTTCCGCTGCGGGTCGCGACCATGATGGACCAAATAAGACCACTGGAGTTCGTGGCAACGGGCGAGTCGCATTAGTAGCAGCGAGGCTGCCACTTCGCTGAGTGGGCCCCAGGGAGTGGGGCGTGTGCTGCTGTTGGCCTCTATTCTGTGTGTCTAGCATAGAAGTGTCAATCTGGTGGTTGAGTGCAGGGTGTAATGTCGATCCATGAACTTAACGTTGAACAGCAGCATTAGTCCCCTGCTGTTGTTGATCTTCGAGACTCTCACCAGCGAAGGCCTCCAGGACTATCCACGCCGTAAGAAGGCTGTGAATCCCATAGATTACATCGCTGAAGTGGTCGTATCGAGCTGTGGGGTTAGATGATGTAGCGGCGGCATGTGCGTGGGCGCCTCTTGGCTGGCGAGCGGATTTTGCGAAGGTGTGCATCTGCTATCGATACTCTATATGTTTCGGAGGGAACTGTCCGGGCAGATGTAGATGACATTGCGGCAGTACTTGGAGAAGGGCTTACTTCGGAAGGGGAGGGATGTGAAGCAGGTGGTCCGTGTCGTAGATTTACGGCATGTAAAAGAATCTCAAGCCTGATAGAGGCCTCTGAGCAAAATTACTGGGCTTTCACGCCCAATGTAGATTGGGACGCCAAGGACCACAACAGTTGCAGAGCGTCCATAAATAAAGCCCAATTTAATTTTGGAAAAGGGTGGCGAGTTTTGCTTGGGCTGATGCGTACGATACAGTGGCGGCAGCGCGTGATGATGAGTTTTTTTATTTGTTTTGTGGTTGGGGTTTTTTTTTTGGAAAAAGGGGAGACAAGAATGGGAACTGAACCATTGGCATATTTGCCTGGGGAAAAGGAGGATTTCTGCTGGCATGAGGAACCGGATGGGAAGTAAAAAATTCGTAGGACGGAAAACTTGTCGGTCACATAACACCCACGATGGTGAAGGAAACATGTGACCCAGCCATCCAATGGACAAAAGTGGTTAATTGTATCCTTCCTAGGGGTACACCGGCATTACAGACGTTATGACTGCAACACAGGGTGATCGTCGTTGGGAAAATTCTCATCCAAATTAGCATTTGTTGTCGTTTTGCCGGTTTGATATTTACATGCGAAGGACTGTTCTGGCACTTGGAGGCATGTTGACAGGATTGTAGGGTGGTTCAGCAATTTGCTGGAAATGGAACTGCTTGTGTTTTACCCGGATAAGCCTTTCCCAGCTGTTTCGCTGTTTTTATTGCCGTCACACTTTATTCATTTCACATAATTATTCTTGATACACGCCCGACTGAAACTGTTATATTTTTATGTTACTATAATCACTTATTTGCCGCACATTATTAATTCGCGTATTTCACATTTATAACTAACTTTACGACGCGAGAGATTCTGTTAAACTGTGCGACGTGTAACCCGCGAATGATTCTGATAAACTGAGCGACGTATAACCTTTGTATGATTCTGTTGGACTGCACGACGTATTACCCGCGAATGCTTTTGTTGGACTGAACGACGTGTAATGTGTGAATGATCCTGTTGAACTGGGCAATACTTGTCTCAGGCTTTTTATACTCCCTCACCCGATATGCCTAAAGATTATAACAGAGCTGCTATTGGTTAATAAAGCGCGCCAACATTAGCGTCTATTTTTATATCCAATCAAAATTACGAACACATATACTCTAGGGAAGAAATTCCCTCCATTTCTAAAGAAACGCGCGCTACTCTGACGTCATTTGCTTGCCTCTTCTAATTAATAAACAACTCACCCCCTCGCTCATTGTTGCCCGCTCTTATTGTCAGTTTCAGTGAGGCCGTGTAAACTTATTTCCTAACAATGCTTATAATTAACAAACCTCTCAAATCAATGTCATACAATAATGCTTATTTACACTACAATCACTCTGGCATTTACATTGTTGATATAAAATACTGCCACAGTTGATCACTGCAGTTTTGAGCGAGCCGAGTTGTCCGGCGGCGATGAAAATTACGTTGCTGCTGTGTAGTTTTTAGTCGATTCCCTGGAGCTCCTTGATGGCTATGCACTTGATAGCTGCCAGCTTTCGGTTCTGAGCAGGGATCTCTGCGTGAATACCGGCGATCGACTTCAGAAGGTCGCAGAGTGCGACATGGTCGGCGATGCTGTATACTTAGACGGTTTCGACTGCGGCTTTGGGGTCCTCTCGGTGGGCAGTACTGCTCAGAGGGGTGTGAAGCTGCCGTCTTACCCAATGAAGTCCTTGAATGTAGCCGGCGGTAAATGCTGTCTCTGCTGCGGAGCTACGCTGAGAGGATTCAAAAGACATAAGCTATGACCAATACAATGTTCCGTCCGACATGTACAGATGTCGACGGGTGAAGTCATGACCGTTTCAAACGGAGGTCAGTTAGTAAGCCTCAATAGTGTCGCGTGGCTGCTGGGTTGCAGCAATTCACTGCATGACAATAATGGCAGCATATGCGGCACGGCGTTGAGCGTATTGTGAGATTAGTCTCAACTCGTAGCGTCTAGCCTAAAACGTTTATTCCAGTAGGGAATGGTATGGTGTAGTTGGCCCTATCTCTGAATGTCAGGTGGATTAGTGTGTTGGGCGTCTTCTGCGTGTATTCATGGAAGCCATCAACAACCAAGGTCAATGGGCTGTGCTTTATCTAGAACAAATTCCGGAGTGGTGGTTATGACGTTTTCTTGCTTGTGTGTATCGGAGCCCGCTGATCCATGGTGCCAGTAAGGTATGCCTGTTGATCTCAGTAGGGGCAAATTAGTAATGTGCAGTTTGGAGTATCTTCGCTGCTCTTAGCAGAAGCCTGATGTCAGCGGATTCTGATGATGGCGTAAAGACGGCGTAGGCATCTATGGCGTTGGATTGTTATTGGCGATTGCTGTCATGTGTAGTGATGATGACATTGTCCGGACGTATGGTCGATGTAGTTCTTGCTATGGATGTAAGCTACATCTAGATTGTAGATGTCTAGCTTTGGTCATGTCTGAGTTTTGGTTTGTAGCTCCGCGACTGAGGCCTCAATTGGAGCAACTCGCTTGAGCTGATCGTCGCTGTTGCCATCCTCTGGGATGTTAAGTATCGATGGCGGCTGAAGCTGCGTGAAGGTCGTTGAGGGAAGCGTCAATAATTACTAGAGTGGCAACGGTGGCATCCGGACTGGTGGTGCTGTCCTTTGGGTTGAGTCTGAATAATTACATTTGGACCAGAATCTGAAAACGAATTATAAAGTCCTAAAACATACAAAAACCCGCGCTACCCTTATTTTAATCTTATTTTCAACTTCCATTACACCAATCAACATTCTTTGGCCCATCTAGACCAAACTTTGTACATGATGTGGCATATTAATTTTATTGTCATTACCAAACGCTCTGTTGTACTGTAGTTTTGCTACCAGAAGTAGCATTATTGGATCTCCTTGGTTATATTTCAGCTTGACGGTCTTTACTTTTGGCGCGGACCACGCCAAAGGGAGAGATCTGTTTGAAGTTGTCTTGTATGACGTTAGCCCTGTCTGGCTTTGGCTAGACACGATTGGTGTGCGTAAGTTAGCGTCACTCGAGAGTAAGTGGTCGTTGGAATCAGTCGTGTGTGGCCGGTCTACGGTCTGTGTCATCTCTCTTCATTCTGTTTCCTTTGTTAACCATGTAGAGAAGCCAAATGTTTTGTGAATAAATTCCAGGTAGTGTGTGTTATGTAATATTTCAATGTAATATAAAAACCCACGCCTTCCCCTTAAAATTACACAACAATGCCCCGGTCTTGTTGCTGCCAGCGAGTTGTGCACCCCATTGTGCGTATTGGGGTGACATAAATTAATGATTTTCTGGTAACCTTTTCGGCCTTCATCCCAACATGTAACAATATATAGGTTGCATCATAATAGCGCAAACAGAAACGGTTGAAAGTATACGATAACAGAAGCAAAAAAGTTTCAGTATACGTGGTGTCGCAAACAAACCATGTGCGAGATTTGGTATTGCGAATGTGTGGTTCTGAGCCGACACTAGCTTGATCAAGAAACATCGTCCTAATAAGTACAAATGAATTTGAAAAGCAGACTTTTCGTTTATTTACCATTTTAAGTTGCCTCACTATTCATTCATAGCTCAACTTAACAGGAATACAGTTCTATTTCAGTGTATTACATCGTATTAATACTGTACAGTCTTTCTATTGAAGGAAGTGTTCAAAGTGTCGTGCTTTCACCTGGATGCAATGCTGCACTAGTCTCTGCAGTGAGTTTCGTATTCTTTTAAACACCCTCGGATAATCTCGGAATTCTTGACAAGCACGTAAAATTCTTTGCTCCAGTAATTCAACGGTATCAACGGGAGTGCTGTGCACTACACTTTTGATGTGACCCCATTTAGCAAAATCCAAAGGATAGAGGTGCGGTGATCGAGAAGGCCGAGGTACAGGCCCTCTTCGACCAATCCATCTTGGACCAATCTCCACGTTAGATGTCTTCTTACAGTAGCAGCAAAATGTGCCGGTGCTCCAATATGCATGTACCACATACTCTGACGTTGCTCAAGGGGAACATCCTCGAGCAATTCTGGAAGATTCGGCAGCAGAAACCGAAGGTAGCTCTGTCCATTGAGTTTTGTTGGAAGAATGTATGGCCCCATGTAATGATAACTTGAGAAACGTTTCTGTTGTGGTGACTCATGAACAGCATGTGGGTTCACTTCGCGTCATACACGTGTATTATAATTAAATACCATAGCGTGTAAACCCGTCTTCGTCAGTAAATAAAACATTTGTAAAACGAGGGTTGATTACATACTGTTGTTGCATCCACTGACAAAAATTCACTCTAGAATCAAAGTCCCGATCACTGAGGCATTGAACTTTTTGAAGATGGTAAGGGTACAGTGCATTGCGATCTAAAATTCTCCATACACTACTATGACTTAGTACAGACACTTGTGTAGCAATTCTTCTTGTTGATGTTCCTGGAGAGATTCGTACTGCATCCAACACCATCTCCTCAACTGCAGGCCTTCCCGCTCCCCTGCCATGTGCGAAACTACTCTGTTCTCTTAGGCGCTGATGGCTCCTTGTGCATTTGCGACTTTCCGGGTGTTTTCGATTAGGGTATGTTTCACTGTACAAAAGTGCAGCCTGTGTATTGCTGTTAGCCAAACCATACATGAAATCCATGTCCGCTTACTCTTGGTTGCTGTATTGATCATTTTACTGCGTAGAGTTCAGCACACCTGACGCTGTTCAGACAAGTGATCTGATTGCTTCGACTGTGTACTGTACCCATTGTCTGTTGTATATGGTTGATTACAGCTTCACCTGGTGGCAATGTTCAGTGTTGTAAACAAAGCACATTACGGACCGCTTCTAAGTGCGCAACGAGTGAAGCACAACTAAGGACGTCAGTAGGGGCTCATAACCACACATTCGCAGTAATAAATCTCGCACACGGTTTGTTTGCGGACACATATTTACTGGAACTCTTTTTCTTCTGTTATCGTATATTTTCAACCGTTTCGGTTTGCGCTATTGTGATACACCCGGTATAGTGTAAGTCCCAAAGAAGAAGCTAGCTCACAACTCTTGAAAACTGCCCTGTAATATTTTCAACCCTTGACGCACATTTAACCCATCTGATCAAAATATTGCACAGTATACAAAAAAAATATCATAGATTAAATTTTATAATTTCTCAAGCTACGCCTTACTTGGCCTTTAATTTCAACTCTTGCAGACAAAACTATACGCTTGGTCAGCCATGACACACATTTGTGTACTTAAACATTAGGACTTGGCAAAAATAATAAGATACCTCACAATTTAAACAAAAGCCCTGCTCATATTTTCAGTCTTTTATGTACAAATTTTTACCATTTCACCAAAACTTTGCATACTTATCCTTTAGGTAGGAGTGAAAATTGTAGGTTCCTAACGATTTGCGAAAACCACCTGTATCCTTATTCCCTCCCTTACTTGCACGATGCATCAATGCAATGCCGAGTAAGATAGCCAGTATAATAAATGAAAAAGGTGCGTTTTTGAGGAACTCGACGTGATAGCGATTATTCATTTCAGGGTGGATTCCCTGTACAGTTTCAGATGCTTGTTACGAGATTTCAGTACGCCGGGTCTGCATAAGACTCCTTTACGTACATCCGAGGAACAGCAGAAAAGCTTAAAAGAAAGCACTAATCTTCCCCTTCTCAAAGCAAGGGTTCGAGTGTCGGTGTTCAGTATTGGTGATGCAACGTCTTTGTTATGACAGAACGCCTAAACTGCAAATGACGTGACGGATAATTAACCCCATAATGCTTGAATTATAGATAGTTTCCGCTCGAAGAAAGAATTCAAAATACAGCGTCGTATGAGCTTACTTTCCTCATATAATACATCAAAAGTAAATATCATACTTGTATGGTGGAGTCAGAATATTACCTTAACTGTTTTGTTCAACTATGTGATCTCTTAGTGTTACATTACTTCAATACACTCCTTTAAACTACGGACTACAGGGTTTGTCAGCTCCCAAACACTCAGATTTGATATCTAGTTCTGTGTTACATTTCCAGAAATTCTGTTCCTCGCTTTTCTTGCTCTATACCTTCTTGCTTACGAAGACTTGCTTCGATTACGGATTTCGATATATTCTTGTTTATATAAAACGTGTGTTTCAGTCATCAGTTTTTACACTTCCATAAATAAATTAAACTATTATAATGCGTATTCGCTGCGTTAGGCATTAATTTAGCAATTCTATTTACAGTACATTTTTACTTTCTCTACTACGCATAGTAAGTAGGGGAAATATTGTATTCCAATAAAAAATTCGATACCGGAAATACATGTTTTGAGACCCCCTGAATAAAAAAAAAGCATTTTTGGAAACATGTCCGTGTGTGTGTGTGTGTGTGTGTGTGTGTGTGTGTGTCTGTCTGTCTGTCTGTGAACAGCATAACTCAGAAACGAACAGTCGGATAAACACCAAACTTGGTATTTAGGTTCAGTATCTTCCAAGGATGCGACATGAAGGTTTTCAAGAAAATCCCCCACCCCAAATTACCCTTTACATGGAAGAACTAGTTTTCACGAAAGCAGAGCTCTAACAATAAAGAGCATTTTTATATATCCGTGTCGTGGTTGAAGTTAGTCTGATCGTCAGACTAAACAACCCGCATTCGATTCCAGCAGCTGTACGTGACCTTTTGCAGTTAACAAAAACAACGTTTAGGCACGTTTGCTCCCAGTATGTTGGTTTTCCTCGGCCTATCGTCAGAGCGCATTCAATGAAAAGGTTTGTAAGTAGAAAGAAAAAAAACTGCTTTCTTTTCAAATCACGTTGATGGAAATAACACAAATTTGCATATATTGGAGTTTAAACGATAAATAATGTGCGCTTTGTTATTTTGCATATTCATGTACGCTTGGACCTTTGGGGAGGTATAGGAGGCTAGAATTACGGGCATTTCTTGCTGTGTTATGAATAAATTCGTGGCAGGAATCTGTAATTGGACGGCTTGTGACTAGTACTAAGGTTACTCAAAGTGTATTATATCTTCTTATACTTTCAGGATTATACTAAGACGATCTCTTCACACTCCAGGAACATAACAGTTTGGTGATGGATTTTCGCACATTCTATGATATTTCTTCCATTAGGTTGAGGATTGAAAGATTATAAGGGGTATTCGATCAGTGTCCATCTTTGCAAAACCTGGTACACGTAGTCTTTAATATAGTTTGCATTTCCGGTTCATAACGTACATCTTCATTCCTCTTTTGTTATTATACAATGACTCTGGTAAGTATTCAGTGTAAACATTCCATCAGCCAAATAAATTTAGAGATAGATCTCATTTTTAAGGGGACCAACCTGTAAACATTTCAAATTCTGTGTTTCTTAAGCAAATAAATTGGTTTTTTATACCTCATACTACTACCATTCTTTGTAACTCATTCCCAAACTTTTATTTTTCAGAAAACATTTTTAGCTGTGCTACATTTTTTTTTTGTGGTACAGTTTTCAAAATGTTGTAACAAAACTTCAGAAGATTTATATCCCAGGAATAGCTACCACTTTTAAAAAGCTACCGCATTTTTTCATATGTAATATGTATTACTGTAGAAAAAATAACTTACTTATCCATACATGTTTATATTTTAGAGATAAAAATAATGTTGATATACAGGGTGAATCACCTAAAACTTGCACCACAAATATTTCGGAAAAGGAAAGTGCTATTGAGTTGTGACAGTTCAAGCAGTAAGTCGTGAGTGGAAGATGGGGTTTACTAATGCAGAAAAAGTCGTCATGCTCATGGTGTATGGAGAGTGAAGGAAGAATGTAGATCGTTCCTGTACGCTGTACCATCAGCTCATAGGCCCTTTGCTCATAGAAGGAACAATGAACTCGCACAAGTATCACAGCCTCCTGACAGACCATCTGCCACAAATGCTAGAAGACGTTCCTTTGCGGCCTAGGAGGAACCTGTGGTACCAACATGGTGGCTGTCCAGCCCGTAGTGCTTGAAGTACTACAACTTGTCTTAACGGATTGTTTCCAAATCGTTGGATTGGACGAAGAGGACCTGTACCTTGGCCGGCCCGTTCACCGGATCTGACCCGTTTAGACTTTTTTCTGTGGGGAAGGCTGAAAGACACTGTCTACAAAGATGTACCAACTACACCAGACGATATGAAACGACGTATTACTGCTGCCTGCTCTGAAATTTCCGCTGAAATGCTAGAACGTGTGCAGCAGTCTTTCCATAGCAGACTGGAAGCGTGTATTGAAGCTGCCGGTGGTCATTTTGAACACAACCTTTGAAGGGCTATGTTCTCTTTACTTGTAAGAATCCAACAGAAGTCTTGTAATTCCCTTTTGTTTTTCTTTAGTTTGTGCTATCACAGGTTGTACAAGTGTCGGAGCGTAAAAGTTTCAAAATAAGATTTCTCGTAAACCACTTGCACTAGAATCTTGCAACAAACGCCACTGACATTCTAATTTACCCTACCTTTATTCTGTTGATGTAACTAGGCACTGTTCCATTTAAAAATTGTATGTTTGCTCAAAAAATACACTTTCTCAGTATTATTAAAATCTGTTTATAGGCTAAATGTACGAGCCCTTGACTACCAATCAATGCTGTGAAAATTGCACATCAATAGCACTTTACATTTCCGAAATATTTGTGTTGCAAGTTTTAGGTGATTCATCCTGTATACAGTCAATTTTAACTTGCCTCACAATTCCACCGATAACTTTTATTTTTTGTGATGTTAAGTGTGTCTGCTGTAAAAGTATAACTGATTGGTTGAAATTTGCACCGCAAGCATCATTTTGAAGATTCACATGCATTTAAGAAATACGCTATGGGAAAAACAGCTTTTAATGTTTTAGGTATGACGCTTTACGTTTAAAACAGCCATTTAAATGGTTCACATGACAGCTTAAAATAACTTCGGCGTATTAATATACAAGAATCAACGTTTATAAATGTGCAAATATCCTAAAATCAATACCTTCAAGAATTTTTTTAATTTTCTTGGGTTGATTCCCTTAATAAGCAGAAAGAACAAACGATATTATGATGTATGTATTCTGGCCATTTTCAGGAGTTTTCGTTTTATTAGTTCTGTATTATTTTTTTTAACTACAGCGATATTTAGTTTTTTCTTGCTTGGTGTTTACAAAATTATTTTATGTTCATTTAACACTGCAAATTTTCTGAGTACCGGAATGTGGTGAAAATAGGGGTTGATCTGACGTAACAAAAATATTAAAGTTAAGAATTATCAACGTTTTACTCCACTTCATCATTAACGACTCAGTTTTTACGACTTCACAAGCATATTTGTCCGTCCGTTTAAATCATATGTCGGTGACATTGTCAAGCATTATATGCAATTCTCTGTTAAATATAAATACATGCACAATACTTACATAAACACATTTGAAAAAGTCGCAAGTTATGACCAATTTTTAAAAATGATAAAACTAATAAATTGAAAAATCTGGAAATATGCTAAGAAACGCAAAGCTTATTTTAGGGTCAAAATGACATCATAACGTCCTCCAAATAAAACACGACTAATGACACTTACTTTCCCCCTTAATATCAGGCAACTTTTATTCAGACATTTCTTTCTGCAACGTTTACTTTTGGAGATATTGTAAAGTCTCAACTTAAGTGGTCCACCCTGTATAAGGGCTGCTGTGCCCGGAGTGGAGTCCGTTAAGAAGTGAAAAGTGGACAGTGCTAAAGCAGCTGTGAGCTGTGATTCGACGAATTAGTTGTGTTGTGTTCCGATGTATGCCCAAAAATGACGCAAGTGCAACTCTTGTGCTACTCGAGTGCCTAAGTGATAAATAGTGTTTCGTAGTAACTTTGTTCTCATTTGTTAAAGTATAGACGAGTATTAGTGTTTTGTTGTTTGATCTTCTGTCTTATGCAATTTGACAACTCAAACTACATAGTTTAAAATTAGACAGAATACGATCGTTAGCCTATTAAGCGTGTGGTGTTTGATAGATTCCCCATGGCGCCGCTCCCCAGGCGGTGAATAGGTTAAAACCGCCAGATGTGGTAGGTATGGGAAAATAAAATAAACAGGGAGAACCACATTCTAACACATTGGCAGAAAGAGCTCATAGCTCTGTTAAGACTGCCACTTTAAAGGATGCAGGTTCTAATAACCTGGCATGTTGACTATTGAAAGGTGGTACTCTCACCATGCCATAAAGATTAAAAATATAGAGTAGTAAAATTATAATTAGTTTGGATATTAGATATAAGAGTGTCGTCTCCTTAGCAGTGGTAGCACAGCTGCTTATCAGGCGGGTTCGATTCCCGGTGCCACGGTGGGGATTTTCTGCCGCTGGGAGCCCTGACCCGGGGTGCACTCAGCCTCATTATGTCCCTGAGGAGCCACTTAATTGGAAAGTAGTGGCTCCAGGTTAAGGAGACCTCATGTATCAGCCGGGAGGCGCTCGGGGCGTTGACCACGTCCCACCCTCCAGTACTGCACCCCAGCATGACGCCTTGGCCATACAGCGGGCGGTTACGCCAGGATTTAGTTTTTATTAGATTAATGAATAATATGATTTTATTACAGATATAAATGATTGAGTTTGATAAATAATAATACAGAGAAATATTTATTAACTTTAAGGGAAAATGAATATGTATTAAAGAATTAAGAAATTTAGTGAATGGAATTATTGAAGAATTAGAACATTTAAAAGAAATTAATGAAATAACATATTAAATAAATAAATTAAATGCACACTTAGATAAAGGAGAATGCTGGTTACCAGTATTTAACACTGCTGGGTACCATTAATTTTAGGTTTATATTAGAGTAAAATTAAAGGGTAGTGGATGCGAACTGGCAACCAGTTGGAGGAACAGTTGGTTTCCAGTAGCAAAAGCAATAGTGGGAAATAGTATTAAAATTAATTTTAATGTACGTTTATTTTGTTTTATTATTATTACTATTATTTAATTCTTTTAGTTTAGTCTACTAGGTTAAGAATATATCTGTGGAATAATTAGGAATAGTAACAAATTATGTAACAGCATTGATTAATAAACAGCAAATTTGAAACATACGTCCTGTTTAGGTCGCGGGTTCAAACCCGGCGGAGGGCGATGCATTTTTTCGAACGTAAAAATCCTTAGCATGGCTTCCTTCGGAAGGGAAGTAAAGCCGGTGGTTCCGTGTCGTAGATTTATGGCACGTTAAAAAGTCTCAGGCCTGATAAAGAGCCTTCTGAGCATAATTTCCGGTCTTTCACGCCCAATATAGAATGGTACGTTAAGAACCATCGAAGTTAAAGAGTATCCATAGATAGAGCTCAATTTCTTTTTCTGGCTTGGGCAACCAGCTGACAGGATGATACATTACAGATTTATTTTATTTATTTATTATTCTCATCATGCGTTAGGCTGTTTATTTTTAAATTCTCCATAATAAGGAAAGTAAATTGAATGCATCGTTTAGTATTTCACATGTTCGAAAAAAGAGATTGCATGGCGTAACTCTGCAGCAATGGATACAACGTGCAGACTTTCTACCAAATAATGGACCACATCTGAAGACTTAGGTCATAAGAGAACATTGTGTGTAAGTCACGCAAACAAAATGATGCGGTATGCGCTAATACCCAAAATATGAAAAACATGTGCAATGTAAATATAGATTACGTTGCATTTATACTTGACTTATAAATACGTACATCATAAATTTTCCAGATAAATGGGCTGAATAAAAACGTAAAATTCTATCCGCGAATCCTAAATAAATGACTGAAGCGAAATCTCGCGCATGCGTGACACTGGCTGATGACTATGAATCACTTTGTGTATTGCAGAGGGTCAGTGACCAGTGTCTCAACTTGCAGACTTCCCTTGTGATACGAGTTGCGTCATGCCTGCAGCATCTTGACCAATTTAATTTTCCAACTTGAAAGTGGCGAGAAAAGAAGTTTTACAAAGAGAAGGTAGTTTCAAGACCCTTTGCGGAGACACCGAATTGCCTCTGCAGCGACATTTGTATGCGTACTGGCAAGGTTACTTCCGTAATTAAATACAACGGGAGGCGCAGGCGCAGAAAAGACTGGAAAAGCAAAGGCGGTTCCCTCTGCAGCTTGTTCATGCATCTTTCATGATGCGTCGTGGGTGCTGTGCCGCAGGAATGCTGTGAGGGAAGTGAAGACATTCCCGCTTCCCCTGACAAATGCCACGCGCACAACGCATTTCCGGTACAGTGCACGTTACACGTGTGAGGCTTTTCATCCAGCAGAAATGGGTTCACGTCTAGTTGTTTTATGGATTCACTAAATAGACTGGCACAATCAGAGAGTGACAGTAGAGTGCGAATGGAATGTGGCTTATGAGTCATTTAGTGATAACTTGCAATACAAAATGACTCAGTTATGTGTAGCAAAGAAAGAATTTTATTAGAGGTTTGACTACTACATTATATTTCACTTGAGAACAGAAAAGAATACAAATAAGTGAAAGTTATGGGTACTTCCTACACATAATGCATAATACAGTTTCACCAACTTACGCTCAAGAACAAGCATTTGAACTTCACTGGATAAATCTCATATTCTGTAACATGAATCCTTATTAAACGATGCTGGTTTGTAAACAAATAACATAAACTGCTATTATAGTGCAGGTTTCCATGGTACATTGAAATCGATTTGGATAATGGCAAACTTATGTAATACAGGGTATCATGCCGATTAAATTCGGTATTGGAATTGTCAGGGTATTGAAACCCGATCAAGTTGCAGATAGTGATTCGGGACGGTTAGTTCGTTCTTGAGCTGTAAGGTCACAAACATACCCGCAAACAAAAATATGAAAATTGTATTTTGATTTCATTATAGGATTTAAGCCTGTCATTTATGAAAACTTATGAAAGGCTTTGATGGAACGTAGATGAAGCTATTGTTGATAACTATTTTGATACGCACATCCATAATTAAAATTTATTATTTTCTCGAAAGAAAATTATAATGGGCCCGAAATAAGTCGAAATATCTGTAAATATTTTGAAAGAAAAAATATGTAGTGATTTATAGGCTACTAGAACAATATTTTTTAAAGTTTTGATTGTTTTACGGGCCAGTTTTTCAATGCCACTTACCTATGTAAAAACCTCTGACTGCAAGGCAGATTTGAGTTTTGTAGTTTTAATTTCCTACTCCTCTTAATGTAAAATTAAAACATTATTAATGTGAAAAGTTCAAGCAATACGAATAATGAGAATGTCTTTTTTACTAAAAGTAAAAGAAGTAGAAATGTTGTACACATCAAGATTAAAATAATCTGTGCTTCAAGTATTTGCTGCATTACTTTATTGTTTACAGAATTTCATTTTCGTTTTTGAACTCGCGACCTTGTCAGATGCATTCGAAAACTGAAATGCATATGAATACCAAAAGGAAAATGAAAATAAGGAAATGCCTTGTAGGTTAACTGAATGAGGTGAGTAAAGTTGCGGAATATGATAAAAGACTAATTAGTATCACGCAGACGACCCCAAGATTGAAATTCTGCGCAGGCATATGCAATATGTCTGATAATGCAGTTACTGCGTAAAACGATACAGCTCATTTATTATTCGTTTGGTCGTTTCGACATTCATCATGGAAATTGTATCAGTTTTAGTCTTTTGTTTAATTTGGGTATTTTCTCTTGATATCGAAACAAAATTTATTTTATACTTTTAAACTATTTGTTAACTTGCATGACATGGAATTGGTATTGACGATTCTATCGCAGAAGTGCGACTTTCATAGAGAGGCAAAACGGGCAGTTTGAGCCTGCGCAGTAAACTATCGAGTGCTGTACGTGTATAGACAGCATAATTGTCATTTGATAATAACCCAGTATGGGAGGGATACAGGATTATAATTTGCTATTAGAATGGCGCTCAAGCGTATTAGGGACTGAGGGAAATTTGATCATTAATAACTCGGCAACAAAATTTAGTGCCATCAAAATCTGTAAAATTGCCAACTAACACAGTTGTATTTCACGGCATTGGTGATATGGAATTTGATTATAGGTTTGCCCCGAGAGGTGGTGAAAACTTATTGCCTTAAACCAACAATTCTCTAACTATATCTCTGGGTCCTCTGAGCATGTTGCTGATCGAAATGTAATTCACAGTTTACTTCTGTCTGTTTTTCTATGTATCTTTACTGTTATCATTGGCTCAGAGTAAGTTACCAATGTTTTGTAATTCAAATACAAGAGCAATACATTCATTTTATGCAGAAACACATTTTTGCCAGTGGAATAAGAATTTTGTGATCTTGTTCGCTTAGGAAGCAGATGCGTGTTGAGATAGTTTGATTGTAGCCCCACTGTTGGAGAGCCAAACTAGCAGTCGTTGTTTACAGCCCCGTTTATGGGAGCCAAACTTGAAGTAGCTTAATTGTTGTAGTTGTTGCACCACGTATGGTATACCAACTTGAAGCTGTTTTAATTCCACGTACGGTACAAAGTTTCCGGTGGCCTTCGCCCCACGTTTAGAAATGAACTTTGTATTTTAATGTTTATTTAAATATTATATATGTATGCCTCGGCTGTGTCAATAGTGATTTGCAGAAACACGCATCTCTTAGCAGGGGTAGTACGGGTAAAGCACAAGGCTTAAACAAATTATAATTGTATTGTACTTTGTTTATTAATCCTTCACACGATTAAATAACACTTCACTGATATATCCTACTATAGAGCTTGAGTTTATTGTTTAATTGCTTTTTAACATGTAAACGTTATACTCGCCGAAAATGAATTTTTATGTCTCACACTGAATACGTATAAAATCGAACTGCTCGGGAACGCTTCCTTGTAGCGTCTGGCGTCTACCGCCTAAATTCGTATATTTCCACTATTTCAATTTCTGATTGGCTAATCCTACTCCAATAGAATACTTTTATTTAACTTTTAGCCTTTCTAGTTGTTGATTGGCTATTTATAAACTGTTTTAAATATTGCATTATTGTTCCGAGAATTATTAGTAGCCTTTATTAAACTTTCCAATTCATTATTGCTGTCTCAAGGTTACCTCATTGTTAGCAACTTTCGGCCTCTACTTTATAATTCTGTTTCCTACGGAAGGCAGCTTACTTTTATTCCCACAACTCCTACATTGTTAAATTACATAATACATTCACATAACATTATTATACATGTACATAATATAAACATAATACAATGACTGTTACATACATTTTATATATTATATTACACACATATTGCTTTAAGGCGGGCTGTTATATTTTATATTATATAATTAGACTGATATCATTTAAGTGTTAAAAATACTGCCTCGGTGTATCTGCATAGTCTTGAACGCAACTCCTTTATCACGGCATCATCCTCATCTTAAACGTTTTTTCATTGAACAAGCGCAGGACAATTGCAGGCTATGGAAGTGTTTAGTGAATTGATTCTTAATTTACATGTCTATCGGTGGGAATGAATGGAACCCCGTACCTTTCGATTAGTTCAGGTTGTTATGAATTATCACTTGACTTTTATCACAGCAGATACGTCCTACGGTAGTCATGAAATGACGGTCAACTTAGCCCATATATTTTTCAGTGGCTCTCAACCTTAGATTCCTTGATCCAAGTTGTCTTCAAGAATTCTCTTTCCTTCAAAATTATTAAAGGTGATTGCTGAAAGAGTGGAATACCTTTGTAGTTCATTAAAAATGTTATAATTTCCGTTTTTCGTTAGTTAACATATAATCTTTTACCACGCTGCAGCGCTATTGGCTGGTGAGATGCAAGTGCTCACGCAAAGGGAAGGATTCGAGGATATCTTCACCTCAATTAAGCCATCATCTCCACTCCCCGACCTTCCCGGCTGGCCGTGAGAGTGAAAGTTTGGTTTGTAGTCGGTCCTCGTGTCGCAGTATGTATTAGTCTTCACTTTTGTCATTAATTTAAAGCTGCATTGAAATGAAATGGCATCCTATGTGTATTTAACTTTTTTCCATAAACATCGATGTTTATAAATGGCAGGGTTTGAATTGGTGAAAGGTGCTAAAGTTTACGATGCATCTGAAATCTTTTAAATAGTATGTGTATGTAAATAAATGCCTGCTAAAATAAAGTCCGCCTCTGGAAAAGCTGACAAGAAAATCGTTCCATAGATGATGTTACCTGTCTTAAGTGTCCGTAATAGTATCCGTTGTTTGATCAGTAGTGGCTCCTGAGTGTATCTTTTGGGTGTTCATCAAATTTTAGTCAGACAGCCTTGGAAATGTGAAATACCATCTGCTGCATGATATGATTATGAATAAATGTCATTGATACAACTGCAGCAAATCTTAATAATAATAATAATAATAATAATAATTATAATAATAATGCATAACTTGCCTGACAAAAGAAACGTTTATGTAGATGTTTGTGGTATACATAATTAAGTACTTTGTGTTAGGGCAAGAACGAAGAAATGTGTAAATTAAATTGTAGTTGATATTAAGGATGGTATGGAGAAACTCGGAGAAGTTTCCGCGCTTGTACACGTTACCTACTCCTGCTTCAGGGACACTAACGTTTACCAGCTAGCCCCTGGTGGCATTGACGAAAAATTCTAGTGATAGTGGAAACAGAGCGCAGGAAAAACTTCGCGCCCAAGTGCACTTCTTCAAGTGCAGGATCCGTACGCATTTAGCCCCATAAGTTAAATACGTCATACCAGTTACGCATGCGCAGAAGCTCGTTAAAACGTGCACAAGCCAATGTGCTAGGTACTCTGTTGCCACATGTTTAATCAGTTTAGAGGAGTAGCGCGTTAAATTTAAACGCCATAGATTTTAAATGACATTATACGTTAGGTTTAATAGCGTTCAAAGCAAAAACAACCAATAAAACAGCAAGGTGTCAAAAGTTAAGGTGTTCATGTGCAGCAGCCACTACATGTTTGATGTGCACTAAAAAGACATTCTAAAAAGGCTCAGTACTGTTGAATAGCAATCTTATTGCTTTCTTACTAACTCAAATCTTCCTCCCTGTTCCCTTAATGGCTAAATATCTCATTTATCAGAAGATTGCGCTTAGCAAGTATTTCCATTTACATATTTAGCAATTTTAATTTTCAAATCTATGCAATTATTTGCTTCCCGATTTGAAGGATTCACAAATTGGCAAGCATAGTTTAAATTTCTCTTCTTCATTTTGACACAGATATAATTTATACTTAAGTGTCTTGGCCTTGGACTTTAGTTCAACATAAACTCGAGGCTTTACAGTAACTATTGTAATTAAAATTAATACTGAATTTCCAACTAGGTTTTTTGGTAAGTTTTAGAGACAGCCATACATTGCTGAAGATTAGCAGTATTAACATATTTTTATTTTGTTTCAGGTAAGTGCTGCCACTCCCAAATATGCTTGCTGCAAGACGTATCATCACAACGCGTAAGGACAGTTAAAATAGTTATGCAGCATAGAGATCTGCACGGGCTCGGGCCCGGTTCAGACCGGCCCGAACATAAGAATTTCAGCCCGTACGGAGCTCTAATGACGCATCGATGATTTGTGAATGGAAGGTCACGCCACATATACATAATACAAGAGAGGAG
The DNA here is from genome assembly GCA_030765065.1 of Deroplatys truncata. Taxonomy (NCBI): domain Eukaryota; kingdom Metazoa; phylum Arthropoda; class Insecta; order Mantodea; family Mantidae; genus Deroplatys; species Deroplatys truncata. Next base: position 244,628,935 of record CM060975.1, on the reverse strand, counting down.
ACAGCTTTGTGGGGTACTGGTAGTGCTTACATTACACTGTGGAGTTACCTCCTCGTTGCTCGCGCATTATCTAGCTCTGGCTTTGTGGTAATCTGCCGAGTCTGATAACCAGGCGTAGGGATTCTTAAACATTAAATCCAGGACGAAAGGAACTAAGGTTGAACTGTTACTGGACTTAAGGCAGGGGTAACAAACCACTGCACTCCCTTGTACAGTCTGTTGGCGTTTGCAGCCGCACTCATTAGCCACATAATAAAGCACCAGTACACAGAATAACTAATTTAGAAAATCGAAACATTAAATGATTCTTAACATTTTACCGATAATACTGACATCTTTGAGAAAACATTTGAGGCAGGCTTGTGATCCTCTATGCAATGGAAATTATAAGTCCTTCTGGATGGTATTGAGGCTGCACAATTTATTGTGTGTTCAGGGAAGATAACTTATTCCAATTTATTTATGTAGCTAGTGCGCGATTCGATGATTCATGGGTTGATGTAAGCCTTTTTAGCAAAAGGGGTAGTAAAGCCCAGCATCTTGCCAAGAATTTGGATTGGCAGGTTCACAGTTAGGTGGTAAATAAGCACATGATTTCCAGCAATGCCAAAGTGAGAGTAGGTTTACAGATTCGTTAATGCATTAGAAGTACCTATTCTTCTACAAACTTAAGACAATTGGCCAAAAATATATTTCAAAACTTTAAGTGCAGAAAACAAAGGATAATGACTTCTCAACTCAGAGTTCCCGAGTTCCATTCCCTCTGAGACGGGAATTTTTCTTCAATTCTCTCCCCTCTGTAGAGTCTGGAAATATGGGCGTGCGAGTAAATGCAAGTGTGCCGCATAATAAACCAATGAAAGCAACTTCAGTTCACCGGGTAATAACATCGGTGACTGCTCTGTGATGGAATGGCCAGCACTCTGGCTTGTTAACCCAGAGGTCCCGGGTTCGATTCCAGCTGCGTGGGGGAATTTTCTGTAACTCGAATCATTCTCTATCCTCCGTATAGTCTGGAAGTATGCATGTGGGGGTGAATGTAAAAATAATAAAACCAACTTTAAGAAAGCTTAAAGTTCAGCGAGCAGTAACCCATGTTTCTCAAAGCCTCCGATATGACCTTAACTTGGCTTTTGTGGGAAAGCACCTATTAGAACAAAACTTATCTTGAATGATATTTTCAGTGTAGAGGTAACAGGTATTTTAAAATAGTTGTATGCGAGCTCATTCACCAGCGGAAGTACACGTAGTTATAATTGTATAATGACATTAAGACCTACCGGTTTTGTAATTGACAGGAGATGTGGATTGTCACGAGCAAGGACATCACAAAGTTGAATTGAGATTCCTAAGATCAGTGAGAATAAAGAAGTAAGGCTGTGGTACTATTAGAAGAAACTATTTGAATGAGCAGGGAAAAACAATGGCCTTTTAAAAGTATGGATTCCCTCTGTACCAAAATTAATGTCAAAATTGAAATTGAAAAGGAGCCGTAATCAGAGAAATTGTGGAACCGGAATAGATGTGAAGCCCAATCCTTTTGCTGATGCAGATAAATTCCCAATTTCAAAATGCCTGTATTTTGAAATATATTAGCTTTAGAACCTGTGATTATTTGCGCTTTATCTTTCGTGAATTGTAATAACGTTTTTTACGCATCCTGTAAAATACGACTATTATTGGAATATTTTAAGGTGTCCCGCATTCTATTTTCACACTGTTTTAGTTATGTATCCTTGCTGATAAACTAACTGCAATACTCTAGTAGTTAGATCGTATTAAAACGAAAATTCAGAGATGAGTTTATCAGTAATTACCAGGATTGCCTTTGATAGATGTGTAGGGAGAAGCCGTTTGCTTATCGGCATCGTGTAACTTGCCGATAGTAGTTTATGTAGCTTCCGCCCATTGTGCACGCCCTGAATGGTTTCGGAGGCGATAATTCCTGTCGTATTTAAAATATGGTGTATTGGCTACTAAGGGAAAGGTTATTTTCCACTCGAACAGGGAATTAAAACTCTTGCAACTTCATGCATAGCTTCCACATAGCTTTCTATAGTTTGTTTACCTCTTAAGAAGTAACATTTTAATACAAACTGACTTTTAATTATGTCTCAACATTTTACAGTGAAGTGCCAATCATTACATTAAAAGCCTTTTAAGCGTTGACCATATTCCTTGAAGGATTCGTGCTTTCAGATTATTTGCAGATCATTAATTTTGAACCTTAAATTTAAATCTTATTATTACCATTTATAAAAAGCCTCTTATAGCCAATGTTTTATGTTAACACGTAATATTTGAAGATATTTTATGGCAACCTTCAGGATCACATATTTGTATTTAACGAAAAACGAATCCACAAATCTTGGATACGGTTTAAGGTATGCCGGCCCTCGTAGCCGTGGTCGCTGGAGTGTATAGCTTTGGCGCTTCGGGGGTCACGGGTTCGAGTCCCGCCATGGGCATCATTGTTTGTGTTCGTGTCTGTAAGTGGTAATGAAAAACAATAAAAGCATAGTACGGATAAACTAGGTAAACAAGGGAACTAAAAAAAAAGTTAAACCAGCATGCCGACACAAAAGTAATTCTATAACAAAGGATGAGATCTAGAATCCAAGTAAGCTACTGTTTATTTGCATTGTAAAACATAAACATTTGTTATATTATAATATTATGGGACTTAAGTATCAGAAGCGGATTTAGGAAAACTCGCAAAAGATCTGTTGCAAACAAGATCACGCAAGACGCAAGGATTCGTACTCTTAAAACTTAGTGCGCGCTCGTCTATAAGGATTAACCTGTATTTAAACATATACGTATAATTTAACGTCGAAATAGATGCTCATTATCCACGTCGATAGCAGACATTAGTAAGATATATAGAGATGATCTTCCACCAAAATGGTGTTACATGGGAGAGGTAGGGAAAACGAGGAGAGATGCTAGGCATTATAGCGATTGAAGGATAGAATTTGTGTTTATATGGCAGAGATAGGGAAAACGAGGAGAGATGCTAGGCTAGAGAGGGGTTGAAGGATAGAATATACGCTTATATAGCAGAGATAGGGAATACGAGGAGAGATGCTGTGTTAGACAGGGGTTGAAGAGTAGAATTTGCGTTTATATGACAGAGATAGGGAAATCGAGGAGAGATGCTAGGCTAGAGAGGGGTTGAAGGGTGAAATATGCGTCTATATGAGAGAGATAGGAGAACGAGGAGAGATGCTAGGGAACACAGGGTTTGAAGGTATTTAGGAATGTTTTCCAGGAGAGCGGGAATAATTTTGGAGGTATATAGAGTACTGGTGTAGCTGTAGGTATTTCGAAAGGCGCTTAGAAACCACTTTCGGGGGGGGGGGGTACTTTTAACTTACTCTACAGGTATTCTGATGGTACTTTGATGCAGTGGAATAGGCATTTAAGCATACTCTTACAGGCTTTCAGGACATTCTGATACATGGGCAGGAGAGCTTCGGATGTTTCAAATACATTTTATAGACACAGAAACATATTTTAGGATATTGGTGTAGGCTTTCGAATGTAATTTGCCCACCAGAGTAGAAATTGTAGAGCATTTTAATGTTCATTTATGAGCTTTTTAGACAAAAATAACAGGTATTTTGCATCATTTTGGAATATTTTGAAGGTTTTTACAAAACGGGAGCAGATATTTTCATGGTATTGCACTGGTTTTGTGACATTTCGAAGATAATTTAGCCACTGGAGTAGGAATTGTAGAGCATTTTAGCGTCCCTTTATGAGCTTTTTAGACCCAGGTGCAGGGATTTTCGATAATTTTTGGTGTATTTGGTGTGCTGTCTTAAAGTATTTTGAGACTTCTACACGTATTTTTTTCGAGGGTTCTAGTAAGAGTATTTGAGGCTCTTTAAATGTATTTCCGACTATAGACTTAGATATGGGCACAGGCTTTTAGGAAATTATGGTACACGGTCAGCAGAATTTCATGTTTTTCAAAGGCATTCGGAAACAGGAGCAGGTATTTTAGGGTGTTAGTGCAGATACTTCGAAGGCATTTTAAACCCTGGAATATTTTAGTGTGCATTTATAGGCTTTTAGACACCGCTGCAGACATTTTCAGAGGTTCTGATAAGGATATTTGACTCTTTAAAGATATTTTAGGCTATGGAATTGGATATGGCCAAAGGCTTTCAGAACATTCTGATACACAGGCAGGAGAATTTCAGATGTTTCAAATACATTTTTAGACATAGAAAGAGGTGTTTTAGGAAGTTAGTGTGGGCTCTTCGAAGGTATTTTGGCCATTAGAATAGGTATTGTAGAGCATTTTAGTATGCCTTTAGGAGCTTTTTAGGCACAGGTGCAGGTATTTTTTTATCATTGTAGAGCATTCAGGTATGAACACAGGATTTAGGACATTTTGGAATACGAACAGGAGAATTACAGGTGTTCCAAAGCTATTTTAGCCACCAGTGTACGTATTTTCACGTTTTTGAGGTATTCTGAAGGGTTTTAGAAACTGTTGCAGGTATTTTCATGCTATAGGCAAAGTTTTTTGAATATTTTGAGGTATTTTCTGCTGTTTTAAAGTATTTTGACACTTCCACAGGTATTTTTTCAAGAGTTCTGGTAAGAGTATTTGCGGCTCTTTAAAGGCATTTAAGCCTATGGAATTAGGTATGAGCACATGCTTTTAGGACATTCTGGTACACGGCAGGAGAATTTCAGGTGTTTCAAAGGCATTTCAGAAACAGAACAGGCATTTGCATGGTAACGGTACGGGTTTTTAGGATTTTCAGAACATTTTAAGTGTATTTTATGTTGTTCATAAGTATTTTTAAAACTTATAGAGGTATTTTAGGGTGTTGATGTAGGCATTTCGATGGCAGTTTAGACAGTGGAGCAGGAATTATAGTGCATTTTTAGAACATTTTCGAAGGTATTTTACCACTGGAGTAGGAATTGTAGAGCATTGTAGTGTCCATTTATGAGCTTTTTAGAGTATTATGACGGGCTTTATAAACAGGAGCTTTAGATTTTTCTGAGGGTTGTTTACAAACAGGAGCAGGTATTTTCGTAGTATTGGCACAAGGTTTTTGAGGTATTCGGAAGACTTTTAGACACAGTTGCAGACATTTTTAAATGTTCTGGTAAGAATATTTGAGACTTTCAAGGTATTTTAGCCTATGAATCAAGTATTGTTAAAACGTTTAGGGCATTTTGTAACACAAGCAGTGGAATTTCATGAGTAATTCAGATATTAACGTGGGTATTTTCACAGATTTCTGGATTTGATGCATTTTTTCACTCGTTTTCAGTACTTCCAGGATTTATTATCCAATTTTACAGTACGTTTAATCCTTTTTCTAAATCTTGTTAACTTCTCTATGTTAAACAGTTGGTGCATAAGACGGAGACGCATAAACTGCGTGTATTGGAGTATATTCAACTAAATTACCTAAACCAACCCGACTTAGGACATCCTTCCATCATCTGTTCTATCATACTATTGATACCATGCCGACACCAAGCATTCTAACCTAAACTAGACCATCCCATATCATCTGTCCGACAGTCCTGTCTAACCTACCACTGAACATCCTATTTTGTCGTTGCGCTTCCTAGCGTAACCTAGAAGAACCCTCTTACCGTCTGAATGTAGAGGATATCATAGCCTCATCAGATCCATATATCACATAAACGTTTCCGTAGGTACATCAGGACCTTTGACTACTTTTACAAGAATTCGACACCTTCTACAACCATATTTCTGATGTTCACAGTCATTTTGCCATGTTTTAATTACTTTGTAACGTTTTGCACTCATTTTTCTTTATGGAGCGTTTGTGTACGTTTACAACCCTTTCGTCCGTTGGTCATGTTTCCATGCTTTATAACCATTCAACTATCAGATAGTGATCTGATGGATCTTGTATTGTGATGGTGCTCTTGTCCACCATCAGAATACCTGTAGAGTAAGCTAAAGGTATTCCCCGAAAACGGTTTCTAAGTGCCTTTCCAAATACCTATAGCTACACCAGTGCTCTAAATACCTCCTAAATTATTCCACCCCTCCTGGAAAACATTCCTAAATACCCACTCTTCACGTTCTCTCTCTATCTCTTCCCATATAAACACATTTTCTAGTCCTCTACCCCTCTTAGCGTAGCATCTAGACGCATATCCTACCCTTCAACCCCTGTCTAGCCTAGCATCTCTCCTCGTATTTCCTATCTCCGCCATATAAATGTATTTTCTAGTCCCCTATTCTCGTCTAGCCTAACATCTCTCCTCGGTTTCCTATCTCTCACATATAAACGCAAATTCTACCCTAGCACCTCTCTCGTTTTCCCTGCTCATTTCCCTACTTCAACCTCTGTTTAGGCTAGCATTCCCCTCGTTTTCCCTATCTCTCTCATGTATCACCATTTTGGTGGCCCGATCCTCTCTACATCTATCGAAATTAATAATTTCGTCGCTTATATTTCAATAAAGTATTTATGAGGAGAAACGTTTACTGCTGCTTTCTACATCGTGTGTAATTGAAATAGAGAAGTTAAAGGATAATTCGTTGTGTTGAAGAGTAACAGAAGTTAATTTATTTGTGATCAATGAATAAATAAGTTTACTTTAAAAAAATAGCAGCATGTAAGCTCTCTACGTCTTAAACCTGTTCTTGCTATAAGGTTTTGATAGATATGGCGAATGTTTACAACATTATTATAATCGAAAGAGTTGATTGTTGTGAATGGAAAAAAATATCATCTACAGTAATAAATGCCTATTGGATTTTAGAACGTCCCTTATGAAACTATTTTCATTTGACTGACTTAATTTTTGGCACACATAATTTCAATAATTGCTTTTAAGGTTAGTTTAACTTGTGTAGGCGCATTCTGTATATTTGTGCAATATTGCAATAATAATTAGTTGGAAGGAAGGAAACATTCAAGTAAAAACTAGAACACTTAGCCGGTTGCATAAGCGATATTTAGACAATGTTAAACACAACAAGTTTGACAGCTACGTTTCGAGATTTGTTTAGCGTTAAAGAGTGACCACAGTATGTGTTTAAACGCCGTACTCGAATTCCAGTCACTTCCCCTTCTGGATGACATTTTTGGAACAGTAATTATTGGTAATTTCATTAACATGGGGGTTGGCGTGACAGGAGTGCAACAATGCAATCTACACAAACAGTTAAAGCAAATTAGTTACATATACCTATGTGGAGGGCTACACGCTGCAAGAATGAGTCGTTCTCAGCAATTTTGTTTGGAGTTTTGCATGACGGATATTAACGCCTAAAAATATTGCACGGTTACTGTTAAACTCTCAAACGTTCTGCACTAACCTTTACAAAAGGAAAGGGATGAGCTGAAACACGCTATTGAACTGCAGGAAACCAAATGGCCAGTGACAGAGAAGCTGCTAATAAACAAATATCTAAGACTTTTTAATACTTTTGTCGAAACAATATACTTTAACGCCCTAAACTTAACTCCCAATGTAAAAAAGTAAATATAAGTATTTCATGTATACAGCAAATTATTAATTAAGGAAAATTGGCTTTGTTAACATTTAAGCTATAAATTAAATTGAGTTTTATTTATGGACGCTCTTTTAACTACTATGGTTCTTAGCGTCCCACTGTATATTGGGCGTGAAAGATCGGTAATTTTGCTCAGAGGCGTCTTTGTCAGGCTTGAGGTTTTACGCGACGTAAATCTACGACACTGGACCACCGGCTTTACTTCCCTTCCGAAGGAAGCCATCCTAAGGATTTTTACGACCGAAAAAAATCCATCGCCCTCCGCCGGGTTTGAATCCGCGACCTCGGGAACTAGAGGCTAGCATGGTAACCACTACACCACGGAGGACGAAATTTAAGCGATGTAATGTAACAATGGTATATAATATTACGTTGTGTAATGGTGCATACTCAATTTAAAAAGAAGCCTACTTAAATTCTATAGAAGCCCAACTTGGAAAAGCAGACATTTATCCAAGTTTGGCGCTGTTGGCATTGATGTAACAGTTTAATGAAAATGAGCAGAGTTTAATGAAAGATACTCCTTACTTCGTTTTGCTAGCTTATGTTTTGATAAACAATTCCTTGTTAAACACCGGTTGAATGTGGATAAGGAATGCAAAACCTTAGCTGACTTACTTATTTAGCTAGACACTATCTAAAGGTTAAGAAAAGTAATAGCTCTGTTCAGAATATAAAAGCCTGATTATACAGATAAAGCATGCTTTAAAATGTTCCAGAATTAGATACAAAATATGTACAGTAGAATTTGGAATTTGCAAAACCAATTAAAAGTGAATATCTTGAATTCCACCATTTGGACTGAAATGGTATACGGCGTCATTTCTCTTTACAGGAGTATAAAGAATTGAAATTACATAAAAATTGGAGCAGTGATGTTTCCACTCAAAAACAGCGTGATTGTGTTTAGAATCTGTATTAAAACATTCAAAGATTTATTGAATTAAATTTATTTTTACCGAGAGAGAATTACGATGTAACAGTCCGATTAAAACGCACAACTTAGTCAAAGGCAGAACATTCAAAATACATAAACAACATAGAACCTTTTTCATTTAACAAGTCTTTACGACTTCAAGTCTGATTGTAACTCTTAAGGAAGAACTTGCGCCATCCCTTGTGAGAAGACTGGAAATCTCCACCAGCTTATAGAGTGGTAATTTAACGTGTATTCGCGCTCTATCTTTGCATGATTACCCTGCCCATTATACAGGATTTTTCTTAACGTGGCATAATCTCGGTGGTCGGTTAATTACTGAGGAAGTATCTCGGCAGTAAAGACGCAGACATCCGCCTCATATTGAAGAAGGACGCACATTAGTCTGCTCTTATCTCAGCCCAACCCCTCTTGGGAAACAGAGGGGTTGTAATGAGAAATCAATAGAGAAGTCAAGGCTCCTGTACTCTACAGAGTGCTTTGATATCAAGTTTTTGCCTTAACGCGTTTTAGGGCTTTATGAAAACCACGTTGCAACTAAACAGATTCAGCTTTCCGGAGTTTGCAAATCAGGCGTGGTTAGGCTCTCATGCTGCGCACATGTAATAAGCGCTATCAAAGGGATAAGGGAGCAAGTAAGATTGGCAGTTTTCCTTGTAGTTCAGGGTCAGAACTGGCGCCTTGATTGAAGAGAAAATACCAATCTCTGGATAACCGTCCCTTTTTGCAAAATTGAGTGTGGTCAACTTAGGCGTTCTGATTTTTAATTGGGGAGCCCACTGCAACATTTGTAGAGGACTTGTAATGATCACACATATAGGGACGATCTGCCCTAGAACTTTAAGAATAATGGATTCAGAAAAATGATGGGGACGCTTAAAACACACATTCATGCGAAATAACATGTTTTGGGTTATTAACAATTTCTGAGATATTTGTTATTGGTTTGAATTTTCCAATATACTTTTTTGAAGTGCTTGGTCATCATTCAGTCGTTTCTCGTGATTTCATGCAAAGAATATGGAATTTCAAAGCCAGCCTTTTAAGCATTTGACTGTCGGTTCAGCCTCCTGCATCCCTCGTGTACCTACAACGAAATTTATAATAGAACTATTTCTGAAAATGTTTATCTCGATTAACGTGAGGTAGAGAGAAAATTCAGCTTTTGCAAAAAGAAAAATAGAGAAACAGAAAAATAAATGACAGCGGCTATAGAAAGATGTATGAATGTAACGGGCGGGATTTTTATTTTGCAAATGAATCATAAGTTCATTCGGAAGCGACAGCTGCACCTTGAATGCTAACAGAGTTGATCAGAGGTTTGGAATAAGCATGATATAATCAGTTTCACTGACTTTTCCTCACTCCCATCGAACGCTTTATGTGATGTTATGGTTGGTGGCATTCTTTGGATGACATCTCATGTCATGGACAGTTACTAAGTGATGCCGAATTCCCAAACGCACGGAGAGCTTTAATTTAGAGAAGATGGAATAACTTCCAAGAGGACACTCAGCAAAGGAAGAGCAATTAAATTGTGAGCATTCGTTTCCAGCTCTAAAACTTGTATTGCGATAGCTTGAGAAGCGTTTCTAATGCCTCATGAATAACTTAACGTGGTTTTAGAAGAGTATTGCTGCGGAATAATAATCCAAGATGCTAATTCTCAGTATGGGCGAGTGAAGCTTTGAGGACACATTCCGCAGCAATAAGACCTCTCCCATTCAAATTTCACGCACATTACATACCTACACCAGCGATAGGCAGTTACTTCTTGTCCTTGGTGGGTTCGAGGTGTAGCAGCCTGCCATCCATCCTCGTTAATATTACTTTCTCTAAAGCTTATCTGTAGTGTACACAGGAAGTATTGCATACCACCCACAAATTCGATATCGAGATTTCTCTGGAAATACGTACACGTTTTGAGGTCCCCTGAATTAAAAATTTACTTTCTCTACTATGTACTTACAGTAAGTAAATGAAGCCTGTATTCCACTCAAAAATTCAATGTTGAGATCTCGCCAGAAATACATGGTTTTGAGGCCCTCTGAAGCCAAAAATGCATTTTCAGAAAAAGGTCGGTGTGTTTGTGTGTATATGTGTGTGTCTGTGCGTGTGTGAGCAGCATAGCACAAAAACGAAACGTCCAATAAATACCAAACTTGGTATTTACTCAGCATCTTCCATAGATGCGACACGAAGAGTTCAAGAAAATCCGCCACACCAAACTAACCTTTGCATGGAAAAGTTTTCGTTATTTTTTAATTCATCAAAATAAAAGTAATAATTTTTATTATAATAACATATGTTTAAGATGCTTGCACGAACAATAAAATCTATATCTTGAATTTTCTGGGTACAATTGTGAAGCTCTCTTCATTCTGAATAACTTTTGTATAATTGGTAAACCGTAAGAGATGGACAAAATCTTGCTGCACAAAAATTGCAGGTCTCGTTAAATTACACAATTTATTTAAAATATAATTTTTTTGTGGCGTTAACCATTCTTTGTTATGGTTTAAATTTTCAAATAATTACTTTTTTCAAACGGCAAGTCTTCATTCGTTCTTATTTCTTGTGGTCATGCAAGGAGTATGGAATTATAAAGGCACCACATAATGATCCGCCTTTGCGCCTTTTAAAAACGCGACTATCGCTTTAGTCTAGTATATCCTCGTTTATATCTACAACGAAATGTGTAAGTGTGTAATGAACGTTTATCGCTATTAACAAGGAGTAGGGAGAAGAAAAAGTCAATTTAAGAATAGTTTAAGGTGAGTAGAGAAAGCCATGTGGATGCAACACAGGTGTTTTTCTTAGTATCCCAGTGTCAAAATGGAAAAGCTCAGCAGGTATATCTATACCCATACTAATATTATAAAGAGAGAAAATTTGTCATTTTGATAACTTTAATCTTCCACAATTGAAAATCACGGTTCTTCTGACGGATGTAGGCTATAAAATATTTCCAAAAATGTTAAAACTGGGGTTGTTTAGGGCGGTTTTCATATTCACGTCATCCTGTTTAAATCCCATTTTGTTGAAAATGAATATCAGATGATGCTTTTTGACACTGAATTGTGAACAGGCAGGATTTTAATGAGTTCCAGCCCATAGGGAGACTTTAAAATGTTTTAAAATCGAGTTATTGAATGGGAATGGAGTTTATATCACAAAATTTTCTTCTGATTTCGCTGAGTCTTGTTATCGAGGAGTATTTTTATATGAGTTGGACAGAACGTGGTACACTTGGGTTTTAGAATCAGGCAAAAATGATAACCTACTCTATAACTTGAAAAAATCGCCTTTCTTATTTTCCATCCCTAACATTCAAATTAGCACTCTATGCTTATCTAGACAAATCTTTGTACCTTTATGTTACAGAACCGAAGGAAATTTATAGGCTCGTATTACAACTGTCAAAACGTTCCCCATGTTTTCAACTCTTTATGCAGAATCTATACTTTTTAACCCATTTGGTCAAAATGTTGAACAATTGTACTGTGAGTGGACCTGGTCACCATTATAGGTTACTTTACAATTTTCAAATGCTACTCATTCTTATTTTTAATTCCATAGCATCTCGAAATTTTTAAAAACTCTTTCGTCCTTTATTTTCAAACAAAACTACGCTGTTTTACCAAGCACACTGGTACAAACTGGTGCTCTTGAGCGAAAATGCAACTATAAAAACTACCTCCTACTGATGTCATCCCTTATGTACAAGTTTGCACCATTCAACTAATCTTAACAAAACTACGAGAGAAAATTTTAGGCTGCTCGCGATCTTCAAAAGCCACCCCTATCCATATTTTCAACCCCTTATTAATAGAGTACATCCGTTCAATGCCGGATAACAGAGCTAGTCTGTTATAAAGCACTTGTTACATGTGAAGCATAGTTATTTAGTATCCATATACCCGTTACCGCACCACCTAAAGAACTTTTTACTTTCTCTACTACGTATAGTAAGTAGGGGAAGTATTTTATTCCACCCAAAAATTTCGATACCGAGATTTCACCGGAAATACATGTTTTGAGATCCCCTTAATCCAAAAAAAGCATTTTTGGAAACATGTCCGTGTGTGTGTCTGTGTGTGTGTGTGTATGTGTGTGTGTGTGAACAGCATAACTCAGAAACAAATAGTCGGATAAACACCAAACTTGGTATTTAGGTTCAGTATCTTCCAAGGATGCGACACGAAGGTTTTCAAGAAAATCCCCCCACCCCAGATTACCCTTTACATGGAAGATTTTTCGAAAATTTTAATTTTCTCAAAAATGGCTAACGATTTTGATTAAAATGTCATATGTTTAAGATATTTTCATGACAAATAAAATGTATATCTTGAATTTTCTGGGAATGTCTCCAAAAGTATTCTTCATTGTGAAAGACTTTTCCATAACTGGTAAACCATAAGAGATAGACAAAATTTTACTTCACAAAAATGTAGATCGCGTTAAAATACACAATTTATGTCATATACATTTTTTTTTGTTGGGTGAACCATTTTCGAGATATTGCTTGTTATTCGCTTAAATTTTTGAATACTTATTTTCTCAAATGGGAATTCGTTATTCATGTTTTTGTCTTGGATATGCAAAGAGTATTAATCTGTGGCAAAGGGAATGGTGCTGCACCTAGCAACCAGCTATTAAGAGATATGTATGTGCTTAACGGCTACTGTATTTCCAAATTGCCCTTGTAAATATATTATCCCCTTACATCTACAAGAAAATTAGCAATAAGATAGAGTCTGCAAATGTTTATCTCGATTAACATGAAGTAGATGGAGAATAAGCGTTTGTAAAAATAGTTTGTACAAGAGTAGAGAAAGTCATGTGAGTGTAACACATCAGATTTTTAACCATGTATTTCAATGAAGTGAAATTCTTGCGGGAAACTAAATAATGATATATGACGTTTTCCCGCTTTCGGTTAAAAACGGAATGGACTCCCATGTCTATAATGCTCAATTAAGTACATTCTTCTTAAATGCTCCCTTACTAACAAACCAAACAACGAAACTTGCCAAATGTCTAAATTCTGTATTCAAGCTGGTAGCTCACTGCTGGTTGACATGTCATTTGATCTTAAAAAAAAGTTTTAGGACTGACTTAACCAGGCTTTAGAAATGTCTTGCTCCGCTTGCATTATTCACTGCTCCTGATCTCGACATATTGCTAATTCCAAATGCCCCTACAAAAAGAAATCCAAATAGATCTGGAGATATTGCGGCCACCTGTGACTTCTCCTATGCTAATTTTCGGCGTTAATTGTCTGTGCCTATAAAACAGTTTAACAATTTAAGGACATTTCTTGTAGCTACAGCCAACGACATTGTTCTGAATGCAGAATAGGGGTAACTTCCGTGTTGTCTTACGAAGAGCATTAAACAGTAAATAAATAGCACGAAGGATTAAAGCTTTGAGACGTTCTCAGTTTCAAAACATTTGGACTGTTATTGAAGTCAAATGTTACTTATAACTTCAAAATATTCACTGTTTCAGGAGAATCACTTCTTTCTTGTTCTGCACGCTTACGGAGATCTGTGTGAACTTTAGTTTGATTCTTACCATTATCGTAGAAACAATCTGACGTGATACATTCACGTGGCTTTCTCTACCCTCTATCGTTTATTAGTGAGTATACAAATTAGTCTTACTAAAGCCTATTTTTATATCCACATCATTTTAATCCAAATAAAAGTTTGCAGAAATAGCTCACATTTCGTTATAGATACAAAGAGAACAGCGAAAGTCAAATGTTTAAGAACTGGACGCTATACGTTGGCCTTTCACTGGAACCCCGAGAAGCAATACATGTTGACAGCACTTGATGGCTAAGAATTGAACAGTTGGAACCATTAACGGATATCTCGGAAATAGCTTGCAACAAAAACAGTTATTCTAAATAAATTGTGTGTTTTAAAGATATCTACATTTCTTGTGTAGTACGTTTTCGTCTATCGCTTAACGCTTACTAGTTATACAAGATTATACAAACTTCCTTCCGAGTGAAGAGGACTTCAAAGGCTAATCCCAGAAAACTGAAGATATACCTTTAATGTAAATATCTTTAATATATGGTATTTTAATCAAAATCGTTAGAGCTATTTTTTAGAAAATAAAAAATTTGAAAAATGTTCCATGTAAAGAGTAGCTTGTGGTGGGGGATTTTCTTGAAAATCTTCGTGTCGCATCATTAGAAGGTACTGAACTTAAATAGCAAGTTTGGTGTTGATCAGACTTTTTGTTATTGAGTTATGCTGTTCACGCACGCACGCGCGCGCGCACACACACACCGGCCTTTTTCTAAATTGCTGTTTTGTTTATTCAGGGGGCCTCAAAACGTGTTTCCAGTGAATAACTTCTCTGTCTACTAGGTACGTGGTAGAGAAAGTAAAAAGCAATTCTGTTATTGATGTTGGAAACATGACGTGAACAGAAGTGTGTGAGAGAGAGAGAGAGAGAGAGAGAGAATGGAAGTTGCCGCGATCGTTTTGCTAGTTTAATAATAATAATAATAATAATAATAATAATAATAATAATAATAATACTATACATGTATGCATATTTCAAATTAAAATTTAAACTGCATATATATTGGAACTGTATGTTCATAATAGTTGTATCTACAAAACTGTGGACATTGCGATTTATAAAATGCTCTTGGATTTGTGGAGATATAGATTATCTAGTTCTTTTAAAATCAAATTTCCGCAAAATATTATTAACTTGAAATCGGTAAGTAATACTAACCGAAAGATATGCACAGATTTTTGCGTTATGCGTGATTAAAATCTTATCGTTATACGTTAATATTCAATTAAAAATCAACAAAGAAATAGTGATGTTCAGTATTATTGTTTGTGGGAGAACAGAAGTCAATATCCAAAGATATTTTTCGATATAAGTTTGAAACAAACTTAAAATTGAACCACTTAGGGAAAAATTGTGACGGAAACAAACGTGTGTTTAAATTATATATACACCAAGGAAGTGAAAGAACGCCCGTTTTATTTAGAGAGAGAATTTTTAAGAAATAATTTAAGTAAGCTCCCCAGACTAGGTTTTAAGTAGGAATCCTATTCCAAATGATTTAAGACTTAAATATAGAAAATTCAGTGATATTCTGTGATGCGGATTGTCGTATTTTGATTGGTGGATTTAAAGAAGAAACAAAAGGGGGATAAACAATATATAGGAAGAGAGTGTGTAAAAATGGACAACCGGTTCTTCTAGTTCCTGCAGGTGCTCAATAAACCCCCCAAAAAGTGGGTCATAAAAGTATCTAAATTGCTTCATTCAGACATGGCTTGAGACGTGAAACTTTATTACATCAGTTTATTGAATAGTTTCAGGCATCTCTGATTTCGTGCTTAGTAAATAACAGCGCATCACAACTTTGGAGGCCGCCGGTAGCAACAGATATCAACACAGTGTTTACAACAAAGTTTTAACCTCGAATGGAGCACTTTTTAAAGTAAGCTTTGCCGAAAGGCAGAGTGAAAGGTAACCTGTTTCTGTAAAGAAGGCTTTGTTAGACTATGTAAGGGGACATACCCGATAACAAATAATCATAGGAAATAACAGCATACAAAATATTGGAAATAGGTTTAAGAATCAACGTTAAAATATAGGCAATAATTTAAAATGAGTAAAATCAACTTGTAACATAGCTGTAATTAGAACCGACCAGCTAGCAAACGAGAGGTGAAAGTCCACGAATACACGCGTTAATACACACAGGGTACGGGCTAAACCTCGGAAAATAGAGAGAGAGAGAGAGAAATAGTGGTCCATTTCGCAGAACTCGAGGGAGTTGGTAAAATAGAACACTATGTAACTCTACTTAAGAACCAATGGAAATTGTTATAACAAATAAAGGTGCGAATTCTGGCGTCATAGGAAAACAGGTAAAAAGGGAGGGAGACTCAGAGTTTACACGACTCTCCGAGACACTCTTGGCATTAATTTGCTGGTACTACCGTAGCAACCAATATTAGAATCAGTGATGTAATTAAATTGCGCAACCAGGTGGAAGATGCTGCGTATGTGGGCGGGAAGATTGTGTGACGAATTAGCTAGGTCCACAGAATAACAAAATAATAGTGTGAGGGTTTAAGCTGTAAGATTTAAAACGCGCTTCATAAGGGAAAATTGCTAAGCGCCTGAATAGACATAATTTTCTTCAATAAATCAACGTTATGGGAAAATCAGTTTATTATTTTGCCTTCACCCACAAAATCCCAGAAATTATTATCCAACTAGATAGGATAGGAATTCTTTCCTCAGCTCTTCAACTGGCAACCGGCAAGAACGTCTAGAAAGCAACGGAGATCCAGGAGTTAACATGAGGCAACGTGTACTCCCGCCACAAGTACCTGCTGTTGTGGCACACATGTTTATAGACTCTGGGTATCTGCATACACCTTTCCTTGTGTTGTCCACGCTGCACAAGTGTTGGGCAGGCAGCGGTCCAAGTGTAGTTACTTATTATTTATGTGTTCGTGCCATGGTAAAGATGAAGTGCTTCACGAGGGGTCCTATTCCTTAATGAACTGAGTACTCGACATTTTAAAACCTCGCAACGCAAAATAATTTCCATGTTGTACGCATGTTCTAAAATGATTTGTTTGATTCATTCATTATAATCCAGGCGCCTAGAATGGCATACCAAATGCTTAACAATAAAAAGTGCTTGCGTAAAGTCAGTTTTGAGTGATAACAGTGATTTATTTATTTTCCTTTGTTATAGGTGATGGATAAACATTTTCTTTACTTCATTGCTTTTGTAGGTATAATATAGACTCCATTGGATCCATATAAAAGTGCCATCAAATGTAGATATATTGTTTTAGTTTCAGAAGGCGGATTTTGTTCCTCTGCTACTGACACCCAAAACTTCGATATCAAGATTTCACCGGGAATACACATTTTGAGGTTCCTTTAATAAAAAGGTCGGAGAGAGATAGTGTGTTGTGTGTGTGTGTGTGTGTGTGTGTGTGAACAGCGTAAAAACAGATGTCGGATATATACCAAATTTGGTATTTAAGTTCAGCATCTTCGAGCAAGAGAGACGATTTTCCTTGTAAATGGTAATTTGAGCAGGGCAAAATTTCGTGAATGTTTCGGAGAATGGAAATTCACGCTTGTTACTTAAGCGAATTTCGTTTTTGAGTTGTGCTGTTTATACGCTCTTTTTTTTGGATTCAGGCGAGCTCATAACCAGCATTTGGGGTGAAATAATTGTATCATTGTGGCGTGCAAAACTTCCTCTGATTAACCGTAGTTAGGGGGTAGAGAAAGTAAATTGCAAACCCGTCCGAGAATTCCCTTTCGTAACGGCAGGAGAAATAAAATGTCTTTAAGAACAGCTCGTTTCCTGCCATTTGTCCATAACATCGCTAATCAATAAGGCTCGGAAATTGAGGAAACGTCTTTTTCTTTTCGATTGTCCGAAGACGAGTCCCAACATAATATATGTTCATTTTGGGGTCACTGTAGGTCAGAAAATGGTGGATGTTATTTTTTTTTCTCCTTTTCGGGCGTTCCCCACCCTTTCTTTCTTATTGGTTCTTCAGCTTTTTCCCGTTAGATCTTAACGGCTTTGTTAGCAGCTTCACCTTCTTGCGACTACATTTTCACTGTTCTTTATGATTTCGAACAAACGATTGATTTATACAGATTAACATAATCTAAAATTCTGATGTGATACATTCACATAGCTTTTTCTACCCTCTATCGTATATTAGTGAGTATACAAGCTATTCTTAATAAAGCTTATTTTTATATCTACTACGCTTTAATCCAAATAAACCTTTGCAGAAATAGCTACAATGCAAATTTCATTATAGATACAAAGAGAACAGCGATAGTAAAATGTTTAAGAACTGGACGCTATATGCTGGCCTTAAAATTCCATATTGTTTCCATGCAATCTCGAGAAACAACTGAATGTTGAAAGGACTTTAAAGAATGACCAAGAAATGAACAATTCGAACCATTAACAACGGATATTTCAGAAATGGCGTTTGCCAGAAAAACTTATTTGAAATAAATTGTGTGCTTTAAAGACATCTACATTTTTTGTATAGTAGGTTTTCGTCTATCACTTAACGTTTACCAGTTATGCACGATAATACAAAATTCCTTCTGAATAAGATTCACAAGCTATTCCGATAAAATTCAAGATACACATTTTATTTGTTCATGTAAAAGTATATACAATATATGGTATTTTAATCAAAATCGTTTATTTTTTAGAAAATGAAAATTTTCGAAAAATCTTCAATATAAATGGTAGTTGGGGTAGACGGATTTTCATGATAACTTAAATACCAAGTTTGGTATCTATCCGACTTTTCGTTTTTGAACTGTGTTCACATACACACACGCCCACGCACAGACACACGGAAATGTTTCCAAAAATGCTTTATTTGGATTCAGGGGACCTCAAAACATGTATTTCCGGTGAAATCTCGATATCGAATTTTTGGATGTAATGTAATACCTTCTCTAACTACCATGTACGTGGTAGCGAAAGTAAAAAACAAAAAAGAGTGAAGGATGGAGCATTTTGTTTATAAAGCTTTGTATGGCTCATACCGCCGAATTTTGTATTTTTAAGCAAAAATGTTCAATTATGTTTCAAAGAATAACATTTGGATTTTAAATGATGATAAGTGCACAACTTTCTCACTGCAATTGTGTGTATATCAAGAGTGCATAAATGGCACAATTTGGGAGAAAATGTCACACATTCACTTTTTAACAATGGCTGATGTAATATGTTGGTGCCTTGTGTCAAACATTACATTCATTGTTTAAATGTGTAATTAAAAGTATGAAATAATTTGCATCACTTTTTTCTAGTTATTAGGTTCTGTGTAGGGCATTTTAAGTATTTTATAGGTGGTATTTGGGGGGGGATTTATAGGTCTTAAACTTCGGAACACTAGTAATTTCTTTCAAGTGTGATGTACTATTCAGAAGTATAAAGTGGTACTGGAGTAGTGTCGTACTTGGATTAACGGCCATTGTTTCTAGGGATGGCATGTGTTGAACATTCATCACCTTCTTCCACTCCCTACTGTTTACGTCATAGTCACTCCCCTCTGTTTGAACCATACATTTAAATGTACACTCTCCCTATCACTGGTTGATGAAATCATTGTCTGCTGCTGATGATTCATATTTGTTAACCAGCAGGGAGTCCAGTGCATGTTAGTCGCACGTTTCTGTGTTCTCCGTTAGCTAGGTACTGGGGCCAGATCATGATATACAAGCTTCTTAATTATTGGTTTATTTTAGCGATATCGCTGCTTGATCACTAAAGGGCAGCAATGTTAATCGAGACTACTTTTGAAGCATAACAGTCCACATGCCATCTCAGCGCAGAAAGGAAAGTAGGTACCATTTCAAAACTATGACTCGCATGTCTGCTGCTATAACCGCTGTAATCACGGTGTGATAATGACAATGACTCTTGTTATCCGTGTTACTGGGCTGTGAAATGAACGCTTCTAACGATGTATTTGGAATTCCAATCGTTCACTGAAACTGGAAACGAAGGCATGCCCGTGAGAACATCCTTAAAGTTGTCAATTGATCAGTCGTATGCCAATACTAAGTACGGATGGAACATTCTAAAGCGTTCCGGAACATTTTAATTCATTCTACAACAATCTGGGACATAGATCAGGTTGGCGAACTTCTGAAACGCGATTAACTCTACTTGAATGCGTTATCAGCAAGTACGTATTGTTCATTATGTATTTATTTTTCCTCCTGATCTTGTGCTTTTATTTTGACACATTTCTTATCTTAGGCTGTTGGTGTATGTCCTGTTTCATAAAACTGTTTACTGGGTTCGAATGGCTGCGTTCTGCACATGCAAATATTTTAAGCAATTGTGTTTTTGGAAAGCGAAATACTAAATGAGAATTATGGTCTAATGTTCTAAATCAGTGCAAAACGAAATTGGGAATGACAATATAAGAATAATATAGAAACAAAGAGAAATGTTGCAAATTTATTGTAATAATTATAAGAATATCTGTTTTCACAAATGAAGAAAGAAGAGCATTAACTTCACGAAACATCGAAAGCGTACGAAGCTAACAAGTAGTTTTATAAACATGATCGTTAGTAAGACCCAGCAACAAACTTTAAATATAATAGGTGTCAGTAAATAATAATAAAACTGTCCATCTCTGTGTTGTGGAGGTAGCGTCCCTCCCTGGCATTCGAGGTCCCGAGTTCGAATCTCGGTTAGGTTCTTACCTGGGTATGGGTTTTTTTCGGGCCTTTTCTTTATCTTGAGAAGACTAATGTCGGGTAACTCTTAAGCTCTAGGGTCCCCGGACTATTTGAGCATCATTTCAACCACTTCGTTCATTCATTTCGATAGGTTTGACCTATTGGACATTAAGCAGCATCAGCATCTGGCCAAAGTTCTCGGAAAAGGTTCTCCATCGCTGTTTTAGATCATTCTGGTGGAATAGTGTAGAAGTTTCAGAAAACCCCGGATCATTTAGGTACGTTCTCGAACACTATTAACTTTTGGGAACTTAGAGATATTTCTAAAGCATCTAAAACATTTTCAGGCATTCTAGATCATTTTGAAATATTAAAGGGCATTCTTTAACATTGTGGAGCTCTCTACACCAACTTAGAATGTTAAAAGAACTTTCATCTTCATTTCCAGCCTTTTCTGTACATTTCTGGAATAATCAAACCATTGCGGAACATTGTGGAACATTATGGGAATCTTATAGCTGGTTGAGAGTTATGGGATATTCTAAAACATTCAAGAGCGTCATGTAACATCTAAAATTCTGGTACTTTCAAATCATTTCGAAACATCGTAGAACTTTCTGAAACTTGGTATTTTAAAGACTTTTCACTTTCAGCTTAACGATGTCAGAGAGGGTGAGGGGGAGAGAGATATAGGGCACGCAACTACCTTCTTCTAATAATAAACTTACTTTTTTGGATTCACAGAATGTTAAAATATTTCTGGTCAGTAACGAATTTTGATGGAATGTAGTACTTCCTCTATGTTGAGAGTAAAAATAGATTTCTTGCTTCAGAGGCTGAATTTCTGCATGAAGGTGCATAAAAGTGTGTGAAAATACCCACCGTGGTGATGAAGATAGGGACTAAAGTACGTAGCGAGGTTACGAAAACACAGATCGGATTGTTTACTATCCATATTCATTTCGATCTCCCAGGATACAAGGCGGATGTGGATTGTTTTGTTGACAAGTGAAGCACGAAGAGCGAAACAAAAGGGAGAGGCCGCAGCGACGCGATCCAAAATGGAGCTTTGACTACTACGTTACAAAAAGATAAATGATGTAAGCGCTATAGACACTCCCCTTTCTCAGAACTGTTTCTTGCTTTTCAAAAGGCTTGGATGTTGTTAATCGTTTGTGTTGGGCTCTTGGAAATAATTCGTGATTAAAGTAAAAAAATAGGAACTTATTTTAGTCGTCATCAGATAACATAAGTTTCAGTATTGATTCTGCCAAAATTTTCGGCGATATCGTCTTTGGCATTTCACGTTAGTAGCATACTAACGACTTACCCTAATAACTTTATCTCCACTCGATAGTTTACAGTCTTCCATATTGAAGCTCCTTCTACATGTATAAATTTTTCAATCATTTTCGGTTTCTAAATCGGAGATGTTAGGTATTCCATAAAACGGTTAAAACTCAATGTTGCGTAGTGGTTTTCTTTTCAAAAGATTGACATTTGAAGATGGTCCATGTTATGGACATCCAGAAAGTGACACAGTAGTCTATTGAACACACATGATGTGTAGCGATCGGCAAATTTAAGTGCATAACGTTGTTGGGACTGTAGGCATTTGAAAAGGAATTATACGTTATATGAAGATTTACATATGCAGACATTTTGCTCCAAATCGTTGTCACGTTTGCTAACAATAGTTGAAAAGCGCATTTGCGCATGAAAATATCACAGTTCCAATATCTAGGTTTATAAACATCAGCAGTAGGTACTGGTTTTATAGTTGACTTTCGAATGGATGCGATATGGATCCATTATGCGCATAAGCCGGAACGGCAGTGGAAGGACTGGACAACTGCTCATGTGGGATCTTCTCCATCTATAACAGAGATTCTGACATCAATGTTTTGAAACGCTGAAGGACCTTAAGAAGGATAAAAGATAAGACGGACATTGCTATTCAGATAAAGAAAAAAATCGCGAGGAAAGATTAGGTTCGCAGAGAAAAGAAATTGCCAGGACAATGCGAGTGCTGGGAAAGTGCTTTAGCAAGAAGCGCTTCAGAATTAGGCATTGTTTTGAGAGAAGATATGCACTGCAATCGACAAAAGTACGTTGGTAAAGTTAGCGAACCCGTCTTCCATTGTTAACGATCATTTTTAGTGTCGTCTCCTGCAGAGATTAGAAATGATAGGTCAGTGGAAGGATGGAAATGTGTTAGGATGCCTTAATTATATGCTATCAGGACCCTTGCACAAAAGTTTTCCAGGCATGGAGACGAGAGGAGACGTAGCAATTGAAAGTACCTTACTTACCTCACATTCTATTGCCGAGTGGCAAAGAGAAACGTACTTGTTTGTTACAAACAAGCTCAGTGGTGGCTTTGTTCCACCTGCGCGATAGTAATAATTTCTACACTGGTATTAACTATTTTGTTTATATTAAACACGTTTTGCATACAATAATTGTTATAGCAACCTACTGTGGTTAGGCAAACTATGTAATAAAGCCTTCCTTTATCTTATGCACATAACATCCTTACGCTGCCTTGTGATTAACATACTAAATTGTTTCTCTTTCACAATAAATAAAGTAACAAAGCTCCATTGCTATTTAACTTAAAACATATTTTAAAACTATTTGATCAACATAATAAATCTTTTGGTTTTAAAATCAATATTGTGTTCAAACTTTGAAACACCTTATACAACAGTTATATGCCGGGTGAGTCTTCTCATTTTGCGGATTAAGAAGTTATGCAGTTCCAGCGTTGTAAAAGCTATGCCGTAAGCACTGTCTACTGCATCGCGTCGTATCAATTTTAGCCGAAATGACTGCTTTGCACCGCTGTGCGTGCAATGACTTGCACTCGTAGCGCAACATTGTGCGCATTGGCCTTCAGCGATGAAGATCTCAGGTGCAAATACTGCCACTTGAAAGTACTTTTTAAGTTTAGTAAATTTAACGTGAACGGATAGTTTGGCATGGAAGCTATTTTCACTTAAATAGTTTAATTATGTAAATTTCATTAAAACACAAATTGTTGCATGTTAGAATATGCTTTAATGAACATCATACATAAATGCATATGACATTGTAATTATAACTTGCAAACATAGAGCATCATTAAATATTTTATTATTTAAAGCTATTCTTTCATACAAAAGAAGCCAATAAATTGTTTTGAGAGTTTACAGAATGCAGTACGTACATACAAACTAGATAACATTTGCAAGCTCATACTATGATCATTGTGAACCTCTCTGGTTCCCACGTAGTGCATTTAACAATGACTATAACATCATGCTGGACCATCACACAGATAAGCCTTTACAATTTATCCGTTTCCTCCATGTGGTTGTAATAGGTGTTCGAACTGGCAAGATCTGTCTAACCATCATCGCCAGCCTAACCCGGTGCATCATGGCCCTTGTGATGTTACGGGAAGCTAAGATGATGCGTTCCCTGAGCTGTTAAGGGGTCATTGGCCGCTCCTGGTGCACAATATCTTTAAGATAACCCCATAAGAAGAAATTTAATGCGGTTAGATTGGTGAGCGTGCTGACCGCCCTATTAGTCCATGCCGTCCGATCCATCGCCAGGGTAGGTGGCATCGAGATAAGCCGTTACAAGATGGGCCGAATGAGCTAGCGCCCCATCATGTTGGTACCACATTAGTCGGTTCTGCAACGGCCTTTCATCCAGTAGAATAGGAGCAGGTGTTGTAGGAAGTGGATATAGCAATTCCCAGTGAGAAGGCCATCATAAAAGAATACAGGCCTATTAGATGATCACCTAATATACCAGCCCAAACATTGAAATCCCATCGGACTTGTAAGGCCGCCTCTCGCATCCAATGTGGGCTTACGGTGCTCCAGTAATGCAAGTTGTGGCGAGTTACATAGCCTGTATTGTGGAACCCTGCTTCGTCTGTAAATAACACGGTTGTCAAAAAATGTGAATCTTGTTCAGTGTGTCGTATGATCCACCTAGCGAACGCCACTCTCCGTCCAGTCCGGCTGCAATAGCTCCTTGTCTAGTTGAAGATGATAGGGTGAAACTTTGCATGCTTTAGTATTCTTCACGCGGAAAATTGACTAATATTGAAATACCTGTGAATGTCCCTCGTACTACAATGCGGATGCTGAATGACATAGTCACACGATCCGTCGTTGGTTGGTCACCAACAGGGTGATCTCTTCGTGAATGTGGTGTCTTGTGTACTGTTCCTGATCCCAGAAGGCGATTCGTAGGAAGTGTTCTCTGCGGAAACCTCTGTTAGTATAGACGACGTGCCTCCGTTGCATTCTGCTGCACTTTCCCGTATACAAACAGCATGTCCAGATACTCTTTATTCGAAAACATTGCTCCACATTGAGCACGAACGGCTGGAACTTCGTATTTATAGGCAAATCCACTTTCTAGTGCGTTCGGCAAGAAATCATGATTTGCTAGAGCGTTCTCGAAACATGATCAGAAATGAGTAAGAAAGTCATTTATTCGCAGGTGTGATTTGAAGTTCCAACCTTCACCATGACTTTTCAGCATATTAACCATTGCACTTTTAGAGCACATTAACAACAAGCACCACCGTAGCGCTAATCAGCGGCCTGGTGAATGCGGTGTCAGCACCTGCATTTCGCATCTGTAAAATTCAGGGTTGTCTAGTTACCAATCTGCACGCTGGGAAGTCTCACACGGTATATATGTATATGCATATATATGTAAATAATATATATATACACATACATAAACGAAAGAATATACTGCTGTAGGCCTATACTGCTAGTTTTAATGCTTTTGTTGTTCAGTTCCCTCCGCGTTTCTTATTATTTACTAAAATGATATATTTGTCTCTAAGGTGGACCAACTCAATCGCAATACTGAAACTAAATGAATGTCTGTGATCCTAGACCTGGAGACACTTTTGGTCATATTCATTGTGAAAAAAAAAACTGCTCACAACAATAAGTTGAGCCAAACATAGATACAATACTGAAATCCTTTCTTGAAAAGATTAGCTAAGGGATTGAAGTATGCTTTTGTAATGGCCATGTGCATGATCTGATGGGATTTCTAATGACTTCAAAGATGGGAAACGATACATATTGTTATTTTCAAGTTGATATGAGAGTAGATTTGGATCAGCTATGAAAGTTTTTACTGAATCAATGATAGGAATCAAGAGCTGATCTTTGCCTTGCAGCCGAAGATTCAGTGTGTCAAGATGAGTTGAGAGATCACAATAAAATGCTAAATCTTGGATCCATTCTGGTTGTGTTAGCTCAGGTATCACTATTCCCTGTAATAAATTGCATATGTTACAGTAGATATCTGTACCACCAGAAGTTTTAAAATACTCAGAATTCTGAGTATAAAATACATTACTCACTTTTGTTCTTAGAAAGCTATCTATTTCATTTCTTAGTTGAAAGAATGTCTTAACATCGTTCTTCTGCTTAGCCATCTCACTTGACAGTAATAGGGCAGTTCTCGAAATTCTGATTGCACGTCCTCTAGGAAGCTCTGGAACTGTCAGTGTTGAAGACTATTTGCTTTTATGAGATTAACAGTTTTTGCTATTATGTTCATAACATTTTCAAGATTTACTGCTTTAGCTCAAAGGGCTTCTCTGTATATTATATAGTGAATAACTTTGACATCTTCTGAGCAAGTTATGCCAGGTAAAAATGTTCACAGTATTCCCACAAAAGCATTTAACCTTCCAGTCATTGCAGGTGCTTCATCTGTGGCACTGTCACCAATTTTCCCCAGTCTAAATTAAATTTAGAAACAACATTCAGCACAGCTTAAAAATGTCTTTACCACGGACACTGTTATGCAAGGGAACCAGATCAAGTAACTCTTCTAAAATATTAAAATTCTGATCTACACCGCTTATAAATATACCTAGTTGTGCTAGATCTTTTGTGTATGTGCAGTAATCTAGGGTGAAAGAAAAAAAAAGTAAGTGTTCAAGTTTTCTATCTTACTGATCCTTCCTGTACATCATTTGACATTTCTGTAATGCTGTCGGTGACCATCCGACGAGAGAGAGAGAGAGAGAGAGAGAGAGAGAGAGAGAGGGAGAGAGAGAGAGAGAAAGTGTATTTATATCAGCCACTGAATTTGGAGAAACCTTCTCGACAGCAGCAGCTAAGCATTCTTTTTAACGAATTCATCAGAAGAACAGCGTTTTCTTTTAGCTATAAGCCAAGATATTCGATAACTGGCGCGTAATATCTTCTCTCTGTAGGTTTTACTCATGGTGCATAGATTTCAATTTCAGTTCTCCAACCCTAAGAGAAATAATTTAAAATATACTTCAGAATATAGGATTCATATAATTATATATTAATCGAATCACATAGATCTAATATGAACTCAACCTTTTAGATAAGTAAGTTCAGTTCCGGATACTTAATAAATAATAAGAAACTAAACCCCTAAAATAGCGGCATCATATCTTGCCTTTTATATTCTTACAGATATTCAGAAAATACCTTTTGAAATTGTAAATACCTGTAAGATCACTTGCTTTATGCTTCTGATTATAGTGGCGTTTGATATTGTAATGTTTTATATTTGCAAATTGAAATCCGCATATTAAACAGCAAGCTTTCCTGTTTTTGTAAGTTACGAAAAATTCTCTCTTCCAATCTTCATGAAACTGACGGCCCAAGTTCGAAGCCACACCCGCCACTGAACGAGGCGTGTCGGAAGCAAAGGCGAAGGTGACCAACGGCGAAGGGGGGCATGGGTGGTCTTTTGAATCGGTTAATAGTTCAAATCGAAGCAGAATCATTTACGCGATATTCCTGTGAATGTAACTGAATATGGGTGCGGGAATGATATATTTTGTAAATCCATTCAGGTGACGATTTGCATACTCCATCTAATTTTCATAACAATACATGACAGAGGTCGTTGATAGACGAAAACCTCATTATTTTTAATAATAGCAGTTAGCTTAGCGCTGTAGAGTTTTACTGGGTCATAAAATGCTGTTTTAAGAGTATGAAATATTAATAAATATGCAATATTTAGAGAAATGTCGATAAAACTGCAAAATGCATAATGAAGCAAGGCTTAAAACGGATTATTTTGGATTGATGCGCGCATATGACCTTCGAACAGCAGTACATATTTGCATACATTTCCGATATATGGTAATAGATGTGTGGGCTGGGCAGCGAATGCAATTTTTAACTATTGCATGGCAGAGCACCCCACGTAATAAATCTGAACGTATATTGATATCCTAACGGTCAGATGGAAACTAGAGGGCGGTGCTAGCAGTCACTTGTCTTTGCTGTTGTATCTGGCAGTGGCAGGCGGTCTCCGCCCCTATCTCTGTTGATTCAAACAGATCATCTTCATGAATATGTCCAGCCCTTCCTGCGATTGAAGCCCAAGGGATTGATAGCTCTTCTTGTTTACACGGAATGTCTATTCAGGAATGACAGAATAATTTGATTCTTACTGAAAGAGAAATAATAATGATGATGATGATGATAATAATAATAATAATAATACATATTTCTTAGTTCAATGTGTTATTTAACTTTTTTTGCTTTTCGTTGTACCGATTATTGTGCATCTGCCTTATGGGTACCATGGTTTCAATCTACAGACACTTCTTGTTACTTCAAAAAAAGATTCTGTTTGCAATGCAGCTTCATCTTCCAGTTCGCAATAACTGCCCAGAGAGGAGCACAGCGGAACATCAGATAACCGGAAATTGGCCATCTTGATGACTTTTTTTCCAAATACCATGCATAATATATGTTGCATTGAATTTACAAGACTGTTATACATTCTATATTTCAAAATTGTTAGTGAAATGGTTAAATCTGTATATTGGCAGAATACAGTGGTTCAGTTTAGGCTTGCTATCGTTAGAAGTTAATCGGTTATCCGGAATATTGGCTTTGTGGGCATTGTGTATCCCGCACTAGTATCTCCATCACAAACAGGCGATTGCGCAGTAGCAAAAACCCTATGACGTCATCATGTGCTTCATAGCCAATCACGGGTAGTCTGTTGTAAAGAATGTTTGTGTGAACTTGCTTGACGTTTAAAAGTGAAATGTGATAATTCCGAGGTATAAATCTATTTCTTTGTGCGGATCCCTTCGGGATTCGGACACTGAGGGTAATACCCAGCAACGAAGAATAATAAGTAAATAAGTAATTATGCAATGCATTAATGTTAAACAACATATTTGTCGCCCTATTCGCGCCAAACCGAACACTTCCTCCTTCTTGCAACTGTCATCCTCCGCCTCCATCGTGACGGAGAGTATTATAATTCCTACAATTGAAGTCCCTGCCTCCAAGCTTACTTGCAGCAAGTGACATGCGGGTAGCCTAACCTTCTAGTCAGTTTACGCCACAATCGTTTGTAACGCATTAGAACAAGAAATGTGTGACTAAAGACGAAATATAAATCGGATAGCAAATGTTCTCGTGGTATTTACAATTTCCGAAATATTCGCTGTTTCAGGTGGCATATTTTGTGCGTTATGTGCCCGTTCTCAAGAGCTGATGGCGATTCTTAACCTGTTTAACAGTAGATCGTAGTCTCAGTCTGCTGCGTGTAGCAAAGTGTATATTATCAAATGAGGCAAAGATCCGCTTCCTCATGGCTGATAAAACCCACCTGACTTTACCTGAAAGCTTACATTTTGGTAATTAATGATGCTGAAGAAAGCTATTATATTTAAAATTAAGAATCTACGAGCAATAAAAACAAGCAAGAGTGGAAAAATGATAATCGGTGTGTAGGTTCCAAACGAGTAAAATAGTTTAAGTATGACCTATTATAAACAAAGCTAACATCGTTTGTTGTGTAAACCAGGACATTACAACATTTGTAACATAAAGTGTGCTTACATTTTCTGAAATTTTATTTATTTTATTGATTGTGTAAATTAATGTTATATATATGTGTGTTAGTCATAAATTGTAATAAACAGAATAAAACGTTAAAAATGTAGTTTCAAGGTAGTTTCGCCGTTAGATTTACACACAGTTATCACCTAATTTAAACAATGTCTGTGTTTATACAGGGCGTCAAGTACAGAGCCAGAAATGAAGTTTAATAATTCAGCGAACAACATATGTAAAATACCGTTTGCAACAAAGGACAGAAGAATTGCCAACATTTGGAATGACAATAAATAAGCCTCTATAATTGTACATTTGTAACATTTCTGCCGTCTCGTAATTCTCGTAATTCCATAAAGACAGCTGAGCAACTGCTCCTTCGAATGAAATCCTGCGAATCCGCACTGAAGGTTGTCGGGTCACTCGTTTCTCCTAGGTTTAGCCTATTCCATGCAATTTTGTGGAATCTCCGATTAAACGTATTTAGGAGCATTTCTCCCGTATTTTAGTTACATGTTTTGCCATTTTGAATTTTAAATTTTGGGAGTACTTCTGCTTACTCGTTTCTTCACTACACGAGTCCACTGTCATGACACCAGCCAACATGGTATTCGGAGGGGAGCTACGGCTACCTTGTGATCTGTAGTTCGGCACGCTCCCGATGCTGACCAGCCTGCAACAAATTATGTCGGGACGCTGGAGAACATCCACCATCTAGCCAGGGAGCAGCTGAAACTGGCAAGTGACCGAATGAAAGTGCGCAATGTTCGTCTGGCGAACATAGATGGATTTCCAGGAGGTGACATATAGCTCTATGTCCAACGAGGACTAAAGGGAAGCTGCAACGTTCCTGGACGGCCCGTGTAAGGTAATCACCAATGATGTATGCTGCATTCGGCGTCAACCTCGAAGAAAGCTAATAATGGTCCATATTGATCGACTTGCCCCATATCGCGGAGCTGCTCGGGACACTAGCTTTGAGGAGGGAGCTGTGTGACGCAGCAGTCCCAAGATTATCAGGAGGCCGGCGCCGAGCGTCGGAGTAAACAAGATAACGGACGCTTCCCGGCGTAAACACCACTCTGGCTATCTGGAGATAAATAGAAGTTTCTGGAAGCTTTATCTACCCTTCCCTTCTCCAGAAAGTGTGTTGACATAGTTCTCCTGTGGAAGATTCCACTGTC
The DNA here is from genome assembly GCA_030765065.1 of Deroplatys truncata. Classification (NCBI taxonomy): domain Eukaryota; kingdom Metazoa; phylum Arthropoda; class Insecta; order Mantodea; family Mantidae; genus Deroplatys; species Deroplatys truncata. The sequence goes on along the minus strand of CM060975.1, from coordinate 244,598,131 downwards.
TATATAAGCGAGCGCTCTCGCGAGAGACAGTCAGTGCCTGTCGAGTTGCGAGTCGATTGCGACAGAGTGGAGCTGAATCAAGTCAGTGTGCGAGTGAGTTAGTGACTGCGTTTCTAGTGCGTCATCAAGAGCGATTCTTCGAGCGAGTTGGTGACGGCTGTTGTGATGCGCCGCGAGTGCTACGGCAGAGCGACGGTTTGTGGAGGTCTTGTGTTCGAATACCGAATGAAGTGAACCGTCCGGCGTGAAGAGACTCACGAAGGAAGTGAAGTGACAGAATTTAAGTAGTTCACCTTAGTAAACCGATAGTGTGAACGAACTGAACTCCAAGTGAAGATGAACTACATAAAAACGAAACAGTGACAGTGAGTGAGAACTAAGATAAGTGGCGGTTGAAAAACCGAACAGTCACAATATGCTGTATAGTATATAGGCAAGGGCACTATCCCCCCAGGGGCTTATTACGGTAGGTACGGGATTGGTGCTCCTGGGGTCTCGAGCCACACTCTCTATTGGGTTCCTCTAAAAGGTGAGAGGGCTTTCGCCAAACACTCAATAAACTTTGGTCCACAAGTGTGTTTGGCCAGTTATCAGTTACCTCCCTAAACATACTCTGGCGGATACCGCTGCGCGGGCGGAGGAGGGGAGTCACAAAAGGTGACTGGGTAATGCGTAATTCCCAGCTCCGGGTATCATGTAGAACTGTGTTCGTAACCGCTGATAAAGCTCAGTCCCGGGGAGAGCCAATTGCATAAGCTGTAATACTCCTGAAGACGATTGGGTCCCTCTGTCTATGAATTGGGAGGTGAGACCTTAAGGTGAGCAAGGCCCAGGTCAGGACTCTCACCTAAGCCGGTGTGGCGCCCAGGATGTGAGCATGCCATCGGAGACGTTTGCAATGCAGGAGAATGTTTTCGCCTTTGAAAAATAAAAAAAACAGTTAAATGGAAAAAGTATTCGATTATTGTGGTCCTCGCTACTTAGTAATTAATAGAACAGAGGAAGGCAAAAAGTTTACATCGGTGTACCCTTTTATAGTTCAGATAAAATTGCTGGTCCTGTGAAATGGTGCATTAGAAGTCGCAATGGCACGCTCCTGGTTGAAGCAAATTCAGCATCCCAGGCAGCGACTATCTTGAAAGCCAACTTGTCAGGAAGCTATCCAATTAGAGTCGAGATGCACAAGACCTTGAACTCCTCGCATGATGTTGTAAACACCCATACATTGGACGGTATGTCCAATGAGGAGATTCAAGAGAATCTAGAAGATCAAGGTGTGACATCTGTATATCAGGTTCAACGGAGACAAGGAGGTGAATTTGTGCCTACTCGTACTCTGTTTCTTACCTTTGATCGGGTAGAAGTACCTCAAAAGGATTAAGCCAGGGTATGAAGCCATTGAAGTTAGGCCATATATCCTGAACCCGCTGAGAGCGCTGTCAGTACTTTGGCCATACAAGTAATTTCTGTAACGGTGAAGCTACCTGCGTTAACTGTGGAGAATTCTCACACGAGGGAGCATGTACATCAGCTCCAACATGCGTTAATGGTGAACATCCATCTAGTTCCCGAGAATGCCCCGTTTTACAGAGGAAAGGGCGTCCAGTAGATCCGGGTTAGGGAGAAGGCTTCCTTCTCGGAAGCCCGGAAACTCCTGCACCTCTCTCCCGAAATCCGGTACCTATAGCTCAGTTGCAGCTAAACCGTTACCGAGTCGGGAAATAGAAACAAACCAGCTACGTTAACGGGGTTACAATTTCAGAAAATATTCTCGTAGCGAGATCACTTCCAAAGGCCACGAAATCCACATCTACATCTGTAACAACACCTGCCAAGATTCCTTCAGTTAATTCAACAGCAAGACCATCGACTTCAAGCAATAAGACCGGAAAGCCCATATCTTATAATGCACCTCAGATAAAGTTCAAGACCAGCTATAACCGAACTGTAAATCCTGTACCCGGAACATCCAAGGGAAAGAAAAGTCCACAAACATCTCCTCGGAGATCCTCTTCTGAGGAATCTTCTGGGAAGGACTCTAATCGACGATCAACATCTTCAATGATCTCAACTTCCAATCTTTGTATTGGTAAGGAAGGGGTCCTCCCCCGTGGAGGTGATGGAGCAGGAGGATTCTGCCCACACTGCCAGAACGACAGTGAAAAAGAGGCAGGATAATCCTCCGTTAAAGGTGTTAACCCGACAGCAAAGAAAAGCGAAAATTGATTCGAACACCGCTTTCCACAACGTAGTAAACTTCTACGATTGAGAAGTTATCCCTTTTATAATTCTAATGGCTACCTTACAATGGAACATCCGTGGAATTAGAACACATCGATCAGAGCTTGAACTCTTGCCTTTGGTCGTATGTTTACTAAACTCTGTCCGTAAGACAGCTTTCAACTTAGACGATATACCCTTGTACGACGTGATCTTACACCGGAAGAGGGTATTCCTGTGCGTGAGGGCACTATGATACTCATCAGAGATGATATATTTATTGGAATCTGTATCCATAGAATCTGACATCCAGCCAGTAGCTGTAAGGATTAAACTGCCATCCATCAGATTTACCATTTGTAACATTTATCTGCCTCCATCCGATGACCTCTTGCTCATGGATATAGAAGATATAGTCTCTGTTACCAACGCCTATTCTGTTGGTGGGAGACGTTAATGCCCAACACCCTCTTTGGGTTTCATCTCGGGCTTGTGCGAGAGGTAAATTAATTGCCGATTTTTTAGACAATTATAACTTAGCTCTTCTGAACAGCGAAGACCCTACATATCTCACAGACTCCAACAGTTTTTCACACCTTGATATTGCAGTTTGTTCACCACAGTTAGCAGTTTCCTTGCAATGGAATGTCATTTCTGATTTACACTTTGGTGACCATTCTCCATGTCTTATTAGTCTCTTAACACAAGATATATGTTCCACACGCTTACATAGATGGTGCTCAGACCATGCCTACTGGAACCTTTACTCCCAGTTGACTGCGTTGAATTATAATGAGCACGCTCTGTGAATTTTTTTGGTTGAACATCTCGCAGAGAAGGTTCTTACTGCTGCAGAGCAAGCTATTCCACGGTCGACTGCCAACCCTATTCGATTTCTAGTCCCTTGGTGAACGGAAGAGCACTGAATTGCCATTCGTGCTCGCAGGCGTGCTCTTAGGATTTTCCAGCGTCGCCTCACATTGGATAACCTAATTGAATACAGAAAATGCGTGCCAAGTCCAGAATGTTATAAAGGATAGCAAAAATACATCATGAAGCAAGTTTGTAGCTTCATTTAATCACATACATCTTGCTCTGTCGTTTGGGATAAGTTAAGGCGTGTGGCGGAAAATCGACCCACATGCCAATTCCCGGTCTTAAAACAACTGCAGGAGCTGTTGGTACATTTGACGTGGCTAACACATTTGGCCGTGCTTTCGCTCAAGTGTGTAACTCGGATAACTATTCGCCCGAGTTCCTTCCTGTTAAGACTCATGTGGAATATCAAGGTTTCCTTTTTCGTCCAGAAAATCTTGAAGATCACAATCGCGGAGTTAGAACACGCTCTTTCATCTTCGCGACTATCAGCACCAGGACCTGATCGTATCCACGTACAAATGTTGCAACGCTTGTTGACCAACACCCATGGCGGTTTTCGAAGACACTGTTCAACAATGGACCACATTGTGTCATCGATACAGACCATGAATGGATTCATGAATAATTGTCAACCGTTGCGATATTTTTTGACCTTGAGAAGGGTTATGATACGTGTTGGGAGCAGGGATACTACGTTCCCTACACGCCTGGAACATACGTGGACGCTTACCACTGCTCATTCAGGAGTTTATATAGGACCGCGTTTTCCGAGTAAGGGTCGGATCGGTTTTTTCGAACGTTTTTGTTGAGAACGGAGTACCTCAGGGATCGTTACTAAGCGTAACACTGTTTACTATAGTGACTAATTTCATATCGAAATGTGTTCCTCCAGGGTATCGTCATGCTTATTCTAGACGACTTAGCCGTTTATTGTACTTATCTGCGTACGCCGTTTTCGAAAGTCCGTTTGCAGCAGTGCTTTGACAATCTCCAAGAATGGAGTTCTAAAAACGGCTTCCGTTTTTCAACTGAGAAATCAATCTGCGTGAACTTCTGGTGCCGTAGGAGACGATTATCACCCTCGCTCCGATTCGGTCCAGATTTACTACCATTCGCAGGTTCGACGACATTCCTGGGGTTGACGTTTCATAGGAAACTTAACTGGTCATCATATATAGCACAGTTGAAAGCACGATGTGACCGTTCTCTGAATATCTTGCGGATATTAAATGGCAAGTCTTGGGCAGGTATCGGACTATTTTGCTGCGACTGTTTTGCGCTCTGATCCGATCAAAAATAGACTATGGGTGTATCATTTATTCCTCAGCATGACCATCTGTGCTGAGGAGATTAGACACAGTCCATAACCGGGGCATTCGAGTGACTATTGGTGCTTTTCGCACTAGCCCAGTTCTGAGTCTTTACGCCGAATCTGCAGAACCTCCTTTGCGTTATCGGCGTGAAATTTTCTTGGGAAATTATGGCTGTTCGCTTAAATGTATGCCTCAACATCTAACATTCGCTTCCCTTTCTTACACTGCGCTGGACGAGCGTTATAGTAGTAGCTCTATTAATCCAAGGCCTGCAGGTGTTCGTTTTCGAGAGCTTTTAAGAAAGCACGACATTGAAATGCCTAGCATGTACGCTAAGGGGGCGAGGGTGTGTTCCCCTTGGTTACGTGCGACATCTCACGTAGATCTTGGGATGACGGTATAGCGGAAGTCTACGATGCTTACGTTTAGTATCCGCACCTGTTTTTTTTTTTTTTTTTTTTTTTTTTTTTTTTTTTTTTTTTTTTTTAGAATTTCTGTCCGGTTACAGTGACCGAATTTTGATCTACACCGATGGATCTAATTGCATCAACGGTGTTGGATGTACATATGTTCATGGAACCGAACTCGGTTTTCAAGATAGCTCATCCGTTTTTAGTGCAGAGCTGTATGCCATATAACGAGCGATTTTGTATTTGCGCCGTCGTAAATTGGGAGACTGTCTCATTTTGAGTGATTCCCTTGGTGCACTTCAGAGCCTTCGTGAGCTGTACAACTACCACCCTATTGTTCAGTGAATCCAGGATATCTTCCATGTTTTATACGCTGCTGGCCTTAATGGGAATGTGCTTGGATACCTGGTCACATTGGCTTGCCGGGGAATGAACTTGCAGATTTGACAGGTAAGGCGGCAACCACAGAACCCAGTGTTACAACACCTGGAGTAATGTCGGAAGACTTTAGCCTTGTGCGAAGAGCGTACTGTCGTGCTGGCGCGAGGAATGGTTAGCTCTCCACGGAAATAAGATTAGAGTAGTGAAGCACATTCCGATGAACGGAGTAATTTCCTCTAGTGTATCTCGTCGTGAGGAGGTGATTTTGTCTCGGTTGCTATTGCAATTTTAGGCACAGTTATCTTTTTTAAGGATGACCCTGTTCCTGTTTGTCCGCTTTGTAGCAAACGTTCTTTGTCCATCACGTATTGCTAGAGTGTATTGCTTTAACATATCTTCGGGACACTCTGCATCTGCCGGTTAGTCTTGCGGAGATCAGCAAGCGGTATAGGATTTTTAATCTTCTGTCAAAGGTAAATTTTCAAATGCGGATTTAGCTATGTTGAATTCTGGTTTTTCATGCTTCTTGTTTTAGTTTTATATATTTATTTCTAACTTTTCTTATATGTTTTATATTAATCTTTATCTCTGGCCTTTTACATGATCTATTTTAAAAGGGCGCAAATGACCAAGCATTGACCGCCCTTAAACACACATCATCATCATCATCATCATCATCAAGGGTATAATCGGCGCAACAGTTCTAGACATGTGAAAATCTTAATGAGAGCTATGAAGCGAGTTGCTTACCAGATCAGGAGGTGACCGGTCGTCTGCATGCTGCAGGAGTGCGTGGGACAGTCATTGTCAAATATCCGCACACTGGTTGTGCACTGCGTTGCGCTGATAAACTTAGTTATATACAGTATATTAAGATCCATGCTGTAAAAAGCGCGTAATATAAAAAACAATGTCAATCATTGCCTCCAATTCTTCCACACCTAACAACCCTTCCTCTTCTGCGGAATCACTCACATTATTGCCGTCATCACTGCTGTCACTACTTTCTGCACCATTATCCTGGATGAGAATGATTTCTATTTGATTTTCTGCAATTCCGTATTCTTCGAAATAATGATTCTTAATTTATTCAACATGTCGACATACATTTTCCCAATATGGCCTTCCAATTTCAGCAAATTGCTGGCGTTATAACTGCTCCACATATTTTAATTTAAAAGTAATATTTCTGCATGCCACCCATTTTTTGATATCAGCCCAGATTAATTCGATTGCGTTTAGATCTGAGCGATACGATGACAGTCTAAGTACATTATGGCGATGTTGTATTACTATCTGGTCAAGTATGTATGACTTCTGAAACTGTTTGTTGGCTTTAATTAAGTTATATAGCTTTGTTTTACTCATGCTTTCATCTAAAGCTATATTATGTCTAAGTAACCAAGCTCTCATTTCTTCTTTCAAGGAAGTTGAGGTAGGTGGTTTGTGAATTTGAGTGTTGACGCATTGTGAAGCATTGTCGATGACCAGAACAGACCCAGCAGGCATATTTGGTATCAACATAGCGTTGATTCACTTCATGTAATTTTCTGTATTCATTTCTTGATGAAAATCTCCTGTTGTTTGTTGCGACTTGTAAAAGAAGGGCATTTGGAACGAAGCCGATCTTTCCAACAGCATGAACGATAATAAGTATTTGCCCTTTGGTAACGGGTGCCTGCAAACCTAATTCGTTATCGTCACTCCAACTTTTAGATGCTGTATGACTGCTGTGTATGTACGACTCATCTTCATACACTATAGTATTTTTCTGAAATTTGTAGCACCACCTTGAAAATTGATGCTGATATAAGTACAAGCTGATAAGTACATATAAAATTATAGTCATTTGGAAAGGTAGAATCAGACTGAAAAATTAAATGCCATAGCCGGGATTTGAACCACGGATCTTAGGCTTTCCGTGCCGTTGCTCTAACCGACTAAGCTATCAAGGCAACATTTACTTTTTATTTTTATGTTTTATTTTATTATTATTTATTTATTTATTTTGCTTTTCTGTTAGAGCTCTTCTATTTGATTTCGGTTTCTTCCACTTGAACCCTAAATCTTTAATATTTTTTCTGAGATTGGTAGCACCACCTTGAAAGTTTCTTCTGTCTTTCAGGTTGATGAGCAATCTGCTTATTGTTAGCACAGTTGTTTCTTCCACATAGAAATTGTGAATCGTGCGCCGAATGACGCATTCGAAATCGTCTATTTCTGTAATATGTTTAAAGGACCTTATGTTTCTTCCCAGGTGTGTCAAATGGTACTCTTTCATCCATGTTTTTTTTTCTTTCTTATCTTTGAGAACTCTGGAAACGGAACTCCGTGAAACACCAGCTGCTTTGACTACTCTTTCTTTCACTCTCTTAAGGCTTTTGTGTAACTCGATGAACATATATTTTCTTCCTTCATCTCTGCTTCTTGCTTCATGAAGTCGACATTTGCAATTATTTCCCTACTTTGACTGTGTAACACCTTACCACTCAACTTTGAAAACGTAGGAGCCATGGTTATAAACATCACAAATATAACATAAGTATTATTTAGATACTGCTGCTCTCTTTAAAATTACAACCAGATGCGGACACTTTCTATGCAGACTGTATGTGTTACGCACTGTGAGTAAGCAAAGGTATTATATCGCTTTCGTTGATTAAGCTAAATATAAACCATTCCTAGGCTCGGCAGCTGGGGTGGCAATCAAGGTTCCAGAAGTTTTGCGCGAGTTATACTATCCTACCAGTTGTTGTGGGGTTGAACGTATCGTAAAGTAATGCTGAATCTCACTAGGATAACCACAAAGCTAAAAACACTAAACTAATACTTTGGCGGTTAACTTATAGCATTTTATGAAAACAGAATGTTTTGCAATTTGAGGTTTAAACTTTCTTTATGGGGAAATGTTCTTCAAATGAAAATGACATTAGTTGCCAATTTCCTTCGATACAAAATGGAAATTGTATTAAGTGAAAAGTTGCTTCATGGAGTGGAATACGTCACCGACCGGTCCAATAAGAAATCGTCAGCTATGTTAAGTGTCTGTACTTCTAGCACTTTAAGAGAGGAATTATATATTTTTAAGAATTAAATTATAAAATATTCTAAGACGCAAAATCTACAACGCAAATTACAAATCCTCCCATTGGAATATACTGGCGACGCTGATTATCCGAAATTCCATTGCTGTTAGCGTGAAAGCCGATATGGCACATTGTGGATCAGCATGACAGTTCCGAAATTTTATTTACTACTATATGCACACTTCTACACGCCAAGCCATGTAAAACTCCACCATTGTCTGCCACTGATGGAGGTGACATAACAGCGCACACCCAAAGTAAATCGACAAACAGCTTTTCCTTTGAGGAAAGCCTTCGATTTTGTACGTGATAACCAATATTTCGTAGCTAAAAACCCTCGTTTGTAATATTCTTATATCCATACAGACAGCTATGAAATCATTAATTCGATGTCGAAAATAGGCCTTCTGCTTTCCATTCCATCAACTTATGAATCGCTAGAAATCCGTTCAGGGGTATCGTATAGGGTTTCGCGTTCTGTGCTTTCTCAAAACTTGCATACCTTCTTATTTTCGTGTAAAACATTAATAGTTACTTATCATATACGTGTTAAAAGTGGGGTTTTGTTTTGCTTTTAGGAAAAGTTCACGGAACGAGACAGCGTAGGAATCCTACGAGCAAAATAAAATGGCTTTCAACATATTTTGTCATATAATGTGTGTTAGCCATGTATATTAAATTACAAAGTATCAACTTGAAATTTGTGCGGAAATAACAGGTACATTCGGACATGCACAACGGTAAGCTCTAGTCAGTTAATTTGGTCTTTGTAGATGTTTGACTTCCATAGCACACAATAATGAAATTCTATAATGTACGACTGAAGAAATCTTTGTACATAATGTCGTAGTGTTTCTCGACTTCATGGGCAACAATTTTAACGTTATTCTCTCCGCTGCTTGCAAAACTTCTTCTGGTTCTGCCAAATTCATTTCCGAGTCATTCAGATAATCCATTACGTTCATCTATACAAGACCTCCACTTAAAAAGAAAGAAAGAAAGAAAAAAAAAACCGGCGCAAGGTGATGGATTTTTTCGGTCATAAAAATCTTTGGCATGGCTTCCTTCGGAAGGGAAGTAAAGCCGGTAGTCCCGTGTCGTAGATTTACGGCACGCGAAAGAACCTCAAGCCTGAAAGAGGCCTCTGAGCAAAATTATCGGTCTTTCACGCCAAATATAGAATGGGACGCTAAGGACCCAGCAGTTAAAGATATATATAATTTCCATTGCAAGGGTGGTAACAATGCAATATAAAATGTTGCCCCACTGAGTTATCTTCAATTTCTAGTATGAATGGCTCATGTTAAAGGTCTTTTTTTTTCGTAGTGCCAGCTGTCTAAAAATGTTATGTTCACTTAAAAGTCTTAAAGCGTTTGTAGACATAACGTTTTACAAGTATAAGGAATTACTGTTTGATTGTGAAATAACAGACAACCAACTCTGCAAAACTCGTTTGTAAAATATAGCTTTGTAGAGTTCACCTTTACAAACTTCCATTGTTAATGCGTTTAAATTCTTTCCTTGTTTTTCTTTCTCTACCTCATGCATAGTAGGTAGAGAACGTATTGCAGGGACTCAAAAATTCGATATCGATATTTCCCCGGAAATATATGTCTTGAAACCCCGGAATTAAAAAAAAATACAAAAAACACTTTTAGAAAAAGGTCCGTGTGCATGTGGTGTTGAACAGCATAACTAAAAAACGAAAAGTCGGTAAACACCTAAGTTGTTTTTAGGTTCAGTACCTTTCAAAGATGTGACACGAAGATTTTCAAGAAAACCTCCCACCCCAAACTATCTTTACATGGAAGATTTTTCAAAATTTTTGATTTTCTAAAAAGTGGCTTTAAAGATTTTGATTAAAATACCATATATTAAATATATTTACATGACAGGTAAAAAGTATATATTGAATTTTCAGAGAAAAGCCTGTGAAGTCTTCTTCATTCGGGAGAAATTTGTATAATCTTGGTTATCTGGAAAAAGCCATAGACGAAAACGCACTAAACAAAAAATGTACATCTCTTTGAAACATACAATTTATTTCAAATAACTTTTTGTGGCATAAGCCATTTCCAGGATATACGTTAATAAAGGTTCAATACTTGGTCGTCCTGTAAGTTCTGTCAACATTCAGTTGTTCCTCGCGATGCCATGTAAAGAGAGTGGAATTTTAAGGCCAGCATATAGCGATCAGTTCTTAAAACATTTGACTATCGCTCTTCTCTTTCTACCTACATAACGAAATGTGTAATGTAGCTATTTCTGCAAAGGTTTATTCGGGTTAAAATGAAGTAGATAGGAAACAAATTTTCTGAGAATTATTTGTATACCCACTAGTAAGCTATAGAGGGTAGAGAAAGTCATGTGAATGTAATACATACGAGTTTTACAATTTAGAAATATCGAAACGTTGTGAAACAGGCATCTGATTGCATATTTTTCAACCCTACGTTTCAAACCCTTCTCAAAGCAAAACGTACGAGTGTTTGACATCAGATAAGCCAACGGCGTTCCTCATCAGTGTTGCATTAGTCGGGAATGTGTTTCTGTACGGCGTCTCCATATTGATTGGTTGCCATCGATTGTGGATTTCCATGTGAAACATGGCGCCCATCAGACGACACGGTCTGGTGGCGGTAAACTTGGGAGCAAGGGCCCTCAGATAACGTGTTACCCCACCCCGCATGAGGTAATTTAAAACTTGTTCCATATCCGTGCTCCAGCACGCCATTAGACTGCCTGGCCCACTCTATATTTGCTCATCGCGACAAGAAATCTGGGAAATGTCAGTGCTCCCCTTCATCACGGTTCCAAATCAAAGCGTTTTAATTGTCTACTGATGAAAGTTTCGTTGCTAGTAATACAATGAGAGAAATTGTCTGGGGAAACGTACTACATTGAATGAGATGAATATCACAGGAAGGTTAATAAAGAAAAAAAGGAAAGCAAAAAAAGCATAAAATACTGTTTTTAATACTGTTCGCTTTATGTTACGAATAAGTTAAACAGTTACATATTTTCACGTCAAAAGCTCCAGAATTTGTATATGCTATCATAAAACATGACCTTTCCAGAAAATGCAGATTGTTTTTCTCGGATACGATAATATCCTTGTTTTAGAATTCATACAATTATCTATTACGTTTTAATCCACATATACATTGCTTTGTGCACAGGCTGTTATGGTTAAAATTAGGGATGAGACCTCGATGCTCCCGATACTTGTCGGTATCGAAGAGTGTCTAATACTTCGAGATAGACCTTCGATGCTCGATACTTCTAAATTTTTAAGTTTTGCATTATTAAAAGTTGTTGCGTTTAAGTTTGTTAGATAAAGGAGACTTCAGGTTACTGCCTCGCACGTGTCCCAAAAGAGTTGCTGGACTGTATTCTTGATAGAACTTGACTGCGTTTATGCAACATTCCATAGACTCTTGTGTCAAAATGAAAACATGCAAAAAAAACATTGGGGGGGGGATGGAGTAGAGGTACTCATTTAACATGCAGCGTTAACACTCGGAAAGTTAGTGGATTGTTTTTCTAGGGATAGAAAATCTTTTAAAAGCAGGGTTTCAGCACAATATATAACTATACAAAAAGGGAAGCAAACAAATTATTATTATTATTTTCCTTGGCTAACAATAAGGGATATATAACCTATGGCATTATCAAGATAAAACAATTGCGCATGGTCTAAATCGGTTCAAATTAGGAGCCTTAATCCTTAAATTGAACCACCCGCTTCTTAAAATGAACCCATACTTTTAAGTTTAAAAGTATTTTTATTAATATAAAATACACATATTTTATTGTACATGCTATCAGCAACAAAAGTAGAGTCCAAAATTGTGATAAGAATAGCAATTTCTTTGAACATTTAGAATTTTGATATAATGACAATCTTTTGGTTTTTGGAATAGGTATTATTTTCAAAAAAAATAGTTTTTACTAATTTTTATTCTTATACAAAGCAGTCCAATTATACACAGTTTTCACAATAAAGCACTTTAATCTTGACACTAACTTTTACACACTTTTGGTGAAGTCATATCCTACAACTCATACACTGGATCATGTCCATCATTTCAGACAACTCACATATTCATGTCATTCACTGTTTTTAACATGATTTTTTTTTAACTTAGCATATTATATGGGTATTTATTCACACGATATACTATTCGCAGTTGAGCAATCCTAGAACTTCAATAGGTTTCCTAAATTGGACCGGTTCAATATAGGCTTCAAATAGTGGTTCAATTTACGAGCCACGCCATTTTGGAAACTTTAGCATCTATATGACAAGGAGAGACGTTGCTTGAAGAAATGTATGCTAAATATAATATATTGTTGCTAAATAAACACTTCATAACATGTAATATATATAGATCATCTCAAACTTATCTAATTGGTCGTATAAGCTTAGCTAGATGAGTCAAATATTACTTCTGAAGCACCAAAAACACACAACACTTCATACAACTGAAACCACAGCTCAGAATGCAAAGTCAACAACTCCAAGCATTCATAGCTGTACACGCTACGCTTCTGCTAGGATTGTGGTGCCATCTGTCGAACAGTTTGGAAAATATCGGAGCGGTTCAATTTAAGAGGTGGTTCAAATTAGGCACCTTTCCCCTATTTGTTTTTCTAGGGATAGAAAATCTTTTAAAAGCAAGGTTTCAGCACAATATATAACTATACAAAAAGGGAAGCAAACAAATTATCTATTATTATTTATTTATTTATTTATTTTCCTTGACTAACAATAGGGGATATATAACCTGTGGCATTCTCAAGATAAAACAATTGCTGCCAATTGGAGAATATCAAAGAGGAACAATTTCGGAATGACCATACAATACAAAATTGCCTACATCGTTTATACATAGAAAATTACTAATAAGAACATAACTGAGTGAAGAAGCCATCGCCTTTAGAAGTTTTTATAAATTGAGTATCGAGAAATAATGGTATCGTCCCATCACTAGTTAAAATTGCCCGTAATCGCTCTTTATGGCACGTGAAACATAAAGGTTGCTAAGAAACAGTGACATAATAAGTAGGTATATCGAAACCAATATATTCGTACTCGTGCCATTGTAATTTCCTCTTGACTTTTAAACTTCTAAATTCTTTCGCAACGATGCCCGCGATTCCTTCTGATTTGATTTAAATACGGAGCAATCTTGATAAGTCTAATTTACAACAAATATTAGCACTCGACACTATTAATATTGATTATTTAACATTTCTGTCTTGTGCAGCTATTTCGTTCTTCGCTGAATCGATGAAAGTAGTGGAAAATTTTAAAGGCCAAGACAAAGAAGATTAATTTAAAAGTCCCTTCGATTTTGCCGTTTTATATTGATGAAACTATACCCCCCCCCAAAAAAAGGCCTTGGAAACTGAGGTTACGCGCCACTATTACACATTGTGGACTTTCTATTCTGAAGGTTAGGTGTGCATTTATGATTATAATACTAGGATTGCGCAAAACGTTGAGTACCTACAGCTTGTGTGTAGTTTTGATTATGGCTTTCCTGAAAATTAGCGCATTCGCTAGCTCTCTTACGGGAAATCTAAAGGATTTATAAACTGCTTACACACATAATTATCATATTTTGAAAACCCGTAGAGGAATTAATTTGGGTGTTGCTTTTAATTGTTCAGATTAGTTAAGATTTCATTCTAGCTTTCCAATCTTAACCTATACATGGTATGTGTGGAAAAATAATTAACACTGATTAACCTAATAGTGGTTAACTACCAAGCCCGGACCATAAAGTACTTGCCAGATTGCGAGTCGCCATTGGGGTATGTCATCTCAAAATGAAGAGCGCCTTGTGGTTTAACGGGACAAATGCTAGTCAGTTGGAGAACCTGGTGTTGTGCCGGCATATTTACATGGTAGATTACTTGGTTGGAGAAACAGAACGGAAAGCCGAATATCCGTATTTCAAATCTCGGTTATGTCATTGAATTTTAGTCTGATTCTACCTTTTCAACTTTTATGATTGTACATTTTAACGATATTTGCCTTATCATTTTCATTTTTAATTGTTTCATTTATATGGACCCATTTAGTTTTTATGGTTAGGGAGACTTTTGCTTGAGAAACAATTTATTTTGGGGGGGGCCCTTGAAAACGTCCTTTAACTTACTAGGTCATATCGGAAGATGAATGAAATGAGGCTCAAATGAGCCTGAGGTCCATAGAGCTTAAAGTTACCCGACATTCGTCTTCACAGGATAAGAGAAAACCACAGAAAAACCCTGCCCAGTAACTCGCCCTAATCGAGATTCGAACTAGGAGCCTCTTGAATGTGAGCTAGATACGCTCTCCCCACACCACAGAAGCTACCAATTGATGTGGTGTTAGTGATTGAACTATAGGTTTTGTTAACGTTTGTTTTTAACAATTTGTGTTATTAAACATACTCACTCCGACATTTATATTTACAGACTCTGTGGAGAATAGGGAATGGTTTTGGTTAAAGAAAATTGTTAGCCCCACTCAGGTATCGAAACCGGGACTCAGTAGAGTAATCTTTTATCTTCTTTAATGGATTCCAAGTTGTATCAAATTCAATGAGTTTGAAAGTACTTCAAGCCCTGTTTACTGAAAATTCAAAATATACGTTTTCATTGTAAAACCAGTATATCACAGTATATTACTTTAATTATAAAGTGTTGTTTGGGATGGGGCGGTTCCTTGTAAATGTTCACCATGCCTTCTTAAGTTGAATATAAAATTTGATGTTGCAGACACAAATACACACCAAACTTTTTCTAAATTGTGAAACTGAAATTCGGAATCGAAGTTTTTGGGTTAAATGCAGCACTTTCTCTACCTTAGTGAGGTTTAGAAAAATCACTAATCCAGTTAACATCAGTATCCAGGAGGAAAGCTGCAAAATTAATTCCTAAACGTATATAATGACGCTGATCTTCTATTTATAGCACTGTGCGCAGTGGTATCAATTATTAATATCCATTAACATCCAGCTCATTAAATTATAAATGAATTCAGGGACCAGCTACGCTAAAGCTCTCCGAAATTGCTCTTCTGGACTCAGGAAAAGCTCAGGTTTCTAGCAAGAGTCACAGGGCACAACTTTTTAAAGCACATGAAGCACTTGGTTTAATGGACATCGTGATAATCGTTTTATGGTACATATATACTGCATAGGTTTATTTTACTGGATCTGTAAGATACTCGAAGAGAACCTGAGTTATATAATTCTGCTAGATCCTTAAGTCGACTATTTGTAGAGATATGTTATAAAATTGTGAACCTTTTTCAGTTTAAGTAATTTCAATTCAGTTATCAAATGGTGTAATTATGCCTCTGTATTTTTTTCGTTCCTCTGCTTATTACTTTCTCTGGCCATGTACAATGTAGGTAGAGAAAGTATTGTATTCCACCCAAAAATTCGATACCAAGAATATTACACCGGAAATACATATTTGAGGTCCCCTGAATAGAAAAAAGCATTTTTAGAAAATGGTTAGAGTGTGTGTGTGTGTGTGTGTGTGTGTGTGTCAACAACATAACTCAAAACCGAAAAGTTGGATAAATCTCATCTTGGTATTTAGGTTCAATACTTTCCAGAGATGCATAACGAAGATTTAAGAAAGAATCCTCCACCCTCAACGATCCATTACACCGAACATTTTTAAATTTTTGATTTTCTAAGAAATGACAACAATTTTAATAAAAATACCATGTATTAAAGACATTTACATGACAAATAAAATTCATATCTTGAATTGCGTGGAAGTAGCCTGTGTAGTCCTCTTCATTCGGAAGGAATTTTGTATAACTGGTAAACGTTAAGCAATAGACGAAAAGCTACCGCACAAAATATGTAGATCTCTTTAAAATACAATATTTATTTCAAATAACTTTTTTTCTGGCATCAGGCATTTCTGAGATATTCGTTATTAATGGTTCGAATTGTTCATTATTTTTAAGCACTGTCGATTTTCAGCTGTTTCTCGCAATGTCATGGAAAAAGGTATGGAATTTTAAGGTTTGCATATATCTGTCATTTCTAAAACATTCGACGATCGCTATTCCCTTTGTATCTATATCGAACTGTGCAAAGCAGCTATTTCCAAAAAAGTGTATCTCGATTAGTTTGAAATAGGAAAATAACTTTTGTAAGATTAATGTGTATACGCACAAATAAGCGGTAGAAGATAGTCATGTGAATGTAACACATCAGAATTTTTTACTTACTCTACCACGTACACAGTAGGTAGAAATAGTACTGCATTCCAACCAAAAATTGAATACCGAGAGCATTTTTAGACCAAGGTACCTCTATCTGTAAACAGCATAAGTCAGCATAAGGAAAAGTCGGATAAATACCAAAGTTGGTTGCTTAGGTTCAGTAACTTCCAAAGATTCGACACGAAGATTTTCAAGAAAATCCCCCACCCCATCTACCCTTTACATGGAACACTTCGAAAATTTTTATTTTCTAAAAAAATGTTTTTAATGACTTTGATTAAAATACCACATATTAAAAATATTTACATGATAAAATGTACATCTTGAATTTTCTTGGAATGACCTTTGAAGTGACCTTCATTCGCAAGGAATTTTGTATAATCTTGCATAACTAGTTAACGTTAAGCGATAGACGAAAACGTAGTACACAAAAAACGCAGACCTCTTTAAAACACATAATTTATTTCAAATAACTTTTTTTGTGGAATAAGCCATTTCTAAGGTATCCGTTATTAATGGTTCGCATTGTTGAATACTTCAAAACTCTTGTCGACATTGTTGTTTCTCGCGATGTCATGGAAAGGGTATGGAATTTTAAGGTCAGCATGTAGGGTCCCGTTCTTAAATATTTGATTATCGCTTTTCCATTTGTATCTATCACGAAATGTGTATTGAGCTATTTCTGCAAAGGTTTATCTCGATTAAAATGAAGTAGATAGAAAAATAAGCTTGCGTAAGAATAGTTTGTATACCCACTAAGAAGTGATAGAAGGCAGAGAAAGTCTTATGAATGTAACACAGCAGATTCTTTCTGTATTTTTCAAAGTTTTAATATGGTCTAATGCAGTTTCATACCGATCTGTTGTAATGGAAGTGTAATTACAAGACTTACACTGAGTTGAGTTGAGAAATAATACTGAACATTAAAATTACTTAAGTGCCGAAAGCTTTACATCTCAATGACAAATACATTTTAGTGATATACTGCATTTCACCCGGAAATTCTAATCAATACGCATTTGAGGTCGTCTGAATTGAAGATAGGACAGAAAGAAAAGTACATTACGTCTGTATCCTTTGTGAGCAGCGTAATCGAAAACTGAGTCAAATGTACACAAAATTTCATACTTATGTCAGGGACATTTAAGGTTGCAGGGCGACGATTTTCATTAATTCGCTATTCAAGCTTCAATTTACGAGACCTTTTTTCTTCAAACTGGTTCCAACGACTAAAATATTATTGGCACGTAAATAAAATACACATTTTGAATTTTCTATTTTATTGAAATTTGTGTAAGTGCGAGAGAAGGGAGACAAAACTCATCTGTAAACAATGTAGATCTCGATAGAATAATAAAACTTAAATCAAATTTTGAAACATTAACCGTTTACCTAATTGAAACCATTTTCAGTAGTAGGAAGTGCGCATTAAAGTAATATATAATATAATAATATATAAGTAATGTATTTTATATATTAATAATCTGTGAAGTGAACATGGAAGTAAATACATTAGGTAAAGCGAGAAAGTCGTATGAGAATTACCCAGTAAATCCTTTTTCTGTCTTTCTTTCTTTCTTTCTTCTGGGAAGGTAACAAAAGGTCTATTTTGGTAAAAGTAATTCTTTCTAATGATGAACGTAGAATGAATATATAAAACCGTTTCGTGAAGGCATCATAAACATGCTTTGAATTACAATTGAAAACAGTTAATCTGAACTTTGAATATTATATTTACACGCTGAACTACTAGCGAAAACCGAAGAAATTAACTGTAATAGTTTAATTTTTCTCAGATACCCTGAATACTTATTGTAGAAAGTTTCCGCAAATAACTTTCTAAGTTGAGTATTTATATCGTAACATTCGTGAACCTAAATCTGTGTTGCTGGTATCCGGAATATTGCACTGCCGATTGTTTCATTATAGACGTCGCATTAGACGCTTGTGACAGAGCGAACTCGTTGCATGGGTAATGCTCATTGGTAGAGAGAGGTTGACCACTTCGTTAACTATGCTCCGATAAAAGATTAAACAGAGCTCGTTCGCAACAATAAATTCCCCATTAATGCTCTAGGTTTCGCTGCATCGATTAGTTTTACATTAACAAGGGCCTCGAGAGTGCTTCAAAACTTCAACTACCTTTCCTTATACACAACAGCGAACCGCCTTTAACTTCAAACGCCGCTATTTCTGAAAATACTTATTAAAAAAACGTTGGCAAGAGGCAACTAAATTATACACCATAACCAATCTCGGTGTAGGAACGAAAGGAAAAGAATCTGATATACTCAAAGTTTCACTTTTAATAGCCTATTTTATCCGATAAGATCAGGCCGTGGTTTTATTCTACCGCCATTAACGCCCCATCTGCATCCTTGAAACAACTTGAGAATCATTGTATTTAGAGGTTGAAATTTTATATAAGAATTTGAAGAAAATCTGGCGTCTTATCATTGGTGGCAGTAATTGATAAACTCATGATAGCTATCATGATACATGCAATAATTTCCTATATGTATATTGCAAAATAACAAGACACATTTAATTGTTAGTAGGTATCGGATATTAGAGTTTGGGATGTACAATAGGGAATGACATGTTGATGGGATGGGCTAGTAGCACGTGAGGACGGTCTGTTTCGGAACAAGGGAACAAGAGTTAATTCAAATTTGGCAGGTACATCAAAGTACTCCATCTATTCCTATTGCCAAAATGTTAGCTGTAGACACACTTTCGTTTATTGTGAAGGTGAACTATGTTATTGCAGACAAACTGTGCTTAACATATACATCGTCAAGCAACAAAGGGATTCAATCCTGACACGTAGCGTTAGGCCTGAAACGTTTCTTTCTCAAATTTTCTTTTACATGTACCACCGGTGTCAAGCCTATGACGCCATATCTAGTAAGAACAGGCGTTAAATATTATTAAAATAATCGCATGTGTTATGTTCACATGTCATTCTCTATTCACTATCGTTTAGACTGTAGAAGCTATACAAAAATAAAAATACAAAAAAATAATAAATTCTTACGAAAGCTTATTATTGTATCTACATCATATTAATCGAAATAAACCTTTTCAGAAATAATTTCATTACACATTTTGTTGAAGGTACAAGGGGATACAGGAAGTCGAATCGAAAGTTGTTTAAAAGCTAGTCGCTATATACTGGCGTAGAAACTCCATATTCTTCCTATGACATCGCAAGAAACTACTGAATAGCGACAGCACTTCAAAATGACTAAGCACTGACAAATTAAAACCATTAATAACATCTCAAAAGTGGCCAGAGCCGCAGAAGTAAGCATCTTAAGCTGTGTGTTTTAAAGAGATATACGTTTTTGCGTAGTACTGTTTATTTATTTTATATGGTTTACCAGTTATACAAAATCATACAATATTTTTTTTCGAATGACGACTACATAGGTTATTACCAGAAAATACAAGATATACATTTTATTTGGCGTGTAAATATCTTAAACATACACATCTACCTATGTTAAACTAGAAAATCGAATATTTCGAAAAATCATCCATGTAATAAGAGATGGATTTTCTTGAAAATCTTCGCCTCGTACCTTTGGAAGATGTTGAACCTAAGTACTAAGTTTGGTATTTATCGGATATTTCGTTTTAGCGCTGTGCCTATAAATACATACATGGACCTTTTTGTGAAAGTGGTTTTTTGGGTTCAGGAGGCCGCAAAATACGTGTTTCTGGTGAAATCACGACATGGAGTTTTGAATGAAATACAAATTTTCCTTTCCTTACTGTATGTAAGTAGTTAGTAAAACCTCAAATTAAACCCAAAATTGAAAAAGAGGTGTGTACACCAAAGGGCTATGCATAAGTTTTGTGCTATTTTTATGTTCTCTGCCACACGTACATAGTAAGTATTGCATTCCCCCCAAAATTAAAAATATCGTCTCTGTGTGTCTAGCCGTGTGGCTGTGTATGTATGTGTGTGTGTGTGTGTGTGTGTGTGTGTGTCTGTAAAAGCATAACAAAAAAGAAAAGTTATATAAATACCAAACTTGGTATTTAAATTCAGTATATTCCAAAGACATGCGACACGAAGATTTTCAAGAAAATCCCCCACTCCTAATTGCCCTTTACATGGAAATTTTTTTGAAATTTTGTATTTTTTCAAAATGGCTCTAACGATTTGGATTAAAATACCACAAATTAAAGACATTTACGTGACAAAATGGATATCTTGGATTTTTTAGCAACAGCTGTCTAGTCCTGTTCATTCGGAAGGAATTTTGTATAATCTTGTATAACTGATAAACGTTGAACGATAGACGAAAACGTACTACACAAAAAATGTTGATCTCTTTAAAACACAGTTACCTTCAATAACTTTTTTTGTGACATAAGACATTTTAAAGATTTCCGTTAATGGTTCGAATTGTTCAATATTTTGTCATTCTTTTCAAGTCCTGTTGACATTCAGTTGTTTTTCGCGATTGCATGAAAAGAGTATAGAATTTTTAAGGCCAGCATATAGCGTGCAGTTCTTTAACATTTGACTATTGTTGTTTCCGTTGTATCTATAACGAAATGTGTAATGTAGGTATTTCTGCAAAGGTTTATCTCGATTATAATGAAGTAGATAGAAAAATAAGCTTTCGAAAGAATAGTTTGTATACCCAGTAATAAACGATAGATGATAGAGAAAGTCATGTGAATGTACACCAGAAAAGTACAACATAGTACTTTCTTCAATGTTTTTGGAGAAACGCTTTAGAATAGTACAAATAGTAAAGAAGTGTTGCCCGAAATCAGAGCCTTCAAACGACAGACTTGGCTCCTTCAGTAGAATGTTTAACTACCTACCCTTTTCACCGTATACGAAACAAAAGTAAACACAAAAGCAATAATACAATAAATCTCAGTGGTGCGAACGCAAACCCGACCTCGCATAATAAGCAAAAGGACACTTTAACCTATGCGCCGCTCGAGAAAGGAACCGCTCATTGAGAACGCAAAACACTATTTTTTTTTTTCCTTTCTTATTTCGGTTTAGCGTGTTTGTCTCTCTTCTCTTTGCACGCCGGCCTGTATTATTCCACGCGAGTTCTTTGTAGCTTGCCTTTTTTAGACTTCTTTGTTACCTCAGTAGAGAGTTGCAGAAAGCACAGGGGAAAAATAATAAAAACTCCGCGTTTATCAAAAGAAATATGATATTGCGATCAATGGGGCGCTCACGTGATCACTTAGTACAATTAAATCTGCAACCGGAACAGACATAAAGCTTATCTTTATGGCCATCGTTGCGCAATGGACATAAAAGTCGCTGTAGCACGAAATTATTTTTATAGTTATTATGACCTGCAGTTGCGGAAAGAGTAAGAGAAACGTTAATTAAATGAGGTGTAATACATCTTGCCATTTGATTGATTACTTTTCTTTCCATTTTGCTGGACAAATAGACGAGGAAATGCTTTGGAAACTTGTAAGTCTGGTGATGCATTAGACTTCTGGTGGTAAAAAGACGGAAAAGGGTACGGTAACTGGAACACGAAGATTAGAACATAAAGATTTCTTTTACTGCTATTTCGCACGCGCGCGCGAGAGAGAGAGAGAATATTTTCACAGTGCCACTTTATTTTTTTTTTTCGAAGACACTAGAGACGTTTCGTAAAAATATATTTAATAAGATTTATTAAACACACCGTTCACAGAAAATACACTTATACAAAGTTTTTGCCATCGGCATAAAATTTTAGCTCGTTTGTTCTTGCTTCGCAGTCCAGCAGATGATACTGGTCACACTGTTGTCCATGTGGAATGCAGGAGCATTGAAATGGCGCCTGGTGAACTCCTCTTTGTTTGCAGATTCTGAAGTGAAAACCGTGTGCTGCCGTTCTTATATACACGTGTCGAAGCTGGAAATTTGGTTCTTTCCATTCTTCTGAATTCATGACTGGCGTATGATGAAAGCTTTGATCTACTTCGTGACCTTTCTTCCCTTTTTCTAATGTGGGTTTCGTATGCTGGTGTATGCAATAGATTCTTCTTTATTGCTACCTCCCTGATGAAGTCTGTGGCGACCAAGAGATAGACGAGTCTAGTCGTTTCACTGCTTCCAATCTGCTTAGATTTGCAGACTGTGTAAAGTGGGTCCCAATTCTGGTGACTGCATAGCATGCTATCGGGGCAATTTTGATGTGGAATAGTTTTAATGCTGTGTCAAGGAATAATTTTTCGATACCCCTAATGTCAAAAATGTTTTTTTATGGCTTTTGTGCATCATCTGTATGCATCATGAAGGTTTCCTTGTGTTAATCGTAGATACTTGTAAGAATTTACTAACTCTAACTTATTATTTCCGCAGTCGAAGTTGTCTATCTTGGCGATGTTGCCTCCTCTTCTGAATTTAATGATTTTTGTTTTGTTGGTGTTCGTCTAATTCGTAAAAATATATTCTTGCTAGGTTCATGAGCGCTGCGTTTTTAGATCTCCAATAAGATTTGTGTTACTTCATCAACCGATTACATCAATTCATTCTTTGTAAGTGATTAATCATATAAATTTTAACACAGATTTCCAGATTTTATACACAACATTTATTCGCTATCTCAGAATATTTCATGGCACATATTTATCTATAAGCTCTATATATTTATCTTCGAACTAAAAGAATGTTTGATTTTCAAGTTTGAATTATGACTTTTCTACCACTTGTCTATTTGGAACCCTTTTAAAACCACCTTCAATTTCTGGCAACTTTGAACTTGAAAACCTAGTCACTTAAACTATGTGTGGGGAGAGATGGAGGGAGACAGAGAGAGAGAGACAGAGAGAGAGAGAGGCAGAGGCAGATTCAAACATGAAAGGGAAATACCTCATTTGTATTTAAATCGGGCGCTCGGGAAGAAAACAATGCATAGTAAGCAATAGTTTACATTGTATTTCTATATCGCTTATTTATGGCTGTTGTTTTTCGACCATCAATTTGATAAAGAGATTTCACCGAAAAGTCTTGATTATTATCGAACTTGGTATTCAAGTTAAGCATTTTTCAGTATGCGACCTCGAAGTACCCTATACAAGGAAAATGTCCCCTTAGTAGGAAAGGACTATGGCTTTTACGCTCCCCTGATTTAACACTATGTGATTTTTATCTATGGAGGAACTTGAAAAATAAGGTATGTTTAACAAATCCCATGCATTGTAAGATCTAAAAGAAAATGTCAGGGGAGAAAATTCACTCAGTTTTGGATATTAAACTCTTAGTGAAGGAGAAATTCCTGAGGAGAAGCTAGAAATGTGTGTGTGTGTGTGTGTGTGTGTGTGTGTGTGTGTGTGTGTGTGTGTGTGTGTGTGTGTGTGTGTGTAGAGGACAACATTTCCAACATCTCTTACGATAAGGTATGTGCTTATTGTCGTAATTGTAACTGTAAACATGAGAACGTGAGGCGATTGCGGGGATATTGTAAAACTGTTTCGGCGGGAGTCCGGGCTGCGGCGGACGACGCGCGAGCTGCCGTGAATATTTATTACTATGTCATTTCCCCTCCCACTGGTTCCTCTCCTAAGTATGTTTCTCGTATGCCGGCATTATTAAAACGTACAACAGACGCCTTAGTTCATTAGTTTATGCATCACGATGATACATGATGTCGTGAAGGTTAGTTACATGTTACATCCTATGAATTGCATGTTATTGTATCTTAATCTAATATTACCATGCACTGTCAATGTATATTATTTTTTTAGTTCCATTTATACCCCGCCTTTAACTGCAATGGACGTATTGGCGGCGTTTCCTTTAACATATTGCCTATAGGCAATGGTGATAACTCCTATTGGCTTGTCGTTAAATTTATGGTAAACTTTGGGTTTTATTCATTAGATCACACACATTCACACTTCCAGACTATGGGGGGGGGGGATAGGGAATAATCTTGGTTAGAGAAAACTTCTACCCCCAGCCGGGAATCGAACCCAGGACCCCTCGCACAGCAGACAGGTGCTCTACCGACTGAGCCAAGAGGGCAGCCCAGTTATTAATTATTATTGTATTAATAAAATAATAGAATACTTGATAGCGTATGGTCATTATACGTCTGCATGGGACGAGATTCTTAGGCCCGATTCGATCTGAACGGACATAGCACGAGAATTGATTTCTTTTAAATCAACTCCAAACCCCAGCCACAACACTTAAATTAGGCTCTAATCGGAGCAGACCTCTAATGATCATTCGGTGATAGCCCTACTAAATTCAATGAACTCCAATCTGTCAATGTTTCATCGGGTGTGTTCTGTTGTAATTTACTCAATCTCAACCACTGCAACTGCTGCATTCAGTTGCAGTTGAAGTGCAAGCTCTTCTAATGAATTCAGAAACCTAAATCTTGTTTCTTAGTTATAACCTTGCCCCGCAGACATGTATTCTTTCGCACTGCGTTTCCTTCCCCTTTTCTCTGGTTGGCTAATGTGCACCTTCGAATGGGACAAACACGCCGTGTGCAGTGCAAAGATACATAATAAAAGCGATATAAACACACTGTCGTGATAGATGGACGTGCTTTCGTCAACCTGAAAGGCAGGTTTAAACCGAAGGACCCTCCCATATATTTGTTGAGTAAGAATTTACATACATTGCAAATGTATTAACTCTGTTACATAATATATTTAATTATACGGTTATGAACGTGAATTTGACGATTATTTTCGAATATATTAAGGTAAATGATAATATTAAATAAGGAACTATTTTGTATCCATGACAATCTATTTATTCCACAACAGCAGCCAATGAGAGGTGAGTAGTGCACGTGACCATTAAGAGATATGGGGCAAAGATACATATGGAGCAGACCTTAGTAGCAGATGGGAATTTAAGTAGCAGTTTACGTACGTCCGCTTTGACAGCCCGCGATTCTTTTTGCTCCATGAGACCATTAGTAACAACATCCTAAATGTATACATAACTTGACATTCCAAGTGAGTTCTACAATTTCTTAGACATAGCACCTTCACTTGTTTTTCCGTTTAAATAGCACCACCATAACCGGGTAATTTCGCTTCATTACATACATACTGTGGAGTTTACATTTTGCAAGTCAGCCTATATTAGTGGGATTTACCTTAATGTTGTGTGGCAGTATGTTTTGTAAATCTGAGAGATCCCCCAAGCTTTAATCTACCTTTAAGGGTAATTTTGTCTCGTTAAATTATTTAGCGTACCCAGACTACACAAAAACCTGGCATTTCCGGGCGCATGCTGATGCATCTGAGGTATTTTAATCAGTCTATTCATTGCAATAAATTTAAATTGGAATCGTAATTATGCCCTTCAGTCAGAATTCCATTTAACTTATTTAAAATTTAATAAGTCAGATAATTTTAATATCAGATGTGAAACACTTTGCGAGTGTTTGGAATATGTCTATAAACTGCTTTAGATTCTGTTTCGCTTGTATTCCACCTCTAACGGTTAAGAAAAGAAGGAAAAAATCTCCCGTCGGTTTGCAGACCATTACGTATATATTCAATATTTGATAAAATACTAAAATCTTCTGGGCTGGAAGGTCGTGGCTCTAAGAGTAAAACTGTTTACACTCGGGTTTTGGTCAACTCCTTGGTTGCCATCTTCAAGAGGGTAACACCCTGGGCAGTTAACGACTGCCAACTAGGCGGAGATGTTTCACAATTTATAGCTCACGCCAAAGTTCAGAACTAGCTCATGATTAGTGGCGTGCCATCGCTGGTATCCGTGTGCGGTTGAGCTTAAATCTTTCCTTTATTTTATTGAAGTTGTTGGAATGTTTATGTATTGTTTATAATGTTTATATAACACATAAGGGGTCTCTCATATCCTGTATTCCAGGTGTATGTAGAATACCCTGCACATGCGGTTCTGTTTACATCGAAACAACGAAACGCAATATAAATACCCGAATAATAGTATAAGCGACATTGCCGTCTTGAACAAACAGATAAGTCGGCAGTCGCCGAACACTTTGTTAATATGGGTCATCGTATCCTCTATGAAGACATGAGCCAGTTTTGACCTTGGCATGAGCTATATATAAACTGTGAAGCATCTGCTGCCTTGTTGGCAGTCGTCGTTAAGCTGCCCAGGGTGTTACCGTCGTGAAGATGGCAACCAAAGAGTTGAACGAAACGTCGGCTGTAAATAGTTTTACCCTTAGACCACGGCCTTCCAACCCGAAAGATTTTAATATTTTATCGATTAACTCCGGCCGTCAAAGCCTTCGCACTTTTTATTCAGTATTACTTTCAGCTAGCGAAGTTTGAGCCTTAAGTCTCGGTTCGGAAATATTTCGCTGCAACCTCGATTCGAAGGCCCCTTATCTTAAATAACCCCAAATTTGTATCGATTTTAACAAAATTTGTTCAAACTCCTATGTACGAGTTATACCATGTATAATATTTCAGCTACACACTTGCAACGGTTGGCGAGTATTTCGTGTGCACAACGACACAGTGACGCTAACGGGTCGTCCTCCGTGGTGTAGTGGTTACCATGCTAGTCTCTAGTTCCCGAGGTCGTGGATTCAAACCCGGCGGAGAGCGATGGAATTTTTCGGGCGTAAAAATCCTTACCATGGCTTCCTTCGGAAGGGAAGTAAAGCCCGTGCTCCCGAGTCGTAGATTACGGTATGTAAA
This sequence comes from Deroplatys truncata, assembly GCA_030765065.1. Classification (NCBI taxonomy): domain Eukaryota; kingdom Metazoa; phylum Arthropoda; class Insecta; order Mantodea; family Mantidae; genus Deroplatys; species Deroplatys truncata. The sequence goes on along the minus strand of CM060975.1, from coordinate 244,570,947 downwards.
AGAACCTCAAGCCTAATAAAGTGGCCTCTGAGCGGTATTTCCCCCCCCCCCCAATACAGAATGGGGCGCTAAGGACCACAGCAGTTAAAGAACGTACATAAATAAAACTCAATTTGTGACGTTAATGGGTTCTCCGCTATAGGTGACGCACCTAAAAGCTGACTTGTGATAGAAGCAGTTAAGTTTGGTTTCCACAATTTGTTTGCAAACACTTGGATATTGCCTAATTTAAAGGCATTTCTACATAAACCTCAATTGGATTTCGTAAAGTGGATATAAGCTGTTAAATGGTTATTTTAGTGAAAGTTGCTGGTACAGTACAGTACAGTACAGTCCAGTCCAGTCCAGTCCAATCCAGAGGTTGGCAGACGTGTTACGCATAATATTTTTGTGTGTTTAGTATTTGGATTCCAAATCATAACCATGCAGAGGAGGAAGGTAAACTATACCTGACGCATATCGCGTTGTTGCTATGTTGGAAACTGAACTCAAACGTCGTGGTAAATTTTGTGGATATTCCTCATGGCGTATATGTAAGAGTATTTCTATAGCTCACGACCTACATCATGGCCAGATCTTCCGTATATGATGCCCTCTAGATGTTTTTCCAGCAGCCGTGATTGCTGGAAGCGCACATTCTTTGCACCTGATCGATGCAATATTGCACAACGCTGCTGCGAATTAATCTAGCCCCAGAATAAATAAAACTCTTGAAATATTGACTCACATCTTCAATATGATCGATATTGTTGCGCTCAGTGAAATGTTAACATAGGAAGGCTGTGAAGCAGCCCGAGACATGCGGGCGTTGGTATCGCTACTTGATTGCTACAGGGCTGTCGATGCAATCGAGACATCAACCACGGGACAGCTGTTCATTCCTTTCTCCGAAAACATATTACAGAAAATGTAAAATTTCAAATTTCTAGCAAAACCCGCCACTACACATTTCGCGCAACCATAAAAATATCTTAGCGTGAGCGAGCGATTTGAAACCATACGTTTAGAGTACTTCCTACATTTATCAATACACATGCTATCTGTTAAGATGGTATCTAAAGAACTTTAAAGTTATTTTGTTGCACACTTCAGAATCTGATTTCTCTTCTGCCCCTGTTCATTTAAACTTTTAAAGCCTAGTGTAGCGAATTCACTCATTTAGGTTTAATGCATTCTTGGAAGTGGAAACCCGGTATCGACGGATGCACATTTTGCACATCAGGAGTTTACGTCCTCTATTCTTAGAAGGTCTAAATAGGCAAGAAAGGCCTACAACCAGAAAAGAAAGAGGCAGGTTATCTAGAAATAAGATCACGGAGCTAGGAACAAAATGATAGTGTAAAGAGTTTCGTTAAAAACTGTAGCCTCCAGTGCACCCTAAAATGCTAAGAGGTTCTTCTATACACAGAATAAGAAAATTTAAGGTGTTAAATAATTAGCGAAACGGTTCAGGCTTATATACATGTAGTTCCACCAATCAAGTAAGAGACTTCTTATTTCTGATATTCTATGTGACCAAAATTCTTAATACTAAGATCATAATACGAATGTTAGTTTGTTCCTTCAATTCGGCAATAAGGGGTTAAACATGTTTATTTGTTATAGTGTTTACTGTAGAAGTCTGTAACTAAAGTTGGAGCAAACTTCAGTGAGTATATTTGCAACATTTTCTGTATGTTGTATACATTCCTTTTCCCCCCCTTCCGCTTCGAAATTGCGTGTTATCAAGTTTCTATTAGCACCTGTCGTTATAAAGTCAGAATTTCTTAAGTTTTGATTCTTTGTTAAACTATCCATTTTTTCAGGAACCTCTCCTGCCCGAATCTCCTAAATTTTAACGTGTATGTAATTGTCATATTATGGGTCTACAATGATTCAAACATGCTTCTTTTAATGTTGTAAAACGTTTTTATTTTACAATATCATAACGCGACCATTACGTAACTGATTTTGGAAACGAAAGTAGCAGTCTTGCGACACTGGAATAAAGCAGTTGCAGATTAGTGCAGCATTATTTTCCCACATTACTGTACATTGTTTTGTAAGTTACAACAAAAATGATATCACACAATTTGATAGAACAAATAAACGAATTTTTACAGACTTTCGGAGTTACTCGCTGCTAATACAAACACTTATACTGTAGGATCCTGGCACATTATCAACAATAATAGAATGTGAAACAGCAATATTCTTCGTAACTGCGCGAGCACGATCCTTCATGGATCCCTTACATCCGTGGATTGGAGTGGGGAACAGCTTCATCTACATGATTGAATTGTGTCTGATTCGAGTATAAGATTTGGTAGATATGTATAGGATTTTTCTTGTCTGAGTTATGCTGTAGACAGGCAACGATATATAGAGAAATTTCTCTAGGGAATTTCTGGGTAGGAGTGCAATACTTGCTGTACCAACTATAGATAGATGGTAGAAAAAGTAATAAAAACGGGAATGGTTAGAAAGAATTACAGCGCACACTATTTCGTGAAAGAGTCGAGTTCTCTGGTTTCTTTCTTGGGCAGTTGTCGAGCTTTTGTATTAATGTAAAATAATAGTACAATTTTTCTGTCTTTTTCCGCGATACATTACAGCGGATGTGTAAGTAATTGTATCGTGAGCCTCTGCATATGTGGTGTTAATATGGCTCGTTACTGGTTAAACATTTTTTTCGTGTATATACATGGAATTTTATTTAATTCCATGTACGAGCGTAGCTGCTGTTTAATACAGCGTTAATGTTTTCAGGTGAATAAGCAGTGTTTGAGGCCTATTAGTGCGCAGTGCAAACAGAATTATTGCACACATTTTATATTCAGTTTTCCGTAGACAGAGAGGATGCACGTTAATGTATGGGACGCTTTCTTCATGATTTATTGCACCGTATTATCGCTAGTTTGTTGCTGATCTGCACGGTCATATCCATAAATTCGGAATTATCGCGCCAAATGAAAAGTAGCGCTAGCCAGACGTTCGTTGATAGTTATGGCCATCCTTTAATAATGCGCATATATATGAATGTGGAGTGTAAATGCTATATATGGGCATCTCGTTACAGGTAATGTTTGATGAATGCGTTTGACCAAAAGTGAGTTTTATTATGTTTAGCAACGCTGTAATGAAAGGTGAGTTTAAATGATTACCATTTCTGTCCGTTGGAATAATGATGATAAATAGCCTGAAACGGCCGTCGCTGCTAAAGAATTCCATTGTGAGAGCTTCCTTAATAGCTATCTCACTGGGAGCTGTGCATCCGTTGGAACGAAGTTTGGTAAAAGTAGAATATTGCTATAGAATAGAATAAAGCTGTTGCATATTATGGAACAAATGTTGAGAGCGCGAACTTAGCGTATCGTAGACTTACGGCACGTTAAAAACCACCAAGGTACAGTTATTCTTTAAGCGGTTGTCATATTTGTTCTTCTGCTGTGCGAACAAAACATTTCCCTGCGTACGATCATGTCTTAGGCCAAGAGATAGGAAAACAGCTGTTATAATCATTCACATATATACAAGTGATGAATCCACGTTCCTACATTTATTATTACTCATATAAAAAGTGATTTTTCTCTTCGCTTTACCTTACACACAATATGTTTTACTTAGGAATTGTTTCAAATTAAGATGATTTCATGTGGAAATAGCATTAAAATGTTCATTCATGGTAACGAGCTCTTGCAATGGAAAGAAAAGAAACTTGGGGAGGGGGTTGAGGAAGAATCGCAAAGTTTCAGGTGTGTACGTTACGTGACATTTAGGAAAGGTCTAAACTTGCAGCATGCAATGTTTCGAAAATAACTAACGCTACGAAACAAATTTGCACAAACTATGTTTCAATGAATTTTACACGTTTCCTGTAGCAAGCTATTGTCTATCCGTTAAGAGTTCCTTCTTATACAAAATTATACAAATGCAATCAAACAAATGTAAGTTCGCAGGCTGTTTACAGAAAATTCAAGATATAGATTTTATTCATCATGTAAATATCTTAAACATATGAAATCCTGACCGCCGTTTTTGAGATGAAAAATAACGAAACATTTTGCATGTAAATGGTAATTTGGAGTAGGGAGAATTTCTTGAAAATCTGTTTCTAGAAATGTTTAGGGTGAAGCGAGGAGAGATGCATATTTCGAAAAAAATTGTCTAAATCCTGAAATATTGCGTATATAAAAGTGTGAATGCTTGTCTCCGGTTGCATACACATCTCCTGTCTTCGAAAAATAGCTCTCTTCCGAAAATACGGCAACTAAATTAGAATTTAAAACACTATATAAAAAGACTGCATTTTGCCATCTCTCCTCCTAGAGTGGATAAGTTGATGCACTAGAGGTAGGAGAGATTCCTCATGATTACAATTTGGAAATGGTTTGTTTAATTGAAGACACATTTAGCCGATTTGGTTAATAAGCGTTTATTACAATTTCAACCAATGGGGACAATAAAATTAGGGAATCAGAATAACACTTAACTGTTAATAATTTAAAAATCTTTGCTATTCTTACGAGCAATCACTTTCCAGCAACGCTGTTTATCTAAAGCGCGGTTTTATCTGCATTCCATATGAATCGTGGCTTGTCATGGAGATTATTTTCTGTCAGCACTTTGGTCAAACGTTCAAAATAGTAACTTCTTTCCTGTTCGTGCCGAGAACAACCTTCACCTTTCCTTATACTTAGCACAGGATTTCTTCTCAAGAAGGAACCTAGCCACACTTTTCGAGCCATTTTCATCTCTTTATTAAATCAGGGTTTAAACCTAGGTCCGCCCTATTGTAGGCAATCTCCCTGACATCTCTTCTTGATTGAGCAAACCCTACAGCCTGGAATTCAAGCATATGTTGAACTATTCTTTTCTGCATCATGTCCTAATTGTGAAGGTCCGAAGCTTACTTTCGTTAAATTATTGTTGTTGTTGTTGTTTTGTTTATTCTAGTCCTTGGGGTTTTCTCAGGCATTTTCAACTGCTTGCTCGTCGCCCACAAAGAAAGACTTTTATTCACTACAGCGTTGGCCGCAATTTCTCAAATCATTTTTACTCCAAGAAGCTCGATTCGTTATGCGGTTGTAGGTATTTGTCATGATTATTTAACCTGCTAGCACAATACTGCTGATTTAGACATTGTACTGTACATACTCTGTTATCGCGCATTGCTGCACATATATTGATAACCCTTTCAGAAGTGCGTCATCTTTCCTACTACTGTCCTACTGCGGTAGGAAGAGGACGCTCCTTGTTTTGCTGGTGTAAACATGTCTGACTGCAGCTAAATGCTGCACACGTCATTGTTGTTAGCTTATCAATCGCTTCCATTATTCGGTTTTTCGTTAATTCCTTTGTATGCACATTACATAAAAATATTGTACTATGTTAGTGAAATTTCAGACACTTAACTCAGTCGATGACGATATTCCTTTGTAAAATTTGTAAATATGCTCATATTTTCTAAAGCATTTACAGCATGCTTGTTTTCTGTAACCGATAACTTACTGCTAACAGATTGGTAAACAATTGAATTTAGTTTTATTTATGGACGCTCTTTTAACAGCAGTGGTCCTTAGCGTCCCATTCTATATTGGCGTGAAAGACCGGGAATTTTGCTTAGAGGCCTCTTTATCAGGCTCGAGATGCTTTTACGTGCCGTAAGTCTACGACACGAGACCATCGGCTTTACTTCCCTTCCTAAGGAAGCCATGCTAAATATTTTTACGCGGAAAAAATCCATTGCCCTCCATCGGTTTTGAACCCGCGATCTCGGGAACTGCCACATACTGTCAGATATGAAAACTGAAGATACGTCTTTACTCCTACCTGTATCAACTCGACTAGCTTTACTACATATACATATATGCACTCGTAGCAATGCAAAAGGGATTTGTCATTAATGTCAGCACCCAGTTGGATTACTTTTTCCAATTCAAGTATGTTTACTTCTGGAAATGGGTATCATGCATTCACCGTATTTGATAATTTCCCAGGTTTGTAGAATTCTTGTGCTCAGTGTCATTCAATTCTATTGATTACCCCTGCTTAGCACAGTACAATTATTCTGCCTTGCTTACATACAGAACTGTAAAATTTGCTATGACAGACATGAACATTACGCGCGGAATGAATTGGCGAACATGCGCATATGTGCGCTTTTGTTTCTGGTCGTTAATCTCGAGGCCTTATCAGGATCGTTTTCGAAACTGACTGGTTCTTCACCACAGTACATTATAGCATTCATCGCGGACTGTGCGAGCTAGGCCCAGTACACATGAGCAGAGGGCCAAGGACGGCGTCGTTCTTGGCGAACTCCTGATTTCAAGGAAGCAGCGCTGCGGTATGCAGAGTGCAAAAGATGCTCCGGCGAGTACTCGAGTTATTACCAATTGAAAATTTTTCATTCCATGTTCTGGATAATTCTGCATCCATATCATCTTGAAAAAGTCCATGCTGGTTAGCCAAGTTACAATCAATTGAGATACGTTTTGTATTCGGTATAAAACCAAATTGCAGTTCATAAGACTTGGAAACCCATGGGTTACTCACGGATGAAGCATGCTTCACACGTTATGCTTTGTTTAATTCTCGCAATTCCCATGTTTGATGTTTCGAAAATCCCCATTAAATTTGTGCGATCATATCAAATGATATTGGGCAGAGATCGTGGATGACTTCCTTTTAAGGCCACATCTTTTGCCCGGCGACTGGACAAAATGTACTTCATAGTATTTTTGCAAGAAGTTCCATCTGAGATACTGCAACATCTTCTACTTAATATTAGAGGTTTCAACATAAGTACCAGCTCATTTTGGGAATGAAGTCTACGTGCTGATGTAACAGCCTATATTCGGTGCCCATTGGATAGGCCGGGGTGGGCCCATTGCCTTGGGCATACCCGACCCGATCCCATTTGATTTCTTTTTATATGGACTACATGAAGTCTGCGGTTTACGAGTATAAAAACTCGGAAGATCTTGTCCGGCGGCTTTGAAGAGACAAAGTATGGTATATATGTTAGCACCCTGTGTGTCTGAAAGAAAGAAAGAGAGAGAGAGAGAGAGAGAGAGCGTGAGCGTGTGTGTTTTTTTTTTCAAACATAATATACACTTACTGAACACTGACGTGAATCTTGTTCTTTTTTCGGTCCTTCTGTATGTTCAGATCAGTAAGCAGAATTTCTGTAACATTAATTATCTACACATTTATTTAATGTTCACATATTTATTTTCAATACCTCCTACAATATCAATTTAAGCATATAAACCTCTCTTGCACTGAAATGAAGCGTCATGCCCCATTGGTGCTTTAACAGAAAGTGTTTCAAAGAAGGGCATCTGTCTTATCCTAAGGCTTGAGAGTGTAATTTAGACGCATCCTATTTTCAATAAAATATTGATAAAAACTATCAGGTTTTCAGTCACTTTACTACAGCAGATTTTTTAAATAACTTCCATATTTCTTTAGTAAACTTTTCAAATTTCTTGATTCAAAACCTCATCCCGAAGAGCAATTTTGTATGCAGAAAAGGCATAAAACATTTTAAATCCAATAAAACAGTAGACTAAAGTTTAAACATCTTATACATCCACACGATAATTTAAAAAAATTCGTCTAAACTTAAAATGAAGCACGGCTTCTGATGATAACTATGGCTGAAGCATTTATATAAAGAGACGAAATTAACAATTTAGTATTGTTTCTCTTAAAGAGACGAAGAAAAATTGGGAGGAAATGCTATGTTAACTCACATTGGTGCTGTGCATTCGATATTGTTTAGACATTTAAGAAGTGTAGAAAACGCAGGATATGTTAACGAAATTACGAAATTTAAACAGGGAATACAGCCGAGATGGAAAACAACCAGCGGAAAGCTGCTGCGGTGGTAGAAATGTGATTAAATATTTAAAAGACATGGACTAGGGTAAATGGAGCATCCTCGGTTGGGAAAATGAGTGAGAGATGCTGGGGTATTCGGACCCGGATACCCCTGCTCGTTCTGTCTTCACTAAAGCGTCTGAATTTTGCCGGTCAGTGATTCTCCGTGTGTGTATGCGGCCCGCATTACATTGCTGGTTTCCGTTTCGGAAGCAAACAGGAGTTATAAGGTCGACGTGCATAATGTAGCCTTCTCTTCACAGTCCCTAAGCTGTTTCATTTGTTTAACCTGCTTTAACTTCTATAGTCATATCGGGGGGGGGGGGAGCTTGGACTTGAAAAACAATTAATGATGTCGCAACTTGAGCTTTTAAATTTCTGTTTTTATTCGTTTTTAACCTGAAGGACACTTTCACTCTTACATTCATAGGCTCTGCGGAGGATAGGGAATGGTTTTGGTTCGTTCCAACCCGCCTCAGCGGGGAATCGAACCCGGGAACTCCAGGTTAAGAAATCAAAAGAATGACCACTCGACCACAGAGGCAGTCATTTCATATTCTTGTGGATGAATGTTCCGAACTTTTAAGGTACAATGACAATTTTAATATATAATTCGGAAACCAGGTTGTTATATTCTGCTGCTTTGGTATACCTACTTATAACGTAAGCAATAATTGATTGTCATGTTATTATTGCTCTGTGTGTGTGTAAAGCGATTTACATGGAATATTTACTGATAGCCTCAATGTAAAGTAATTCATGGTAAATGAACAGAATATATGTAAATTAGTTTTTGAAGTATTTGAGGTTTTTCGCTTAAATATGCATCAAACTTTATATTAATTTTCAGTCGGTAAGGTACGAAGTAGCATGTTTCAAAACCAAACTTAGATGTTTTGTTCATTTTCTCAACCTATTAGCGACGATACAAATACCAATAAAATGTATAAGTAAACTGCTCAAATTCGCATTTAGAAACACAGCAAAGTACATCAATAATATAATTAATTATTATTATTAACCAGAATTACACTGCACACAAAAAGCAATCCTGGAACTTGGTAGTACGATCTCTAAACTACAAACATACAACTATTCATTGTGATAACTTACGGCTTTTTAAGTCTTTTTCCCTAAAAGCTAAACATCATTGACATCCCCTCAAGCCTCAATAATTCCTTAAGCATCGTAGTGTTCATTTAAAACCTATTCTTCTTTTCTCGTTAGCTACTCATGATAGAGTTTGACTAGAAATAATTTCAAATTAACCAATATGAATTTTAGTCATATGTACGATACGAAAAACTAAGCACGATTGTTCACATGTCATAAGTAGAGTCCGGTTCTCAGGTTTTAACCTTTTCTTTCTTTACATTTAATGAACCATTTTCAGGATATTAATGTTTCACACTTCCTGGTGCCAAATGTATGAATTTAATAGGACCTAAAATACGTAAATGGGTGGTTGCGCCTTAAAATGTCCCAAATCGCTGTCTTCAATTGATAAATACTATTTACCCAAGGCTCGCACTACTGCTGCTTCCTATGCATATATCAAAGGCACATTACAAATATATACCAGAAGCCATCCTCTGCTTGGAAAGTGCGATCCTGGCGCTCAGCGGGGCTTTCGATATAATTGGCAATGTTTCTAGAAAAGAAGTGCCTGGACCAGTGGGAGTTGCATACTTTTCGAAGCTGCAGAGAATTATTAAACACAATCCTGACTTTTAAGACATGAAACCGATTTGTTCAGTACTGCAGGAAGAAAAGTATACAGGGAAATTTGCAGCATTAGCATCTAATGAACTGTTACGTGATGGTAGAAAAGTGTTTATACTAGAAAATTTAGCCATGTACATAGTTATCTACTGCAACGTACCCCTAAAACAAGCAAGAGAAACAGTGAAATTTATTATATGTATGTTTTCTTGTAAGTAGGTTTTGATTTTGTTATTGATAAGATGTACTTTTGTGAAATAACGTTATAGACAAATCTTGCTAAAACAAGAAAAACTGAAAAATTATTGATGTTTCCATTTATTTAAAAGAAATCTGTGTATTAAAACCCAGATCATGTGTGTGTAGGCCAGTAAGGAAAAAAAATAATTGATGCTAGTAATAATAATTCACAAAGAAAACCTAAAAAATAAATAAAAAAAACCTATTTTAACGCTATAGAAAACCTAAAATGAAGGCTAACAAGACCTAAAAATCCAGACGCTAATCATGTCAGGGTTTTTTTTTCTAATGAATCCGAGCGGAGAGAAAAGGAGAATCACTTTAAATGCCTCATGGAAGTTAAACTTGAAAAACTTAAACATAAATTTTTTTAATACGAATAATGATGCTGTAGAAGGTACTTCACATAAATTATATATTTCATTGAGATCTGTATTTTTTGTGTGTCTTATGGTTTACCAGTTATACAAAATTAAACGGAATTAATTTGAAATGAAACGACTTCACAGAATATTCAATAAATACATGTAGATATCTTAAAATATTTTATTTTAATAAAAGCGCTAGAACTATTTTTGCGACGGTGAAAAATAATAAAACATTTTGCAGTCAATACGTAGTTTGAAGAGGGTAATTTTCTTGATAATCTACCCCCCTGCATACTTAAGCCACTGCCTACTTAAATATGAAATTAAGTATTTATCCGACTTCTTGATTTTAAGTTACGCCATTCAGAGAATATGCCCAGACGTGGACTTTTTTTGTGGTAATACTTTATTGGTCTCAGTGGTTCTCAAAATATGTATTTCCGGTGAAATTCGGACATGGAATCGTTGGGTGCAATACAATAGTTCCTCCACTTACTATGATAAGTGTAAAGAAGGTGAAAAACTACAGAATGTGAGGTAATTAATTGTTCTTCCACACGTGCCGTGTGTAGGCTAAAGCTGGAAAGGTAGAGTCAGACTGAAAAGTTGAATGCCATAGCCGGCTTACCGTGCCGCTGTTCTAACCAATTGCGCTACCATGGCAACATGCCGATACGGCATTAAATTCTCCTACTGACTCGCATTTTTGCGGCGGACCACACGGCGTTCTCAAATTAGTGACCCTTATAGTGACTCACATTCTTGTATTTTTACGTCGCAGGCTTCATAAGTAACGTCCATTAGGTCAATCAATGTTAATTGTTCTTTCACACATGTCTACTCCATTGCACATTCAATAAGTTATTTCTTTTGGCAAAACTCTTATAGTGTTTTTTGTCCTGTTTGTTGAAGTCTTTCATTATTGCAACGCTTTTCTGGATCTACCTCCGCTGTACCAAATCATTAAAATAATTTATTTTCCTTATACTCTTCCATTTAAAGTTCCGTACTAACATAATTTCTATTCCGGTGTATCTGTCCTGTAATTTAATATTTTGTTTCATTACGATGAAAAAAAATTGGTCATAAAGCCTTGAAGAATAAGGTGGATTTTGAAGAGGAAACAGTTCCTTCTACTTTGGTGGGAAAACTTATCAAATGATATAAGAGGCAGAAGAATTTGAAGTTTAAAATCGCATGAAAACATAAAAGAGCTTGTGTAGTGATATTACGGATATATTTTACAACTATTTGTTTGTGGGCAATATCAATGAGAATGACAATGTTGATCATGAATGAGGTTAGCGCGGAGTGTACAACGAAATTTAAAAATTGGGATTATTTAGGATTCAGTATACGAGGGCTGTCCCAGAAGAACCCGACCTAACAAAGAAAACACAAAAATTTGGGGAAAAAACATATTTATTTCTCTACATAGTCTGTTTTCAGCTCCATACACTTTTCCCAGCGATGTTCAATAACTTCGATACCCTGCTTATAGTGAGATCCGTCGAGTTCTGCAAAATAGCCATCAACTGCAAACTCCACCTCTTCATTGTTGGCAAATCTTTTACAACCAAGCCATTTCTTCACGTTGAAAACAGAAAATTATCAGAGGGGGCTAAATCTGGCGAATAGGGTGTACGAGGAAGCAGTTGGAACTTTAACTCATTGATTTTGGCCATGGCGATAATGGATGTGTGAACTGGTGCATTGTCTTGATGAAACAAAACTTTCTTTTACGCTAAATGCAGCCGTTTTTGCTTGATTTCATCATTCAAACGCTGCAATAAGTTTGCGTAATACTCGCCTTTGATTGCTTTTCGTTTTTGAAGATAAACAATGAAAATGATCCCACGCGCATCCCAAAAAAACTGCCGCCGTGTCCTCGCCTGCAGATGGAACTGTCTTCACCTTCTTTGGAGCTGATTCTCCTCTTTCAATCCACTGTTCCTTCGTCTCAGGATTAAAGTGGTTGGCCCATGTTTTATCCATGGTTATGAATCGACGCAAAAACTCGGCTTTATTGCAGCGAAACATCGCCAAACACTCGACTGAAACATTCTCACGACGCTGTGTTTGTTCCATTGTGAGTAAACGCGGCACCCATCCTGTACACAACTTTCTCGTGTCCAAATTTTCAGTCAGTATGCAATGTACAGCACTTTTTAAAATGCTTAGGATGTCTGCTAGCTCGCCCACTTTCAGTCGACGGTCATCCAATACCATTTTGTGGATTTTCTTCAATTTCTGGTGTGGTCACCTCATTTGGTCGATCACTGCTATGTTCGTCTGGCAGCTTGTACTGCTTCGCTTAAACTCTGCCACCCAATATTTTACTGTTTTAAATGAAGGAGCAGACTCCCCCAGAGTAGAATCTAGCTCAGATTTAATATTAGTTGGACTAAGACCTTTCAAATGAAAGTATTGTGTCACATAACGATGACCAGTTTTATACATGCTTACAAATTCGCTGAGAGCGTTCACCTTTGATGGCTGCCAAATAATTACTAAACAATTTAGCATTGTCAAACTTCAAGTTTAAGCTTTATAAGGATGGTACTTTCTACCATAGTCATTTGTTTGAGACAAAAACCACTATCTATACGTCAGGTCGAGTATTTCTGGGACTGCCCTCATATCCCCATTATATACACCACCTGGTAATTATAATGGGGAAACTTATAAATGCAACTCAGTAAACGGAGGGTTATAAATTGGAAAGTGTAACTGTTATTAATACTAAGTTTACATGTTGTAAGTAAAAAAATTATGCATGGAAAAATTAGTGAATAAACTCATTCACTATGTGAAAAAATGTAGATATCGTTAAAACACATCATTTATGTAATATTTTCTGTAGCATTAACCACTTCCTAGATTTGCTATTATGTTTTGAATTTCCATTACTTTATACCATCTGAAGTTCTAAGTAACCATCATTTGTTTCTCATGGTTATGCAAAGAGAAATTTCAGAGCCAGCATGTAGTGATATGCTTTCTGAACATTTGACTATTGCTTCAGTTTGCTATATCCACCTTGTATCTACAACGAAATGTGTAATGAAATCATCTTGCGAATGTTTATCTGGATTAGTATGAAGTAAGTTACATTCACATGACTTTCTCTACTCTTGTACAAACTATTTTTACAAACTGTTATTCTCCATCTATTTTATATTAATCGAGATAAACATTTGCAGAAACGATCTTTTGACGTGCAAAAAGAATTACATTTTACACATAGCGACCAGTTCTAAAAATATTTGACTATCGCTTAAGGCGTACTATGTTCCTCTTGTTTTGTATTTGCAAGGGCAATATAGAAATACAGTAGCCTTTAAGCATAGACATATCTCTTAATAGCTGGTTGCTATGTGCAGCACCATTCTCTTTGCCACAATTAATATTCTTAGCATATACAAGACAAAAAAAAACGAATAAGGAATTCCATTTGAGAAAATAAGTATTGAAAAATTTAAGGGAATAACAAGCAATATCTCGAAAATGGTTCACTCAAAAAAAAAAATGTATATGACATAAATTGTGTATTTTAACGCGATCTACATTTTTGTGTAGTAAAATTTTGGCTATCTCTTATGGTTTACCAGTTATGTAAAAGTCGTTCACGATGAAGAATACTTTTGGAGACATTCCCAGAAAATTCAAGATATACATTTTATTTGTCATGAAAATATTTTAAACATATGGTATTTTAATCAAAATCGTTAGAGCCATTTTTGAGAAAATTAAAATTTTTGAAAAATGTTCCATGTAAAGGGTACTCTGGGATGGGGGATTTTCTTGAAAACCTTCGTGTCGCATCTCTGGAAGATACTGAACCTAAATACTAGGTTTGGTGTTTATCTGACTGTTCGTTTCTGAGTTATTATGTTCACAGACACACACACGGACATGTTTCCAAAAATGCTTCTTTTTGGATTCAGGGGGCCTCAAAACATATATTTCCGGTGAAATCTTGGTATCGAATTTTTGGGTGGAATACAATACTTCCCCTAGTAGAGAAAGTAAAAAATGGATGAAATTAGGATGTATGAATATATTTGCATTATAATATATGAAAGGTATAAATCTCAGAAAAATAGCATTATTAGTTTAGAATTTCAGTCATATTGTGGCACCCTAGGGTGGTTAGCTCCAAGGGATGCTTACAGCCAGGAGGGCGGTAACGTCAAACGATAGAGCTGGCGGTCCGGGGTATGGCGGAGTAGATGGTGGGTTGGGGAGGAGGCATCGTATAATACCCCGGGATGGTATAAAAAACTTAAAACCGTATTTGTGCACAATTTACCTGTTTGGCGGGGTAGGGTAGTTAGGCAAACAGACTGATAGATCGTACGAACAGGAGTTATCACTAGTTCGTCTTACCTGTGTGTTACTGCAGTCTTGAGGTTCACACTGATTTAAAGTTTAACTTAATTATAGTGAGGGGTGACGCAACCTGTTGGCCAGAGCTTCGCCGTACTCGTACGTCGACCAGAAATGAGTGAGCAATCAGTGAGTGAGTGAGTCCTGAGTGAGTGTGTGACCTATTTCCGTGTGTTGTCGTTAAATACTCTTTGGTCAGCCGCGTGTCCCACAGAGATGTTTCCATCGTTTCACCATCTTACTGAATATTGGCAATACTGACGCAACTTTTGATTCCCTGTTCGAACCTCCTCTGTAGCTCGCTACAATATGTATCCGTATGTTCACGAATGATTATCGGTTAGGATGGGTCTGTTGATTGAGCGCTGGCTTTCTTTGTCCGAAGGCAAAGTATACAATCATCTGTGTTTGATGTTAGTTGACTTACTGGTGTGCAAGGGAATTGCGAGACAAAATCCCGGCACACCGGCAACGCTGCTAGCGTCGTTATATGTAACACGAATAATGGAAAAGTTCAGGGGTTCAGGAACAATATTGATTGTTCTTCCCGGGCAAGACCACAGTTCACTGTTAAAAAAGAGACAAAGAAAAACTAATACAGAATATGATAGACCAGGCTTAAAACTTTACAGTCGAATGACTTCGCTGGTAATTGTCTGTGTGGCTTTGACATTTTCCCCCACAGGAGGTCATGTGTTTACATTGACTTTGCGCTTAGGATGTTTAATTCTTAAGGGACATAAGTTTGATACATAATTAGCGATTCAATTAAATTATGGCTTTGTTGACGGAATATAAGAAGCATGCCAATGAAGTGTGTCAGCAGTAATGCGGATTACCTTTTAATTAACAACTCATGCATTGACCTCAGCCTCTATGCCTACAAGTTTGTATATTGGAACTATATCTGGAAAGTACGTAACAGGGAGGAAGAAAGCTTTTGCACGATTAATTTGTAGAGTGCTAATTAAAACAAATGAGTATATTACGATTTTTACACCTGCCTAAATGATGCCATCCAAAAGGCACATACGTAAGTACTGTCACATAAAGTGAAAATAAACATTTTTACTTTCTCAACTACGTATGGTAAGGAAAGTATTGCATTCCGCCCAGAAACTCGATATCGAGATTTAACCGGAAATACATGTTTTTGGGTGTCCTGAACCCAAATAAAGCATTTTCGGAAACACGTGTGTATGTGTATATGTCTGACTGTGAACAGCATAACTCAAAAACGAAAAGTCGGATAAATACCAGACTTGGTATTTCAGATAAGTATCTTCCAAGGATGCGACACGAATATTTTTAAGAAAATCCCCCCACCCCAGACTACCCTTTATATGGAATGTTTTTCCATGTCCATTTTTCCATTTTGATTTTCTCAAAAATGGCTCTAACGATTTTAATTAAAATATCATATGTTTAAGATGCTTTAGTAGCAGATGAAATGTCTATCTTGAATTTTCTGGGACTTCCCCAAATGTCCTCTTCATTCTGATTGACTTTCGCGTAACTGGTAAACTGCAAGAGGTAACATTTTTCTACACAAAAAATGTAGAGCTCGTTAAAACACAATTTATGGCATATATTATTATTATTATTATTACTATTATTATTATTATTATTATTATTGCTGTTATTATTGTGGAGTAAACCATTTCGAGATATTTCTTGTTATTTGTTTGAATTTTTCAATATTATATTTTTTTCTCAAATGGAATTCGTAAATCGTTTTTTTTTAAATTTTTTTTATGTCCTGCACACGCAAAGAGAATGAAATGCTCCACATAGCAACCAGCTCTTAAAAGATTTGATTTTCACTTAAAGCTTACCATATTCCCTTTGCACCCAAGTAGATAGTTCTGCAATGTTTATCTCGATTAACACGAAGCAGATGGACAATAAGCTTTTGTAAAAATAGTTTGTACAAGTGTAGAGAAAGTCATGTGAGTGCAACACATCGGATTTTTACTCTCTCTACTACGTATAGTAAGTAGGGGACGTATTGTATTCCACCCAAAATTTCGATACCGAGATTTCACCGGAAATACATGTTTTGAGACCCCCTGAATCAAAAAAAAAAAGCATTTTTAGAAACATGTCTGTGTGTGCGTCTGTGAACAGCATAACTCGGAAACGAACAGTCGGATAAACACCAAACTTAGTATTTAGGTTTAGTATCTTCCAGAGATGTGATACGAAGGTTTTTAAGAAAATCCCCCCACTCCAGATTACCCTTTACATGGAAAAGTTTTCGAAAATTTTAATTTTCTAAAAAATGGCTAACGATTTTGATTAATATATCATATGTTTAAGATATTTTCATGACAAATGAAATGTATATCTCGAATTTTCTGGGAATGTCTCCAAAAGTATTCTTCATTGTGAACGACTTTTGCATAACTGGTAAACCACAAGAGATAGACAAAATGTTACTCCACAGAAAGTGTAGATCGCGTTAAAATACACAATTTATACCATATAGATTTTTTTGTTGAGTGAACCATTTTCGAGATAATGCTTGTTATTCCCTAAAATTTTCCAATATTTATACTTTTTCTCAAATTAATTATTCATTTTTTTTATGTCCTGGACATGCAAAGAGAATGGAATGCGCCACATAGCAACCAGCGCTTAAAAGATTGACTATCGCTGAAAACCTACCAATTCACCTTGCATCTACAAGAAAATTAGCAATAAGATTGACATCTCGATATCTCGATTAACATAAATCATATGGAGAATAAGCGTTTGTAAAAATAGTTTGTACAAGAGTAGAGAAAGTCATGTGAGTGTAACACATCAGATTTTTTTACAAAAATATCCGTATTTGTGTGTGTCTGTGAATGGTATAACTCAAAAACGAAAACTCGGATATACCAAACTTCGTATTTAGGTTCAGTACCTTCCAAAGATGCGACACGAAGATCTTCAAGAAAATTCCCCACCCCAAACTACCCTTTACACGGAGCATTTTTCGGAATCTTTTATTTTCTAAAAAATGGTTCTAATGATGTTGATTAAAATACCATGTATTAAAAGATATTTATATGCCAAATAAAATGTATATCTTGAATTTTCTGGCAATAGCCTGTGAAGTCCTCTTCATTCGGAATTTTGTATAATCTTGTATAATCATGTATAGTTGCTAAACTTTAAGCGCCTGAGAAAACGTAGTACACAAAAAATTTAGATCTCTGTAAAACACATAATTTATTTCAAATTAGTTCTTTTTGTGGCATAAGCTATTTCTGAGATATTTGTAATTAAGGGTTCGAATTGTTCATTATTTGGTCATTTTCTTAAGTCTTGCCAACATTCAGGTGTTTCTCGCGACTGCATGGAAACGTATGGAATTTGCGTCCAATTCTTAAACATTGGACTATCACCGTCCCCTTTGTATCTATATCAAAATGTTTAATGTAGGTAGCTATTTTTGCAATGGTTTATTAGGGTTAAAATGAAGTAGATAGAAAAATAAGCTTTAGTAAGAATAGTTTGTATAGTAATTAATAAACCATAGAGGGTAGAGAAAGTCGTATGAATGTATCACATCAGATTTTGATGTCCTCTATCACATCGGGAAATAAGGAATAATTCTGTTACATATTGCATGACATGCTGTTTTATATTAAAACCGTTCCTATATAGGTATAGCGTTAATTAAAACGCTGCTAAAAGGTATTTTGAGATATGGAGCATTTCAAAACGTAGAATTTAAAATACTGACACTTTTGCAGTGCAACTGGTGTTTCAATCCCTAACTAACGACACTTAATCAATTGCAGCACAATATCTACATAAAATATCCTCTGAATGTTGCACATGGTCTTCAGAACTGGAAACCAGGTAGGTGGTCCTACAAACTAGGATGTGTCAAATTATAATTTTCGTGTAACGGTTATAACTGTCGTAGTTACTTACAATAACGGTTACAATGGCATTAACGTCTTGGTTTGCAGTTATCTGTTACGTAGCAGTAACGGCTTCTTTCGAGCTATTCACCGAGGTGGTGGTATACGTAAATGCTTTTATTTTCGCACAAATTATGTATCTATTCTGCAATTATTGTCCACTCATTGTGAAATAACTCTGCATTTCATGCGTTCACGATCAGCTAAGAGGCTGCAATGAAAGAAAACAGAAAATGAGCAACAAGGAATTCTTAAATTTACATTGTGTGGTGCAAGGCACTTACAATTAGTAATTTCCACTACCTTATGATGTAATAGAACCATTGTGTCACGCTAGTCTTTGCAGTACAATAGGACATAATAGAATTTAGCTACCGAGTTTCAGCCTTGAGTTCCTCTTAGGTCTATACACTCGCAGTTCCTTCCCCGTTATTGATCACTGATCAGTTAATTTCTGTCCAGATTGCTTTAACCGTTACAAAATAAACATAATGCTACTTTTTTGCATCCCAAATACAAATCATCGCAGTGTTCAGCAGCATGCTGTGAAATCCAGCGTTGCACTTATCTGATCTGATGGCATCTGATGTTTAGCAATCACTTGAACATGCTTGACCGAATGTCAAAGGTCGCAATGTGAAATATTCCAATCAACGGTTGTACAATGAATATCCTTTATTAACACATGATCTGTCAAAAAGCATCGATTCCTTTTAATCAACAAAGGGCACCGGGGTGGGGGAATCTGTCATCTCACCGGCAACCAAAGCAATTCTGATATAAATAAAAATGTAATAGCACACAGTTTGTGCAAACCCACTAGTTTTCTAATTCCAATGTCCACATAAAGTGTTTATATTTTTAATTATGAAAGTATAAATGTGCCGAGGGAAGCATAAATATTCCATTCATTTTATTACCTTCTCTATCCCTTAACTAGGTAAAGGAAGCATTACATTTGGACTAAATTCGAGATTTCCCTTGAAAGACACGCTTTGAGGTCATGTGAAACCAAAAAATGTCCATCCTCAAAAAGAGAAAGGAACTCGAGCCGAGCCATCCATGAAATTTCCTCCAATCCAAACTGTCCTTTACATGGATTGATTGTTTTGATGGTTTTTATTTAAAAAAATGGCTGTAAGGATTTTGTTTAACATATATGTCGGAGAGAATGATATGAAAAAGAAAGTAAAATGTTTATCTTATGCTTCCTGAAACGCTCTTCATTTTGATGGACTACAGGATAATTTATACAGTTTGTATCAAAAAAATTTTACTTTCTCTGTTCCTTAGTTATAGTAAGTAGATGAAGTATTGAATTTTACAAAAAAATTAGATACCTATGGAGATTTCACAGAAAATATACGTTTTGAGGTCCCCTGGTACAAAGAAAGCGTTTTAGAAAGATGTGTTTTCTTTTCTTTCTTTCTTTCTTTCTTTCTTTTGCCCAACATAACATACGTATTAAAGTTCAGCATCTTTCAAGGATGCAACACGAAGATTTGCACAAAATTCCGCCATTCCAATCTACCCTTTATGTGGGAGATTTGTCGTTATTTTTATTTTCTCAAAAATTACTCGCTATTTTGATTAAAATATCACACATTTAAGAGATTTTCATGATAAAACATATATTTTGAATTTTCTGCGATTAGCGTGTGAAGTCGTCCTTATTCTGAATGATTTTATACCTATAGTTGGTAAACTGTACGCGATTCACAAAATCCTCCCCCACAGAAAATATAGCTCTCGTTCAAGCACACATTTGTCATTTCTTGTCCCGTTAACCGCTTTCGAGATATTCTTTTTTTATTTGGTTGATTTTTAAAAAACTTCTACGTTTTTCAAGTGGCAAGTCGCTATTCGTTTTTTCTCTTGGTAATGCTAAGAGCATGGAATTTCAAAGTCATCATAACCGCAGTATCAATCCTTATCAGGACAAATAGAGTTGTCAGAAATTCACAAGGATGGGTTACAATATATTCAGTTAATAAGAGTTGCCTTATATAATAATAATAATTATACAAATGTATCATAAAATTCAATTGAATATAAATATGTACGTATATATCTAGAAGAAGTGAATTTATCTGTCATCGCTTTAGCTTACTGTAACTTTCTTAAACCCACAACGGAATGTGTAAATGTGCAATAAAATTCTATTTTGATAACCTAGAAGTAGATAGAGGAGTAAGCATTTGTAAGAATAGTGTGTAGAAGAATGAGTACCCACAGAACAGTAAATCACGACCATAAAATTCCACCTTCCGATTAAATCAATAGTAATAAAATACACGACCACACAGCCGAGGCCATTTATCAGCAAGCTACTTAAACGGATGGTACAGAAAGGCCATCTGTCTGGTACACACCGAATCATGGACCCCCCTCCAAAAAAAAGAAAGAAAGAAAGAAAGAAAGAAAGAAAGAAAGAAAGCCCTACAAATAACAGATGTGAAGCTCGTATTAACTTTACTCTTAATGGAGTAAAAGAATGAAGCTAACAGTTGCTATACTCCAGCGAGATACGAGGCTCTCGATATGCTTTTAGCACTACCCAACCACTGAGACGTGCTACTGCGTACGAACCGAGTTGCCAACTCGTGCCATAATTATGAGTACATTCGATAATTTGAACATTGATTGATTGATGCATGATACCGTCTAAGCATGCAATAATATCCCTGTTGTTCTTGTCACAATAGAAAAATGAAATGAATCTGACAACACTACTTTCTTCCTCATGCTGATGTTGTATTCATTACTGAATGAACACAGCCAAACTTAACTTCTATCTGATTTTTGCCCTCATCGTCTGTCTCCATCCCTCTAAAACGTCCTCCAGATATCCCTGCTTTCTCTTATTGCTAGTGTGCCTAGAATTGTTTATCCCAGTGAACACACTACTGTCCAGAAAACTGGTGATAAATGGAGAAAACTCGCGATAACTGACATTACCAACGAAATAAAGAACATGCCTGAATCTGATAGCTTCTGGAAGCCTATTAAACACGTGCGACCTTTATGGAAACAATGATGTGAAAGAACTAACGGCACTGTGTAATTTGGTTGCCACATAGCAATGCTTCTTGTTAACGAGCTTTTTCTAAAGCGAGTGTAATAAAATTTAAACTTCGAAATGACTGGCACTAGATGCAGTAAATGGGCTCATTCTGTTATCACAGAAAACGGTGTGTTAAAAATTTCCAAGTCACAGAGATTTTAAACTCTATGACCACAAACAATTTGGTGCTACTTCAATTCGGAGTGAAGATGAGCAGATCGAAAAACAAAGTGCTAATCCTGGCTGTTGTCCTCGACAATGTATACAAGTACTCTAAAAGTGAACTTTATTACTGTGCGTTATTTTAGAGTTATTGTATTTTTTAGATGTACGAGGGCTGTTCAACAAAGACTGAGACTGACTTTTTTCACAGATGTTTATTACTCCTTTACATGATCTTTTTCAAAGTAGTCCCCTCCTACTTCAATGCACTTTTTATAGCGTCTCTGCCAGTCCTTGAACACGTGCTGCAGACCATTCTTTGTCAGGTCCTTGAGAATCTCCTCATTTTTCTTGAGCACTGCTTCAGAGTTCTCAAATCGAATACCTCTAAGCTTTGCCTTTAGTGATGGGAATAAAAAAAGGTCACAGGGTACAAGATCGGTCTATAAGGTGGATGTGGTACACAGGTAATGTTGAATCGAGCCAGAAACTGCATGACTTGATTTGCGACGTGAGGCCGTGCATTGTCATGAAGAAGTCGCCACCCAGTCCGAGAAAGCTCTGGTCGTTTCTTTGCAATGTGCTTCCTCAGTGTAGCCAATACTGACGTGTAGTATGCTGCTGTAACACTAGTGTGAGGGGGAACTGCATGCTGGTAAATCATTCCATTACAGTCAAAAAATGTGAGCATCACTTTCCCTGCAGATGGAATAACTTTTGCCTTTTTTGGTGTTGGAGAACCTGGCGATTTCCACACTGTGTGGCTTGTTTTCCTTCAGGATCATAATGATGCAGCCATGACTCATCACCGGTGATAATCGATTTAAAAAATGCATCCCCTCCATCAGCAAAGAGACGCAGCACCTGATTGTCTGGTATGCGAAATGCACCTAGGGTCTACAAAATAGAGCATTACTACCAACCTAGCAATACGAGAGTGCTGCCGCCTACCAACATTATACATAAAAACCCGCTCTTTTCAAATATTTATGTTACAGATACGAAACTATCACGGAAGCTACAGGAAAAAATCAGTCTCAGTCTTTGTTGATCAGCCCTCGTAGGATAATTTTGAGCGTAAATCAGCAATTCTCAGTGGCTGGTACGATGTATTTACATTTTAAAAGTGGCAATCCTGTGTACGACCCTCGGTAAAGGTGCTTAAGCAGAATGGCGACCAATGAGGCGAAAGGAGACCTATAATATAACTTCATATCAATAGTTCCCGAGTAGTTATCCTGTTAATACCGAATTGATACAGAAGACATCATGGTATGCGATGCGAATACCTAGAGGAATTGTGCATCAATATTAAAGTAGCAAACCGGTCTGCAACTCTCCAGACCGGTGTCGAAAAGCTTCCATGCAAACAGCAACTTAAGCTTTTCCGTTGTGTTGAAAGTGTAATTTCCAATTCCGTCGCAAACACGTCAGGTGACGTCACAGAAGTAATGATTTCTTTTTTTCAGGTCGCAGGTGCCGTGAACGGCTTGTTTGGATAAAGAGAACAAGAGGGCGAGCATTCTCTGAAAGCTTTGATATTGGATCCTGAACAATAAAAATGCTTTGATCATTTGAATTTCGCTGCAGAGAGAACAACATAATCAGCACTTTGTAACAAAAGACTGCTTTCCTCCGTGCGACATTCTGGATGAATTCTCACCCTCGCGGAGGGAGGGCATCTTAACGCTAATGGCATATAGACAGGAATGCCACTTAGCGTGCATTAAGAACGCCCTCATACTAATGGTACTCGAATCGAGGACCTCTTGAATGTTAAAACGAGCGTGATGCGAGTACCAGATAGCACTGATGTACTAAATCTAAGTGGTACGGCGGAACAGGATTGAGAAGCTCAATCGGAATTACGTAAACTTGGTTATAGCATGCAGGTGTTTTTTTTTCCTCGTCCGACACCGTGATCATTTTCTGATTAACCTAAAATATATCGCGCGAACTTATAATTAACAAACTAACAGGGAGGTAGGGTGGACGCCCAAAGGGAATACAATCAAACCGAACTGAATGGAACTGCGTATATTCATGGCACCAGAAGATATCCATCACGGAGCAGTATTTAGTGCTAGTACATTTATGAGTACAAACTAAGGAAAAATAATTATCCCTTGTTTATTATGCTATAAATATGAAAAGTTACTCTTATACTCAGTTTACCTTAATTACGGTAAACAGACATTGTCAAATTAGGCCATATTGGCCTGAAACAACCCATAATATCTTAATCATATGCCGATTTTTACTTCCTCCTTCGCTTGCCAATCTGATATTAGGAAAATGATATGTGGGCTTCATTTGCGTAACCTCGTTAATTTGTATGGTTGTATCGGGGGCCTTGACTTGAGAAACAGCTGATGTTTTAACTGATTGAAGAGTAGTTCTGCTTTTTTCTTTCTCTACCCTTAGCAATAATATACATAAAGGTTATACAACGGAGGGGGACACCTCGCGCATTGCGAGCTACATGATTACCAGTAGCAAGATGTAGGATATGTTTATATGCGGGGGACAGCTCGCACACTGCGAGCTACATACGTTACCAATGGTTAGATATAGGATGTCTTTATATGAGGGGGGGGACACCTCGCCACTGAGACCAGCATTATCTATTGTGATTACACCCCCCCCCCAGGGCGGTAGAAATAAGCTGAATCAGTCGTAGGAGGGAGCAGGTCCGCAGGCAGAGAAGCACACAGAGACGCGCAGAAGTCCGATAATATTTCCAGTTTGAACACCTGCGCACCGCTAGAAGCGAAGAATCCCGCGAGAGGGCGCCGGGGCGTTCCTATCGGCTGTGAGAAAGCACCCTGACGTTCACGGGGAAGCAATCTTTCCAATACCTTAGCAACTACGCCATATACCCAACACCGCAGACCCGAAGACTGAAACGTGAAAGTGAGGGATGAAATAAGAGGAAATTGAAGGAAAGGAGAATTAGCGGTAGAATATATTATCCCGGCATTCGCCTAGGCTACCAGGAGCAAACCACGAAAAACCTCATGTTCAGAGTGGGCGGTCAACAGGACTCGAACCCAGGACCTCTCAAATGCGGGCCACAGACGTTGCTGTCTGAGCCATCCCGCTCGGTTTACCAATAGTGCTATTGTATTCCACCCACAAATGCAATATTGAAATCTCATTTGAAATACATTAGAAAATAGTGTGTGCGCGAGTGTGTGTATATATGCGAGAGAGAGAGAGAGAGAGAGAGAGAGAGAGAGAGAGAGAGAGATACGAAACATCGTATTTAGATTGATTCAGCATCTTTCAAGGATCGGATACGATTTTAAAGAAAATCCCTCTCTCCATACTACTATTGCTTGGAAATGGATTCGTTAGTTTGTATTTCCTCAAAAGCGGGTTTGAACGGTGTTGATTAAAATGTTACATGTTATATATATTGTAATGGGAAATAAAATTAACATCTTAAATTTTCTCTGAATAACCTGTTAACTTCTCTTTAATTCATTGGAAGTTGTATAATAAGAACATCTTAACAGATACAGAAAAACGTATTGGAGAGTAAATGTATAGTTCACACAAATGTACATAAGTTGTGTCTATTTTTTTGTAGGGTTAACTGGTTTTTAAATATTCCATGTGCAAGTTTAGAACTTTTCTAAGCCTTACAACAGATATGCTTGAAAAGTTTTCTTCCTTTCTTCCCCCTTTCTTTTCTTTCTATTTCATAAGCTTGTTACGACGAATAAGCTTTCCTGTATGTTGGATCCTTCTTGCTTAATTTGAAATATTTCCAAGGTTAAAAACTTTCTGATTTTTTGCACTCGTATAACTTTCTCTTCTACAAACGTTTCTTACAAACTCTTATTCTTCTATCTACTTCTTGTTAATACATATAAGGCTTCATTACATACGTACACATTTCATTGTAGTGTAAGATATACCTACTGTGTAAATAGATATACAGTAAGTAAATCATTTTTTCAAAGCTTGTCTCTGTGTGATGGCTTTAAATCTTCTTTCTCTTTTCATGAACACGGAAGAAAGAAGCAAAAAGAAAGAAAAAAATGAAAAGAGAAAGCAAATAGCGATTTGCAGTTGAGAAAAGTATGAGGTATTTAAAAATTAAAAACCAGTTACAAAAATTCTCGGAAATGGTTAACGCCGCAAAAACTTTTATAGAATAAATTGTGTGTATTTACGAGATCCATATTTCTTGTGTAATAAGATTTTGTCTATTTCTTACGGATTGCTAATTATACAACAGTCATTCAGAATGATAAGGATTTCACAGGCTGTTCGTACGAAGTTCAAGATATGCGTTTTATTTGTAAACAAATATTAAACGTATGGTATTTTAATTAAACTCCTTACAGCCATTTCCAAGAAAATACGAAATATGACATTTTATTCGTGTAAAAGATAGAAAGATAGTTTGGGGTGGAGGATTTTCTTGAAAATCTTAGTGCCACGTACTTGATGGAACGCCGAACTTAAATACTAAGTTTTGAATTTAATTAATTTTTCCATTTTGAGTTACGCTGTACACACACGCACACAACACGAAACTTTTTCTATTTTTTTTTTTTTGGATTCAGGGAATCTCAAAACGTGTAATTCCGGTGAAATCTCGGTATCGAATTTTTGTTTGGAATGCAACACCACCTCTACATTATGTAAGTAGTACAGAAAGTAAAATACATTATAAGCAACGTAGTGAGGATAAAAGAATTCCCCTCACCCCAACCTGAAATCGAACCTTGGATCTGTGTTGAGAAACCAGAACACTGGTCTCTCGACCACAGAGGCAATGAGGTAGTGTTTTATTACATCCAGAATTTCGATAACTAGATTTCACTGGAAATAGCTATCTAGGAATCCCCTAAGGGGAAGAGAGCCCTATGTCTTTAAAGGTTGCAAGACTTAAGATTTTATGAAATCTCAATAAATAAACAACCTTCGACTTCGAAGAAGTTGTTGTGTTTTGTTTTTCTAAAAATTAGATTTAAAATCCCTTCCTTCGCGCCGAATGTTTAATTCTGGCAAAAGATAAGAGATGGATAAAAATTTGCTTCAGAAAAAAAAGGGTAGAACTCATAACAAATATCCATTTGTATATAATACTTTTCTCGTAGCATTCGCTATTTCCAAGCTGCTCGTTATTGTGCAGCAGTGTGATGTACCATGGGGAGTTTTCTCCTGCTAGGAGACCTGATACGGGGTGAGGTGGGCCTCTTGAGGTCCTTGGGGGAGCAATTGAGGAGCTACTTGATTGAAAAGTAGTATATAAGCTGCGGAGGGAGGTGGCCTGTTAACAATGTCACCTCATTTCTGCACACCTATAATGTATTGTGCACGGGGGCAGATGGTGCAGCGGCCATGCGGCAGGCTTTGCCCAATGAGGATGTTGCGGCACAGAGTTAATTAGTATACATTTGGTGCAGTGCAATAAGTGTGTAAATGTCCGATTGTGCAGTTTAATTTTGCACGAGTGCGTTACTGAGAATAACCGACTTGTAACATAAGCAGGTGAGTTTTGTTTCAGTGTACTGCGTATTGGCCGATTTGAAACTCATTTCTAGACAAGTGTTTACCTGATTAACTTAACGTGTTTAGAGTAACCTTTATAGGAATAGTATCATGTACGCCCAAGGGATACTTGTGAATTTGTAATGGGTAGAGAAAGTCGTGAGATTTGTTAACAGTTATTTTCTAAGCAAACTCCTAGAGATGCTTGCAGAGGTTCCCTATGCAGTGAGAATGGCTATTTATCATGACGCTCATGAACTTGTAAATCATATTTATAGCTTGCGGGGAAAACTGTGAGTTATAAACGTCATGCCTATTGTAACCAGAGCTTTAGTTGCTTATTGCGCTAGATGCCCGGAGTTGCGTGATTAATTGCGCCGCAGTTCTTAGCTTGTGGGCTCTAAAAGTTACATAGATTGCATATTGGTTTGATTTATGTGCTGCAGAATTGTTGCTGGAGCTGAGATCCTTGTAAATCCCTAAGGTATTCTTCCGACTAGGTCTAAAGGGCACTGCGGGAAGAAATAAGTACCAAGGGAGGAGCAGTAATGGTCAGTAACATGGCGCCAGGTGTGAAGATCCTCTATGTAGGACACTAGGGAGAAACGTATATTACGGTCTTAAGTTACATTGGACGCTGCGGTTATTACCTAGATTTTATGAAGTGCGCAAGGCATTAACATTAAGCACCCAGAATAATACCTAAAGCATTTCTGCCTTTTATTTTTTTTTTCCCTTACGCTTTTCCTTGTAATTTTTTTCCATCCTCTCTCCCACACCATTCTATGCAGCACTTGTGTTAAGCAGTGCATTTCGTGGAAAACATCAGCCATTATGATTGTTTGAACGAGGTTCTTTAACGCTCGTATTTATAAACTTTTGTTTCCAAGCTGAATGCACTTCCAAAAGCAATTTTCTCCAAAAGAACAGCCATAATAACGTAAGCTGGCAAAATGCCACACTATTTGCGTTACACGGTTAGAAGGCTTTATTGCAAGCCTGAGGATTCTTTTTTAAATAAGCTGTAGATATTCTTGTTGCCATAATTGATCAATATTCCAAATATACTTTTCACTGTAATCACTTAAAATAAATACTCCGTAAATGGTGCTAAAATTATTTTTATTTTTTTTCTGTACTGCTAAGTAGAAGAAGTATTGTATTCCACAACTTATGAGGTTACTGTGGCGGCCCCCCCCAAAATAAAAGCATCTGCAGAAAGAAAGGCGCGCGCGCGAAGCAGCAGCATAATTTAAAACCCAAATTTCGGATAAAAAATTTCTGATGCGATACATTCACATCACTTTCTCTACCCTATTCATTTATTAGTGGGTATACAAACTAGTCTTAAGGCTTATTTTTATGCCTACTTCATCTTAATCTAAATAGCTACCTTACAAGTTTGTATATACATTCAAAGGGATCAGCGGCAGTCAAATGTTCAAGAAATGTTAAATCTGGCCTTAAAATTCCACACTTTTTCTACGGAATCATGAAAACAATTGAATGTTGACTACTTTAAAAGAATGGCTAAGCATTGAACAATTAGAACCACTAATAACGAATATCGAAATGGCCCATGCCAAAAAAGTTATTTGAAATAAATTGTGTGTTTTAAAGAGATCTACATTTCTTGTGTGGTACATTTTCGTCTATCGCTTAACGTTTACACAAAATTCCTTCCGAATGAAGAAAATTCAAGACATATAGTTTGTCCATAAAGGTGCTGTCATACTTTGAATTGGTATTGCGTCGCTTTGGATAGTCGCATTTGGGTGACGTTGGTGACATTCGAAATAAAAGCTCAAATATTTTTTACTATATCTCATAGACATTGAGACGCTGCGGACATCAAGGCGATATTCCCATTCACGCCACACACGCTCCAGCATATCTTCTGAAATGGACTGGATGGCAGCAGTACAAAGTTGCACTTCTTGCAGGTTTTGAGGCAATGGAGGTACATAGACACAATCCTTTATGTGATCCCATAAAAAGAAGTCGCAGATCGTCAAGTCAGGCGACCTCGGCGGCCACTTGTAGAAGATGATATATCATTTCCGGCACGTCCAATCCTTTTTCCTGATGTTCATTCTGATGTTCCCGAACATGTAAATGCCCGTGAGGAGGTGCTCCATCTGTTGGAAAATGAATTCGTTGCCTTCTTCTAATTGTGAAAATAACCATTCAGTGAGCATGTCAAGATAAGTTGAACCCTTGACAGTGCCCTCTAAAAAGGAAAAAGGGCCATAGACTTGACGTTTCGTCTCTTTCAACTTCCAAAATGACATGTAGATTCTGGCTCCCCCAAGTCCTAACATTGTGTCTGTTCACTTTTCCACTAACGTGGAATGTTGCTTCATCACTGAAAATTATTTTTTAACAGCTTTTCATTATCCTCCATTAGTACCAATAAATGTTCAGAGAAATCTAATCGTTTTGCAGGATCATCAGGTTTCAACTTACGCAGCAATTGCAGTTTGTAGGGTGAAACTTCAGTCGCGTACGCAGGATCTTGGATACGGGGATTTAGGATGTTTAACTGCTGACTAGCTCTACGGACACACTTTTTAGGACTACGTACAAATACCTCTCGACTTGTTCCACAATTCCCACGTTGACAGAGGAACTCCCTGAATGGCCTTTCCTTTGAGGACATATGCATCCACGATCCACAAAATCAGGGTACCACTTCAAAATTGATGTGTGTGTAGGAGCTTTGAAACCTTCGCCTAATAGCACGCTGAACCTGCACCAGACTCTGTGTGCTATGATATTCCAAAACACACTATGTTCTTGTGGGGTAGCAATAATTCCTTAAAACATCTTTAATAATAATAATAATAATAATAATAATAATAATAATACTAATAATACAATTTTAAAAGGAAATATTCAGTTTAACCCGTCTGCTAAATATCCAACAATGAACCCATATTGACTAAATCTCAAATGTGAGTGAATTTGGTTTCTGTGCTTGATTCCCGTGATCCCGTCCATTGTTGTCCACTGTTGGCACGCACAAAAATATTTGAGTTTTTCTTTCGAATGTCGCCAGCTTCACCCAAATACGACTATCCAAAGCGACGCAATACCAGTTCAAAGTATGACAGTATTTTTAAGGACACACTGTACTTTTGTTTGTTGTGTATTGAGGTTGGTTATTTTAGGAGTTGTATTTCAACTGTTGGGGGAGCCGAACACTTGAAATAGTTGCAACCGCGTATGGTACCCGGTGGCCTTCGCCCCAAGTTTAAGAATTAACTTTGTATTTTGAATGTTTCTTTAAATATATATATATTTGCCTCGGCTGCGTCAGTGTTAATTTGTAGACATGAATTTCTTAACAGGGTGTGGTGCGGGTGAAGAATGTAGGCTTACACAGATTATAATTGTTACTATAATCATTTTATTAATCCTTGACACGATTAAATAACACTTCACTTATATAGAGAGCTGTGAGATTCTTTTATTAATTACTTGCACTTTTTAACACGTAAACTTTGTAATATTCGCCGTAATGAATTTTCGTCTCACATTGAATACGTATTAAACTTCTCGAGGACGCGTCTCGCGTCCGCTTAGGAACGCTGTCTGCTAGCAACTACTTCTGAATTTGTAAATTTTGCTCCATTTCAGTTTCTGATTGGTTAATCCTACTCCAATAGAGTACTTTTATTTAACTTAAGCTTTTTTCTGGTTGTTGATTGGCTACTTATAAACTGTCTCAAAAATTACATTATTGTTGCTCCAAGAATTACTAGTAGCATTATTAAACTTTCTAATTCATTATTGCCTCAAGGTTACCTCATTGTTAGCAACTTTTAACCTATTATTCTCACAGCTCCTACATTATTAAATTACATAATACATTCACCTAACATTATTAATCATGTACATAATAATATAAACATATACAATTACTGTAATATACACTTTTTATATATTGTTGCATACACTAAGGCGGGCTGTTATTATATTTTATATTATATAATTTGACTGAAATCGTTTAAGTGTTAAAAATACTGCCTCAGTAAACAGCTTTAATATAAGATATTTTAGTCAAAATCGTTGGCCATTTTTTAGATCGTCAAACATTTCGAAAAATGTTCCGTGTAATGGGTAGCTTGGAGTGAGGAAGATACTGAGCCTAAATACCAACTTTGGTGTTGATCTGACTTTTCGTTTTTGAGGTATGCTGTTCAGAGACATACACATAGACACGGATCTTTTTCTAAAAATGCTTTTTTTTTAATTCAGTGGCCTCAAAACATGCATTTCCCGTGAAATCTCTGTACATATTTTTTGAGTAGAATGCAAAACCTTTTGTACCTACTAGGTACCTGGTGAAGTACCTAATAGATAGAAAACCGGCAAGGAAATGCATGTGAATGTAATACACTTTTGCACTAGCAAAACTCGCAGCTCCGCTTGCATTACTGCGTCAACTGCGGAGATTCTTCTCTTCTTTCTCTCTGTCGCTCTCTCTTTCCCCCCATTATGATTCTCACTCCCAATCTCTTCTCTGCTTTTGTTTCTTATTCCCATCTCTATGCAAATTATGTCATAGATGTTTTGAAAATAGATAGTAAAATTGTTTTTCTGTGGGTTAATTAAAATCCAAACATACGTAAAAAGGTTTAACAACACATCTCTACCTTAAGGGGAGGGGCTGCTGTATACCTCGATATACAATGTTTTAACTACTAAAGCTGAAGTATAACGTCTTGCAGGAATGCTGGAGTATTCAACTGTTATTTCGGTACAGTTTCATGTCTGTATCGCTTACTCTCTTTTTACGTTATTTTATTCCTTCACGATCAAATGTTTCAGTTTCTTTAAAATTAAAAGATACAGATTTAACTTGTTTCGCTGCATATTCTTTGTATCATTACTAAAAGTTTGTACTACGTGGGCAGTCCCAGAAGTACCTAACCTGATGTATAGATAGTGATTGTTGTTTCAAACAAATAACTGGTAGAAAGTACCGAGCTTATAAACCTTAAGGCTAAAGTTTGATGATGCTACGTCGTTTAGTAATTGTTTGGCAGCCATCAATAGTGAACGCTCTCAGCGAATTTGTAAACATGTATAAGACTTGTCATCGTTATGTGATACAATACTTTCATTTCAAAGGTCTTAGTCCAACTAATATTAAATCTGAGCTAGATTCTACTCTGGAGGGGTCTGCTCCTTCGTTTACAACAGTAAAATATTGGGTGGCAGAATTTAAGCGAGGCCGTAGGAACTGCTAAGACGAACATCGCAGTGGTCGAACAAATGAGATGACCACGCCAGAAATTGTGAGGAAAATTCACAAAATGGTATTGGATGACCGTCGACTGAAAGTGCGCGAGTTAGCAGACATCGTAGGCATTTCAAAAGTGCTGTACATCGCATACTGACTGAAAATTTAGACATGAGAAAGCTGTGCGCAAGATGGGTGCCGCGTTTACTCACAATGGAACAAAACCAGCATCGTGAAGATGTTTCAGTCGAGTGTTTGGTGATGTTTTGCTGCAGTAAAACAGAGTTTTTGTGTCGATTCATAACCATGGATGAAACATGGGTACATCATTCACACCTGAGACGAAGGAACAGTCAAAACAGTGAATTGAAAGGGGAAAATCAGCTCCAAAGAAGGCGAGACAGTTCCATATGCAGGCAAGATCATGGCGTCAGTTTTTTGGAATGTGTGTGGAATAATTTGCATTGATTATCTTCTAAAAGGAAAAGCAATCAATGACTAGTTTTTGCAAACTTGTTGCAGCATTTGAATGATGAAATCAAGCAAAAACGGCCGCAATTAGTGGAAAAGAAGCTTTTGTTTCATCAAGACAATGCACCAGTTCACACATCCATTATCACCATGGCCAAAATGATTGAGTTAAAGTTCGAATTGCTTCCTCATGCACCGTATTCGCCAGATTTACCCCCTTTGATTATTATCTATTTCAAAAGTTTAAGAAATAGCTTGGTGCTAAAAGATTTGCCAAAAATGAAGAGCTGGAGTCTGCAGTTGATGGCTATTTTGCAGAACTCCGTGGTTCTGAATATAAACAGGGTATTGAAGCTATTGAACACCGCTGGGAAAAGTGTATCTAGCTGAAAGGAGACTATGTAGAGAAATAAAGATGTTTTTTTCCAAAATTTTTGTGCTTTCTTTGTTAGTTTAAAAAATTGTTATTTTCCAAATTTCTGGCAATCACATTTTTCCCGTTCAACTTAACTGGTAGGAAATGATCTTTTATGCCTTTAAGAACACACACACACACACACACACACACACACACACACACAAAACATGTTTGTCGAACATACATCTTTAAAGCCGGTAATTATATGCATTAAAGTGATTACCTGAAGAGATGTTAGAATGGTAAAACAGCTGTCAGTTGTTTATGTGAGTTTTCTAATGCACCAAGTCAAAATTTAAAACTGCAAAAAATGTGAGTTTTTACTATTTTCGTTATTTTTGGAATATATCCTCCCCACTTAAGCTTGCGATCTGAATTACACTATTACCGTTAAAACTGGTTTATGTACTTAAACGAATAATGGTAATAAAAATGTGATGTGATACATTCACATCACCTTCTCTACCCTCTATCATTTATTAGTGTGTATACAAATTATTTTTACTAAAGATTATTTTCATATATACTACATTTTAATCCAAATAAAACTTTTTAGGAATACAAAGGAACAGTGATAGTCAAATGTATAAGGACTGGACGCTATACGCTGACCTTAAAATTCGATAGTTTCCATGCAATCGCGAGAAACAACTGAATGCTGAAAGGACTTTAAAGAATGACCAAGTAATGAACAATTCTGACCTTTAATGACGGATATCTCAAAAATGCTTATACGCCAAAACAACTTATTTGAAGTAAATCGTGCGTTTTAAAGAGATCTACCTTTTTAGAGCAGCACGTTTTCATCTACCACTTAAAAGTTTACCAGTTATACAAGATTATACAAAATTCCTTCCAAATGAAGAGGGCTTCACAGGCTATTTGCTAGCAAACTCAAGATATACATTTTATTTTTCATATAAATATCTTTAATATGTGGTATTTTTAGTCAAAAAAGGGGGGATTTTCTTGAAAATCTTCGTGTTGCATCCTTGGAAGGTACTGAACCTAAATACCAAGTTTGGTATTTATCCGACTTTTCGTTTTTTATTTATGCTGTTCACAGACAATACGGAGAGAGAGAGAGAGAGAGAGAGAGAGAGACAGACACACGGAGCTTTTTCTAGAAATGCTTTCTCTTGGATTCAGGGGGCCTCAAAACATGTATTTTCGGTGAAATCTCTACGTAGAATTTTAGGGCGGAATACAATATATCCCCTACTTAATATACGTAGTAGAGAAAGTAAAAATGATGACTTCTCAAATATTCATCCAGTCGCTATTTCGTAAATAACAAAATTTGTCAGATTCAATATGCTTTTAAAGTTTGCGTGTATTAAAATTCCCAATAATATAGGTGCGCGCGCGCGCACACACACACACACACACACACACACACACACACACACACACACAAAGTCAACTCTCTATGAAACCAAACTATCGACATTTTTAATCCTTTGGAGGGAATCTTAAAACTTCCCTTCTTAAGAGGTATTTTTTTTTATTCCCGCATTTAAGATTTCCTTTAATATTCATAATATAATTTGCTCTTGCTATTCTGATTTTCAAATTTTTTCCTTTTCTGTCCTATATTTTATTCTCTATCTTGTTGGTGTTCAGTGGCTATTAGCTGGGACGGCTACAAATCCGTCCTTTTCCTAAGAGCATTAATGTCGACCAAGAATTTTTTTTCTCTTTCATGCTTGAGAGACAACGAAGCGGGTTGTAGGAAAAGTTGTTTTTAATGGGGGTGGTTTAAAATGCGGCAATTCCGCATGACCTAGCAGTCAAACTGCTTGCGTCTTTTCATTAAGCTGTAACAGGATTCAGAATCTGTGTTAGCTTAACAACTGTAAAAGCCACAGCTGCCTTATTCATAAGGCAACTGCCGAAGAAATGCTACATGGAAAACTTTGTAGATTTCAGATTGTTTTGTTCTTGCGCATTTGATTTTTTGGATGGATTACGTCATTCACTGTCTTCGGTTTTGCTTTATATACTCAGTATCTAAAGTAGCAAAGTATTGTATTTGGACCAAAAATGCGGCGTCAAAGTATTTTCAGAAGCACTTTCTTAAGATGTGTTACATTAATATTACTTTCCCTGCCCAGTCAGTCTTCTACAAAGAATTCTTACAAAACCTTCTTGCTCTATCTACTTGTTATTGAAATAAATGTCTGAATAAATACTTTTCTTATACATTTCGTTTGTAGGTACAAGGGATTCACAGGAGGCTAAAGGAACAGTAAAAATTATAAAAAGCTGATCACTATGTCATGGTTTCCAAATTCCACTGTTTGCACGAAGAGAGAGGGAGAGAGAGAATAGCGACTTAGGAGTTAAAAAAAAAAATATATATATATATATAATACCGCAAAAATTGTTTGACTTAAATTGTGTGTTCTAACGAGATCTACATTTTTACTTTCTGTACCACGTAACTAATGGGAGAGAAGGTATTGCATTCTACCCAAAAATTCGATACCGAGATTTCACCGGAAATACGTGTTTTGAGGTCCGTGAATACAAAGAGAAGCATTTTTAGAAAAACGCCCGTCCATCGTGTGTGTTTCTGTGAACAGCATAGCTTAAAGTTATAAATACCTATCTTGGTATTTACGTTCAGTACCTTCGAAAGATGCGACACGGAGATTTTCAAGAAATCCCCCCATCACCAAGTTCACTTTATATGTAATATTCTTCTAAATTCCTTATTTTCTAAAAATGCCTCTAACGATTATGACTAAAATACCATAGATTAAAGATATTTATATGGCAAGTAAAATGCACATCTTCAATTTTCTGGGAATTGCCTTTGAAGTGTTCATTTGGAAGGAATTTTGTGTAATCTTGTATAACTGGTAAACGTTAAGCGATAGACGAAAACGTACTACACCAGAAATGTAGATCTCTTTAAAACAATTTATTTCAAATCATTTTTTGTGGCATAAGCTATTTCCGAAATATCAGTTATTAATGGTTCGAAGTTTTTAAAGATTTATGTATTTATAGCCGCTAAAACATCTTAGGTCGTATAGCGGCTTTTACAAGCTAATACAAAATACAGTAAGTATTTCTCATTACTTCTCATTAGTAGTTCTCATTAATTGTGTTATGGATACATTAAGAATAACTTTGAAGTTCACAGTAATACTGGTGAGTGACAATACAGATGATCAGTGAGACAGTAGCTATATCAAGCGATGTTAATGGTTAGTATTGCAGATGATAAAAGAGCGATTTACAATTTATTTAGTATTCCAATGTCACTGAGGAAAATCTTCAACTTGAAATAACCTGACGGGTTATTAATTGCTCTATGGAGTCCAACGGGTTTCCATATCTTTTCCTCTTGAGGTTGATTTGTTGGTATTTTGTGACTGTGTGTTTTAATGTCAAGGTAGCAGAGCAGAAGGGACATTTCAGTGTTTCGCCTTAAGTTATGAGACGAATATGGGTAAGTCTTGAGTAGCTTATGCGAATCATTGTTGCTATGATTTGATCTTGGCGTTTCATGGCATTGTAAGGAAAACGTTTAATTTCGTTATTCCTAGCTATGTGTAGTTTACTGTTGGAAGAGGAAAGCCATTGAAATTTCCAATTTCGTAGAATTCCCTTGAGGTATGATATTAAATCCAGGGGAAGAATTTTGGTGAAATAATCGACAGAGTTTTGAAGTACAACTCTTTTAGCCATGGAATCCTCTAATTCATTACCGGCGATGTCAACATGTGATGGAATCCAGACGAGAGCTACATGGTTGCTCCTAGCGAAAATAGATTGGATCAAGGGGTGAATCGGCCCTGTTATTGCTTGAAGGGAGCTTTTAGAACCAGTAAAACTTAACAGTATTTGTTATTGGGTGTCATAATATATGATAGTGCTTCCCTGAGAGCCAGTAGTTCGCAGGAGAAGATCGAAACTTGTCAGAGACGCAATGGGAAGCAGTGGAATTGGTGTCTGTGGTCGCCACATATTCACATTTGTGATCCGTTTTTGAGCCATCTGTGTATAAGTGCTTGCCTTGCGGGTATTGAAATGTCAACTCTCGGAAAACTTGAATATAAACGTTATCACTAGTGACGGATTTTTCCTTTTTGCTGAGTTCCATATTAATTTGTGATATTTGGATTCTCCATGGTAGACATCCAGGTCCAATTGATGCGTCCAGTATTGCTGGTATTGTGAACCCGATATCATTTAGGATAAGCTAGTATCTTCGTTGGAATGATGAATATTTGGAGATGAAAAAACAGTTGATGTATCTGTAATTGCGATCTGGATGCTACTTGTGCGTAAGTTATGATGAATGGTTTTCTTCTGAAAGCCAGAGGTGGTTCATCGGTTTCAACTTGGAGTCTTGCTGTTGGGCTGCTCCTGAATGCTCCGAGGGCTATGCATAATGCTGATGATTGAAAGACTATTTAGCCGATGCGTAGATGATGGATCCGTAATCTAGCGTTGAGCGTATGATGGCTCTATAGGAAGAGAGCAAGACTTGGAAGTCTGCCCCCAATTTTGAGCCGCTGAACATCTCGGGATGTTAAGCCTTCTGAGGCAGTCTTCACGTAAGGATCGGATATGCCACGTGTGAGCTTTTCGTCAAAGATCATTCCAAGCAATTCTAAGAGTACTGGTGTTAGAGATTGTTTGGTCATTCATGTTTATGTTAGAGAAGTTTGGACTTCTCCTCTGGAGAAGGTAGTAGATCTGGGTTTGTTTTCAGAGGATCAGAAACCTGTTGTGTTAGTCCATTCCTGCAGTGCCTTATTTGTACTTTGTAATAGTTTGTTGTGTCGTTTCTGGATTTTTTCCTGAACAACATAATATAGTTAAATCGCCTGAAAGAAATTCACACTAACTGGTGGATTTATTATACTTGGTGTGTCATTTGACTTATTAAGAACAAGGTAACACTGAGGATAGATCCTTGAGGAACTCAGTTTTCAAAATGGAAAATACTGGACATTATACCATTTATCCGCACCTGAATTTGTCTATTCTGTGAAAAGTGTGTATAAAGTGTGTCATATTTCCTGAAATTCCATGGTCAGTTTTTTAAGGTGGTGTCTCTACCATGTCATATCGTAAGCTTTCTCTATATCAATGCTAACAAGTCTGAGATGATTTCTGTCCCTTAGGGCGTCTTGTATGTTAGATTCTAACATGATCAGGATGTCTAGTGTAGAATGGTGGGTCTAAAATTGAACTGAAACGGACTAAAGAACCGTTGACTTTCCAGTGTTCATTGTAGACATTTGTTAATACTTTGTTCCATTAGTTTTCACCGGAAATCTCGGTATCGAATTTTTGGTGGGATGCAATATTTCCCCTACTTACTATACGTAGTAGAGAAGATAAAAATCAAACTCGTATAAATTCAAAATTTCGTGGTTTTTGTCGGCAAGGTCTTAGAGTATTATCCAAGATACCTAACCATTTAATTGAAATACATTTTCCGTTTTCGCACAGCAGCTTTGGTATTCGGTAATGCCATAGTATCTTGCGATGCTGCGTGTAACTATTGCGCGTCTTTGCTGAATTCCGCAATATTCGTATTATTTTATTAATTTAAGGTCTTGCCGTTACTTTTGAAGTTCAGTTTTTTGCCGTAATTCAGAAATTATAACTTGGTCTAATTGCATGGCGATTTCTTTTTCAAATAATAGTAAGTCATTTGAAACGTTTCTACTTTTTCTGCCGCTTACCCATGGCAGTAGAGGAAGTATTGCATTCTACCCAAAAATACAAAATCGAAATTTCACGAAAACACATTTTTTGGGGTACCATGAATTCTAAAAGAGCATTTTAAAAAAAAGTTCAGAACGCGCGCGCGAATGCATATGTGTAACATAGCTTAAAAACGAAAAGTTGGATAAATACCAAAGCTGGTACCTACTTATTCGATTTCAGCATTTTCCAAGAATGCGACATAAAGATTTCAGGAATACACCAAGCCCAAATGACCCTTTACATGCAAATTACATTATAATTTATTTGCTGAAAATTGGCTCTAACGATTGTGAACCATATGTCTAATATACTTTACATCACTAATAAAATGAATATCTTGAATTTTCTGTTAACTGCATTATGAAGTCCTCTTTATCCTTAAAGGAGGACTGAACTAAATGTTTAATGACTTCTGAACAATAAAATGTGAACAATTCTGAGCACATTGTTGAAAACCCCGGCGTTCTATTACCTCTTGTTTTCATTCTGGAAACACTTTTATTTAACGCTCAACTCGCAATAACAACGTCATAAGGCTAGCATCGTGCCACGCTACTGAATGTCACTTGCATTAGGCTTGCGTTGTGTTTAATTCCTGTCGTTATTTTGTGGTTGTAGGAAGTTTTTCTTTCGTAGTGTTCTGTGAGGTGTAGGTTAAGAATGCCTGCGTGCAGTGCTTATGGTTGTGAAAATAATTCCGGCGTAAACAGAAATGTTGGTTACAATATTACTCATTCCCTGAGATAGAGATAGGAA
The DNA here is from genome assembly GCA_030765065.1 of Deroplatys truncata. Lineage (NCBI taxonomy): Eukaryota > Metazoa > Arthropoda > Insecta > Mantodea > Mantidae > Deroplatys > Deroplatys truncata. The sequence continues at coordinate 244,531,085 of CM060975.1, read as the reverse complement.
GCGACACGTGTACAACAAATGAGTTGCTGCTATGAAACAAAAACGTTGTGCCAACCAAAAATGCTAGAGTATGTGGAATGCATTTAAAAATGATTTTAATGAGTCGGATGTTATAAAAATAAGAATAGTGAAGAACGAGAAATTCCAAAGCCCTAGATAGACTGCAAGATAATTCGGTGGCTTCGAAATTTTTAGGACTTGAAGAAACACCTCTCAACAGAAAGATATTGAGCTTTTCTTTGAAGAAAACTGCTACAGCTAGTCGATAATTCAGTAAGCAATTTTCAGCAAGAAAGTGAAGCCACGCTACAAAGTTGTGGTATAAGTAGCGTGATACTCGGAGACTCTTGTTTTATTGAACAAATTAAATTACATGGAATATTTCTACTTTGTCACTTATACATATTAAGTAGCTTGACATTTACAGAGTCTTGTTTTAATTAATAAATTAAATTAAATGGAGTATTTTTACTTTGTCACTGACAAATATTATTGTGTTACTTTTGTACATGTTCAAAGTGTCCTCCCTCAACATTGACACAGAACTGTAAAGGTTTGCAACACTCAGGTAACACGCACTCTGACACAATGTCTTATTAGCGTCTACTTCCTGAAATGCCTGTGTAATGTACGGCAGTGTGTAATGTTGGGACAGTAAAGCCTGGTTCACAACCACCCGGTAACGGTAACCAGAACGGAAACGAGAACGGGAAGCAAGAAATTTTGATTCACAACAGCCCGGTAACGAGAACAGGAATGCATATCGATCACAAAGTGAAAGTCGATTTTGCGCATTGGGATTTCATTTGTTTTTAACTGACCAATGACATTTTTTCCCCTACTTCCAATTTAGCCAAGCCAACGTCAAAATTCGATAGAGTAAGCATTATCTAAATGCATATTCATTACATTTCCGATCCCTCTACTTATGCCAAACTTTCATTCCTTTATTTAATGGCATACATTAAAATTGTTTATTCTTTTTTCATTTCCACCGGATTTAGCTGTTCTTTGTAGCTTTTGCCATTGTTTTTAGGTAATAGCCAGTTTTGAGTTGCATATAAACAAACTAAAAATGATCCCTTCACCAGAGGAACCAACGTTGATTAGATTTGTGGGTATCGGGATGAGGTTAGGAAGCACATTTACTACTAATTCCTTCCAGTTTCATGTTTCCAGCTTGCGACTATAGAGAGTACTAGTGGCTGTTTCATGTCACGGCCGCTTAGAATAACCTCTAGAGTGAAGAGTCTAATATGCACAATAGGGATCTAATATGCCGTGCCCGGGAAAGAGAACGAGAAAGTTAAAAGTTGGGCAACTCTTATTCCCGTTCCCGGGGCCCGGGAAGGCTTCCCGTCGGTTGTGGACACTCCCATTTGAATACATGTATTTCATCTTTCCCGTTCTCGTTCTGGTTACCGTTCTCGTTGGTTGTGAATCAGCCTTAACTGCTTTTCTGGGGAGCACTTTCTCTTTCAGAAATTCTCAGAAGAAAAGGTCGATTGCGGTGAGGTCAAGAGAACGAGGAGGCCACCACTTAGTTTGTCCACGCCGGCCAATCCATCTATTTGGGAACCTCTAATCCAGATATTCACGGACAGCCAATGAAAATGAGGCGGTGCACCATCCTGCTGAGGAAAGAAAAAAAACATCTTGAGCGTCATCTCACCCTTGGATCTGTGGCACGACTATACCTTGTAGCATCCACAAGTAATTTTCACCTGTGTCAATAGCATCAAAGAAAACAGGGCCGATAACCCAGTCACATCATAATCCCTCCCAGACTGTGACATCAGTCTGGTTCAATGCAGTCTCCATGACTACGTTTGGATTAATGCCACTACAAATCGCACAATTGTGTTTGTTGACATGTCCGAACAACTTGAAGCATGCTTCATCAGACCAGATTATTTTGCGCAACATGTCAGTGTTGTATTGCACTTCATTTAGTAGTATGTAACAGAACTACAGGCGTCTGTCGGGATCATCCTCCAGTAAGCCATGAAGTAGTCTTGGATGATATGGCTTCATGTGAAATGTCTTCAACTCCTATGCAGAGACCAGTCCGAATTCCTAATGCAAAGGAGATTCAATGGGTTGACTTCTTCGGACTTCCTACAAACACCTATGCAACCAACATCTCATTTTCTTCTGTGCACATTGATCGGAGCCGACCGGATTTTGGAGCGTTGTGAACGGATCCTGTTTCATCGAACTTATTGCGAAATGAGCAGATGGTCTGACGACTGGAGATAGGTCTGTTGAATGTATCTCGCCAGTGAACCTGCACTGTCGCTGTTTCCACACTTCCAATACTCCTTGAGGATCCACTTCTCCTCCACACTGTAATTACCCGTCATCACTGTTTAGTGCTTATAAATAAGAAAATAAGTATCAAACTACTTATGCCGCACCTGTAGTTTCTGAGTCTTTACATGTTGAGTTGAAGATAGATACTGAAATACGGTGCGAGTTGGGAACAAACTGTTAGTGCTATATACGGCGCTAATGTGAATCAAAGTTTGACTAATGAGGAAAGCGAATCTGTAGCTGTAGATGATGAAGATTGTAAATCGAATAAATATTTGAGGGAACCCAGTGAAGATGGAGAAGATGATGTGCATATGTCCAGAAAATATTGCTTTGTGTTTGTATGTGTAGGTAAATTGCGCTATTAATTATTTATTACGCATGTGGTGCGACTGTTACTGAAAGAGAATCTAACACATGAGGGTCATTAGTGTGAATTATAGCTCATATGTAATCAGGTATACTTATGAGTGTTGCTCTGGAGGCGAAAGTGGAAATCTGAAAAGTAATGTGTGTTTAGGTTTAGGCATGTATCTTTGTGGCATGGCATTTAACTGTTTCTTGGCATTCTCAAAGGCAATAAAATTATTAATTTTTTAAAATTATATTGCTATAGACTTGCTTAAAGATATGTTTTATATAAACAACCTGGTTAAAAGAAAAAGAAAAGTACGAGTAATTTTACAATTGCCATGAATGATTCAACTTTATGTTTGTGGGAATGGACAGTACGAGTCCCGATGATTCTCTACTAAATATATGACATTCTGTAATGAGTTTGCCAACAAATAAAATATACTTCATAATTGTACAAAGAGGAACCGTAAGTAGGATACTGTGAAAGCTGCTTGCGAAGATATACTGGCATCTATGAATGAAAACCTGCCCATAAAATTGTTCCTGACAGACAAACACACAGGGGTTTTAGAGTTTTGATGAAAAAGAAATTTCTGCTTATACACCATGCATTTGAAGTAGGGCATCTTGCTAAATCGCTTATGAAAATGTTTAACAAGATTTCAAAATCGTCGGTCCTTTATGATTGGAATCATGCTATTTATAATCATCTGTGGTAGGCATCTTGTACTTGTGAAGGTAACAGTGTACTCTTAAAGGAAGTGTTCGGGTTAACTTTAAATCCCATTACTAATGTCCATAATTGGGTAGGTTTTGAGAAAGTTCATTCATGTGCTGATTATGTTTTGAGTGAATAAAGAATTAAACACTTTGTGTAAAAATTCCATAGAATACAATGACTTGTGCAGTATCATTTAATAATGGAAGATTTTAAACTGGCGTTACGCATATAAATAATTTTCATCATACAAGAAGCTCTGACTTCTGTCGCAATAAGCGCTTGAAGTATGTCCCAAAACGAACAGTTTTCATTTCTAGGCATGTATGTCAGATCAATGATAACTGCTCTAAATCATAATTTTCACCAACGGAAAAACTTAGGACAGTTATGTCAGCTGGAGACTGGTTGTATAAAAGCAAGTATGAGAGAAAATAGCTTATACGAGTGGAGACAAAACCTTGTAACATATAGTCAGTGAAGTAAATGAACAAAAGTTTCAATACGAGTAAGTTGTACCAGGAATTACTGACCATAGTGACATTCCTTGTATATTGGCTCATACCAGAAAATTAAACCTAATAAGCAGGAAATGGGAGGCCGGTACTTCTCTCGGTTTGGATTACCTTTGTGAGAAAACACTAATAAAATACTTGAATAATGAGACGAGTTCAAAGAAATGACACTTTAAAGCATGGGTATTCACAGTACTATACTGACTACATATTCCTGTTAAAACTTAACGCTATGGCTGATCAGCTGCTCCGGCAGGAGATACTTGCTTCAAGAATGCTGGCTAGCCGTATGACGTCGCCACAGTGCGCTGTCGGTGGAAAATACCTTGTAGATCCTGACGGCAAGTCGTACATTGCTGCGGTTTTTAACATTATTACACACAACCTAAGATCTTCTAGAAAATTAAATAAAATAGACAAGTGCATTTTTAGTTCAGTCCTTTAATTAATTAACGAGACTGTCAGAGATAGACAAAAGCCTACTGCTTACTACATGAACAAATGTTGAGCTTAATCAAACATACAATTTGTCAACTTTTCTGTACATTAGTCGTTTTGTAATATTCGATGTTACATCTGCAAGTTTTCCTATATTGAGCTGGCACGCAGCATCTATAAAGAATCTTAGAAAATTGTGATTTTTATTTTATACCCCACGGGTTAATTAGTAAACGAGAGAGAGAGAGTGAGTGAGAGGGGGAAGGGACACTTAGGATATGCGAACACTTGCATATTTTGTTTTCCGTATCGCACAAGAAGCCAAGCCCGTATTACTTAATTTGGCATTATTTGTAGGCAATTCTTATTTCATATATATGTACTGCAATATGAGGGATTATATAAGGTTGTAAAGGGTAAAGAAAGCGGTGTGATTGTTACATACCGGACTTGTAAACAATACTTCAATTTAAATGTTTTGATCACTTTGTCAGCTCGTAATTACGTGCTTAATGCATTGGGTTTTATTCTTGAAATAAACATGATATATTATTTAATGTTTTGAGTTTTATCAGATGAATGTTTTAGCATGAAAGCATTTGTGGTCTTGCATATATCGCTTTAAAGAAAATGCACATTTTAGTGCTGATTGAAATACTGTGAGACTGCAAGTGAACCCCCAGGACCTACAAAGTAGATACATCTGCATGATGAAACTGAAATTTATGCATTAAGACGTAATACAATTTTGATTTATTGATCGATACGTAACGGAGCATGTTAGTATCAGAACAGAAGAGGAAGTTAACAGGTTTGAATGACATACTATAAGTGTCCAACATGTCATCGTTGAAAAGGGGTCGCAAGGAAAGATACGCCGAGAAGCATGTCACCGACTTGCTCGGTAATAATGTTACTTTGTTGAATATTTTGAATAGAGTGGTGAGACGCCAATGTAAAAGAACTTGCCAAGGTATTCATGCTGTGTTCTTAATGAGAGACGTGCTCACATTTCTGACCTATTTAAGATACTTCCCAAACAAAACTCCCAGGCTGCTCTTACATCACGCTCTGCCGTCTTAATTTACCTTTTTCTCCCCTTTCCTTGTTGTGTTGTTGTGGTTAATTAAGTAATGCCAACCCAGAAGGTGAGCATTGCTGTTTAAACGGTGTATTTAACCTTCACCGTGGCTAAGGACCGAGCGAGAACCACGTTAAGCTTCATTACTGTGAGAAACGGTCGCACTGAGGCCTGAAGGGCACCATTATCCATTTACGTGGATAATTTGTTACACCTTCCTTCACTCTGAGCTTAAGGGTGATATTATGTTTTGAAACATGGTCTGCAAATTGAGGCAGCAAATTCTATTTATGTAGTCAGATTATTGCCAGTCTTTTCAGATGTTTTACCACGAGTTCATTTGTATATTTGAAATGTAGATATTTATCGTTTTTTTTTTGCATATAAGAGGGTTGCAAATATAGATGGGTGCTTTCAAAAGTGTAAGGTAGCCTATCTCCATATCGATCAAAGGATTTAGATTTATTAAGGGTTTTTATAAGACAGGATAGTTTTTGAGAGATATAAGGTAGTTAAATTTTTGTTGGGTCGTAAAATGTAAGGGCACAAATTTTGGTCCAGCGGTTAATCCGTTTAGATTTGTATATTGTAAAAATATGAGTAGGAAAAATAATCAGAAATAATATAAATGGGTATTGTGGACTCGTGAAGCCAAACAAGAGCAAAGTATCAGTATAAATTTAGGTATTTTGCCAGTCTGATTTCGTTTTCTTTCCCGCCCCCCCCCGTTTCCTTTATCTAAGGTAAGATACCTGTTTCACAAATGACATGGAGATTTCAACGGAAGAACATGTTTTGAAGCCTCCTGATAAATAACAATTTTTTTTAGAAAAACGTCTGTCTAAACCATGTGACTCGACGAAATTTCGTGTATGTTAGGCAACTTTTAAGAATGCACGGAGAAGACGTTACGTCAGGAAAAAGGTCTCTGATGGGTACAGTGTGGAACTCGGTGAGAAGAGTAAGTCAGTTAAGGCAAGCGTATACGCGAGGTTCCTAAGGGAACGCTTTGCTTTGCGATTGTAAAATGGCCTGTTCTGCCCTTCCCTTCTCTATGAGCACCTTATCCAGATCAGCTCCTATGTCACACAGCTCTGCTAAGCTCCACGTAATCGAGTTGGCTGACCCTCTGTACATGAAAAACGTTTCGCCATTTTCAATATGCAAAAATTCATGTTAACGATTCTGAATAATATATAAGATTGAGATTTTGGCATGAATACGAATAATATGGGAAGTTTACTTTTCATTTTACCTGAGCTCTATGTAAATGAGAAATAACAACGAAAAAATAAAGGTGTCTTAAAAAACCAAAGATTTCGTTAAAATGTGCATTTTGATAAATAATTAATGTGGAATTAATCATTTCGAATTATTCGTTGTTCCTTTTAAATTTTCAGGAGTTCTACCAATATACTTTGAAATGTTAAGTGGTATTTCTATCAGCTCGAGTATAGAGTAACGAGCTTGGCAGCTGAATACGTCTGCCTCTCTATGAAACCATTCCTGAGAAATATTTATTAGGGCTTACAGCATAAAATGTAATTTGTAGAAGACTCTGAAAGAAAATATGTCCTGTGGTTGTTACACTTATGATATTTTATATCCCTTCCGTACTCGGGCGTTTCATTCATATTCCAGTTTAGCAACGTTTTGCGATCAGCTGTTTTGCGCAAGTGCCGCTACATTTAAGTGCATACCTCTCGAAAGGAGTATGTCGCAGGTGATAGCTTTTCAACATATTATGCCGCAAGTTCTGCTTGAACAAGGGAAAGGCGCGGGACAAAGCCTGAAAGAAAAGGTTGTTATTAGTAGCTGAGTCATTTCATTCCTGTTTAATTACTTTAATTAGCTTACATCTGGCGTTGCATATCACTAAACCCCTGGAGACGGGAAGAGACACAATCAATATTCTTTTGCGTTATCTAACTTTGCACTAATCGGCATTCAAGTTCCTCCTGGAATCCTCTAATTGCGACTGCTCAAATGGCCGCAGACAAGCTTCATGTCCCTTTCTCCAACCTCTCTAGTCACTTGATGACTTTCTAGCCGGCAGGTTCGTCCAGTGAGGCATCAGGTTTCAGTTCTCGAATATTCTATCTATAACGAGCATACCCTTATACTAACGGATACTGCCCATCCCTTAATTAGTTCCATATACTGCAGACTTCACTGTCCTTTGGATTTAAACTCTCCAATTATTACTTTCTCTACACCTACTTCTAGTAGGTAGAGAAAGTATTATATTTCCCCAAAATGCGATATCGAGATTTCACCCGAAATGCATGTTTATAAAAAGGTCTGTGAACAACGTAAGTCAACAGCGAAAAGTCTGATAAATACAAACGGCATCTTCCAAGGATGCGATACGAAGGTTTTCAAGAAAATCCCCTATATCATATTACCCTTTACATGAACACATTTTGTTTATTTTTTGTTTTCTCAAAGATGGTGTTAACAATTTTGATTAAAATTCTACATGTTTAAGATATTTTAATCAAACCGCTGTTTTGTGTTTTCGTGCATGACAAATAAAATGTTTATGTTGAATTTTATGGGAGAAGCTTGTGAATTCCTCTTGTTTCGGAAAGCATTTTGTGTAAAGCAGAGAGGTAGACAGAAACTTAATTCACAAGATTGTATATCTCTTTGAAATAGACAATTTACTTCAAATATTTTTTGCGGCATCAGTAATTTCCGAGATAATCGATATTATTGATTTGAATGTTTCAATATTTGGCATTATTTGAAACCCTGTCACTATTCAGTTGCTTCTTGCGATGTCATGGAAGGAGCACGGAATTTCAAAGCCAACATAAAGCGACCCGCTTATTAAATATTTGGCTATCGCTTCTCTCTCCTCAATCTCCTCTGTATATACAACGAAATGTGTACCGAAACTATTTCTGTGAGTGGATACGTTTTTCTCTTGCAGATCAATGGTTGATCAGCTCATTCTGCTTGGGCAGCAGCTGGGCGATGCAGTCTCGTAGCTTCTATCAGCAAAAATATTCTGTGGATCCCCTTGAACATTCTGGGTGATTTGTAGATAATGTCATAATAGAGCCGATTTTTTTATTACTCGGTGAAATTGCTGTATAGGAAATGAACCGTTCTCTTCCCCCCTTTTACTTCATCAGATTCATGCAGGACAATCGATGATTGCAGTAGTCGCTGCAGGCTTTTACTGCCACTGTGCACAGAGATGCTGAAGGAATGTTAAACAGCTATACAATTTCAGCAGTGAAAGAGGGTGAGATTTAAGAAAGAAAGGAAAAAAGAAAATAGGACGCCAGCTAATGGACTATAACATAATTTGTAGTCGGGTTATCACGAATTATTTTTCAGCCGTAAAATCAAAGACAAAATAGAAACTTTGAACATAAAAGAATGCGCTATATAGATATCAGATACAAATCAATGCACGTATATGGGGTGCAATGACCAAATTAAATTCATGAAGCAGTAAAAAAGGCTTGATGTGATACATTTACATAAATTTCTCTACCAAAACAAATTCGCGTAATATATTAGTTATATTTTAATGTATTTATACCTATACATCGTTTTCTTATTTCTATCCACGTTTTGTTACGATATGCAGACTGATCCTAAAGGTTGTGCACAAATTTAAGGAGTTTATAGAGAAGTGGAAACACAACACGTTTAGAAAAGCTACTTATGGGCTGGGAAGCAATTCTAAGTCAGTGCAAGCTTGGGAATATCAGGAATTATAATCAGTTTATTTTGTACACACACTTGGAGTAAGAACGGTCGTGTTTACTCAACAGTTTTGTATTACAAAAGGTGTTCGAATGGCGACCATCTTAATCAATACAGGCATAATATCGTCACAGAAAATTACGGCCTACTCTACCAAATACTTCCTGCGCTCACGAAACTAATCAAACGCTTTAAGTACCTTGGCGAGAAGTTTTGTTGGTCGGGGACAACTGATATCGCGTACAAGATACTTTTAATGTGCCCCCACAAGAAGAAATCAAATGGCGTCAGATCAGGTGAACGGCGTGGCCATTAAGCAGGATCTTTCCTTCCGATCCAGGACTCGGGATATGTGTAATTTAGTATGTCACGTCAATATAAAAGTGCAGACGCTTCGTCTAGGTGCATCGGGGAGGCTTACATTGAGCACACGGTTAAGATAAACTTATGGGTCGTTAAAAGGGTATAGCCACATTGCGCACACATGAAATATTTGTACCTGTAGTACATTGCACATTGTGCGCACACGTGGAACTTTATATTTAAGTTAACTGGAATAAAGAAATGCAATTTTCCTTCACTTTCAGATTTTTGGGATTAGGACTACCTAAGTAATACCACAACTTGCCGCTAATATGTTTTTGGTATTACTTCGGCGACTTAATTGCTTCTTTATTGTTTTAAAATAACAAATTACAAATAATTTTACGCCATTAAGCAGTATGTTACTTTTACTGTAGTGGTAAGCAGCCCGTTTAAGAAAATCAAAGCGGGCTACTTGTCCGCGAATTTGTTATTTTGTTATATGTTGGGTAGTTTCAATAAGATGCTCTTGTCTTTGAAAGTGTTTGCGATTTTTTGATTGTCTTTGTTGCTGGTTGTTGGGGTTGACTTTAATATACCTCTGCTTGGATATTTTTTAAAGCGTCAACTAAAGCAATGTGAAAATTTTCACGCAAGTTCGTTGTCCGATCTGATAATCTTGTATATCGACATTTAAAACCGTCGCGAACCAATAACTTTTGACCTCTCTTACTTGGCATCGAGAACACGGCGCTGTTTTTAACGACGATTAACACCACACACCACTGCTGCTGCTGCTGCTGCTGCTGAAGGACGAATGGCATATAAGGGCTGCACCTGCTTATCAGTTTTGCCAACTAAGAAACCATTATAAGGACGTGTGTGCAATACGACTATGCGACCGCGAGGTGTGCGCTGTGTGACCATTAGAATGTGTCATTGTGTGCAATATGTTCCGCCCGGTTACATCCACATCTGACCAGGTTTATTAATCGTCTGCATCAATCGAACCACATTGTAAAGTAGGCTTACATTCGCAAAGTTCTTCCTGACATCTTCAAGCTTCCACTGACTCGGGATTACTTCACAGACTTTAAGTTCCCTTTCTAATGTTGTATTTTGACCCCTCTTTAAGCTTCTTTATTTTGTGCGCAACCCTTTGAACCATCCTGTATTCTTGATTACTAATTGTTCCAAGTAAACAATATGGACTTGGTTATGTAAACCACGCGGAAGCAATATTCAAGTGTTTATTTGTGGTTACAAGTCTTGCAATGCAAAAAAACCAGGTGGGGCAGTTAAAAAAAGAATCGCAAACTTTCAAGCATGTCCGTTAGATAATGCACTCACATTTGGGAAGGGTGTAAACTTGCTACGTGAAATATTTCTAAAGCGGCTAGCGCTGCGAAAAAAAAAAAACCCATGTAAACCAAATAATTTGGTTTTGTCTATATCTTAGTGTCCTAGTTTTACAAAATTCAATCAGTAAGGGGGACTTGAGAGCCTACTCCATAAAATGGAGTATATAGATACGTTTTATTATTATTATTATTATTATTATTATTATTAATATTAATATGCCAAACATTGCTGTCCTAATTAAAACCGTTAGACCCATTTTAAAGAAAATTAAAAAATAACGAACATTTTTTCCAAGCAAAGGGTGGTTTGGATTTGGAATATTTTCTTTAAAAGCTCCGTGTCATATCCTTTGAAGACACTGAATTTAAATACTAAGTTTGGTGTTCATCTCTCTTTTCGTTGTTTTTTTTCTTTCTTCAGTTATGCTGTTCACAAACACACACATATATTTTTTCAGGGACCTCAAACATGTATTTCTTTACAACGATATGTGGGTGGAATACAATACTTCTTCTACCTACTGTGGTAGATGATGGAAAGGATAGTAGTTATTAATACAGGAATTGGCATATGAAAACTTACGGTACTGTAACACGGTAGGCAATCCTAAAGCTATAAAGATGCGATTCGGCTATATAGCCAATGTCTTCGCGGTTTTCTGTTTATTCTGCGTACAATTTAGTTCCTGTTTTGTTATTCACGTGACGCTTATTATATTCCATATGTGTCAATATGTGGTCGCAATTCAGTGCACGCTTCGCGGCTTAAACGGACGCTCAGTCCAGAGTGCAAGTTTCGCTGTGGAGGAGTGCATACTCGTTAGGAGTTTATATGTGGGAACTAGAACATGTACATCACTTCAGCCTGTAGTCATCAACGCTAGACGGCTGGAAGCCTGGTTGAGCAGTGGCATGTGGTGCGATGTTCCCCTTGATGACATCATAGCAAGGACTTGTCTCCCCCACTCCCTCAACAAACACTGTTCTATAAACACGCTGCTCGCACAGAAATGACTTTTATTGTGTGTGTGCACTGCGGGCTTAGGAGTGGAATGCTGTATAACCGCGCTTCGGTTTCAACATGGCTGCTGAAATGCAGCACTTAACATTGTCTTTTTTGGCTCCATAGAAGTATTTGTAATCTCTTGACGCCCACTACATTTTTACTGTCTCGCTTGTATTAGAGGGAGGATGTTTTCTAGTCCAATAATGTCACTTGGCGTGTGCTCTATGTTAGTGTCCCCCAAACGTACCCCCATGCAATCACAATGGCCTCCCCCATACGATTATTATAAATATTTTTATTTTTGTCGAGAAACGCAACTATTTCAGAGCGATGTAGAATAAATCAGAAGTTTTCAGGATTCACAATAGACAATAACTAATTTTAACAGAACTGCAGGATACTGACTGAAAAATAATGTAAATTCAAATATATATATATATATATATATATATATATATATATATAAAAATGACCGCATGTCAGCAAATCTTGAGCATAAGGCTGTCAAATCCAGTGCGTTGTCGTGAACATAGGTTTTACTTCCCACGTTCATTTATTGTAGGTAATACCACAAGAGGTTAACGAATTTATCTGATTAATTTCGTAACCCCGAATGGTATTTATATTCGTATATAAATCTGGCTATTTAAGCTGAGGAAGTGACCCACTCTTCTCCTTCATTAATGAAAGAAACTAAAACAGTAATCTGGCTCCGCGTTCACCCACCTCAGTATCTGTTTATCCTTCTCATAGGCGTAACTTAAAGGATCATTCCAACATCCTTTTCAGTATACGTACATACCGGTGAGAGGAAATCAACACAATTGATTCAATGAGTTCTTGGATTTGCGAGCAATTCCAAGAAATTGGGTATTTAATGAATATACGTTAAAAGCATTGAATGCCATATTAACTCCCGTCTCCAGCCTGCACAAGTTTGAATGCGAATTTTATTCCCAAAATGCAATGCGTTAACTAAAAGCTAACTAGGGCACTAGATCCGAAAAGATGTATCATAGAGAGCACAAGCTATTGGAATTCACCAAAGATGAACTGTGACATATCCTCCCCCCCATTATAGTGCTCTCTGGTTATATTTGGTGATATTCCGTTCTGTTCAGTTGACATCAATAGCAGCAACTGCTTCTAAAATATACCCTTGTAAAGATAGGACTGTAGTTGGTGTTAATTGCAGCTGTTACTTGGGCGGCGCAGACAATTCCCTATTGTTGAATTTAAAGCAAATAATCCTTGGTTGCGTGAAGGTCATTGTGTTCCACATGTGCGTTGATATGGTATTGTTTTAGTGATTACATATCTGGTCCACGTTTTGTAACTCGTTTTATAATACAATTTCAAATACAATACGATAGAATATTTAGCGCTGGGAAATGGTTTGATCCAGAAGTGTTGTTTTGAAAACAAGATTTGCAAAATAGAATCTACTGACTGGCTTGAAGCTAATACTCAACATTGTAAGGTTGGCAGTACTTCAATTAGTATAATATCGATTTTGAATCCTTGGTTACTACCATTGTTTTCCTCTATAGTACAAATATTTTCGAAATAACCGGCAATGGTGAAATTCATAAATGCTACAGGTTTCCAAGCGAATCTTCGAAATTCATCATATCGTTTGCAAGAGAGTGCCAGCCAAATTTCATCTTGAAAATCCACCCGTTTGTTACTAAGAAAAGCTAAGATTTTGTTATATGTGTGATTTCTTTTTATCCATTTATATGCCGCTTTAACATCTAGGTCATATCGGGGACCTTTGTTTTTGGAGCAATTGCTCATGACAATGAAGTTCACTTGTTTACTGTTTGAGTTTATCTTTGAGTTGTCTTTAAATTCACACACACTCTCTCTCTTTCGCACTTCCAGACTCTAGCAAGGATAGGGAATACTTATTCTGTGGAAAGAAAAATCCCCCCTCCAGCTGGGAATCAAGCCCAGGACCTCTGTATTAGGAGGGAACATGCTAAACACCACACCACAGAAGAAGCATCATGTAAGAGTATTGCATATAATGATTGCTTAAAATATGAACATACAGAACAGCTGTATGTACGTAACGCTGTCAGACTGAATGTATACGGTTTCTTGCTGGTTGGGAATGAAGCCTGAAAGGATTTAATCGCCCAAGGTAATGATTACTTCCAGCAGAACCGCCTCGAAACATCTTGCTTTATATGCACCATTTCTACCGGCAGTTTTTAAAGGAAGAGATGATATTTATCCAGGTTGAACATTCTAGGAATGCGTAGCATTTGACTGTGAATAATATCTTACAAATGAGACTCATAATAAGTGGCTAACGGTTTAACTTCTGTGACTTTAGATTACATATAAGTACGATTTTCGGTATGTCTGTGTGCGTAATTGTTTTTTAAAGAGTTTCAGAGGAGGTTTAGAGCCCCTTAAATCAAGTAGTTTTGAATACGGAGAAAAATGTTTTTCTCCATAACGAATGTTCCGTACGTATTGTAATGGATACTGTAACTAGTATTTTGTCTTCGTGAAATCTACACAAAAGTAATTAAGAAATTACACAAGATTAATTGACTGTATGTTTAATATAAACATCATTATACGTATCATAAGGTACAGAAAAGCAAACAGCATGAAATAACCATATCCTGGAGAACTTGAAACAAACACTATTTCATTTACAGGATTATTGAACTAAAACGCCCTTTTTCGTTGTTGATATTTTGCATTGAATGTTAACTAAGCAGGTACATAGCCAAAGCACAGGGAACAATAGTTGAAAGCTGGCAATTCTACTACAGAAGATTGATTTAAGGATGATCTTTAACTGAAAAACAGTTGTGAAAATATACAATTTAATGACCTTTTTCCTCCTTTTTGACGAAATTGTTCAAATGTTTGCATTAGTACGCAAATGGTATTTAAATGTGCATTTAACATTCCCAGCGTAGATGGTTTCAATCCGGTAAAGTTTAGACATATGACAGCAAAGTCTTCATTTTCCAATGATATCAAATTCAGCAAATCAAACAGCAGAACTTAGGCCAGTAAGTGTTAAGTAGGGGTAGGGGAAATCGTTTGATTAGCATTAAGATGCTTGACTCAAATTGGAACATTGGTATTGACATACCTCATCTCTCCCGCATCTCTCTCTCTCAAACGTATACACACTTTCATACAATGTATTTCTGCTGAAATGCATTCTGCCTGAGGTTTTATGCGACATTTGTTGAACTAGCGGTATAACTGTTCACGAATCAACACGAGGTAATGTTGGTGCAGAACATTTCTAATTAACTCAGTTTACTAGAAGCCACTCCTGTATCCTGTTTCAAGGAAACCTCCTGTTCCTTGACTAGCAAAATGAAGCCGTTTTAATTCAATGCAGATATTTAGTTTAGGGAGTTTATAAGGATTTTCTCAGAAGCTAATACAACGAGAAATATTAAAACATAATAAGCATATTTTTAAAATAAAGGTTCCTTTACCTCATTTTTAAGAAGCATTGAATTCTGTCCAGAATTTGGACAACAAGGCTTCACTCCAAACAATGCTTTTTTTATATTCGAAACAAAACAAAAATGTATATAAAGAAAGGGAATGTCCGTCTCTGAATATGGTAACTAAAACTGAAAAGACAGTATTTTTAAGGTATACTTCTTTTTATGTGGGCCCACCTGCCCAGAATCGGTCACACTTGGCAAGGCTCCTGAACGTTCGAGGCGCTTGCAAAAACTGGCAATGTACCTAGGGTTATCAGATTCTTTTAATGAAATGTAGGACACTAGTGATCTAAAATGTAGGACATTGTAGAAAAATGTTAAACGTAAGAAAATTAAACTCCAAAGCAATTTCTTACTCAAGTCTCTGTACCTAGATTTTGTTAGTATTCATGTATAAAAAGGGTAACAATAGCTGTCAAAGAACCTTAAAATGATACTTGTGTGAAGAGCATGTTTCGTAGAAAATATCTGCCTTTGATATATAATCATGACGTTCTCCACAACTTAAATGTTTAAGGTTATATTTCACTAGAACATCACTGAGTTAATCAATGGCGTGTTTCTTTCGTGTATCTACGATGCTGATATCAGCGAGGGGTGAAAACAACCTCTCAAACATTGGCGTTGTGTACAGGAATAGCAAAGTAATTCCGCTGTTTTCAACAAATACTTGTCTAATCTTTCTAGAGTTGCTAATTAACTTGGAACAAGAGTGTGTACATTTTTCAAAACGTAGTAGTTCCTGATTTTTCAGAAATTACCCCGGGCGCCGATCGGATGGTAAAAATGTAAAACATGTTTGGGATTTTCCTCACGTCTGGTAATCCTAACTTTATCGCCATTGCAAAATATTTTAAGGGTGAATTTTTGCAGCACCTTTGTGCTTCTTTAAAAACAAAAAATCTATCTTAGAATATTCTTAATACATGTCGCCAATCTGATACTAAAACGTGTAATTGCCCTCGAGTATTTGGAAGAGCTGATAGTACCACATGTACTTGCAACTAAGAAATAGTGAAGTTTGAAGTGAATAGTGAAGTGAAGAGCATACATCTGCGTGTTTTATTAAACATCTATCTTCTCAGCCAGCTGCATAATGATAAAGCTTGAAGTAAATAGAAACACAAGGTTTTTCATGATCGTGCTGTTTCTTGGCCTTATAGAGTATATACTGGAAAGTTTACACAAAATTCAGGGATGCCAACTTACATGATCATAGGTTGCAATCGCTAGCAGCTGTCAAGGCCTTTAGAACGAATCCGCTCATATGTGTTGGTGACAGTCTCTTCATTAATGGGCTGTTTCCATTAGGCCAAGCCCATTTTGATATTTAAATATGTATTTTATCTTCTCAAAATACACGGTCATGCCGCAATTGTATTACAGTAACATTTTTAAAGCGTTTTAGAAAATGTCCAGAAATGATCTCTCTTTATTCGTTTTGCATTTGCTTTCCTTATCCTTACCTAGGCAGAGGGAGTGCTGTATTAGATAGAGAAATTTCTTATCTGGATTCCACCGTAAATATACTCGTTCCGACTCGCTTTAAATTAAAAAAGAGCGTTTTATGAATAAACACACCATTTTTTGTACTAAATCGAGCGTTCTTTAAGGTTGCAAGGCGACGGTGTTCAGGAGCTTTTACTCCCCTAACTAGTTTTTATATGGATAGTTTTCGTCTCTAAGAATTTTGATTTAAATATTTTGTTGAAATGGAGGCATGGTCAATGACATATATATCTTGGGGTTTTTTGTTTTGTTAATAATGTAACAATCTTCGCTCATATTGAAGTTTAATTAACTATAAAATCATAACGTAGATTGCTTATCAGTTTTGAAGTATTCGCTGTTCTTTATTTTGCTTTGTTTTAAGCAGTGCCCTAGAAAAAAATAAACGGTCATTCCTTTGTTGCCCATAAACACGTGCAAAGATTGTAGCAGATGGCCCAAACAAGCCGTCATTTGCAGTTTTGTGTTTCACGCATATATAGGTGCAAAGGAAGTTGCCGCATCACAACTGTTCAAAGGGCAAGTGCAGGTACAAAGCAAAAGGCCACTGAGGCAATGCTGCTGTTTGCAGGTGTTAACATGATAGTTTTGTACTGATAAGCATCACGTGATCGCCTGCATGCAATTCGAGCCAGATCATTCAGACAAAAAAGTAACGTTTACGAATAACGAACACGCAGATATAGTTACGATCTGTGCAGAGACGCGCCAAAATGTAGCTGAGGCTCGAAGGCTGCGTTCTGAACATTTTCAGATGCGGCATTTGTCTACTGTGCCTTTTTTTTTGACGGCGGACATACAGAAATAATTCGTCCACCAAGGTAGGCATGTTTTTGCACATGTTATGAATAATACACTAATAGAAAAAACTTAATTCCAGCGCACCTTTAAGGATACATACGTATAATAAAAATAGAATGTTGTTTCATCTCGTTAACTTTGCGGCACGGATTGGTGCCATATGTATATGTAGATATGTAGTTGTAGTGCTTGTAGATTAACTGATAACAGTTGGTGTTTGTTATCAAGCATTGGTCTTTCATTTAGCGATATCCTCTCTGTCGGTATGGAGTCCCCTTCGCAGTTCTGCTTAGGCAAACCCTTTGGCATCCGCGCTATTCGGTATAAATTAACTTCAGCTAAGAACGGCTTGTGTGGGCCACATGGTATATACGCGTAATACTGTTATATAGATAACTGAAGCAATTTTTGGCGAATATTTAAGACGATAAATAAAAATAAATAAGTCCTTTTTCTGCAAATTTGAGGATTAGTTAAGAAAATAAAGGTGAATTTGGGAAAATGTTTGACACACATTTTTACTTTCTCTACTACGTATAGTAAGTAGGGGAAGTATTGCATTCCACCCAAAAATTCGATACCGAGATTTCACCGGAAATACATGTTTTGAGACCTCCTGAATCCAAAAAAAGCATTTTTGGAAACATGTCCGTGTGTGTGTCTGTGTGTGTGTGTGTGTGTGTGTGTGTGTGTGTGTGTCTGTGAACAGCATAACTCAAAAACGAACAGTCGGATGTCACCAAACTTGGTATTTAGGTTCAGTATCTTCCAGAGATGCGACACGAAGATTTTCAAGAAAATCCCCCCCACCCCAGACTACCCTTTACATGGAACATTTTTCGAAAATGTTAATTTCTCAAAAATGGCTCTAACGATTTTGATGAAAATATCATATGTTTAAGATAATGTCATGAGAAATGAAATGTATATCTCGAATTTTCTGGGAATGTCTCCAAAAGTATTCTTCATTGTGAACGACTTTTGCATAACTGGTAAACCATAAGAGATAGACAAAATTTTACTACACAAAAAATGTAGATCGCGTTAAAATACACAACTTACGTCATATACATTTCTTTTGTTGAGTGAACCGTTTTCGAGATATTGCTTGTTATTTCCTTAAATTTTCCAATACTTATACTTTTTCTCAAATTCGTTATTCATTTTTTTTGTCCTGGACATGCAAAGGGAATGGAATGCGCCACATAGCAACCAGCGTTAAAATATTTGACTATCGCTTAAAAGCTACCATATTTCCCTTGCATCCACAAGAAAGTTACCAATAAGATTTACATTTCGATATCTCGATTAACATGAAGCATATGGAGAATAGGCGTTTGTAAAAATAGATTGTACAAGAGTAGAGAAAGTCATGTGAGTGTAACACATCAGATTTTTTTGGAAGGTTTGCTCTATTCTGTAGAATTTATTTTCAAACTTATGTGTGATTTATTACTCTATGGATAGTTTACGGAGTCATTTTGAAATGTTGAGGGGCTGTTACACATTGGATTTTATTTTTGTAACAAACTCATTCCGCTTTAATGTTATGTTCATGGCGGCTGGCAGAATTTCGATGTAATGCGATACGGCGTGAAACATACTTCAGTGGTTAGGATGGGTGACATCAGTGATGCATCGGTGAAGATTTAATGATGTTCTTCTAATGGAGCGTAAAGCGGCATGTGGCAGTAAATTGTTACCAACTTCAGTGATCAGTGAGACATCACTCAAGTGGTGCCTTTGCTCTGAGCGCATTTAATGGCTGCGGAATGTCGTTGGTGTATCGGAAATTGTAATTCCTACTCGGATGAAACTAATGTGGCATGTGCAACTGAGATATACGTAGTCTACGGATGCGTGCCATGCTGTGAATTGCACTTTCATTGAAGTCTGATATTAACAGGAGGAAATAACTTTAGAGCTCTCAAGTGCATACATATATGTAAAGACACGCACATAAGTAATGCCCAAACAAATACACTCAACATGCATTTGTGTCTTTGCTAATAAAGCTGGTAGTGATTTTGTTGCTATTGTTCCTATTGAGTTTCTGTCAATGCGGGGCGGGACAAACAAGCCATATAATACCCAGACAGAAACACTACCAGGACTCTAGAACCGACAAATTCATATTGTTTTTGTCTTTGCTAATAAAGCTGATAACGATCAAGTTGCCATTAGCCTATTGACTTTATATGAATGTAGTGCGTGACTAACAAGGCATGTATCTATCGTAGGCTTTTGCTGAAATCCGTCATTTCGCGTAAATCTTAGGCAGATCTTGAAAAGCCGGTCGTTGAATACCAGCGTGGCTCCTCGTTCTGGTCATTGCTTCGCCTTCTGCACTGGGAATGTAGATGGCATACATAAAACAAATCTAATATATAATAGCCGTATAACATTCTGTAACCATTATAACATTACCACTACACAGGAAACCCTTAAACCATATTATTAATATAAAAGTGCCTAAAATAGTTGTATACATTAGTAGAGGATACGGTCTTGGTTGTATGCAAGATGCGGAAACAAACTCTAAGCTATAGGTAATAAGAAGGCACAGGAAAAGAAAAATAAAAAACCACACGTTTTAAAACACACTGACGCACTGAAATGAAGTTCTGCCTGGAAAAAAATTATACAACGAATTTTGCGGAAAGCCTAATGCTACGATAAATTAAACAAACTTAATTGTTTTGGGAGAGTTTTAATCGGCAACTCTTGTTCTACGTTTTGGTTTGTTACATAAGATTCAGTGAGAATAAAAAGGAATTCACATTCAATTTAAAAAAGATTCAGAATATGCATTTTAATTGTAATGCCAATATCTCTTCTCAAAATTGATTTTGAGGAAGGAAAAGAAAAATTGCCCGTGCAAATGATATTTTGAGGTGAACAGAATGTCATGAAAACCTTCGCCCTGCCTCCTTAATAAGTGACTGACTAAATTATGAAGTTTATTTGAACTGTTCATTTTTTAGGTATGGTGTTACACAACACACAGGCTTTTCTTCTTCCAAATATGCTTTTTATTTTCTATACTACGTATAGTAAGTAGGGGAAGTATTGTATTCCACCCAAAAATTTGATACCGAGATTTCACCGGAAATATATATTTCGAGGCCCCCTGAATCCAAAATAAAAGCATTTTTGGAAACATGTCCGTGTGTGTGTCTGTGTCCCTATGTGTGTCTGTGAACAGCATAACTCAGAAACGAACAGTCGGATAAACACCAAACTTGGTATTTAGGTTCAGTATCTTTCAGAGATGTGACACGAAGATTTTCAAGAAAATCCCCCCACCCCAGATTACCCTTTACATGGAACATTTTTCGGAAATTTTAATTTTCTCACTAATGGCTCTAACGATTTTGATTAAAATATCATATATTTAAGATACTTTCATGAAAAATGAAATGTATGTCTCGAATTTTCTGGGAATGACTCCAAAAGTATTCTTCATTGTGAACGACTTTTGCATAACTGGTAAACCATAAGAGATAGACATGATTTTACTGCACAAAAATGTAGATCGCGTTAAAATACACAATTTATGTCATATACATTTTTTTTTGTTGAGTTAACCATTTTCGAGATATTGCTTGTTATTCCCTTAAATTTTCCAATACTTATGCGTTTTCTCAATTGGGGAATTCGTTATTAATTTTTTGTTCTGGTAATGCAAAGAAAACGGAATACTCTACATAGCAACTAGCTCTTAAAATATTTGACTATCGCTTAAAGCCTACCAATTCCCCTTGCATCTACAAGAAAATTAGCAATAAGAGTAACATCTCGATTAACATGAAGCATATGGAGAATAAGCGTTTGTAAAAATAGTTTGTACAAGAATAGAGAAAGTCATGTGAGTGTAACGCATCAGATTTTTTATTTATTTATTCGGGGAACCTAGGAACGCTCTCCTTGAAGTCTCTATATCGAGCTTTTGGTTCGAATATGGAATATTTTTGACAGGTAAAGACGAGAAAGAAACATACAATACAAACGGCTATACCCTATGAACGGGTAAATGTGAACATGCAGCGCCAGCAGTCTCAAACCTGGCAATGTATTAAAGCAGTAAGCGCAACGAACTCGAGTACAGCAGTTTAACTGTCAGATGGCATAACTACTAAAGTAAATGTATATGTGTAAACCAAACAAATACGTATGGGAAATCATATGTTAAAGCGGTAGCATAGAAGCGTAAATAATAGTGTAAACACAAACATTCACTTTGTAATATTGATACTTTCTTGCAATCGCAACTAATCCGAGATCATTTAAGCTGAATCCAGATTACACGCAAGTACATTCAGTAGCCGGTGTGACAATAAGTGTTAGCTATACAACTTCTTTGGAGCCCTACTTTATGAGCTTGTCAAGAAAGAAGAATTAGTGGTTGAGTTGATGCACGTAGCCTGTCGAGAAGCCATTCTCGCGTCAAGATGAAATATCGCTAAGTGGCTCGATGTATGCCAGGCGTGACGTGTCTGCAGTCATCCCTATTTGGAAGGCAAACAGAATACCTTGTGTGTGTGTCTGATAAGCGTCTGGAGAGAAACTCATGGCCTCTCCCTTTTTAATGCTCTTATTTTCTTAAAATAAATAGGACAGCATCTTGAAAGAGCAACCTTTGTTAAGCATGTGGACATGGACACCTGTTCCTTAATGAAAATAAAACAGTTATAATAACGTACTTTCTCTGTCCAGCAGCAAGGAAAGACGAGGTATTCGATATCGATTTAAGTTTCTCTGAAGAAACTAAGAAAGCGTTTTCTTTTAGCGCAACGTATGCGATTATGCGAACATCAGTGATATCGTAGTAATCACACTTAGAGGGTCGTAAAAATCCTAAATAACCACATCTATAACATCTAATACTTCAGTTACAAAAATTAACAATTGTCGCTTAAAAATAATTTATAAATAAAATTACGAGTTAAAAACATTTTAAGTATTAATTTAACTAAATACGGCAACATTTTATGTTGGCTGACCCCGCTGAATCCGCATTATGTTGGCTGAATTGGAGGCAGGTGAAAAAAAATCGTTGGTCAAATGAAATCTCAATGTGCAAAGTCGAGTTTCCACTATCGATATGCGTTCCCATTCTCATTCTCGGGCTGTTGTGAAGCAAAAATCTTGTATGCTGTATGTATGCTGTATTGGTTACCGTTCTCGGTTATCGTGAACCAGCCTATAAACAAAATTTACTTCACAAAAAGTGCAGACTTGTTAAAATACAGAATTAATATATTCATTATGGCATTAACTGTTTTCGATATATTCTTTGTTATTGGGGTTGAATCATTTATAATTGTATCAAGTACTAGTCACAGTACGTTTTTACTTTCTCTAGCAAATATTCGACTTGAGATTTCACCGAATACAGATGTTTTGAGCTCCCTGAATTCAGCAAAAGCAACTCATCCGTTTGTGCGTGAACAACTTAACTCAAAAACGCATAAATACCATACATAGTGCTAAAGTACAGCGTCTCCCAAGGATGCGATATAAACATTTTCAAGAAACTCCCTTTACATGAAAGAGTTCATTAGTTTATATTGCATCAAAAACGGTATAAAGGTTTTGTTTAAAATGCCAATTTAAATATATTTACATGTCAAAATGTGTATGTTGAATCCTTGCGAATAACCAGTGAAGTCCACTTGGAGTTAATCCGATATAATTTTGTATAACTGCTAAACCGCAGGAGGTAAGACAAAAAGTAACTGCTACACAAAATATTTAACTATTTTACATTACAGATATTTATTTTTTATTTTTGACCCGACTTTCTTTGTTTCTCTACTACAAACCATTGCCACAAAACTTATTTTTTATGGAGTTGGTGTTAATTCAGATAAACGTTTGCAGAAATGGTTTCATTGCACATTTCGGTGTAGGAAGGGGATACAGGAGGCTTAAATTGTATTCATATCTTCAAAAAGCATGTAACTAGGTGCTGGTATTGAAATTCCATCTGTCTTTCATGACATCATGCGAAAACAAAAAAAATAGTGATTAAGTACTTCAAAATAAACCTAAGACCAACAACTTCTCAGAAATGCTAATATCTCAAAAATGTGACAAAATTTGTGCGTTTTAACCAGTTTTAATTTTTTTTGTATAGTAAGCTTTGGTCTTAACTCTTATGGTTTCCATTTTGTGCAAAATTACACAGATACGAGTGACGAGGAATTCACAGGCTATCCACAGAAAATTCAAGATATACATTTTAGTAGAACATACGGTATTTTAATCAAAATCGTTAAGACAATTAAAAAACCTCGAAACATTTTCCATGTGGGATTTACTTTGGGATTTTCTTGAATTCTTGTCCCATACTTAGAAAATAGTGAACTTAATTTTACCCATTTTGGTATGTAATCGGTTTTTCATTTTTGACTTTGCTGTTCACTCGCACATCTCTTTTTTGGGGGAGTTCTTGGGATTCCAAAACGTGCACTTTCGGTTGTCTTAATCCGAAGTTGACAGCAGTGTCCTCGGGCACAGTTAATTTCCATGCACCTAACCTCTTTAAATTAAACATACAGCAGGAGCTCTGTGTTACATAAATCTCTGGAACAAGTGAAAAGCTAAAGGAGGGAAACATGGATAACCGTTTTGCTAACTTGGTGATTCTAATTTCTAATTGCAAAATCGTGTTTGCATTTTTAGAAAAGAACAGTACCATTTTATTCTCAGACGTCAATTAAAGGGTTAAGAATTAATAACATTTGTACGAATAACTCATGAATATATATATCCACATGTGGCCCATTTAAGTTCAGACTGTACAATATCTCCAAAACTAAGCGTTGTAGAAAGAAATGTCTGGAATAAAAGTTGCTTGATATTGCTATATATCGGGGTGTGGCCAAAAGGTTTGCAGCTAGATATTAAATTTCAGTTACCCCAGCATATACATTGGGAGACATAGCTGCAGAGGTAGCAAAAGGACCAGAATCTTGAACTACACATTTCAGAGCAGGCGTGGGATAGTTATAACAAACTACACAGAATTTCACATTACCTGTGTTATATTCGGTGTAAACACGGTGCCCCTACATCACACAGAAAATATAAAAAGGGAAGAAATTGAAGGGAGGTGCTACACACACGAGGCTAAATTTAAACGATTTCACATACAACCCTTCAGGCTCAACACTCGACCAAAAGTGACGCTAACACATAACACACGAAGGAATAATGCTCACTTCCCCCACTCTCCACCGCTAGCTAGAATCACCAGCTAGAAGGCGGCGATGTCGCCACGCCAGACGAAACTTCAAAACCCCAGCAGAAAGAATTACCCCAACAATACTGTCGCCAACGACGCAATAATATGTCCGGCGCATACACACATGCACGCCACAAGACTATGGGGGAAAGTAGTCGTGTTTTATTTGGAGTACGTTGTAATGGTCATTTTAGGGTCAATTTAATTTGACCCTAATTGTAGGTTCCCATTTGAAAAAAATTAAATTGACCCTAAAGTGACTATTCTAACGTCCTCCAAAGAAAAGGCGACTAATGGCATTTACATCCCCCCATAATATCAAGCAACTTATATTCAAGACATTTCTTTCTACAACGCTTAGTTGTGGAGATATTGTACAGTCTCAACTTAAATTGCCCATCCTGTATATATTTCAAGTAACAATAACAGCGCAGGTAATCCCCTACCCAAGTAATGAAATTACGAGATAGAATTACTCTTTAGCTGCTACCTGACTTGTATAAGAGCCAAATGGAGATTGTGTTTAATCTTCAGGAAGATGTGCATTGTCATTTTCTCAAGGATTAGGATAACCGCTCACTATACAGCATTATTTCACTAAGTTTTTCAGCATCTACTACATAAGCGGCATCTAGCCATCATCTCAGTGCGCTTTCTGACATCCCGACCACGTGTCTATATGAGTATTACAACAGCATGTGGGTATTCTATGGCGTTTCACGGTGAGCCCTAACTGCATCGCGCCCCTATCTGTGGGAGCCTTTATTTATGTGGTTTTCACGGAGTATCCCACATCTTTTTCTTTTTCTTTCTTTTTTCTTGAAGTTTAGTGTCTTTTAACCGAGTGGATCATGTCGGAAGGCGAATGAACGAAATGTTTGAAATGGTGTTCAAATGAGTCCGGTTTCCTAGAGCATGGAGTTACCCGACATTCGTCTTCTCAGGATAAGGGAATACACCAGAAGAAACTTATTCAGATAGCTCCCTAAACGAAATTCGAACTCGGGACCTCTTGAATGAGACGCGCACACGCTATCTCACATTGGTGGGTTAATCCTTCTCTTGTTGAATATTATACAAACTAAGACAAAACAAACTCTTCATGAAGAATGCGTTTTGAATGCCACAGACCAGAGGTGGGCAAAGCTTGTGTCGCGACTCAAGAGTGTAATCACGTAACACGACTAAAAGCGCACGCAGCCTTTTGCCAGTGTTGCTAGCCAAAGGCGAGAGGGTAGTTGGAAGTAAATAGTTCAGTGGTAGTGTTCGTGTGGCATTGTCTACTCAACCATCGTTTTCCGGAAAACGGAAATTTCGTGCAGAATGGGAGGAAGAGCTTTTTGTTGTTTAGAGAAAGAGAATGTGAAATGTTTTAATTTGCTCAAAAACTTTACATGGCGCATTCAGAGGCAACATTCAAAGACACTATGTTAGATGTTATGCTTCACATGGTGAAATTAGAAGTATATGTTTTAGGGGAGATTATTGTAGTTAATAATAATAATAATAATAATAATAATAATAATGCTTTTTATTTGTTTTAGGAATTTAACCTGCAAAATTATTGTAGGAGTTAACTGCAAAGAACGTTGTATAGAAAGTTTCGAAAACTGATGACTGTAAATACAAAACTAAATATGCTACTACTTACCTGGGAGATCGCTTGGTCCCTAAAACCTCTTCAAGAGGGTGAATTTCTGAAACTGCTCCCCAATTTTAATAATATTAATTTATCTCGAAGAACCGTTACAGGGAGAGTAGAAAAACCTTTCAAAAATGTAGAACGTCAACAAACACGTTGTAATAGTGAATTAAACTGCTATCAACCATCACTGCAGGAGCTCTACAACCGTAACTCCCACCTGCTTTCGCAGCAGTGCCTTACTTCCGTGTTTCTTGTGAGGGTTGTGTTATGTTATGTTGTCGCCGCAAAACTGACTTGTACCCACCTCTGCCATAGACACTGAAAGTAGTGTGCAAACAGTAAATAAATCGTTTATTTTTTACTTTCTCTACTACCTACTTACAATAAGTAGAGAAAGTATTGTATTTCATCCAAAAATTCCATACTGAATTATGTTTATCACCGGAAATATGTTTTGAGACCTGAACTAAAAAAAAAAAAAAACATTAAAAAGGCCTCTGTGTTTGTTTGTGCACAGCATAACTCAAAAACGAAATTTAAGTTCAGAATCTTTCAAGGATGCTACAGGAAGCTTTTCAAGAAAATCCCCCTCCCGAAACTACCCTTTAGATGGACATTTTTCTGATAATTTTGATTTTGTCAAACGTGGCTCTAACGATTTTGATTAAAATACCATGTTTAAGATATTTTTGGGGCTAATGAAATGCATTTCTTGAATTTTCTGGGAATAGCTTTTGAAGTCCTCTTCATTCTGAATGACTTTTCATAACTGTAAACCGTAAGAGAGAGAGACAAAATCTTACTACATAAAAATATAGATCTCGCTAAAGCATATAATGTATGTCAAATAAATTTTTTTGTGGCATTAAGCATTTCAATTATATTCTTTGTTATTGGTTTGAATTTTCAAATACTTATACTCTTCTGGAGGAAAACCGCTATTCGTTCTCTCTCTCTCCCTCTCTCTCTTAAAGAAAAGAAATTTCAAAGCCATCACACAGCGACCACTCTTAAAAAGATTTGAGTACCGCTTAAAGTCTACTGTATTCTCATAATCCTATTGCACCTACAAGGAGATATGCAACAACACAATTTCTGCAAATATCGAATTAGCATGAAGTTGATCGAAGAATAGACTTTTGTAATATGGGTAGAGAAAGTCATTTGAATGTAGTGCATCAGAAAACTTTTTCTCCTGCGTAGTCAAATCTATGGATAATGTGCAAAAACGGTACCTTAGTTTCAACCAGACTTGAGAATAGACTTTGCAGCACATATTTTCAGGAACAAATGTATCTCTCTTAAGTAAATTATGTATTATTTCGTAATGATTTGTTTCCTTAAAATCAGGGTTAATTCTTTCCGCAATAAAAGAAACACGGCAAGGGAAGAAAATTGAATTGGAAACCCCCCCCAAATAGAAAAATAAGCAAAATATATTGATTGATGACCGGAAATGAAGTAAAGAATAATACTAATTTTAAACAAAAACTTCACCAAATTAGCTTATTTTCAATGGGGTTTTTGTTTTGATTCGAGAGTAACTTCCTCACGTATCAAGTGCATATTGCTGCATATAAGTTCCAAAGATGCTTGTAATTAAAATCATACTAACCTGACGTTAACACACAGTAACACAAAGTGCGACTTTTGCCGGTCCTTTTAAGCACAAGTTGTTTTGTATTTGTTCCCTCAGAAGTACTAAAACTCGCCATTTATATATGTTAAAAAGACTCGGCTTTAACGAAGCAACTTTTGATGAAAATAAAAGTTTTCCTCCTTTGAAATATTCTCGAGGCGTGTGTTGTACAGAAAGCATATTAGGGTGGAAACTGCGAGAGTTTGCTTTTGTCTGGCGCATATATCTTAGTCTGCGTCTTTTAACGGGCGTTTTATTACCTTATGGTTACATTTTATCTCGCCTGTCCCCTTCTCAATTTTTATCTGACAGTTCCGGCCATGCAGCGCCTGTGATTGTGCATTAAAGGCAGAGGGGGACACATGTTTGTGTTTCTGGTGAATTCCGCGAGGGTGAGAACGTCATACTCTTTACGGTCCATATGAAAAATGTCCGACCCCGGAAAGGCATATCCTAGGATTACACCCTACGGGGATTAAATTAACTTGCTGAGGATTTTCACACGTGTGAACTCCTGATAACAGCATTCTTCTGTCTTCGGTGAACTATGTGCATTTCTGTTTTCATGGCCGTGTTGACCGTAATACCCAGAGTGTCTTACAGTTTTTTTATGCGTTGACTTAGGAAGTAATTGACGTTTAAAATTTTCGGTTATAGTATGCGTTTCAAAATTTATGAATTGTCGCGCTTTTGGGTGACCTCAAAAGAGAAGAAAGTCTTATCACTTTTTAATTGCTTATGGTCAGACCTCGGACATCATTGCGCGCTTTCTCAGGTTACGTGTGCTTGGCACGTTAGGTGTATGCCAAGGCGTTGGTTTGGAGGGACGGGGAGATGATGCCTCATTCGTTTCATTGTATAGATACAGTGTGGTGAAGGGCAAAGTTGCAACTTGATTTGCATGACAACATTTTTTCCAATATAATTTCAGTGTCCCAATTTCTGATACAAAACACTAAGGAATATATTAATAGAATACAAATGATAAAACAGTTTCCTTTTTTAACCCACTTATTTATGTTTCTGCAGTTCTATTACAGTAAATGACAATACATTTTTGTAAAGTGTTAGAAGAAAAGCTCCTCTGCTTATCACTTAGAAATCCTATGTATTCAGAAAACGTTACAATTAACGTTACAAACGTTAAACCTCTTACAACTCTATACTCCCTAAAAGCGAGTGACAGACTGCTGTTGTGTTTACGAGTGTTGTCCTCCGTGGTGTAGTGGTTACCATGCTAGCCTCTGGTTGTTTTAACACACACACAATATCTTTTTCTAAAAGTGCTTTTTTTGTATTCAGGGGCCTCAAAGCATGTTTTTCCGGTGAAATCTCGGTATCGAATTTTTGGGTGGAATGCAATACTTCCTTACTTCCTATTCGTAGTAGTGAAAGTAAAAATACCTAAAACAGAGATTTATTTAATTTATTAAAATTAGTGTAGAGAAAATTATAAATATATGTATGGATGTATGACTTGCAAATAGAAAATATAGTTATACGGATAATGCCATAATTTACAAAATTAATTTAAAATTTGCATTTGTTCCACGTTCTAGTTTAAGGAATCTACAAAGACAATTAAGAAATTTGTTTTTAAAGCAGGTTTACAAACTCGTAGCATTAACTCTCTCAAATTCTCAGATTATACAAAATGTATTGCGAATGAAGAGGACTTCACACGACCCGAGGACAAGGGCAATAGTAACCAACTGTCCCACTCGTTAACGCGTAAAGGAGAACGCTGACCTGTCTCATTCCTAGTTTGAGACATGAATTCAAAACTATAATTATGCCTTCTGCCCTGACAAATCTCATCCCTCCACTCTCAAGCAACACTTGGCAAAATAACCATTAAATAAGATTGCTTTTTTTTTTTTTAACTCCAAGACTGCGGGTAAGTTATGTCCAAAGTTACTCTTATTTCTCAGTTGAATTGTCAAATTTTTTATGCTTGTGTAAAATGTTAATATAAAACTCCTCATATACCCAATGTAAATGCAAGAAAATGACTAAATGAAGACGCAAAGGGCAAGAAACTGACAAAATAATGGCGTGAAATTGAAAAATATGCCCCAATAGTAGAAAATGATAAAACACTATTACATCCAAAGTTTAAAAGTAGAAGAGTGAAATATATTGTGATCAGTATGCCGCTTTCTTTTTCTTTTTGTCCCTACTTTTTAAAATTGTTTTGTTAATAATGGACTGGCGTCCGGTATGCGACTAAAAGCAGGTATCGGGTTAAATGACCTCGCTCTGCGGTAGGGTTTGTCAAGCGCTCACCGAGGATAACGCCATTTGCAGTTCAACGCAATACTGGTTCACTTAGTGTATATTGAGAAAAACATTTGTGAAGCTGTTAGCTGCTCATTATGTATCGTTATGGTATACACTACAGAACAGCATGTGTTTGTGTTTTTCTCTCGAGGAAGTGTGGAATCTTAGCTTCAACTTGCGTTTAATTACTTTGTATTGTGACTGTCCAATTTTTCAACTGTCATTCCCTAAGTTTTCAATGTCACTGTACTGTTTTTATCAGTTCACCTTCATTGGAAGTTCACTTCGTTCATTCTCTTCACTAATTTTGAACAAGTTCAATTTCCCTCGTTACTGCACTTCATGCCTTAGCCCAAGGGTGGCGAAAATGCCTTTCTCTCTCGAGCCATCAAATATGCAACACGCACTACACCGCTTAGCAGCACATGGGAAACAAATGAATAGACGGCTAGAAAAGGAGTAGCGCCTGCGAGTCACACTGCCTCGCGAGTCGCGTTTTCGCCACCACTGCCTTAACCTCTTCTTCCGGACAGTTGACTCGCTGGGAAGTCGAACACAAGACCTTTTCAATCTCTCCTGCGGCACCACTCACTGCACGTCTCAGCAGTCGTCACCAAACGCGCTCGCTCATATAGGCAGTGGAATCTTCCATAGAACATTCTAGAACTATTTCGACACTTTTGGAGAAGGGAGGAAGAAACTTCCAGAAGGTTCTGGTTATCTGCCGATAGCGCGCCCGGTATTTACACTGGCGGGCGGTGCTTATCGTTGTTTATTTCGACTGCCCCTCACCGACCTTGGGCAATAGCCGCTGCTTCACAATATATACCATATAGATAACTAAGGTAGAGGATGTTCACTGAATCTGAGGTCCACTAAATACAAAGCATATTCATTTTTGCCAACAACACAAACTCCCGCCTCCCTCCCAAAAAAATCGGATATATACCATTCTTAGCGTTTAATTCCGTCTCTTTTAGGGAACAGGATGAAGATTTTATAGAATATTTCGCTGCCGCAAATAGCTATTTTTGGAAGAAAAACTTCTTATTTTTTATTTTCTCAAGTTTATCTTACTAGGTTAGTTGAAATATCCTAAGTTAAAACACACATACTCACATAAAAATAATTTGACTTCTATAAATTACCTGTAAAGTCCTTTTCATTCTCACTTAAATAGCTCAAAAATGATAGGCGATAGACAAACGTTGCTCCAGGAAAATTCAAGAGTTCATTAAAATGTTCAGTCTAAGACTTAACTGTTATCAAAATAATCGAAATTAAGTTTGTAGTGACATGTCTGAGTATGCAATGCATATAATTTTTTTTGCATTAGTTTGTTTCTAATAAAAATCGATTAACGATAGCTTCTACGTTTTGCATCAAAAAAACTCCTGGTTACCTGATTTGCAATCATAGAAATGATTAACGGGAAGTGTGTAGAAAATAATATAAAAGGATGGCTGTAAATTTTAATGGTTAAAGAAAGTAATGTGAACGTTATGTCAAATTTTATTTTCTCTACTACATACCTGTAGTACGTACAGTAAGTATTGTATTCACCTAAGTATTCTCATTGCGATTTCACCGGAATTACATATTTTGGGGTCATCTGAACCCCCCAAAGCATTTTTAGACAAAATTCCCGTCTGTCTGTCTCTCTCTCTCTCTCTCTGTGTGTGTGTGTGTGTGTGTGTGTGTGTGTGTGTGAGCAACATAACTCAAAGTTGAAATGTCGCATAAATACCAAACTGAAGTTTATTATATTCCAAAAATGCGACAGGGTGGTTTTTAAGAAAATCCCCCCAAACTACTCTTTACATGGAAGATTTTTCGTTATTTTTTATTTTCTAAAAATTAAGATATTTGTATGGCAAATAAAATGAACATATTGAATTTTCGTGAATACCCGTGAAGTTATTTTAATTCTGAATGAGTTTTTTTAAAGTTAAAGTTGAACCAATTCTTTTGTTTCTCACGATGTAGTGCAAAGAGAATTGATTTTCCAAGAGAGCATATAACCACCCGCTTCTTAAGGATTTGTCACTTCATTCAGCCTGCTGTATATTTCTTGTACTTAAAATGTGTAAACAAACCATTGTCGTAAATGTTTGATTCGATTAACCTAAAATAGAAAAATAAACTTTTTTGAGTAATCTCTAGAAGAGTTACAAAGATAAATGAAATTGGGCAGAAAAAGTGATGTAAATGTAACGTCTCAGACATTTTAAGTATTAAGTACAAGGTTAATGAAATCAGAGGACATAACTAGGTTTCGATGTTAGTAACAGAAAAAGAAGATAAGTGAAACAAAGTTTCTACACATATAACAAGATTGGTTACAGATTATGTGCTAGTAAGCTGAATGGAACGCGTGAACTGGCAAACTCATGAAATGCAATTTCGTTTGTCCAAATAACTGCGGAAATCAAAACAACGCGCCCGGTTTATAGACAAAACGCAGCACAGCTCCCCTGTGTTACAGATACTCCGCAACACGCAACTGTCGGAGTAGTTGCCGATGCCTACAGGAAACGAAGTAAGGAAAGATTGACGATCAATTTGTTAAATCTACACATGATCTTCCATTGTGTTTCTACTTCCTGACCTTTTTGCTAATGGAAGAGTGACGTGAACCCCCTTCCCCGGGCTTTTCGTTGTAATTTCCTCCTCTGTTGATTCAACATTTGTTCAGTGATTTTTCACGTTTCATTTGCTCCACATTTAATAACGCGGTTGCGATTTATAAAGGAAATAAAACAAAAATATCAGCGCTGCCCTGCGTTTTATATTTCTGTTTCTGGCGATTGTAAAAGCTCCTACTTGCCAGTGTTACACATTCTATGCCACTGCTAGAATTAATTGCGCATGGCATTATCACAGCATGTTCCTACGTTAAAACATCCCTTAAATAGATTCAGCCCAAGTTCGTAGCTTAAGCCTGTGTACAGTAAAAGTCAAAGCTTAATTCCTGTTGAATTCTGCTTAAAGTCTGAAGATAAATAATAAATAAGACTTTGCAATATGTTAGGGTACAGATCGTTCATTGAGTCGCACCCCTTGAAGATAAGAAAGGAACTCGTAGAGCTGGTTCAATCAGTTTTTTAACTTTTTCTACAGCATATAGTAAGTAGGGGAAGTATTGTATATCACCCAAATATTCAATTTCGAGATTTTACCGGAAACGTATGTTTCGAGTTTCTCCATAAACCAAAAGGAAGCATTTGTAGAAAAAGGCCGGTCTGCGAGTCTGCGAACTGCATAACTCAAAAACAAAATTACCGATAAATACCAAAGGTCACTATCTTCCAAGGATGCGATACGAAGATTTTAAAGAAAGTCTCCCACGCCTAACTACCTTTTACATGAAACAGTCTTCGATTTTGGGGGGGGGGGGAGAACAGACTGTTAAGTCCTCTTTATTCGGAAAGAATTTTGTATAGTCTTGTGTAAGTGGTAAACGTTAAACGATAGACGACTGTGTACAAAAAAAAAAAGGTAGATCTCTGTAAAGCCCACAATTTATTTCAAATAACCTTTTTGTACAAAAGCCATTTCTGAGTATCCGTTATTAATGGTTCTAATTGTTCATTATCCGGTCATTCTTTTAAAGTCCTGTCAACGTGCAGGTGTTTCTCGCGATTCCATGGAAACAGTATGGAATTTTAAGGATAGCATATAGCGTCCAGTTCTTAAAACTTACTATTGCTGTTCTCTTTGTTTTTGTAACGAAATGCGTAAAATAGCTATTTCTCTAAAGGTTTATTTGGATTAAAATGAAGTAGGTCGGAAAATAAGCTTTAATAGGAATAGTTTGTGTGCCCACTAATAAACGATAGAGGTTAGAGAAAGCCATTGGAATGTATCACATGTTTTTTAAAATAGTTTCCAATCCTCTATTTACGGGATGCTACTTGAAAGTTAAAGAGGTTTGAACATACCGAATTTCTGATGTATGTGCGACTCCTCATATTTTGTCGTGCTGTTTTAATTATTGACATGTATTAGAAGTCCGTACCTTCAGAAGTTTTGAAGTGCCATGCTGAAATATATCGATTTTAATTTTATTCATTGTGTAGCATAATAATGAAGGAATTTAAACGAAATATACGTGTTTTGTCCAATCCACGAATGAAAGAAAGAAAGAGGAAAAGAATAGGTTTGGAAAAATTAATTTGTATTTCTGATCTATAAGAGAAATAGGTTGGAAGTATACATAAACTATGGACAACTCAAAAAATTGTAATTATAGGGAGTTGCTCTCTTTTTCTTTTTTCTGCCATGTCCGGTCGTAATTATATCACCTCTTTGGGTCCGAAATGATTTCATCCACGCGTCTTCGCGGAGATAATCTTAAGGAATGTCTTTAAAAAAATCCTATGTGTTTCACTCACACAACTTTCTCCACTCTTGTACAAACTATTTTTACAAACGCTTATTCCTCCATCTACTTCATGTTAATCGAGATAAGCATTTGCAGACATCACCTTATTGCTAATTTTCTTGTAGGTGTAAGGGGAATATGGAAGTACAGTAAGCTTTAAGCAACAGTTCATATTTTAAGGCTGGTTGCTATGTGGAGCATGCCTTTGCATGTCCAGGACATTAAAAAAAAGTAACGAATTCCCATTTGAGAAAAAATATAAGTATTGGAAAATTCAAAGAAATAACAAGGAATATATTGGAAATAGTTCGCTCCACAAAAATAAAAGAAAGAAAATGTTTGGGACATAAATTATATGTTTTGACGAGGACTACATTTTTTGTACAGTAACATTTTGCCTAACTCTTCGTTTACCAGTTATGTAAAAGTCATTCAGAATGCAAAGGACTTTTGGGGACATTCCCAGAAAATTCAAGATACTCATGAAACTATCTTAAACATGTGGCATTTTAATCAAAATCGTTAAAGTCATTTTTAAGAAAATCAAAATTTTCGAAAAATGTTCCATGCAAAGGGTAGTTTGGGGTGAAAGTTTCGTGAAAATCTTAGAGTCGCATCTTTGGAATATACTGAGCCTGAATACCGAGTTTGGTAATTATCTGACTTTTCGTTTTTGAGTTATGCTGTTTACAGGCATACAGACAGAGACACACACACGAATATGTTTCCTATTATACGTAGTAGGGGAAGCTAAAAACAAAAAATAACAAGAGGGTAATTGGGTTAATCGAGACAAACTTTCGTTTCCATAGTGCTTTAAGTCGAGGTGGGGGAATCGAGCAAAGCTGTAGCGTCAGTGCGAGAAGTAAGTCCCTGTGTATTGGTTAGGTCAGTACAACCAGTATTTTGTGTTAAATAGAAATTAGAAATCTGTGTTTAAAGATTCTCATTTGGAAAATACGAGATAAAGAAGTTAATTATCATCAGAAAGTCACTCTTGTCTCCTTCGCTTTCACCTCTGATGACTCTCTTAAGAGTTCAGGACGTATACATGTAACATGCGAAATTTCACGGTCTTATAGCGTATGCATCAGACAGAAATGAAGCACTCTCATCACTTGACGCACGGCGGTATTCTGATAATATGAAGATGAAGCCGAGGACATGACAGCCTCTCGTATTCTGGAATGTGTCTGAACGCTGTCAGCGCATCCGTTACCTCTACTCTCCTCATCCGGCATACAGACAGGGGCGTACAATGAGTAAATACCGCACAAATATCTCAAAAGTTTCTGATGTCTACAGACACACCATTCTGTCTACCTTTTTCTCTGTCCCAATCGCCACAAACATCTACATAGAAATGACGTTTTTAACGCTTTAAATTACGCAGTAGGATGTCACAACATCTGTTCACAATCAATTTTGAAATATGTTAATGATCGCTCAAACTTGAAGTCATTTGCATACTTTACGAGTACAAATACACATAAATAAAGGGAAGGAGTTGATGAAATGTTCAAATTGCAGGGTTGTTGCAATATTCGTTCCCATTTAAGACATTACTAATTTATTCCAAATTTAAATATAATTAGTCTTTGCTTTTAAGCATTCAAGGGTAAGGTAATAGCCACAAATGGGTGCGTGTGTCCATGAAGTACCCAATTCGCTATGCTTGTATTATATTGGGCAGTTGTCTGGTAGACAATTCATTTGTGTTACTGTTATTTAAGATTCATATAAAATGACCGAGCCCTGTAAAATTGCTGACAGATGAAAAAAAATATCGATGGGGATATTATTCCATTCTTTACGCAATAGAACGAAAATGGAAGGCCATTATTAAACCCAGTCTCATAATTTGAAAAGTGTAAAATTAAGCGCCTAAGTACCAAAACTAGTGACAAATGCACATGATAAATTAACTCGCATTGCGATAAAGATTTCCTGTACGTGCATTGTTTCAAAACTTACTCCGCTGTTTTGTTTTTAATTTGCTAGAAAAATACTACATAACATACAACTAATAGTGCAATAAATCAAAATAGATTTGAGCCAGTACACTAGTGATGCCGCCTCAATGGTGTATGCAAGCATTTACTGCACTGCCAAGAAGTACACATGTGTTGTTCAGTGGTAAAGTAGGGAGTTCTCAAGCCAGCTAGTTCAAGTCGTGCCGAATGATCATTTTTTTTTTTTACTTTCTCTACTACATATAAGAAGGGGAAGCATTGCATTACACTAAAAAAATCACACAGATTTCACCGGAAATGCATATTTTGAGACGTCTGAATCCAAGTAATCCAATTTTTGGAAACATGTTCGTGTGTGTGTCTGTGAACAGCATGCTCAAAAACGAGTCGGATAAATACTAAACTTGATTAAAATGTCATATGTTCAAGATATTTTCGTGGTAAATGAAATGTATATCTTGAATTTTATGTAAATGTCCCCAAACGTCCTCATCCTGAATGGCTTTTACATAACTGGTAAACCATAAAAAATAGACAAAATTTTACTACTAAAAAAATCTCGTTAAAACACACAACTTGTCACATACTTTTTTGTAGTGAACCATTTCCGAGATATTCCTTGATATTTGTTCGAATTTTGCAATACTTACTTTTTCTCAAATGGGAATTCGTTATTGGTTTTTTTATTTATTTGTTTATTTTTTATGTCCTGGACATGCAAAGAGTATGGTTCCACATAGCAACCAGCTCTTAAAATATTTCACTATCGCTTAAAGCTTACCATGTTAAATAGTTTGTATAAGAGCAGAGAAAGTCATGCGAGTGTAACACATCAGATTGTTTTTCTTTCTTTCTTTCTTTCTTTCTTTCTTTCTTTCTTTCTTTCTTTCTTTCTTTCTTTCTTCAAATTGTTGATTGTGAAGGATATGGAATACTGCGCTGCACCATTTGTTATTACCGCTGTTAAATGTAATCAAGCGACACCAACGAATGAGTTTTGAACAGGAATGTGCAACATAAGATACTGTTATGTCCCAGACATACACATCATATGTAATCAGAATCCTTTATGGATGCCAAATTTGTGGCATCACTCATTTTCGAGATATTCGTTATTAATGGTTCAATAGTCATTCTTTTACAGTCCTTTCGATTTTCAGTGGTTGCTCGCGATTGCATGGAAAGAGTGGAATTTTAAGGCAAGCATATAGCGTCCAGTTCTTAAACATTTGATTATCGCTATTCCTTTTGTGTCTTTAACGAAATGTGTAAGTAGCTATGTCGGAAAAGTTTAGCTCGATTCAAGTGAAATAAGCTTCCGTAAGAATAAGTATATCTACTAATAAGCGATAAAGGGAAGAGAAAATAATATGAATGTAACACATAAAATTTTTAACTTTAGATCATCAGGGTTCCGGAGAATGGACAATGTTTTTAAACAAAACCCCATACGAAGAAGTCTGGAGGGTTCACGTCTGGGGAGTTTTGGGGGCTAGGAAATTGGTTCGCCTCGACCCAATCGCGTGCGATTGAAAGCGATATTTCAAAACTAGCGATCCTCCCATGCCAAATGAGATGATGCACTAATCGTGTTGAAACACGTTTCACAATCGACTTCCTCAAGTTTAGGCTACAGAAACAGCTACAAGATATCCAAATAAGATCTATATCGTACTGTCTTTTCTGCAAAGAAGAATGGTCCATGCGAGGGCGACACTGAAAATTTTTAGAAAATCAAAGAAAGATTGGTTTTAAAAAATGTACGTTATTTTGTTGTTATTCAAAACATTTCCCTTTAACATGAATGCATTTTTGCATTCGATGACACCAATCCTTAAAAGCAATGATGCCACTCTTCTTGAGGCACATCAGAAACCTGGTTTTTATAATGTTCCACTGCTTCATCTGATAACGAAAAGGTAATTCCACGCATTTTATCTTTACTTTTTGGAAACTAAAAGAAATCACAAGGTGCTAAGTCAGGGCCGTATGGTGAATGGTCCATGGTGCTGATCTATATGGCATCCAGATACTCAGTTGTTAGTTTTGACTCATACGAATGCCCAATGTCGCCCGAATGAATTCATAAGATATCCGTCAATCTTCTTCAAGCATTACTCAAGCAGTGGCAATATTTTCTTCAGTAACACAGTAGTTGGCCGTCCTTCACGATATTCATCACAAAGAAAGACAGAAAAAAAAGATCTCTCTTGAATTCGCTGCACCAATGTTAAATGGCGCTTCATCGCCAAATGCATTTCTAAGCCAATCTTCAGGTTTAGGCGTTAATTAGGTTTAAAATCGTAAGAAAAAGAAATTACAGCCCGGAAATCAAATTCATTTTTGTGTGAACATAGAATTTTTAAATGATGGTAATTAACAAACTATTAGAGCCAATCGAACAAACTACACGGCAATCAACTCTCAGAACATTAGAAAGCAACTGTTAAATATAAACAGATTTAATTTGTTTTTAGAAACAAATTCTAAAATCGTTAGTATCGCCCTCGTACACTTTATTGCGGCTCATTCTACACCATATGTTTTCTTTCGGTCTTGATCTTTCATGCTCGTAGGAGACATGTGGATTTTCTCTTGTCCAAATAATGCATCGAGTGTTTACTCTCTCATGAAAAGTAGTTTCGTCTGTAAATAGCCATTTGTTTAAGGAGCCTCCATCTTCAATCCGTTGGCACATCATGGATGCAAAATTTAAACGAGCTTTATCGTTTAAAGACGTAAGTGATATGGGTACGGTGTTAGG
The DNA here is from genome assembly GCA_030765065.1 of Deroplatys truncata. NCBI lineage: Eukaryota > Metazoa > Arthropoda > Insecta > Mantodea > Mantidae > Deroplatys > Deroplatys truncata. The sequence goes on along the minus strand of CM060975.1, from coordinate 244,491,532 downwards.
TACTTTTCAAACAATACACTGATAGTACGTATATCTTACATTCATCCTTGCTGACAGTCGTTTTAAACTTCTGGAAAGATTCTTTGTCATGGCTTCAGAGAGATCTGCTTCTCATACTGGGTTTCGCTTGCGACCTCTTGTGTGTTTTTTAATACGAAACCTGTTTCTATATGCTCATAATATTGTGGAATCGTATTTTGGTATATTACGCACATCAAACGTCGAAATTCTCTGTGAACTTGTTTGAAAACACTCGAATTTAGCTTACCAGAGAATGCATTGTGCTCGCTGTTGATATGCAGTAGACATTTCAAGCATGATTTTCATCTGTCATTATGCATTGTTAATTTTCATTCTTGCCATGTACGGAAACAGCTTTATGCAAAATATTACCAGCTAGAAATGTCTTGTACTATCATATTAGCTTTTATAATGCTGTTTTAGTATTATCCATACCCAAACAGATCACCCTCTATAGTGCCGTATTTAGCGGACTAAACCAAAGGTGGATATGTCAGATGCAAAACATATGCTCAAACTTGCTAGTTTCAGTGAATGAATCCACTTTCCAAGACAGTAAGTTAATTTAAGGCGTGTTATTTCTTGAGAACATGTGGCAATATAAGTAAGACCTTTGTTGAAGGCTTGAGTATACAATCGGCAAGTAGCCCATTTCTCTCTGTTTTTCTGTACAAAACCGAAATACAAAATATACAGCGCACCACAATTTTTCCTACTTACGCGAAACTTCTCAGAAATTCTTGAACCCAAGAATAATTTTACAGAAAGTTCAAGATTTGATCATATCCATCATTCCAGTATTTCAGGCCTGGGATTACCTGAAGAGAAAGAAAGAAACAATAAAGAAATAAGGGAGAAAGAAATAAAAAAAACAACGTATGACATACACACACCTCTGTTATATGGAATCAAAAACACTATTCCAGTGGAAGTAGTGGAGTTATATTTTTTATTTACCTCCTATAGCATGCATCATAGATATCTACTGTTTAATAATTAAACTTTTTTCGGGCTACCATATATTTTCATGAGGTTACCAATCCTGACATGCCTGGGATGTCATTTTCCTGTTTTTGCAGCCTACCGGCACTACTCATATCATGATAATAGGTTTTTAATGCTCCTTTTTTATTATTTAGACATGGAATGTAGTCATTTTTAGTCTTTGCTGTGTATTTACTTATGTTTTTATTCCATCATATGCATTTAACGCGCATCGTGATGATTTTCACATCAGCATACGAGGCAAAAGTAGCCAAATGACCTTTATCTCATTCTTCTCACCTAATCACTTTCTGAAAAGCACATGCGCTATCGTGAACCTTCACTTGCATTTATTTTAACGTTGGTACTGGTGAGCCAGTTTACTTCAACAAGCTGTTAATAGCAATTACGTAGATAACATTACATTTAACACAATCACCCAAAAATATCATCAGCATGCGCATTCAGACAGCCGGCTTCTGGTTGTTTTAAAGAGTGCGTTTTCTGGACTAATAACAAGAGACAGGCAAAATATGAAATTTCACATTTTAAACCATGCTTGCTATTATTATGGGAACAAGTATTTTTACGTTTTGCAGTGTGTGGAATTCCATGCATGTGCAGAAAATTTCAAATATCATTATTTTGTAAGATTTACGATTTTTCACGTTTAAAATAATTTATGTTAGCAATGAACGGGTTTTCCAAATATTCTCTTGGGGTTATTTTCTGTGAAACACATTCAGAAACCCAGATCACTCTTTCCAACATGTCAGGTACAGTTGAGAAAAGCAGCATGTCTCTGTGACATCACGTACGAAATTAAACGCTCTTCTACTTTCGCGAAGCGGAGCCTTCGGTCATATGTTTGTAATTAGTATTAAGCAAGGACAAAGTAACCTGATTTATTTTTATTCTAAGTTTAAGGGCTTCACAGTAATGAAAATGTGTGAATTTCATATAATTTGTTGTATTTCACTTTATAGTTAATTGTTAACTAATATGGACAAAAATCAGCAAAATCCATTTTTTAAACTAATGAATTAAATCTGCTAAAATCATATAGATATTTTGTCTTTAAAGTATATATGGCATAATATTTTGGGTTTTTTCCTTTATATTTTCATATTTAAGCAAATGTTTCTTCATATTCTGCCTGTCTACGTATAACTTCGCATAAATTGCAAGCGAAATGGTGAGTGTTGAATAAGAGTAATTGGGTTATGTCATAGTGCGTTTCCCCCTTTTTTGAACAGTGTTATTTCCTTTTTCTATATGAAATGCCACTCGTAATTTATAACTGTATGAATATTAAGACAATTTTGATTCGTGTTGTGTCACTCTACCACGCCTCTAGAAGTTTACATTTCTCTCATAAGTCATAACTCATATCAAAACAAGCACTGAACAAATTTCTTACCATTCTCCATCTATAGCTACCCAGGTAAATTACATTTCCCTTTTTTCTTGGCCATAAAAGAACTGGAAAGCATGCGTTCCTTAGGTAAGGAAGTAAAGCCATTCCGACTTCTTCGTCAAATATCCCTTGGGCTTGAATGTGAAATAAGCTGTTCAGAACTACATACAAAACAGGTTTGATTAAAAACGTGCGCGCGTCTCAAAGGAAGAGCAGTTTTAAATTGTAAATTAGACACTCTTTAAGTCCCCACTAATGATAGCGGCATTTCCAAAAGCTTCAGAGAAGCTTTGAACTATACAAAAGCAATACAATTTTTGTATGAGAAGAACGAAACATGGGGCATGTAAAACATAAATCACGAGAGAAAAACAAAGGAGAATCAACAGAGGAACAACATTACCAGGCACCAGCATAATAAGAATATTTTGATTTGGAAAAAATCTGAAAGTGAAGCAATATTGAAGTTGTGTGATATAATCCCACAACGTTTTCTAACCATATTCTTTTAGAATCGCATAAAAATTGATTCTTCTATTCACATTACGTTGCTCATAATATGTTTTGGACTAGAAATAATCTCTAATAAGCAACATGGACTTGGTTGCGTGCGTAAAAGTAAAATAAAATGCATATTTTCGCATATCGTAATTTACTTTCTTGTTACTAATAAATTCTTGCAGCAGAAAGTAAGTAGCTTGTTTTCTAAAATGCTTTATGGCTGACACATGACATTTATATCTGAGAAAACTTAGATCTAATAATGAATATTCGGAAAACCACTAATTCTATAAAAATTCATTTGATATAAATGTTTTTTTTAACCAGGCCTGCATGTTTGGTGTAGCAAGTTTTGTCTCTTGCGGTTTGCCTTTATACAAAATTATGTAAAATTCATCAGAATGCGGTCTTAATAGTCTACTCAAAGAAATTTCAAGATTTATAGGTCCAATATCTTAAGTATATGGCGTTTTAATCAGAATCGTTGTCCATTTTGTATAAAATCACAAATGACGAAACATTTTCATAAGTAATGCCGAGAGTAATTTATAAATCATCAATACGTTTGCTAGTCAGAAAGTGACAAGAGAACTTATCTAGAGGGTTTTGGGAACTAAGAATAGCATTTCCAAGGACTATTTTATGAATACATTTACAAAAAAATGATGATTGTTAAACAGTCATAAAATATATTTATCTGCAATGCGAACGACGCGGTTTGAAAAGAAATCGGAATGATGTGGTCGTACTTCGTTTGTTTGGTCACTGCAACCTGATTATTTAATATGATTTATTGCCACTGACGTGGGCACTAGAAGTAGGGATGCAATAACAAACATTACAGGCTACGATTTTCTGTATTGCAACAAACATTAACAAAAACCACAATTATTGTTATGTTAAATGTAAGAGTAGATGACTAAATAGTAGGCATATTGTTTATTTGTGCCCACTGTCGGAATGGTGTTCATTTATTTGTAATGCAAGATAGTGTTCTGACATGTACCAAATATTAAAAAAAAACAGCTGTTATGTTTATCACGTAAGGAGGAGGTGGTAAAGAAATTTCGATAACGTTTGAGGGAAACAGAACCATATTGATTGAAAAACAGCATTCTTTCAACATGATTGATCATTATCTCCCATTTAGACCATGAGTGAAACATGCAAATGAAAAGCAGTTTCGGGGGCCGGGATTTTCTTGAAAATCTGAAATACCAAGCTTAGTGTTTAGTTGATCTCTTGTTTTTGAGTTCTATTGTTCTCTGTCTGTCTCAATCTTTTCCTCTCGTAAAACACACACACACACACACACACACACATATATATATATATAATCGTATATATATATATATATACGATTTTTAATTATCTCGTAGAATGTAATATTTCCTCTACTTGCTGTTGATAACTGGTAGAGAAGGTATAAATACAATATATACTAATATACGTATTCCATGGCATTACAAGAATATGTAACATGGCATGACATCAGTGTTTACCTTTTCTCCATTTTCGAAACCAATATAAAATAAAAATAAAAAGCTAATACGTTTCCGTTCAAAGGCAAGTTTATCGAATCCATTAACGTAAATAAGTTAGATACATCTGCTTAAACTCGTTTGCAAGGCTTCCAGGGAAACGTAATATTGGATATTTTGAACATCTGTGATCATCTGCCTCCCGCCCACCCGTCCTGTGTGGACGGAGGCAGAGGATAAAACAGTCCTGTCATAGGCCTCGGCCCGCTTGGGCTGTTGCGCCACGGAACGAGTGTGATGCAAGTAAAAAGTACCGGTAATAAACAGTTATATGGGAAGAAATAGCATGATACCTCTTTGGCTACGTCTAAGTAATATGCATATCAGGAATGCTTTAAGTGGGTACAGGAAAGCTACAAATTTTACGGGATTATTCAAACTACCATCAGAATGTATGGCCTCAGGATAAAACAGAAAAAAAAATCAATATAATCTGTTTGATAGAAATAGAATACACAATAAGGAGGAGATGGCTCAGGCTTTAACGTCTGTGGCCCACTTTGGGAAATCACGGGTTCAAATCCCATTTGCCGGCCGATCTGACATATTTCGTGAGACTATGTACCTGGCTAAGATATAGGTAACAAAGAATAGTCATAATTTATTGCTAGAAAGAATATTTTATTTGCACAGGAAGAATTATATGGCTTTTGGTGACGTGAATATTTCTAAAACTACAACAAATGGAACATTTCGCTTAAAGAACATACGAAATTAGAATGATTAAACCCCGACATGGTTTTTTTTTGTGGTTTCCTTCAGTCGTTAGATAAATACTAGATTGAATGTTCAATACCGCGGCCCAAATTTCCAACTACAGGAAGGCGACTACGCAATTAAGGCCATCTACCAGCAGTTTTCTGAAGCAGGTGGTACGGAAGACGATTATGCAACCGAGGTAGTTTGCTGTTGAATTAAACGATAGGTATGCTTCCCTTGTACTTTTAAAATGAATACATGTGACTTGTTCTCTTCTACCTGCAGAGAGAGAGAGAGAGAGAGGGGAGAGGGGGAATCAGCGTCGACTGCATGTTCTTATAAACTAAATGTTTTCTCAGTATAAGGGCTACTGTCTAAATCTATGAACCGGTATATGTGCTCAAACTCTCGCAACTTTTGGCTCACCACTAGAAATGGAATTGGAGTATCTCCTAATTTGGTCTAAGTGGTTTGTTCTTCAGGCTGTGCAGCCTTTTGCAGAGGCTACTCCACGATACTACATTTACGGCTTTAGTTCCTTTAGGATGGATCCGACGCTGAGGTTCCCTCCTATAGAAGGAATCGCAGCCGACAACGAACATCGTCACTTTGATGGAGAGTAGCTACATCGCAAACCAAGAGAAATGTAAAACAATAGAGAATCGTAGAGGAACAATGAAGTTGTGAAATGCTAAAATCGGTGTCTAGATGGCTATACTTGTTTTATGTATTGTTTCACCATGGGGGTGAGCGATAATTAGGGTCTAGATGTACCCCCGTCCAGGCCAGATCCGCTGTTGGAGACACTGAAATATTCGGGGTGTGGCGAGACGTTTCGTCAACTTAACCCCAGCATGGGGTGGGCTGGCGAGTAAGTCGTTTTAACGAGTTATGGCTGTAGAGGGAAGCCAGGCTATCAATTAGGGATGAAAATAAACAGCCCCTTGTCTGGGAGACTTGGCGTAGTGACAAATTCCCATGCACCACGCCAACTCGTGTCGCACATTATAAGGTGGTCCGAATAAACTTTTAGTCCAAGACTACAAACGTCGTGCATCGATCAGCACTCTTAGAACACGCAATGATGCCTGCATATCAGTGTGCAAGTGCCACTCCTGTTTGAGTATATTAGCCCTTCTCAATGATTTTTTGTCAATCTTTTTTTTTCACGAATTTATCATTCTTATGACATGCCTGGGAATTTGCGACCATCTTTGCCACAATATTCTTCTATTAATTACAACATTAGTCACGTTAATTATAACAGCAAGCAACAGTTCCATGGTTTTTGGAATAGAAGTAGTGATATATTTTCCCCAAGACTGTAGGTATTTACAGCCTTGGCGAAAACAGCATTACCGACTCACTAACCTCAGGAGTTTGAAGTGCTGCCTGTTTGAAGAATTATAATGCACTGGTATATAGGTGGTATATAGGGTGGACCATTTAAGTTGAAACTGTACAATATTTCCAAAACTAAGCGGTGTAGAAAAAAATGCCTTGAGTGGCAGTTGCTTGGTGTTATAGGAGAAAGTAAATGCCATTAGTCGTATTTGGAGGTCGTTGTCATTTTAGCGTCAATTTAAACTGATCCTAATTGTAGGTTCCCATTTAAAAAAATGAATTGACCCTAATATGACCATCAAAACAAAACACGACTAATGGTATTTACTTTCCCCCATAATATCGAGTAACTTTTATTAAAGACATTTCTTTCTACAACGCTTAGTTTTGGAGATATTGTACAGTCCCAACTTAAATGGTCCACCCCGTATACATGCACCAGTATGCAAATTTTTTAATTTTATACATCAGTAGGTTTTCATTAGATGTATACTTATTCCATCCTGTATATTTAAAGCTAGTATCTGTCGATGTACGGAGGTGGTGATGATGATGCGGCAATTTGGGCGTTGTGCCCGCAGGCAGGTCCCGCCCCCCTTATGCTATATCACGGGTGGCAATCACGGCTTGCTCAAATACGTATTAGGCGATATTTTGGTGATTTGCCATTGCCTGCTGCAGTAAACTGGCATCATGCACGCCCAGCCTTGAACTCACAACGGAAGTTTTCCACTGCTGAAAAATACCTTTCTCTGACTTGGAATTGTAGCGGAGTCCCTTTACATGCCAGCCATAAGGCACAGAGGTGGCCTTTATCTTTAACAGTACGAACGTTTCAGCGAAGGAAATGAAAAGGTGACCAATGATTGTACCAGAGAGAAAATTGAATTTCCGTGGTTTCATATCCGCTTGCTGCCTGATGGTTTTGCTAAACAGTGTTCGGTAAGGTTGCTGGGAAGGAATTCCTTAATATTGTTCATTTTGAGCTATAGAATTTTGTGCGCGTGCAATTCCTTTTATACACAATCAAATCATGTCGGTCAACTTGCAAAGTTAGTTACACATGGAAAATGCCAAGATATGGAAAACTTATAATAATAATAATAATAATAATAATAATAACAATAATAATAGTAATAACAACAACAACGCTGATATAGACAATTGTGGACTGCAAATCCCGTACTTAGTGATGTACTCTAGTGCCGCTAGTTTTTGAAGCAACTCTAGCTCATACCTTAATTCGTAGCTGCTAAAATATATAAATGATACGATAAACGGTAAAGACGTTTGCAGGAAATGAAGCTAGATGTGCAATAAAACAGTAGCTTTGTGATTTTCCATTGAAACAAAAGGGAAGCGCGATGTAAGCGGTCCCTGGCGCATTTCATCAAAATGGCCCTTCTGTAGTGGAAATGGACGTCCCAGGCAGTATTGACTTGCGACAGACAAGTGGAATACACGGCCCCTGGGTCACGTATTTCGCTCGAAGGTGCAATTTACTGTGCGGCCCTACTGTAAAGCGTGAAAGGCATTTCATCCCTACTCGGGGGGAGGTTTAAAAATAGTAGGGGAGAGATTGCGCAGCACGTGATGTTTTTTGATAGGTAACACCAAATGTCACCACGAATCTGGGTTTACGGATTCATACATTTCAAAATGTTATGTATCACGTAGAAATCCCGTGAGGCGCTTTGAATAAATTGCTGAATCCATGCATGTTGCATGATGCCAGAGAATATTCAGCAAACGTTGCGCAAGCGATTGTTTTAGCTTTGGCAACAGGGCGAGGCCATTGAAAAGAGAGCTTGAAATAAACTGCTGTCTGTTGGTATTAAAGATTAATGCACCACACAGCAGAATGGGGCTTTCAGTATGAATTAAACAGAAGTACATAGCCGATTGCATGACAAGAATGCTATCCAATCGATCAGAATGCGATCATTGCTGCAGAAAACGTATATCGATTATGACTTTGTGTGCGGGGTATGGACAGTGAACAAAGATAATGACCAAACTCCAGACTTTGTCTGGCACGTGCCTCTAACTACTGTCCTTTGCATGTGAAAAGTTTAGTTCAAGAGTAATAATTCACAGGCGAAAGTTTTTTCTCTTAATGTAGGTAATTGGTTTACAGTGCATGTCTTGTATGTTTAAACTACAGTTAAGTACATTAAACGTCATTCGTGCAATAGAATGAACTTGTTTTGCGAGAAAAGCACATGTAGTTTGGCTACAGGTTCATACAGATGATTTTATGGGCTATTTTGATTTTATATATTTAAATTTCCCAACCCGGTCGTCCACCTCGATACTTGTGAAGGTTTAGCACGTATGTAACGCAAGAGTGTAGCCACAGAGCTGTTACTGAGTTACTCTCTTTTGCCCTCCATGCATCCTGTTTCCTTTATTCACCTTTCTCCGTGATTGAGGAAAAGATCATGCATGACGCAATGTTCACGAGATGTCTACTGCTGCTTGAACTGAATTTGCTGTGTTATATACGAATATATTTTGGACCCAATCGGTTTAATGCAATGGTTTATGTGAAATTGTGTTAACGCGCATTAGGAGCACACTTTTTTCCAAAACGCAAAGACTCGTATATATACAGCAATCCCGGGAACGTAATGCAAGGTAGCTTACAATATAAACATTATAAAGAAAAGATTTACAGTTGCAACTATATGGTTTGTGACAACAGAAATACAGACTAACAAGGCTTTTTAAGGTAACACACTTCCACATCTATATTTATCGTGACCCGTATTCAGTACATCTTTGTATCCAGGTAGTGTTGCATATACCCTGTCCTTGATATAACCCCACACCATCATAGTGGTCAGGTCGAGCGGAAACCAACCTTCAGAAAATTATCTTATCCAGAAACTCCCGGACAAGGAATGCGCAGTGTACTGATGTGTCCTCTCACTGTAAACTCACCATGTAATTCAGTCGAGTTTAGCAGTTGTACTGGATCTACCAAAATATTAACCTACGGTTGTATTCTCGGCAAAAACGAAGGGACTAATGGCCCTGTCTTTAATTAAAAGAGAAGTTAATGGGCAAAAACGATAGTCAGTGGTTAAATTAAACAATATCTTAAGTATTCATTACTGCTACACTGCAAAGAGAATTGAGAGCCCATATTTAAACGTCGTCAACACTAATCCCAAATCTTAATTATTTTCCTTCTGGAACGGTGTTTTTAGAAGAGTAATCGAACATTCCAGCTCAAACACGGAAGGCGACAGAAATGTGATACGTAAAGCACCCAATGCAGTCTGCACGAAAAAGATTAAGAAAATGATGCATTTTATATGCCTTTTGCAATATATTTTTCAGAATGCCTGGTGTATTTATATGTCAAATCTACTGTTTTGCAACGACGGTCAAAATAATTGCAGAGCTTTTAACCGGTCAACTAAAGTCCTGCTGTGGTGTGGTGGATTCTCCAAAATATTACAAAAAACTCTTTTACACCTTCTGTAATGCATTGTTGTTAACGTTTTTCCTCTCCATGACACTCTAAAACTTTGACAATGTCAGATAAAACGGTTCTTTCTTCAAATGAAAGTTTTGTTGCACATTTAGCCATAATTTCTGTAGAAGTAAACCGGATTTTGGCCAAATTTGGCGCTGATCGGATCAGGGTGAAGTTTTGATTTTCGGAAATCGAGTGCTTAAGCAACTAGACAAAAATGCAATCCACCTATGAGTATTTATTTTGCTACAAACCATGTGGCTTGTATGTACTACTTTTTGTAAAAGGAAAACTTTGTAATGGTAAATGAGGCAGACTTTATTGACCATCCCACATATGGACAAATACCCACACAAATACCCAGGGAATGTAGTGTAGCAAACAGAAACGGGAACTCCATCGTTTGTGAGTGACTTACAGTTTGTACCTACTAATAAGATCCACTGCTCCCATGACCATAAGAAGTAGTATGATCAAAAGCTTGGACAATCTTAAGAGGTCGACTGCATCGCGTCTTTGCTGTTTACCTGATTCTGTTTATCTGTAGTCCATTCTCTGCAGTGATTAGGTATTAGTTTCCTTCCCTAGTGGTCACCACATCCGCTCCGCTTGCATGGGGCCATCAACAAATCGATTGTACAAGATAGATAATCACTAGGTTAATACAATAAAGTTCAGGAGTACTGATCATGGTTATCCTGTTTAACCAGTGAGCAATCTTTTTTCACGGCACCAGCTATGCATCAGATGTGTGAAATCTAGATACAGGACGTTCATCAGATAACTACCAGCTATCTGGATTTCCTGCTAAATATTGGCGGAGAGATGCCTGCCTACGTATGAGAAGAAGTTAGGGAAAATGGATACTTGTTCTGAGGACGGAGTGACGTGAAGGGAACGCTCATAGCGATCTATCTCTTGAGCTCCCTGTAGTAACTGCTTGTGTTGCGAGTCGTCCAGTTCCGTCTTGTCACACAAGCAAAGGAAGTACAATTAAACATCCGTTCTCCTGGAGGCTATCATTTCGTTCAAGGTGCTGTGTGGGAGGATTTCTGACCGCGGTTTTTATGGCCACGGGTATAATCACCCAATTTCCTTGGAAATGCCAGTATATTATTCGCTTTCTTCATTACAAAATTACTAATTTAGCTTCTTTTGATTTTAAAATGAAACACATAGGACAGAATAACTAGAGCATATAGGATCTTGATCCAGAAAGTCGTACCGCGTTTCGATTAAATGACTGGCAGTCCCCGCGTCTGACTCGTATCAGGTATCAGGTTGAATGATTTCGCTCTGCGGTAGCCTACCTCAGACTTTTGTGGAGGGTAATAAAATGACATTTTTAGCATTCTGAACGTTATTTAACATGGTGTACGTTATGTGCAAGGCTTTATTGAGTTAACTGTGTATAGTTATATTGGTGTAAACTGCAGATATTATGTTGGGTGCTTCTGAGCTCGCTATACCCCGGTTCGTTTTGAGCCTTCATTTCATACGCCATTGATTCACAATCCCATACGACCTGCTGGTTAAAAGACGTAACTTATTACGTGCACAAATAGTAGGACAGATTTATTGTCTTTCGCAAATAATACATATGATACACATTTTTTATCAAGCCAGGTTACCTAATTTTCATTATATTCGCACAAAACAAAACAGCGCGACGTTTCCCGTTTGTATTATCGTATAGTGAATAGTATATGCTCGTATTTTCATAATTTCTCCTCTTCTTAGTCAGGGGAGTATATTTCTAAGGACCTAAGTTCGAATCCCGAGCTGGAGAGCTATCCGATAGGGTTTTATTCCCGTGCTTTCCCAGATGAATGTCCGTTAACTCTAAGATCTATGCATGCATTTCACTAATTTTATTGATTCACCCACTAAATTAAAGAGTCCTAAAAAAGCTAGATTCCAATGTTTTATCAGAATAATGTTGTTTAACATAGTATAAAAATAACACATTACGTAATTATTACGAAAAACTATTTCTGAATTGTATACATTTAAAGGAAGAACAAAGAAACCTGAATCGAAAACTTAAGAGCCCCAGAATCAGAGCAGTCAAAATTAAATTTATGATGGAAATGAATGGGGCACCAAATCGAATCAAAATGTAAATGGATGTTCTGCTAACTTGGGTGACAGGCACATTCGTAGCTCTTTGTTTTTTTATATTGTATTTTTAGTTTCTCTACCACGTACATGATAGGTTGAGAAGGTAATTGCATTCCACTCAAAAATTCGATCTCGAGATTTCACCGAAAATACATGTTTTGGGGACTCCTGAATTAAAAAAAGGCAATTTTAGAAAAAGGTCCGTGTGTGTGTCTGTTTGTGAACAGCATAACTCAAAAACGAAAAGTCGGATAAATACCAAACTTGGTATTTAGGTTCAGTACCTTCCAAGGATACGACACGAATATTTTTAAGAAAGTCCCTATCCCAAACTACGCTTAATGTGAAACATTTTTTTCAAAATGTTTTATTTTCTAGAAAATGGTCAGCGGTTTTGATTAAAATGCTACCTATTAAAGGTATTTACATGATAAATAACATATATTGAATTTTCTGAGAATAGCCTGTAAAGTCCTTTTCATTCGGAAGGAATTTTGTATAATTTTGTTTAACTGATAAGCGTTACGCGATAGACAAAAACGTACTAAGTCCTATCGACATTCAGTTATTTCTCGCGATTACGGACACCGTATGGAATTTTAAGACCAGTGTATAGCATCTAGATCTTAAACATACCACGGGATTTTCCACCCAGTAACTCCAATGATTCCGATCACTGACCACTAATTTTCTAAGTATCACTTTTAATCACTATGAAGTATTTTATCCATACTCCATAGTTAAAAGGAGCCACTTTGGTCGTCCTCAAATTTTAATAATCATGTATTGTATTCTGTTATTCACAGAGTTCTGTAAAGCATGTATGCAGATCGATCATAATAGATATAAAAAACAGAACATTTGACTATCGCTGTTCCCTTTGTATCAGCAAAACATTTGACTATCGCTATTCCCTTTGCATCAGCAACAAAATCTATTTCTGCAAAGGTTTATTTGGATTGAAATGTAGTAGGTAGGGAAAAAAAAGTCTGATGTGTTGACTCACATCTCCACTCTTGTAGAAACTATTTTTTACAAACTCTTATTCTCCATCAACTTATTGTTACTGTTAATCTTATTGCTAATTTTCTTGTAGGTTAAAGGGGAATATGATAGGTTTTAAGCGATAATCACATCGTTTAGGAGCTGGTTGCTATATGGAACATTCCATTCTCTTTGCATGTCTAGGGCATTAAAAAAAATAATAAAATGGAATAACGAATTCTGATTTGAGAAACAGTATAAGTATTAGACGATTCAAACAAATAAGGAATATCTCGAAAATGGTTCACTGGACTAAAAAAACGTATATGACATAAATTATGTGTTTTAACAGATCTACATTTTCTGTGTGGTAAAAGTTTCTCTCTCTTACGGTTTACCAGTTATGAAAAGTCATTCAGAATGAAGAGGACTTTTGGGTACATTTACAGAAAATTAAATATATACATTTCATTTGCCATGAAAATATCTTGAATGTATGATATTTTCATCATATGTAATTTAACTGTTTCTGCACTGCTTTCTTTTATTAAAATGTGATAGATAGAAAAATGAGCGTGAGTAAGAATAATTTCTATACCCACAAATAAACGATAGAGGATAGAGAAAGTCATGTGAATATCATCAGAATTTTTCTATACTCTTTAATAAGCGATAGAGGGTAGAGAAAGTCATGTGAATGTATCAAATCAGATTTTTCTCTATCTACTTCATTTTAATCCAAACATACTTTTGCAGAAATAGCTACATTACACATTTCGTTACAGATACAAAGGCAGCAGCGATAGTCAAATGTTTAAGAACTGGATGTCTCGCCTTGGCCTCAAATTTTCATGCAGTCGCGAGTAACAATTGAATGTTGACAGAACTTAAGAGAATGACCAAGAAGTAAACTGAACCTTTAATAACGGATATCTCAGAAATGACTTATGCCACAATAAATTTATTTGTAATAAATTGTGTGTTTTAAAGAGATTACATTTTTTTGTGGTACGTTTACGTATATCACTTAACGTTACGAGGTTATACAACATTTCTTCCAACTAAAGAGTACTTCATAAGCCATTCCCAGAAAGTTCAAGATATACATCTTGTTTACCATGTAAATATCTTTAACATATGGTATTATAATCAAAATCGTTAGAGACATTTTATAGAAAATAAAAAATGTTGTAAAATCTTCCATGTGAAGGGTATTCTGGGGTGGGGGATTTTCCTGAAAATCTTCCTGTCCCATCTTTGGAAGCTACTGAACCTTAATACCAAGTTTGGTACTTAACCGACTTTTCGTTTTTGAGTTATGCTATTCACAGACACACACACCTTTTTCTAAAAATGCTTTTCTTTTGGATTCAAGGTGCCTCGAAACACACATTTCCCTTAAATCTCGTTATCGAATTTTTGGGTGGAATACAATACTTCCCCTACTTACTATACGTTGTAAAGAAAGTAAAACTGGATACTCCATCACAAGTATAACAAAAGAGAATACTAAAGTAAAGACCAACATTTTCAGTAGATATTATTATCTACAGTTTTCAGTGCCTTGCAGAGGGGATATAAAAATTCTATATTTAACACAATCTTGTAGCTATTCAAACGGAAAAGTCTGTTCATTTTTTGACCGCTCGGAGCGGAATGGCGAAGAATATACGCGACCTTTATGTGAATTAAAAAAGGCATAGGTTGCTGAAAAGGCAAGCTCATTAAGCAGTACGGAGAAAAATATTATGTTTTTTATGTGTACGTACCCGCCAACGCTTAGAGAGTTGCCTAGTACCTTTGGAATATTAAACATCGAAATTAAGTTCTGAACTTCACAAGGCTTTGTTTGCATTAAAAGTAAACCTGTGCTAAAATTACAGCGCTTATACGGAGGATATGGAAGCGTTAGGTCGCAGTTAGATTTCATTCAATCTGATTGTTTAATCAACGTTTCTTAGAATTTTTGATAGTACACGATACAGTTATAAATGTGGATTTGACTTTTTTTATGAACGCTCTTTAACTGATGTGGTCCTTAGCGTTCAATTCTATATCGTGCGTGAAAACGTAAGTTTGCTGAGAGGCCTCTTTATCAGGCTTACGGTTCTTTTACGTGCCGTAAATCTACGACACTGGACCACCGGCTTTATTTCCCTTCCGGAGGAAGCCATGCTAAGGATTTTTACGCTCGAAAAAATGCATCGCCCCCCGCCGGGTTTGAACCGCGACCTCTGGAACTAGGGGCTAGCATGGTAACCACTACACCACGGAGGACGACATAAATGTGGTTTAATTGATATAAGTTAAACTAAAGTATGAGTGTAACTGAGACAAGTTACACTACACTGCAACGATACTGATGGATCTGCCAGTTGGGAGAAGAGCTACATTGATGTTCATTCTCGGTTGCTTTGAAAAAAGAAAGGGGGAAAAAGAGGGAGAACTGTTAAATTGTAATACTACGTACAATTTAGGTGTATTCTTTTTATTTTCACCAGTTTCAAATTGCAGAGTATACATTTCTTTCTAGCTTGGTTCCGTGGTCAGGCTCGTTAATGTGTTTTGTGGCATAGGGGTTGCTGATTCAAGTCTGCTGTACTGTGTGTAATGTGGGCACGCATTCTAAACTTCAGCCAAAAAGGGAGGTCGAGCAGAAACAACTATAGGGGTGAAGAATAATACGGGAATGAGACTTAGGGCTATTGTATATACACTCGACATCCACGTTCGATGCCTCAAAGAAACTGGCACAATACCGAGCACGATAACTCGTGTCGTATCTTGCTTGCATTCGGTAGGTCGCGGATTCATATCCAGTGTAGAATATAATCTTTACGTTTTTCCCTGTGGTATCCCCTCAATCGCCAGGCACATACCGAATTGGATGTTCGAAACTACGCTTCAAAGTTCTACCCAAAAACAAAACAAAAGTAGTTGACGCAGAAGGTCCACTAGGGAAATAAGGCCAACACACTGAATGTGTGGATGTACTCAAAACAGCACTCTGCGTTCACTAAGCTTCTAATTAAATCGAAATAACGAGGACACAGAAGGACGACCATATAATTGAAGTCATCTGTCCGACTCATAATAAATCCTGCATCAAAGAACTTAGAGGTAGCTACCACAGCGTTAAACTACCACATGTTATGTCGTCCTCTGTGATCTAGGGGTACCTCTAGTTCCCGAGGTCGCTGGTTCAAACCCGGCGGAGGGCGATGGAGATTTTTGGGCGTAAAATACTTACCATGGCTTCTTTCGGAAGGGAAGTAAAGCCGGGGGTCCCTTATCGTAGATTTACGGCACGTAAAAGAACCTCAAGCCCCTAATAGAGTGGCCTCTGAGCAAAATTACCGGTCTTTCACCCCAATATAGAATGGGACACTAACCATAGCAGTTAAAAAACGTTCATAAATGAAACTCAGTTTAATTTAATTTCACCCCATGAAATTTCTGTTCTTAGGTTATATTTCAGCTTAACCCATGCTCTACTAAAGGAATTTGGTATAAAAATTACACGATGCTATTTCTCAGCATCCAAAGAAGGAATGTTGGAGCAACTGAGAAAATAAGTAGGATTAGGATTACCTACGGAAGTGGCTCCTAGCACCTCGACCCACACAGAAATGTTTTGTGCATACATCCCCGGGAGGAACGGATGAAATGAAGGAACCGCAGGCGACCTATGGGCTCCAGGACCTGCCGACTTAGGTGACAGAGACGCGCAGAGGTTCCTAACAGTTACAAGCTTGACCACCCAACTGGAGAGCGCTCAAGGCAACCCTACCAAATCACCGGAGGGTGACTAACAGGTCCCCTCCAGCGGAGACCGAGGAAAACTCGACCCTGCAGCGAAGACTCGAGTGGCCTCCAATTGACGGGGCCGAGAAGTTCCAACACACAAGCCATCTGTCCGCAGTCGTCCGACACACAGCCCCGGAGCCAACCTGTAACGTGAAAACGGAAGATGAAATGAAAGGGAATGAGGGAAGAGAAATTCGGTGGAGTCAATGAGCCTTCCTAGCATTCGCCCAGTTGGGCCAGGAAGGTCCGCCGCGGGAGTCGAAACCACGACCTCCCAAATGCGGGCCTCAGACGCAACCGCCTGAGCCACTCCGCTCGGTGAGAAAATAAGTATGTAAACGTGTTTACAAGCAAAAGTAAACCCAAGTGGTGCTGTCAATATTTCTACTGTTGCACACGCGAAGACCCAGTATTAAAGTAGCATGTTTAACAAAGGCTGAAACGACGAAGTATACAAACTGGGAACCCCTGTCACTAATAAGCATTTGCCGCTGTTAACATGAAGCAAAATAATAACTTTAAAAATTATTCTTCCCCTTGAACAGAGCATTTTGATACTCTACCGAATGCACTAAATAATTACAATACTAACACAAGCAGTCATAAGAAGAAATTCATTCATTTTATATTACCATGCGTTGAAACCTAATTTACTGCGCAAGAAAATATAATTTGTCTGTGGAATTTGTGTGTCAAATTTACAAGTAACATTTCAGTCGTTGGGAACTGAGACTTCCTTTGGCTACAGGATTCGCTGAGATGATGTACTTCGCCTGGTATGCTTAAAAGAATACAGAGCTGAAGTGTGACATTTGGCATTTGTGTGACTTTGAGTTATGCTGCTCTCTCTCACGATCGTTTGGAGGGGGGATTGAGTTATCATTGGACCTCAAAACGTTCATTTACCTTAAAGATATAATCTTTTGGGGTGGAACGCAGTATTTTCTCTACTTACTTCCCCAAAGAGTTAAAGAATCTAACATTTGGAGTGATTCTGGCAGGTTTGTGTGTTATACCTATACTTGAATTTTATATGTTGAGAAATGCTCTCTAGGTATATTCACTAATTCCTAAAGTTTTATCTCAACTTTATCGCAAGCTTTACGACTGTGATCAGTTCTTTCTCAGTTATTTGTTTCATTACAAACACATTACGCTTGAGGGCCTTGTCCCTTTTAAGCCCCGAATTGCGTCTTGGGGTTGTAAATTCTTGGTTGAGAGCATCCTTGGCAGTTTACTTCATCTGTACTGCAAGACAAGTTTGAACAAAATCGATGGACCGGAAGTTGCTCCCCATTCCTCTTAGGAAACTTTTCAGCAGCTGTCAGCGCCTGCCTCGCGGCGAAATTGCTTTGGATGAGAGCTGAAGATTGCATTGCTGCAACATTTTGCAATAGCGCAAGCTGAGGGCTTCGCTCAAGACAAATGAATACTGTGTTGTTACAAGGAAGGATGTGAAAAATTGCTGCCATGTTCAAACTTGGAGATGGGAGTTTCTGCCGTCAGATTCAGTGGCTTCAACTTCTTATCAGGACTTTGTGAGAAGGGTAATACAGATCCAGAATTTCATTGTACGTTGCTTCTCGTCTACATACTACTCTCATCACATTTACGTTTCGTTTTGGGATTATATCAGGAAAGTGAAGTGAACCATTGTCTCGGCTTCGCTCTTTGAAGCTAATGCAGAATGTATAATTGGGTAAAGTTCAGCCCCTTACAAGATTACACATTGGTAAGGAGAACCTATTATTTTTACTTTCTCTATTGCTTAGTTGCCTGTAATACACGAAGTGTTGCACTAGACCTGAGAATTCTGTATTTCATAAAAATTAGACTGAATAAAGATCTGATGTGTTAATATTCACATGACTTTCTATGACTACTATTACCATTTATTTCATAAAACTTCGTCAAACTATTCTTACGGCACTTTTCTATCTACTTCATCATCAGTACCAAAAAATCTGACAAAATTATTGAAAAATTCAATCCAATAACGTATATCTCGGAAATGGCTAAAGCCACAAACAACTATTTTAAATAAATTGCTTGTTTTAAAGAGCTGTATGTTTTTTTTTATTTTTATAGAGTACCTTTTTGTATATCTCTTGTGGTTTATAAATTATACAAAATTCCTTCCGAAAGAAGAGGACTTCACATGTCATTCCCAGAAAATTCCAGATATACATTTTGTCAAGTAAATATCTTAAATATGTGGTATTTAATGAAAATCGAAGTCATTTTTGAGAAAACCTAAAATTTAAAAAAATCCTCTGTGTAAAGAGTAGTTTCGAGTGCTTGGATTTTCTTGAAAATCTTCGTGTTACACCTTTGGAAGATGCTGAACCTGAATGCCAAGTTTGTATTTATCAGACATTTCGTTTTGGGGTTATTTTGTTAAAATACACACACGCATACTTTATCTAATAATGCTTTTGTTTTGTTTTTTTTGTTTGTTCAGGGTGCCTCAAAACCTGTATTTCCTGTGAAATCCCGACATCGAATTTTTGGGTGGGATATGACACTTCCTCTTGCCTACTATAGGTAGGTGGCGGAGAAATAAAAAAAAATTCTGATGCGCTACACTCACATGACATTCCCTACTCTTGTACAAACTATTTTTACAAACGCTTATTCTCCATATGCTTGATGTTAATCGAGATATCGAGATGTTAATCTTATTGCTAATTTTCTTGTAGATGCAAGGGGAATTGGTAGGGTTTAAGCGATACTCAAATGTTTCAAGCACTGGTTGCTATGTGGCGCATTCGATTCTCTTTGCATGTTCAGTACATAAAAAAAAATGAATAACAAATTCCCATTTGAGAAAAAGTATAAGTATTGGAAAATTTAAGGGTATAACAAGCAATATCTCGAAAATGGTTAACTCAACAAAAAAAAATGTTTGACATAAATTGCGTATTTTAACGCGATCTACATTTTTTGTGTAGTCTATCTCTTATGGTTTACCAGTTATGCAAAAGTCGTTCACAATGAAAAATACCTTTGGAGACATTCCCAGAAAATTCGAGATATACATTATATTTGTCATGAAAATATCTTAAACATATGATATTTTAATCAAAATCGTTAGAGCGTTTTTGAGAAAACTAAAATTTTTGAAAAATGTTCCATGTAAAGGGTAATCTGCAGTGAGGGGATTTTCTTGAAAACCTTCGTGTCGCATCTCTGGAAAATACTGAACCTAAATACCAAGTTTGGTGCTTATTCGACTGTTCGTTTCTGAGTTATGCTGTTCAGCCACACACACACACACACACACACACACACACACACACACACACACACACACACACACACGGACATGTTTGCAAAAATGCTTTTTTTTTATTCAGGGGATCTCAAAACATATATTTCCGGTGAAATCTCGGTACCAAATATAGTAAGTAGGGGAAGCATTGCATTCAATCCCAAAAATTCGATACCGAGATTTCACAGGAAATACATGTTTTGAGGTGCACTGAATGCATATAAAGCATTTTTGGAAACATGTCCGTGTGTGTGTGTCAGTAATAAAATCAGTGTCTTATATAACCACAGCAATGCACAGAAATTAGCGAAAATCAGCGTTTTCCAACTTACAACTTAAGCTGCCCGATTTTAACAAATAACTACATAAGGTGGTAGTACTGAAATAATTTCTAGCCGATCGCCTTCCTGCTTATTTGAGCAATGAAATATTTCGTTTGCTTTGTGTGGTGCACGTGATTGGCGCGCTTGCTAGTTCCGTCAGCTAGCTTCTCGAGGACCCAGGTTATCATACCGCCTCTCGACAGTCGGTGCCGGGCGAACGCAACACAAGTGAAAGGGCGAAATTGTTTTTTCGGGGGGGGGAGGGTTAACTGGCATCGTGGAGTGTAGTTACTATTACTATTATTATTAAAAGGTTAAATAATCCACAGAATGCTGTAGCTAACTGATCTAAAAGTAATTTAATCTACCGTTTTAAGTTTGTTCTTTACTGAAAATTCTCATTGTTCTCATTACCAAAGATGCTGCCGCATAGAATTAATCGGAATGTTCATGAAATTAAACCATATTTAATGCAGATTTTTAAAATTTTAAATCAAATACTTGAGCAGGTTTATGTGATTTGTTAGAAGAAATTCAATATGTCACAATTCTGAAACAAAAACGTATTTTATAAAGCGTCTTTCAACTAGAGTATCCTATCTTTAACATGTGATAGCTGCCGTTGTTATTGAGTTACGCCAGTCATTTTTTTCATGTGGTTACAATTGTTATTGACAAATAGTCATGGAACGTTACAGCATTCAGCAACACGTAGAAATTGTGAAAATTTATTATCAAAGCTGATCATGTGTTCGCCAAACCTTCCGTGTATTGCGTGAAGTTTACGTTGTGCATAATCGTCCCTGCGAGCGAACGATTCGGCGTTTGATCGATAAATTTGAAAGAAGTGGTTCTGTCAGCGATCAAAGAACGCCTGTACGTAATCGACGTAAGCGCTCCAACGAAAAATACTTCCCCTCTTACTATACGTAGTAGAGATAGTAACATAGGCGTCGTTCGTGAGAATGTACGCGAGAACGGAAATAAATCAATTGCTCGTAAAGGGCAAGAATTGGGGCTTTCGCCGACTATTGGCGAATTCTGCATCTGGACTTGAAGTTTCACGCTTACAAAATGGTGTTAGCTTAAGAATTAAAGCCCAACGACTATAGGTTGCGCCGTGTATTCGCCGACTGGGCTATGGAGCAATTGGAAGCTGACCCGGATGGTTGTATTAACAAACAAAATTGCCTCTATTGGAGCAATTACAATCCAATGCAGATCCAAGAACGACCACTTCATCCCCAAAAGGTTACTGTGTGGTGTAGATTTTGGTATGGTGGAATCATTGGTCCATATTTTTTCCAAGATGGAGATGGAGAAGCTCTGTCAATGGAGAAAGATACCGGTCTCGTATAAGGGACTATTTTTGGCCTCAATTGAATGGTATGGATCTCAGAAACATCTGGTTCCAGCAAGATGGCGCCACATGTCATACTGCTCTCGAAACAATTGATCTTTTGAAGGAGAAGTTCAGAGGTTTCATCATTTCCCGTGGTGGTGATGTTAACTGGCCCCCGAGGTCATGTCATTTGACCCGTTGGATTACTTCTTGTGGGGTTATGTTAAATCTCGAGTTTATGTCAACAAGTCAGAAACGGTAAATGATCTTATGAATAGCATCCCGGGTGTTATTCGTGAAGTTGGACCTAATTTACGTTCTTCTGTCACTGAAAATTGGGTCAATCGTATACGCGCAACCCAACGAAGTCGCGGCGGTCACTTAACTGATTTTCTCTTCCACACGTAATGACATTAATTATGTTCCAAAATAAAAAAAGGTATAAACCTTTATCATTTATAGAACGTGTTTTATCGAAGTTCAAAGACTCTATATATGCATTTTTGTGAGTGTTTCTTTAAGAAGTGGTATTAGAAGATAGCGAAGTTTGCAGAGGAGAAAAAATGTACCTTTCGTAAATTTTGTCTTTTTTTCCATGCACTCACATTAAAGTTAAATCTTTAGTTTTATTATAATAATATCAAATATAATTCATTTCTTGAGGATTTGAATAAAATATAGCGTATAGCACACAATATGTGTAGTATTGAATATTGTTTCCTTACGCTTACATTAATTGATGAAAATGATGGCCTGAAAAGTGCAAGCATTTTTCGGAGACAATTCAGTGGAAATGCTTTATCATGTAGCTTATTTATGACCAACATATATTAGACTGTCCCTGTGGTCTGATGTTTACCAGGCTAGCTTCCAAATCCACAGGTTCCGGATTTGATTCCCGGCTGGAGGGTTAGCCAGGATTGTCCCAAATCCTCCCAGAGTCTGGAAGTATGAGAATGTAAGTTTAACTGTGTGCTGGTGTGTGTGTGTGTGTGTGTGTGTGTGTGTGTGTGTGTGTGCGCGCGCGCGCGTGCGTGAATTTAATGAATTATAAAGAAAATGCAAAGTAAAGACCCCCAAAGATTAATGCATTAGTTAGAAGTGAACATCATTGTCAATGGGCAATTGTTCTAAAGGCAAAGCCGCCGGTATGACCTTAAATGTTAAAGGCGGCAAACAACAACAAAAATATTATAGTTTGTTTTATGGAATAGTTCACAAGCTCGTCAATGATTTGTCAGGTAATTTTACTGAATGTATCCTTTTCGACGAATATATCATTTTTACTTTTGTAACTGTTTACCTATGGTAGATACAAGTATTGGATTTCATCCAAACATTCGATATCGAGTTTTCACCGAAATGCAAATTTGAATGTCTTCTGAACTCAGAAAAAAAAGAATAGGAAACAAATATCATGTTCGTACTGACAGGGATTTCTGTAACAGAACATTAGCAATATCATTAACTATTTCTTCTTTTCCTTTTCTGAGCTGTACACACTATCACAGCTACTAGTGCAACCGCCACTCTGAATTTCCAACCTACTATACACGGATATTTTGAAGTGCGACGGCCAACAAAGCACTTCCCAAACGTTGCTTACACTCGAGAAGAATTAAAATAAAAGAAGATTAAACATTCAACAATTACAAAAGTTTACATATTTAGATGTATTACAAATGAAGCCAATGAATACAGCCCATCTCCATGGTGTGGGGCTAGCTTACCTGCTTGTATTCCAGAGGATTCAATTTCGAATCTAAGTTGGAGTGGGTTTCTTGCTTAAAGGCTTTTTTTCGCGTGTACTCTTATGCTAGAACGACAAGAGTAGAAAAGCTCCTAAGTTTTATTTTATTTGCTACCGATATGACCTTCCTGATAAAGGACGTAAAATACCTCCTCAAGAAAAAAAAAGGAAAAGAAATTAAGAATACCGAGTTTATAAAACTACTGAATGTGTGAAAAATTTCCTGCTTGTGGTACAAACCTTTTTGATTACATTGTCTGGTAATGGTTAGCAGACATTAAAATTTTGGCGAAGTACACAGCGATTTCCATAACGGTCATTAAACTTAGCAGGGTTATTTTCAAAAGTACTAGTATAAAGCACTTGTTGGTTAAAAAACGGGGAAAACGTGTTATTGTACCGCTGCATATTTGTAAGATTTCACTACTCCAAGGAAAAATTGTAATTGACAAAGTGATTGCTCTATCGAAATCAAATAAATCAGCGACCTGAAGAGAGAAACACTGCTATTAAAAAAGCAGTGTGTTTTTTTTCTGATCACTGTCTTACGAGATGTACACACTTTTAATCGGCAATAATTCTGTTGGGCATACTGTATTACTCCGAAACGAGCACGAGTATTTTGTTTTCCAGGAGAGGGGTACATTATCATTTATATGAAGAAACTGTTATGGCTGCTGTTCTGTTGAAGAAAACAAAGTAATTACTAGATCGTGAATTTGTATGCAAGCGCAGATCGTAAAATATATATGCAAATATGCAAGAAAAAATGTTAATATGCAGAGTTGTATGCAGAAGCAAATAGACTGGGCGGAAAAGAGGTCACGCCTATCTTTGGTAAGCACTAAAGTACCGCTCCCCTGTTCGGCCTGTGTAGTTGAAATATTAGCAGACAATTTTTTTTTTTAAGTTTTCTGTTGAGATGAGGAATACTTTGCAAGCTGGGACTACTTCACCATTTCAGAATTACAGCGGCATATGCTGATAGCAGCATGACTTTCTTTAGAATTTCGTGTTTACATTTTATGCCTGGAGTTTTATTTAGTGTTTCTGTGAACTTAAAAAGAGGACAAGTTCAGTGAGTCTGGTTGTCAGTGTAATAGTGTGTTCCTGATATGTAAATGAAATCCCAGTACTTCATCTCTACTCTAATCTTACAACGGGTTGTTTGTTTGCTGCGTAATGATGTAGAAGCAATCCTTGTTTTAGAATCAGTATCTACTTGTACCTGAATATCAGTTGCAATACAGTGAGTCTAGGGTTAGACGCCTCTTCCTTCTCAATAATACGCCAACAGCACGTGTTGATCAGTTGAGTTGTGGCAGTTGTATGAGATGGAAATTTGGCATTCCTTAAGAATGACACTATTGTATGTTGGTGGTGAGTTAGTCATTACGGTTGATTATACATTACACCACCTGCATTTATGCTCGATGTGCTTTTGATGTACCTTGTGCGAGAAAAGTGTCTTGAATTTTGAGGCAGTATTTTTAACACTTAAATGATTTCAGGCTAATTATATATATATATATAAAATAACAGCCCGCCTTAAAGCAATATGTGTATACTACAATATATAAAAAGTGTATATTACAGTCATTGTATATGTTTATATTATTGTGTACATATATAATAATGTTATGTGAATATATTAAGTAATTTAACAACGTAGGAGCTGTGAGAATAGAAGCCGAAAGTTACTAACAATGAGGTAACCTTGAGGCAATAATGAATTGGAAAGTTTAGTAATGCTACTAGTAATTTTGGAACAATAATATAATATTTAAAATAGTTTATAAATAGCCAATGAAAAAGCAGAAAAGCTGAAAGTTAAATAAAAGTATTCTATTGGAGTAAAATTAGCCAATCAGAGACTTGAAATAGGGAAATTTACAAATTTAAGCGGTAAACGCCAGTCGCTAGTAGACAGCGTTCTCAACCGGACGCTAGACGTGTTCCCGAGCAGTTAAATACGTATTCAGTGTTGAGACATATAAAATTCTTTACGGCGAAAATATTATAAACTTTACGTGTTAAAAGGTGCAAGTAATTAATAAATAATCTCACAGGTCTCTATATAAGTGAAGTGTTATTTAATCCTGTGAAGGATTAATAAAAGGAGTGAAGTAAAAATTATAATTTGTGTAAGCCTACATTCTTTAACTGCATCACCCCCTGTTAAGAGATACATGCTTCTACAAATTAATACTGACGCAGCCGAGGCAAATATAAATATATATATATATATATATATAATATTTAAAGAAACATAAAAATACAAAGTTGATTCCTAAACGTTGGGGCGAAGGCCACCGAAACTTTGTACCATACGTGGGGCAGTTACTTTATCAAGTTTGGCTCCCCAACAGTGGAACTACGAGTAGAATACAACTCCTACTTCAAATTGGCTTTCCATACGTGAAGCTACAACCTTCTCAAATTGGGACCTAAACGTGGGGCAAAATAATAACTTAAAGACAATGCTATACCTTCTCAACTTCGATTGTATATTTCCAGACTTCAGAATTCCTAGCACGACAACTTTCCATAATCGCGCTGATAAAGTGAAGCATTCAGGGTCCTTTAGGAACAAAAGACGATATCGACGTTGCCATGTGTTTACTGAAAAAAAACTGCACGAGATAGAGATATGATTGTGTTCTCAATCAAGGTCGTAATTCTAAACAGATATTTAGAATTATGACATAGAACATGTATAGTTTTTTGTGCGAATTGCAATCTGTTGACGAGACTTACATTGGGACGATGGATGCGGCAACCTTTGCCCATTCTGAGGACGCTGCCCAGTTGGTCTAGCTTAATTCTAGAGTAACTTTATTTGTTGCACCGCCAAATCTCTCACCTATTTCGGTTCCATGAGATACTGCTGATTCGAATAGACTTGTTCATAGGTTATGGTGCAGAAGTCTGTGGTAAAAGTACCGCTCCCAAGCCTCGCCTCGGCTCCTCTCGCTTCGCTACCCCTAAGAAACAAAAGCGTCTTACACACTTCCACTGAAAGCGAGCCTCGCCCTGACTGCGGAGTGCAATTTTTTCTCAGAAAAAAATATGGCATCGCTCCAAAACGAGTAAATCCTCAGGCTCCCCTCACTTCATACAACTTTGTCACGTTAAAGTGACAGATCCTTTCTAAATTAAAATAAATATTGTTAAACATAATTGTAATTTAATTCATGATCGCAGTATTTTGTATAGAATTTGCTGTGTTCGTGGTTTACCCAACTGGTAAACAGTGATGCTCGTGAACTACTAGCAGATTTACCTTTCGGCTGGTTATCATATAAAACTGTTGCGTTGCGTGCATGAGCTAGAATTGGAAATCGAGACATCCCGATTGTCTCGGTTGGCTTGCTTTATACATGAAAGTAAACATGTTTGCTGTTATCTGGTCACGAAGTGATAGCGTGTGACATTCATGCTATAGCATAGGACTTTCCAACTTCAATTATTCATTAGAAGGAAAGAAATAGATTCTTTGATATGTTCAAATGTTGAAGATTACTGGATTACTGGATATTATTATTACTGTATATATGCAGTATGTCTTTTTTTAAAACAAAATACCTTATTCACAATATTCCCCTTTTAGTCTGTTCATTTGCTTGTTTATCTCAACTCTATTTGAATTTACTAAGAAAAAGCAAATGAATTTTCTTACCAGCAGGTACACACTTTAATTCAACACAGAGTCAAAATTTGTTTGTTTCCAACACCGACGCTATACAGCTTTCCATGTTTAAAATTGTTATTTAATAGTTACATGTGTGTTACATATGATTTACAATTTCTGTGTCACAAAATTGTAGAATCGATTTTAAATGTAAAATCTCACCAAGAAACATTTGCTAATGCTTGCAGTATGTGTACTGTCGACTTGCACATTTCATATCAGATTTGCCTATCTAGCAGAATTTCTGTGCTACGTAAAATTACATTTGGTCTGTGATGGACCCGAATACTCATAGTATTCCAAACTCTGCGTACGTTCCCTGATTTGTATCCACGAAATAATTAAGGCTGATGTTTAGCCCGTATGTTTGCGAATGTTGATTTAATTTTGTTATGGTAGGTTATATTCACATTACGTTCTTTACCAAATATCGATGTATTTTTGCTTTATATATGCTATTCTTGGATTGGATGGACACGAATACTCATAATATTCCAAACTCTGCGTACGTTCCCTGATTTGTATCTACGAAATAATTAAGGCTGATGTTTAGCCCGTATGTTTGCGAATGTTGATTTAATTTTGTTAGGGTATGTTATATTCACATTACATTCTTTACCAAATATCGATGTATTTTACTTATATATATATATATATATATATATATATATATATATGTGTGTGTGTGTGTGTGTGTGTGTGTGTGTGTGTGTGTGTGTGTGTGTGTGTGCTATTCTTGGATTGGATTTACTACGGAGGGGACTCGGCACCGATTCAGAGTGATCATTATGCCTACTCCCCACGACCACGAGGAGGCGTCCCCGGGTGGGAGGATGACGCGAGAGGGGTCACCGGGCGGTCGGAACAAGGAGTGACGGTACAACAATGACAGGGTTCCTAAGTTTCCACATAGACACATCCCGGCAGACGGACAGGCAGACCGGGAACCCCACCCCACACAGAGGGGGTCCAATGCCCCGCGAAGGATTTCGGATACCTCGGCAGCCAGCCGAAAGCCGAGGGACGGAGAGTCACTAAGAGCATCCTTTTCCGCTGCCACGCTGGACCGAAACACCATCGCCGACACCCGTCCCTGATAGAAACCAACGGGATGAAAGACGAATGAAATGAAGAATGGAACGAAATGAACGGACAGGAAATTCAAGGGATGAAAGAAACCACTCCAGCATTTGCCTGATGACCCGGGAAAACCCCGAAAAAACCCTCAGGTCAGGGTAGGTGGTCGCCGGGAGTCAATCCCGGGACCTCCCGAATTCGGGCCACAGACGTAACTACCTGAGCCATCCGCTAGGTTATACTACTCTTACAAAAGTTTGTTTTTCTATCTATGAATAGAGTATTTCATGCTAGTCGAAATAAACGCTTGCAAAAATGGTTTCATTACATATTTCCTTGTAGGTGCCAAGGGGATACAGGAGGCTGAAACTGTATTCAAATGCTAAAAAAGTGGCACGCTTTAAAATTGCATACTCTTTCCATGAAATCGCGAGAGACAAAAGAATGTGATCAAGCACTTCAAAAGGATTGGAACATTCAAACCACTAACGAATATCTGGGATGTGGCTGATGCCACAAAAAGGTTATTTGACATAAATTAATGAGATCTACATTTTTCGTGTAGTAAGCTTTTGTTTATCTCTTACGATTTATCAGTTATGCATAATGGTTCAAAGAAAGACGACTTCTCAGGCAAGTCGTAGAAAATTCAAGATAAACAATCCATTTGTCATTCAGATATTTTAAACAGCTATTGTAATCAAAAAAGTTAGAGCAATTTTTAGAGAAGGAAAAATAAAGCAAACATTTTCACGTAAAGGGTACTTTAGGGTGGATGATCTTAAATATTTTCGCATCCATCCTGAAAATATGCTGAGCTTAAATACCAAGTTTGGTATTTATCTAACATTCCGGTTTTGAGTTATGGTGTTCTCACTCTCTCCCTACCCTTTTTTAAGTGCAGGGTAGCTCAAAAAACGTACTTCTGTTAAAATCTCGATATTGAATTTTTGGGTGGAATACAAAACTTATTCTCCCTGCCGATTATTGTTCGGAAAATCCTATATGCAGAAAGTAAAGATGATAATGGTTGAAATAATGCCTACACAGAACGGCCTTGCCGGTTTAAGTAAGTGTCCCAGCGGTTCACTTGATGTATACCGTATGCGAAAAATGCTCAAGGCTATCTTGGAACTCCTGATCAAATTGCATATCATCGGCATCTTATGAGGGGTGAGAGTCAGGACTGTGGATCAACTATCTATCACAAGCATCACAGCACATCCTGACACATGCTTACTACATTCACGTGAGCGTTGTCGGGCAACACTCGTCCCCTTACATATCCTTCATATAATCATAAATGTTACTTCTATCAATCTTATGACATCAAAAACAGAATAACTGCACACTAACCTTTTCTGTCCAGACCAAATATCTTCTTGACGTATGTAGGCATCCAATATATCTCTGAGTAACGCCACTCCCAAAAAAGTATGTTTTATTTGGGCGACCCTTATATTTATTGGATTCTTAATTTAAAAATGATAGCTCTACGAACAAGGGGTTGAGAGACACTGGTTTAAAAATATCATGCTAATATCGTGCCCCTCTCAAATGATTTTTTTCTGTATAAAACAGAAAATTATTTATATTTGAAAAAGAATAAGCTATATTCGCTTATCCTTTCAACCTCCCCACACTATTCCGCTTACTGAGCGTTTTTCTTGCCTCCTTTGGTACAAGCGCACCACCTTTTTATAACTGCTTTCAGGTATCCCCCCCCCTCTTAGCGCCAACCACCGAGGGCTCTAGGGTTACACAAGCACCATGTGTCCTTAGAAGTTTTAACTGTGTTCGACAAGATAGCGAAATAATGTAACATCTTTCCCTGGAAGTTAAAATATTTAACAACTTTTGAGTTTGAGCAGAAGGACTAGCAGATAAGTGGTAGTAATTTAGCAGATATCTTTCTGCTCCTCGGATCAGTGATGTGCTAAAGATGCAAACGCTTATCTTTACGCAGTGCTACTTTGCAAGACTTCTAAACTACGTGCATTAAATAGTGATGCGATTCATTTCAAGGGGAGGAAAACAAGTATTGCGTTTTCTTAGTTGACTGCCAGTAGTTGACGGTGATAATACCTGAAGAGAGCATTTGTGGGTCTGAAAATAAAAAACCTCTGATTTTCCCCATTCATTAGAGATTCACATTTTTTCTCTTCTGTGTTACGATATAAAAAAAATGTGATGCTTTAACTTTTCTAAAACTATTCTTACAAAAGCTTATTTTTCTATCTACTTCTTGTTAGTAGAGATAAACCTTTAATGCACATTTACACATTTTGTTGTAGGTATTAGAAGGCAAAAGCGTATCGTTATGTGATGGCTTTGAAATTCCAGTTGTATTTAACAGTGCATACTTTTTTATGTCCCCCAACACACTGTGAGGAACGGTTGCAAACGACTCGAGACCAATGGTTGTATTGTTGGTAATAATTTGTAATATAACCTCGGCAGTTGGTTACCAATTTTGGCTCAGATTGCAGCTTGGATCTATCGTTACACCATTCCCCGGCAGAACGAGAATCTGTTTTAATTAAATATTTTATGGTTGTTATTTCCTCTCAGGGTTGCCGTTAATTATCTCTATTATTAATATACTTTAAATGAATATTAACAGGTTTTAGTGGTCTACATACGAAAGTACAATACATTAAGAAATTTGTTCTTAAATCCTTTACTCCGATAACCAGTTATATCGTATTGAATAACTTCGTCGAGTTTGAGTTTTTTTTATTTATAGACCCTCTTTAACTCCTGTGGTCCTTAGCGTCCCATTCTATTATGAGCGTGGAACACCGATAGTTTTCTTAGAGGCCCCTTTATCAGGCTTGAGGTTCTTTTACGTGCCGTAAATCTACGACACGGGACCACCGGCTTTACTTCCCTTCCGAAGGAAGCCATGCTGAGGATTTTTACGCCCGAAAAAAAATCCATAGCCCTCCAGCAGCTTTGAACCCGCAACCTCGGGAATCAGAGGCCAGCATGGTAATAACTTCACATATTTTCATTTCTCGGTTACATTTAGTTTTATTATTTTATTATACAGTACCTGTTACAATTCTAATTTATCACTTTAATATATATTTGTTACACATACACAGATTCCTTTAACCTTCCTGAATATTCTTTTCACTTTCCATAGTTTTCACCACAGATTAATACTAGATTCTCGAATCAATGGTTGGGGTATGGTATGCTCTTTTTCCTGACCTTTCGGGTGGTCGTCAGTGGAACTAAAACTGCGGTCGGTAATGACCATACTACATCAATAACCGATTACGCTTGCTGCCTAGGTATGCTGTGTATATCTGCCAGCGTACCTCTGGTAGCTTGACGGTGACTGTGCTAAACAAAAGAAAGGAGAGAAGAGCTCATGAATGCTTCAGTGATGAAGTAATATGATTAATAAAAGTACTTGGAAGGTGATGCTCTTTAAATCTACAACATCCATGATTGACATTTCATCACTAATTACTGAGAGTTTAATCAAGAGAGTTTAAACTATAAAATATCCTGTTATTTTTAATATACCCTCTTCATTCGCAGCAAATATTTTGTTCATTATTCAGCAACACGGAGCAAAAGCTTCTTTCATTTTGTAAATATGGCATTGTATTTTCACTTATTTACTATAAAAACTTGCTTTTTTAAGTTTTAGTTTGTTTACTTCTAAAAGCCATGGTTTTACAGATAAACATTTTCTGTGTGAAGATGCCACAATCTTTGTATAAGTTAAACTAAATATTATGTAAACCAATAGTAAGATTGTCTAGGTTGAAACATTGCAACAATTTACAAAGTAGGTATCATATACCAGATGTTTTATATCTTTCTTTGCTAAAGTTTGGAAATTTATATGATTTCTTTTATAAAACATCACTCTTACTCTGTGCGGTTTGCAAAGATCTTTAAGCTTATCATATAGTACTAGGCCATGGCATAATGCTGTCCCAGAAATGTTCGTGGTTGTGTACAATATAATCTCACAGCGAAAAAACCTTATGTGCTACACTCACATGGCTTTCTCTACTCTTGTACAAACTATTTTTACAAACACTTATTCTTCATCTACTTCATGTTAATCGAGATGTTAATCCTATTGCTAATTTTTTTCTAGGTGCAAGGGGAATATGTTAGACTTTAAACGATAGTCAACGCTTTTAAGAGCTGGTTGCTAGGTGGAGTATTCCATTCTGTTTGCATGACATGAAAAAAAAACAATAACGAATTCCCATATAAGAAAAAGTATAAGTATTGGAAAATTCAAACAAACAACAAGGAATATCTCGGAAATGGTTCACTAGACAAAAAAAAAAAAAAAACTATATAACAAAGTGTGTGTTTTATCGAGATATACATTTTTTGTATAGTAAAACTTCGTCTCTCTCTTACGGTTTACCAGTGATGCAAAATTCATTCACAATGAAGACGACTGTTGGAGACTTTTCCAAAAAACGCAAGATATACATTTCATTTGCCACGAAAGTATCTTACATATGATATTTTAATCAAACTCGGTAGGGCCATTTTGTAAAAATATTGCATGTAAAGAGTAGTCTGACGTGGGGAATTTTCTTGAAAACTTTCCGATTCGCTTCTTTGAAAGATACTGAACCCAAATATCAAGTTTGATATTTCTTCGATTTTTCGTTTTTGAATTATGCTGTTCACAGACGTGCACACACGGACCTTTTTCTAATTTTTTTTTTCAGGGGGCTCAAAAAATGTATTTCCGGTGAAATCTCGGTATCGAATTTTTGGGTGGAATGCCGTACTTCCCCTACTTACTATATATATCTGGTAGAGAAAGTAAAAAGAAAGACAAAAGACAATTAAATAGATGTGACAATAATTCTGTCATTAGCTTATGAGGGAAAAAGGAAATTCTATTAAATATAATTCACTTTAAATTATGAATGAAGGAAATCTGAGGATAATCCTGAGGATACTGGAGGTGTTGAGCAGAAGAATGAACTGCAGTAGCCCATATATAAAAGATGCACATTTCTGACATTCAAAGAATACAAAAGTGAATTTTTCACTAGTATTTCACTCATCCAATTACCATTAGTATTAGTGTTTTGCATAAGTAAACTAGATTGGAACTACAGGTGACTTACAAAACGTAATATTAGCCAAGCACATAATCATGAGCAGTCAATACAATTTTATTTTGAGAATAAATGTATATGTAATGCAATTCAGGTATGTCACGGATTTAATTTTGGTTATTCTATGTTATGCATTACATTCATGCATCCTACTTGCCAACAGGCCTTTGAGAAAATAGATTCGCTTCCTTCTTGTTGTCCATATGCTCTTGTATGCTTTTCAAATCTTGCCAGTTTACTAATTGGAAGAATTTTCTTCTCAGATTTACTTTCGCAACCATTAAAACATTTCTTCTTTTTGTTTATAGACACATTTGGAAACTTTTTGTTCCATTCACTGTCTAATTGCCCGCTTAAGGATTGAATTATAAAATTAAACTGTCTAATTAAGTACTCTTGCATAAATTTTCATTTTACATTTTTAATACGATCCGCACCTTTAAAATTTCGTCTCATATCGTATACAGTTAGCCAACCTTATGTTTATTTTTTTTCACTTTGTAAAACTGAGCTCAAATATAGCAAGCCGGTCCACTGATATTATGAAAACGACTTTATAGATAGTAAGCTGATACAGTGTATCAAATTTTCTACTAAATATATATATATATATATAATTTTTTTAAACTATTTAATATCAACCCCGCAGTTTAGAATAATTGTGTTGGCAGCCTTGAATGTTAAACGTACGAGCTGCACAGTGCCATCTAGTGCTCAAAATGTACCTTTCGGGTGGTCGATGCGGGAACATAGATGCTGCACCGGAAATTCCTATACCAGTTGATATACTCTGGTTTTCACCATTTTTAAATCTCAGTTTCATGGCCTACCTCTCTCATGTTGATTTCTCATGCCAACTAGCAATGCATTACAAATTGCTCCCATACATTTCTTTGTGGTTAACACTTTTAAGAACAACTTTAAAACTAGACGCAACATAATAACAACTTTTATCAGTTTAAATACCGCTACATGTGCTTGAGAAAATGTAATATGCAACAGGGAAGCGAATAACGCTATAAAAAGTAGTTGACATAAATGCTGTATTTTTAATGAGTTCTATGTGTTTTCTGCAGTACTTTTTTTGTCTATGTCTTATGGTTTTTGAGTTGATAAAATTCAATAAGAATGAAGAGGAGTTTACAGGCTATTGACAAAAGAATTCAAGATGTAAGCACGTTTTATTTTGACAAATTTTCAATTATATTTTAATGATGTTCGTTAAGAGCCATGTTTGAAGAAATAAAAAATGAAAAAAGTTGTATATGTACCGACCTTACAGGTTGGGTAATTTTGTGAAATTCTCATTGTTGGATCTTTGAAGGCACTGGATCTGAATTTGAAGTTTGGTACTCGTTTTGTTGCTTGGTTTACACACAAACGCTTTATTTTTGTTATCTTCTAAGGATGCTTTTTGTTTGCTCAGTAAACCAAAGCATGCATTCTTAGCGGAAGTTCCATATCTAATTTTTGAGTTTGTCTAGACTGCAGGTAAGCGGTAAGGGAAGTAAAGAACAGAATGCTGCGGCGATCACCTCCTCATCCGTTGCTGTAGCTTACCTTGATGCTTCTCCCGTTGCTTCCAGAAGTTCTCAGCGTGTTGGTTCTTCAATTTATCCTCGGCTAGCTGCAGTAATTTTCCTTAAATTATATGGGAGCATGGACTTATCCTCGGTAAAGGAAAACGTAGATCTCGGGTGGTGATATAGGAAGACATAGACTTGCTTTGTTTATGAAAAGATGACACTGCCGTTTCTTTTTATTTAATTTAACACTCGTAGTATACAAAACTGGTATTGCCGCTGTAAAATACTGTCCACCGCTGTTAGACTATGGCGTGGATATGTCACGAAATATAACTATTCTTATTGTCGCTTTCAGAGTAGCGGATCTTAGGTGTGTTGCTAAAACTATTTTGATTCCCTGTTTTGGCGCGATATCTCACACATCCTGCAGCATCTCTCCCTGACCACACATTACGAAAACTCTCGAATAAAATGCAATACTAAGCTGACATGACAAATTTGACTTGATTCCCTTTTTGGCGCGATATCTCACACATCCTGCAGCATCTCTCCCTGACCACACATGACATAAACTGCCCCGAAATTTCCCTAAACAGATCCATTTATAGTCTCAGGCTCCTGAGGCTGCTTCCTTTCCTATTGGTCCATTTTTAGCGCGACTCGACGCGTCTAACTATTTCGAATAAACTTTCAGGGATCTCATTGGTCCAATTTTAATATAAATCGCGGCTTTTCCTACATTTACCGTTAAGGTTGTCTTTCTCACTCACTTGGTCACGGCGAATTATCAAATAATGGGACAAAGGCTCTACACCCTCGCTGTAGGAATAATAGCACAGCGACCGGAGAGAGGTAATAAAACTAGGTTTTCTGCCTTCGAAAGCACTATTCCTGTAGCTAAAACTTTCCCTCGTGGACAGTATTTTAACATAGCGCTTAAATTATTTACATTAAACCATTTATAACTCTACTAATATTAATAACCTAGATAGATACATAATGTTAAATCACCCTTCTTAAAATATACAAGCAGTATGAGAAAAAGATATTTACATAATACGATTTAACATCACTAAAAGTTAATTAATAAGTTATCTGTAATTATAGTTCTTGGGCTCGGCCTAGAGTTGCCGTTTCAATGCGTACTCTGCAAGTCCATTATTTGCTCAGTGGTAAATTAAATTTAATCCACTGGAGCAAAAGAAAGGCACGGTTGGCCCCAAGTGGGCTTTCTCTTGTCTTGTCAGCTGGGCGTGAATTCTTCAACACACCTTTGTCTGAGAGAAACTCTCCACCCTCGCACGTACCCCTTCCACCTTTAGCGTGTTCATTATTGATTACGCGCGCACAGTGAATGGACGGACTTGCTGGGCAGTTTGTTGATAGAGCTTGGGTGATTAAAGGAAAAGCGTATTGATCCTTGTTCCAATATCGGACACGAGTTTCTTGGAAATGGAGCAGTTACATGCTCGCGGAAACCGATTCTTGGAAACGGTGGAACGAGCAAAGCGCTCTTAAAAGTAGCAGTAATTTACAATTCCTTTTGCAGCCATGAAGGCTTCACCTAGAGCGCTTCATTCGTTTAATTAAACCTGGCTAAGCACTGCAATATATTGTGCTTGCTTTCACTTAGGCTGCCACGCTTTAAACAGTGTAGGCCATGTAATTTGCAGCGAGTTGGGGGAGCAGATTTCTAAAAGGTTTGTCAAACACGTCGTGCCTGTGAGTTGCCCTTTTGAAAGACAAATTTAAGAAACCCCTGAAAAGCTAGCCTTATTGGCAGAAAGACAGGCTGCTAATGCTCAGGCCTTTCTAGTCGCGCTAGATTGTCTATATTTTTACTTTCTCTAGCACCTACTTGTAGAAGATAGAGGAAGTATTACATTCCACCCAAAAATTCGGTATAGACATTTCGCCGGATTAAACACATTTTGAGGCTCCTGAACAGAAAAAGGTCCGTGTCTGTCTCTGTGTAAAGAGCATAACTCAAAAATGAATAATCACTTACTATACTTCGTAATTAAACTCGGCATCTTCCAAAAAACGATATGAAGATCTTCAAGGGACACTCCCCCGCCCACAGCTGACTTATAATCTTTACGTGAAAACATTATTCTTGTTTTTGATTTTCTCAAAATGTCCCTTAACGATTTTGATTAAAATATCATATATTTAAAAGTTACATGATTAATAAAATGTATATATTGAATTTTCCGCAAATAGCCTGAGAATTTTATTTATTTATAACTGGTAGGTAAACCGAAGAGATACAAACTTACTACAAAAGTGGGTCTCTTTAAAACAAAAATTTTATTTAAAATGCTTTTTTGTGGCATCAGCCATTTTCGAGATATTCGTTATCGGTTTGAATTTTTCAATAGTTTACTATTTTTGAAGTGATGTAACCATCAGTTGTTTGTGGTAATGGCATGAAAATATTACGGAATTCCAAAATCAGCATATAGTGAGCAGCTTTTTAAATATTTGACAATTCCGTCAGTCTCCTGTATCCCCTTTGGACCTATAACGAAATGTGTAATGAAGTCATTTTCTAAAAACGTTTCTATTAATATGTATAAAGTGGGCGGAAAAATAATCATTGCAAGTTTAAAGCACAGACGTATACTCATAATCAGAAGAGAAAATTAATTAAACGTATGTTATTAATATAAGTAAGAAGCAAATCAGTTTTAATCAGTTTCGACCTGATAGTTAGATATTTATATCCGTATTTAAAAGAAAAAAATCTGATTGATACATTCACACGAGTTTCTCTACCCTCTATCGTTTATTAGTGGGTATACAAATTAGTCTTACAAAAGTTTACTAATTTCTTTACCACGTACCGACTTTTCTCTTTTGAGTTATGTTCACAGAAACATTTTTTAAACATTTTCTTTTTTCTTTCTTTTTCCTTTCCTTTTTTTTTTTTTTTTTTTTTTTTGTATTCGTCTCAAAACATGTATTTCCGGTGATATCTTGGTATCGAATTTTTGAGTGGAATGCAATGCCTTCTTTACCTACTATGTACGTGATAAAGAAATAAAAAGGCATCTGGGTTATCCGCTGCACCTCGTTTGGATTTATACACATTGCTGAGGGGATTAGGGCATCAGAAGACGAATTAAGTGCTCATTTGGTAAAAACTAAAGATCATTAGCCATGTAATACCTGACACCCCTCGGGGTATATAAAAATCTGATGTGATACATTTACATGACTTGCTCTACCCTACCTTTATTGGTGGGTATACAAACTATTCTTACTAACGGATTGGATGTTATGAGCAGTTTGAACTTACGGAAACATCAATTGTTTAGATGTTGAACATCAAATCTTGAATGAGCCGACAAGAACAAGGGAGGAGGAAGACATAGAAGAGAGAACACCAAAGATGAGTCATAAGGAGGGTTTTGCTGTGTTGGAGGCGCCATTGCGCTATGTAACACAACAACCAGAGGCGACATCATGTTACTCAAACGATGGCGTGACACTGTGGCGCAAAAGCGATTCAGTATCTTGAAGCATAAAACACTTGGAGATTTTTTCAAAAAATAACCCCATGTATATATTGTTTATTTCTATACAAAACTTTAAAGACTTAGTCATTTCGTCTTTAACGAGTTTTCAAGTGTGAGCTCCGTATAGTCCGAGTTATCCCAAATCTGAGGTACCTTCACCCTCTATTATCTCGAATTAGCGAGACACTGTGTGTGTGTGTGTGTGTGTGTGTGTGTGTGTGTGTGTGTGTGTGAAAATCATTTAAAATAATTGAAGGTGCGTATTTGATTTATCATACTTGTATCTCAAGCATATGGTATTTTAATTAAAATATTAGGATTATTTTTTAGAAAATAAAGCATGCGTTTGTCCCGGTAAAACGAGCTGTTAGTGCTGTAGAGAATTCGGCGAAAATCTTATCTTTTCATTCTAAGATACACGGCTTAAACACTCTTGCTTTTTGAGTTACACTGTTCAGAGATCCTCGTTCCCTCCCTCACGCGCACACTCGTCACGAGCGCACACTAGATGTAGATAATAATAATGTGACTTTTTCTATAGTCGTCACTAGGCTTGGGAAAAATAGTCAACTACACTACGGTATATGAACCGGTTCACTCTTGCATACCGGGATACGTAATGTGTGTGCACCCCGTCAAGGAGAGGTAACCTGAACACTGTCGGCCCTAACTTGACAAGCCTAGTCATTACTATTTTACAGCGAGTCTATAGAATACCGCAAAGAAACATATTTTGTATATCTACTGGTAAATGTTACCTTTCTGACTGAACAGTGCAGTTTTCAGGCATGGTCGCTGGTGTGTCATGGCTAGGTTTAAACAGGAAAGATATCGCCCGAACGAGAGTACAGTACATGCTACTCGCCGGGAATGGTGTCGTAATACGAGCTTTCTTTCAAAATTGAACATGACCCATATCGTTAAGGGTCAGTAAGATACAGTTTTTCATATATTAAGGAGAATATATTGGCACTTAAAGAAGATGTATGGACATGTTTAGCTTTGAAACAAAAAGCCATTCAAGATTAATATGTCCAACTTCATTTAAATGTGAATGTACTGTGTTGAATATACGGAAAATTCAACTGAACCTTAACGACATCTAGACGTGTTCAGTTTTGGAAAGAAAAAGCTCCTCATACCGCCTGTCTGATGTTTCTGCGCGAGCTTCCTCTGCCTCCCGACTGCACTTGTTCCTCACACAGGTAGTATAACTCAACCACAGTACTATTGCACTTCGCTGGGCTGGCTTCCGCGTGTATTCAAATGCAGTTTCCGCAAGGTCAAGTGCAATAATATTGTGGTCGCGTTATACTAGAAATGTTTTCCTTTAAGTTTAGGTAGTACCTTGTTACGAGCCTGGGTTCCAATTTTCAGAGGTAAGATGGTCAAGCATGAGGATTTTTTTTTCTCCAGCCTTTATTATAAATATAAATTAATTTGGGTATTTAAGATCCCCGAGCTAATTTCCACACTCATTTTATGTATTCGTCATCTCGTATGAGGTTCTAAATCTTAAAGAAGAAACAAAGAAAGAAATAAAGAAAGAAAGAGGAAGGAACTACCAAAATGACTATTCTAGGAACGAATAAAGGCGGTTTCAAAACAGCTACTGTCAATTCATAAAAATAACTCGACAGGATGTATGAACATAGGGAATTATTAAGTCATTTACTTTGCACAGAGGTCGATACCGAAACTAATATACTTCATCACAGCTGGAATATACCATCTCTTCTTTAACAAACTAAACAGCCATGCTAAGCTTAAGCTCAGTGTAAAATGGAAACTGAAACTAAGAGTGGGTTCTTTATTCTTAATTACATTTTAACGAGACATGGTCGTGAAACATTTGCGTTTCATAAACATTCCACCTAAAAATGAAATTAACATTATGTCGTTGAAAACTCGTTAGTTATTACCTCGACTCCAGCATTTTTCGCGTTTACAACAAAACAAGACTTTTTAAAATGTGCTCCGAAATATTTGGCAAGCAACCAAAAGCATGGGAATAACTCATATACTAAGTGTAATTCTTTCACGAAATAACATTAGAAGCTTAACATAAATGTACCGGAGTTACGAGCTTCCTATTGAATGTGAATAATAGTGAAATATTATCACTATCATAATTACAGCAACAACTTTGTAATTGGATTAAGAATTTGTTTTCCCCCCTCCCCAAAGTTGCCAGTTAAACTCTAAGAGATAGGTAGAAAATGGCACATGAGGGTAGCTGAGTATGTACAGCATAAATTAAAAGAATAATCTAAGTAAAGAAAAGCGTACAGAACTTAATTAGAGCAGCAGTATTGCTTGTTGCTCTTTCTAAGCAATATAGACTGGTAACAATCAGATAACATTTATTCTTTTAGATTGGTATTTAATTATTGCTTTTCTCTTCCCTTTTCCGTGCTGGAATAGCAACTCGCTCACTACACTCGACACAGGATCAAGTGCAGTTATTCAGACAACTCGAAGAGCTCTCCCAGTTGCATGGTTCCCAGCCTCAATTCTGTAAAATTCTCCTTCAGAATGATTCTGTGTGTCCTCAACGAAGGTCTCAATTATACCAGTCGTCCTCCGTGGTCTTGGGGTACCATGCTAGCCTCTGGTTCCCGAAGGTGTGCGTTCAGACCCGGCAGGGCGATGGATTTTTTCGGAAGAGAAGTAAAGCCGGTGGTCCCATGTCGTATATTTACGGCACGTAAAAGAAGCTCAAGCCTGATAAAGAGGACACTGAGCAAATTTCCGGTCTTTCACGCCCAATATAGAATGGAACGCTAAGAACCGTGGTAGTTAAAAAGCGTCCATAAATAAATAACTCATTTAACTCGAATTTTCCGAAATTATTTGTGACAGTTGAAATTCTAAAAACAAGCTATTTCAAATGTGCAAGAATTATATACAAGTACATAAATAATTAATTTTAATTTTAACTGTATAGTAAAATTGAGTACAATAAAGTTTACCAACTGAAAAGAAAGAAAAAAAAGGTTTACTGATCTAAAGCTGTTCACTTGTTCAACTATTTCACCTCAACTTCATTGTCTTTCTTGAAATAACCAGTCTTTGTCCTTTTCTTTGATCCACATTCAAGACGCCATAGAAAGAACTCATTATTGCTTCTCAATAACTCTCGTGCAAAAACACCTGTAAAATAAGATGCATACAGGGTAGACAATATCTCCAAAACTAAGCATTGCAGAAAGAAATGCCTTGAATAAAAGTTGTTTGATATTATGGGGGAAAGTAAATGCCATTAATCGTGTTTTATTTGGAGGACGCTGTGATTGTTCATTTTAGGATCAATTTAATTCTTTTAAATGGGAACCTACTTTTTATGTTGTTTTCTCACTCCTCATAAAGAAACTAAACAGCATTTGTATAAAACACCTTGCAATTGTTCTTACACCAACGTAAATAACGAAAATTCTGAATAGCTGTGTACGAAGAGCGCAATGAAAAGTTGGACCATCCATGGATCTTCATATGAGGGTCAAGTTACGTTTCGTAATTGGGTACCAACATTTTTTGTTTTTGTTTCCGTGTTCCTCATCACAAAATAAACAGATTTTTATAAACCATTTCCTAATGAGAAAACAACATACAAAATGTAGGTTCCTTTTAAAAACATTAAATTTACTCTAAAATAAGCCATCATAACTTCCTCCAAACAAAAGACAACTAATGGTATTTACTTTCTCCAATAATATCACGCAACTTTTATTAAAGACATTTCTTTCTACAGCGCTTAGTTTTGGAGATGTCTCCACTTACGTGGTCCACTCTATTATGCACTATTCTATTATTGATGGGTAAAAATTACCGAACTCCTTTAAAAGTTTCAGCATGAAGTAAAAGGGGAGGGAAAAAGTTCAGATTTGTATTTATTACTATCACGTATAGAGGAGTATGCCTTATGATGCTGTTCGATAATGGCAGACACCCAGAGATGAGGCGCGGCTTCTGCTTTCAATTCTGTGAAATTCGTTTCGGCATACGTGCTACGATATCTTCGCTTAAGCTATTTCAGTTTTGCTTCACTAGCTCTGCTTTTGATATTACACCATAACAGGATACTGGAGAATATAACAATGTGAGAAATCACCTTCCATGTTCTGAAGCTGGTATTAGAACCATTCTGTGCTCTGAATGGAACGGCACTTCTAATGTAGGTAATTTTGTTCAGAAAAATGTAATTCCCACACGTAATTTTAACGTAACTATTATAACTTAAAAACGAATAGAAGTGGAACAAATTAACAGCTATACAATTTTCATGACTTGAAGCGTTTTTGTGTGTTACCCAAACACCATCCTCAGCGACAGTTTCTCCGAAAGACTGCTGAAACTAGTGTCGCTACATTGTGAATTGGGAATAAGTAGTAAACAACTTTGTATTGACCACAAAGCTCCCAGCTGAACACAAGATGTATGTTGACAAGTAGTGGAGTCCCGTTTATTATTTGGGTTTAAGCAACGTAATAGCTCCCTTAACCAGCTTATTGGGCGGAAAAGAGAAAGGCGTACTGTCTTAAATCTGGAAGAAAGGAGATCGCTTGTCGCAGAGGAAAATGAGCCACTAACTTGAGTGCGCCATCAGATCATGAGACTTAACACATGAAAAGGGCTAGAAGCGTTGGTTGAGCATGCGTAGCACATCCTGTAGTTCTGATCTAAAAATTATTGTGTGTTTCACACACATGACTTTCTCTACAAAAGCTTATTATTCTATCTACTCCTTGTTAATACAATACACTTTAATTTCAGATTTACACATTTCGTTGTAGGACGCCGTAGATAAAGCGGTA
Source organism: Deroplatys truncata (assembly GCA_030765065.1). Taxonomy (NCBI): domain Eukaryota; kingdom Metazoa; phylum Arthropoda; class Insecta; order Mantodea; family Mantidae; genus Deroplatys; species Deroplatys truncata. The sequence continues at coordinate 244,448,197 of CM060975.1, read as the reverse complement.
TAGTTTTAAAGAACGTGTTCCTATGTGATGACCTTGAAATTCTACACTCATTGAATGACCTCGGGACTAAAATAAATAAATAAATATATATATATATATTAATGTTATATACCGGGGTTTTGCAGCTAGATATTAAATTTAGTTACCTCGGCGTGAACATTGGGGAGCATAGTATCAGTGGCAACGAGCGGACCAGGAACCTTAATATTACATTTCAAAGTAGGCATGGGATATTCATAACAAAATACACATAGATTCACATTTAACACATTACCTGTGGTTTATTATAAATTTGCCTTGGTGCCACTACATCATACACAAAAGATTACAGGACAAACATTGGAGGGAGATGTTCCACACACACGCTACATCCACTCGCCATGAAGACACACACAAGACTGACCCACGCTACTACTAGAGTATGAAGCTCGTACCTCTACTTGCCTTAACTCCCTTTCCTCTCTTCACCCCTTGGCCAGGAGGTGGAGAGAGAGAGAGAGAGAGAGAGAGAGAGAGAGAGAGAGAGATGCCGCACCGGACGAAGTTCAAACTCCAATCAAAATAATTAGCTCAACAATGTCATGCTACAAAGCAATAATGTGTCCGACGAGACAATGCACACACATACGCTATATATAGCGGCATACCAGTTAAGAAACGTATAAGTATTTGAAAATTCAAACCAGTAATAAAGAATATATCTCGGGAATGAACAACTCTACAAGAGGTTTTATTTCACAGTAAATGTGTGCTTTAACGAGATGTAGTAAGGTCTTTTACTAAATCTCTTACGTTTTACAAGTTATGCAAAAATCATTCAGAATGAAGAGGACTTAACAGGCTATTTGCAGAAAATTAAAGATATGCATTTTATGTTTTGTAAAAACATCCTAAAATATTAAACTTCTTTAGAGGCATTTTTGAGAAAATAAAAAAAATTCTAAAAATGCTTTATGCAAAATATAGATTGGGGTTGGAGAATTTTGTTGAAAACTTTCGTGTCACATCTTTGGAAGATACTTAACTTCAATACCAAGTTGGGTATTTATCGGAATTTTCGCTTTTTGATTATACTGTTCTCTCTCTCTCTCTGTCTCACACACACACACGCGCACACGTGCAACTTTTTATAAGAATGTTTTTTGGAGGTTCAGGAGGCCTCAAAACATGTATTTCTTGTGAAATATCAATATCTAGTTTTTGTTGTACATTACTCCTTGTACTTGTAAGTACGTAGTAGAGAAAGTAGAAATTCGTTTGTGGTCTATTCCTACATCACCTCTGTTTAAGTGCTTGGCAAAGATTTCTAAAATGTTTAGACATGCACTATCCTTTTTACATGTATGTTGAATAAAGCAAATGGCTCAGAGGAAATATAACAAAAGTATATTTTGTGTAGAGCAAGTAAAAAACTTCGAAACGCAAAGAGTGAATAATTAAAGGAAATGAAGTTGTTTGTTAGAAGCTAAAATTAAATTGCATCGACCTTTTGTTGTTTATTTCAAGCTAGTGGTGCTTTGAGAGAAAGAAGTAATGGCATTCCGAAAACTGGAACCTCATTTTGAACTAAAGCTTATTTCTCCCTTCCCCCAAGCATGGCGTTGTTGGCTTCCATTATATTGTTGCCGGAAAGCTGCTTTGAGATTCTCAGAGTTGTCAGCGGCTGGTGCTTCGTGTAGTCACATTTAGTTGATGAAAACACCGTGTAACACTGGACAAGAAAATTTGCGTGAAATTTTGTCCTGAGCTTTTAAAATCACGGATAGCTCCATCAGAATATGGACATCTGTTGATTTGCGTTAGAAATTGGAAACTGTTTCAATACAACAACACGAAAAATCTGTTGTGTAACAATTTCATAACTTTCTCGACCCCGCCTAGAAGGCGTCCGAAAGCATTTTCTTAGGGGAATATTTCTGTTTTAGTATGCTGCTGTAATTTCCCACTGCATTATCATTTCAGGGATAGCTTAAAAGCATGCCTATCAAAATATTGTTATACATACCTCCGGACATTAAATGGTCTGCTCAGTTCAACTTTTTGAGGTGTCTGTGTACCACTTGCCTGAAACTCTATGCACCTAAGTATGTTGTGGAATTCCAAAGCCAAATGATGTTCCATCCATCTATTCTAGATAGAAACGTTTTTTTATCATTACACTAGCTGGGTGCCCGACGTTACACGGGTAGCTTTTTGAATTATAATGCCGATTTAATTAATTTAAGTTACCTCCCCCGTCCTTTTTGAAATTATTGTAAAAGTATATAACATGTTTATGGTGAATTCTCCCCTTTACTCATAATTATAATTTCATAAACACCGGTTATTGCTAATAACGGATGGAAAAATCCCCTGATAAGGATGTGAAACGGTGGAACGTCTGACTTCCTTAACCAACCTCCAACAGTCCTCCAAGTTCTGGAAACGCTGCATGTGCTATACTGGTGTCGAAAGAATCATCCGTACGAATGGTCGAGTAATTTTTCAGATATTGACAGTGGGTGCTATTTTAAAACGTTGTACCTTCTCTTTGGTTCCACAGTTATTTAATACGAGTAACACAAAGGCTACGTAGTTTTCACTAATACAATGATTCTTAACATATACAACGAAATAGAGGTAAAGCTGGTGAAAATGAAGAATGCCCACTCTCAAGCCACCAAGTTAACGGCTTTGGAAAAGACATTGTCTTATTTTGTTCGATACAGATTTCCGTCATTGCTCCAGACCACTTCAACATTCTGAATTGTTAATTATAAAATATCTTTTCACTGATTTCTAATTTTAGTTGGACACAATTTTCTCTCTTTATGCAATTATTACCCGGCATTGCATTGCATTTGTTCATTCTGTAAGGGTTGAAAATAAAGGTAGAAGTGATTTTTTTTAAACCTTAAGTAGTCTGTAATTTGTATTAAGGCCAAAGCGTAGCGTGTGAAGTTATGACCAGTTTGGTCAAATAGTGGGGTAAGGGATTGAAAAATATGTATATGGGTTGCTTTTTTAAAATTATATGGTGTCCTATAATTTTTGCCTAGGCCTATTGTACAGTGTATAGATCTATGCCCTGGATGACCAAACAGTATAGTTTATTATAAGGGTTGAATGTAAAGTTAGCTTTTAAAATGTACAAGTACTGTATAATTAAAAATAACATTTAGATTTCATTTAGATAGGCCAAAGAATGTTGAATTGTATGTTAGGGTTTGAAAACGGAGATTCAATGTAAGCGTAGAGTATCATTTTTGCGGCTTTCTAGAATTCAAATGTATCCGGTTTTGTCAAAAACACACCAAAAATATTACTTGATAAAATTTTAGTCAAATATGAGGGAAATGTGATGTGAACGATATACAACTCCCCTAAACCCCCTAAAATAACTCGCTTTTAAAATATTTCAAGCCTCCGCTTATACGTCTCGAAGTTATTAGAAGTCTGCCATACTTACAATAAAGTGCCAAAAGTAGCCTCGGATATCCATATAAAACAAAATGGGATTCAAATTTGGTGACATGAATATGAAAAAGAAACCCTAACACTCCAGTTTTTAAATTGTTGAAACAATATATATATATATATATATATATATATATATATATATATATATATATATCGTGTGAGCATCTGGAAGAATAGAGCTTTTCAATGGTAAAATGGCTAACACAATCGGTTTAATGGCTCTTGAGATTAACGCAGGAACGCGCGCTCACACACACACACACACACACACACACACACACACACACACACACACACACACACACACACACACACACGTCCTCCGTGGTCTAGGGGGTCTAGCCTCCAGTTCCCAAGGTTGCGGGTTCAAACCCGGCGGAGGGGATGGATTTTCTCGGGGGTAAAAATCCTTAGCGTGGCTTCCTTCGGAAGAGAATTAACGTAGATTTACGGCACGAATGAGAACCTCAAGCCTGATGAAGAGGCCTCTGAGCAGAATTTCCAGTCTTTCACGCCCAATATGGAATGGGACTCGAGTAGTTAAAGCGCGTCCATAAATAAAACTCAATTTAATTTTAACACACACACAACTACTCACTCACTCTTTTCCCTCTTTATAATATTAGTATAGATTTTTAAAAGGTCGGTATTTATCTAAGTTTTCTTTGTCTTCATTATTTTTGTATTGCAACTTCCACTGCTGTTAATAATGTTTCTTACTTTTTGAGTTCTCCAGGTCTCACTCATTACCATATAAGCCAACTGAAGTTGTCATAATTTTACATTTTATAGTTGTCTCTTTTCTGGTATTTAACCTGTCTGTGAACAGCATAACTCAAAAATGAAAGAAAGAAATAGCAAACTTGGTATTTAAGTCAGCTTAACTCATAAACGAAAAGTAGGTAACTACCAAACTTGGTATTTAAGTTCAGTATCTTCTAAGGATGAGACATGAAGGTTTTAAAGAAACTGTCTTAACCAAAACTATCCTTTATATACAAAAAATTTCATTATATTTGATTTTCACAAAAGAGGATTTTGTTAAAAATACCACATTTGCATGACAAAATGTAGTTCCAGTTTATATTCAATCAGAAGTATGTTTCATATTTGCTTCTGTATTATTATTATTATTATTATTATTATTATTATTATTATTATTATTGTTTTGTTGTGTTTGAAGTCCTTTAACCGAGTAGGTCATGTCGGACGACGAATGAATAAAATGGGTGAAGTGATGCTCAAATGAACCTGGAGATCATAGAGCTTAAAGTTACTCGACATTAATATTTTCAGGATAAGGGAAAATCCTGAAAAAAACTTTATCCGGGTAACTCACGCTAATCAAGATTCGAACTGGGCCCTTTTGAATATAAGGCATACACGCTACCCCCACATCACGGAGTTAAAATCCTCTGCAATTTTATTTCACACTGAAAACCAAAATAATAATTATGGCACTATTTCATTAAAATATTGCATTAATAATGAATTATTATATTGCATTAATGTCCAGTAACGAAGCTGGAAACTAATATGAATATCGATCAAATTGTTTGTCTAACTTCTCCAGTTTAATCAAAATGTTCATCTCTCTGGACTTTAGTAGACAGGCTCAAAAAAAAAAAAAAAGAAAGACAGAAAAGAAAATGCATGGACATGACATATCTTTTTATACCGATGGAAACAAGGAATAAAATCCAAAAACGAATGAGGGTAGTCAAAATGTAGCAGGGTTGAACCATTGGACCTAGCACAACCGCAACAAATTGGATGCAGTACATTGTAGGTAGAATGTATCGTGTGCATAACTATTGAAAAAAGTTTGGATTAACTCACCCGAGGGAAAATCCTGCAAGCGCCGTTGATTACTGCAGCAGAGTGGAGCGAGCGATATATACACAGCTGCTAAAGCAAGAACAGATTTTGCAGAAATACGCATTTATAGATCAGTGAGATATTGGACATGTCAAAAGCATCTGCCGATTACATTCTAGAGCACCAGTACAAGGCCGGATGTGACATCTGAGCAAATAACTTGATCAGATTATCAAGGGGCAATCTTGCAATGTTCGATGCCAAAAGTATTTTCCAGTGCTGCCTCATTGCATCGTTTCTGCAGTGCTGTATCCAGAAATATTGCTGATATTACACGCGAGCGCCTTAAAGCATGGTGCTCAAAAACTAATAACTAATAGTTTTTTCTTCTATATGTAGTTTTTTTATTCGTATAATCTCTGCTTCAGTTATTCGACAGCGGATCTATTCCCATGCATTTTCTTGCTCCGTGATAGTGGTTGATACAGTTCACTGTAAAAATAACGAGATTTAGTGATCTGCAAATTCAAAATATAAAAGAAGCAGTAAACGATGTAATGTCTTATAATACAAAATTAGAAGGTATGCCACTTCAGTGATTATACTAAAAGTAAGAAGAAAGGAAAAGAATGTGAGTTAATATTTCACAAGACTTCCTCTACACCAGAGGTGGCGAAAACGTGACTCGCGAGTTATTTTGACTCGCAGGCGCACGTTTCCTCTCTGCAACCGTCCGTTTGATTTTCACATGCTGCTGAGTGACGCCGTGCGTGTTGCATATTTGGTGACTCGCGGAAAAAAGTAGTTTTCGCCACCCTTGCTCTACACTCTGTCATTTATTAGTGGGTATTCAAACCATTTTTTGCTAAAGCTTGTTTTTCTATCTACTACATTTTAATCCGAATAAGCCTTTGCAGAAATAGCTACATAAGATTTTCGTTTACAGATACAAAGAGAACAGCGATAGTTAAATATTTAAAAACTGGACGCTATAGAGGTGTGGTCAAAAAGTAACAGGAATTTTTGTTTCACTTAAAGAATCTTTATTTAATCATCAACTTTGTCCCCTTCAAAGTAATCGCCCTCAGATATAATACACTTGTGCCAGCGTTTTTTCCAATCTTGGAAGCACTTCTGGAACTTATTTTTCGTTATGATATTCAGCTCCTTCAGCGATTCTGTTTTTATCTGATCAATGGTGGCAAAATGTCGCCCTTTCATGGTTCTCTTACGCCTCAGGTGTAGAAAGAAGTCGCAGAGGCCAGGTCCGGCGATTACGTGGATGAGGCAGTTTAACAGTTTTGTTTTTTGCCAAAAAGTCACGAACAAGGATTGAGATGTGAGCGGGTGCATTATCGTGATGGAATTTCCACGAGTGGTTTTACCACAATTCTGGTCGTTTTCTTCGGATTGCTTCACGCAAACGGCGCATAACCTCCAGGTAGTATTCCTTATTGATCGTACGATTATAAGGCAGAAACTCCTGATGCACTATCCCATTGTAATCGAAGAAAACAGAAGAACCTTCACATTTGATCGAAGTTACCGAATTTTTTTCGGTCTTGGCTCTTCAGGCAGTTTCCATTGGGACGATTGGGCCTTAGTTTCGACGTCATACCCATGTTTCAATAACTATTATAACCTTCTTTAGAAGTTCTGAATAGTTTTCGATTTCATTCCAATTCCTGGGCGATGTCTACGCAACGTCGTTTATGGTCGAAATTCAACAATTTCGAAACAAGCTTTGCTGCTGCACGTTTCATGCCCAAAACATACGAAAAAATTGCTTGGCATGAGCCAAAGGATATGGCTCATGCCAAGCAATCTCTCTGATGGTGATTCGGCGATTTTCCAGAACCATTTTCTTCACTTCCTCCATATTGTCGTCAGTAATTGATGTGCTAGGGCGTCCAGGGCGGTTGTCTTCAATGTCTTCTGGACCCTCTTTGAAACGTTTATACCACTTGTTAACTCTTGTCTTACTCATAGTGGATTCGCCAAAAGCCACAGTCAACATTTCGAATGCGTTACTGCACTTTATTCCGTTTTTGAAGCAAAATTTAATGCAAATTCTTTGATACGTCTTTTTCCAAAGTAAAGATTCGGCGAGCACTCGAAAGCACGTGTAACTTTTTCGACTGTCAACAATAAACTAAATATTCAAAACAGCTGAAAATGTAAACATACAACAGGAACATGTATTCCAACAAGATAAAACAAAAGTTTTGAATATTCGATGTATAAAGCTCGTGAAATTAAAAAAATTCACGTTATTTTTATCACACCTCGTACGCCACAGATTAATACCAGATTCTCAGCTCAATGGTGGAGGTAATATGTCGCATAGGGCGCTTTTTTTCCGGTCCTTTCGGGTGGTCGTTAGCGGGACTAACACTGCAGTCGGTAATGCACCTTACTTCATTATCAACCGGTCACGCCTGCTGCTAGCCCCGCCCACCGCTTTTGAAACGTGCGCAACTGAAAGGAGTGCAAATCTCAAAATAAAATTACCTGCGTTTTTAATGGTTTTCTCAAAGCCATTAAACGGACAGGTGACTATATTTAAAATTTGCACTCCTTTCTGTTTGCCTTACTCATCTGCTAGAATATTGAGGTCGGTTTTAATTGCTTTAAATTGACAATGTCTTTATACTCATTTTCAATAAAGTGCGAAAATAGGAAAGGCTGTGGTATGGTGTTATGTGATATTACTCTTTGTATTCAACAGTTTGCTATTCATCAATTTAAAAGCTGTTAACCTACACCACAGAAATGTTATTGATTTGCATTCAACAATAATGTACAAATTATGGCATAAATGATACCCTACCATGTACAAAGAATGCAGCATTTAGTTATACATAAAACACCTCATAATATATTAACACGTGTATTCAAAAATAAATGAAATACATAAGCAAAAACAAAAGGCAACTATTCAGATATAAAAAAAGCCATTTTAATAAAGCAGCATCTTATCAACACAAACTTTAGCAAAATTTCTTGCACTAATGTCCCTTGATGGAGATTTAACAAGCTATGATACAGTTTTAATAGCTGCTTCTACATTGTTCAAACATAATTTCTTAGCAATTAACTTGGGATTGGATATTGCTGTTTTGGGGTTTTTATTTGGAATATCTGTTATAGTCTATTCTAGTATCTATTGCCAAGACACTTTAAAATAAGCAACAACACCACGAATTCTATCTCCCTTTTTGAAGTGAAAGAAGGTTAAAAATGTTTTACAGTATTAGTCCAGTTTAAATATAGAAACTTGTAATATGCAGGCCACCAACTCGCTGTTCCATGGTGCACTTAGAAGTACTCAAACCTGTGCCCGAGATAGCACATAGGTGAAATTGAAGTTGGAAAAATAGAGGTAAAGGAAGTAAACATTACTTTTCAGTTTGACAATAGGATCATAATGCTCAAAAACTTTGTACTTAAAACGAATTCAAACCAAACAGCCGTTGTTAGTAGTTGTAAACAAACCGTATGAGCACCGTATTAGAAATAATTTCTCGTGTTTTCTTTGTACTGTTAAATACTTAATGCTTAAAATACATAATTAATCTTTCTTTCTACAGCAGAAGATTAAAATGTTTTATTAATGTGAAGCAAATTTATTACTAAGCCATGAAAAAACAATTCAATTGCAATACATAAGACTTTTGTTTCCTCAGTAAACTGATACGTTTCATTACTATTAAACTTTGTCCCTCCCATGAGGTTGCATTAATTATGGCTTTTAAAAAAATCATATTGACATAAATTATGAACTTCGAATAAGTAAATAATAATGGGTAAACAAATAATACGGTTTTCCCTAACGTTATTTATGACTCACAATTTTTAAATGAAAGGAGTTTTCTCACAATCACTTGAGGTGCACCATCATTCCTCATACCAACAGTGACAGTTAAAAGAACTAGCCAAGAAAATGGTACAATCCGAACTATTAATCAGTTTATAATGCCTGTTGTATTATCATTAGCAACAGGTTGTAAACCCTACGACACATGAAATTAAGTTAAATATTTCAAACACAAAATTCAGATAAATCCACAAATTCTGATGAGGCTGCCTAGTTGGAATTTACCAGTAAGGGTATATTAGGTAAACCTGACAAACAATATATATATATATATATATTTGTTTCATTTTGCTTAATGCCATTGTATATGAAAACAGTGAAAGCAAATCCAGGTCGCAAATGAAAGTTACAGAGTTGCTGTAACTTAAGAAAGCTGGAAACTACTTTTATTAAATGGATTGTTAATGGTGAAACTTTGCATTCACTGTAACATGAGGGTGCTATTTCTTAGTGTTAAAAGAATCACAAATCCTTGTTACTATTTTCTTTATTTAGTGGATAACAAACAGTTTCAGAAAAAGCATGTCTGTAGTTAGATTCTGATATTATCAACATTAACTCTAACATTAACTTTAAAGCTATTAACACAAAATCACTAAAACCAACTAATACCTGAAATAACTGCCCTACACCAGCTTCACTTCTTCTGAAAGTTCAGAACATGTTTCCAGCAATAGTCCTCACTGTTTTAGTTAATTTGTCAACTGATGGTGAAATGAAACTCCAAATAGTATGGAATGTTTGATATTATACGACAATAAATTGCTGTATAGGTGAGAGAGAACGCGCCATACAATATTAATAATGCTCCTGGAGGTGATCACTGCACCTCAACATACCCAGATTCCCATGACTATGCTTTGGATATCTGCCAGCGTACCTCTGGTAGCTTGAGACTGTGCTAAACAAAAGAAAGGAGAAAAAATGTCACCAATGCTTCAATGATTAAATAATATGATTAATAAAAGGACTTGGAAGGTGATGCTCTTTAAATCTACAACATCCATGACTGGCATTTCATGACTAATTGCTGCATTAATCAAATATACAGAGTAAACTGATATAATATATAAAATTTTGGACTAAATATGTATAATTTTTAAAAATCATTTAATATTCAACACAGTAATGTAGGATAATTGTATTGGCAGCTTTAAATATTGTCTTATCCTCACATATTAATCACTTAAATTTAGATGGTAGAGCAGAAAGCTAACCGGGAACTTTATATTCTTTTACAATCACCACGAGGTTGACAGGGGCGAGCCTGAAATATGCATTAAAATATACTTAATAACATTAAATTACAAGGATTGTGGAGTAAGGTTACCTGTTCAAATAATCAAACCATATTCAACTTTGGATGGCCACTATATTACGCCGAAATTCACAGATTACATTTTCTATTTGCTTCCACGAGGACCTCCATGTCTAGCACGTGTTATCCCTTTAGTTGCCTTGCAGAAAGAGAGAGGCACTTCCTGGCCTCGCTGCGGTTAACAAGTTATCTCCTCCCTTACGGCACGTCACATCATGTCCGTGTTGCCAACACTACCATCCCCAGTGCTACCAACACGTCACAATATATAAAATTTTGGACTAAATATGTATAATTTTTAAAATCATTTAATATTCAACACAGCAGTTTAGGATAATTGTATTGGCAGCTTTGAATATCATACGTACGGGCTGCACAGTGTCATCTAACGTCTACATTTGGATGCAATGGGCATATGCAGCACTGAAAATATACCTTTCGGATGGTCGATGCGGGAATATCCATGCTGCACCGGAAGTTCCTATCCCAGTTGATATACGCTGCTGTATAGTAACCTCAAAATTCAATACTGTGTCCATGCAGTCGGGAGAAACAACTGAATGTTGAAGGACTTTAAAAATGATCAAGCAATGAACAATTGGAGCCTTTAATAACGGATATCTCAGAAATGGCTTATGCCACAAATACACTTATTTGAAGTAAATTGTGTGTTTTAAAGAGATCTACATTTTTTGTGTAGTACATTTTGGTCTATCGCTTAACATTTAGAATCTGTACAAGATTATACAAAATTTCTTCCAGCTGAAGAACAAGCTGTTCCCAGAAAATACAAGTCAAACATTTTATTTGTCACGTAAATATCTTGAATATATTGCATTTTAATCAAAATCGTTAGCAATTTTTTAGAAAATAAAACATTTTGACAAATTTTCCGCGTAAGGGGTAGTTTGGGGTGGAGGATTTTCTTGAAAATCTTCGTGTCGCATTCTTGGAAGGTATTAAACCTAAATACCATGTTTGGTATTATCTGGCTTTACGTTTTTGAGTTATGCTGTTCACACACACACACACACACACACACACAGACTACACACGCGCACGCGCGCGCACACACACACTCGGACCTTTTTCTAAAATTTTTTTTTTTTTTTTAGATCCAAGGGGCCTGAAGACACATATTCCGGTATCGAATTTTTGGGTGGAATAAAATACTTTTACATACTACACATAGTAGAGAAAGCAAAAATTGGCATTGCTCTCACATCATCACTTTAGTAATGGTTATACTAATAGGAAAAAAAAAAAAAAAAAACGTGGTGTCGTCCTCGCATTTTGTAATTATGTTACCGACTCTCCCTCTTGCTTATAATTGTTCTTAGGTCATTTAATTGAGCTTTGATACTTAAGCTTGTTGCCATTAGATAATTATTTCTCGTCCTTCGGTCTCGAAATAATTATAACAAGCATTGTTTAACCTCAACTAAATTACCAAAAATCTATCAGTACTCGTGATATCACTAAAGATAGTTGCATCTATGGACTCTTTCAGGATGATAGCACAGTTAATGTAATATGCGTATACTATTTCAAATCCATAACATTCCTTAAGAACTTAAGAAAACAAAGTTGCCCTCCCCCATATAGTGTAATTTAAACATTTAGCAGCGAATATTTCAGAAATGAAAGGTACCACAAAAATTCGACGTGTGCTTTAAGAAGCTCTATAGCTTTTCTAGAATAGGTTTTTATTCAGAGTTCCTTATTTTAGGGAAAAATATAAACGTTAATATAATAGTACCCCAAACTCGCAGAGAGTACTCTGGTTGGAATAAGTCTTTTAAAAAAGCTTAGGTTCATAGCATCGCTGCATTATATAATTTGCAATGTACGGTTTGCACAACAAGCTATGCAATCTATATTCGCTCGCGTAGTCATTTTTGTAAATACTCAGACAGGTGCCTCATTTGAGAATAATTATGTTTTTTTTCTGGTATGGGTTAGGTTTTATTACTAGGATTTGAGGTCATGTTGGTGGGAATAGTACTGAAATCGGCTAATCGCTGTTCCTTGTAACATGATCTTAGAGATGACATGCTTTTTAATTTGGAGAATAGAACTTGCAGAATAAGCTGTGTGTACTGTGTTTGGCAGTCGATGCAGAGAGAGAGAGAGAGAGAGCGAGAGAGAGTGTGAGAGAGAGTGAGAGTGAGAGAGAGAGTGAGAGAGAGAGAGAGAGTAGTGCAGTTGTTGATGTTGAAACCGATATGTTTGTTTAAACTTATTTCACTATAATAAAAAGTGATGGTTTGTCATGATATCAGTTAGGTATTTTATTAGCTAAAGAATGTATTGGCTTAAAAGTAACATTAGTTTGTTTGTTTGTGTTTGTCTAAGATAATAGAGTATTCTATAATTAAGAGCAGGAATGCGTAACATGGAAGTTTAATAAGTTGGCTGGCCTAAGGTAGCAGATGTTTCGGAGAAACAGATTTACATGATAACTTGTCTGCTTTAGCTGTAAACGGGACGACCTACTGGAATTGTGGAATTTGAACAAAAACGTAGCTTGGATGGTCAGGCGTGCGGCTAGAACATAGGTTTCTCATACAGGTGCTTCATTTGGATAATCTGTTTCAACGAAGCACCTGTCAGGTCAGGCTATCCAACTTATGGAACTGTATGAATCTGAAGCATATGCACTGCATTTCTAAAGGGAAAGTGAATAATGTGTGCAATCAGGTTATGAAGGTCTAATTGAACGCTGTGGACCTTCAAACATGGAGCACATAATTGTATTTCTTTGTACTAAAATTATTTTGGACGCTTTTTGCTACCCTGTAGCATAGTGACTTGTTTTTAAACTCGAGTTACCTCTTCTTTTAAATAACTCTTCTTTTGATAAAATTAAAACTATAGAAAGCCTCCCTTCGTTCAAGTAAAATAGAGGCTGAAATGGGCAAATTTCCTGAAAGTCACTTTGCATCCTTTTAAAACGACAGTTTGTTTTTAAATATGCTGCAGTTTTGTTTAATGGATTTAGAGGACTTGAAAACTATTCTTGTGTCCGGCGAAATCTCGATATCCAAATTACGATTGAATACAATAGTTCATCCACCCTAGGTGAGAGGTAGGGAAAATGGGGAGAAAAAGAAAGATCTACCTAAATCAGTGGCGACCAGCTGTCTGTAATTACGGCGACACAGGCCACTCATTGACTAGATATTTTGCTTTCACGCCATAACAGTTCCGATTCTAGAGGGGGGGGGCTTGATGTTGGCTTACTCTGGAGAAAAAGGAAACAGTATCTTCTGACAAATAGAGAAACTAGTAATAATTTTGATAAATATTTTATGTACGAGGGCGATACTGAAAGTTTTTAGGATGGCATGTTCCTAAACATAACTAAAATTTGTTTATATTTGACAGTTACTTTCTAATGTTTTGCGAGTTTATTGCCGTGTAGTTTGTTCGATTTGATCTAATAGTTCGTTAATTATCATCATTTAAAGATTGTGTTCGCCCGAATATGAATTTGACTAGAGACATTTCCGGGCTATGATTACGATTTTAAATCAAATTAACGCCTAAACAATGTGAAGATTGGCTTAGAAATGCATTTGGCGAAGAAGCCCCAATTAAGGCAACAATTTATAATGGTACAGCGAATTCAGGAGAGATCTGTTTTTTCTTAGTGATCAGTTACGTGAAGGACGCCCAAGAACTGCTGTTACTAACATGAAAATATTGTTGCTGTTCGAGCAATGCTTGAAGATCGACGGACATCTCATCTTATGGATTTATTTGGGCGACATTGGGCAATAGTATGAGTCAAATCCAAAGCATTTTACATCACAACTAGACGTGAGAAAACTTTGTTGTTGATGACTCCACGTAAAGTGACTCCCGATCAAAAACAACGCAATGATTGGTGCAGAAAAACTGGAAAACTTCCAAGATGGCACTTCAATTTTGGTTTGGAATATCGTTACTGGTGATGAATTTTGGATTTATTGCTATGATCCTGAAAAGAAAAGTCCATTGACTCAATAGGTCTTTCGAACAGAACCTAAGCCTACAAAAGTCCACACAATTTTGAAAAAGTTCGTGAAAAACGCCCAAAACGAAAAATAATGTTACATCAAGACACATATCGTCGCATCCAGCAAAACTAACAACAGAGTCTGGATGCCCTAAAGATCAGCACCATGGACCTCTACCATACAGCCCTCACCTAACACCTTGTGATTTCTTTTTGTTTCCAAAGATTAAAGATAAGATGCTTGGAATCACTTTTTTGCCATCAGATGAAGCAGTGAAACATTGTGAAACCTGGTTTCTGAAGTGTCTCAGGAACAGTTGCATCATTGCTTAAGGACTGGTTTCATCGAGTGCAAAAATATATTGATGTTAAAGAGGAGTATTTTGAAAAACAATAAAGTCATTTAAACTTTTTAAAACTAATCCTTGTTTGCCTTTCTAAACATTTTCAGTGTCGCCCTCGTGTAATAATTATTAAAGTACAAATAATATTAATTTTAAATACATTTTAATGTATCTATGAAAGACGCAATATTATTCAATATATTATGCTCTTTTAATGGCCTGAAACGTATCTTTGTTTGCTTTATATAGCTATTAGCCATTTAATGAATAGATGCGCTCCAATGAAAAAAGAATTTCACGTAAGCACCTAGGTATGTTTTAATGACAGCAATATGCTTATCGTGTTATACGTCTGTTGTGGCTTAGTTTACCATATTGCTATTTGGTAGGGGAATATGATTGGAAATAAGTGAGTGTTAAAAGTGAGAAGAATTACGCCTATGAGTTAATTTTTACTTTCTCTACTACGTATAGTAAGTAGGGGAAGTATTGCATTCTCCCAAAAATTCTATTTCGATATTTCACCGGAAATACATGTTTTGTGGTTCCCTGAATCCAAATAAAGCATTCTTGGAAACATTGTCTGTGTGTCTACCAGTCTGTGAACAGAATAACTCAAAAACGAAAAGTCGGATAAATACCAAACTTGCTACTTGAGTAATTATCATCTAAGGATGCGACACGAAGATTTTCAAGAAAATCTCCCCACTCCAGACTACCATTTACATGGAAAATTTTTCGAAAATTTTGGTTTTCTCAAAAATAGCTAACGATTTTGATTAAAATATCATATGTTTAAGATATCTTCATGGCAGAGAAATTTATATCTTGAATTTTCTAGGAATATCCCCAAAAGTCCTCTTCATTCTGAATGACTTTCGCATACTGGTAAACCGTAACAGATAGACAAAATTTTACTATAAAAACGTTTAGATCTCGTTAAAAATCACAATTTGTTATACTTTATTTCTGGAGTGCACCATTTCCAAGATATTCCTTGTTATTTGTTTGAATTGTCCAATACTTATACTTTTTCTCAAATGGGAATTCCTTATTCGTTTTGTTGTTGTTGTTTTTGTTTTTTGTTTTTTTTTTTTTTTTTTTTGCTTTACTCCTGGTCTTGCAAACATAATGGAATGCTGCACATAGCAACCAGCTCTTAAAGATTTGATTATCGCTTAACGCCTACCATATTCCCCTTGCACCTACAAGAGAATAGCTATAAGATTTACATCTGGATTAACATGAAGTAGATGAAGAATAGGCGGCTGTAAAAATAGTTTTACAACATTAAGTGCAACACATCACATTTTTTTCCTAAGTGAAATGAAAGTGGAAAAACTACATAAATGCTTTTTAAACTTGTCTTCAAGCCAACGCTGAGATTTTAAGCAGTACCTTCATACTGATATAATTTTATAGTTTACAATTTTCGTTTCATATTTCGCTGACACTTCCTGAAGTTTTTACTAAAATCAGTTAATTTACTATTCGGAACGTTGAATATCACGCATTTATTTTGCGCTGTTCTCAAAATAAGCGTTCTGAGGAAAAATAGATTACTTGGGGGGCCGTGGAAATTGTAAGACATAAAGGGGGCGCAAGCTGGAAAAATTTGGGAACCACTGCTCTACATGTTTCGATTTCAAGTAGAACTGTATCGCAGGATTTATAGAAGAACAGACTGACCTGAGGGAAAGTATTTCAGACAAAATATCATTTTTTTTGTTGCTTATTGTCGTGTGTATAAAGGTTGTACCAAGAATTCAAGAACACGATGCCGAGTAAAAGGCCTAGACACATTTAATGCGTTTTGTAGTGGGGTTGAAATCCCGGAAGGCAAAGGCACACAAAGAGGAAACATTTCTTGCCTCTCATGTCTCCTTTCCGAAGTAGCGTAGACAGGCTTTGCAAACATTGTGGAAATCGCTAGAGACGCGGATCCTGTTGTACAGTTAATATATGCATGCTTTGGGCCGCGCTCTACTGCAGCATTTATTGAAGTGATGAAGAGGGAAATAATATCTACCCGCAGTTTTCACGTCTGCGCCGCTGGAATTTAGATGCCCTGTCACTGAATACTATTGCAACTGTCATGTTTCCTTTTGAACGACGAGACTAATTTCTAATACTTACCAATGTTGCCATGGACCGTAAGTTTGTAGCCCTACATCTAACTTGGCTGCTACATATTCCCTCGTAGCTCAGACGGTACGGCACCTGCCTGCTGTGCGAGGGTTGCCGGGTTCGATTCCCGCGGGGGGGGGAGGGGTTGGAATTTTTAAGCCGGCCCTCGTAGGCGTGGTCGCTGGAGTGTATAGCTCCGCCAAACTGAGGGTCGCGGATTCGAGTCCCGCCATGGACATGGGTGTTTGTGTGTGTGTGTGTGTGTGTGTATTGCGGTAATAAGCGATAACGAAAACAGTATCATAAACTGGGTAAAACAAGGAAACTTTTTTTTAAAAAAAAGGGCAGTACTTATATGGTCAAAATAATGTTTGCGTAAATGAAACTGTTAGAATCAAATATTTATTTTAAAATATTGAATTTGGTAGAATGTTTGAATATTATTAGACCTTAAGTATCCATTTTCTTCACATTGAAAGTGCTCGTATTATTTATTTCTGCAGAAGCAGACGGAACTACTTTAGAACTGTTTCTTTTTCTAGTGTCATCTGTATTAAGTATTTTAATGTATTTATTTATTGCTGTATTTTGATTAATATTAATTTTCGTGGTAAAAAAATAGTATACAATGCATGTATGTAAAGTGTATACCCGCCCTTATATCGCAATATACTATTCTGCTTCCGAGATAAGATAAGCACCACCTCTTATTAAAATGTCTGTCTTACTTTTGAGCTCGGTATGTTTGAGTTGCAGTAAGGTTCTACAACAGCATATGTACAATAGGCACTTTAAATAGCGGATAATTTAAGTGAAATCTTTGTGCTCACGCCCTTCATGTGTGTCAAAGTCAAACAACTGTGTAGGTATTAAACTGCCCTGTCCATCTCCACTGCTTCATTCAGATTAACAGGCGCTTTGAAGCCGCAGTACGAAGTCGAGCAGTGGCGGTCTTGAGTATCATTTTGCAACATGAGGTTTAATCAGGATAGCAAAGCAAAATGTCTGCTGTATCCTCAAATAGGCTACATAAGTTTCGCGTTAAGAACAGATATCTTGCTGTTCGTGTTGCCAGGAGAGATAATTTATCGGGCGTAGCTCGTGAAAACGGATTGAACGTTTTCTCAACAAAGCTCTAATATGCCTGTTACCTGCTGCTTATGAAGTCACATGCAATATGGAAAAGGGAAGGGTAAAAGAGTCCACACACTCAGTGCCTAGTATCGCAAACTGACCCAGAAACTAAAGAAATGGCTGACTGGAAAGAGATACAACATTTTGGTTGTCTATTAAAACAAAAGTAACCAGTTTCGCTGCAATAGAGGATAATAGTAATTTGCCGCTTAAGTAAAACAGTAAGAAGATTTGACATTTTAACTTAACTGGCAATGTCGGTCTTTATTTTAAATAAGAAGCCATATAAAAGGAGTACAAGTTCAAAGTTGCGAAAAATTAAAACCATAACATAAAACACATTTTTATGGTTACTTTTGTGGGTACAAATTGACTTAATGCTTAAAAATTCTTAACCCTGGAGTAACCATCATGAAGTTGCTTTCCATAATAGCCTTCACAATCAGTTGAATGGTTGCTTACAAACACGGGCTAACCATTTTATCATAGTAAAGAAAAGTCAACCTTCGCAAATGCCAATGAAACAAATATCTCATAGATTCTAGCAGGCATATGACTAAAGTAGCAATGCAGCGATCTTACAAAGTTACATCTGCGTGGCTTCCTGCCTTAAATGTTTAATTTTGCTGTAACTAAACAAAGTGGTAGGTTTTCAATAAACTGTTCATGAAATTATAAGTTTTGTATCTCATCACACAAATTTGCTTAAGGCGGAACGCAGGGAGGTTCCATAGCAGTTTCTGCAGTAGGTGGAAGCATGTACTTTTTTGAAAAAAGTAATGGTTAGCCCGCTCTTGCGAACTCCCATTCAATTCATTGCAGACTGTCGAGGAATCATTTTCACCAAGGAAACATCTTTGTCGGCAGTAGCTGACTTTAAGACTTGAATTGGGTTTCCAATGGTGAGTGTAATATACGACAGTCCTTCCTCTATTTCCCTTTCTTTACTTTGGGATCATTTGGACATAGTAACTGTTACACCCTCTTGATTGACCGGGGCATGAAGACACAGATGCTTGCCAGAGAATATCAGAATGAACAGCTAATAACAAGAGGAAACGAGACGATTTGCCGTCTGCCTGGGAGATTTTGTAGCGGCAAACCTGATGGTATTCATTGAAATTCTGCGTTGTTGGGAGCGAACGATTTCACTTTGTTTCTCTAGCACCTACTTATGGTAAGTAGGGGAAGTACGTATTGCATTCCATTTTTTCCAAAAATTCAATATCGAGATTTCACGAAAATACGTGTTTTGAGATGTCCGTCAAATAAAAACAATTACAAAATGATCCGAGAGGGAGAGGGAATTTGTAAGTAGCAAAACTGTAGAAGCAAAATCCTATGAATATCAAATTTCACACATAAACCACTTAAGGATGTGAGGCGACGATTGTGCAGCCCAGAGAACTTGTTACTGGAAATATTTCAATTTTTTATTTTCTGCAAAATGGAGATGTATGGATTAAGGATTTCGAATACAATGAATGTAAATAGTTCTTACATTCTTCCGTTCCTTGTTTTTCCTGAGCCGGTACAACTAGGTATACACCAAGCAGTTCCAAGTCGTCCTGCGTAATCTAGGGGTACCATGCTAGCCGGTTCAAACCCGGCGGAGAGCGATGGATTTTTTCGGACATAAAAATCCTTAGCATGGCTTCCTTTGGAAGGGAAGGGAAGCCGATGGTCTCGTGTCGTAGATTTACGGCCCCTAAAAGAACCTCAAGCCTGATAAAGAGGCGTCTGAGCAGAATTTCCGGTCTTTCACGCCCAATGTAGAATGGGACGCTGAGAACCACAGTAGCTAAAAGAGCGTTCATAAATAAATAAATAAATAAAAACTCGGAGAAAAGGCAATTCCATGACCTCAGAGCAGGTTTGCAGAGCAGCGTAACGGAGCAGTCGCTGGAACCAAGTCACAGCAGTGGCGTGTCTATGTTAAATGTATCGCAGTATGTCATGGCTTCAACGAGTGGTGTACTTCAAAAACCCTCTACTCCGACAATTTTTCTTCCTATTTGGGAAGATTTGGTCATGTTTGTGGATACTGGAACAGTGACAAAATGTTTCGTGTGTTCCAAAGAAATGCAGTATGTTAAGATATTTAATTTCCAGGGACATTCCAGAGACAGAGACGTGCCATTCTGCTGATAAATACAAAGGAGAAGAACGGCTACCATGATCATGAAGCTTAAATAAAAAAGTATTACATGACGCTGAAAAAAAATCAGACCAAGTGAACAGTGAATCTGCCTTCGTTTACACATCGCAAGGAATCTTCATCCCTTAGTGTTGGTCCATTCGTGAAAGATTTAGTATTTGCAGCAGAGAAACTCCTCGTGTAGTAGACGAAATATGCAACTACTAGAAGCAATGGAAAGAGCGTGTTATGAGAATGTCCCTTGTAGATTACCTAAGCTAGTAATGTATTATAAACCTAAGGGAACTAGAGACTTGGGACGATCACGAAGACGATGGAGTGATCAACACAACTGACATTGAAAATTAGCCTCGGAACAGGTTAAAGGGGGTTGGATCCATTGGCCTATCCAAACAAACCGTGACTTGTAGAGTTCAGGAAATGGCTGAAGACTTACAGGCACAATTAATAGAATAGCAGATAAATGTATATGTTATTCTTTGACGGTAGACGAAAGCACTGATGTCACAGATACAGCACAACTAGCTGCTTTTACCTGGGGATAAACAGTGAACTTCAAATAAGGGAAGAATTATTAGACCTGGTTCCAATGGAAGGGACAATTACTGGTCTGGATAATTATTGTAACGTGTATTGAGAAAGCAATTTTAAAGTTCAATTTATCATGGTATACATTGGTATCAGTTACCATAGATAGAGCTCCGACAGTGGTTGGTAGTAGGACCGGGCTAATAGGTCGTCTTAGGGATAAATTGAAGAATTGAATTTGCGAGAATACATTAGTGCTATCCATTGCATCTTACACATGGAAAACTTGTGCTAAAAGCATTAAACTCGATAATGTGATGGATTTAGTTGTTAAGGCTACAAATACAATAAGATAGAAAGGACTTGACCACCGCCATTCAAAACATATATTTCAGAATGTGACAGTCAGTGTGGTGAGATATCACTGTGAGGTACATTGGTTAAGTCTTGCTGCAGTATTGGAAAGATTCTTTGAAATTCGGGAAGAAATATCTTTTTTCATGGATAAAAAGAATTAACCCATACCACAACTGAGATAAAATATGGATGTGGCTTTCCTTGCACATCTGACATGTCATCCCAATGATCTGAATCTTTCGCTACGAGGACAATCTCTTTTAATAGAAATGTCATACTTAGTGGAGGCTTTAAAAGTAAAGCTATCGTTGTGGAAACGTCAATCACACAAGATACTTCACATTTCCCCAAGTACGTGTTTGAACTTTACTGATGGCTTTGAATATTTCGCAAACGTTTTGCGGGATCCAAAGGAGGAATTGGTCAGATTTCAAGATTTGGAACAAACATGACTTAAACTTCAAGATTCTCTCCACTGGTGATGTGCCCACGTTGCAAACTTCCGACCAAGGTTTCCAGAATTACACCGATTGGCCGCTCTATTGTTGTGCATGTTTGGGTCTACATATCCCTGCGTACATCTTTTCTCACTCATAAAAATGAACAGATCTCGTTACAGA
This sequence comes from Deroplatys truncata, assembly GCA_030765065.1. Taxonomy (NCBI): domain Eukaryota; kingdom Metazoa; phylum Arthropoda; class Insecta; order Mantodea; family Mantidae; genus Deroplatys; species Deroplatys truncata. The sequence continues at coordinate 244,426,457 of CM060975.1, read as the reverse complement.
AGCCAAATGTCTTGCCTACGTTTACAAACTACACTTGGGCTATCTCTGACTCGATCTCTTTGCCCAAATATTGAGAGACTTGTAAGGTCCAACGAATCCAGAAGTCTCGAAAAACAAGGGACAGTGCAATTCCAAAGGATGTGACTGTTTAACTTAATTTTTGTTTCTCATAATGTTTCAGTTATTTTTCTTTATTTGTTATTTGCAAGGAAGTTGTAGCGTTTTCATATTCAGTTATAGTGCATACAGTTCTTTAATTTTTGTATTACGTTACTGCAGTTTGTAAATCCAACATGAAATTGGTATGCGTTAAATATCTCAGAAGGATGCCAGAAATATCGACGTGTAATGAAAAGCCGTAATAATGTCTAAAACTATCGTTTCGAGATAAAACCTTTTAAAGGGAGCGATTTAACATTCAACTGATACACTACCGCAACTGTTCTCCCTTGCAAGCATGTATATTTTTAATCACTTTAGTAGATAGAAAATACGTATCATATTTGGAAGACAGAATTTTTAGGCGATTTTTTTTTAATTTGTTTACGGGCTTACACGACACTGTCGATACGCAATTACAGTAGCATGTACCCCCAGTCCAGATTCCCTATGGTACTACATATCATTGCATCACGCTAATGCCACTGCTTCGACAAGGTCAAGAGGCTGGCGTTGCTCCGTGCTTTCTGCTAGTCTGCTACGGAGAAAGAGGTCTCTTTGGCGTCACAGAGCATTCAGTTGGAACTCCCTGGTATACCATATCATGGACAGCATATAATCGTTATCGTTAAAATGTGGATTATACTGGGTAGAGAGAGTCACGTGAATTTTTTTCATTGAACCTTCTTTGTCACTGATATGATGTTTTTTTTTTCGTTTCTCTCGTGAATAGCTTCATTTTGCACCATAGATCCTTATTCGGAGGAAGCGTTCAGATATTGCATTCTGGCCTGAAGAAGGTTTACGGTAGGTAACATTTTTGGCAATGCTTGTGCTCGCATTGTACTGGAGACTCCTTCCTCGTGTAGCATGGGAAGGGAGTCCTCGAGATTTATGTCCTGTATAGCGAGGCAGTGTAACGTCCGGAAATTGCACGGGGTGCTTGCCAAAATGAGATGTGAAATGGACTGGAACAGCACGGCAAAGTAAGATACACGCGGCTTGCGTAGCTACCTCGTGCCAAAACTCCATCTTTTTTGCAGTAAATTACTGTTGATTAATCGCCTCTAGTTGGCGAAGGTTTTACTCTACTGTGTTTTAGAAATTACATGAATAGTCCAAGTATTTATTAAAAAAGAAGAGGAAGGACTTTGATTACGGAATAGATAACATCGTTCTCTGAAAATCTTAGAAAATAATATGTTTTTCTGAAAATAGTTGTAAAAAGTACTGACATTACATGTCAACGTCATTGTTTTATATTCTCTCAACGTTTCAATGATTTTATATGAGCTTAGCGGAAATTCATCTAGCGTGGTCATCTTCCAGTGTTGGAAACATTGATTCTCTTGTTCTAATTTCGGTAGATAGCGTGCTATCAAGATCAGCAAACTTCCTTTTTGTTTTTGTCAGGTTTCACGGCTGTAGTTGAATAAAACTTTATTTTGTACTTGTACGTGCGTTTTAATTTTTTTCTCGAATATTTCAAGGTTATCCAATATATTTTCTATGCCTATATCTATATTTGTTTTTTAGCCCTGTATGCAAATTAAAAGAAATAGACGATCTTATGAACTTCTTACTTTCTCTAGCACGTGCATAGTAGGTAGAAAAGGTATTGCATTCCACGCAAAAATTAGATACCGAGATTTCATGTGAAATACATGTTTTGACCTCTGTGTAAAAAACGAATTTTTAGAAAAAAAAGTTTAGGTGTGTGCCTGTGAACAGCATAGCTCAAACGAAAAGTCGGATAAGTACCAAACTTGGTAGGTATTTGAGTTCAGTATCTTCCAAGGATGCAACACAAAGATTTTCAAGAAAATTCCCCACCCCAATATCCTTTACATGGAACTTTTTCGATAATTGTTATTTTCTAAAAAATGCTCTTAACGATTTTGATTAAAATGTCATATATTAAAGATATTTACACGAGAAATAAAATGTATATGAATTTTCTGGGAATAGGCTATGAAATCCTCTTTATTCGGAAGGAATTTTGTATAATCTTGTGTAACTGGTAAACGTTAAGCGATAGATGAAAACGTACTACCGAAAAAAGTGTATATCCCTTTAAAACACGTAATTTATTTCAAATAACTTTTTTGTGGCATAAACCATTTCTGAGATATGAGTTATTAATGGTTCGAATTGTTCATTACTTAGTCATTCTTTTAAAGTCCTGTAAACATTCAGTTGTTTCTCGCGACTGCATGGAAACCGTGTGGAATTTTTAAGACCAGCATATAGCGTCCAGTTCTTAAACATTTTTCTGTAGCTGTTCCTTTGTATGCGTAATGTAGCTATTTCTGCAAAAGTTTATTTGGATTAAAAATAAAGTACATAGAAAAATAAGCTTTAGTAAGAATAGTTTGTATGCCCACTAATAAACGTAAGAGGATAGCGAAAGCCATGTGAATGTATTTTTTTAAAATTTTTAGAAAAAGGTCCATGTGTGTGGGATAGATAAATAGATAGTAAGACAAACGGACGGACTCAAAAATGAACAGGCGGATAAATACCAAAATTGGTACTTAGGTTCAGTACCTTCCAAAGATGCGACACAATTTTCAAGAAAATCTCCAAACTACCCTTTATATGAAACATTTTTCGACATTTTGTATTTTCTAAAATATGGAAAACTTAGTATTTAGGTTCAGTACCTTTCAAAGAGGCAACACGAAAGTTTTCAAGGGAATCTTTCCACCCCAAACTACCCTTTACATAGAATATTTTCGAAATTTTTTACTTTCTAAAAATGTCTTAACGATTTTGATTAAAATGCGCTATATTAAGGATGTTTATATGACAACATGTATATCTTGAATTTTCTGGGAAAACTTATTAAGTCCTCTGCATTCGAAGAAATTTAGTATAATCTCATAACCGGTAAACATTAAGCGACAGAAGAAAACACTACACAAAATGTAGAGATCTTTAAACACACAATTTATTTCAAATAGCTTTTTTGTGACATCAGCCATTTCCGAGATATCCGTTCGAACTGTTCAATGCTTAGCCATTCTTTAAAGTCCTGTTGAGATTCAGTTGTTTCGCGATGTCATGGAAAGAGTATGGAATTTTAAGGCCTGCGTATAGCGTCCGTCCAGTTCTAAAACATATGACTATCGTATTCCCTTTGTATCTATAACGAATTGTGTAGTGTAGCTATTTCCAGAAAGGATTATCTCGATTAAAATGAAGTAGATAGGAAAATAAACTTTAGTAAGCAAAATTTGTATACCCACTAATAAGCGAAAAAAGGCAGAGAAAGTCATTTGAATGGAACACATCAGACTGTTTCGTAACTAGGCACCTTCTATGGAGGGTATATACTTTTGGTTTTTGTTGAAGATATTTTAAATTGCAATGTTTCCGAATTTGATCTCATTTATGAACCATCTTCTATAAGTGACTTCTTGAGTTTGTGTGTGTGTGAAGAGAGACAGGAGAAAGAATGAGGAATCACTTGCATAAGCTAGGATGTGTATATTCACCCCTCCTATTTTAAGTTTATTTTTACATTTATATAAACGTAATGTAGGGGATTCTATTTTGTACCTTTGTCGTACATCCTTACATACAACTAGCAGAATTTGCAGCTCTGTTTGCATTATTACCTTAATACAGAGGTCATCTCTCCCTCTTTCTCAGTCTTCGACCCCTCTATCGCCCTTACGCTTCTCCCCCTCTTTCTGTGCAACTTAAATGTGATGATTTGAAAACCGGCAATAAAACTTCTTGAAATATTAATGAAAATTAAAACACAAGTAAAAACGTTTAGAGTGCACAAACTTGTTTCTATTCCTCATGCTTGCAGTGTCATTGTTACTACTCGTATAATGTTTTCAATGGTAACCGGTTTACGTACTCCAGTAATAGTAATGGAAGGTTGTACAGCTTCTTAAATACTCATCCTACTGAAATGCTGTAAATAACGAAACTTGTCAGAAAGATTGTACTTTTAAAGTTATGTTATATTTTTCAAGAAGCTGAATAATAATCGAGATATCCCGCGGAAAAAGCAAATTGGGATGCTAATGTGGGACTTAAGGTATGCTGTATATCAAGTTAGTAACTGAGTTCGCCATTCTTACGTGGAATGTGTGCATGCGCTTACATACACATTATAAAAAATGCTATTTCTAATATTAAGTGCAAATCCAGTTGTTATGAAAAGAATTTGTACTGCAGCAATGGAGACACACTTGAACCTGACTCCATTGCATTTAGTTGTAATGAAGGAGGCAAGAATGACACTATAGACTGCAACACGCTAAGGAACTGAGAATTCCTGATACAGACTCAGGTTTGCTTAAGAATAGGAAATGCATAGTAGATGCATGTTTAGAAATGCCGCCAGGCTACATAATTCTAATTGAAAACTTTATAAAGAACTTCTGGATCTTTTTTGATCCTGAATATTGGACGAATAAAACTCTGGAAACTCCTGAGGAAACTTTGATGTGGTTTACAGATGGCTCAAAGGAGGTTCAGGAGCAGGATCTGGAGTGTATGGCATAAGACCAAGGCGCAAAACGTTTTTTTCTTAGTTGAATATGCTACTGTTTTAGAAACAAAATTTTATGCTATTATTCAATGTATACGTGAAAACATAAGGAGAGCTTACACTGGTAAACAGATTCTTATCTTCTCAGATAGCCAGACTGCACTTAAGGCTCTGAGTCAGGCATGTCAAAGGTAACTTTTGGACTCCAGTCGAGCAGGGGAGATGCTGGTGGTCAGTAGTGAGTGTGCTGTTTGTAAGTGAAGATAAACAGCATGTCAGCTTCTCAACGCGGTATCATTTTCATAGTGCATTTGAGGAGGATTATTTTCGTGTTGAATCAGGAAAACAAGTTCAGTGTCTAATTTGCGACAAGTACTTAAGAGGTCTCACTCAGTGTAATATTAAACTACATTTCATGAGATACAATAATGAGTATGTAGACACTTTGTAGGTAATCGCCATCATTAGTATTTGCGATTTCGTAGACATCTTTAATGTAGTAATTGAGATAATGATAAATAAATAAATAAGACTGCATTGCTATTCCATACTTTTATTTACAGGGGAAGCTAGGTCCCAGAAACTTACTGATATGAAAAAATCAACATCTCATGTTGCTATATTGCGAAATCACGACAGTGTCGTATCGCATTGCCAAAAAAGATGGAAATCATATGAAGGCATATCAGGAAGGGGAATTTATTAAAGAATGTTTAATTATTGCAGCTGAAGACATGTGCCCAAATTTAACAGACTCCTTCCAATCTTTTAGTCTTTCACGGAATACTATTGCAAGACGCATTGAAAACTTGGGGTGCGATGTGGAAGAACAGTCGCAGAAAACAATTAAATCATTACTTTATTTTTCTTTAGCTTTGGACGAAAGTACGGACAGAACTGATGACGCTCAAGTGGCTGTGTTCTTCAGGGGGATTGATGCATTAAATATCGTTGAAGAACTTCTGGATGTTGTTCCTCTGAAGAATAAAACATGCGTGGAGGACATTTTCAATGCCGTACATCATGTGGGGTGCAAATTTGACCTTCCGTAGAATAAACTGGCAAGTGTTGCAACTGACGGAGCACTGACTATGACGGCACGAAAATGGTTATAGTGGAAGATTGAGGAAATGTTTACAGAGTTCGGATGTGAAATCTTACTTTCTATCATTACACTATCATTCATAGGAAAACTATGTACACAATTACTCTAAGTAACGTTATGTCTATGGTGGTGAAATGTATGAATTTCGTTAGAAAAAGCTCTTTTGGTCATAGACAAGTTAAAGAACTATTAGAGGAGATGGAATCAGATAGGGCATATTATTGCCACGTCAAATGCATCAGTAGGGGTGCCTTGCTGAAACGTTTCCTTAACTTACGCCATGAGATCGCAAGCTTCATGACAAGCCAAGGGAATGCAGTTATTGAATTGCGTTTCTGACGGATTTGTTTCATCATCTTGATTCTTTGAATACAACCTTGCAGGGTAAAAATCAAACAATACTTTAAATGATGCTGTAATGACATTCGTGGCAAAGTTGAGACTATTTCAAGGTCAACTGGGGGTTAGGGATTTGTGTAATTTTCCATGATTGGGGTCAATTTTCACAATAAATGTTGTTCTCCTGAGGAAACCAATGTGGTAGATGCTAAGCAGCTACATGCAACGTTTGAAACCCACAGAGATAAAAACATTTGAAAAGAATATAAAACCTTTCACCAACCCCTTGACTTTCCCATGTACAGAGGCTCCACACGAACTGCAAATGAAATTACTTGCTCTACAAAATTGTAGGAACATAAAATGTTCGAAAGAAAGAAGTTGGGAGTTATTTAAATCATTGCCAAAGGATTCATTTTCCAAATTGGATTACTGCATCACATTTAATGCAATGTTTGATTCCTTAGTTGAATATGCTACATTTGCGAGCAAAGCTTCTCTAAAATGAATTATATTAAAAACCAGCGTCACAGTAGACTCGCGACGATCGTTTGGTTCATCTATCAAAACTCTGTACATCATTCTTAGCAGGAGATATTGATGGAATCGCCCAAAGTAAAACACATTACCGAAGTTACACACAAAAAAAGAAAAGAAAGGAAAAAAAGGACAACACTAAATTCTGGAAGGCCTTGTGTTCACAAAGACTGGTTTTAGGCTGCCTAAACATGCTCACAAGCTTGGTACAACAGAATGAAGTTCAACTCATACGGATTCCGGGTCATAGTGGTATAGAGGGAAATGAAAAATCTGATGAGTCTGCAAGACAAGGAGCAGCTTCACAATGTATTGGGCAAGAGCCGGCACTAGGAACGTCTCGAAACCGAAACAGCCCAGCACATTATATGCTGTTGTGAAGGCTTGGCTCACAGGAGATGTATTGTTTTGGGGAAAATATTTTTAGAACCAGAAGAATTTGAAAACATATCTGTTATGATGCTGTATTCCTTGGTAAAGGGTTTTAGGAAAAATGTTTTAGGACCAGACAAATTTGACACGATATCTGTTATGAGACTGTATTCCTTGGTGAAAGGCGCAGGCCTAATGAATTGGCTTTAAAAAGATACAGGTAGCAGAATAAACCTAAGGCTGAAGTGCGTCCGGAGCAATGACGGAAATCTGTATCGTATAAGACAAACAAGTATAAATCTAAAATCGAAAATGCTAGGAAAAGTTCGGTTATGTGTATTTGATTATATGTGCATCCGTGTAATTTGTAAGTTGAAATTATAACCTGCAGAGACTTCATTTGTCGCCTGTTAAAATAGCTGGGTATTCTCGTTTTCTAATTATTTCCTACAGTTTTTCCCTGTTTAGTCTCTCGAACCTCCAGATCTACAAATGCGAAGCAAGTGAAGATTATATCATCTCTCTTCTCCGTTAACCATCGCAAACATGTTAACGAATGCTTTATTCGTTTAGTCTGCTTCTCGAAAGTCATGCATATATTTTGTGTGAGGCATTTATGGCACGAATTCCTCTATACTAGTAGTTTTTTGAAGAATTGCTTCTTTCCAGTTTTTTTTAATATAAAGGAGACATTAAGTCATTAAGGAGCATTAAGTCGGACACACAGTTTCGTGGAAACAGAGCTGAGGAACTTTAACGAAGCGAGGTAGATTGTTGATATCATATATCATCCATGAAAAACAAACATTTTCCTTTCTCTTAGAGGAGCATTTCCACCACATTTACTTCCAACCGCGTCTTGTCTCTCGTGGAATACATCTTTTCCTGTCTCTCCGTAACAGTATTTTCCAGTTCTCTGGAGATGGGAGAAGTTAGATAGAAATAGCGCGTTAGATCAACAGGTGAGTAGAAGCATGCATCGCTTAGCATTTGCCACCCTAATAGGAAAAGCGCTACATCATTTTGACAAACGAGTAGAGCCCGGAGGCCAAAGTATGTGTTGTATTATCACGTCCTTTCCTAGCTTCTTGTGGACAAAATATAGGTGACAGTAATTAGTTTTTGAAGTAGCATATGTAAACGTATTTTACAAAACAATAATCAGCTTTTGATAATGCAGTTTTCACATAGGTACTGGCTGTTCCATAGTTTTGTAATTAAAATTATTCATATTTATCGTATTTTCGTAGAGATAGTAGCATTAGCTCGAAACCATTCATCTAAATTAATTAAACTCTCTCTCCCCTCCCCCACTCCTCACTTGTTCGTGTTTCTTTTTCTCTCTCCGAGTTCAGCTTTATGTGAACAGTATTATTCAAAAGAGAAAAATCGAAATATGTATCAAATTTCCTAGCGAAACAACATTTAAAGATACCATCCGAAAGTTTTCAAGAATGTCTCCGTCCTAGAAAACCATTGCTAATTTTCTCAAGAAGCTTTAACGATTTTGATTCAACTAGTTTGAGATGCTGACAAGACGAACATTATCATGCATTTTATATAAATAGTCTGTGAAGAACTCTTCACTCTCATAGCATTTTATATTATTTGCAAGCCGTAAGAAATAGTAAAAACCTTATTAATGGTAACTTTTTTCGTAGCATTAGTCTTAAGTGAAACATTCTTTGTTTATGGTTACCTATTTCTAAATTGAAGGTAACGTTGTCAGCTCATCTAATGGAATATGTTACAGAATATGCGATATAAACGTTAAGTTTTGTTTTCACACAATTCATGTAACCAATACCATACTGCCTAATTTGGAATCATTTCTAGGGAAACTCTGTTGTAGTTAAAGGATATACAAGAATCACTTTTTATGTATACGACAATAATAAGGGATACCTGTACATCAGCAATTGATGGTGAAAGTGCGCGAGTTTACACGTAACATTTTTGTTCTAGAACTTTAATGTATCATTGGTTTTTAATTTAAGTGCAACAATTCGCATACCCCTTTCTTAGCACGTATGTACACTGATCCAGTTAAAATAACAGAGCCAGACAGCGAGCCCGATTAGAACTCCGCGTTGTGTGCGCATTTCACGATTGTTGTTCTAATGGACGAGATACATTTGAATTATAAGACATTTGTGTTTTAACACAACATGAATTATTCACCTTAGTTTTCAAAATAAATGCTCCGAAAAATGAAAGTTATAATCTAAGCGAAGGATTTACATACTCAACAGAAAACTTATTTTTACTTTTTATTTTTCATTTAAGATTATTGGTTTCATACGAATTTGGAAAACGTTCACAATTGGAGAGTATATTACATAAACAATTCATTTAATCAGAAAATAAATAAAACAAAAATAGGATTCGAAGTTGGGCAGTTCCTGTAGCTAGATATCTGCTTATGGTGTTCAATGCGCGTTTTACAGTAACGCTCAACTGAAACACTGATTTATGTAAACCACTGGAGACAGTGTTCGTCTAGGTGGCCAATGTGGGGAAATATTTTGGGCAGCAGGATGGACCGACCAACAAATATTCTATTTTCACCTCCACTACAAATCAAGATTTCACTGGATGTCCATTAAATCCCATCACCCCAAAGAATAGTTAGAAAAAAGTCCACGGACGTATGTTGTGTGTGTAGCACAACACAAAAACGAAAAATCGAGTAAATACCAAATTTCATATTTGAGTCAAATGCTATGACAAACGCAAGATCACAGAGATGCGCAGAGGCCCCTAATGATTCCTGACTACACTGTCAGGTTGCTCAGAGAAGCCTTCCCTCTGGTGGAGTCGGGGAGAACTTGATTCACCCTAGACGATCAAAGAAGGCCACCTCCTGGCGGGCCGAGAAGAATTTTCCAATCTGTCCGACACCGACTGACACTTCACAGCCCCAAGAAGCCCACCTGAAACATGAAACGAAATGAGAGGGACTGAGTAGACAGGAAATTCATGGTAGAAGAGGAACCACCTCAGCATTCACCTGTTGACCTGGGGAAACCACGAAAAAACCCACAGACAGGGTGGCTGGCCCGGCGAGAATCGAACCCGGGACCTCCCGAATTCGAGTCTCAGACGTTATCGCGGAGCTATCGCTCCATGAATACTATGTAAGTGTCATACGAAGATTTTAAAGAAGATTCCCGCACCCGTAACTATCCCTTACACGGGAAAAAGTTCGTTATTTTTAATTTTCTGAAAAATACCTTTAACGGTATTGATCAAGGTATAATACATTGAGATATTAGTGATAAATGTATACTGAATTTTTCGTGAACAGCACGCGCAGCCGTTTTATCATTGGCATACTTGGGAACAAACTTTGGGGGACAAACAAATAATAGTGATAATACAATGAAGCGCGGTATAGAGCGCGTTTAAAAGCTTTTTTTCAGAAAAATAAAATCATGTTTTAAAATAATAATAATAAAAATAATGCAACAACACATTAAACATGTTAATTCGATTAGCAAACTGAATTAGCTCCCTTAATAACAATCCGATGTGCAACACTCGATAATTTTCTTTAAGTGTATTTTCATAGCTAGCATTTAAGTTATTTACAGGAAACTTCATATTCTTCTTTCTGCTTCCTGTTATTTATAAATATTCGCAAGAAATTGTTTCAAATTGTAGTTAATACCGTGGATTGTGTGATGGAACTACTAAAAAGCAAGAGTATGTATTTATGTTAGCCAAGATGTTACAAATGTTTTGCTCGAGCGAATGAGAAATAAAGTAAAAGGTAACACTCGGTCAGCAACCGTACTTACCTCCATTATATCACTGGCGCTCCAGAACATTTAAAGTGCATTACTACATGACACAAAGATCTTGATCTGGCTTCCAGCTTACTGATAGAAAAAATAAACAAACTCTCACTAGGAACCAAGGCCGCCTCTCTACAGGCGCTGGGATGCGCGATTCGTGACGTCAGATTGCGAGGCCCACGCACCTAGGAATTCCAACACACAAAGCGATGTATTAAAAGTATTTTTACCACGTTTGCGTTTAAACAAGCACGCAACCATTTATATTCTTACACTTCCATATTAAAGGTTAATGCGTGTTAGTAAACAAATGGAAAACATGCTTTCCATAGTATGTGGCATACCATCTTCTTACCTTCTGAATGCAAATAAGTCTGCAACTTTCGTTTTCGTTTTGCCTGTGTTTCATGGCAAACTGCCATGCTTAATAATATAGTAGTTATTTTAGAAGGATGTTAGATGTTACTTGTAGTATTTACCTTACCAAAGCAGCGCTCGGCAATTCGCAATCCTAACGTTGAAGTCAGCACCGTCACATGTCGCGGTATCTAAATGTAGAATTACGTTTCTCTGATTTTCTACTTTAAGAAATTCTTGTTCACATGCTTCAGAAATTAAAAACTAAAATATACTGAAGGTGCAAGCCGTTATAGAATACGTGAACTGTGATATCCACTCCGGGCTTCCCTATTTGTCACTCTTACGTAAGCATTAGCTTCAAGATGTTTAAACTCGAAATCATTCTGGGTTCACAATATAACATTTTCCTCCAATTTCCTTTTTTAAATTTGGTTCGCACAACACTTAGCTGCATTACCTGCAATATAAATTCGGGTAATTGTATTCTGCTTCTTTACATACATATCCCTGCATTCATAAACTATATTTGAAATGTGCCATAATAATTACAGCTATTCATATAGCTGTAATTATAACGAGAATCATATTCAAACAAATTTTGTGCTGCTAAATCTTTCACTGGGTACAGGGCTAAAATAACTTTATTCTTGGACGTTAAAGATGTTATCACAGAGGGCTGCACTGTTTATGCAGGATCTTGTGTATTTGAAATTCCATTATAAGAAGTCTCAGTTTTACATAACTTACATACAGCGTAAATTTCTTGATCACTGAGTATTTATTTTAAATGTATGCTTTAAATGCACATATTTGTAATTACTATCTGGACAGGGGGATTGAGAATAAAGAAAGTACATAGGAATCACATGTCTGTAAGCTGTTGTATCAGAAAAAAAATAATTGAGCACGCCCATAACAGGCTATCGGTTGTATATTCAATTACCTTTTGATTAAGCAGTCTTAAATATCTTCTAGGAAGTTAATTTTAGGACATTATGTGAAATTTATTTCCTCGCAACATTCTATTAAACCGTTCGCAGCCTGAAGTAATTTGTTGTTTGTTTGCTTGCAATTGTGTACCCATTAAGATGACTTGAGAGTCAAATTTGGACCATTCCAAGATCATCACTTTACCAAGCACCCATTTGAATTGATGCTTTGATGTTATAATCTTACGGTGTGAAACTTGAACAGTGAAGTTAGAGCTAGATTACAATACTATAACCTTTTGAATTTCTGAGGTATCAGTTTTCAGCTAATGTGCATCGTTGTACTTAATGAAGACAGTGAATCCCTCTAATTTCATGCAATTAATTCTTTGGGAGCTTGTTCTGAAGTCAGATTATTTTCAATAACAATAAATGTAGAAATTGTCCTGGGTACTACAAGAACACTTCCATTATTTCGTGTGCACACTACATGCGGTTCAGAAAAATACATACCACAACAAACGTAGCCCATTATTACTCATGTGAATATCACGCATGTACTGCTGCCTCCTGTGTGGATCCTTTTGGATCGAAAACACTGTTGCGTATTTTTGAGAACTTGTTGAATAGTTTGACGGACATCCTAGCACACAATACTTTCTTGGCATTTTGAACTGATAAGCACAGTGTTTTAAGTATTCCTTCGCTCGCTAAGTAGGTAGTTTGGTTACTAATTGTTGGTGCATTTTGAGATAGCAACGAACTCGTTAGCATTCCAAATGCACACTAAGAAGCATCCCTATGATGCAGGTTGTGAACTACCGATAAGGGTAGCCTCCCGAAGATGATGCAATTAATAGCTATTTGTTTTGCCTCCATTCTGTATACATTGACGGCCTACTGAACCCCCAAGGTCAGGATGCCTGATTAAAAACGTTCATAGTGCACAGAAATTTGAGATGAAACGTACTATTTCAATTTAAATGTGAATAAATATTTGATTTTACGTAAATTAATCAAAATAAAATATCGTTAAGTTGGAAATGTTAATGATTTGTAAGTAGCAAGCAATGGTTCTATCGTCCTCCGTGAACTAGTGGTACCGTGCTAGTCTCTAGTTCCCAAGGTCGCGGGTTCAAACCCGGCGGAAGGCGATATTTACGGCACGTAAAAGAACCTCAAGCCTGATAAAGAGGGCTCTGAGCAAAATTACCGGTGATTCACGCCCAATATAGGATGGGACGCTAAGGACCATAGTAGTTGAAGAGCGTCCTTAAATAGAACTCAATTTAATTTAATTTTTTAGTGGTTCTATCACTAAATGTTCGAGTACATCTGTTGCAATGTCATTATGAAATAGGGTCTTGAGTGTTATTGTCATGCTAATGAAAACAAAACCAAGCAGGTTTGATTAAAGCCTAAATAGAAGTATTGTAAACTTTAAGTATTTTACTTCATTGAGGACCGATAGATTCTCCATTTATCCTTGCTGCTCTGTGTGTATTTTGTGTAGTACTGGTTGCAGAACTGAAATCTGTGTCAGGTATGCAGCACTTGTAATTTAAACAACACCTTGTTAGTTGTCGGAGATGCATTCTGCTTTCGTAGCGCTACAACCCTTTGTTTTGTTTACTCCCTCTGAGTTGTAGCTCCATCTTGATTAGCGAAGAAGGATATCCATAATGAAGCATATTAATGTTTTCAGGCACTCTCCGGAACGGTGGATGTGCCAGCAGCACACTTTGAGCCCCAGGTGGCGATGTTCTGCGGAGGTGAAAAGGGCGGCGCATATCACAGCCAATACATGGCGGAAAGCGGCCACTGGGTGACGGACCTCAACAACAAGGCCACTTGCCTCAAGGACAAGTTGGAGATCCTCGAGTACTGCAAGAAGGTGAGTTAGCCAAGCTTTCACTTTCTCTCAATTGCTGGACTACCGCACTTAACATACCAATGGGCATACATAGTGGTTGTTAGGGCTTCCATACCGAGTTCCAAAGAATAATATGCTCTCCGAGCCGAATAACTGGTTAAAATATCAGTCACTTGATAGTTAAGCATTCAAGTAAGTATCCAACTCAAGGGTTCAGGATTGAAATTTCGGAGACGGGAATGCCTACATTTATTTTTCTTTTGAAAATATTCGAATCAAATCTGCACAGACGAAAGTAGTTTGAATCGTTAAAGAAAACTAAAATGCTTTCCTTTATGAATTAGGAGTTCAAAATTGAAAAATTACCTGGGATTTCAGGGCGACACGTGGTACATCCAACGAACAACCCCAATTCTCATAAGATCCAGAGCGAAAAACAACATAGCAATGAACTGTGTTGTTAGGCAAAGGAAACTGGTCATCCATGTAACTATTCACAGTACTGTAAAATTTTAATTTTATAATCAATTGTTCCTTCACCCATGCTGTGTGTAGGCTAAGGTTGGATAGATAGAATCAGACTGACAAATTCAATGCCATAGGAAGGATTTGAACCACGGGTTTTCAGGTTTCCAGCTGAGCTATATGGCAACATACCGGTACGACATTAAATTCTCCAGCTGACTCGCATTTTCCCCGGCAAACTACAAGGCATTCTCGAATTCATTTTGAGATAACATATTCAGTGGCGACTTGCAATCAGTATTATAAGTACTTTTAAGTCCCGGCCTTCATAGTTAACCAACAATAAGTCAATCAATGATAATTGTTCTTTCACACATGCTATGTGTAGGCTAGAGTTGGAAAGGTGGAATGAGACAGATTCAGTCTTTCCATTTAATTACAAGAGTAGCAGTTAAAATAATAACTTAAAAATAATAAAATAAAATAGTCCCACAGAAGAAAATTTAACATCCATTCCAAACACTAACGATGCAAAGATAGACTCCTACACCAATTGCGAAATCTAATTGAGCGAGACAGTAACGCTTTCGTAAACGTTCACATGCAGATCAATCCAATTCGTGGTGGACGAAAGCGAGGCCAGTGTTAGACGAAATTAGAAACAGTAGCTTTGGTAGACGAAACAATAGCAGACCTAAAAGGAAGACACGGTACCGACTAACGACTCACTTCTAAGGTTTTTTCGTAGAATTCCCTGCAGACGAAAAAGGTTAAGTAGTAATAGTAGCATTATTAGTTTGCTATTTGTAAAACGCATAGCACTAAAGCTTGCTTATGCTTGAGTTTTAAGCTTTTCTCGACAGGCTGTGGAAATCGAGAACCTCCAATGCACGTGTTGCTTTGTCATGTTTTATTTATGGGCACTCTTTCAATGCTTTTTTCTCATCCAGATCCTAGGCCATTTCCCTTTGAAGTTCAATACCCTTTTTCCTTGTCACGTTCTTAGTTCATTTCTTATTCGCTGCGTTCTTTTTGAACATTTAATAGGAAGTTTGCCTTTCCCTGTTGCGCTTCACTTTTCGAGTTACAACATATATTTTATCTGGAGTATGGTGCATAACTTTTGGTGTCAGTTGGAAGAAGGTTTTGTGTTAGCTGTGTACAAGATGGTTGGATGTGACAATCTTATCAGAAGTCTCTTTTGCTATCAAATGGATCAGATTTCGCTCAACACCGACGTTTACCCGATTTTCAAGTTAAACTGCACAGTCTTAAAGAGAGCTAGTCTCCTTGGCACGCTTGATTTGTGTTTGCAGGATAGAATGCGAGGAACTAGTTAATGATTATACTGGGAGGAAGGGATATAACTGTCATCCTCTTAGTAAATGATTATACAGTAAAAACGAACGGAAAACTGCAATGCCAACTTAATCTGTAAACAATTACATCAGCAGAAAATGTTTTCCGCACTTTTCATCGCATAATAGAATTCACATTGGAAACAATACTGCTATTGAAGTATAAAATAGAACAGCAACCAACCGATATTGTTTTATTTCCATGTTCTTTCTGAAACGCTGTATTTCACCAATTTAGATATGGTTTTCATACCAGTTGTAATTTACTCTGGAGTTACGATATCGCAACAGTGGTCCAAATAACTTACCACGCACACAACTATAGTTATCCCTTCGGTCACAGCACTTCATATCCTCGGTGTTCATAGTGTTTATTGGCTTTTACAAGATATTTTCAGTGATTTAGTTCCTGAGTTACTTTTATTACATATTTGAATAAAAAATTTACTTCATTGTATTTTCCTAAAATCTTAAATAAAAATGCCCATTTTCTTTATATTTGTTTTCAGCGATTACTTCTATAAGCAAGTATCTGAACGTTTTATCTGATTGTTAACAAGTACGGTAGCTACTTGCTTTTTACATTATGTGCATCGTAGGTAAACTTTTCAGTTTCATTCTTTTGTTTCATTCGGACTGGGTTTAGTTGCTTTCATTAAACATCAAGTATTTCGTTGAAAATACGTAAAATAATTTTTTGGGAAATTAAACACCGTTAACAAAGTTAATATCGATCCAATTACAGAGTAACCAGTTCTCAGCGGCATTTGTTATCAGAGGGTGCATTTTATTCCCCTGCGGGTCTGGCCTTACCCTCAAGTGTGATTTTACTACCCATCTGCTATTGGAAGCCTGTCATTACCAAACGTCTCTGCATTTCAGAAGTCTTTTTACAAATCTATGAGCAACAGAAATAAAGTGTTCATAATTTGTTTTTCAAAGTACTCGTCGAGATCTCTGGCTTTAAGGACAATTATAGCCCTACCGCCTGGTATATTATATATTTTGTTGATTCGACTTTTTGCGTTCATTTCTCTTTAAGAATCTGCCTGTATATAATTCCATAAGTCAAGAAAAGCGTAACAGTATCTTTGCACTTCTAAAAGTGCATCGAATATGTTGGCACGGTGTACTTATTATATCTAGGTTTTACCTTCATGATTGTGGAACATAATATTAACAACCAACTACTGGACAGCACCTTTCTTTCTTTCTTTCTTTCTTTCTTTCTTTCTTTCTTTCTTTCTTTCTTTCTTTCTTTCTTTCTTTCTTTCTTTCTTTCTTTCTTTTTGTCTATTCGCATCAGTGTTTGCTATATTCGTAACATACCACCCTCCTTGGGACATCGTTATCCTATTTGGGCAGTAATTTTTATTCATGATTCTACATAAACCAATTACAGCGTTGCTCCTAACTACAAAAGTTCATGTGGTTCCCAGTGGTGAATCCTTCAAGAACAGAACACTTCAGATATGAATAGCATCTAGAAATATGTCGGTTATTGTAACCGTTGAAGATCAAAGCCGTGTATTGATACTGAAGCTTTCTATGGCAAAATTCCCACATACATCCATTCACATGGCTTTGACGTTTTTGTGAGCTCATAATGTGCCATGGAGCAGTTGAAATGGTCCTCGCAAAAACGGGCTAATCGTCGTTTTATCAGATCGGAGAAAAGTCAACCTTTGCAAATGGCAATAAAACGAATCGCCCAGAGATTCTATCATACGAGTACGTCGGAATAGAATGCGGCCATCTTACCAATTACGCCATCTGCATTACCTCCTGTCTCAAGTGCCAAGTGAGCCTTATTTTGCTATAACAAAAGCAACTGGCATTTTTTCAATAAACTTTCATAAAATTCCAAGCTTTGTATCTCGATCACACAGACTTCCTTAAGGTTGGCCGAACTCATAGGATGTATTGCAGTTTTTTCACCAGATCGAAGCATGGAGGTAACTTATTTTTTAAAAAACTTGAAGGTTAGCCCCTTTTTTCAAGCACCCATTCAGTTTTTCATAAGTATGATAGTTAAAACGCCATTCCTAACTTTTGTAGAGGTTCATTTCTCTCTCCCTCCCTCCCTCTCTCTCTCTCTCTCACTCACACACACGCACACTTTGACGATTCAAAGCTCAAGTAACCATGATCTTTGTCATCTCAAGGACCAGTAACAGCCCTTTTTGGAAGTAATGTCAAAGCAGAGTATTAACATAACATAATCACAGTAAAATGCCCCCAAAACCTACTTGAGTTGATAGAGTCTAGATCAGTCATCCTGCAAGCTCTCCCATATGTCGGGAATTTTGTGACCAGTAAACTGCGCGAATACGAATGGGAAGTTTTACCTCAAGCCAGACATGAGTCTGCCAGACTTAAGACTATTCCTAACGTTGAAAGAACGCATGTGTGGACACACTTTTCTTTCTCTGGAAGAGCTTTCAGCCAACGTTACCCGAACCATTCAACATGCGTACAGAAATGGTGCCTTGAGTGCAAATAGTACACCTTTCCAAACGTTAAGACTCGCTCCCTGAGAGACAATGAGACTACAGGGAAGGGCTGTAAACAGAGACTTATAGAAATGTGAAATAAAAACGAAAATAAATTATTAAATGGACGTTATATTTATAAAATCGATGAACGTAAATGTATTAATGGTATGTGTACAAGTGTTAAATCGTCTTAATATGCAATCAAAGGTGGAGATGGTTAAACAGGATGCATGTTATGAAAAACTACCTACCAGTATATAACTAGAGTTTTGCCAATTCTAAATTTTTAAGGAGAGCATTTTCTATTTA
Source organism: Deroplatys truncata (assembly GCA_030765065.1). Classification (NCBI taxonomy): domain Eukaryota; kingdom Metazoa; phylum Arthropoda; class Insecta; order Mantodea; family Mantidae; genus Deroplatys; species Deroplatys truncata. Next base: position 244,407,849 of record CM060975.1, on the reverse strand, counting down.
GCGTCCTCGTCACCTCTCAAACTCTGCGATAAGCTCACCCGAATATCATGTATTTATATCCTGGCCTAAAATTCATGTAAAGTTTATTTTACGTAATACGAATATAATATGTGCCTTTAGACCAAAGGTATACTAGGCCATTGATTTGAGCAATGCCTCGTTTTGATTTGAGCAAAGTGCACTCATTTCAAATGATAAACCGGTCTTATAAACCCATAGACAAACAAATGATGCTCAACTTGGAGAAGCCACAGCTTAAGCTTAATGTTTAACGTAATACTTTATTTTGAGGTAGTGGATTAAAATGTTTCAATCCGGTCATTAATCATGTCTGTGCACAGATATTAGTTTTAACGTGAAAGGGACGGCCTTTTTTGAGAGGTGAAGTACTTAGAAAGAGGTAATAGTGATGTGTCTTCTTGCCATAAGCTTGGTGGCCTAGAAATTGCAGTCGAAGTTGTGAGATTAAAGCAGGAAAATTTTGTGAGTTGCCAAAACTGGACGTTTTCCCAAGTATTATACGTAAAGACTTAAATATTCCTGCGGTATCTTCCTGAACCTCCATTCATGAAATGCGTGGGATGACAAGTTGGTTTCTTGACATTTATTGCATAGCTCTGACTGCTTTTACACGCTCCCATTTGTTAAATTTGCTTGTTGGAATTTCATATTTTTCCGTCTCCAAACCAATACGGCAAATTGAACTTTTCCGTTTATTTACTTTCCGTACTCCAACACCAACATATGAATATATTGGCCTTTGACGTGACTGCGTCCATGTCCAACATAATATGTAGTACAATATTTAACCAAATTATAAAGTATACATAGTTTAAAACAAACTTTTACGTAACTGCAGGAAAGTGGTTTTTAAGAACTCCTTTCGATATCCGCCTCAGTTTAGCTTCGTCCGTAAACATCCGACACACAAGAACAAACGCATAAGATCCGCTTCGTCCGGCAACTCTTCTGAAAAAACTCATTCCCTATACAGTTGCGTAAATAGCTATTTTCGCAGCAAACTTTCTTAGCGATAACCATTGTCATGTAATCCCACAAAGGAAGCAATTAAGCGAATAGAGATGGAATGCCATGGAAACTGGTTTTTGGAAAATATGCCTTCTGCTATACGTGTCCTGATTTATTAGGATTTTTGTGTCGTTTTCCCAGAAGTAGTAATACCCATCGTATCCGCTAGATATCCTTAAGCGTGAAACGAAAGAGAAACCTTTCCAAGGCAGTCAGTCGTAGCTCTGATGATGTGACTGGTCTTTTCTGCCTATGTATTTGGAGGAAATGCAGTTTCATTCTCTACCATGTTGTCCGTAAACGGTTCTACACGTAGTGAATTTATATTCATACAATCAAAATGTCATGCGTTTCTTTCATATTCTTAAGCCTTGGCGGTGTATCATATTGTGTGCGTCTGGCCTATGCTCTAAAAGTGCTTGCAGCAATTTAACTGTGTCCTTAAGTGACAAGAAATATCTTGTGAGAAATTGGATAATGCAGAAGGGGAAACCAATCCGGTTAAACATTTCCGGACACTTAACGGAGGAAAATAAACAGCCGTTAAAGGACTGAAAGAAGAAGGAAGATAATTACCCATGCGTATGCAATTAGTTTGCTTAAACAGCATGTTCTCGTAACTTGTAGAGAGAATGGTTCCACACAAAAACGTAGATATGGTTTTGAAACACAGAAAGTACGTTTTAAGGTAAACGTTGTTTAACAGCAGAGAACTTTACATCCGTAAGTGCTTATCAAACATCGGTGGTTTCATCATATAGAGCGCTGAAGTGCACCAAACTTAAACAGATGCTACTGTTTGCCTACACTTCATGGTCGACGATCGATCAGCTCGATGAGTAGATTCCATTTGAGCAGGAATAGACTATCGTTGGAATAGAAGCTTAAGGTGTGTTCGTCGTGCCGTTGCTCTTTAGATTCTTTTGTTGCCTATCTGATACAGAGATTCACTTGACAATTTGCATATACCTTTATATTCCGATTCTTTTGACAAATGTAGTATTAAAGATGGCACCCAGTGTCGTGTAAGTTAACATTTGTGGCGGAAAAAGTGATCAGCTAATAGGCCTTGGCTGTTTAGAATGTGGACTTTCATGCATACTGTAAAGAACCGAGACAGTAAAAATTGCATTTTATGACAGTTTTTGCCATTTAATCTCCCTTAACTCAGCGTACCTACTGCAATATAACTGTTCCCTTTAACATCAAGTAATTTGGAAAGTATGAAACAATTCCTTAATTTGCCCTATTAAATTGTGTAAACTCGTTTTTGTGTAATTTACAAAGTAGTGGTGCACTAATCTGCAGTTGTTTTATTCCGTATTGCGATGACTGCTAGTTTCAGTGCTAAAATCAGTTAGGCAGTGGTTACGTTGCGATATGTAGTAATTATAAAAAGAAGTGCTAGCAGAATATTAAATTTTGTATTTTCTGTCCTGTGCTTATAACCGAGTGTCTCTGAAAAGTAAATTATGGGTTGTTCTGCGCATTCGCTTCATAATGTTTCATTACAATTTCGAAAAAGTAAAAATAAAGCAGGATCCGTTTTATCTTCAGGAATGAACGCCACATCTTGAAGTTTCAGTAAATGGGGAACAAACATCCAATGCCGCTTCTGAACCTCTATATCGGATACTTTAAAGCGTGCTTTTACGTCTTCATTTTCAGTTCCATTTCCGTCCATTGTGTAGCTCTGAAAGAAAAACATCTGTCGGCCGGTTCTCAACGCAATTGACAGTAACAAAATAAACACTCGCATGTGGAATGGAATATCTGTTATTTCCACAAATGTTGCATGCGAGCTCCATTGTCTCGCTCCATATAGGACATCTGGCTGGTGACAGATTGCGGGTAAAAATGCTAGCTGAATAGACATTCCCTTCATTACATCACATAACAGCTGGAGTTGGTTTGCCATTAATTACAAAACCTCGCCGTGTGCCTCTTCCCATCGCTGCTGCTCCTCCTCCTAAGTGTTTCTGACGTGCCGAGGATCGGGCGCCATTTGTTTACAGCTTTTCAGGGCTTCTTTTCAATTAAATTCCTGCAGCATGTTAATATTCTGGTTTAGGAACGGTATAACGCCAGTCTGAACGCTCTTGTAGACTTTTTAACAAAACATTTCCAATATAGCATTTGAGCACAATATCAAATGCACATGCGTTTATACGTCACAGCAACGTGCCTCGGTGTTTTATTTTTAAAAGAATTAATTTGTGATACTTAATCTCTCTCGTTTTTAACTAGAAAAAAGAGAAGAAAATCCCAGTCTCGTGTAGTATGTCATTGATAGCTTACATCAGAGCTTTATTTGAACAACTTGAACTGCCGATATTCACACGTTTACAGTATTTGCCGGAATCGTTTGCGGACAGACCACCAGAAGCAAGCTAAGTCATATCTGGTGCTGCATTAAGCTGCTAGAGTTTATTTTATTTATTGTTTTTATTTATCGACGCTCTGTAACTACTATGGTCCTTAGCGTCCCATTCTATATTGGGCGTGAAAGATCAGTAATTTTGCTCAGTGGCCTCTTTTATCAGGCTTGAGGTTCTTTTACGTGCCGTAAATCTACGACACGGGACCACCGGCTTTACTTCCCTTCCGAAGGAAGACATGCTAAGGATTTTTACGTCCGAAAAACTCCATCGCCCTCCGCCGGGTTTGAACCCGCGACCTTGGGAACCAGTCCACGGAGGACGACAGTTGCTAGAGTGAATCTTCAGTAAAATTATCTAAACATTTTCAACTGTATATTTTGATGAGACCCAATATAACTGATGCCTCACCTGGTATTCTATAACAAATAATTTCTTCTAATACATACATTAGTTATATTATTTAGGCCCGCATTGTTTAGTATTAACTATGGAACAAGAATTCCGAACGTACGAAGGCGCGTACCAAGGTACTGTTTTTTCGGTATCTCACATGACTAGAGGACGTTTGCAGGACTATAAAGACACAAAGTCAGCGTATCCTGAATCAGCGGCCACCGAATGGTTTATAACGCTCTTGCAATAAGAGTATTTATATGTGGTTGCTGTTGAGTGTAGCTCAGATATGTCCGACACTATAATTAACATGTTCTACATATTTGTCATCTACCCACCATAGCCATTCACACGGATCCTAAGTCACACAGCTGAGACCGCATCTTCCGCTGAAGCCCTTAGCTTACAGCTGATAACAAATGATTGTAAATGATTTCAAGTGTTGATTAAACAAAACGTTCGGATACCCTTACCACCATAGGCGGCCATTAACCTTTTTGAGTATTTACTGTTGGCGAAACGGAAGTGGTTCTTGCCTTGCGTGGAACCAAGGGAGATGTTGCTGTTACAGCGTGTTAGTTGTTTATCGAGCATATGGTAACCGTATTTGGAAAGAGGAGAAAGAAAACAAATTGGTTTCCATACCCCTCCAGTAGGCGCGTACTCGTTTGGGTACATGTCTGACATACGTCACCCCTTTTGTTTATTTTCTTGAAGCTAGAAAAATAAAAGTAAACATATGATACGTGACTTGATCTAGTGGTTTTTGTAATAGAATAAGAAGAGTTTGCCAAAAGAAATGTAGTTATTTATTTCGAACTAGTTCAAACATGAACCACATAAATAAATAGTACACTTTCTATCAATTCTCTTAATCATGTGATCCCTTTGGCATCCCCGGCCATTACCATCGGAGGCCTTCACATATGCCTTCTCTTGGATTTCCTATTGTGCAAACCTTTATCTACATCGTGCAAGGTATCACCATACAATTAATATTTAAATTATGGTTACCAGCTTCTTTTGGCCCGACCTCTTTATCTGGCACTATTCCAGGAACACCTTCTGGGCCTCTATCTTATATTTTCTGAAACCTCATTTGATGTTACTCCCAGCATAGCACATTGAATGTCGCTTTGGCTTATTGCGTATTTGTGGTAATGTTGATAAAGTGCTGTATTTGGAATCTTATCTTTCATCTGTAATAGCTGCGTTCTTCTGAATGGTTGCTTTGTTTTAAAATTTGCTCTAGGTATATGCAAAATACATTCATAACGGATATATTTAGTAAATTGCGGAAAACAATAGACTAGTTTCGGATCTTTCTGGAAACGTAGTTCTTTCGAATCATCTGATCTAATAAACCTATTCCAACATTTATCGTGTTATAAAACAATATTGTTTCGGATTTCATATCGTTCCTGTTTCTTTGTCATGTAAGGTAGATAGCAATAAAACAGCTTGATCATATACGGCATTTTTCCTTTGTTTCCTTGGTTCAACCGTCAAGTAAAGCAGTTTTAAAAATGTAGGTCAAAATTTCAAAATTCGGTAATATAGTCAAAATAATGCATTTATGGAATTGCATAAATCTGAACAATTTTCAAAGAAAGAAAGAAAGAAAGAAAGAATGAAAAAAGAAGAAAAATGGCTAAACCTACATTTATCAACTTTTAAGGATAAGCGCGTGGGGCACACCTTTCAACCAATCGCCCATACACATCTTGCTTAAATGAAAATACTATATCAACAGATGTCAACCACAGCAGGTTTAAGCCTACAGCTCTATAGTTTGCAGCACTTGCTATCCCACGTATGGGAGCCAAACTTGAAGTATAGGTTTCGCCAGGGATATTGGCATATGACCTTCAGGGCTAGCTCAGTCAGCCAGCCCTCTGATGTTTCAATACCTCCCTTGCAAGTAGCACGTGGCTCCTTCTGTCCAGTTGTGGTCCAGTTCCTTCCACCGTATACAACTCCCGTCTCAACTTGCACTATTCTTCGAGCTGCAGCACCATATGTGTCATACATCTATAAGGTAATGACTCGCATCGTAGCTTTCCATTAAAATTTTTACATGCCAAAATCCGTGGCGCGACCTATAGTTGCACTCCACGTTTACTTTTCCGGTGGCCTTCGCCCCACGTTTACTTTTCCGGTGGCCTTCACCCCCACATTTAAAAAATCTACTTTGTATTTTAATGTTTATTCAAATATTATATATGTATGCTTCGGCTGCGTCAGTAGTATTCTTTTTAGAGCACGTATCTCTTAGCAAGGCTGGTACGGCTAAAGAACAAGGCTTACACAAATTATAATTGTATTATACTTTGTTTATTAATCCTTCACACGATTAAATAACACTTCTCTGATATATCCTACTATAGAGCTGTGAGATTATTGTTATTTGCACTTTTAACAGATAAACCTTATATTATTCTCACAGCAATGAACTTTTGATGTCTCACACTGAACCTGTAGCGTACCGATCGGGTACGCAATCTTGTAGCGTTCCCCGCTTGAATTTATACATTTACTCTATTTCAAGTCTCTGATTGGCTAATCGTACTCCAATAGAATACTTTTATTTAACTTAAATCTTTTCTAGTTTTTGATTGGCTGTTTATAAACTGTTTTAAATATTACATTATTCTTCCAAGAATTATTAATAGCCTTTGTTAAACTTTATAATTTATTGTTGTCTCAAGATTACCTCATTGTTAGCAACTTTCGGCTTTTACTTTGTAATTCTGCTTGCTACGGAAGGCAGCTTGCTTCTATTCTCACAGCTCCTACATTGTTAAACTATGTAATACATTCGCATAATATAATGTGTACATAATAATATAAACATAATACAGTGATTGTTACATACACTTTATATATTATACACATATTGCTTTAAGGCGGGCTGTTACTATTTTATATTATATAATTAAACTGATATCATATAAGTGTTAAAAATACTGTCTCAAGTTCTCTTGTGTTAAATAAAAAATTGTGTTATTTTATTTATTATTATTATTATTATTATTATTATTATTATTTGGACATTTCCTTAAGGAAACATTTGCCCATGAGAGCTAATGGTCGGAAAGTTTTGGCACACTCTAAATATATTGCTTTTGACCAAACGTAAAAACTGCGCGATGTTGGTGAACCAAATCTTATACTCTGCCTACAAAAGTAATATTCAAGCTGATGTCAAGAACAAAATCATAACTGTGGCACTGGCTGTGATAGCGCCGGATAATGTAACCTTAAAACGAATGGGGACAAGAGATAGAAACGGTATAACTGATCAAATTGCGATCCGAGAATCACCATAAGCACACATCTGATGACACTAGTACTGGCAAACAAAAGTCTCTTTACGGAGTTTCAGCATCACCTTTTAAACGAGTTAGGTTCAGATTTTGTTCGATTGCTGCCATGAGCGAGCCCCTTAACCAGCATTCGCGAGTACGTTCATCGATAATGATATCTCCTCGTTACGGTTAACGAGCATTCGATCTGCCCTGTACATAGTGGATCTGTTGCAAATAAACCATGATTGGTAACTCTATTGCCAAGAGAGCTTTGTTCAAGCATGCATTGTCTGCGTTCGTACATATTTTATGGATAAGGGAGATCGAGTCAAATGCATGTATATGCCAAACACTCAGGTCAGTTGGCGAGCGCTTTTTTACTGTGCCCGAGTTTATGGTTTATATTTCCCTTACGTTGATGCTTAATGTGATAACCTCGTGCCAAGTTACCGCATGTAAAAGAAACTTTTTCGGGATAAAATGTCGGCATACCGGCGAGATTGATTCCGACATTTGTTGGCGTAGTTCAATGAACGTAACATTTAGTAACAGTAATATGTTTTCTTGAAAAATATAGACGTAACATTTATCGGAAAAACAGAACACGTGATACGAAATTTAAAATTTATTGAAACAGACAACATAGTGATACAGGGATCGTATACAGCTGAAACGGAGTTTTTCTTCTCTAGCTTTCAATGAAAATGCTTTCTTTAAACAGCTGTGGATGAAACGACGGAAAAACGATGCAGGTCCAAACCAGGCGTTCACAGATGTGCTACAATGAAAATGTTTCAGCATGATAGTGTTGGCGATAAATAACCAGTTTCTGCTCATATTCTCCAATAGTTTCTATAGCTGATCTGCAGTGTGCTTTATAAACTAATTTAGAAGATACAGAAGTAAATTACTAGACATACATATTCATCCATGCCCATTTATCCCCTCTTCCACCAGCGATGATTTTAACACCCTTTTGAAGACTTTTGTAGCTCCTAACCGTGTCTATGTCTAGCAGTTGTAACATCATGTGGGAGACTGTTTTTGTATTGCGTGAATAAGTAGGGTGGAAATTCCTTGTACGTCTGCTGCTCCAGTTTCCTTTGTGATGGTAACATTTTGAGCTCTGACGTTTGCCAGTGAATAAGAACCAGTTTTACTTCTGTATATGAAATTTGCTGAGCTAACTCTGTTGATGTCCTTTGTTATGTAGGTTCCGCTGCGGAAAGAAGTGAATATTGGTCTGCATGTGTGCTTGCTTTTAGGTAGATGCCTGAAACTATACTTAACTCTTGAGACCACCATATGCGCACCAAAAAGCACAAGCTCCACCAAAATAAGTGTTGCAATTTGAGTTGATATTGAAATATCAAATCGTCCTTTCTCTTCCATCCTCATCCTGCTTTCATTAATTCTTCCGTATGTTACCCTACCGTAATCCACCGAATGGCTTGCGGACGCACATAGTGCTTGCTATAGTTGGTGGTTCATTGTGTTCTTTTGTTTGTTATTTTTTGCTGTTCAGCACCCTTAAATTAACCAAGTTACAGTAGTCCAATAAAGAAGGACTAATTGAAGATCATGATCTTCGCGAGTAAGTGTGTTAAAGTCTGCTTCTTCATAAGTAGGTGCTAAACTAAAATACGAAGAAACATATTGAAGTGGATTTATGTAATTGTTCTACTTAATATAATATTTGGTTGAGCATGATTAAACCATTAAGCTCTGAACTGAAGCATCACCACACCTTCATGTTGCTAGACAATCACATGTTCGACCAGTCCACATTCTGTTTATTTACATCAGTCGCAGCAAACTTGGTTCGTTTCTTCCTACTTCTGTAGTATTTGTTCTGTAATGTATGCATTTACTAAGCTTCCACTTCAGTGGAAGCTTAGTAAATGCTTCCTTGATCGTGTTAATTCGCTCCAGCAGGTGATGCCAGCTCCAGAAACAAATATTTACAGAAATCGTCTGCTTCTTCAACGGATAACCATACTCTTTGCAGGACTTACACCCCAAGAACTTACAAGCCAATGCCATGGGTCAGTAGCCTGCGAGAAGCAAGCCAACTGTGGATTATAGCATATCCGGGATGGGTGAAGAAGGAAATGAAATGTAGTGTTGCAAGGGATGATAGGAAAATTCGCAGATTAAGATATCCAACCCAGCATTGGCCTAACGACCAAGAATACCGCGAGAAAACCTCCGATTAGCCCCGAGGTTTGAACCCGGGACCTCCCGAATGGGAATCGCTCACGTTACCGTGGCGCCACCTCGCTCGGTTATTTACAGAAATCTAGTGTAAAAATTAAAAGAAATTACCAATAGCTACGAGGTTTGTGTTCCTCAGAACTGCGAGTGTTCTTTGGCTGGAAGAAATAAACTTGAGAGTAGAACAAGTGACGTAGAGGGCGTAGCAGAGCAGCGTCTAAGGGTGTGATTGTATACTTCCCTGTGTTATATTGTCCCCTCTTCCGTTCAGTACATGCTCAAATAAACATTTCCGTGCTGGCAATAAATATATCACTCGTCCACTTGAGTGGCAGGCATACTTTAAAAGATAATCCCCTTTGGTTCTAAATTATTATTCCGGAGATTTGATAACGGAACTAGTAATCTATGCTTCTGCCTGGTAGGCATTACTAGGCCACATTGAAGGCGCAGCTCGCTGAAAAGCAAAGCGAATTGAAATAAATAGCTGTAGGTTGCTAAACCATGTTCACTGTTACACACTTAAACATTTGTGGCTGCCTGAAATTGCTCTTAGGACTCCAGAACTAAATAATAGCGTTTGTGGCTTCTATGCTGATTGTAATGATCCTTACAAATTTTTAAGTGTATACTCCCTATAAAGCTAACGGAATGACAGGTTACAGCTACTGTTACGAGTCCAGAGCACGATAGGGTTGGTTGCAGACAAATGCTGTTTAGGCAGCTGTAGCAAGCTGATGGAGAAAACACTTTGTGAAATAGAGGGTAAGTGTATACGTAAACGCAGGGTTTGGGGAAACGTGCGTTTGTTACTTTGTGGACGGAGGAGGATTAACATCGTAGAAATTCAAAGACTGATGAATGGTTGAAGTTCATGTGGTATATCTATATAGCTGTAGCACATCTTAAGGACTGCGGAACCGAGTCTCCTTGAAAAACAAAATTGGGATGTTAGAAAAAGAAAAACCGAGTGGAGTTTTTCATGTAACCTTGTGCGCGCTTGTTTGAACACAAGCATTCTAACTGAGCGTGTAAAGGAGCGCTTTCAAGAAAGTGGAGCGGCTCTTGTGTGTGACGCAGCGCTCGATCAATGACGCCACCCTCGTATTCATACTCTCTGCCTTCCTTCCGAATATGAGCACTTTTGAAAATGTTGAACAAATAAAAGGAGATATTAAAATTTCAACAACCAAAGCAAGTCTGCCGAGTGGCGAAGGCAGAAGCCGCATTCATTGGCGACTGAGTAAATCCGGATGGGGAGGTAAACTTCATGCACCAAAAGAAAATAGTTCCCATGCTATTGAAAGGGTCATTCACCGCAGCTTCATATATTCCGATATTAAAAATTTAACATTGCTGGTGGTTCCTAGCTTTTTGAATTTCTACTGGATTCCGTCCGTTTCTACGCAATATTCATATTTCTTTCTTATGATATTGCCAACAATACTACATTCCATTTTCTTTGTTTGTATTTTCTTAGAAAAGAAGTTGTTTATTCTGGCAGGATTATAGCCATTTGGCATACTTCCTCCACAGCGAACTTGGATACAAGTCTTGGGGGATGGTCGCAGGGAAGAAATAATGCTGTAAGGGAAACCTTCCACCAACACAAATTTTATGTTACGTAAAAGGCAAAACTTAACATGCGTTGTTTGTTCCAATATTTCATGTCAAAGCTCTTAATTAAACTGCTAACTGTGAAGGGCGGACACTCTGGAATTTCATGGAAACCGGAATGGCATGGAGTTTGAACTTCCATGCAGCGGTTGACTGCTATAGTCTTAGGAAAAAACAGTGACTGAAAATAATAGATCTTTTTCAGTTTACTTCCTGTGGAAAAAACAGCAATTTTATTAGAATCGAAAATTGGCTAATCCTGAAACAATCGTAAGTCTTCATAATATTTGGAAGAATGTCAAATAATTTGTCGAAGCTACCAGATTTTTTTTTTCTAATAGTATTATTCGACCAATTCTTTTCGGTAGATTAAAGGTCAAATAAGCAATAATGAAACTAACTCATAGGTAACTAATATAGTTTTATATATATATATATACTAATATTATAAAGAAACATTTTGTGTATGTTAACCGCTTAACCGATTTGGGTAACTCCTTCACCATTGAAAAGCCCAATTTGTTTTACAGACATGGGACTATAAAGCATTTTATAATTTTATTTCATAAATTACTAAAGGTTAAGAAGAATTTACAAAGTCATTGTACTTGAATATGTTTATAAAAGAACATGCTTACGTGGAAGGCTTGACTTTTAGTTGAGAATGCCATGGAGTAGAAAAACATAGTTGTTGTTACTCCTCAGAATATATACAGATGCCCGTGACGTGCCACCAACAAACAGAAGGCAGCGTTTAGAAAGCGACAGTCGACCTTGTGTTTTATTTGTTTATTTAATTGCATGTTATCAAATACTCCAAACGTGTATGTAATGGAAAAGTGTCGAAACCTCTGAATAACCTTTATTCTAATTCTATGGATGTATGCACTGAAGTTTCTGGATGACAAAGCCTTCTAATAATCCTCATGAGAGAAAGTTTTGCTTTATTTCCTTTGTATTTATGTTGTAATCAAGTTCGTTAGCAGATGCTAAATAATTGTATAATAGTACATTATGCAACAAGACAAGGCAGTAATTAAGATGAGTGTATGTTTATGAAACGAAATTTTTATGCGAACTTAAATACCGTTATAGTCAAGTTGCATACGACAGTTTTTGGTCGACCACACTATAATTTCAAAAATTTGTGTCTTTACAGAAAGATGTTGTTAATTGTGTGTAATTAAATGCTGATCGGATGGTAACATGATGGCGGGATGGATGCCAGCAATGCTGAGTTCCGCGGTGTTTATTGATTTTTTGCAGGTAACATGAAAGCTATACATATTAAAGCAAAGGAATTGAACACAATTTACTCGAATACTACAATTACAATGAACAGAGTTTATTTTAAATACACATTTTCGTTGTTTATCCGGCGAATAGATCTCGGTGGAATGTTTGAAGTTGGGATTGTTGCTTTGAAGGTGTTAAAAGGTATGGGCGATACGGCAACTACGCGCGCGCCGCCGAATAAGATCATGGTGAGTCGCTGAAGTATTATGGATGCCATAACAGTTCAGTTACCTCAATGTTATCAGCGTGTTATAGTGTGGTCGACCAAAATGAGAGAAACTGCTAACACTAAAAATCAGCGAATCGATATTTTTATAATTAATAACTGAGGAAATATTATTTTTCTCAATTGTCGCAGACTGTGTATCTTATCCAAAACGGTTAACCTGGTGGTTTGGGAGTGCGGAATCTTATTTAGTTGTATACGTAAAGTGTTTCTGCATTATGTGAAACTTATGTTATTAAATAACAATGGGACCATAAAGAATGTGTAACGGTTTAAAATTTAATCTACTATAATTATGTAATAAGTTACTCGACCACTCCGACCGATGATTATTCTACCACCAAAGGTTACTTATACGCTATGTAGCATTTTCCAGAACTTGAAAGACTATCTGCCGATGTTTCACGTCCTTTTGCAGGAATATCGTAGGGTTTTTCATCGGTTATTAGGTATAGCCGGGTGTGTACGAAATTGCAATTATAAGGGATAAAATGGTAAATATTTTATAGATGGTTGTACAATAATTTCATAAAAGGAGAGAGAAATGAAATTGGTTCGTCATTCGAATTTAAAAAGCTATCCGTGAAACTCGGGCAGCCATCTAGTTTATAATAAAGCACAACGTTATATTTTAAAATGAAACAATTGGCATAAGAGTAGCAGAAAATAAATTCAATTACAATAATAATTGTATTAACCGTACTTTTCTAATGCATTGATATATTTAGAGTAATCGGTATGCTAGTTTTAAGCGCCTCATCATTTATATATATATATATATATATATATATATATATATATATATATATATATATATATATATATGTGTGTGTATAGTATGCTTTAACAGAGATAAATATTCAAAGCATGTGAACAAAGTATATCGCGTAAAATTTGCAGAGCTTTAAGTGTTTCAGACTCTATAGCATATGCTCTAAAATTCCCCATTGCGAGTGAATGGGAAATGTTGAGCCCCATACTCTCTAAAATTGGAACTTATGTGTGTCATCATTTAGCAATTTTTTAAAATCATACATACTTACTTAGAACTTTAGGTTTTGAGGAATGCCAGCCTTATAGCAGATAAAATAATCTGATATAAGAAGATATTTATGAATATGCCATTACAGTCGTAACAAGTGGATTGAAATTGATTGCAAAATTATGAAACGTTTTATGCAGATTCTTGTGTGCCGACACATTAAGTTCAGCGATGAAATCTAACGGTACAGCTCTCATCATCCCCTGATTATGGAAATGAGATATTCTGAATGCATTAAAAACACATTTTGATAAGCCATTAAAGCCAAGATACTGTTTCCATTAAACAGAACATGTTTACAAAGTAACAACTTGGTTTTAAAAATGAATTAAAAAATTAGGATACATTTCGAAAAATATGGGGTAAAATTGCGGAAACATTCAGAATGATGAAAAAAAAAAAGGTTTTATTTATGAACGCTCTTTAACTGCTATGGTTTTTAGCATCCCATTCTATATGGGCGTGAAATACCGGAAATTTTTCTCAGAGGCCTCTATCAGGCTTGAGGTTCTTTTACGTGTCGTAAATTTACGACACGGGACCACCGGCTTTACTTTCTTTCCGAAGGAAGCCATACTAAGGATTTTTACCCCGAAAAAATTCATCGCCCCCCACCGGGTTTGAAACCGGGACCTCGGGAGCTAGAGGCTAGCATGGTACCCCTAGACCACGGAGGACGACATTCAGAATGCGTGTGATTAAATTTATTAGGTAAAGATAATAACAATCCCAGGGTTCAATTTTCTGGATTGATAGATTAAAGCGCTGAGCCTACCAATACTTCGCAGTTAACTTTGTAAAGATATCCGGTCTCCCTAAAACTTATTTAGCCATGTTAATTTTCGTGGCGCTGCGATCACGACGGAGTTTGGGATACTGTTACTGTAAGTGAGGTGCGCAACAACTCGGGTAAATATGTGTTCGTCTTATGATTGGTGGTCCTAGAGTAGGAGTAACCTGTGAACAACGGGCGTCGCTGTTTAAATGGTACTTCCTGCAAGCGTTCATGAAATTTTGACTTTGGAGATGACTAGTAGTGAACCTCAAGTGGCGCCAGTGATATCAATAGCAATTAGCGAGATTGAAAGCAGCCTACAGATAAGGTTTTCTTTCTTTCAAGTTCCTAAATTAATTTGAAATTACGTAGTTGTGTTACGATTAAAAGTGTAACATAGAATTAAACATGAATAGATTTGAAGTAGCGCAGAAAACGATACCCTTCATGAAAACTACATTGATTTAGATCCAGTTTTCTAAGGGAAGTACGTATTTTATTATTCGTAGAATTCGTCGCCATTGCCATTCGTTGCAAATGGTGTGGATTTATCCTTCCACTGAAACCGAATGCAATTTCTGGTAAATGTGGTTTTCTCTAGAACTTTTAAAGAGGAACCAAAGGCAAACTTGGGGTAAAGTGTGGGTTTTTTTGCCAGTCTGTTTTCATTGAACAGCATTGTACGCGATGCTTGTAGACACTGCCGTGATGTAGGTTATTCCGTATAACCACATCCATATCCAGTTTTCTTGCCTTTCTTAGCACATTCCTAAATTCATTTTGTTGTTACAATGATCGAACCGCTGGCTCCGCTCACTAAGCCTCTTAACACTGAACTAGTGAACGAGTTTAAACAATGGCTTTTAAAGGACACTTCCAGTTGGAGTTCGGAGTTGAAACTTTAGAATATTCACCTTAAAAAGTCGGTGAAAATGATTTTAATCCCATCGAGGTATTCGGGCCCCTTATGACCAGCGACTATGGCTATTCCTCTTGTATCTATCACGAAATGTGTAATATAGCTATTTCTGCAAGGGTTTATTTGGATTAAAATTAAGTAGATAGAAAAAATAAGCTTCAGTATAAACAGTGTGTATACCCAGTAATAGGCGATAGAGGGTAGAGAAACTCATGTGAATAAGTCTCAAAGCGTGCATTTTCAGTGAAATCTCGGTATCGAATTTTTGGGTGGAATGGAATATTTCCTGTACTTACTATAGGTAAGCAGTCGAGAGATACTTCATATCTTGAGACGATACTTATCGTAACCGAAGGGTGGATATACATGAAATATATTTTGTATGCTATCGCCATCACTGTTGGTCTGTAACAAGCACATCATGCCCCACTTCTGCAAGCAATAGCACAGAGAAATCCCTTTCTGGAGTCCACATCATGCGGGAAAGGAAAGCAGCATCTGCAAATGTGGGTTTGTTAGCAGAGTTTTCTTCTTTCTCCCACCATCCTTTTTCTGGAACTGAAACTTAGAGGGCTGCAGAACTTTCATGTGCTGCACGTCTTAGCGTGAACTTGTGTTCATCTAAAGAAAGAGGTAAGTTTAGTTGCTTATGTTCTACGCTCGCTTATTGCAAGGATTCGAGATCTGTTGATAAGTTCACCGTAGATGTCTAGTTCCCATTTTCTTCTTGTACAAGCAACAGATTCTCCAGGATGATGTGTGCGGAAACTCGAGAGTTGCTGCTGTAAGGATTGGACGGAAGGGACATAACAGTTTTTAAAGCTAAATTAGCAATACGAGATACATTTTATTACATCTTATAACAAGCTGTAATTTAATACACCATTTAAATGAAATGTCTTAATGAAACGATTTTCTTTTTTGTTCCATTTATATGCCGCCTATAACATCTTAGGCTGCTTTGACTTTGGAACATCGGCGGCTATTTTCACTCATTTACTGTTTGCTATATTTCTTTTTGGGCGATCGTGTTTTTCCATCAACTTACCATCCATCATGGCACATCTAGTATGTGTGTTTTCTCATATTCGTTGCAGACAACCTAACCTCCTTTGATGTTTTTATAGCCTATATGCTTTATTCATATCACAGCTGTAAGTTTTTATTATTATTAATAATAATTATGGAGTATAGTCATATTTTTGTTAAATTTTTACTATTTCAATATCTTTACAATAGAGAAGGTATTATCGTATTCCACCTTAAAATTCGATACGGAGATTTCACTGGAAATATCTGTTTTGAGGCTTGCATAATAATAATAATAATAATAATAATAATAATAATAATAATAATAATAATAATAATAATAATAATAATAATAAACTATTTTAGGGAAAAAACGCGCACTTTGTGTGTGTGTGTGTGTGTGTGTGTGTGTGAACCGTATAATTAAAAAACGAAAAGTTGGATAAATACCAAGCTTGGTGTTTAGGTTCAGCATCTTCCAAAGATGCGACACAAAGATTTTCATGAAAATCCCCCCACCCTAACTACCCTTTACAAAGAGAACATTTTTGGAGATTGGGCAATCGAACGTATTGGGCAATTGACAAGAATTGAATGTACTTCCATGTGTATATACATATGTGTCCAATATTAGTTATTTCGGTATTAAACAATGGACATCTCCCCTAAATAGCACGTAAGGAAAACTATAAAAAATAATTGCACTGTTTTCCTCACAGCCACAAATCCAACTGTTCTTTTTTTAAATTTCCGGATTGAATTTAAGACCTCGATTTTTATTTGCTGCTGCAAATTCAGATTCGGGAGTAGCCTACCCAATGTTTTCATCTTAATTTCTTCGCTGAGAGCCCTGTTGTTAAATGGAGTTCTGATACTTCACTTGCTTTGTTCATTATTGTAACTTTCACACACAACTGGATATTCATTTAAAGAAAACGCACTACACTGTTTTAGTTACCTGACTTCACGGTGAACTACAACGTCTTTGGACCGAACTGTTACTACAGGAGCATAGTCAGAATACTTGACAATTGTTCTGAAAACAGGTGCTCAACACATACGTTAGTTTTTTGTTCTGTAGTGCATAAGATGCCACATATTCGTCATAACCAATAACCCTGGTGCTATGAAATATACAAATATTGAAGCAATGTCTCTTAGTTTCAAAACCTAACGACATAATTATATTTAAAATCATGCATTTTTATGTATAAGAATATTCTGGTGTATTATTTCTGCATTCGATTTGATTGAGCATTAATTTGCGCTTTCAAACGCATTAGCATTAACTTGCAGGAAGATAGTAACACTGCATTAAAGGAACGCTGACCGCGGAATATGTATTCCACATTGTCGCTAGGTTATGTGCTTTACTGCGTCGTGCCAGGTGGAACGTACTAAGCTCTGCGTCAGAGCAATTTGGCTCCACCTCTCCCTTAAGAACCGTGTAGAAACGTACACTCTAGCGTTACACTGTGCTTATGAGCATAGACGGTGCCAATCTGGATCTGGCACCAAGCTTCAGAAAACTACCAGCAGAGCGCGCGTCGCTTAACGCGCCCCGTTCATACTCGAAAACAATGCTTTATGCGCAATTCCTAAACACTTCTCTTTCTTTCCTTTTGGCACAAGTAGCGCCACATCACAGCGGCACTGCCGCAGAAGCCGCCCCTATTTATTTATTTAATTGTATAGTAAATATCCTGCGAAGTACCCACCGGTAAAACGCAGGTTGTTTATAAATAAAAAGCTAACAAACAAACAAAAACAAGGAGAAAATTATCATGGATCGCCCAAAAATTAGTACACATGTGTTAGGCGTGTAACAGAATCTCGACTTCGTCTTGCATTTTCAAACTTCTCGATTAAACCGCATACCACATTTATATCGCGATTAAATATGTAACTGGGTTTTCCGTTAGACATTAGGTTCCTTCGTACACTGTCTTTGTGACTAGTCTTGATTAGTTAATGCGTTGGATTGACAATAGTCACCGTTTAGAATCGGGGTCGTCCTCCGTGGTGTAGTGGTTACCACGCTAGCCTCTAGTTCCTGAGGTCGCGGGTTCAAACCCGGCGGAGGGCGATGAATTGTTTTTTTCGGGCGTAAAAATCCTTCGGAAGGAAAATGAAGCCGGTGGTTCGTGTCGTAGATTTGCGACACGTAAAAGCATGATAAAGAGGCCTCTAAGCAAAATCAACAGTCTTTCACGCCCAATATAGAATGGGACGCTAGGGACCATAGCAGTTAAAGAGCGTCCATAAATAAAAGTGAATTTAATTTAGTTTAGAATCGGTACGTGCCATTTGTTAAGTACTGATTCTGGTCTCTTTACGGAATAATAGTTTATTGAAACACCCGTGTGCAGTACGCGGACGCAGTGTTTATTGGAACGCACTGAGATTGCGCGTGCTCTATCAGGCGCTGGTGGAACAAACCGAATGAATCACGCGCTTATTCACATTCTTATTCACATATCCAACCTTTAGAAAATATAGGGAGTAATCTTAGCTAAAGAAAAATTCCCATCTTCCAGTAGGACATAGAGCGCGCTTAGCATGCTAACTACCAGACCAGAGGCAATCTGACACATTTGTTCCATTCCTTAAAACATAATAAGGAAAATATTGGAAAATACTAACAACACTGAACCGATATCAGCTGTTCATTAATGTCATGTCATTTTGATAAACAGGAAGATGTCAAGTCGCGTAGATGTAAATATGTTTTGTAAGAACAATCACAGCAAGAAGAGCGGAAGACTGTACGCCATCTTCTATATGCTGATACTGTTCTCGCCTATAACTTAAGATTTTCTTTTGGGTCGCAAATTTTTCTGTTCACGACTACCTTCTATGGGGATATCTGAAGAGAGGGTGTCTTCCACAATGTCTTGAAGAACTGAAACACAGCATTCGCGGAGAAATTACTGAAATTCCAGGTGATTTAGACTACAATAGTATTTTGACGATCTGCGCAGATGGCTAGCAGAATGTCAGCGCAGAACTGAAGTTTGCGAGACATATTTACTTATTCCCTGTTTCATATAAAATAAGTATTGTTTACAAATATTTGTTTCTATTGAGACATCCTGTATACCACTTCCATTTTTCAAGCAATAGATTTGTCAGATATTCTGCTTCATATTTAATCGCACACTGTCCAGTCCTCATTGCACACTTTAGTCTGTAACAGCTCCATGGAAAACAGTCATGCATTGACAAATCTAAAAATTGTGCCAAGTCTCGCGTATTAATGGTGAATCATCCGGTTCGGACCACTTAACCAAAATAGCAAATAATTTTATTAAGGAACTACTATAATTCTGGAATACCGGGCACGCTGTTGATTTGTTTACGTAATTTATTTATGTAATTTATTAGCCTCACGCTTGGGAAGCCAACTTGAAGTGAATCTGTTCTTCAACTGTTGTAGTTTATTGTTGTTGGAGTTATTTATTTATTTCCACACTTGGGAAACCAATTTAAGAAAGTGTTTTGTTGTTGAAGTTTGCACTACGCTTTCGGCGTTAATTTGAAGAAGATTGTTTGTTACGTAATATGCTGCTACGTATGTAAAGCTGACTTGAAGATGTTGTATTTTTGTTGTTACGCTCCAAGTTTAAAAAAAAATTATATTAACTTTGTTAGTAAACTACTTCTATACATATTATTTATGTTTGTTTGCCTCGGCTGCGTCAGTCTTACTTTAGAGACACGTTTCTCTTAATCAGGGCGTGGTGCGACAAGAATGTAGGCTTACACAGATTTTAAGTTTAAATTCACTTCTTTTTATTAATCCTTGACACAAATTAAATAGCACTACACTGATATTAAGAACTGGGAGATTCTTTAATTTAAAACTTGCACTTTGTTAACGCGTATACTTAATTTACGATTCACACGAATACGTAATATTTCTTTAGAGAACACATCTTCCATCCCGTCACTACCATGGTCTGCAGGCAACTGAACATATTTCAACTGTTCAAAATCCGTAAACTTCAGTATTTCAAGTCTCTGATTGGCTAATCCTAGTCCAATAGAATACCTGCATTTAATGAAAGCTTTTTCTGGCTGTTGATTTGCTAATTTTTAAACTGTCACAGAATTTACGTTATCATTGCTCTAATAATGACTAGTAGTATTCAAACTCTCAAACTCATTATTGCCTCAAGGTTACTTCATTGTTAGCAACTTTAAACTTATTATCCTTACATTATTAAATTACGTAAAGTATTCACATAACATTATTAAACATGTTTACAATAATATAAGTATTTGCAATGACTGTTACATTCATTTTAAAACATTAAAATGTAACATTAAATGTAACATTATTACATACATATTGTTTCAAAGCGGGCTGTTATTGAATTTATATATTATATGATTTAATTTAAATTATTCATGTGTTAAAAATTACTGCCTCACTGTCTTTTTGGAATGTGTTTATTAATTTAATTGTTATGATTCACGAATCGAGGTGATGGCGTAAATTATATTTATCATACATAAGTCCGAGCCTCAGCCATTGAATAGCTCTGGAAAAAGCCTCGGCCATTGAATAGCTCTGGAAAAAGTTCCTTAAATCAGAAATTTGAGGTAATAGCAGAACGTTCTTGATTATTTGTATAACGTCTTGAGTTATTTTATTATGAAATTCCATTAAATGGTAGACAAAGAGTACTGAAGGAAGAATGTAGTTCTCGTTAAAACGTGAAAGGTATGTAAACTTTTTATGACACTAGCCCTTTTTGGAACATGCTTAGTACTCTTCAGTTTTCCCGCATGGAAGTAGTTGGTGTTGAAACATTAATTGTTGATTGTTGTTCTAGCTGAATTTACTGTCCAGTAAGGTGTTTTTAGCTAATTTAAAGCTTTTCTGCGCATATAGATACATATATAGATCACGATTAACACTATGCCGATAAAAATACTCTTCTGCACGACAACCTCTGCGAAGTGGTAACGGGAATAGAAAACCGCGCAGCTGTTAAAAAAAAATACTTTCTTTATCTCCTGGAGCTTAGTTTTTGGCATGGCATGCTTATAGCGTAAATTTGCTTTATTTATAGCGCAGCGATGTGACTTATATTAGCTTGACCCTATCTTTTGGCTCCAGTACAACATCCTTATGAATCTCTAGAGTTTTTGTGTTCATCTCTCTGAAGCAGTAAAGCACTGTACGGAGGGGAAAAAAGGGTTCACTTTGCAACTTTATTTTATGAAGGCACCATTAAGCAATTTATTGATTTGGCACAAAGGTCGGACATTAATCAAGAGATAGAGCACAGACCAATCCGTTTGTTACGGATTGGAAAGTTGTATGTGCGTGGACATGTCGTACCCATAATAATTACTAATCCGTGACGTAATTGGGTTAGTGAAGCGTAGGAAAAAATCGAGAATGTGTTACATCTTCAAGCGGCAAGCGAATGGGAAAGGTCCTTTGTATGTAAAGAAATTTTAAAAAACAGTATTGTTTAAACAATGCTTTTTTTGAATTAATCACGAAATGCAGGGCTTCTACCACTACTGAGGCCCTCCGAAATATGAGGCAGATGCATTAACCCCACATCACGGAACAGTGAGACTTTTCTATTATTGTGAAATATCTTTTATATTCAAAATATTTCATGTTAGATTATTGCTTATGTATGTCGGCAACGTTCCATTTTTCGTAAATTTGAAAGTGTGAGAGACAGTGGTATATTATGGAATAAATTAATGTAATAATTGTATAACTTTTTAAATGCATTTCATACGCCATTTGTTGTAAAACAAAATTATAACACTTAAATAAAATTAATATTGTGTAAGGAATTACTGCGAAGTGAGTCTGTGTGTTTTGTTTTTATGATGTTATTGTATTTATGGAGTTTATCGTGGTTTATTTATGTTTTATTCTTTAAATGCAAAAATCAATTAGAAGCTGAAAAAGCATTATTCTTAATTGCACGGAAATCGTGCTGGTTATAAGACAAGATGAATAATTTTTTTAATTGAATCGAGAGAAAAAAATGTTGCGGTTATTTCAGGAACGCATATGTTTCAGAGCAGTAATATCATTCCTTTCTTGTAACTTGGCTCTTTTATGGGCTTACTACCATCATTTTATTAAACTAATGGGTAATTTGGCAAATTAATAAGATTTTGACCAACAATAAAGGTTCTTTATAATATTTGGTGTAGTAGTTACACAGTGTTAAAACACATCTTTTTAGACACCGGGAATAGTTTCGACGGAATTCTAGATTGCAAAAATTAGCATAACCCTGTGGTTATAATTATATGCCATCTTGTTTCAACTTATGAATGAAAATGTCCTCTGGCTTGTATTTTTAAGCCCCTGTTTGCGTTAAAGGCTGAACACCATTGAACGCTGTGTTGGTTATCGTGTTTCCGATTCTAACATACTACCGCTTTGGGAAGCAGATTTTGGTCTGTGTGGTTCAGATATCACAAAGTGTACGCCGATTATGCCATCGCTCACACATCGCAGAATCACTGAATATTCCCTTAGGATGCTCATGCCGGCTATATGGCTCAATTTTGTGCTCACTGCGGTAGAATAAACAAGGTCATACAGAACAATACCTGACCGTAATGGTAATGGAGAACAGCGGATAGCTCTTAGTTTAACAGACTGCACATATTGAAGTTCTTAACACACCTTTGCGCATACCATACACAGACTTATCTATGATAGGGCCTTAATCCACATCGGAGCATTTGTTAGGGAAATTGACACTGATTTCTTACTCCAAGGAAATAAGTTCGGGAGAGTACAAAGTTTCATGCTAAGTTAAGCACCTTTTATGTATGCAAAGCGAAATTTTTCAAGAAATCGACCCCACTGACCAACGACAATACCTTAAAATGCTTCGTTATTTTTAACTGCAAAACGACTAGACCATTTTGATTTAAGATAGGTATCCTATATTTTGGAAATTGTCAAGATTAATGCATTTTTTATTTTATTTTACTACAATTTTGCAATAAAGTAAAATGAATGGGAAATTTACCTTTGAAAGGCGTTAATTTCACAAGTTTTATTCGGTATAACAAATTACCTAATGATTTTTACAACCACGTGGTAGATTCTATTACAAAATTATTGATAATTTTTGCACAATAATTTAGAACCTTCTATCAGTTTTACTATTGTCATATCGTAACTCTTTCTAACGCTACACGTAATGAAGACGCCAGGTATCACAGGTGCCGAACCCTGCAATAAATAAAACTAATCTTTTAGCGTTACGAGAGGCATAGTTCAAAAGTGCATTAAAGGGAACTACTGATGGAACAGGATTAACACACAACGAAATTTCAAATTTTACTTAATATTCACACGCAAGCTATCCTCGGAGATTTTAGTCTTACAATTCCTCGGGCTAGCTAATTTCGCTGATGTGCACTAGCACAAATAGCGCAGCGTATAGAAATGGCACAATTTAAGTCGATGTTGAATCTGTAACTCCACCCTCACCAAGCTTTACGTTCCTGCGTGCCCTCTTTCAGAATTCCAGACAGTTGAATGACAAGTTGTCTACGTCATCCAAAACATCAGCGGCGAATATTACTGCCAATAAGTGTGTTATATTCTTGCTAGTTGAGTA
This sequence comes from Deroplatys truncata, assembly GCA_030765065.1. Lineage (NCBI taxonomy): Eukaryota > Metazoa > Arthropoda > Insecta > Mantodea > Mantidae > Deroplatys > Deroplatys truncata. Next base: position 244,383,995 of record CM060975.1, on the reverse strand, counting down.
CCTAATAATATGAATAAGGCTGGTGATAAGCTATTTAACGACAGTTTCGACTATTAGGTTCATATCAGTACCATTGTGCAAATAATAATAATAATAATAATAATAATAATAATAATAATAATAATACGTAATATTAATAATAATAAATGTATTATAACTTATTCTAAATGCTTATGGATCAAAGTAGCTATTGAAATTGGCAAATACTTTGAAATAGAAGCCTATATCTCCATGATTTTTCCACCAGTGGAATTCGGTTGTTCAAGATGTCTGCAGCGCTTGCACCGTAACATTGCTCTTCGATGGCAACTTCGTTTCCTTGTCTTCAGAAAAAAAAAGTTCGGCATAAATATTGTAGTTGTTGTGCGTTTTAACGTTCAAGTAATTAATTTCTCACTACCGTTCCCCCTATGAGTTCGAGTCGCTAATCATGTTACATTCGACTAGACCGTCAGAGTAGAATTCATGAAGAGGGGCTGTTTTTCTACCTCCCTTCATTTCACACCGAACTGTTTGTTTCTTGGAATTGGTTTCAAGAGAGGTGATAAAGGCATGTTGGAGTCGAGTGTTTCTTAGGTAAATGTGGAAGAAGAAAGGAGTGTTATTGCGATTTAGAGGAATGGGCCACCTTTTTGCTCCCTTTTTGCGCTGGAAGCCAGGGTGGACAGTAATTTCTATTACGCATAAATTTCAAACCTCTTAAACGACGAAAATGTCAGAATATTATTATGCACCGGGGTGAGGTGTACTCCGGCATAAACATTGGGAGACGTAACAGCAAAGGCAAACGAGAGATACCAGCAACTTGCTGCACAAAGATAAAGCAGGCGGGGATATTTATTTCACACAAATTCACATTTAACTCTGGTTTATTATAAAGTTACTTTGGTGCTGTTACATTGTACACAAAAGGTTACAGACAAACATTGGAGGGAGATGCCCCACGCACACACACGGCAACACGCATTCCTACACACAACAGCACACACTGAGGATATACACTAGACTGACGCCACGCTATCAGACAAAGAGGCTCGTCCCTCAACTTGCCTTCACCCCCCTCCCGACTAGGAAGGTGCAGAGAAATGCCGCGCCGGACAAGAATTCAGAGTCACAAACAAAATAATTAGTGCAACAATATGATTCTACACAGCAATAACGTGTCCGACGCGACAATGCACACACATACGCTACAATATGGCTGGTTACTGCAGAAATGAGGGAGACTAAATCGAAGAGACATGTTGGAAATGAATGGTTACTTTCTATTGAATGCATTAAAATAACTGATGATTAGCGAAACTTTAGAAATTGGATGAATTTACCAAATATAACATCGATAAACATTATATAACAGAATATGTACGCACATCTTCCACTCTTGGGCTACTTCACGCATTATGCTGACATGTAAACACCCACCAATAAGTCGTTACTGTAATGCAACATGCACCCCACTTCAGCTAGCTTGCTTCGATGTAGTTTCTTAAAGCCTTAATTACATTAGATGCAATCAAGCTATAAAATAATTCACTGGGCTTCCACGAGCTACAGTATAATCATTACTTTTCTTTTCATGAAGTATTGAACTCCTTTTAAATGACTGATTCGATAATTTATGTAATACTACGCAGGATTCTAGTTACAGAATTTTAAGTATTAGAGAATGCGCTAAAAGTAATTCACTTATTTTAATGATGGTTCCAGAATTTTTTTTTTTTTGCAAAACATTCTTCTGGTGGGAAGAAGAGCTGTTCCTTTAAATTACACGTTTAAATTCAGCAGAGCTTCAAGGCCGTCTTAATTTACGAATTTTTCTCTGTCTCGCTCCGACAGAAGTAGTTTGCTATTCTGGAACATGGAACCAAGTCTCTGTAATATTTCTTGTCGCGTTTCGTCTTTGTTCCCATCTTTTTCAGCCACCATCTCATCAAGAGTGGATTACATCGAGATGGACTTTCCCAGAAGAATACCGGTGAATTTGTCTGTTTTTACACCAGAGCCTCATCATAAAGCCGACAGGAACTTATTGACCAACATTCTTAGCTACCTTATGCCTGCGTGCTGCATGCTCGCAAGCTTTAAATTTCAAACGGATTTGCATGGCATCGAAAACCAATGTAATAGCATTTAGCTCTACCCGGGCCTCTGCCCATGAGAATACACCGTGTTCTAAATCAGCATGGAACCTCCGTTTATGACTTGTTTCCGGCATTTAGATTTAAAATTACGGCCCATAAAATATGTTGCATACATTGGATTACTCCGGAATCTCAAAATTGTGGGGTTGTGCCCTGTACTACCGAGACCCAGAGGTTCAAAACTCTCATCTGAGCACACAAAATTCAATTTGTCATCATTTGCGATACAATCTATACTAATGCAGTGTTCTTGTGAGGCGCGAAAAATTCTGGGAGTTTTACTTGAAGCTTAATATTGCGTAATAAAGTATACCAAATCTACATATACAAAAGCAATTTTGGGAGCTGAACAGACTTCTCTTCTGTGTTATTCAACCTCGCATTGCTTATCATGCAACAATGTATAACATGCTTTTGAAGTGAGTCAAGAACTGTACTAATACCTTATAGACAAAAAGTCATGCTTGTGCTGAAAAATTAATGAATGTTACTCAGATTCAGAACACAGGATACCCTTGTAAAGTATTCTTCTTCTTTAACAATTACCCTCCTCTTTGTAGGACTTCCACCCCAAGGGTTAGAAGGCATGCCTTGGGTCAGTAGCCTGTCGAGGAGCAAGCAAAATCTAAATCATAGCATATCCAGGATGGATGATCAGCCCATGGCGGTGAAGAAGGAGGAAATGAAATGTGGTGATGAAAGGAATGATAGGAAAATTTGCGGATAAAAGTATCCAACCCAGCATTCGCCTAACTACCGAAGAAAACGTGAAAAACCTTCTGTCGAATTGGTCGGCCAGGGTTTTGAACCCGGGACTTCCCGAATACGGACCACACCGTTACCGCCCTAGCCATCAGTTTGTAATGTATTCCATAAACTAAATAATTTCTGAATCTAGGAATGTGGAGTGATACCCACAATCTGCAACTATCGAAAAAGATGACAGCCTTCAAAAGAAAGTTACTGCTTTGGAACGGAGAGATTATAGCTGAAAACATTGCTGTTTGCTTTCTCCTATGGGTGTATAGTTAGAAGAAATAAAGGCATCATTAAATATAAAAATCAATTCTATGTTTTGGGGCACCTTTTACATCTTTTTGCCATTTCGAAAAGTATTTTATATTGGATACAATTGGAAAACTTATTCATTAAACACAGAGTATAACTGAAGAAGAGCAAGTATTGGTCTTGCTTCAGACTGCACAATGAAAGCATGTTTCCCTCTTTAACACTTACTAAATTTTATACTTCCTTGAGTGTCTAGAAGTAAGGGAAAGTCCTTGGCTATGCTATCTTTTGCATTGTCCTAGTTAAGCGAAATAGAATTTTCAACCAAAGCGGTAATCAGGTTCAAATGAGTTGAAAACAATTTTTGAAAATGTGATTCCAAACTATTGGTCTTCAAACATTGGAAATTGGGTTCAAACGCTAAATATGCAGCTAATTAAAAAAAAAACTAACTTTGCTAACAAGTATTCTTCGGATTGTCAGGATATTGCTATTCAACTAAAAGACCGAAAGTTGGATGCTTTTCATCACGAAAGTACACCGAGTGCGCGCACGCCCACACATTCACACATAGGTTGGAGCTTCCCTTTGAGTTGTTTTATGAGGACTAACAAGTAATGTGTTATAAACAAATGCTTCTCTGTTAGTAGCTAAGTATTCCAATGATAGGTATTTCCAATCATGGAAGGGATTTTCTCTTTGGCTGCTACATCACTGCCCAGAATGCTGAAACCACAAATAATGATAACGGTTTAGGTATTATTTTACAAAACGTGTTATCTTCAATTTTCACAACTTTGGCCAGAGAAGAGTGACTAAAGGGTTCACTATAAAGGCTGGGTAATATCACACCTCAGCATTGGTTTTGTTATCACACAGATTTTTCGTGAAATTTTTCCTTAATTTATTCACCGGTATAAGTATTGTGAACACACCGTACACAAAACCATTCCTACTGTTTGCCCACCGAGAGATGGCAAGTGTAGCCATACTCCAACGTCCACTTGAATTAAGTTATTGTCTTACTGACCTGCTACAGTGGTATGCTGCGCGCTCGGCACGTGTCCAAATGGTACTCCACTGTCAAATATCAGATTGCAGATAATTTGCTTTTGGCACAATACTTGGAAATGGACAAATATATGCTTTTCATAGAAGCTTAAAGTTGGTCAGCTATATTCCTTATGTATTCATTTTTGGGGAATGAATTTATAGCAGCTGATAAATGTTAAAAAGTATATTTCACTTCAGATTCTTTAGGTATACTTCACTTATTTTCATTACTCGCGTGTGTATCAATCCTAAATAAATACATGAAAGATATTTCTTATTTATCATATCAGCACATTTCATTGGTTATTAGCAAGAAGAGTACAGATTTTGGCAGCATAAGGGATGTACGACAGCAAAAGGATTGAAACCGCTGTTCTATATTACATGTGGGAGAAGTCATTGGACTACCGAACTACAGCTCAGCGCTTCTCCCGATACTACATTGTTTCGCCTTTAGAGTATACTGTCCGCTGCACATCTAAGCGATGAAGTTGCCTTTACCTTGCAGGTAGAAAATGCGAAGGCAATCCTACTTTGCATTTTGTGTGACGGGAAATGTGTCATGGAATCAAATGGAAGGGTTGGACGTAATTAGACCACAAATCACTATGTTGCATAGGACATAAGGTGTACTATTAGCTAACCCAATATTAAAACAGTAAAACAGATTAATGCACATGCAGCTACAGAAATTTATTTTAAACAGTCCTATTGTTCACTAAGAAAAAGCGTTAAAGGTGTTTACTAGGGGTCTATTCTACACAGCGATGTTATATTTAGTATATCTTAATATAAGTAGAATTTTACCTTCAGTATTCCAGCTTTAAAGACGTTTAAATAGAAAATGACGTATACTGGGTGTGGTAAAAGTGACCTCAACCTAGTGCGCTTACTTATTCTGTATCCTCCTCCTTCCAGGCATGGTTTAAACAGAAAAATGCGTTTTTCGAAACCCTTACTACTTTAGACAACCCACATTATTGTACCCTGGGTAGGTAATACAATTAGGACAGTGCATTGCGGGCCTCCTTAGTAACCGGAGTTCGGACAGTAAGCAACCTTTACAGCATCGATACGGGTCATTTGGGGTTGTCGGTTTTATAGCAGAAAATGGAAATACCTGCATAGAACTTGAACACACTTACCAGGAATTTGCGATGTCTGTACTGCCACACAAAACGAGCGACTGTAGAATTTCTCGTTTTTAAAGCGCGTCTTTCTTTTCGTAACAGATATAATTAAAGTCATTATGCACTAAAAAGGTAGTGGCTGTTGGATGGAAACCGAATTAATGCTTTTCTTTTCTGTTTTTAATATTCTTTCCCATTCTCATTCCTTTTGTTGCAATTCCCAGAATGCAAATTATCCAGAAGGCTTCTCTGATATGTTAATGAGAAATTTACAGCTTTTTCTTCCTGTGAATGTAGGTAGCATTCAGCTGTATTACTGAACTAATTAAATAAAACTGGCGAAACAAAGTTATATAAAAAGTGAATTTAATATCCTCCCCTTCCCTTTTCTTTCCTATACTTCCCTAATGAAAGAAAATTCATGTACATAAGCAGAGTCCCAAATTCGCCGTCAAATTATTCCCTCATATTCCCTCATGGCTCACATGTCATTGAACACATTTCCCACGATTGTTTCTATATGTAGTAACTATAGCACCTACTTAGCTGCAAAATTTAAAGGTAAATTACACCCGCAGTCGTAATCATCCATTAAGGTGTGCATACAAGCCGTAAAAAAAACTGTGTACCATATCCGTTCTGTACAGTGTATATGATTCCATTATACCTCCACCTCTTGGCAGTGTTCATGTTTGTAAACAAAAAGCAAACTTCGGATCGCACACAATAGTTATTTATAACTTAGTCATTACGTAACCATATGTCAGATATACCACAAACGGCTCACGTTTACTCGGAAATTTTTGCCTCCGTTATCATGCATAGCAGGTTTACAGTTAGACAAAATCGGCTGTCCTGTAGCCTTTGACTGAAAGACATTACTCCAATCACCAACCGTATTACGCATGAACAGCCGGAAGTAACTGCAATTAAAGCTATATGGACACGTATGCTTGACTTCCTGCATTGCAATAGGTGTTGAAAATGAGTATCTTATATACGAATACATTTACTATATCACTATGCCTTCCAGGTTTTCTTCAGACGGCCTTATTGAGCTCAGGTTTTGTATAAGAAATTGTAAGTCTGTAAATTTTTCTGACACCTGTAGAAGAGTATGCGATACACGTTATACAGAAAAATATACTGTTTCTTTTCACCAATACACAGCTCAATCTTACTCTTAAAGAGCTTCAAACTTCTGTTCCACACAACTGTCAGAACGTAACTGTTAGAACACAACCCAGCTTTTGTTGCTAGCTTGGGAATGAACCTAGATGGTGTAACTGTTGCTCGTCCAAGGTTGCTGCGCATTCGGTCTACTCTAATGGCCAGTCCCACTAAACTTCGTCTGAATGTGAAGAATGTCAAACTAAACGACTCGTTTATTCAGGATGTAACAAAAATATACGGCAGAAATTGCAAGACACATTTCTCACACGTGGACGAAGAAATTATGTTATATGAACATGGGTCTGGAAACGCTTTCTTACCATGTTACAACTCATTTTCTCCAACTCATTAATCATGGGAAACACTCAAGAATAGAATGTACCAGCATAATACATGCAACCCTTTCTCACAGGAGATGTTCAATATGCGCTCCTTGAGCATTGATACATGCATCAACCCGCCGTCGTAGTGAATCCCAGATGCGCTGATGTACCCCTGGAGTATTGTGTATGGCTTCGCAGCCTTCCATAATACGGGCACGGAGACTCTGAACATCTGGTACTGGGGTTCGATACACAAGAGCTTTCAAATGCCCCCACACATAAAAGTCCAGTGGGTTTTATTCCGGGGAATCTGGAAGCCAGGCAAATGGTCCACCTCTACCTATTCATCTGTCACCGCATCTGTTATTTATAAGCCGACGGGCATTAACACTAAAACGAGGAGATGAGCCATCCTTCATGAGGTATGTTTTTCCACACGCACAGCTAAAGGCACATCTGCTAACAGATCAGGTAGAACATTCTCTCCGAAATTATGGTAACTTTGTACGTTGAGCTTGGTGGAAGAACGTGGGGCCCTCCTAGTCATCAACAGTGCCGGCCCAAACATTGACAGAAAATCTTTGTTAATGACTTGCTTCAACAGTTGAGTGAGAATTGACGTCATCCCATACATGTCGATTGTGATAATTTACAACCTGATCTCGTTGAAACGATGCGTCATCTTTGAACAGCACCGTTGCACTAAAATTAGGGTTGACAATTTGTTGAATAAACCATTCGCAGAAGCGTACCTGTGCAGGAAAATCGGCTGCTGATACAGCCGGACCTCGTGTAACACTCGCCAGTCATGTGGCAACATTCATTGTTGCAGCTATTTGTCTTGTAATGACACTAGGGTCGTCAACTGCCTGAAGAATTGCTGCCTCCCGTTGCTGTGTCCTCGTCCTTCTAGATCTCCCCGGTCGCGAGTATCAGACTGAAATGCCCCATGTTCCCTAAGGCGATGATCAATGGCTTCAAACGTTTTCCTGTCTGGGCACCTGGAAATCTCTCCCGGTACAAACGTTGAGCGTAAGCGCCATTGCCATCTGCTAATCCATACATCAAATGGCATCTGCCATCTCTGCATTTGTGTACACTGCCATTGCACGAGCCAAGTCTGTGATCAACTCTACTAGTACGTAGTAACGCGTATGCTTGCCAAGGTTATACTGCTCACTGGAACAGTTGATTTTACCTGTAAACAAGCAATGACGTAAGTCGCATGAAAACAGGGACATGTAAAACAAAACACTGGTGTTGCACTTACATGACAACGTAATCAGACGTAACCAAGAGTACATATTCCCCATGACTCTAACGTTCTGTTCCTATGGGTTTCCCATGATTGATGAGTTGGAGAAAACGAGTTGTAACATGAAAACAAAGCATTTCCAGACCCATGTTCATATAACAATTTCTTCATCTATGTGTGAGGAATATGTCCTGCAATTTGTGCCGTACATTTTTTTTACATTCTGTATTTGACGCATCTTCTAAATTTCCTGTTTTTCCCCATCATCCATTAGGTTGAACTGACGCGCATTTATTTTGACGTACTTCTCCATTTCGAAACAGGCATAGTTTGTAGGTTATGGAAATAATTTTATTTATGCATCTCTGACGATAGTTTCGTGTTTTAATGTTGCCTTTGGGCCTTAATATCACTTGTCGTTTGTTGATTAAATAAATAATAATAAAAAAAGATCGCCACAGAGAATTGAGTTCATATACAATAATTTATAGGTTCTTGTAACAAAATGGACAATCTATCGTCAATGAAGAAACGGGAGTCCAAGTTTTCTATTGACGATAAAACTTTGTTTTTAAGCCTAATTGCTAATAGGAAAGAGACGAGAAAACTGACGGGATAACGTTTTGTGAATAGGAAAAGGCATGGGAAGAATTTACAACTGCTTGAAATCTCGTGAATTTGTGCAGAGGTCATTGAAGCTATTGAAAGTGTTTTACGATAATTTCAAAAGAAGAGCTAAACAAAAAACGAAGGCAAGATAAAGGGAATATACTTAAAACTGGAGGTGGGGCTGCTGTAATGCCTTCAGTAGACGAAGCATCTCCCCAGTTGCTGCAAATAATCGGAGACAATGGTGTGTCTGCCCTATAGTACTGACTGCAATTCTGCTTATGTAAGCCTTGCTGCACCTGATGCTCCTGCAGTGCCTACCACGGATCTTTCCCGGGTAATCAGACTAGAAAACGGGAATTCAAACTTGGTTTTAGAATAGCCCGTAGTGGAGAGCCAAACAAAGACTGCAGAAACAGAATCGCTCCCTAGTGCCAATCATGATCCTCCGTCCACCAGTAAGACTCCATGGTCATCAAGGAATCGGCCTTCTTTCAAGAAGATAAAGAAAGCAGAAGGTGTGAAACCTCGCGAAAAGCTATCTGAATTGTCAAGAAGAGATCTCTGCAGGCATGGGCAGGATTTGGTTCCTCAAAAACACAAGGAAGAATTTATTGGCTTTGTTAGAGAAAAAATGAAACAAATAAAAAGTTAAACACTTCTGTGCTAGAGACCCAGCTCTTGTATTATTCTAAGAAGTGATTTTTTTCACACAAGGGCATTGAGGATCTGTGCGACAAAAACAATGTTATATTCAGTTCTTATTGCATTGCATACATTATTGTATATTCTTTATTATATCCGTCACTGTATTAACAATATATTTACGCAAACTTTAAATTGTCTGCAGTTAGAAGCGTAACTTTTTTGTAATACTAGACATAATAAAGTATAAGCATTTTCTTGTTTACTTCAGCGTAATGGTGGTCGATAACTGTACGCGCGCTTGTGTATGCATACGCTGTACATTTTATGGACGTTAGCTAGTATGTCAATTATTTTATTAAGCAGTTAAGAGAAGGAACTGAGAATGAATTATCTTATAGTTGTTTAAACATTAAAGAAAACATGACTGAAGCAGCATATAGTAAATGTTTGTGCGTGTGTGTGCGCGCGTGCTCTTAACGGAAGTGATTTTCAACGAACTGGAAGTCCTTCATGTGACACTGCTACATCAGGTGCGTAAACTTCCCCAAAAACTACAAAATTTCGATTAAGTCTTCGTTGCTCTTCAAGGTAATGATGGAGTTCTTGATCTTCTGGGGGGGCGGCTTTTTCCTTTGTTTGTACAGCAATGTCGTGTAATACAGAAGTAGCCACTATAATAATCAAAGACGTTGTTACTGATGTATTTAATCCCAATGATAGACGGGAAATCCCCTTTTGGAAACTCTGTACTATAGTGTTTCTAGTATAAATATGCGCTCTGTTGTAATTTTCTTCTCCTTGGTTTCTCGGATTTAAGAATTTAGAAGAAACTGTGTAAGTCTGTATCTATTATCACCGAGTAAATATCCCTCTTGGATCCTTCCTGCTTCAAACAACATTCTTAATTCTGAATTGTCAAAAATAAAACTATTATGAACTGACCCTGGCTGGCGAGCTACTATATTCCTAATTAGCAGATTAGCATCACAAACTGTTTGCACATTAATAGAGAAGTATGATTTTCGGTTGCGAAAGACTTACGCATTATGATCGCCAGGAGAGAAAATCGGTATATGAGTGCAGTCGAAGGTTCCTTTTACTACAGGGAAGTTACTTATCATGTAGAAATCCTAAATAACTGAACGAACTTCATCACCTTCAGATACAGAGGCTCAGAGAGGCATTTGATTGTGAAACTTCTTCATATATCGACAGGTAGTCGATTTAGACATCCCTTTTAGGTCTGCTATTACTATTTGAAAACATCCAGTAGCACAGAAACGTAGAATTAAAAGCAGCTATTGTGATGGGGTTAATGGTCTGTTTCCGTTGGTTGAGTACTCTAGTCAATTTTCAATTCTTTCTTACAGAATTTCTAATACTGTTCTTGGATAACCTATATCTTGTAACGAATTGCATATCATTCATTGTATAGAAATGGTCATTACGCTCAGGTATTAGGCGTTCAGGGCCTAGATTTTTTAGTAAATTTATGTACAATAATTTAGCATCAAAATTATCTCCCATCTTCACAGCTAGACATCAATGCGATCAGAAATAAGTATAATATTACCTTTGTACTTAGCGAAATTCTAACTGCAGTGAACCCGTGTTGTTTATAACGAATCGTCAATGAATTGAAGACCGAAAAACGACACGTTCATATTGGCAATGAGTATGACGATCGTCAAAATAAACCTGGATTGAAAAACGCAAAATTGAAAGTTAAAACGATTGTCAAAGAATTAGCAGCGTCAAAATCCTAAGCGATGGTTAATGAAACCGGCCGTTAATATTGTTTCACCGTGTTTTCAACGTATAAGTCTGTTTGTCGGTTTTGATATATTCTGTGTAGTTAGGCAAATATTGTGGAGGAATATCAGTTGTCTAATGTGGTCGAGCCTTAATGCTGTTAGAAAATGCATTCGGCAAGCAGAATGGCCACGATGATGACGAAATATGCAAGATCGAAAAGCTGTAGGCAATACTAAGCTTTACTAATATGTGGTTATGAACAAAAACATGGACGGGGATAACTATATGATTCGTACTTCCTAATAAATGGGGAATATAATGGAGGCAGGAAACAGTTCACAGTGTTAATAGTAGCTAACATAACCATTTATCCAAAGCATTATAGAAAATGTGGAAGATGAACTGGGATAGAGTATTCGGAAGCAACACAGAAATAAAATCTTCCATGAGAATTACACTTACGCAAACACGTCAAGCAGGTGATACTGATCCAAGGGCAGTTCCAGACGTACCCGACCTGACGTATATGTGGCGGTTGTTTCAAACAAAGGACTATGGTAGAAAGTACCAACCTTATAACGCTTAAGTTTGACGATGCTACGTTGTTTAGTAATTGTTTTGGCAGCCATCAATAGTGAACGCTCTCAGCGAATTTGTAAATATGGATAAAACTGGTCATCTTTATGTGATGCAATTTATTTGAAAAGTCTTAGCCCAAGTAATATTAAAGTTGAGCTAGATTGTACTCTGAGGGAGTCTGCTCCTTCGTTTACAACAGTAAAATATTGTGTGACTTCGTTTAAGCAAGGTCGTACGAGCTGCCAAGATGAACATCGCAGTAGTCGACCAAATGAGGTGACCACGCTAGAAATCCACAAAATGGATTGGATGACTGTGGACTGCAAGTGCGCGAGTAGCAAATATCATAGGCATTTCAAAAAGTGCTGTACATCGCATATTAACTGAAAATTTAGACATGAAACGCTGTGTAAGATGGGTGCCGCGTTTTCTCACAATGGAACAAAAGCAGTGTCGTGAGGATGTTTCATTCGAGTGTTTGGCGATATTTCGCTGCAATAAAGCAGAGTTTTTGCATCGATTCATAACCATGGCTGAAATATGGGTCCATCACTTCACACCTGGGACGAAGGAACAGTCAAAACAGAGGACTGAAACAGGAGAATCGGCTCCAAAGAAGGCGACGACAGTTCCATCTGCAGGCGAGGTCATGGCGTCAGTTTTTTGGGATGCGCGTGCAATAATTTTAATTGATTATCTTCAAAAAGGAAAAGCAATCAATGGCGAGTATTATGCAAACTTATTGCAGCGTTTGAGTGATGAAATCAAGCAAAAACGGCCGCATTTAGCGAAAAAGAAAGCTCTGTTTCATCAAGACAATGCACCAGTTCACACATACATTATCGCCATGGCCAAAATCAATGAGTTAAAGTACGAATTGCTTCCTCATGCACCCTATTCGCCAGATTTAGCCCCCTCTGATTATTTTGTGTTTTCAAAGTTGAAGAAATAGCTTGGTAGTAAAAGATTTGCCAACAATGAAGAGGTAGAGTTTGCAGTTGATGGCTATTTTGCAGAACTCGACGGTTCTCACTATAAACAGGGTATCGAAGTTAGTGAACATCGCTGGGAAAACTGTATCGAGCTGAAAGGAGACTATGTAGAGAAATAAAGGTGCTTTTTCCCAAAATTTTTGTGTAACGGGTACTTCTGGGACAGCCCTCGTAGATCTGATCCCAAGTGTTGCGAATTTACTCCCCACATGGGAACAGAAAATTCTAGTAAATGCAACTTTCTCTAAAACCATAAGCAAAGTTCAAAGTCAGCTTTTAAAAACTTTAAAAATGTTCCTGCCACTGGCATTTTTCACTTAAGACCGTTTTATGTTCTTGTTTGCAACTCAGAGGGGAGGGGATGTTAACAAAACACCTAAGTAATGTAATGCATAAATTAGAATTTGAAGCGCATCGCGCGGCATGCTTTTATAACGCTTGGATCAGATTAAAAGTACAAGGATATTCTCTAGAGGTTTGCAACCCTCTGAAGTAATCCCCTCTTCCTCCCCTAAAAATGCACAGGGAATAACAGACATTGTAAATCCCACGAGAATAAATGAATAAGTAAGGAACAGATGGGACTAAACATGCGTCAGTGCTTCGACTTCTTTACTAAGAACGTTGTATACCAGAGGCATAACAGACCGCCATTGTGCATGTCAGTCCGGGAGAATTACAAAGAACATGTGTAGGCGTCTTTGATGTTGCGGCTGCCTTCGAGGTTAGTCGCTGCAGCTCTTCCATGGTTTTCCTATTCAAGGACTAACGTTACAGAACATTTCAAGTTCGAATAATTAAAACATTCGCTCTGTATCATAGTAACAAAAAGAATGAAACAATAATCAAGAAATTATGGAGTAATTGAAATGATGGAAGGAATAAATTACAATGTAAATTAGTAGAATATATCGCTGGAAACCAATGACAGTAAATTTGTATTAGTTTTAACATTTTGGGTTGAAATTGTAAGCTGGATGCCAGCTGTATGTGTAGATGCTGGCTACCAGTAAGTAAGGATTTAGAGTGAGTAGTAGTTTTATTTTAGTGTGAATTTTTTTATTTTTATTTTGTTGTCTATCCTTAGATATGTATTTCATTGCTTAGTTATCTATAAGATAAATCTGTGCAACAGTGAATGTAAAAATTGTTTTGAAGAGCAGAATAAGTACATTAAAGTGTCAATTAAATGTCCTGGTTCAGGGAACCAGATACCAGGACGACGTATTATTTTATTGTATTTTATTTTTTTATACGCCAGAGAATATGTATTAAACAGCAAAATTCTGTATGTTGTATCATAACATCACCTCGGCATGCTTATAAAACCTCCCAAGTCTAATTTTATCGGTCTTTGGGATGTATATACCATTGATTGGCAAGTGGATTAAGCAAATACACTAATTAAAATGTTATTTTCTAAAGTGTTCAATTAATTGGGTTGCATATTTCATCTTAGATTTGTTTTTCGTAAACATTGAAGGGTTTTAAATTTGGATTCGATATCTTTATTAGTTTTCAAGATCTGAGTTTCAAAAATAAATTTACTGACTTGTAGCAAATGTTCCACCCGATGTAAATTTAATGTAACCTTTCTTTAAAACAGCTGTCATTCATGTGATCATAGCGCATAAATAGCATAACTTTGGTGCTAGTTTTAGTTCACAGCAAAATATTTTTTAAAAATGATTATAAATATACATCTTTTCCAGCTCCTTTCGACTTTAAAGCTCGACGTCATAAACCTTTCGCAACAACAAAGATATGTAATTGGCGGTTTTAATTGCTTGGCCTTTGGAAGTATGCAGGAAAAAATTAACAAGAATTGCATAAAAAGCTCATCGTGGGGGACATTTTGAATTAGCGAAAGTACGGAGAAAAGAAATTAAAAAGTTCTAATTTAAAAATGGAAAGACATTTAATTTCAGAGCGTTCCTTATTGCAGATAAAGATAAATATCCACAATATGAGAAGGAAAAATAAATTCTAAAATTGTGGCCTCTTAATTATTATTTGTGTGCGCGCAATCCTAAAGTCCATTTTCCCGATATTTTCACCAAATGTTTGTGGTGCATTCGCTTAAAACTTCGTATACATGCTTTACCGGATCAAAGTATTCCCTTAAAGCTTTAAACCTTAGAGTTTTACTGTAGCAGTCACACTGCTTTTACGCTGTAATGAAAAAAATACTGGAATGAAGACCAACAGTTCAGTTCTTTTAATGTTTATTTAACCCTTCTGTCAAGTGTAATAAAAGCATTTTGTGAGATTTTAGAAGCAAGCAGACGAGACTTACTTGAGCGTCTGATGCTCACAGCATGAAAGAAATTAATTACTAATTAGATTCTATATTTATTTATTTATTTATTGTATTTACGTACATTTACCTGCAGAAAATGTGGCCATATACGAACGCGGCGATTTAGTCTGGTGGCGCCGCACTCTACCAGTGTCCCTCTCTCTTTACTCTCTCATTATTTTAGAAGTTACAAGATGGGCAAAGGGCAGGTAACACTACATCCTACTAGTTGATTACTCTTTATAATAATGTCGGGAATAATAAAGTTAATGATAGTATTTTTAAAACCGATTTTATTATTGATTAATAATATCTAAACGATTATTGGTCAAAGTGGTTTTGAAACTTAAAAAGTCGTCAAAAACTGCTTACGCTGTTTAAGCTACCCTTTCTTGACCATTTTCCCCATCAACGAAATTCGCATCTTCGAGGTATGCTCCAAAGTTAACTAGTCCTGCTGTGTTATCTTTTAGGTATGCGGCAATAACTTTACACTTCCTCTCCATATGCACTCTGGGAGAAACTTTAGACGTGAATATAGTATCTTCTGTGCATTTCAGCGATACAGACTTCTCATCCATGGCCTATGCAAGGATGAATTTATTTCTAATCACATTGCATTGGCCTAGCTAATCTGTTATTTACACTAATACAATACAATTCAATAAGGGAAGCTATTTCTTACCCTATCCCAATACCGAATTTAACATCGCTCGTTTGATTTATTTTTGTTTCTTGGAATTTGTTTCGTGCCAGATGGTGAGAGAGAGAGAGAGAGAGAGAGAGAGAGAGAGAGAGAGAGAGAGAGAGAAGGGAGACGCAAAGGCCGAGGCAATAAGGAAAAGGCAGGCTGGTTGGATAAATGTGGAAGCCATGCACACGAAGAAAAAACCACTATTGCACTCTACGTAAACGGGCCACATTTTCTATTCGAAAATACACATTTATGTTATAAATAAAGATCCAGATTTATGCAAAATAATTATTTAAAAATACATGACACAAGGAAGATGGTTGTAAACAGGATTTCAAACTTAAGTTAAACTGTGTGCCGAATAATTATTACCACTTGTATTCGCTGTCGGGTGAAAATGAAATTCACCTTTATCTCTAGAATAAGGGTATTCTAAAGTAAATTACACCAGGTAATAGATGTGTATGTCTCCAGCGAAGAGGGGCGTCCGAATCTAGAAGGTAGTTCCTTATGTACTTGGTGCATACAATATTTTGTATTAAAAGCCTTCTGAATAATGAGAGGAATTTAAATTTATTTTAAAGGTAATGTCAAGCCTTTCTCATATGCATTATTCAGTTAGAATGTAGCTTTTTTATTTATTTTTGTTAACACTTTGTAAAGTGTAGATATATCAAGTTTAGCAGCGCCTAGAATGCAAAATTTTAGTTTTGTGGAAGTAAACCAAGTTTTTAAAAAGTATTTTAAAAACGGATGTTAAAATCAATCATAAATGTTAATGTCGCATTTGCTTGCCTTGTACGGCATTCTATGATAATCGTTTGCAAACAATGTCTGGAGTATATCGGAGCGTTACCTTGGTGTCCATGTGAGCTGACGTAGCTATTTGCATAATTATCCGCTTATTTTGAAGCTGAAAGGCGTAGTGCACATAAGATAAAATAAATTATTGTCCGTCCTGAAATATCAGTAATGATGTATACGATTATTTAAATCATACAACTAAGTAATTGCTATGCTTCAGGGTACTCTTCTGTGACAAACTACAAAGAAAACAGCCGCTCTTATAAATATAGAAAATGAAATTATGAGCTGTTTAGGTAATCAACTTTATAATTAACATAATAAATATAACTCTTAAAATTAAATTGGGTTTTATTTGTGGACGCTCTTTAACTACTATGGTCCTTAGCGTGAGATTCTATATTGGGCGTGAAAGACCGGGAATTTTGCTCAGAGACCTCCTTATCAGGCGTGAGGTTCTTTTACGTGCGTAAATCTACGACACGGGACCACCGGCTTTACTTCCCCTCCGAAGGAAGCCATGCTAAGGAGTTTTACGCCCGAAAAAATCCATCGCCCTCCATCGGGTTTGAACCCGCAACCTCGGGAACTAGAGGCTAGCATGGTAACCACTACACCACTGAGGACGGCAAATATAACTCTGAATTTGGTTTGTTAGGTACTAGCATTTCTTATAAGGGCGTTCCAATATTTCTGGCCCTATACAAAGAAACATAAGATTTAAGAGAGAAGATTTTATTTATTTGTTTTTCAACGTACTCCGGCTTTTAAATCAATACATTTAATCCAACGACTTTCCAACATTTGAATACCCGCAGTAAAAATAAGATTTCTCTTAACTAATCAAAATAAGCGTACGCCTCAGCTTCAACCTCTCAATTTGATGTAAATCTTCATCCATCCGGCCATTCCTTCAGTTTTGGAAACAACAGGTAATTGGGAGTCAAATTTGGAATACGGCAGGGAAACAGAAGCGAAGGTCATGCAGTTTTACAGCAACAATCCCAGACGTGTGTGAAGACGCATGATATCCTATTAAAAGAATACTTTCTTTTTCGCAAAGTATGGAGGTTTAACCTGATTACCATCCTTCAATTGGTCCAGTAGTGAAGCGTAATACTCCCCAGCGATGGTTCTCGCCTTCTGTCTATGAGCACTTACCAACAGAAAACGGTAACCATGACTGAATCGTTTTTCTTTCCTTTGGCGCATTTTCTGTAGTTGCCACCCACTGTTTTGGATTGCTCTTTCCTCTCCGGCGTTTAGCAACGAATCCATGTTTAATCTACTGTTCTGAAACGTCGGAGAAACTGGCTGGAATTGCATTTAAACTAATCTAAACACTCTTGAGAAACTAAGCTTCGTGTAAAATATAATGGGCAGCACTCATGAATGTGTTTGCAATGTCAGCCAACTCGGGTGCCCTCATTACTTAAGTACGGATCATTACTTAAGTACATTCATTACTTAATGATCCTTAAGTACGGCATTCTGAATTTTTTTCTGTTTTTTCTTTTTCATTTCTCGTCGGTCGTAGCAGTTTTGGATGTCCTGAACACTCATAATATTGAATGGGTGTACGACCACGATTATTCATCAGCCCACTTTTTAACCATCGAAAACGTAAGGGAAGAATCTTTTAATGTCAAATCCAGTTCCTTTTGTGTTTCTCTTGGAGTTAAACCCTTCAAATCGAAATATATTATCCCAACTCGTATTTCGGTTTTATCCATTTTGTAGAACGTTTAACACTAGATTGTTTACAGGATCGTCACAAGCAAGTGACTACACTTACGTATCTGAAACTTTAAAAGTATAATACTTAACAACTATGCTAGTACTTTGGCCGTATTCAGGACATATCTGAGTTAGGCCGAGAACTTCTAGAATTACCCTTTTACGTGATCGTGCGTTAATGAAGTGTTTAAAGCCCCATTTAATAGATAAGATTTGTAGAGAGGGCTAATTATATAAATGAGCACGGGATTCGTCGCGCTGAGGGTTATCCGACGTTTGTCCTATGGTGAACAGTGAAAACAGATAAACACTTACTCAGGCAGTTCGTCCCAATGTTCTGGTCCTCTGAATTAGAAGGCAAACACGTTATCCGCACTTCATGCAGGGGTACGTCCACATAATCTTTGCATGAGCTCAGGAGAAACTTAGTAGTCCATAATACTGAAAATTCAAATAGCGCATAGTTTAGAAATGCCTGTGCTACGTAATGACTTGCCAAATTCTATATTCTAATGGACAGATTTGTCTATCTCTTAATGATTTACCGCTACAAGTAGCCGAGGTACCCGTAAACGGGTGGGGTTCAAAACCCACCAGGACCGTCCTGTGTGACAGGTTTTTCCAGGTTTTCCTCAGTCTTCATAACTGGCAAATGTGTGGGAGGTACCCTAGACATAGCTTCGGAAATTTCCTTTCTCAATTACTTCATTTCATGCATCATCAGTGTTCGCTGCCTATGATACTGCACGTAGTAAGAACCGGCGTTAAGCACTTCACTTGTCATGTTAATATCTCAAATTATTTTCTATTGAAAATCATGAGAATAGCTTCTTTGAGAAAATAAAAAATAGTACACAGGTTTCCACGTTTGTGGTGGAGAATTTTCTTGAAAATATTCGCCTGGCATCCGTTAAAGCTGTCTGCTCAAGTAAGCCATGTGGTTATCTCTCAAACTTTTCGTCTTAGAGTTATGCTGTACAGAGACAGACACACTGTGTTATATTTACGGAATCCCAGAACATGTATTTCCGGTCTAAGGGTAAAGGACGACAGTGAAAAAAATTCTGATGTGTTACACTCACATGACTTTCTCTACTCTTGTACACACTATTTTTACAAACCCTTATTCTCCACATGCTTCATGTTAATCGAGATATCGAGATGTCAATCTTATTGCTAATTTTCTTGTAGATACAAGGGGAATATGGTAGGTTTAAAGCGTTAGTCAAATCTTTTAAGCGCTGGTTGCTATGTGGCGCATTACATTCTCTTTGCATGTCCAGGACAACAACAAAAAAAAATCTGATGTGTTACACTCACATGACTTTCTCTACTCTTGTACAATATATTTTTACAAACGCCTATTCTCCATATGCTTCATATTAATCGAGATATCGAGATGTCAATCTTATTGGTAATTTTCTTGTAGATGCAAGGGGAATATGGTAGCATTTAAGCGATAGTCAAATATTTTATCGCTGGTTGCTATGTGGCGCATTCCATTCTCTTTGCATGTCCAGGACATAAAAAAATGAATAACGAATTTGAGAAAAAGTATAAGTATTGGAAAATTTAAGGAAATAACAAGCAATATCTCGAAAACGGTTCACTCAACAAAAGAAATGTATATGACATAAGTTGTGTATTTTAACGCGATCTACATTTTTTGTGCAGTAAAATTTTGTCTATCTCTTATGGTTTACCAGTTATGCAAAAGTCGTTCACAATGAAGAATACTTTTGGAGACATTCCCAGAAATTCCGAGATATACATTTCATTTCTCATGACATTATCTTAAGCATATGATATTTTCATCAAAATCGTTAGAGCCATTTTTGAGAAAATTGAAATTTTCGAAAAATGTTCCATGTAAAGGGTAGTCTGGGGTGGGGGGATTTTCTTGAAAATCTTCGTGTCGCATCTCTGGAAGATACTGAACGTAAATACCAAGTTTGGTGTTTATCCGACTGTTAGTTTTTGAGTTATGCTGTTCACAGACACACACACACAGACACACACACACACAGACACACACACACACACAGACACACACACGGACATGTTTCCAAAAATGCTTTTTTTGGATTCAGGAGGTCTCAAAACATGTATATCCGGTGAAATCTCGGTATCGAATTTTTGGGTGGAATGCAATACTTCCCCTACTTACTATACGTAGTAGAGAAAGTAAAAAGAATAATGAATTCCCATTTGAGAAAATGCATAAGTATTGGAAAATTTAAGGGAATAACAAGCAATATCTCGAAAATGATTCACTCAATAAAAAGACTGTATATGACATAAATTGTGTATTTTAACGCGATCTACATTTTTTGTGTAGTAAAATTTTGTCTATCTCTTATGGTTTACCAGTTATGCAAAAGTCGTTCACAGTGAAGAATACTTTTGGAGACATTCCCAGAAAATTCAAGATATACATTTTATTTGTCATGAAAGTATTTTAAATATATGATATTTTAATGAAAATCGTTAGAGCCAATTCTGAGAAAATTAAAATTTTCGAAAAATGTTCCATGTGAAGGGTAATTTGGGGTGGGGGGATTTTCTTGAAAAACTTCGTGTCGCATCTTTAGAAGATACTGAACCTAAATACCAAGTTTGGTGTTTATCCGACTGTTCGTTTCTGAGTTATGCTGTTCAAATACAGACACACACACACACACACACACACGGACATGTTTCCAAAAATGTTTTTTTTATTCAGGGGCCTCAAAACATGTATTTCCGGTGAAATCTCGGTATGGAATTTTTGGGTGGAATACACTACTTCCCCTACTTACTATACGTAGTAGAGAAAGTAAAAAATTCCATGAAATAATAAAATACGAACTTCTCTCACTTTTTGATGAATTACAGAAAACCACAAGGTCGCCAGACGTGTTGCATCAGAGCAGCATAAGCATAGTAAAGGAATCGTGGATAAGTTTCCATTGTTGGTGACTGAAGATCATCTGAAACTTAGAAAGAAAAGACTGGTAGGTCCTTTGACAAGGCATTGTGCTCCAAGGAAGCATGTGCACACAATGAGGAAAATGTAAGAAAAACTTCATAAGCAGACTACGCAACCACAGATATCCATATATCTCAGAACGCATGCGTTTAGCTAATAGCAGGTACAAAGGCTTGGGTATCGCTAATCGAGGGGGACTTACAAAAAAGAAACTAAAATCAAGGATTTCAGTGTAATGACTTAACCAATCTGCACCGTCGTCATTCTAATCGAATCCAGGGGAGATTAAAATTCCTATCACGGCAGTGTTAAATCTGCTAAACTCTCGACCCGTCGCAGAAACTATTAAAGATATCAGACAAAATTTTACAGGATATAGATATATGCTTTCTTTGTAAATTGTTCTACCTTTATCCAGTAAATTTGTTAAGGAAGATAGGATTATTTCCTTAAATGTCATATTTTGATTAACATATATCAGTAATTATTTTTAAAAGTATCACTAAGCCGTCATATTTAACAGAAGTATCAATTTACAGAGCAAAACTTCTTCGAAGAGATGGTCTGAAGTTTACCTGTCTCTCCAAAGTGTGTAGGAGTTAGAATTTTTTAGTTTCTCTACTACGTATAGTAAGTAGAGGAAGTATTGCATTCCACCCAAAAATTCAATACCGAGATTTCACCGGAAATATATGTTTTGAGGCACTCTGAATCCAAATAAAGCATTTTTGGAAACATGTCCATGTGTGTGTCTGTGTGTCTATGAACAGAATTTTCTGGGTATAGGCTAAAAGTCCTCTGCATTTGGAAGGAAATTTGTGTAATGTTGTATAACAAAGTTAAGCGACAGAGAAACCGCACCACGCAAAAAATGTAGATCTCTTTAAAAGACAATTTACTTAAAATAAGTTTTCTTTGTGGCATAAGCGTTTCTGAGAGATCCGTTATTAAAGGTTCGAATTGTTCAATACTTTCATTCTTTTAAATTCCCAACAATTTTCAGTTGTTTCTCGTGATTGCACGGAAACTATGGAATTTTAAAGCCAGCATATGGCGTCCAGTTCTTAAACATTTGACTATTGCTGTTCTCTTTGTATCTATAACGAAATGTGTAATATAGCTATTTTTGCAAAGGTTTATTGGGATTAAATGTAGTAGATAAAAAAAATAAGCTTTACTAAGAATAGTTTGAATACTCACTAATAAAGATAGTGGACACGGCAAGTAATGTGAATATATCACATTAGAATCTTTTCATTTTTTCTGTGAAGTGGTGCAGAATTCGTAGTACAAAATGGCAGATGCACTATCACTTTAAAAGTATATTTAACGTCTAAGTATTGTGTCCACAATGATAAAGTGCCTTCAGAATTAAACAGGAAATTTCAGTTAATAAGATTGCACAAAGAATTAAAAGTGTCATTTTTTGTCAATCTTCGCCATTTATTTTCCCCTTAATTTATTTTATGTTGGTAGCACCAGACAGCAATTCTGGTGCCACAGTTGCTGTGATTGGTGTGGTGTGTGCAACGTGAATTAGTAAATCCCGAAAACAAATGTTTTATACAAGGTGGACCATTAATTTTTTTTAAATGGGAACCTAGAATTAGGGTCAAATTAAATTGACCCTATAATGACCATCAGAATGTCCTCCAAATAAAACACATTAATTGTATTTACGAGCCCAATAATATCAAGCAACTTTTATTCAAGATATTTCTTTCTGCAACGCATAGTTTTTGAGATATTGTACAGTCTCAGCTTAAATGGTCCACTCTGTATAGCAATATCAGAGATATGTGTTCTTACACTGTGGCGCTTCTCGCAAACCGAAAAGGTACAGCAGGGGATTCAAAACGACGCACTGTTAACATTTTACGTATTCACTGCTGATTTTGCGATAAAGGGAACCCTCGTCAACGTTCTCTTCACATTTTGGCTGGGAAACTGCCCCAAAAGACCCAAAGAAGTGTGTTGTGCTTTTATTGCTAACATCCTGGAAACCGAAGGCAGGAGAGATCCGTTTATTTTCGTGACTCATTTGTTCTCGTTTCGTTACTGTGTAGATTAGCCCTAGCCCTTCTCGCATTTCAGTGCGATGTAGGAAGAAGGGTGAGGACCGACACAACCGATCCATCTTCCAGTGAACGTTCATCGCCTTTGCGGGCCACTTAAAATAGAATTGTCAAGACTTCTACATTAAGAGTACATTATCTCTGCCGCCAAGACGTAACGCACTAGGCGTAACAGAACAACGATAAATTTACTTAAATTAAGTTTAGTCATGAGCTTTTGAGAAACAAAAGAGTATGCATTATAGTAGTGCCTTATTTTAAGAAGAGAACATTTGGAAGTACAACAGTGAATATTGTGGGAGACCACCCTCGATATAAGGGTAGCATGTTGGTGGTTTGTAACTCAGTGTATACACGATTTATATTTTCATTGTGAGTGTTATTTACGATCTTATTAAGATATTATGGACAAGTGCATTCCTATCTTGGAGAAATGTGTCTCCAATCTAAGCGTTGTTGTCTATAATAGTGAGCCGAGAGAAGTCAAAGAGGATCACAAAAGCGCGGTTCAATAGAGAACCCTCTAGAGAGAGAGAGAGAGAGAGAGAGAGAGAGAGAGAGAGGGAGGGAGAACGAAGTTCATTTCAATAGTTTTTATAATTGATCATGCTCTTTAGCATTTCCTAATAAAGTTGCCAGTGTACTGTTGACGTAACACGGTCAAACGCACCTCTGACATGTGATCTGTTCTTTGGTTATGACCCATCAGTTCTATATACAATTAGAAGGTAAATTACCGGGCTGCTATTAGTGCATCTTTTATGCTCATCTACGCAGTTTCGTGTTTCTTAATTTTTCAAATAATTTAGTATATTCTTCCGCCAGAATATTGTAGAAATTACAATTTAACAAAATAACTTTATAAATTTTATCATTTCTTCATTTCAAATTCTTTACATTTTATTAAAAATATTTTAGTGCATATGCTTTGGGAATAAATTATATCTACATGGTAAAACTGATATTTAGCATATTTGTTTCTAATGCAATTTTTGTTGTTATTTTTAACCAAATTGCACCATCAAAAGCTTGTCAAAACGCGTAAAAAGACAAATATCTGAACGTTTATAATACGCACTGTGAAATTTAGCTTTAAGTAGGAATATCTGGAATATAGCAAAATGAATTTAATAACTACAGTAATGAAATTGCAGGAAACCGTAAACTATTATTAACACAAGGCAATTTCTTAAAGTGGCTGCGGAAAATATATTTATATGGAGTACTATTTTCATTTCTGTGGCTTTTGTGACAGTTTACAAAAATTTCGCTATTGTAGTTTTGACTCCTAGGAGAAAGGTGATTGTGACGATACATTTTCATTTTCTACGTCGACTTCTTCCGGTTGAGCACCGGATATGGAAACGGATCATGATATCAGTTATTTTTTCTGGGCTTTTCTTTGTAGCAAGCAATATTTCGCTTATATACAAAAGTCGTTCCATAAGCAACGGCAATCACATTAAATGAACTGTGTTGAGCAGTCACACTGCACTGTTTGATACCTATCTTTCCCCCGATGTAGCTAAAGTTAAGTTGTTTTATACTTGTAGACTACACGAAGTAACAGCAAGAAGCATTGGCTTATATTGCGTGGTGATATCAAACTACTGCACTCTGCAATGAGGGTTTCAATCGTGAACACCTCACATTCTTCCACTATAACGCTACAACATGGGCGTT
This sequence comes from Deroplatys truncata, assembly GCA_030765065.1. NCBI lineage: Eukaryota > Metazoa > Arthropoda > Insecta > Mantodea > Mantidae > Deroplatys > Deroplatys truncata. The sequence goes on along the minus strand of CM060975.1, from coordinate 244,359,069 downwards.
TTACAGCCGTGGGAGTGGGATGTCTTTTGGTGGTTTATTTGAAGGGGTCGGTTATAATGTATATCTATGTGCATTTTATACATAATTTATCTATACTTCTGCACCATTAGGTTGCCTCCTAATTTTAGTTGCTGTATCCCGAAACCGTTTGGTGTTGCTTTATGCAGCGCGTTGCACTAAACTCGTATAAAGCATTTTCAGTGCTGCGCCGTTATTGGAAGTTTCCACGGCTTATGCAGTGACTTTGTATGTTATACCGGATGTAATTGAAATAAGGTTGAATCTTTAAACCGATGATATTAAATGTCATATATCTGAGAATGTTTTGTGAATAATTTTCGTCTGTCTTTAAATGTATAGTTGCTTAAAAGTGTGTGTTTTCAGGATGAATATTAAGCCGAGTTGGGCTTGTTAGCCTGAGATAGGCAATCGGGTAAGTAGACATGCCCGCTTTGCGTCGGAGACGTTATGTGCGACAAACAACCTAAAAAAACTGCACGGTTGTTTACATGACGATCGAGGTAATTTGCCAGAGACAATTGCCTCCCTCATTCATTCTGAAAACGCGTGATTTTCTTTTAATGAAACAATACATTAAAAAAGAAAAATGAAAACGTTATGCACAAAACTCGGAACGTTGTCACCGATTTGAAAGTTTAACCGTATTTCTATTACTGTCCGAATATAGAAAGAAGCAGACACTCGTGGATGGGATGTTCTGTCTGATGCCTGGTATGGGATCAAGGAAGTAGATGAAACGAAATGTGATGATGGAGCAGTTGGTGGAATGAATGGCGGGGGAAACCGGAGAACCCGGAGAAAACCCGCCCAGACGCCGCTTCGTCCACCACAAATCCCACATGCAGGTCCCTGGGATCGAACCCGGGTCGCCTCGGTGGGAGGCGAGCGGTCTAACCACTCGGCCACGGCGCTGACATTACCCTGCAGTTAAATTAAGATAAATAACGTAGACTATGAGTACGCGTTACTTGAAAATTGCTGGAATGTCATGATTATTCCTACGGAGATAGAACATTGTGGAACATTTTGTAATTATATGCTTAATCAACATTCTGGAACTACGAAACGGACAAAGCGAATGGGAAGTTCCTAGTGGCGTTTTAATGGCAACGCGTTCTGGAATTTGGTTATACTTAATGCCCACTAATAATAAGTTATTAGAAAGTGAATTAATATATCATGATGTACTGCTTTAGTTTCAGCAGGCATTTTGTGAATATTTAGTACGATTTACATACACTGTATCAGCAAATGCTGATAATTCCAGTGCGTTAACGTTATGTCAGCGATCCTGGTGCGTAATTAGCGGAGAATAAAGCCTCTAAATGTTTACAAACCATACGTGTGGCATTTGTTATTCATGATGTCAGTAGTGAGAGTTTTAATCTGTGATACCCTCTCGCTTTGTGTGTATTGATATTCAGAAGCAACGGTGTATAATGAGGCATATTGTAGCAATTGGCGAGTAGCTCCGTGTGTTATAAACAACCTAATTTACCCACAATGAATTACTCTGTTAGACATGGAGCGTTTCTATAGTTTTCGCACATACGTGGTTGTGTAAGAACCCAGCCTGATACGTGTACTAAGAAAATATGTAAATCAATACTTTCTTGACCTAACGATTTGAAATTCGTGCTCCCGCTCTTAATGAATTCTTTGTAACTACTTTTTTGACTGGACTGCAGGTGCGACTCTCTTAAACCTCGAATGGCGATTAATTCCGTTTACATCCCCCGCATTCTTTGCGAGATTAATGCACAACCATCTAGGTTTTTTCTCTCACACTGATTTCAAAAAGTCCCTTTTGATCAAGGAAAAAGCTTATGTTCAGGGAAACGGATATGAACTATCGGCGATGGTTGTATTTCTGGTTTCCTTAGCCTCCCCCACAGACACTTTTAAATTCTGGGAATGTTGTATAGCCTTTTAGTATTATTTAGCGGTGAAAGAACTATCAAAAAGTTAGTGATTATTATAGATAAATTACAGTGGATGTTACTTTATACCTTTGTACCTTCGTTTGGTCCCATAATTATTTAATGACAAAGTCTGCATAGTTTTCACATAATGCAGAAATCCCTCACATCAATATTCAAATAGAGGCAAAATTAGTGAATGTGAAGATTGCCAAACTTGGCCAAAAATAGAAACATTTTGAAAATGGCAAACGGTCTGCAAAATCGAGAAAGGTAATGTTCTAAATTTGTTACTATAAATATCGGTTGAATAGTTTCTGAAGTACGTGGGAACAGTTCTGTCTCTGTATATCCTGTTTAGTATCCACTGACAATTAACTTTATTACAACATACAGAGAATACAAAGCAACAGTTTCTTACGTAAGTGACATAACAAAATTGTGTCATTCACAATCATCACTACACGCATTTATAGAATAATTATAAAATTTACCTCGATGTTTTAATGCTAAATCCTGCGCACATCTGAAGTACTTGAATAAAATGACAAAGAAATAAATATCGTATATAAATGTCGTAACGTTATAAGCAAAATCCGGTTGTCTTCAGTTTTGCTGTGTTATGTACTCTTAGTGATTAAGTCGTTACGTCGTACTGCTTGAAATGAAGTTTCCACTTTTTTTCTTATTTTTACACTATTATTTGTAGAGTAACAGCGACAGTTATGTTCTACTACATAACGTTCTCAACGAAAAGTAAAAGCCTTCTTCGAGTGTATGTTCCTTATGACTATGTATCCAGTATTCAGGCCTTGTAATCATTTAAGAATTGTAATTGCGTGTCTTATAGTCCAAACTCGTGCCTTTCAATGTTAAAATAATTATCAGAATGGGAAATCGGTCCAGTGCAGCGACGACCAACCCTAGGCCCGTCAAGATACAGTGTCTTCGTTTTATGCCAAGGCCGCGGATCGCGCGAATGCGTGCTCCGCACACAGTGTAGTACACTGCGGGGTTTTCCGTTCCGTAACACTCGCGTTACTTACTCACGAGTATTAGTAACATATATGTAATGCGTAATAAGTGTTGTTGAAAGTGATGTCCATCTGCCTGAAGACGTTGGATGAAATTACCATTCACACGCATGTTCTTCTTGCGTAGTGTTCATAATTTCTGATTTATATTGTCCTTACTTCGCCTGTGGTGTGGAGATTGTTCCTATAAGCATTATTTTTTAGCGTTTAGCGATACGGTTCTGATGACCAAACCTCTCAGTGTCTCTACCCGGAACTGGATAACCAGGAAATTGCAGCTGAAATTGTCTACGCACCAGTCTACATGATTCAGTTTTCAATATGTATCGTATATAAAAATACGCTGTTCAAGCGTGAATTTGTTGGCAGGCATTTCGGTGGAGGAATAAGAGAATTACATTCCTAAAGAAATCACGTATTGTCGAAACACTTCACAACATGAAGACAAAGCAACGACTGATACAGCTGGTAAACGTACGCTTGACACGTCCTGTGCAGTGGCATAATACCGAGGTTGCCATAAAACGAAGGCACTGTATTTTGATCGGTCCGCCGATATCTTAAGATCCGATGTGGACCTATTTATCGTTTCTCTTTCGAATCTGAAGAGGGTGCTAGATTTATTCATAAACACGTTTGCATTTCAGAATTTGAGGTTTATAAAATTGTGTGAAACTTTATGTTATAAGCTATTCCGTTTACTTTTATGTACGGAAAAATATAATATAGTACGAATACAAACCAATGCATGTTGTAGCAACTTAAACTGCACTGCTGCATCATCGTCAATCATCGCAACCTTAATTTTTAGTTGCTTTCACATTTCCAATAGTCTTGATTTGACGCTAATGTTTCATTGGTATATGAATGACAAGATGAATCTTACGTTCATGTCATATGTAGTACTCTGCGTTAATGTTTATATCTCTATGTGAATAACCCTTAAAATTATGTGATGTTCTTTCAAAATAAAGTGAAAGAATAACTAAATGGCTTTAAAAGCATTATGTTTTGGATATCGGCCTACAGCTGCACTCACCTGAATACTTTACTAATCCATACAATACTTTAATTCAGATTCAAAATAGTTAATATACATTTACGTTCACAATATTCTATCCGTTTAGTGACCCAAGGTCAAACTAGGTTGGTCACCCCTGGTCTAGTAGTTTTCGAGATCAATCCCATGTGTACATCAATCTCTCTATATAAAGAAATTTTATGTGAATTAAGTCCTAAAATTTACCGAACTAGTTCGATTACGTCCCCATGGAGAAGCGATGGTATTGCTATCTGCGGATCGAGAGAAGACGCGGCTTCAATCCGAACCACCAGCAGGAAATGTTTCTCGTTTTGGAGTCATTCAGCCTCTTCAGTTTAGAAGCTTTTGGAGTGAAAAGGAGAACTCTCAGATTCGGAAACCGGTGTGTGTTATTCAGGAGACTGCACATGGTTATTACATGCCACCTCTATGCTAATCTTCTTTGTAGACGAAGGCCGAGAACGTAGCGATCGTGCGATCGGCCGCGGGCTGCAGAGAATTGAGAGAAGAGGGAAACAGAGAGGAAAGCTAGAAATCTAAAGAAACTAATTTATAACGAAGCGAATAATTAAAGCCGTTTTATTACGGAAGTACGTCTATTCTAAAGCTTACTACGTACATATTTTGGCCATAAAATATAATGACCACGAAAAGCTTAGCTACAGTTATATCGTCCTAGAAACTTGTCTTCCTTTCTCATGCAATCTTTCAAAATGGAGTCACCTTACGGGTCCTTCTGGAGGCATGCAGGAGGGGATATGAAACAGCTGCCGCTCGATCGAGTGGCGCCTGCACGCAAAGAGAAGAGAAAGATTTTGGCCTAGGCGGCACGCAAGGGTTACTTTTATCGCTCCCTTAAGGTTTAGGCGCATAATAGAATGAAATGGGTTTTGAGTTCTGAATCTCCTCATCCCAGTTAAGGACTGCTGGAACAATTATTTGTTAAGAATGACAAAGTAATCGAAACCATCTTTGAGGTACGGCTTTTCGTTGCAGTAAAACACATTCTTCTTTTAATAAGGCCTTGTTTTCGTTTTAATATAAAATCAAATTATGGAATGTAATAGAACGATTTTCAGTATTGTAGAAATGATTGTTACAAACTTTGGCGCACATCTGTATTTTACCTGCATTAAGTTACTGTGTGTCAGTCATTTGGGGGAAGGGGATACAAGAATTAAAAAGGCGTGCAGGCATCTCAGGAAAGATACTTAATTTCCCTGTGCTTGTCTCAATTTTTTACCTGCTTGAATAAAAGTTAAAGCAATTTTTAGACAAAACATTTTCAAGGAGAACTTGTTGAAAATTTATATTTGGGAGTTGTTTGACCCCGCTTTGGATTGACGCTCACATTTGCACGCATTGATCTTGTTTTAAACGTGCTTCAGTTATTATTCAAGGGCCCTGAAATCATGCCTTTTCTGATAAAATGGTTGTGTTGAACTTTGGGGTTGAACGCTGTATTGTAGGTATGGTGTAGAGAATATAAACTCTGAGCTGGAGAGATGACTAGCGATCTATGAAGGAGGTAAGGGGGAAATAGTTACTTGTGTATTGAGAGATGGAAGGACGTGAGAGAAATGTTCATGATTAATGTTGGGAGAGGTGCAAAATTCCTTTCTGGGTAAGTAGGTATATGGAGCGATATGTGTATTCAGGACTGAACAGGTCTTCAGGCCTATACCTTGTAGAAGAAGAAACGTAAGAAGTATATGCCTATCGCTGTCCTCTCCAGCGGTAAATAATACACTTAAGGATGTAAAAATACATAAAGGGAATAAAATAACGGATTACTGTTCAAATTAATGGATTTTTGTTAATAATAGTGATCCTTTATCGTATTAAAATTTGAGGTACATAAAAATTTAATTTTGCTTAAGCAAAACATTTCTGTAGTGAACTTTAGTTATGGTAGAGTAGATGACAGGATCTGACGACATGGTTTGGAGATTGGAAATGGAGACACTTCTGTAATGGAGAACTGCTCTCGATCTGAGTTAAGAGTGCATTGCAAGTCGTCAAACATTCAGTCAAACACATTTCGGCGAGCCTCTACACTTTAATGCTGCCTGCGTACACCATTTCAATAACTTGGCCCAATTAATCGCGCCGCATTTCTAGTGTAGAAAAATCAATATTCCACCTGGTGTTTTGCGTCATACTGGATGTGGATGTGCCCGGATATCGACAGCTGCACCTTCATGTATGTCATGCAGGAATCTGTTGATGGTGTGATGAGCCATCAATACTGAGGCCGAGCGTTTGCAACCAGTCTGCGATAAAGCGTTGAAGTTTATGCCTTTTTCGCGTCATATCAATGATGAAGAGAGAGAGAGTGTGTGGTATTGGGTGGACGTAAAATAGATCAAATATTTCGGGCAGGGGAATTAGAGCAGCTGAATTGCAGTAGGCTACACCGGGAAATGCTCTGACGTAATATTGAGTCCAAACTATTTTAAAATCTGTATTAGAAATCGGTCACCCCCCCTAATTGCTGCATAGAGGATATCATGCACAGTTATTTTCTATTTATGCTTAACTGATATCAGCCCTAAAACCCTAATGAGCCTAGGTCTCATAAACACATGGACGGAGAAAATATGTTTTACATGGCGTCCAAGTTTTCTGTTTTTACATCACGGAGTAGCTTATTACTTTCTCTACTACTTAACTATAGTAAGAAGAGGAAGTACTGCATTTCACCCAAAACTTCTATATTGAGATTTCACCGGAAATACACGTTTTGAGACTCATTGAATAATGAAAAAGCAATTTTGGAAGGTGCGCGCACGCGTGTGATCAGCATAACTCAAAAAGGAAAAATTTGTTAAATACCAAACCTGATATTTATGTTCAGTATCTTCCAAGGAATGCGACACGGAGATTTTGAAGAAAATCCCTCCACCCAAACTATACTTTACATGGAAAATCTTTCGAAAATTTTTAGTTCTCAAAAATAGCTCTATTGATTTGATTAAAATACCGTAGGTTTAAGATGTTTGCATGAAAATTGAAATGTTTATCTTGAATTTTCAGAAGTCCTCTTCATTCTGAATGTCTTATACAACTGCTAAACCGTAAGAGATAGACAAGAAATCTGTGTTGCATTCACATGACTTTCTCTACCGTTGTACAAACTATGTTTACAAACGCTTATTATCCATCTTCAGGTTAATCGAGATAAATATTTGCCGAAACTATCTTACTGCTAATATTCTTGTAGGTGCAAGGGGAATATGGTAGCCTTTAAGTGATAGTCAAATATTTTAAGAGCTGTTTGCTGTGTTGAACATTCCATTCTCTTTGCATATCCAGGACCAAAAAAACGAATAACGAATTCCCATTTAAGAAAAAGTATCAGCATTGGAAAATTCAAACAAATAACAAGGAGTATCTTGGAAATATCTCATTGGACAAAAAAAAAGTATATGAAATAAATTGTGTGTTTTAACAAAATCTGCATTTTTTGTGTAGCAAGGGTTTGTCTATCTCTTACGGTTTCCAGTTATTCGAAAGTCATTCAGAATGAAGGGCACTTTTGGGGGATATTCCCATAAAATTCAAGATATACAGTTTATTTGCCATGAAAATATCTTAAATATATTATTTTAGTCAAATCGTTAGAGCCATTTTTGAAAAAATCAGAATTTTCGAAAAATGTTCCATGTAAAGGGTAGTCTGGGGTGGGGATTTTTCGTGAAAACCTTCGTGTCGCATTCTTGGAAGATACTAAAGTCAGATGTCAACTTTGGACTTTTCGGTTTTTAGTCATGCTGTTCACAGACACACAGACGCGCGCACACACGGACATATTTCCAAAAATACTTTATTTGGATTCAGGGCGCCTCAAAACATGTATTTCCGGTAAAATCTCGTTATCGAATTTTCGGGTGGAATGCAATACTTCGCCTGCATATATAGTAGAGAAAGTAAAAAAATGACATTTCGTTAAAGCTAACAATTTATGTCATATACGTTTTAGTTTTATTTTTGCCTATATATTTTGTATATATATATATATATATATTTATATTGTGGAGTTGAGATGTTCTTCGTTATTGGTCTGAATTTTTAAATACTTCTTTCTTATACTCCTGGTCATGCAATGTGATGGAATTACACAGCGACACGCTCTTTAAAAATGTGACTATCGCTTAACCTACTGCATCTTAAAATGAACATGTGTAAATGTGAATTGAAAGTTTATCTGGATTAACAAACAGTAGTTTTATACAGTTTTGTAAAAGTAGTTTGTACAAGAGTGAGTAGAGAAAGTCGTGTGAGTGTAACACATAATTCTAGAAAAGGCCTTTCGGTCTGTCTGCGAACAGCACAACTTAAAAACGAAAAGTTGGTGAAATACCAAACCTGGATTCAGGTTCAGCATCTTACATGATATGACACGAGGATTTCCAAGAAAATCCCCACCAAAACTACCCTTTACATGGACAATTTTTGTCATTTTTCATTTTCTAAAAAAAATGGCTGTAACGATCTTTTATTAAAAGACCATATGTTTAAGATATTTGTAATGCAAATAAAATGTAAACCTTGAATTTTGGAGAAAGACCTTTGAAGTCCTCTTCATTCTGAATTATTTGGGTATAATTGGTAAACCGTAAGGCATAGACAACATCTTACTACACACAAAAAAAAATGCAGATCCTCGTTAAACTATACAATTTATGTCATACAATGTTTTGTTACATTTTAGGCATTTAGAAGATATTCCTTGTTATTGGTTTGAATTTTCAAATACATAATTTTTTTCAAGTGGTAAGTGTCTATGCGTTTTGTTTTTCTAGTAGTCTTGTGAGGAATCATGGAATCACATAGCGATCCGCTTCTTAAAAATCTGACTATTTAGCCCATTCTATCCTCCTTATACCTACAGTGAAATGTGTAATGTAAGTTTACCTTGATTAACAAGAAGGAGAATAGGATTTTGTAAGAGTAGCTAGTAGTAGAGTACAGAAAGTCACGTGAATACACCAAATCAGATTTTTTGACAAACAGCGCATGTTTTCCTCTGCTTTTTTGCATAAAATCATAAATTTGAATGTCAAGTGAAAATGTATTTATCATTTTACGTAAAACCAACAGTATTCTCCTTGCTGGCATAACCACATTAAATGCATGGTAATATATCATATGTGCAAGATATGCCACTTGAACGACAGGAAAAACGAGTACAAAAATACATCTACCTCAAAAGTCTTTTAGAAAAGAATATATCTAATCGTGTTTTGGCCGCGGGAATTCGACAAAGTTGAGCGAAAATACACCTTTTATATTATTAGCTAGTCTGAATTCTTCATCTTTTTCTACATCCCAAGATTATATACATGACATATTCCTATTAGAAGAAGAAAATCATAGAAAACTACTAAGTTGGCGAGTTTAAGAGTTCTATAATTTGTATACTCTGGGGACTAGGAGTAAAGTGAAAATGTTTGATATTTCTGAATTTTTTAATATGAATCGTAATAGGGTTAGGAAATTGCAAAAGCGCGGAAGTATATTTTACTCATTTTAGAGAAGAGAGAAACATACACTATCTGATCGTAAGCATCCGGACACTTATCTGAAAAATTGTACTTGGAGTTTACCTGTGTCACGTTTCCTATTATTGGACATTAATATGGGGCGAGTCCACCCTTCGCCTTTATGACGCCTTTAGCTCTGCTGGGAACACTTTCAGTGAGGTGTCTGAAGGTCTGTGGAGCCCAAACCAGAGAAGTTATGTTGGATTCTGGGGCCTGGAGCAAAGTCAACGTTCTAACTCATCCCAAAGGTGTTCCATTGAGTACAGTTAGGGAGCGAAGTCGACGTTCTAATCAATCCCAAAGGTGTTCCATTAAGTACAGGTAGGGAACTCTGCGCAGCCCAGTCCATTTCGAGAATGTTATTGTCCACAAACCTCACAGAAACAGCTTTATGACGGGGTGCATTGTTATGCTGATAAAGACAATCATTGTCGCCTAACTGATCCTTTACCGTAGACAGTGCGCAATTATTTAAATAACGTTCATATTCTTCCGCATTTATATTTTTCTTAACCGTAATAAGAGGACCACATCCTAACTACGAAATAAACCCCATATTGTAACGTAACTGCTGGCACTACACGTGATGTTAGGTAACGTTCTCCAGGCATTCGTCAAACACAAACCCTTCCATCGGATTGCCACGAGATATAGCCTGATTCATCATCTGATTCTCGTTTCCAGTCATCCATTTTCCAACGGCGATGCTCTTTATACGATCTCAAGCGTCGCTTAGCGTTGACTGCTGAAATGTTTGGCTTATGGACAGTAGCTCGACCGTGGTATCCAATTCGTTTTAACTACCGACGCATAGTCATTGTGCTGGCTGGAGTGTTGCTAGGGAACTCATGAGTGATTCTCTGATTTCTTGTGATTTTTTTAAAACCACCCTCCGCAATGCTCGACAGTCCCTGTCTGTTGTTAAATGAAGTCTGCCTAGTCTTGTTTTAGCTGAGGTGGTTCCTTCACGTTTCCACTTTACATCACACCTCCAACAGTCAACTTGGATAGCTTTAGAAGGGCTGAAATGTCCCTGATGGATTTATTACTCAGGTGACAACCAATGACTACCCCTCGTTCGAAGTCGGTGAGCTCTCCTGACCTTACCCATTGTTGTTACAGCTTATATATTGACTCCTTTGTCTTGGCGGGTCAGCCTCTCGTGACACTTAAGGTTCAATTCCATTTTAAATCGGAGTGTCCAAATACTTTTGATCAGATAGTGTATTATTTTCATTGTTCATATGTAATGAACAAAAAAGGTTGTGCAACCCAATTATTGCATTCAAACAGTAACAATAAGTGCTCTTTTTATTATAGACTTATGCCTACCCGCAAATATGTATAAATTTGTCGCCGATATATTATTACATTATTTAAAGTAATTAGATTCTTTGTTTCTGCAAATATATGCAGATCTGTCGTCTAAAGTACAAAAAATATGTTACATTCACATGACACTCTACCTTCTATCGTTTATTTTTATATAGCTTGTACAAAATGTTCTTACAAAAGCTTATTTTTCTATCTGCTTCATGTTAATCGAGATAAACGTTTGCAGAAATATTGTCCCTACATACTTCGTTGAAGGTACAAGGATAGAGGAAAGTGTATCGATAGTCAGATGCTTAAAAACCGGGTCGCAATATGCTGGCCTAGAAATTGCATACTCTTTCCATGATATCGTGACAAACAAATGAAGCTATAGTACTTTAAAAAAAGTTAAGTGTTGAAGATCAAACCAATAACAAGGGCATAACTCTGAAATGGCTAATTTCCCCCCCCCTAAAAGTTATTTGATATAAATTTACGTGCTTTAAAGAGATTTAGGCGCACTTTCGTGTAATAAGCTTTTGTCTATCTCTTGTGTGCTATCACATATACAAAATTCCTCCCGAATGAAGAGGGCTTCAGAGGCTATTCCCAGATAATTCAAAATATACATTCTATATGTCGTGTAATATCTTAAGCATATGGCATTTTAATCAAAACCGTTAGGGTACTTTTGAAACGAAGATTTCGAAAAATCTTTCATATAAAGGGTAGTTTGCTGTAGGAGAATTTTCTTGAAAACCTTCGTGTCGCATCTTTGGAAGATGCTGAACCTAAATACCAAGTTTCGTTTATCAGACATTTCGTTTTTGAGTTATGGTACTTACAGACAAACTCGCGATTTTTTAACGTTTATTTATTTATTTATACAGGTGGTCCCAAAATATGGTTTTTCGCTGAAATCTCGATATCGAATTTTTGAGTGCAATGCAGTACCTTCTCTACCTATTTGGTACGTAGAATAGAAAGTAAAAATGTTAGACGCCATTAAATAGCATGCGTACATTGATTTTACGTGACCTCTCCAAGTGAACAGATTTTCCAACCCTTAGAAGCTCTAATCTGCAGCATCCTGTGATTATACTGAAGGATAAATATCCAGAAAGCAGGAAATTTATAAGAAGAGCAATCAGTGATTTAGGGTTGGGGGATGAAGTAAGATGACATGCGACGAGGGTTGTCAGGACCCCTCGATAATTCTAACATCAAGTGCTACTCATTACTTTCAGTTGCCATCTTCCGTCTCAACTTGTAATTATGTTAACATCGCGTGGAAGCTTTTAATTGTAATTTCCGTTCAAATAATAATGATAAGAGCTGGAAACATTTCACATTAACACGAGAGCAAGCTCTCTAAGGAATATCTTCAAGACTGAAATGTCGACGCTCACCATTCAAAAAGAAGTCTATGTGTAAGAAAAAAGTCGGCCCCCACGTCACATCCAGCAAGGGCGTGTTAAAAAGAGGATGCACCTTGCAAATGAGCGAGCTTGCTGGAATGAATCATCTAATGTAATGACTTGATATAGCAGCAGGTGCTCAAGTGTCAGTAGGTAATGCAAGGAGGACTCTGCAGCATGAGTTAAGTGTCTCAGGACATCGTATAATACTGGAAACGGAAGGAAAAGTGCAATGCTTGTGTTGCTGGTCGGGAGCCAACGGCCAACTTTTATTGATATGTTGTGATCATGGTCGACCTCTTAAAAATAATTGTGTGTCCCAGAACTTTTGGCTCACTCTGTGCTTGAAGAGCTCTCTGAACCAGTAGCATACGCCTTCAGAGCGGTGTAAGTAGGTAGAAATGAATACTAAAGTAATTACATTTTTAATGTAGTATTGATTGCAATACAACCACAAACACACACACACACACACACACACACACACACACACACACATACGCGCGCGCGCGCTTATAAACCTACGATGGTTGAAACCTTTTATTTTTACCGGTAAGTTTTGAGAAATATTGGGGGAGGGAGAGAACAGAAACTTATCCTTTAAGAGACTGTTCTAGAATTGTATTTTTAAGTACAACCCAGTGACGAGATGTAAGAGAAAGTACTTTACAAGGATGTCATACAGAGGAAATAATGACCAGATGATGATGAGGGATAATCTTATTTATTGTATCAGTTTTCTTTTTCTTCTCAGTTTTTTGAACCGTCTGCCACGGCAGTGAAATTAGAATAACACGTGAAAATATTGAACCTCCCTTCACTTTCTTTACTACGTATAGTAAGTAGGGGAAGTATTGCATTTCATCCAAAAATTCGATACCGAGATTTCACCGGAATACATGTTTTGAGGCGCCTTGAACCCAAATAATGCACTTTCGGAAACATGTCCGTATGTGTGTGTGTCTGTAAACAGCATAACTCAAAAATGAAAAGTCTGATAAATACCAAACTTGGTACTTGAGTTTAGTATCTTCCAAAGATGCGACACGAAGATTTCAAGAAAATCTCCCCACCCCAACTACCCTTTACATGGAACATTTCTCGAAAATTTTGATTTTCTAAAAAATGGCTGTAACGATTTTGATTAAAATGCCATATATGAAACATTGGCATCACAAATAAAATGTATATCTTGAATTTTCTGGGAATAACCTAGGAAGCCTTCTTCATTTGGAAGGAATTTTGTATAATGTAAACGTTAAGCGATAGACGAAAACGTACTATACCAAAAAAAAATGTAGATCTCTTTAAAACACACAATTTATTTCAAATAAGATTTTTGCGGCAGTTTCTAGGATATCCGTTGTTAAAGGTTCAAATTGTTCAATACTTATTCTTTTAAACTCCCATCGATTTTCAGTTGTTTGTCTCTTTCTTCATGCAGTACATTAAAAGTTGGGGTACCAGAAATGCCTACATTCACTAAATTCCAATAATGCACCACGTATGTCACCACCTAACAGCACTTAGGAAACATTAAATCGACAGCCAGGTAGAGACACTCAAAGTCTAGCAAACCCATTTCCACCGCCCGTGATTAATATATCTTTAATAGATTAACTTCAACTATTGAGCAGCTCTGAAAAAGACTTTTAGCAGAAATTGAGAGAAAAAAATCATTACGATGCTGAACTGAAGAGTACATTGTTGAATCATTTTTACGTTTCTGTGATTACTACAGTTTCTTTAAGCTTTCCTAACTTGACTACCCGCATGATAGTCTCTCTCTCTCTCTCCCTCTCTCTCTCTCTCTCTCAACCTTATACCCCCGCCGCTGTATCTTTGCACTTGACAGTTGGTGTGGCTTCGCATAAGGTTGGCTACATTGTGGTTGCGACGTTGCCAGAGTGGCCAGTAAACAACAGCTGATTGTTCTCCTTTCTATCGTGTCTAAGCCGCGTACAAAAAGTGTACTAGTAGCGAACGCAAATTAATAATAACTATTTGGTATTATCATTGTTAATTGAAAATAACTCTACATAAACACTGCAGCGTATGTAGAATAATATTACGCACTTTTGACAATATAGAAACAAAATAATACGAACTTCCTGCTACAACGAGAAGAAATAAAACAAATTATAAGTATGCCATAACAAGGTTATTTTCACTCACCCATTTAAAACTGCAATGGCTCAATTCCATTCAAATCTCCTTTGTCGGAACCATCATTGTCATCGTCATCATCATCATCTTCACCAAGGCATATCATCAATGGTTCACAGTCACTAATAATTCCGTCTATTTCTTGTGCTTTTCGTATTACCTTATTCACATGATCTACTTTCTTCTTCCACGAAGCCGCGTCCACCGTAGCCTTGTGAATAACAGTTTTCGTGCTTAGTCCAAGAGCTGCTGCAGTTCGTTGTACGGCTTTATCAGCAGGAATAGAGGGATTGCCATGAAGCTTCACGTACTTTTTTTCCTGTTCAAAGAATTCCCGGGTTCTCCTTAATGGTTCCAATGCCTGACTATTAAGTGGCACACCTCGGCGCAAAGGATTTTCACTTTTCGTGAATCATCACTCAACGATCGGCGTCGTTTTTCAGACATTGTCGCACTTAAGTTTTGTTTAAATAAATAATATCAATAAAATATATATTTATCTATTTTATATATATATGTATAAACGAACAATAACAAAACTATCAAACAATAACCACAAATATAAATAACAATGAAAAATATGTAGCTTGCAAAGAACAATTGGACGCTCGTGCTAGAGATTCACAAACTGAAGCACGTGGTTGAGAATAGTTACATCTGGCAACAAAGCCGACTCTAGTTCCGGTTCCGTTTTTCCATCGACCATCCGGAATGATGCCTTGTGATTGGCTTAGAAAGTCAAACGGTTGAAGCTTTTCATCTGTTTTTTTGCGAGTGTACCAACTTAAACGCTAGTTGTCAAGTGCAACGTTACAGCGGCGGGGGTATAACTCTCTTACTACTTTCGAGCAACTAGCGAAAGAGTTCAACGTCGAAGTTGTTCATTAGTGCCGAATACTTTCGCGCGATGAGACAGAACAAAAAAAATAATATAAACAATTTTATGAATTTCAAATTATATCGAATTGCACGACAATAATTAATTGATGAATTCCTTTAATACTTGGAGCTCCAGATATAGCCTTTCCTCGATTAAATAATATAGGATTTTGATACTCATTTCTTATGTAATTATTAATAACTATTTCATTCAAATTATAATTATAATATCTGTACTTTTGTTATATGCATCATTTTACACTTGCCAACAAGTCTACTTTCTCAACCGATACTGTTCCTATTGACATTTGCTAATGCAGGACGAACAAACAGGATATTACACCAATTAGTGCACCTTCTTTAACATATGTAATGATTTGGGTTAACCTTCAATTTGCAATACTTCTCATTTTATGTTTTAAACTCGTCGAAGACGCTGTTATTAATAACACATATGCAGGAAGGTAATAAACCTAGTGTATGCGGCCCCCCCTTGTACGTGTGCGTAATGCGTCTCTTTGTAGATCCATGTAGAGTTTCCGTTGTTACTTGAGCAGTATTAAGTAATCTGGTGTTGCTTTTAGCAAACCTTTTACTGGAGGTATTTAATAGGCTAGTCCCCCCCCGATTGTTTCTATCTTCCTTTTTCCAAAATGACTCTTATAGACACCTCTTTACATTACTGTGATACAGTATGCGTAATTCAACGTTGTATATTATCTCGAACAACCTGGTTTTGAATTCCAGTGCACATTTTTAGAACAATTCATTTGCAGTTCTGCCGGCACCGGGAATGTTTGGTAAATCATTGTACCCATTTAATCTCGTGCATTGTCAAAGATCTATGGGACTATTATGGTTCCTCTCTATTCTGTCTGTCTTAGAAGATTTCCTATATGCGCACATTATCCAATCAGAAATATCATTTTTTTAAAGTCAGGTTGTACCTTTTCTTCATTTTTATATTATTTCATAATCGTTTATGCAAGGCATATTGCTATGCAACTTATGTTCTGCATTTGCAATATATTTTTCCCAGCTTCAAAAATGCAATTCAAGTGTGCTATTGAGGTTGGGCAAAATGGTGGTTTTTAGTAAAGTTCGATCGTTCTAATTCCAGAAAATGTTAAGTTCCAAGTAACCGTTCCTCAATAACAGTCAAGTGCGTCCGTAAATACTTTCACATACCCTAGCACCAATACACACTTTGTAAATGTAGCGTTACTTACCTTACTCGAATGCTTTCGCACCAAGACACGATCATTACGAGGATCACTCTAAAAGTATGGAGAATGGCTAACAATGAGTAATGGTAAGCCAAAGCAGCTTTTCCTAACTTCAGATTGAAGTCCAGGTAGGAACATGTGCAAGTCTGGGCGCGCTCCAACAATGTACATCGTCAGCATCGCGTGTGTATGTATATCCAGTTTTGATACGCCAAACGCTAGCATGGATCTCGAGCGAAAGCATTTCCGTGCTATGATTTTCTATGACTTTAAAGTCGGTTTATCGGAGAGAGTATACCTTGAAAGGCTGCATCGTGCATCTGGGGATCATTGCCCTTCGCAATACACCATTTATCGAAGATGAAGACCGAGCAGGTCGGCCGGCTATAGCAACGATGAATGAAAATGTGGTGAAAGCAGAGGACATGTTGCGGGAAGATCATCGTCGCACATATGGGGGAGAATTAAACATTGGATCGACAGCAGTGAAAACAATCCTGAAAGAAAAGCTTGACGTCAGGAAGCTCTGCATTCGCTGGAACCCCTACCACCTCACAAATGAGGAGAAACCTGCACGTGTGCAATGGTGCCAGGAAATGACTGAAAATTCAGTGGAAGAAGATCCAAAACCATGTTTAACATTATAACAGGTGATGAAAGGTGACTTTACCAGTATGATCCAGAAACTAAACGACATCCATCGGTCTGGGTCTTCCCAGGAGAAGATCCTCAACAAAGGTGAAGCGAACGAGAAGTGTTGGCAAGATGGTCTGTTCCTTCTACTCAGCAAATGGCCACATTTTGACGATTCCGCTTGAGGGACAAAAGATTGCTACTGCCAGAAGGCACACCACAAAATATCTGCCACAAGTGTTCAATGAAGTGAGAAAAAGGCGTCCTAAGACTAGTCTGCGTGGAATGGCAATGCCTCTGCCCATACCGCACAAGAAACAACCCAATTTCTGCAGGAGTCAGGAGACAGGTATTTGTCCAATCCCCCCTACAGTGCAGATCTGGCCCCATGCGCCTTTCTTCTATTCCCCAAAATGAAAGAAAAAATTCGAAGTCAACGATTTGAGTCACCTGAAGCCGCAGTAACTGCTTACGAAGAAATATTTACACTCTCTCCAAAGAAGAATGGCGTCCAGCATTTAAAATGGTTTGAAAGGATGAGACGGTGTATAGAATGCAATGGAAAATATTTCGAAAAGATGCAATGATCAGATCTAAATTTTTAATATTTTATTGCGTCCATTCTCAAAACTTTGGAGTGACCCTATGTAGTCCCGGTATAGGAAGAACATGTTCCCCTCCCTTCGTAATGCACTGTTAACTAACACAAACACACACACTTATTATGCGCACTGCTCACATTGCTTACATTAAAAGAATTCCGTCCAGCTTCGAATTAATAAGTTACATGTATCAGTTTACATAATCTAAAATGGAATTTTGGGGTAATTTGCCTTTTATGTGCGTATCACAAGAGCTCAGTAGCGTAAATAAAATTTAATTTGTAGTGGGCGTTGCCTTCTATTGGAACTTGGAAGTACTAAAGCCGAAGGTTCCAAGGTTTCGCGTCGCATACATACTTGTAATTGTTAAACTGCAATGCAAAGTATTCTCTAGATTAGAACGTTAGTTTTTAGAATCGGTTATCAAAATACTAAGGAAAACCGCATTAGTCCAGGGTTGGAGGATATGTTATTTTGGAATTGCATAACATGAACCTATGCCCATCCCTCCTGCTCCTAGAGTGCTCAGTATAATCCGTATACTGTATCTTAGCCACTTTATTAATGATTCTTATCCGTGTCTATTAAGGTATAACATATTGGCCGTTATCAGTCAAAGGATTTGTCATAGCTTGAATATATTTACGCTCTTTATCGGTTTTTAAGTGATAGGTATATACACATTTAAAATGAAACCTTTCTATTCTGACCAAACCCGGTGTATTGGTAGTTTCTTAAAGCAAGAATGAAATGAATGATAAACAATTCAGCTTTGGTTGCATACATGTATTATTGCGAAGTAATATGATATTGTATATGTAATCGTTAATGACATGCAATGCAATGGATGACTCGGTTTGTCGTGTGTTTGATGGAAACAGTGTACAGGTGAATGAATTAACCTGAAATTCATAGGAAATGGCCATAATTTTCCGTCCATCATTCATTAAAGCATTAATATTCATGATTACCACCTGTGCATCAGTTGCAGATATTAATTTTCAATGCACATAATCTATTGGAGAAACATGATTTCCAGTTATTGATCTCTGAATGGACAAATGTACAGTAAAACACCGTAGTATGTGTAATAAGAGAAGCTAGTTTTACGAGGAAATGTAAAAGCTTTTAGCTAATTGCAGGATCTTGAATATAAATCTCAGTGCAGATTTTCTGTGTTGTGAGTGCAACTCAACTATTTTATTTTATTATTTACTTAACTTTAGGACACATATCACGTACGTTGTGTTCATAATGATAAACGTGCCGTATATGCGTAATGTCTGTATTTGATCTTTATTCTGAGCGAAGTATAGCATTTTAGAGAATATTGGAAAGATTTGAAAGGCTACGAGGTGAAGGTATGTAACAGTTACATTTAATGCTATTCAGTGCTTTCCTCCTGCAGCTTTAAAACATAGTATTTATTTTGCCTTGCATTGGACGTGGTGTATAAAACCTGTACCTTAAATACTACAGATTGGGAGCCTTAATACCAAAAACGGGGTAGCATGTGTCTTCACACTTAAGCGCGTAAACAAAAACAATTTTATGTTAGCCTTCAAAAATAGCATAAGGCGTCCTTCGTGGTCTACTGATTATTATTCTAACCTCTGGTTTCCCAGATCGCGGGTTCAAAATTGGTGGTAGGGCGATGAATTTTTTTCGAGCCTAAAAGTCCTTAGCATGGCTTTCTTCGGAAGGGAAGTGAAGCCGTTGATCTTTATTTGCATGTAAAAGAACTTCATAACTTGAAAAGAGAAGGCCCCCTGAACAAAATGCTCGGCCATTCCTTGCCCGCAGCTTCCAGCTTTTTATCCGTGGTGCTATCTATGGCCTGGGGACTAATCAAATGTCACCATGCGCACTTAGGAGGGAAGGCCAAGAAAATCGCTGCTTCGCATTACCTGTTTTTGATGCTAGAATAAGTGACTGATCTGCTCTCGATCTCAAAATCTAAATCCATCTGTTATTCCCCTCGGAGAATGCTTAAAGATTATGCAACAAATCCCCATAGAACTCGAAGACAAGTGTCCGCCGTAGATTTTCCAATGTTTCGGATGCAGAGTTGAGTGTTCAATACACACAGTGCTATATACATGCAGAAAGGCATCATTTCGAACATCTGTTATAACGAAAGGAAGCGTAACATATTCATAATGGTTCCCGTCGCTACTGCAGGAACGGATTCATATTCCAACTGTCCAGGGAACAATGGCCTGCCGTCCGCGTCATTCAAAAGAAACCCACTAATACTCGAGGAAGAGTCCCATCAAACTCCCATTTTCTTATACTATGTACCTGGAAGATATTTTAATGAATAATGATATTCCAAGTGGATACAAATATTATTGACTGATTTCATTTTCAGAATCACTTTGCATACCTACGCACATAAAACTAGAAATGCAGGTGCAGATACAAAGTGAATAACTTTAGTATCCCTTCACATAAAGGTTTGATCTTAAGAGTTAAATAAAAACTTATAGGCATCTTAAAAATATGCAAGAGAAAATTTTGAACTGAATGTATTCAATCAAACCTTTTTAAAACTCTTTAAATTTCAGTTTTTATGAAAAAATCAGTATATGTATTTAAAACGTCAGGTTGTAAAATTATGTAAATATAAGCAATTCCTTTTACATAATTATTCATTAGTACATAATAAAGATACCCTGTAAATTTTAGGCAATAGTGCCGGAGTTCTTACATTGAAGTCTGAAAAATATAAGAATTCCTTTTTGGGGAAATACTAAACGAAATTTAAAGGCTAACAGCCTAGTCATAATAATAGAAGTTACAGGCTATTAGACATAGGGTACGTAGTGTTACGTAGCGTTTTTAAAATTAAATCGGCGTTGATTAAAACATTTCTTAGTCTTCTATAACTGATTGCCCTCCCCTTTGTAGGACTTACACCCCCAATGCCTTGGGTCCTCGCCTGTCGAGGAGCAAGCAGATTTTTGCATTTTTGTAGAATATTATTTATTGTCATATATAATTAATTGAAATTAATTATATTTTAGAGGCCAAGCCTGGTCTGTGATTTAGCGTATATTAAAAACTTTTGAATGATAACATATCCAGAATGGGTGATCAGCCCAGTGCCTGGTACGGCGGTGAAGAAGGAGGAAGTGAAATGTAGTGATGAAAGGGATGATAGGAAAATTCGCGGATCAAATTATCAATCCAGCATTCCCCTAGCGACCGAGGAAAACCGAGAGAAAACCTTCGGTCTGACTGGTCGGCCCCGAGGGTTTGAACCCGGTACCTCCCGAATGCGAGTCACAAACGTTACCGTCTGAGCCATCCGTTCGGTTAAAACAATTTCTTGGGGTGAAAAATTGAAAGTCCATTCACCATATCTTTACTACCTTCCTGGCCCTTAAGCGCGAAAAGTTTAGGTCTCCTGTTGGAATCCGTTTGTGGGGTATCACACAAGCAGAAAATGAGCATAGTTGTTAATAATTTAAGGATATATCAAACTATCGCTGCACAATTGCCACGGGCAGCAAAATCTACAGATAGGAGCGGTACAAAATATCAAAATTTTGCTCGGGTGTAAACCATACAGCGAGCTTCCATTTCTTCCTCTCTATGTGTCCAAATGGTCACGTGAACTAACGCAATTTTTCCCCAATGATTTATATGAAAGACGTTCCTCCTCCGACCACTAACCTGCAGTAAGAAAAGTGAAAAAAATGTACTAAGACATATTATGTATCAAAGACAGATATAACCAGCAGCGGCAGAGAATCATACAAAAGTGTTATTGTCAGTCATGATTAATTGTTCACAATATGGAGTGAATGTTCTAGTTGAGGTCTCGCGGTGAATTCCACGACGCAATAGGTTTCCTGTGCTGTTTAAATAAGGGAGATACTGTGGCAGCAGCCTGCACGTTCCGGCACTTTATCCTCAGGTAGTCAATTATGTAGGAGACTTAAGTGAACCTTGGAGCCCTCGTGTCCGACAGACAGGAAATGAAGGAGGAGTTTCCTCTTGTGGACGATCACCAGGTTAACGAGGGGGACTGTGAATTCTCTTGATGAGCCAGCAACTGCTGGTATCAATGTCACTAGCTAACCTGTGTCGGGAACTGTGTTCTCGTTAAGCGTACACTTGTGATAAAGCTTGCAACCCTCTCAAGTAGGAAATCGGGCTTTCAGTATCAGTGATGCTTATTTCTGGAAGTCGCCAAATCTTTAAGTGTCCATAAATACGCTTTAGTTGGCGGTCATAATACCATATTGAATTATATTGAAACATTTAATGCCATAGCCGGAATTCGAACCACGTATCTTCGGCTTATCATCGTATCACTGCTCTAGCCAACTGAGTCTTAATATTCTGTTAAACAACAAGGCGTTCTCAAATTCATTTTGAGATAACATGCTTATCATATTGGCGACTAAGCTCACTTGGTTACAACAGCGGCACGGTAAGCCAAAGGTCCGTGGTTGATATCTAAGCTATGTCGTTGAATTTTTCAATCTGATTCTACCTTTAACTTGTTCCGCTTAGTTTGCCTATAAGCCTCACAGCTTTGGCTCTTATTGGAACTCTGTAAACACAGGGCGGAGAAGACAACCATGCATATGTAATACTTGACTTGTGAATATGAAGACTGAATTAGCTCCAATTAAGCAGCAGCTAATTGCACGCATAGAAGATATGTCGAAGTTTGAAAATTACCACTGTGTTTAATACATACTAATTCAGAAGCTAAATAAATCCTTTTCTACCTTCTGTTTTGAGCTAAGCCAGTTTATTTCACCGCAAAAATCATTGTAAGTATAATACCACGAAAGACTTTGACAATATCGATAAATTCCCTGCCCTTTGACCGTGTATAGGCTAAAACAGAAAGGTGAATCCAATATGCAAAATTGTCACGGTTAGGACAATTAGCAGAGATCTTCGCGTTTACATACGAAAATTTCAGTAATGGATCTCGGTAAACCTAGACAGTCTCATACCTTGTCCGAGGTATGATACTTTACAACGGGTAAAAGCTTAACAGAAGCCGCCAATATCTCAGTTTGTATAAAAGAGAAAGTTACATCGCTGTTGAATTGATCCCCTCAATTATTTCCAAACTCAGCGCCACCGAATAGCACCATCTAACTGTAAGGAAAAGAAAAAATAAATAAACAAACGAGTAACCCAAAAATTTAGGATAAAAGCCTACATTATCACAGCAAACATACAAGTATTCTGTTGTTTTTAAATTATTGAATATGCAATTTCTCGCAACTAATTTTAGCTTTCTTTAGAAGTTGTTAAAAATAATACATACCTCAAAGAAATGGAGCGAGCGAATGGAAAATTGGTCACACGTCAAAAATGTTCAAGGAATAATTACTATCTGTAGAACAAGTGTTGATAGTTTACCGGTAATTTAATTAGGGTTAACGAATTGTCATGATTACTTTGATAGTGAAGGCGGAGTAAGAATTATTTTATGACAACAAACGTGAAGTTAAAAGCTAAATTAAATTACCAAGAGAGCTCATCTTTTACGAGTTGTATACGGTGAGATAATTGCATTGGGGAAACATGCAATTTTCTGTTCGTACTGTCATTATATAACCATTATCCTCATGTCATTGACATGTCCTTTTCACATTGCCTAGCAAAATGCACACAAATTTATTAGTTTTTATTCCAAATGGAAGCGGATAGATACTTGACATTATACTACGTTAATAACAACTGAACATTTGAGGTTATAACAACATGTTAGCTGAAATGAAGCAAATGGACGTAGGAGGGGAAAAATTGCCTTTTATATTTTAAGCGGCATACTTTGGATTATGTATTAGTATATCCATTGACCAGTCGAGTAAAATTGAATTCGTAAGAGTCCTGCGTGTAATTATCCATACTAATCTTACTAGAGCTTTTGATTTACCTAAGGAAGTAGGGTGGAATTTAATTGGCTATTTCACGGTTAGAAGAAAGTATAGGTACATCAAAATAGTGTATACAGCATGTAAACAGATATTATCTGAGCATTGTTTTTAGAATGACCGTATTGTTTTCACCGTTGCATTGAATTATCTGTGAAATGTGTAATATGGTGTTTTCTTAACAAGTCGGTATCCGTTTGGCTCTTATGACTAGCATTTGACGTATGATAGTGAATCAAAATGGCCGGGGCACTGTCTTTCAAGAAAGTAAATGTACGTTATTCGCGGGTCAGTATCATTCTACTCCATGGCATTCTCAACTAAAAATCAGGGCCTTCTTTGCAAGCATGTTCGTTTATAACTGCAGTGTGTTCGTATTCAAGTACAAGGGCTTTGTGAATAATTGTTAATCTTGTTGTATTATATTAAATGATATGTTTTGACCATTTCCGTGAGAAAGAATTGGACTTTTCTATGGTAAAAGAATTATCAAAATAGATTGAGTGGTTTTTAAGCTTAACCTACATATACAAACACACAATTTTTCTCTCATTTTATATATGTACGCGCGCACACACACACACGCACACACACACGCACGCCCACACACACAC
This sequence comes from Deroplatys truncata, assembly GCA_030765065.1. Taxonomy (NCBI): domain Eukaryota; kingdom Metazoa; phylum Arthropoda; class Insecta; order Mantodea; family Mantidae; genus Deroplatys; species Deroplatys truncata. Next base: position 244,334,743 of record CM060975.1, on the reverse strand, counting down.
ACACAAACACACACAAATACTGACTTGTTAAAATACTAAACTGTCTAGAAAAGTACTGTTGTACCATCTTATGATTACAAATATTCTGGTAGATGGCAGTAATGTGTTATGATCAGCCGTTCTTTCTTATCAGTTGTGCCAACTAGACAATTTTCATTGCACTCTGGAGATTACTAGTTAGATAAGCTTCGTTGATTCCGTTCCATTTTTATTAAAGGAGTTGCATACGTGACTATGCATAATCTCGCGGACGATTATCTACTATTCAAGAAGGAGTTGTTCATTTGGTTTCATTTTTACTTTCTCTGCTACGTACATAGTAGGTAGGGAAGGTATTGTATTCCATCCAAAAATTCAATATCGAGATTTCACCGAAAGTGTTTTGAGACACCTTAAATTTTAAAAACCGAAGAAAAGAAATTCTAGAAAAATGGCCGTGTTTGTATGTATGTCTGTGAGTTAGGTATTTAGGTTCAGTAGGAACCTTCCAAAGATGCGACACGAAGATTTTCAGGAAACTCCCCCACTGCAAACTACCCTGTACATGGAACATTTTTCGAAATGTTTTATTTTCTAAAAATGCCTAACGAATTTGATTAAAATGCTATAAAGATATTTAAGATATTTACATATGTAATGTGCAGATCTTGAAGTTTCTGGCAATAGGCTGTGAAGTCCTCTTCATTCGGAAGGAATTTTGTATAATCTTGTAGAAGTGGTAAACTTTAAACGATAGACGAGAACGTACTGCATAAAAAATGTAACGTGTTTAAAATACGCAATTTATTTCAAATAACTTTTTTTGATACATCGTACATTTCCGAGATATCAGTTATTAATGGTTCAGTTTGTTCAATACTTCATTATCTGTTTAAGTCCTGTGGATATTCAGTCTTTCTTGCGATTGTGTAGAAAGAGTACCTATGAGATGTTAAGGCCAGTATATAGCGTCCGGTTCTTAAACATTTGACTATCGCTGTTCCCTTTTTACCCTAACGAAGTGTGTAATATAGCTATTTCTGCAAAGGTTTATCTCGATTAAAAGAAGTAAATAGAAAAATAAATCGTAAGAATAATTTGCGCATCCACTAATAAAAAATAGAGTGTAGAAAAAGTTATGTTACAGCAACACATCAGATTTTTATTAAAACAATTGCATTTTATATTATGTAATTATTCATAATCTCATAGAGCAGAAGCTAGGGCCTAACCTAAATAATAGAAACAAGAAAAATGATACTAGCTAACGTAGGATGGTGAAATGAATTATTTATAAGGGACAATCATTGCAAATACATTTTTCAAATTTGAATGTGTGAGTGGTTGGTGGTTCAGTTGAAGTTATATTAGACGTGTGCGTAATATAAGTGTAACGAATTTGGATTTTGAATTGTTGGCAAACAAAGAAACAAATGCTCGGGGGAGATAAACGATAAATGCTATAGAAGTGATAAAATTGTGGGATAAGCAGCCATGATTGGTTGAAACATGTCATTCCGTATTATATTTTTGGTAAAAAGTAATAAGAGTGAAGTAGTCGCCATAACTTAATACATTCATTCGGAGATAAAAAGGCCATTTACACAATGCTGATTTTTTTCAGGTTAGGCAGTATGCATAATCTTTTACAATCGCTGTTTAAAACACAGGTCTACAAATGTCGCTATTCAAGTCGCGAAACATTGAAAACCATATGAAACAAGACATGAGCTTTAGACAAATCCCTGAGGCGAGTTCCTCAGGAGCTGAAGTTGGAGTTAAGGTGTCATCGTAGAAACTATGTAGAATTCGTAGAGCGCTTTTGTTTTCAACTTTTTCTACAAAGGTTCTTGACCACTTCGCAACATTGGCTCCACATTCGAGAAGCAGTAAAAGAAGTACGTCACGGCCCTATTGGTCATGTGTGTTTCCTTCTCAATGATTTTTTCCCCTTCCAAAGCACTCAGCCGCCAAAAGATGAGCTCTGTCTCGTGCTGTTCAATGATGGACACAAACACGCCCTTGCCCCTTTTCATCACAATCTAAACTCTAAAGAGTATGTATTGGAACTTTGCGCTGCGCATTTTGATTTCTGTGCTTGGTGATCTATCTCGATTGTCCGTTATACTTGCTGAATTTTGCTCATATAGCTTGGTACGAAACCTACAAGAATTCTTCGATTCATTGCAAAATGACAGCAAATATTATTTTAATATTGTGGTCATAGAGGTTTTACTGGAGCGGACAGTAATTTTCGCAGCCCAAATACACACCTCAGTCAGAGTGATTGGCATATTCCCACTACAGTTCGGAAAACAAGGGGAAAAGAAATGGCTATTGAACAACTTTCCGATAAGGTAGAAATGGCGCGCCTATATTTTATAAGAGAACCGTACTAGAAAACTCGACAGGAAGGGAGGCAATATCGGTTTTCTCTCCTCCATTGGAACGGCACCCAAGAAATGAAAACCTTGTCTGTAACCTCAACGTTGATGGTCGTATCGACCCGAACCCAGCCCTGAGGTAGTACATGCTGGGACATGACCTACTTCATTTATTCTGCCCAGGATTATTATCGATGTCGGAGAGAACGGCGATATTTAATCCATGTCATCTGTTCCAGATTGAGTCAGAAGATACGATAGATATCTGTATGCCTGAAAGTGAAGTGATTCCTTTTGTTAAAACGTAATGTGAGACGGTTCATCTGGAACAGTGCGCTAAAATCTTGGTATTAGCTATGAAGTAACGCAGTTCAGTTCTACTGATAAGATAGAGCCAAAGTAGACTCTCATGTGCAGCTAAGGTTATGCCTTTGGGGGTTTATTGCGAATTTATTCTATCTTCCTTGTTTTTATGCGTTTCTGCGCTGTTCGCTGACCAGGAGAAAAATATTAGTCGTACACTCACCATTATTTCTATTTAAAATGTATCATCTCAAGCTCTTTTAAAGTGCATTGCCTTCTTTGACAATGGAACGTCAAAATTATTTCTTTCTTGTTCCACTGCTTGCCATCGGAGTTTCGTTACCGTAGTATTTAGTTTCATTTCTCCTCTCGTTCAATTTTAATTATTTCTGCCTCTCGTGAGGGTATCGTAACGAGCATGCTGTAATTCTTTGTCCATTTTATCATTTTTAATTTGCGAAATTGTATTTGGTTTACCTTGTAGACGCGGTATTTTCATTAAGCGCTGAAACGGTTTTGTTTCGCAGTAAGAAGCAGCGCACTCCGAGTGTAGGAATATTCTGGTGGTAATCGTACTCTTTAGCAATGGCTCAGCAGTGAGTTGACATACTTTACTTAACCCCTCGCCATTTATCTCACTTCAATGCAACTCGGTTATTATCTGCTCTGGCTCACCTACAGCTGACCTGCGCGATAAAAGACAGGTGTCTGTGTCACGAGGCCATTTTGTGGTATTGCCAGATGTTACGAAAATTATGATTGTGCGGAAACTTCAATTGTAAATTGTGCGAAACCGTTGATTCTGCAAAAATATATGGAGAGGAAATATCTGCTCAGTTTGTTTTAAATTGGCCATAGCATTAAGTTGCGTTTTGAAATTCAGAACATCACATATGATAAATGAAATTCCGTTACAAACCGATTCTTTTATTCCAATCACTTTACTGTAGAGAGTTAACTCTTAATCTTTGGGCATCTAGGAATACCACTTCCAACCTGTACACCAAGATTCGGTTGACCTCGGATTATTGTATACGAAGCGCATGTGCCGAAATACATAAGTGCTGGTGTGTGCGTGTGTATGTACAAATACAAATTACGCATATATAACGGAAGACAGCATGTACAAGAAGACTTGTGTGAGTAAATGGAATTGGCGAAATAATTTTCTTCGTATGTCAAACGGTAAGCATACTACAATCTGGAATCTTATTGTGATACGATCAACACAATTATATTTTTTGGAAATACTTAGGCTATAAAACCTGATTTTTCAATTTCGTTTAAGGCTACTGAGTACTTGAACGAAGCTTGCTGATTTAGGTACACATCTTAAACGTATTAGAAGCATAAAACTAAAACGTTGCTTGTGCTTTCCAACTATCTAAATTAAGGGCGATTATTATGAACTGTAATGAATTATTGTTATTTTTATAGAAGCTATTAATTTTAATTTTTAAAATGTTGGTAGGGAAGAAAGAACTTGTATCGATTAAAGCAACCGTAGGTAATAATAGTCTAATTCAGGTGTAGTAAAACGTCTTGCCGTATAACCAGATATGCGACACGCATTACATCACCTACCAAAACGCAGAGTTCAAATGCACAGCCATCAAGACGACGGGAAGCGCTGGGAGTCCAATTGATTCTGAAGCTTGTGTTAGCCGCACCAGTTCTAATTTTAAGATTATTGCGTTTGGAACATACAGTAACAAGGTTAAGTTCTTCCTAAAATAATTTATATTAGAGTACTGTGTATTCAAATCCAAAATAAACCACCACATCAAATATCTCTTCATTGAGAATTCATCAATAATCAGTGGAAAAGCTTTTCAGCCAATAACTTGAGCCATCCGCTTTAAAACTGCATAAATATACCTTCTCTAATTCTGACTGCAATTTCTTTTTAAAAATATAGATAAGATGGTTTCTACATTTTCATGATTGACGCACAATATGCCTTTGAAGAAGACCTGTGCAAAATAATTGCCCAGAGTTACTAATCAAGAATTAAACATATATAAGATACTCCTTTCTAAGCAGAAGACGCCGAAAGCTAACATGAAAGTTACTCATTATCAGAAATTGCTTGCTAGAAAAACTCGAATGTTTCAGACAGCAGGCATTAACTTAGTATTTACTTTTGCTGCTTTTAATTACTGCATGTCTTAATTAAGGGCAAAATAAATGTCTGCATTTGTTTTCCGCACATATATAAATTTTTTCTTACAATTGCTAAAGCTACCTTTATTTGGAATATTGCTGCGATGTTTTTTTGGGGAGCAGATGGTTGATATACATCCACTGTCACGTAAAGAAACAAGTACCCCTTAAATGCTTCCGGAAATACTTAAACTGCTTCTTTCAAGCCGGCATATGTTAAGTAAATAACTGCACCAGCCATAGAAGAGAAATGCATGAAAAAAGAATCGACTTGGAGAAGTTACGCACCTGCGCGTACTACATGTCAAGTGGTTTTCAGCCAAACCCTCGGCACAAAGGCCTCTTGTTACAAGTGGAGCTTACACCTTCATGTCACACGTTGACTGGCTAACACATGCCGCAAGATGGTGAAAACAACCTCTAAACCAGAATGACAAAACTGTGCTGTCAAGAACGCTTTGTAGGAAACTTACTTTAATCAATATAAACCGCGTCGAGCAAAATCCGCATTTGAAACTGCATTACTCAAAGGGATAAGCCAGGGCAACATATTAAGGGTAGATGCAGGGATAAATGTATTAGCAAACACTTGTATTTTTCAAAGCCTATCGTATTATTTACCAAATGTTGCACAAGTTTGAATAAGATTTTAGGAACGTTATAGTAATTTTAAGTCGTTGGTATTCATCATATATGTTCTGTATTTTAAACACCAACGGCACCCTTCCCAATCATCCTTGTGAGATGTAACGTATTAATTGTAAGAAGTATATTTTCTGCGCTTACAGCGAGGATCTCCGGATTATAGATATGCTACCACGTGATTCGTTCTGTGCTAGCGGAGAGACTGCGGGAGATGGGGTTTACCGATGACGACATGGCCCCCAGGGAAGTCTTCGGCGTGTTGGCATCATTAAGATTAAAAATAACCCGATTCTGTTAGTTCCCACAACTTATTGGGTTTTAAAGGCATACAGAACAACCGTCAGAAGTTAATACTTCTACGAACCGAGAATCACGTAAGCACTATAAATAGAAATGCCTTCTTTCTGAAATAGGGATTAAACTGGCTTCTTGTTTTGCATAAGATTGGGGTTTAAAATCTGTTTATGCATACGTCTCTGTCTTCAAACGTCCCCTTCCTATTTTCCAACATTTTCAATATAGCTGAAGTATAAATCAAGTTCTTAAAATGCTTTTTATTTTTTGGGAGGGGCGATATTGACGTCTTAAATCTGCATATCCGAACAGCTATAAATGCATCTAAAACTTATTCGGTTTTGTCGAGTCCGGCAACCTTTTCGTTAAGGAAGCATTAATGTTTTTAAAAACTCCGTGCAGGGGCTGCTTCTTATTCCTCAAAATGATAAGTGTTCAAACATAAACTCTTCAGTTTGAGCTGTTAATCTGTGGAAATTACTGCATAGATTTCTTTGCGGTTTTCAAAGTTCTACTTACGTTTCTCCTGAAATATTTATCTATCGTGCGGAAGGTTTTCTATGGACACTGAACTTCTTAGTTCTTAGTTGGTCAACTGCAGATTATGACTTAAAGCTAGCACTTCTCTACCCTGCCCTGTCCGCACTTCCCCTCAAAGCCCCCCCCCCAAAATCGCAGGCTTGTAATAAATTCTAAGTACAACAGTACGTAAGGTTTAAGTTGAAACATGACCATTTTGATGCTACCTGACCGGTCTGGGAGGGGGGTGCGCTAATGACGTCCGAGTACTGAGAAACCCTGTCACAGTCACCCTTCACTGCCTAGTCTTTCAGTATTAGCTGTAGTGTTGTTGCCAATTGCACTTTTGGCAGTGAAATATGGAAAATATCCCGATGTCTTCGGCCATCCTTGCTTCGCTGGCTTTCGTATTGTTACAAGCTGGTGTTGGTTGTTCTCTTCTACATTTCAGGTTTCTACGTAACCCAGATTTTAAATAGTAAGCTTCAATAACAAAGGTTTTGAGATTAGGCAGTTGAGGATTATCAACTGTTGTGTGGAGTATAGTGCTATCTTTTTGTACTTTCCGTGTTTCAACTTCAAACAAATGCACTATAGTAGACTGCGCAGCGGCCTTGGACCGTGCGACAACATATTGAGCGTCCGAGTTGCGCACAAACAGGTGGCAAGTCTCGGAAAGCTGAAGTGAAAATTACAAACTTAAATGCTTTATTTACCTTCATAGCAATAGGTGTTGAAAACGATTATCTAGATTGTGATTACATTCATTGTGTCTCTGTCGTCTAGCTTCTTTTCAATCAGACACAGCGATTGCTGAAAACGTCTGTGCATTTCACTTTATTTGCTGCCCTGCTATAGATATTGCAACTTCTGGAAATTTACTATGGCATTTTTTCCCCCAAGACTGTCTTGCAGAAGAGTATTTCATATGTACATCTTACAGAAAAAGGAGCAACACACAATTTTATTTTTAACCAACGATAAACTTCCGTCCCATGTAATTACCACAATTCCACTGATGAAATACCCACGTCGTTTGCCGTGAGTTTGAGAACGAACTTAGCGATACATGTAGCAATTGTCGTCCAGTTTAAGACCTTAGGGCATCGTTCTGGTCCTAACTCCAAACTCGGTATTTAAAAGACCTAATGCACAACTTGTGCAAGTTGAATTCATATAATGTGACCCATGTTTCATAATGTTTGCTAGTTATAATGCCAGGTTTTTATCTAGTTTTAAATGTTTTAAACATGATGGAAATGCAAAAGTTACCTGTAGATTTTTAATGCTTCTTATATTGAGCGAATTCAAAGCTCTTAAATCTCAAACAGAGGAAACGGGCTTAAAATCATTACATATTACTTTCGTTTCACACCATCTTGGGCCCATAATTAGGAAATAATGAATCTCAGTGCTGCAATTTCAGTGTTTAACTAAAATGTAAATGTATATTTTCATAGTAATAACCAGCAATTATTAGGTGTTTGATCCGCTTAAGCTTTGGTTTGCATTTGAGAGTTGAAGTGTCAGCTCTCAGATTTGAGCATTATAGTAGCGCCAAGCGACTAGGTAAACCACAAGTAAACTAAGTGCCCACAGTATCTAAATTTAAGTGGACATGAAAACTTAGTTATTATACAATAGTCAGTGTACAGCACTATATTGATGTTTGAGAACCAAACAACAGAAACAAAAGCAGCACAAGCAAAAACGGTGAAAAAAGAAGAAAATAATGAAATCACTGAAACAGGAATGAACAGTAAAGGTCAACCTCAGTCCGATCCATAGGGAACACAATTGCCTGTATCAGTGTTATAACGAGAGAATGTTTCGATTGTGATAATTCTTGATAACTGTTAAGAGTTATCTTCGAGACGGACAAACGCCTTGAAATATTTCCAAACATTTTAGAAATTAGGAGGTAGAGTTTCATATTCATGTCGCCAAATGCCAATTCCGTTTCGGTGAATATTAATATCAGAGGATTTTTTGGCACTTTATTGCGAACATAAATGTTTAATGACGTGCATATCAAAATGGGTAAATGGGGAGACTAATTGAGCTGTTGGATGGAGGAAGTAAGTTGTTTATCGTGTAGACATCACCAAATTCAATCTGATTTTGCTGCACTTTATTAATTAGTATTTTTGGATCATTTTGACAACACTTGTGGGTACACTTAGGTCTTATAATCTGGCAAAAATGATAAGCTATCCTAAATATTCAAAAGCTTCAATACTTATTTGTAATCCCTAACATCTTAGCATTGTTAGCCTATCCAGATTATACTACTCTCGACTGTCAAAAGTTACCTCTACACTAATTTTCAATCCCTTACTTACAGAATGCACCCATGCAATACTGGCAGGACAGCTGATCTATAGTTTATTTATCAATACTAATACTATAAAGAGAGAAATGTTAGTGTGTTTTGGTGAGTGGTAATCTCGAAAATCACTCAACCGATTTTTACAATTCTTTCACTATTGAAAATCCCTATTCTTTCTTACGGATATGGACTATAAAATACCTAATATCTTTGTATTTCACAGCTACTTTCTGATGTTTTGCGAGTTGATTGTCATGTAGTTTGTTCGATTTGCTCTTAAGAGTTTGTTAATTATCATAATTTAAAAAGTTTGTGTTCACCCAAAAATGAATTTGACTGGAGAACATTTCCGGGCTATGATGTTATACGATTTTAATCGTCATTAATGCCTAAACAATGTGAAGATCGGTTTAAAAATGCATTTGACGAAGAAGCCTCGTCTAAGGCAACAATTTTAAGTATAATTGGTACAGCGTTTTCAAAAGAGATCCTTTTTTCTTTCTTTTTTCCTCTCTTTCTTAGTCTTGAATTTCGTGAAGGACGCCCAAGAACTGCCGTTACTGATTAAAATATTGCCGCTGTTCGAGCAATGCTGGAAAAAGATCGACGGACATCTTATGAACTTATTCGGGCGACATTGGGCGTTCGTATGAATCAATTCCAAAACATTTTACATCAACAGTTAGACGTGAGAAAACTTGGTTGTCGATGGATTCCACATAAAGTGACTCCCTATCAAAAACAACAACGCATTCACTGGTGCAGAAAAGCTCTTGAAATATCCTAAGTTTCAGACTATCGTTACTGGTGATGAATCTTGGATTTTTTTTATAACCCTGAAAAGAAAAGTTAACCGGCTCAATGGCTCTTTCGAACAGAACGTAAGCCTACAAAACTCCGACGAATTGGCAGTGCTGGAAGAAGATTGTTGCTAAAACAATCCGTTACTGCCGATTGGTACACAAATGACGCTTTACAGCAAATTTTAGAAAAAGTTCCTGAAAACGCTCAAAAGCAAAAATAATGGTAACATTAAGATAGTAATCGTCGCATACAGCAAAACTAACACATGAATATCTGGATGCCGTGGAATGCTTTTCCGTCATCAGATTAAGCATGGAACATTATAAAAACCTGGTTTCTGAAGTGCCTCAGGAAGAGTGACATTATTGCTTTAAGGATGCAAAAAAAGTATTGATGTTAAAGGAGAATATTTTTAAAAGCAATAAAATCATTTACAATTTTTATTACTAATCGTGTTTGATTTTTTAAAAAAATTCACCGTTGCCCTTGTAATTGCCAAGAAGACTCTGATTTTGTTTGAGATTGCCACGAAGGTGAAAATAGTTATTACTCCATAAAAATGCTGTAAAATAAGACAAATGTCGCCGATATTTCATTCCAAACAACATATAAAGATGATTTTGCAACTAAGAAAACGGAACACGCAATAAAACAAATCTAATCTCCTTATAACGTAAGGATACCTGCGATACCAATGCCAAAATATTTTAATAACAATGTGAAAGTTTTGCTTTATTTCCTTTATGCTTATGTTGCAATCAAGTTAGTTGGCAGAGAATGCTAAATAATTGTATAAAGATAGAAAATTGCTAAGATTAGAAATCATCGGACCGATAATTTCTAAATAACTGAGAAGATTATCTTCTCCATGGTCGCAGACTATGTGTCTTTGCTAAAGAGGTGGTTTTTGGCCTGGGAGTGCGGAATCTTCATATTCACCAGCTTCGCCTCTGTTTCGTTGGGTTTCTGCATTATGTGAAAACTAAGTATTCTTTGTATTGTATAATTACGAGATCAAAAAACGGTACAAAGGTTTAAAATGTCAAATACTGTTATTATCTAAAAGCTTACTCTATCATTCCGATGCTTGTTTCATCGCCAAATGCTTCTTCTAGGCTATGCAGCATCTGCAAATCTTGGAAGACTGTCGTGGGGAGGTTAAGGGTCTCATGCACTCCTTTTGCGGGAATGTCAGCGGATTTTTCATCAGTTATTGGGAATAGCCGATGCTGTACGAAATTACAAAGGGGAATATTCAACATAAAAATCCTCTAGATCATTGTACAATAACTACATAAAGAACGGCGAGAGGTAAATGAAATTAATTAATTCGAAATTAGAATTTAAAAAACTAGTCGTGCAACGCCGGTTGAGTCAGCTAGTAAAGTACAACATGAATTCTAGAAGCCGAACAATTTAAACAGAAAAGTGTTGAAAATTGGGACGATGCGGTTGGATATGGCAACACTCTTGAGATAGTCCACTTCCGGTCATGATAAAATGGGAAGATCGCCGACCGAGTGAAAGGAATGCCTGCTCCGGAGAAATTTTCAAGTTTAATGAAAACGTTTTTAAATGCGATGAACGGATGAACCTCAGAAGGCTTCCTGTTGCAATACAGAGTTCCCTGTTCTCGATAGACGTATGCTTTGAAATCGCTTGGAGCTGCAGTACTCCACATCGGGGAGGCGTGTGAGGTGAGAGCGTTTTCTGTTCATCAAAAATTGAGTTTTATTTAACTGCTGTGGTCCTTAGCGTCCCATTCTACACTGGGCGTGACAGACCGGTAATTTTGTTCAGAGGCCTCTCTATCAGGCTTGAGGTTCCTTTACGTGCCGTAAATCTAGACACGGGACCACCGGCTCTACTTCCCTTCCGAAGGAAGCCAAGCTACGGATTTTTACGCCCGTAAAAAATCCATCGCCCTCCGCCGGGTTTGAACGTGCGACCTGGGAACTAGCACTACGCCACGGAGGACGACTTCTGTTCATCAGCAGATATAGTTTGCATAATAGCCCAGGTGCTTAAGATTTGTTCCGAAAGCTTCCGCGGTATCACTTGATGCATTACTCTAATTTTGTTGACTTAATCTAGGTATATAAATTCAGCTATTCAGTAGTAGACGAGTAATTACGATAGCCACAGCTATAGAAGGAGAGCCTACAGTAATCGAAAATGGTCAGGCCAAGGGGAAACTGCTTTATTTGTTCATAGCGGTGTTAAGCTTCGTTTTGACAAGAAGCTAAAGGGGGTTGTGGAATGGCCCTACTATTTTTAAATTAAAATAAATACAATAAATGAAAACTAAGTCCCAGTAAAATTTTCACCACTGTCCTTCAGAGAGACATAACGAAACTACTACCTCGACTGTGGAACACAACGTTAAAACCAGAGGTACAATACCTTGTCAAAAGTTGTGTAAATAGTTATAAAGAATTTTTTTTAAAGAGATTGATTGAAAGGTACATTGCGTGATCAAAAGTATCAGGACACTTGGCAGAAAATGACGTACAAGTTCGTGGCGACCTCCATGGGTAATGCTGGAAGTCAACACGGTGTTGGCCCACCCTTAGCCTTCAACGCTGTCATCAAAACTTAAAAATTTAATTAAATTTTGATGACAGCTTTCACTCTCGCAGGCATACTTTCAGTCAGGTGCGGGAAGGTTTCTTGGGGAATGGCAGCCCATTCTTCACGGCATGCGGAACTGAGAAGAGGTATCGATGTAGGTCGGTAAGGGGCACGTAGTCGGCGTTCCAAAACATTCCAAAGGTGTTCTATAGGATTCAAGTCAGGATTCTGTGCAGGCCAGTCCATTACAGGGATGTTATTGTCGGTAACCACTCCGCCACAGCCAGTGCAGTATGAACAGGTGCTCGATCGTGTTGAAAGATGCAATCGCCATCCCCGAATTGCTCTGCAACAGTGGGAAGCAAGAGGTGCTTAAAATATCAATGTAGATCTGCGCTGTCATCGTGCCATGCAAAAGAACAAGGGGTGCAAGCCCCCTCTAGGAAACACACAACCACACTATAACACCACCACCTCCGAATTACACTGTTGGCACTACACACGCTGGCAGATGACGTTCACCGGGCATTCGCCATACCCACACCCTGCCATCGGATCGCCACATTGTTTACCGTGATTCGTCACTCCACACAAGGTTTTGCCACTTTCAATCGTGTAATGTTGAAGCTCCTTACACCAAGCGAGGCGTCGTTTGGCATTTTCCTGCGTGATGTGTGGCTTATGAGCAGCCGCTCGACCATGGAATCCAAGGTTTCTCACCTCACGCCTAACTTTCATAGTACTTGGAGTAGATCCTGATGCAGTTTGGAATTCCTGTGTGATGGTCTGGACAGATGTCTGCCTATTACTCTTTACGACCCTCTTCAAATGTCGGCGGTCTCTGTCGGTCAACAGACGAGGTCGCCCTGTACGCTTTTGTGCTGTACATGTCCCTTCACGTTTCCACTTCACTATCACATCAGAAACAGTGGACCTAGGGATGTTTAGGAGTGTGGAAATCTCGCGTACAGACTTCTGACACAAGTGACACCCAATCACCTGACCACGTTCGAAGTCTGTGAGTTCCACGGAGCTTCCCATTCTGCTGTTTCACGATGTCTAATGACTACTGAGGTCGCGGATAATGAGTACCAGGTAGTAGGTGGCAGCACAAAGCACCTAAGATGAAAAACGTGTTTGTGAGGGATGTCCGAATACTTTTGATCACATAGTGTACCTTGGCAAAAACCAGCAAACGGAAACAGTGTTTAATGCTAGTAAGAGGAATTAAGGTGTGTGATATCTTCTAACGGATATAGATAGAACATTACGCAGAAAAACAGATTAAGAACATATTTCTTAAAAAAAAATTAGGAAGAAAGGAAAGAAACAAACCGCATGCTCTATACCTACTTAAACTCTAATAAATAGCCATACGGATAAACAATATTTGCTCAAGTATACTTTAACCAAAATTGATGATGTACGTTAATCAATCACTAGATCACACCTGCATACATTTCTTAGCCGGCCCTGTGACTGTTTATGCGAGAAGAGAGTAAAGATATACCTAGGCAATTAGAAAACCTCGGAGCGCCTAGTGCCTACTTTGCTGAGGTTGAGTCTTGAGGTCATGGTGCATCTCGGTGTCTCCGAAAACGTTACCTACTGACGGTAAATTGCATAGCACTGTTTCTGTCTGTATTATATATTATTCTATAGAGAGATATACTATATTTTAACTGCCACAGGGGATCTCAAAAGAGGACGCAGAACAAAAATAGAAGCAAAAGATTATTGGTCCCTCCGTCCCTCTCTCTTGGAAAAATAAGGTCTTAATATCTGATCTGCTCCAAGAGACGCATCGGGAATTCAATACCTATATAATTAGCTATCGTATTTTGATGTCTAGCTCTAAAGGAGAAACAAATTTCCTTGAAGGAAGGCAAGCTACATCTTAAAGAATGAACATTCTGAAGAAAAAGGGAGATTTTTAGATTCCTTTGAGCCTCGGTCTCGTGGAGTGTTACACTGAATAATGTATGTTAGGACAAATGGAAAAACACTGCTGAAAGTCAGCTTCGGAAAAGTCAACTTTAACATCATGGTAATGCGTCCCTAAAATGTCTGATTTATAAAAGCGAAAATAGCCTCGCTGTTGCCTACGGTGGCCTTTTTGTTTTCTCGACCGACTGGAAATGCAATGTAAAATCCAGTGAAAAAGTAAACTGGAAATACCTTACAAATATAATTGTATTATTGGCTGGCCTCGTAGCTGTTCGTTATAGCACCTATCTGCTGTGCGAGGGGTCCCGGGTTGGATTCCCAGTTGGGATGGGTGGGAATTATACTCTATCCTCCCCATCGTCTGGAAGTATGATTGTGAATGTGTGTGTGTGTGTGTGGGGGGGGGTCTAATGTATAAAACCCAAAGAAAAATCAGAAATCCAATAACTGTAAAGCCAGACGATGGTCGTCACTTTTGAAGCCGCACCCTTTGCTTCAATATCTGCTGTTGATTTTGCTGTCGGCTGCCGCAAGTTGACTATGAGATCTTTCTCGTAGGGTATGCGTGGGCGGCTGTGAAAGGATAACATCAATTGAAATTGTCTGAGATATTGAATGTGATCTAATACTTGAGCTATTGAAGCGAGTTGCCGACCTTTTGAAGATAAACAGTTAAACTGATTTTGAATCGTGCGCTGGAAACTATAACAATTAACGTATTATGCCTGCTAACTTCTGCAGTATCAAGTTTACGATTTGCTATAACTTTACGCAGTAAAAGAATCTAGAAATGTAACTTGCCGTGAGTCACTAAAATGCTTACCGGCAAAACCCCTTCCGATGGCCGCTAAATCTGACACAAGCGCGTCACTGAGCGTTTAAAATAGCACACGAGCAATCACCAGATTAAGTGGCTAACTCTCAAGGAAGTGTGTCACAAATGTATGCACGAATGTGTGCACGAGCAAATGAGCATCTGTTTAGAATGCACACTCTTGTATTAACTCAAGCTCCGCCTACATTTTACTTCTCTCCTCAAGGTTCTTTCATATGCGCTTCAATCTCAAAACTCCTACGTACACGTATGCGACACTGTTACTTTGTTGCTATGGGGTACCGCCCTGAATCTCAGACTTACCTTCCGTTTTTCTTTTGCAGAATTCTGGTATACGAAACCGTTCAAACGTATTGATCTTATAGTCAACTACATTCCAAGAATGTTTAAGCTAATGCTTTCGTTCGCTGTTACTAACGACTTTGCATGGCTCACTAATTACCTTTTTCTTCGGACAAATCTTTCAACTCAAGCTTATTATATTAGTTGGTTTAATGTACAGAAATTATTTATATTTTCCCGTCAATAATTACGGTATCAGAGTGGTTCAAACCCGGCGGAGGGCGATGGAGTTTTTCGGGCGTAAAAATCCTTAGCATGACTTCCTTCGGAAGGGAAGTAAAGCGGGTGGTCCCGTGACGTAGATTTAGGGCATGTAAAAGAACCCCAAGCCTGATAAAGATGCTTCTGAGAGAATGGGACGCTAAGGACCGCAGCAGTTAAAGAGCGTCCATAAATAAAACCCAATTTAATTTAATTTAACGGTATCGGAGTATAAGAGTTAACGTGTATTCAACGTGTATTGCCGATAGGCAATGTATTCCAAAGGTAAAAGGCCGTCGATAATGGCCATTACAGTTAAAGACTGGTATAAATGGGACAATATATATATATATATTTCCTCAAACAAAGTTTATCCTAGGTTTTAGTAACTTAAGTTTAGAACCTTTTATTTAAGAAAGATATTATCTTAAATCAAGTCCAAAACCAAAATTAAAGGGGGAAAATTCTAAGGGGAAGCAACGGGGCATGTCCAAATGTGATCGTGAACCTCTACTATCCCAAGTTTTCAAACTTACTAAACAAATATTACGAGTAATCTGAATTTCTCTCCACGTCCAACTCGCAGTCATCCCACATCATGAGTAGTTCTTTTATTTAGTATACGTTAATCACGAAAAGTGTTTGAACTCTTTCAAATTAGGTATTAAGGACTTTTGACGTGAAATAGCTAAGGGCTAGAATGTGGAAGCTGACACCTACTTACTGAGCAGAAGTCAAACGCCTAACTCTTTATTTGCAATAATGTAAATTGTGAATCTGTTCGTTTTATAATCTTATGATATGCTTCAGTTGTACATTAACGTATGCGTATGGTCTAACCTGAAAGCTAGAACATACCAATAAGCCCATATCGTAACTTTTAGCGAAAGCTTCATAGTTAAGCTAACCAAGGAAAGGGACATCGTTACACGAACACATGTGCGCGTGTAGGGACTGGCTAAGGAAGGTGATCAGGAAGGATATTGGTGTGGGTTCCAAAGCCAGGAGGGGACCACCCAGAAGTTCCTGGATGCAGGGGCGTGTCCAGTATGATAAAGACAAAATAGAGTTGGACAGCTTGACCAGAGAAGATGGCCCGGCGATACAAACGCTAGACATTCTTGCACCTCAAAGCTGTTAAATAATGACAATAATTTGAAGTAAGTCATTTCACGCAAGAAAGAACCTGCTGTGATAGACAATCTTAAGCACAAACTTTATATAGAAAGAGCTAATGTTTAAAAATCCCTATATGTATGCAGCGGGTGAGGGATGATGGACGATTACCAACTCAACTCTTAGATCTTATGACCGTTTCCATTCCGTTCAACAGAACATCAAAACATGTTTACTTTCATTTTCTTTTATTAAAATAAGATCGTCCAAAATCGTATTACTGATATTTAAAAACAGAATTGGAAAAAGAATAGATTAAAACAAAGAAAAATCTCGGCATAGAACTGTAAACATGTCTCCATTAAACAGATAAAAGTTGTGTCCCATAAAGGAATTACTCCCAGAAATTATACCTATGCGCAGAAATATATGTTAAAAGAGTAGAAGGCGTGCCCAAGTTGAAAGGTATGAGCACATTTACATTTTCTTATACCTTCCAGGATAGTAGAGGTTCACGATCACATTTGGGCATGCCCCGTTGCTTCCCCTTAGAACGGCGGAGATGACTGAATTTGCATAGTGGGTATTGTTAGTTAGCTTCTTACAGATCGTCTATTTCTGGGACTAAGGCAGAGATTTTTCCACGTTTGACGTTGGGTATGCATTTTATTAAAAACATTTAATGTTAGAAGTTCTGATATAGCGCATGAATTCAACATTGCCTTTTTTACAAAATGTTGTGTGTGCGCTCGCGCTTTTCTGATTGTTTTATAACCTCATCAGTTAACATTTTACCATAAAACTTTTTTTTTATTTTGAAAAAGTTAGCTCTAACAATTTTAATTCAAATACAAAGAATAAACATCACCTGATTTTTCTGAAATTTTGTCTAGTGCTTTTAATAATCAAGGAATTTTGTATAACTAGAAAACCGTTAGAGTTAGAATTATATTGATCGCTGCCGTCAATGCAGTACCTTCAATATATTGATTCTTACTTTCTCGAGCACCTATATAACAGTAACAGGAAGTGTTGCATTCCACCCAAACATTCGATGATGAGAACTCTCTGAAACTGAATTTGAGGTCCCTGAAGAAAACAAGAGAGAAAGAAAGAATAAAGTCTTGTTAGAAGAAATTTCGCTGTGTGTGTATGTATGTGAGAGAGAGAGAGCGAACATCAACTCAAAAGCCTGAAAATACCCGATTGGGCCATTAAGCTATGCGAAAAATTTTCAAGAAATTCTCCCAAACTACCCTTATATGGAAAATTTTTCTTTATTAAAATAGCATATGCCCCAGATAATTACGCGACTAATACATTGCATATTTGCGAATAATCGGTGAAGTCGTCGACATTTGGAATCAATTTTGTATAACTAGTGCACCACAGAGATAGAGGAAAACCTTGGTATACAAAAACTGTATATCTCTTTAAAACAGTAAATTTGTTTCATATAATTTTAAATGTGACATCATAGCCATTTCCGAGATATTCGTTACTGTTTTGAATTTTGCAATACTTTTTAAACTTATTTTCAGTTGTTTCTCGGGATGTCGTGTCAAGAATGTGGAATTTCAAAGCCAGCATTTAGAGTTAAAGATTTGACTATCTCTACAGCTTTGTATATCCCCCTGGTACCTACAACGAAATGTGTAATGAAACTATTTCTGCAAACTATTTCTGTCAAGTCATAGGGAAAGTCATGTGAGTGTAACACATCAGAACTTCTAACATTTTAATATGTTGCTGCATTATAAAATGTTTTCAAGTGGTAATCGGTTCATTTATATTTAAAGTATGTTTACAAGGTTAGGTAGGCGCTTAAATATAAATATGTAAGTAATATGAAGAGCGAATTTTGAAGACCACGTCTCTCTCTACTTCAAAGTTAGGATTCTGTCAATTAGCAGCTGTTGCATTCACAACAGGAAGAAGAGAGATTTGCATGTCCCTAGGAATGCTAGTTAGTAATAAAGTGGGCTATATGAGAAGTTTGCAGTGTCGTTTGTTTCCTCGCCGGCCAACACATGGACAGAAAGAGGTTGATGTTGAACACGTCTCTATAAAAGTGGCCAAGGAAAGCCATTTCGCGGTCATAAACCGGATGACACCACTCTGATGGAGACGCCCGTCCTAAACGATCAAGTGGAGGATGAGGAGCCATCGCGACTCAATCCCGTTTTATTCCCCCATCACCATCTGCTCTCGCATTATGCCAACCCAGATATTACTTTTCATTCAACTTCCCAACTCTTATACTCCACCGCGTTCCAAAAGATTTAGGGGATGGAAAACCAGGAAATCGCAGCAGGCAGAAGGCTCATGATGTAGTTAGAGCCCACACTGGAAAGTTGAGCATCTCTGTCGTTCCCCAGGCTCTTCAAGTTGTTCAGTACGCTTACAATCACAAAATAAATGTTCCACCTCCTATAGTGAATTCTATCTCAGTACGTTTTGATATAGATTTATTTCAGGCAGGGGCTAATTTAAGAGCCATTCTAAAAGCGAACCTCAGAAGTAGTTTCTTAAGGCTTAACGGTTATCTTCGACTGACTGGTAACTAGACAAGGCGCAGTATGAAGAAAGCTTACCAAAACATGAAATTCCATTATCCACTTCAAGAATTTTTGCCTCGTGAGAGTAAGTCTGTTTATCTAGTGGAGAGTCTACCTCTATATTGAAATCCAACAGGTTTACATGAATAAATTATCTGCAGAATACGTTTTCTGGAATTCTCTTTAAATGCTCTTACTAGTTTCTCCTTATTTCATTTATGTCCACGTTTTCTACTGTTTAGGTACCCATAGTAAATAGAGAAAGTGCTGTATTCTATCCAAAAAAATTCCATATTGAGATATCAAAAAATATGTTTTGAGGGTTTGGAAAAACGTTCAGCATCTTCCAAAGTTGCGGCACGAAGATTTTTAACAATATCCCTCTAACTTAAATTACCCCAACATGAAAAATATTCCGTTACTTTTCGTTCGTTCGTTCGTTCGTTCGTTCTTTCTTTTTAGTAACCGCTAGTAATTTTGATTAAAATAGCATACGTTTAATAGGCTAACATCACAAATAGTATATTATTCGTATCTTGCATTTTCTGCTACACTCTATGAACTCCCGCCGTTCTGAATGAGCTTTTGTATAGCTGGTAAACCGTAAGAGAGAGGCAAAAACACACTACATAAAAAAGTGTAATGTCGTTCAAACACAAAATGTGTATCGTTTATGTGACATTTGTCATTTCCGAGATATTTGTCGTTATTCGTTTCAAATACTTATACTTTTTTGAAGTGCTGAGTCACCATTTCTATGTTTCTGGTAGTCCTGGGAAGTGTGGAATTTCAAAGCCAGCATATAGTGAACTCCTTACAGAAATTATTATCGCTTCAGCTTCCTATATCCGCTTTGGAAACAAATAGAAGAATATGGTTCTGTAACAGTAGTTATAGAAGAGTGGGCGTAGAAAGTAATGTGAAGGTAATATGTATACTAACAGATTTTTTTCTATTACAACAAATATTTGTAATTCTTCTCTTCTGTGTTCTATTTCATATCCAAGATAAAGTAGCTTGCCAGCGGTATAGAAAATCTCATTTCAGCAGTTTTCTGCTATTTGTACTAATCTTCCCGTTCTCAGAGTCGTATGGTATTTAATGGGCTGCCATTACTTTGTAAATTATAAAGCTCCTACATTTAGATGAAATAATCACTGGTTGCTGGGCAACCATTAGTAACAATACGCTAAATTCTTTTTCAATACTTCAAGTTACAAAACAAAGGAAAAAATTGTATCATGTCAGTGTTTGTTGTATTTGTGCTATGAAAAACATCACTCCACATCACATGACGTAATGGGAGCACATTTAAGCCTAGCATTTCGTGGTATTCCACTAGTATTATATCCAGCTACTTTACTAATTGGATAAAGTAGAATACGATATATTCTTTTGTTACAATAAATTAAAATTTCATAGAAAGAGCTTCTGCAAATGTAATCTTCCATCAGAACCCAACATACCGGAATGTTGCAAGCAGTTTACATGGAAAATTATCTGTATAGAATGTCTAGGAAGCCGGATTAATTGCTAGTGGAGATGTTGCCGACGGGAGATAAAGTCGTGCAGAACATAAAAGAATCACAAAGTATTAATTAATATGAAGGTTTTCCGTTAATATGAAATTTTACGAAATGCAACATTTTTAGCATACAATTTTTTCATTGCAAATTGGACGAAACCTTGTTACCATAGCGCCAGCAGCCGTGGTTTAGAACATGATGTTTCATGTTTTATCTGCTTACTAATAACACGGACCTGTAAAATTAACGGCCACTTTTCTAAATGCTTATACTACATACAGAACTTTCTGGTTAGCTAAATCCAAAGGTGAGCACAGTTGTTTTCCCATCCCACACCATTTTTTGCAGCATGCATTGAGGCCTCTTGCCACATTATTAAATTGAACGGGCGAAAGAGATGAAATAAAACATGTTCCATGGCAAGCATTGAGGGTGTATTTTTACTTTCTCTACTACGTATAGTAAGTAGGGGAAGTATTGTATTCACCCAAAAATTCGATACCGAGATTTCACCGGAAATATATGTTTCGAGACCCTCTGAATTCAAAAAAGGCATTTTTGGAAACGTGTGTGTGTATGTGTGTGTGTGTGTGTGTGTGTGTGTGTGTGTGTGTGTGTGTGTCTCTGTGTCTGTGTCTGTGAACAGCATAACTCAGAAACGAACAGTCGGATAAACACCAAACTTGGTATTTAGGTTCAGTATCTTCCAGAGATGCGACACGAATGCTTTCATGAAAAGCCCCTCACCCCAGATTACCCTTTACATGGAACATTTTTCGAAGATTTTAATTTTCTCAAAAATGGCTCTAACGATTTTGATTAAAGTATCATATCTTTAAGACATTTTTATGGCAAATAAAATGTATATCTTGAATTTTCTGGGAATGTCTCCAAAAGTATTCTTCATTGTGAGCGACTTTTGCATAACTGGTAAACCATAAGAGATAGACAAAATTTTACTACACAAAAAAATGTAGATCGCGTTAAAATACACAATTTATGTCGTATACATTTTCGAGATATTAAATTTTCCAATACTTTACATTTTCTCAAATGGGAATGCGTTATTCATTTTTTTGTCCAGGTAATGCAAAGAGAATGGAATGAGCCACATACCAACCAGCTCTTAAAATATTTGACTATCGCTTAAAACCTAAAAATTCCCCTTGCATCTACAAGAAAATTAGCAATAAGATTAACATCTCGATATCTCGATTAACATGAAGCATATGGAGAATAAGCGTCTGTAAAAATAGTTGTACAAGAGTAGAGAAAATTATGTGAGTGTAACACATCAGATTTTTTAAAAACTATTAGATTGCCATAAGTAACTACTCACTTTTACTCAAGTGCTTTTTCTCTAGATAGTGAAACTGGTTGTTCTTTCTCTTGTTTCTGGAATATTACTGTGTTACATCCGTGTTTGTCCTTGCAAAATGTCGTCCCTCCATACCAGAGATGTGATGAAAACGTTGCCCTAGATGATTTCACAATTTTTCAGGGGTAAAAACTCAAGAACTCAGGAAATCAAGTTTTAAACGTTGAGCATTCCAAAGTTTTGAGTCTCTCCTACATATGTAGTTTCTTCCAAGACATAGTTGTGGACCATCTTGTTTCCCAGCAGTTGGTGACCAAACTTTTTAAGGTTTTTGACTCTTCTTTCAATTTCAGTCATCATATGAAGAACATCTTCATCTAACATCAGTTTTCTTAATTCAAGGCCAACAAAAATTTTATCCCATACCTATTGATATTTTAATCTTAGACGCCATTAAAGAAAAACTTACATCAGCGAATGTTTTGGAAATGCTAAATGCAACCAGAACTATTTTCTTCCAACAACCGGTTTTGGACCCGGTTGTATAAAATTCGTTGACTTCACAGGCCATTTATATAGCATTAGGATATGTTTTAACTGTCTTAGCAATCTGAGACTTAAATATTTTAGTTACAATGGTTAATAATTTCAAATGGTTAATAAGTAGGAAAATATATAACGTAAAATGTGTATGGTGCGAGATAATTCTTTGAAAATCTTAGGTCCGTAAAAGCTGCATTAATTATGAGATTTTATATTTACTCAAGTTTGCGTGCGCGCGCCACACGCGAACACACATTTTTTTAAATTCAAAATGCTTATTTCAGTTTAGTATAACACGTATTTCTAGAGAATTTTCGACATCTAATTATTGTGTCGAATGCCACGCTGTTTCTGCATAGAATGGGATATTTTATACTTTTACCTTTTGTTATAATTAATGTGAGGCAATAGTGGATATTGCCTGCATCTGTGGTGTGGGGATAGCGTGTCTACCTCACATTCAAGAGGTTCCGAGTTTGAATCTCGGTTAGGGTAAGTTGCCCGGATAAGGTTTCTTTCCGGGATTTTCCTATCCTGAAAAGACGAATGTTAGGTAACTTTAAGCTCTATGGATGGATCCCGGGTTCATTTGACCGTCATTAACCCGATATGATTAAAGGACGCTTAAAAAAAAAGATAGGTAAAGTCGTGACTGATAAACACCAAAATGCTGCTCTGTGGCTCTATGAGGTGAACACGTGTTTTCCATTTCTAAATAAAATCCATACTAAACTGAAGGTAAGCAACATTAACACAATGTATTTCTGATCTGAATTTGAATTTTGTGTTACAAGAACATGACTATGTACTTCAGAAGGAATCAATGCAATTATTTATGACGTAAATTTTCATGTATATGTCATCACGTTTGTGATCAAGCCATTTAAGACGAAAAATGTTCATTGAGTACCAACCGCTTATGCAGGTTTGTCGACTCTGTGTTGCTTACGGCAAAGCTGGAAACGTGAAAAACAAATTAAGGCGTGTGTGTATGGAAGCATGACTGAATGAAAAGTACATTTTATGAAGTGATAGCAACAGCACATTTTACACAGATGAGAAAATGAGTTTAATTATGTTTAGAATTAGAAGTATTCCTTCATCGAAAATACAACGCTTTTACTGGAGAAAATAAAAAGAGACGCGTAACAGAAAGCATTATGTAAGCATAAGAATATTCGGGCGTACTGTGTGTGGGTGGAAGAGTGGTCCCCGCCACGGAATGCCCGTGCGTTCGAGCTCAACCATGTGGGTGCGGATTTTTCGGCTTATGTATAGGACCGCTGCCCACTCAACATTGTGATGGAGTTTAGGAGCTAAAATAGGTCTTTAGGTCACTATAGCCAATGTTCCGGCTGGGGGAAGTATGGTGCTGACCACATCTCCCCGTATTGGTTGGCTTGGTAGGCCATTGCCCACAAAGGCTGTAGTGCCACAGATTTAACTTAAAGCTTTAACAAATTCTGTTTATATTTTAATAAGCATTATAAGAATATCTATTGTATCTTAAAGAAATAATCCGTGGCAGTTTTCGTAAACCATTTAGATAAATGGGAAGTATAAAGCTTAAACTCCACACATAGGAAAATTCATATTTCTAAATTTGAAAAGTACATACTTAATGTATTCTTTTTCATAGCATACAATTATAATATTTTAATGTGTTTTGCATTTAAGAAAATAAGTTATTCTGTGTTACGTAGCAAACCTTTATCATCAGGTCAGACGACTTAATTAACAATAATAATAATAATAATAATAATAATAATAATAATAATAATAATAAGTAAATGTTTAATAGCAACAGCGAATAACACGTTTAGGTTGGCAGTTTAACGTTAACGAATGAGTTTTGGGAATACCTTTGGGAATCAGCTAGACCTAAAAGGATTCTTCACTGGTGCACATTTTATTGATTACTCACGTTTACAATCTTTTAAATTAATTGGTTTTGCACAAGTGTCAAGTAACAACCCCAGCCTTTAAAGTCAATATCATATTTTGTGACTTTTAACAATGGACAACAGTGGTCGCCGCAAAAGTTTACGCTATAAAGTAACATTGTCATCCAGTGGTTACTGTAATGTCATTTTCCGAGTGCTCTAAACTGTGTGTACAAGTTTGTGCTTTTTAAAATGGCATAATTGTGCATTTGTATTAACTCTTGTTAATCTTTGTCGTTTTCCAGACGTAAAAATGAGGAACTTTAGACATGGTGAGATAAAAATTGAATCAGCTTGTACTTAAAGCAATGTACATTATTGTGCACGTTATGTTGACATTATTGAAGTCGTTACAAGTGATAACGATTATTTATATATAGAACAGAACTGAATCATCACAAAATGATAAATTGAGTGGCGGAGACAGCAATAAATGGTTGAAATTCAAGATTTTCTTCCTTCTATGATTCGAAAGCAGTGTGATAATAAAAGTATAGTTCAGGGCTAGGCAAATATGCTCTGCAGATTCTGAATGCGTTTACGTGCCGGCTGCTAAAGCAGGGAGAATAAGGAAGTATGGCCACCCCTGTACTAATTAATTAGAATGCCTCCTTTATAATGAATACCTACTGAATATCGGAACTCATTTGTTCATATCACTATCGAAAAGGGTGCAATGCGCACAGAATTATTGATAACAGCTGCAAAATGCACATTTGCGGAATCTGAAACAAACATCTCGGTTCAAAATGTTAATTTATTTTAGGCTTACATTTTGGGGGTAGTGTCCTGTTGGTTTATGTTAGGATCAAATTTAAGCAAAGATTTTCCTGTAAGGACGAAAATGACAGTTACGTTTTCTTCTGTTGCAGGTATATCCTAAACGTGACATCACCAACATCGTGGAAGCGAGCCATTACCAGAAGGTTTCCAACTGGTGCAAAGTCGGCCACAAGAAGTGCAAAGGTTCTCACCATGAGTGGGTGAAGCCATACCGATGTCTCGGTAAGTAGATTCCATGCATATACCGCTAGATCTCCTCATATCTTATCCAAAAGTCTCTGAAGACAGTTTAATAAAATTCTGGATTAAACACCAAAGTTCAGATGATATACAACCTACATTACTGCTCCGTGCAAAACTGCAATGTAAGCAGAAGTATCAACGACGAGCTTGTTTGTCTCACGCATTCAATCTATGAAAGAGGAGTATTTATATGTTCATAATGTTTCATTATGCCATCCACACATTAGAGGCAGCATTTTCTTAACTTGTAGGTTAATAATGTAGAATAAACTTAAAATTAATTCATTTGACAGTAAGGCACCAGATGCAGTAACCTGGAAGATAGGGTTATCTTGACAATCGTAATTGACATATTTCATGTCCTTTAATCCGCCTGCTCCTATTCTTTTCTCTAAAGAAAAGTACTTGAGATTTTAGCCTAAAATGTTGAATCATGACCCTATTTTTAAATAAATTACATTTAAATGTATAGTTCAATGCTTTTTGGCAAATAATCTTAGTTGAATTAGAAAAAGATACTCGTATTAAGGAAAAGCTTAGCTTACAACGAGAATTTTAACTTAACGTCAAATATGACTCGCATGAATGCATTCTGGAAGAACAATCCTTTAGATGCATTCTGCTTGGCTCGTGAGCATCGGTATCTTTTGGACCAAGGTGAGAAATAAAATCTGCCTCCAAATGTGATAAAATGTGGATGTATTAATAAGTTCATTGAAAGAGCCTTGGCAAGCCAAACTTCGAAGATATGCAAATCCACTTTCAATGCCTTTTTCAAAAGATTAAATATCAAACTTACTTATATAACACCTTCTAGTTGCCTTAATGCATTATGAAATGCTTAGCTAAAAAGTAAAAAAGAAACATAACGTTCACCAGTGTGTGAAACATTATGAATTGCCACAAAACAGAAATATAGGTTGGGGGAAAAAGAGGAAATTGCTTTCAAAACCTTTTTCAAAAGGTTAAATATCAAACTTGTTCGTGTTACATCTTCTGATTGCCTTAATGCATTTTGAATTGTTTAACTAAGAATTAGAAAAGAAAAACATCATTCACCATGGATATGAAGCATTTTGAATTACAACAAAAAAGTAAGCAGAAATATGGGTTGGGGAAGAGAGGGAATCTCTGTCGCGACTTCTAAAAACACACATTAACCTCGATGTCTATCCAAATATATAGCTCTTACTTACTTCAAAGCATGGTATATTTTTAACAAAAAAACAACACAGATTACATTAATTCAGCAACAGTATTATTTCGTCATTCGCTTAAGCGTATGAGGGCTATAACCCAGCATTGTCAAATTTTCAACTTTCAGGCCGCGAAATCTTGCTCACACAAGCGCGATACTAAGCGCTTAAAATAACATACAAGCAGTAAGTACCGGTGACGGTACCAGAATAACTCTCTGGTTTAAATTACTCGCGTTCTTATTACGTAAGCACGCCTACATTAGCACTACTCCCACCAACATTATTTCACGCCCGGGCCAATATTCAACTCTCTTCATGCGCGTCTCTAAATTTGTTGCCCATCCTCTAATTCTGAGAATTTCATCCATCTTTCTCTTTTGCAGAATTTTTGCCTACGTGACTCTGTAAACGTACTGAACTTATAACCTAACCGCGTTCCAGGAAATTTTAGCGCTAATGCTTTCTCTATCCTCGGTTGAAATTAATGACTTTCGTTAACCTGACTCCCTAATTACGTTCTTTTTTGCGGATAAATCTTTCAACTCTAGCTAGTTACATTGTACATTGCTTTAATATACGGAAATTATGTATTGTAATTATTCTCGTACTATTATTTCTCTGTTTAATTATTTTTATCTTCCCGTTAATAATTACGGTATCTCATATAACACTTTTATCCTCATGTTAAATTTATTTTATCATTATATTGTGCATAAGAAATTAAAAGAATTCTAACTTATGTGAATAATAAATGTACACTACTTTTATTTTTCTAATATAAAACTTCATAATCACACGCTACTGAGTTAAACATGTTAAGCAGCTCTGCTTTAGATTTTAAAACAATGATCTGTCTACGGAAATTTTTGCATCCCTTTTCACATACCTACGTAGAAAGAGGAGGTATTGCATTCCGCCCAAAAATTCGAATTCAGATTTCACCGGAAGTACATGTTTTGAGGCCCACTGAATAAAAAAAAAGCATTTTTAGAAAAAGGCCCGTATGTGTATGTGAACAGTATAAGCCAAAAACGAAAAGTCGGATAAGTACCAAACTTAGTATTCAAGTTTAGCATCTTCCAAGGATGCGACACGAAGATTTCCAAGAAAATCCCCCACCTCCAACTACCCATTACGTGGAACATTTTTCGAAAATTTTGATTTTCTAAAAAAATGTGTAACGATTTTTGTTAAAATACCATATATTAAATATATTTTCGAATAAAATGTACTCTATATCTTGAATTTTCTGGGAAGAGCCTTTGAAGTCTTCTTCATTCGAAAGTAATTTTGTACTATGCCATCAGATTAAGCGGCCACGCTCTTATTGGCTCCTTGTCTCGAGCGCACCCCACTTGCCTACTGAGATTCCAGTTCCCGCTATTGCGTCACATATGTCGTGACCTGACTCACGCCACGTATGACAAGCGAAGGCAGTAGATATCGTTCTTTGGTGGCTTTCAGTTGTGTGTTAGTCCAGTCATGGTCCAATTTACTACAGGACAAAGAGTTTTCATTTGTTTCAACTTTATAAAACACGAAGCTCCGTCTCTGTGTCGTAGAGCACTTCGGGAAGGCTTTCCTGATGCTGATCCGCCTAACATAAGTATAGTTCATAAAACAGTCAAGAAATTCGAAAGTATGGGATCAGTGTTAGACCGGGAAAAAAATCGAAAACGTCCCGTTTTAACAAAGTAAAAGATTGATGATATCGGTGCGCGGTTGGAACGTTCGTCACGAAAGCCCTTCTCGAAGTTAACGTAGTAAGTAGAAATCAGCTATGGGTCAGCACAAAAAGCGACACAGCTGCTCAATTACGGCCTTAAAAAACAACACAAGTGCAAATCTTAAGGAGAGGGACCCGCGGAGAACACAGTTTTGCACCTGGTTACTGGAGTCAGTCCGTGCGTAGCGGCAACGTAAATCCACAATATGTTATTAGTGACGAGGCGTGGATTCACTTGAATGGATGAGTTAACTTTCAAAATAATCGCCAACTGGCCAACTCAAAAACCAAAACTCATACATCAAAGTCCACTATATGATCCTAAGGTCGGTGTTTGGTGTGCTATGATGTGACTAGAATAATAATTGACCCGATTTTTTTTCGCGAAGCAATTAATGCTGCACGCTACCAAATCTTAATTTTGGAACACCTTTTCCCTCAATTGACAGATGATGAGCACGGTGTATTTCAATAAGACGGGGCTACAGCCCGTACAGCTCGCGCTTCTACGGATGCAATTGCTGATGTCTTGGTGACAGAACAGCTCGATCCCCAGACCTCACGCCTTGCGATTTTTACTTGCGCGGCAATTTGAAAGACAGAGTGTATAAATCCAATACCTGAACATTAGAAGAGCTGCAAAATAATATACGGGAAGGAATAACCAACATATCCCAAGAAGAATTGCAACAGTTATGATAATCTATTAAGAAGCTGCATATGGCAAATACCGTGGAGGTGTCACGAACTTACGGCTAGAACGTTTCCTTCCCAAACGCTCTTTCCCAGTTATTAAATTTAATGTATCACCAGTGTCACCGCCTGTGGTGCAGCCTGTAGTAAGAACGGGCGTTAAACACTATTCAATTCAAAACTTTTTTTTTCTTATAGAAAACCACTTAGTGAGTTTTCCTAGCGGCACGTGACCACGTTTGGCGAGGTGCCCTTGACTTAAAGTGCAGAATCCTTAGAGGTGTGGTAGCGTGTTTGTAAATAACAAATGGATCGTTATTTTCAATATAACGTAACAGCCATCAAACTGGCACAACTTATCTAGATATCCCATAAAATATCAGCACTTTTGTCCTACTAGTATTCCTACTATGTTCATACAGTTTATACATACATATAAACTGTACCATTTTCCATACAGTAAAACACTTGTGATTCTTATGAGCAATAAGTTCTCTACGCTATTGCAAATGAAGGTTTTCATACTACCTGTATATAGTGCTTTGCCTTCACACCTTGAACACCGCACGTGGCCACCGCAGCTCAAACTCCCACCGAAACAGTTATAATATCCCCGCAACCGTCTTAGGTTCTCATACTTACAGTTACAATTACAATGTTAATAAACAACTAGAGATGTTGGAAAGGTTGTCCTCTATTCGCATATTTCTGGCATCTTCCCAGGAAATCTTCATTCACACTGGAGAATTCAATATCCAAAACTGAATAAAAATTGCACAAGACAAGAAAAACTTGAAAATCTTGCCAATTTTTAAAAAAAACATATATATATATATATAAACTAATAAAATGAGAAGAATTTTGAACAACGCAACCAGAGCATAAACTACAAATGTTCTTTCTGCACATAAAAATGATAAACTTTCTCTCCCTTAATTTGGGCGCTAGAATGTTTTTAAACTGGACAATAATACTTTCAGGAGTCACTGTAAAATTTTAAAGTCATGTGGATAAATCGTTGCAACCATGAACAAATTGTATAATTCACTTTAGAGTGCGTGGGGTTTATTCATTTTGAACTGCTTTCACTTGCTTGTTCTGTATTATATTAGTAATTATACCACTTACTTTGAGTGATTTGATTATCCATATGTATATTGACCTGCATTGGTTTAATCAAAATGGAGTAGCAATGTAATGTTTACTCCTGAGTCATGCTGAATTCTCATCGCATATATTGCTGAGAACGCGGTGATATTAGACATTCTTTTCTTCTCTGTTGGCGATATATTGTCTTGCTTTGCTTTATTTACGTCATGAAGCTTTGCGAAGTTTTTCATTTTGAGGCAAGCTGGAAAGCAATCAGCACGCAGAGACGACAGGAAGGTATGTCTGGGTGTGGACGGACAATTATTGGAAAATTCTAGCGGCGCCAAGCAAGCAAATGAAGTACGTGGCAGAACCTCGGGGATGAAGACTATCGATCCAGTACGCTCGGATTATTAGGCGCTATTATTCGCTCAGATCCTGTCCACTCCCTCAAGAAAGCGAATTTCTAGAGAATTCTACGCCTCCTAGGAATTCCCATCATTGGGTTACTCCCTCTTGCTTGGAAATATAAGGAAAATAATTGGAGAGCGCCATGCCTGTGGGAGTACTTTTATATGGCATATCGATAGCTCGACCTATATTGGGGTTTTGAAAACCTACAGAATAAAGACACTTTGTCAAACGAGAACCTAGCTTTAAAAAAATCTGATGCTTTACATTCACATGTCATTTTCTAACGACTATTGTTATTTTTGTGTACAAGCTTCTACAAACTATTCCTGCCCATCTCTGTGATGTGGGGATAGCGTATCTGCCTCATATTCAAGAGGTCCCGAGTTCCAATCTCTTTTAGGGTGAGTTACACGCATAAAGTATTTTTTCGTGTTTTCCCTTACCCTGAAAGATGAATGCCGGCTAACTATAGATCCCGTGCTCATTTGAGCATCATTTCACCCATTTTATTAATCGTCCGATATGACATAACTGGTTAACGGAAATTCCTTTTTTATGTTAACACTTGGCGGTACCTATTGGTGCCATATAGTTGTACCAGTAAAATAGATAGTAGATTGTCATATTATCGCATGACTTGGCACGTGTGCTCGGGGGTTTTACTTTAGAAACAATTGAGTGTTACTAACTCGTTAACTGTATAACTTTATGTTATTCATTTTTCGTTAGGAAAGACACATTCACTCGTACATTCATACTTGACTCTCCGGAGGGTACGGAATGATTCTAATTAAAGAAAACTTCCCCCCGCCCCAGCCGGAAATCGAACAGGGACCTGAAATATTGTTAATGGGGGAATTGGTTATTAAATAACCGATAATAAACAAGCACACGCAAATTCGCACCAGACTCTTGGGCATAACAAGGAACTTCTTGTTTGAAGACTTTTGCGAGTCCCGCCGGAAATCGAACCAGGTAGGTGCTCTATGTCTTAAATATGTTGTATTTTAATGAAAATTGCTAGAGCTATTTTGAGAAAATAAAAACGTTCATAGGTAGGGGATTTTCATGAAAATATTCGTGACGATCTTTGGCCGATACGGAACTTAGTGTGGTATTCATTCGACATTTCGTTGTTTACTTTATGATGTTCACACACACATGCACGGATAAACTGTCATTACTCATTTACACATTTCTTGTTTTGTACAGTGTGTAAATGATTGTCAGATTTTTAATGAACATGTCACTATAGGATGGCTTTGAAATTCCATACTTTTTGCATGACCACGAGAAAAAAATCTGAAGATTTAAAATCACATGACGTTCTCTGCCATTCTTCAGCAAACTATTATTACAAAAGCTTATTCTTCTAGTTCCCAAGGTCGCGGGTTCAAATCCGGCGGAGGTCGGTGAATTTTTTCGGGCGTAAAGATCCTTAGCATGGCTTCGTTCGGAAGGAAAGTAAAGCAGCTGGTCCCGTGTCGTAGATTTACGGCACGTAAAAGAATCTCAAGCCTGATAGAGGCACCTGAGCAAAATTACCGGTCTTTCACGCCCAATATAGAATGGGACCATAGTAGCTAAAGGGCGTCCATAAATAAAACTCAGTTTAACTTTCTTTTTCTATTTACTTCATGTTAATCGTGACAAATATTGTTATAAATGGTTTTATTGCATATTTCCTTATAGTTACAGGGGTATTTTGGGAATACAGTAGATTAAGCTATATCTTTAAAGAGCGGGTTTCTAGGTGATGGCTTTGAAACTCCGTTCTCTTTGCATGACCACGAGGGAGAGGAGAAAAAGGATTAGTGGTTTTCCATAGGAAAGTATCTGAAAATTCAAATCGATGACAAAAATATTTCGAAAATGGTTAACTCCACAAAAATGTTATTCAGCGTAAATACTGTATCTCTTACGGTTTACCAATAAAATTTTACAAATTTCAATCCGAATAAACACGACTTAGCAGGCTATTCGCATAAAATTCGAGATATACATTTTAATTTTCATGAAAATATCTTAAACGTGTGGCGTATTAAACATTTTTAAGAAAATAAAATAACGAATGCTTTTCCATGTAAAGGTAGTTCAGGGTGGGGATATGTGCTTCAAAATGTCAGTGTCGCATCCTCGGAAGGTCCTGAGCTTAAATACCGAGTTTGGTACTTCACCGTCTTTTCGTTCTTGAGTTATGCTGTTTACACACATGGACCTTTTTCTAAAAATTCTTTTTGCGTTTCAGCGGCCTCAAGCATATATTTTCGGTGAAATCATGACATCGAAATTTTGGTTGGAGTAGAATGTTTCCTCAACTTACGCTACGTAGTGGAGAAAATAAACACGCTTTTCAGGGGGCTCAGGGTGCTTACTGAAAGTTCGCAATACAGAAAGTAAAAAACGAATGACTCAAGTATTTGAAAATTCAAACGAGTGGATGGATGGATGGAAGGAAATATCTGGGAAATAGCTAACACAAAAAGAGGGGGAGAGAAAGAAAGAAAAATTACTTGACATAAATTGTGTGCTTCACGAAATCTACATTTTTGTATAGTAAGATTTTGTCTTATGTCCTACTGTTTTCCAATTACACAAAAGTCATTCATAGAGTCCGAAAGTTAAGTAAAATGCCTTTCCTAGTTACAGGGATATAATAAAGAGTTAGAAATAAACATGTTTCCGTATGTTTAAGGACGATAGGGCCAGTTTCTATTTTGTCTTTTCTACCTATTTTGGCTTCTGTTGCCTATTTTAAGGTTTAAAGCTTTTTTGGGGGGCTTGTTTTGGATCCTTATGGTTTTTTGCTGTGATTATTTACACGTTTTTAAAAGTACATAAAGAATTTCCATATATGAAAGTAAAGAAAAAAAGTTACACAAATAAGGAAGTGGCACATCCACGTCACAAAAATATTAATGAGAATCATGTTCCCTATAAATGCATTTGTTGTCCCTATCAATGCAGTTAGTTGTTTTCAAGTAGTAGAACACTTAATTCCCCAAACGATTCAATTAAACTCTTTAAATAGTAGAACCTATGAAAGGAATGCAGGCAGCTTGCAAATCGCAAATCAACAGAATTCATA
This sequence comes from Deroplatys truncata, assembly GCA_030765065.1. Classification (NCBI taxonomy): domain Eukaryota; kingdom Metazoa; phylum Arthropoda; class Insecta; order Mantodea; family Mantidae; genus Deroplatys; species Deroplatys truncata. The sequence goes on along the minus strand of CM060975.1, from coordinate 244,301,188 downwards.
CCTTCCAGAATCGTGCTCTCCGGATCATAGCGGATGCTCCTTGGTACATCCGCAATTCTTCACTTCACAAAGTTTTTCCTTCGTACTCCTACACTTGAAACTACTCTATAGTCTTCATATACTCAACTATTCACATCCTTCATTGACCATCAGAAATTCTTCAGAACATACCCGAAGAAAACCTTCACGCAGATTGAAGAGAAAACGTCACATTGATCTTCTCCGCTTATAAAGCTTTGTATTAGTTTCCTTTTTACAAAGTATTATTATTATTACTCTTTGGAATTATGTTGTAGTTATTAGCTCAACTGTAAACACTAATTTTGTATAATAAAGCATACTGGATTTAAAAAAGAAATGTGGATCTCGTTAAAACACACAATTTATGTCTCATACTTTTTCTTTTTACTGAACCATTTCCGAGACATTCCTAGTAATTTGGTTGAATTTTCCAATGCTTATACTTTTTCTCAAATAGGAATTCGTTATTCGTTTTTACTTTCTCTACTACCTATAGTAAGTAGGGGAAGTATTCCATTCCATCCAAAAATTCCATACCGAGATTTCACCGAAAATACATGTTTTGAGGCCCCCGAACACAAAAAATTATATTTTTAGAAAAAGGTCCGTGTGTGGATCTGTGTGAATGTGTGTAGCATAACTCAAGACCGAAGTCGGATAAATACCAAACTTGGTATTTAAGTTCAGTATCTTTCTAAGATGCGACACAAAGGTTTTTCAAGAAAATTCTCCCACCTCAGACTACCCTTTATGGAACATTTTCAAAACTTTTGGTTTTCTCAAAAATTGCTGTAACGATTTTAATTAAAGTATCATATGTTTAAGATACTTTCATGGAAATGAAATGTATATATTGAATTTTCTGAGAATGTCCCCAAAAGTCCTCTTTATTCTGGATGACTTTTGCATAACTGGAAAACCGTAAGAGATAGACAAAATTTTACTACACAAAAAATGTAGATCTCATTAAAACATACAATTTGTCGTACTTTTTGGCGGGGTCCGAGTGTGGACCATTTCTGAGATATTCCTTGTTATTTGTTTTCAATCTTCCTATACTTATACTTTTCCTCAAATGGAAATTCGATTTTTCCCCCTCCATGTCCTGAACATGCAAAGAGAATGGAATACTCCACATAGCAACCAGCTCTTAAAATATTTGACTATCGCTTAAAGCGTATCAATTCCCCTTGCATCTACAAGAAAATTAGCATTAAGATAGTTTCTGCAAATGTAACATGAAGTAGATGGAGAATAAGCGTTTGTAAAAATAGTTTGTACAAGAGTAGAGAGAGTCATGTGAGTGCAACACATCAGATTTGTTGTAATCAGTTTCTTTCGTTTCGGATCGTGTGTATTGTTGTGTGCCATGTGAGTCTAGGCCGTCTCCGGCCTAGACTCATCTTTAGCAATTCAGATTAATTCAGGTGCGTGAACGTTATTAGTATAGCGATCGCGAGCCTACAGATAGGAAACAATATAGGATGCAATAAATCAACTGCTTCAAGTACCAGGAGAGAAAGGAAAAAAGTGTTAGTGAAAAATGTAGATATTTTATGAGTGTTAATGTGAACCTAGAAAAGCTTAACATTTTTGATGTCCTGAAAGGTGAAAGTTCTTTATAATTGATATGAGACCTTCCGAAAAAGCTTGGTTTAAATATACTCCAATGGAAGTAGAACGTTATTTTTCCATGATGAAAAACGTTCTGTGTGACAAGAGGCTGATTATGAAATGATGTTTTATTGCTTATAATCAAGTCAACCAAGTACCTACTTAATGTGATAAATAAATTAACTATCTTGGATAGCTATTTTGTCATTGTTAAAGAGTGGGATTACTTTCTGTTTTCACTTTTAAGAAATTCCTATTTGAATTGTATTACTGCCTATTTTCGGTATTTTAGGTGCCTTTTTGCTATTCCCAGTAAACTCAAGATATGCATTTGAATTGTCAGGAAAATATATTAAACATATGCTATGTTAATGAAAATTGTTAAGAACCATTTTTTAGAAAACCAACATTTTCGACAATTTTCCATGTGAAGGGTAGTTTGAGATGTGCAAATTTTGTGGAGGAGAATCTTCGTGTTGTATCCTTGGAAGATGCTGAACTTAAATACCAAGTGTGGTATTTAACCGGCTTTTTGTTTTTGAGTTGTGCTGTTCACAGGAACACCACACAAACACACAGTGGACCTTTTTCTGAAAATGCTTCTTTGGCTTCACAGAATCTCAAAATTCTATACTTTCGGCGAAATCTCGGTATCGAATTTTTTTGGCGAAATATAATAGGCACTTTCTCTACTTCTTCTAGGTATAAGCAGTAGGTACAGAAAGTAAACAGTAACTGCTCGGTGGTGTAACTGAAGTATTGTTCGATTGGATTGCAGTTTTTTTCCCAGAATACAATCGCAATCTATATTAATTATATGGCTCACGTACGGAGTTTAAAAATAAATTTTTATGGCCCAAAATCAAAGTCGCCGATTTGACATACATTTTGGGGGTGCGGGATTGTGTAATAAAGTCGCGGTGTAAAAGTATTTAGTGCAATTACTAAAGTAAAGGATATTTATCATAGTTGAGTAGGTACAGAAAATTAAATAAATGCTTCATTGAAATAAAGTTTGAAGAAAAATGATTTTAGGTCTGTTGAGGGTTATTGTCTTCCGGCGAAAGTGTTGCCTCTCGGGTGACCGATGTCGTTAAGATATGGACTCGTGAACGAGAGGCCTGCGATTCAAATCCAGCAAGTCCATTCCCGCTTATAAATTTATCTGTCACTGAAAGAAAACATACAATAAATTGATGCCTTCTTCACATGAATGACAGCATCAGCGTTTAGGCGAATACAAGGAATTTAAATCTGCGGCCATACAAATCACAAAGGTAATTTTTTAACTTTGCTACTACTTGAGTGCAACGCTATATCTACGATGTATGACATGGGATATACAGACTTAAGCCGATTTCTCACGACATACAAAATCGCATTTTGTATCGCACCTTCGAAAACTGATCGCAGATATTAAAGCTGCAAAATATTTTTCTCTACCTAATGGGGATGAAATTACGGATGTGTCAACATAAGAACAATTGAATATTGGTATTCTCCTATTCTAACCCAAAGTTAGCTGAAACCAAGTTTGCATCATCATTACTTTTGTTTAACAGATGAGCTCTGCATTTGAAATAAAGGTAACCGTTTGCAAATTCGTTCAGTCTGTTTAAACAATTTTTGTTTCTTTGTTTTGCTTAATGAGAGATCTATCTTGGAATTTCGGGAGGGCCAGGCTCCTTCAGTAAAACTGTTGGTGGGATGCGATGCTCCAGGCTTTGTAAGTTAGGAGAGCAGAAAGTGACTTTCTCCCCTAAGTCTGCGCCTTTACTTAAAATAATAGATGATGACAGTAGGATTTACATAGTACAAAATGCAGAACCGAATTGCTGATCACTTTATGGTCGCCTACTTCAGGCAGTTCTCTCAGTGTGATCTTGTGTCCTCTCAATGTAGTCTGCTTTGTTTTAGTGGCATATGTTTATATCTGTACTTAATGTCTTCCGCCTTGATTACGGTTTATTACAAAATGTTGCTTATTATAATATTGACCTAAATGTTTTCGATAAAAGAAAGCCGTTAAGACTTGGATAATGCAAAGAAACAAAGATAAGTGTCCTTACCCTTTTGAACGTTATTGTACCCAAATAATAAAACGTTTCTGATTAATAAAAGCACTACATATAATAAACTAAAACGAAGCTCTTTCAACTCACCGATGCTTAGGGTATACCGCAGGGACCTAGTCCTACTGTTCTCGTTATTGTTAATGAATGGCCTTTACAACAGCAATAAATGCCTCTCTTCACAGTTTATACATAGCGGTTCCAATTACAATTAGCTTTTGGATAAATTGCAACCCCTTCTATGCCTTTTAATGTTATAAAACATAATGTAAATTTAGTTGAAACGGAAAATTAATCTCGCATGTTCCAACATTATCGGGAAGGCACTCAGGGATCAATCAGCGGGAAAAGGTTAAACATTCGTCTCACTTCAGGTTGTTATTTCCAATACAATATGGCATGTGTACCACGCATGCAGTGCCGACTTTAGCCACTAGAACGCAGGTGTTGAAGCTCCACATTCATGAATCAACCTTCCTGATACGAGTTCTGAAATTAAAGGCCCGCACGTCTTTGGAAAAATGCCTCAATAACGCCAGAATATCGAATTAAGGCCCTCAGCTGTCTGCACTTTGACCGCTACGCATCTTAGATTGTTGATGGCGTGCGCTGAAAGAAATGGGGAATGCGAAGTGATTTAATATTTGTATCCGCTGAGATAAAGCCTCGAGTTAGCTGAATTTCAGGATATATTTTTGGGTACACGAGTTTAGATTTGATCAGCATGCGCCAAGAATGAAGCCCATTTGTGTAGTGATGAATAACGCGATTACTCTGAATTGGAGAACGTGATGCAGACATTTGGCCAACTTTAACAGCAATTCACGACGATAACTTACCATAGTTGAAACTTGGCCATTTTCAAACTTAAGGATACACTCGAAGCTGTTGAAAATACAATGAAGAAGGCAAAGACTTGTTTAGTGAGGTCCTTCTTTGTTGATATATTTATGATTACTTGGAACAAGTTCAACACCAACATGAGCTGGTTATGCAGTTTGGTTGGAGCGGATGGAAGAAATGGCAAAGATTGGCGCATAAAAATGTTTCAGGCAACACAACGAAGGTACTTTTATACAAAAATTAGGCTTAGAATTGGTTCCTCGTTCCAGACTCACTAATTCAACTTGTTTGGGATGGTGGTATCTGAAAATGAGTAATGTCATTTGGCTGTCAATGGCTATTTTACAAAGTCGAACAATACTACGTTTTAGGATAAAATGGAAAATAATTGAAAGCTCGACGGCAAAGCGTGAAACTCTAAATGGGAATTACAGTAAAACATAGTGAAATATTCAAAAGAAGTACTTCATTTGCTCTTTTTAACGTGTGTACTTTTCAAACCACCCTCGTAGTTATCCAGTACTTTCTCTTGAGATAAAGCTGTAGATGCCTCCCCTTCCTTCATTGCTCACGCACGAGCAAGCGGCCAGTCCTAACAAGGGTTGGGGTTGGGGTTGCTCCGATATCGATGAAAACATTTGTGCGTGTTAGCGTGCGCCAGCGATCCCCTAAGTCTCTTGCCACTGCACTAGGAAGAAATATTCCCCTGAAAGGGAAAAACAAACTTGGAAATTAACAGCGGACGCGTGCACGAAGCCCCGAAACGTCGAAGCGATTTTCCTCTTAAATTATGGTGTCATTGTAGGTTATAAATCTGCTACTTTCTGTGCTCACGTCCCGAAATTCTGTTCCTTAAGCTGGTTGTGCCGCTAGCAGAAGGAAAGAAACGTGCATAGAGATCGTTTATTTAAGGAACACATGAAATATCACGTGAAACGTGTACGTAAAACCTCCTCTGACTGGAAGTTTACCCAGTGTAGGTTGATGAACTCTTAACTTTCAGTAATTTTAATAAGGGGAAGACCGAGCAAAACAATTTTTAATGGATGATGCTTTGTAGAAGAAGGGAGTTGTAATAAGGAGGATACAGTGCTTTTGTTTTTACCATGTTTTAATACTGGTTATCTATAGGTATGTAATTTTTAAAACTCTGATAGAATAATTATGCGGTAATTGTGTAGTCCATTAAGACGACATTACTGTGCACATGCTATATATAGCAGTCATGTGACCGTGATGAGAATCAGCAATGACACACATTCATTCATGCATAAGTTGTGCGTCAAAATAAGAAGTGTCTTGATGTCACTAGTGAATAGTGATTTCAGAAGTCAAACATTTCTTAAGACTTCTCTTTGTTGCACTAATATATCGCATGTCAAAGATGCAAAGAAAATATTTGTCTAATGTGTAAATATTTAGACCTTTCTGTGTATGCACGTATTCTCTCTCCTTCCTTAAACCCGGCGGAGGGCAATGGATTTTTTCAGGCGTAAAAATCCTTAGCATGGCTTCCTTCGGAAGGGAAGTAAAGCCGGTGGTCCCGTGTCGTAGATTTTCGGCACGTAAAAGAACCTTAAACCGGATAAAGAGGCCTCTGAGCAAAAATTAACGGTCTTTGCAAACCCAATATAGAATGAGACGCTAAGGACCACAGCAGGTAACGAGCGTCCATAAACAAAACTCAATTCAATTTTCCTTCCTTAATGCGTTCTTAATTTCCCACTATGATAGATTACATAATATTGAGGATAAAATCTACTTGCCTTTGAGGTATGTAAAAAGTTTTGCAAGTGCTCTGTCATTACAAACCAAGTCTTCTTATGAACTGAATGGAGAAATATAGCATGACCCGGGAAGCAAAAGGAGATATAATGCCGGATAAAATATGCTTGTTTCACCGAAGCATCTTAAAGGTCGTATTTCATACAGAATTGCCCGAGCGGGACGGCTCAGGCGGAAACGTTTGTGGCCCGGGTTCGATGCCCGGTGGCCGCCCATCCTGGCCATGGAGTTTTTCGTGGTTTTCCTCTGGTTGCCTAGGCGAATGTTGGGGTGGTGTATTCTACCAGGGTTTCTCCTTTCCCCCACTTCATCTTTTTCCCGTTCATCTTTCAGGAAGTGTCTTCGGGTTACGTGGCTAGTGCCGGACAGATGTCATAGTTCCTGCACTTTGTAAAGGACTTCTCCTTGTAAAACGCCCGGTTGCTAGTGTCGCTTTGTCGCCCTCTCGCGGAAATCCTCGCCTCTGTGGTAAAGGCGGGTATTTCAAACTGGAAATATTAGGGACTTCCGTGCGTCTCTGTGGACCTGCAACCTCCTGTGGCTCCTTCACTTCATCCCTGCCTCCCGGGGTTTAATTACAATAGATCTAGTTGCTGCAGGGGCGAGGTGTCCCCCTCCGTTGATTTACCTCTACCTCATGCAGAACTGAATTTCTATATTTAGCATGACAGTGTAAGAAGTTGAACATGTCGCTACCTAAATCATTGGTATTAGAATAAAGAAACGAATATGTACAACATGCACACTAGCACCTGTTCCAAGACGTCCTCCGCAAATCTTGACCTGCCACTCCGTACTGTAAGGCCTAAACGTATGGTTAGTTGGCTCTTTTTGTTTTTAACAGTTTATGTTTCCTCCGAAAGGTTTTGCAATGTTGAAAACACTGATAACCAAAAGAGTGATTTACTTTTCAAGCCCAACCAGCATTTCCTACGGGTTTATCCCCCTGTTTTCTTTTTCTTTTTCTTTCATTCTTCAAAGAAACTTGATTGCGATGCGTGGCACAACGTACTGGGGTAACACTCATCTTGCAGGTGATTACTCAGGGGCGCTGGCAAAGGCTGCGGCTAGGGGAGCCAATTTAAGATAACTCTGCTATCATTATGTCACATTTGTATGCGCGATTCTCTGGCCTTACATTTCTACTTAGTCGCCTCTCAGTTACTGACAGAAATTTGCAGTATGTTTGTCTTTGATCCTACTGCAGTTGTGTGATGCTTGAACAACTATTGTGATTTTTTATTTCGATTGCCCAAGTGGTTCTGTAGCTCTGTATTTCGGAGATACTATGAAGACTTTCGCAAGGATACCTTATAACTCAACAACAGACAACGATCGCCAGACTTCCATTTGACTTGCTAAAGTGCATTTTTGTTCAAGTTGTATCGTAACGTTCGTGATCCACGTTGCTGAGGGATACGAGTCATCAAAACGGAGATAAAGCTCTGTTAAAACATACACTTTATTTTACCTCTTTTCAGAGCTTTCGTTAAGTGCTGAGCTTTTCAACGATCAAACTGGAACATTATATTTCCCTAATATTCATTATTGAGATGAATAAAATCTGCATTCTATTTCTTCAGCCACTGCACCAATAGTAATTCAGCATGAATGTGCCCGCAGCAGTGGTAGGAGATACGGTTAAATGGAAATAATTAGCAGGATATTCCCAGGCTCATTTTTGAAAAATCCATGAAGTATCAAAAGACGTCAAATGAATTTTCGACGGCTTACAGGATTTATGATTGATTGTGTAAGTCACTTTTAGTCAAGCGGTGGTAAATGCCTTAAGTGAGCCACATAACAGATGAACTACGCAAAATACAGATGGTCTGTACATTCCACGGATTTAGATACAATGCATTAAAATTTGTCGTCACTGGAAATTACTTTTGAATTCATACTCCATTCCCACCATTGAAACACTTATCAGCATAAGGTGGCAGCCTAACGCTTTGTATTCATTGTGCAGGAGTCAAGAGAGGATCTCCGCCATATTTGCAACAGTAGAAGAATAATCATAAAAGAGCTACAATGAGACGAATTTTCGTATACCGGTTGGAAGGAGTGTAGATGTCATCCTCTTAGCTATTTTTATGTACACAGATGAACATGCTAATACCACTTTAGCCTCCAAACGCCTATTTCAGGGAGAAAAAATCCGTACTTTTCATCCTGTGTATAAACCCAAATCGGAAAGATGAAGGAAAGTTCTACCGAAGAATATGATAAAAGAATTAATTAATAGTTTTTATAATTTTTACTTTCTTCGTTGAGTGCCTCATTTCGCCACATCCAGGATATTTGTTTTGCACGATTCGTTTTATACAGAAGTTACAACGTAGCAACTGGCTTCACCAGCCCCCCCCCCACACACACACACACACACACACACACACACACACACCTCAGATTGCTGCGCTATCTCTCTCGTCCGCTTACTTATAAGGCGATCGATCTCTGAATAAACATGATCATCAACATTGTACGTCATTTTTATTTCCTTTAGTGAGCGTTTAAATAAAAATCTTGTGTTACACTCACATGGCTTTCTCTAATCTTGTACAAACTATTTTCACAGGTGTTTATTCTCCATCTACTTCATGTTAATCGAGATAAATATTTGCAGAAACTATCTTATTCCTAATTTTCTTGTAGGTACAAGGGGAATATGGTAGGCTTTAAGCGATAGTCAAATATTTTAACGCTGGTTGCTATGTGGAGCATTCCCTTCTCTTTGCATGTCCAGGACATAAAAAAACGAATAAGGAATTCCTATTTGAGAAAATGTATAAATTCAAACAAATAGCAAGGAATATCTCGAAAATGGTTCACTCCACTATATATAACAAATTGAGTGTTCTAACGAGCTCTACTTTTTTATTTTTATTTTTTGGTAGAAAAATTTTTACTATCTCTTATGGTTTACCAGTTATGCAAAAGCCATTCAGAAAGAAGAGGACTTTTGGGGACATTCGCAGAAAATTCAAGACATACATTTTATTTGTCATGAAAATATCCTAGATATATGATATTTTAATCAAAATAGTTAGAGCCATTTTTGAGAAAATCAATTTGTTTTAACTGTTCCATGTAAAAGGTAGTTTGGGGTGAGGAGATTTTCCTGAAAATCTTCGTGTCGCAAATTTGAAAGATACTGAACCTAAGTACAAATTATCCGACTTTTTGAGTTATGCTGTTCGCAGACACACGGGGACCCTTTCCAAGATGTACTTGTTTTGGATTAGGGGGCCTCAAAACGCGTATTTCCGGTGTAATGCAATACTTCCCCTACTTACTATACGTAGTAGAAAAAATTTAATTGTGAGCCTCTTGTATCAAATACCAACAGAAATACACGACGTTGTCCGGAGCTTTGGCAGTTTTAGAAAAACATCAGTTTTCCATATATTTATTTACACATAAATGAATTACAGCAAATTACAATATTGCTAGTACTCAACTTTCTTAATTTGCACAACCGACCTTCATTGTGACATTGTTCTCCAAATTGCTTCCCATCTGGTATTTTTTCAATTCCATCCTCCATTAGGGGTGGTTTTATCCCATTTCGAATCCTAAAAGAATGAAGAAATCAAAATTTTATACTTTTACTGTTGGGAAAATTGGTTCATGCTGAATATTCTCAAAATTTGCTTCCGCCGAACATTTTCACACCTCCTTTGTCGTTGGGAATGATTTTTGTTATTAAGAGAACCTGATTTCATTTTTTATTTCACAGAGAGTTGAGAAAACAGTTTCCCTCATACTGAAAAACTTCAAAATCACTTTCCGCCCTCCCTCTCTTTTGTTGAGATGTTTTTGTGATAGCATGCTGCAGTATTTTTATGTAGCCCTAAAGGGAATGTGTCAAATGTCCCATTCCTACTAAAACTCTTACAAATTGCCTCATATCGAAACATTTTTAACCTCACCTTCCATTAAGGCCTTTTTCGATATTACTGCCCCTGAAAGAATGAAAGGAGAAACTTTTTCTTTTTATTTAACATAAATACTGAGAAAACAGACCAATTCGTGCTGGAAATCCTCAAAATTGCCTCCCACCGAGCATTTTTCACCTTCTCCGTTGGGGTTAGTTTTTTGCCATACGACACCACAGTATTTTTACTCTTGTCATAAAGAATATATGTGCCAATTTTGGTCGAAATTGATGCAAGGGTTTAGAAGCTTGTAAGAAACACAAAAACAAGCACACACACACTACTTTGTTTTACTTCATTTTCTTAAATTAATTAATAAATAAAAATACCCATTTGTTTTTGTTTTCACTGTGCTTTCATAACGGCCTAAATCTTTTTGTACGTAATAATTTTAAAATATTACACTTATCTGGTTTTTACATAAAGTAAACGTTTTAGGTTAAATGATATTTAATTCGAACTTAAACAAGTATGAAAAGGTAGAAATTCTACCAACACAGGACTTGTGTAGAAAAACGATTAATCTCATTAAACAAGTATGTTTCGGCTCAAATGCTTTTATTAAACATTTTACTGAAAATACAGCAAAACACCATTAACTATGAAGTTGAAATTCATTAACAAATTTAACATGGCTCCTGTAATTCAGTAACAACTTCGCAGCGGCATCGGAAAAACAGCTCAGTAGAACAACATTCTACCATTCTCGTACAATACTTATTGTAAAAATTTTATCTCCTCTCTGTAAGGAGAATGCACTGTTAGCAAGCGTCTCTGCGTTTTAGGGCGTTATCCTACAAATGTATGAAGCATAGAACAAATGTCTATAAACTGTTCAATTTATTCCTGGACTATCGCGATCTCGTTTTTCGGTGTCATATACATGTAGATTCCTACCTAATATAATACACCGTGCATATAGAAACTAAATACCTATTACTGTTTCATATTTTATAGTGGTTTGCTAGCTTTCACTGGTGAAGATTTTTTAATTAATTTGTTTTATTATTATAGTTATTATTATTACACAAGCTCACAATTGTTGCTGAAAATACATAATTCAAACATACCGTAGAGTTAACGCTGAGAGAAGCAACAGCTGGGTTCCCGCCTCTTACTCCACAATCTAAATTTAACACTTTGTTTCATCTCTTTGGACGCCTTGAACGACGCATTCCATGATTACTGTTTTGAAGACAAAAGCACAACCACCGAGACAAGAAATTCTACTTTCAGAAAGGCTAAAGTATACAGAATAACAAGTGCAGAAAAGCATTAGGAGTGTTACGAGTCTGTACACACATATACTAGAGATAGAATTTGTTTCGTATTTCTTCGTGCATAGTATTTTGTCAGTAATTTATTTACATAATAGGGTCACATGCGTGGCCCTCACTGTGGTATTGAAGTTCAGTAAAGAGGAACGAGAGTGACGTCATGTCTATTTGGAAAGTCTACAGCACATGAGCACAATTGGCCTTTTGTATATAAGTACATATCCCTCATCTCACACTCTGGTTTAGGTCCTTGTGGTGAAGATGTACAGGAGTGCTGAGATGTTCCTGCCTTTGAGTGCATGTATACGGACATTCTTGTGTTCATAAATTACTAGCTTCACACTCGGCATTGCGCAAATGGAGTGTGTAAGTATGGGGTTGAAAATAAGTTAAGGGGTGGGTTTTTAAATTCGTGATTACCCTATATTATTTTCACTTGTACCGAAGTCATAAGTATCCAAAGTTTGTCCAGATTGGACAAATGGTGCAAATGTGTACATAAAGGTGTGCCAAGTTTAGTCAAAATATTACTAAAAAGTCATCTTGATAACAGCTCAGCGATATCAGAGGGAGAAATGGTAATATGGACAAGAAATGCATCTCCTCCCTCCAATAAATCAGTTTTAAAAGATCTTGAGCCTAGAGAAAGTAAAAATGTAAATGGAAGATAAATTAACTGTTTTAAAAATAGCTGCATTAAGAGCTAAACGTGGATATTCAGTAGGTACACAATCTCAAAATAATACAATGGACTAATGACACGTGTCAATAATACACAATACACAATAAATCTAGAGTTATAATATATTATTATTATTATTATTATTATATATCGTATTAACATTTATTGTTAAGTATTTTTTATAAAAATTAAAACCTTATTTAATAAACAACAAGTTTCAAAATCTTGATATACACACGAGAAAATAGACGCCAAGCATTTAATCATATTTGATACCAATAGCTTTTTTTTTTCTCTGGGCATGCCTATGTATGTGTTGTGGTAAGATAAGATGCATCCATGATTAGTAACTTCTTTTGTTTTGCCACGGACATTCTAATTAAAATTATTTGTATTAAATGTGAATACTTTACAGCAGTCCTGTCCAACGCGGCGCCCTTTTCCGGCGCCCTTCAAAAGCAAATTTTTATTCCAACGATTTCTAATATTAAATCACATTTCAGGACAAACCCAGTTCCTTCCGAACATCCTCCCAGTACACACCCACGAAATTTAGTTTTGTGCACCTCAGGATATTCGCAGAAAATTCAAGGTGTTCGTTCTTGTGTAATTATCTTAAACATATGATACGTTAATCAAAATCGTTATAACCGTTTTTGAGAATTAGAAGTCGCGCCAATTTTGGTATTTAACGTTTTTGGATTCAGGGGTCTCAAACTTGATTTCGGGCGTAATTTCGGTATCGAATTTTTGGGTGCAGTGCAGTACTTTCTCTCCATACGTGCCACAGAAGGTAAAACCGTAAAGGAAAGCATGAGTAAATAGTATACGATATTCCAGATATTGTTGAAGGGAAGCTATCTGCCACGCTAAGATCATCTTTCTCGATACCGAGATTTCACAGCAAATGCACGTTTTGATGCTCCTTGAATAATAATAAAATAACGTTTTTAGAAAAACATCTGTGTGTGGGTGTATGTCTGTTTCTCTGTAGAAATGTGAACAATATAAGACTAGGAGTGGATGGAGACTTAGCACCTTGACCTAAGGAAATCGTGTGCCTATGCCCCTAACGGGGCGCCTCCGGAAGGAAGGGGTGAGAGGAGACAGAGGGCGGCCGGATCAGGAGGCACGACAGGGCAGAGGGCAGGATCCCTACATTTTTCAGGTAAAAACTTCTGGATGGTAGCTGGTACAACGGGCCCCTCTCCTCCCTGCAGGCTTGCACATACCGCTGGTGCCCCGGGATTCGGAGACCGTCCCCATTCCTGTGGACGAATTCTAAAAGATCATACTTTTCCATTGCCATACAACGCCGAGACACCTGCAACCCTGAAACAACCAAGCAGATGAAAGGTGAGGTGAAATGGAGCGACTGGAAATTCGGGAGATGTAAATACCCCCCCAGCATTCGCTAGCGACCCGGAAAAACCCCAAGAAAACCCATGGATCAGGATGGTCGGATGCGGGAATTGAACCCACGACCACTACTGCTAGCGCCTGCCCCAGTAAGCTTGGTATTTGTTCAGCGTCTTCCATTTCCCACCCCAAACCACCCCTTACATGGAAGATTCTTTGTTATTTTTTATTTTCTCAAAAATGCCTAATTGGATTAAAATGCCATATGTTTGAGATGTTTATATCATAAATAAAATGTATATCTAATGCTTTAGGAATAGCTTTGAAGTCCTCTTCATTCTGAATTACTTCTGTATTATTGGTAAACCATAGGAGATAAACAAAATCTTACTACACAAAAAATGTCATTTCGTTAAAGCACATAATTTATGTAAAATTGTTATTTTTATTATGGAGTTTATCCATTTCCGAGATATTACTTGTTATTGATATAAATTTTAAATACGTATACGCTTCTCAAGTGGGAACGCTATTCGTGTTTTACTTTACTACTTATCTATGTGTATAGTAAGTAGAGGAAGCATTGCATTCCATCCAAAAATTCGATACCGGGATTTCAATGTAAATACTAAGGCGGATCGAAAAGTAACGCATAATCTTCCTTTTTCCAAAAACGTTTATAGTTAAAAAAAACAGCAACATTAATCACAAATGAACTTACACCTTTTACCTACTTTTCGACATAGTTACCAAGTTTCTCAACACATTGCTCCCATCGTGATGCAAGTTTCAATATACCCTGTTCGTAGAAGTCCGTTTCCTTAGAGTATAGCCATCTGCAGACTGTTGATTTCACTTCCGCATCTGTCGCAAAGCGTTGGCCGGCCAGGAATTTCTTCATGGGACCAAACAGGTGAAAGTCCGACGGTGCAAGGTCCGGACTGTATGATGGATGCTGGAGCACCTCCAACCAAATTTGGTGATTTTCTGACGAACAGCAGCAACATAGGGGCAAGCATTGTCACGAAGATTTTTGACATCGCCAGCATTCATGTTGTGGCGTTTGTAACGAAGGGCACGGCGCAAAAATACCTATCACCAAACTTTTCATGTAGGCTGCAGCATTCACAGTGGTCCCGGTTCAGCAAAGTACACCAACACAACACCATGCATATCCCAGAACATCACAAGCACTTTCCTAGCAGATTGATGCACTTTGAATTTTTTCTTCACTGGGGAAGCAGCATATTTCCACTCCATACTTGCCTGCTTGGTTTCTGGCGTGTAGTGGTATGCTCACGACTCATCACCAGTGACGATTCCTTTCAGAAAGTCGTGCCCTTCTGCGGTGTACCGCGTTAGGCAATCCAAGCTCGTCATCATTCACTGGCCCTTGTTGTCTTCAGGTTCTTAGCCACCCATCGAGCACTAACTTTACGAAATTTCAACGTGTCATGAACAATATCGTATACTGCACCATAGGAAATGTTGAACTGTTGCGATAAGGTTCGCAGTTGCACACGCCGGTCGTTCAAAATTGCCGCCTCAATGCCCCTGACATTCTGCGGGGTTACAACTGTTACCGGCCTCCCGGAGTGTGGCGAATCATTAAGGTTCACAGGCCTTCTAGGAAGAATGCACACCTCCTGGAGACATTGCTACGGTCCATTCAATCATCCCCATACACGTCACGCATGTACCTGTGAATATCACTTGGTTTATGCCCTTTGACCCACAAATATCAAACCACACCTCTCTGCTCTTCACACGTGGATGACAGTAACATGCGCGCTATGTTGTGTAGTTCACGCTTCTCTCGCTAGAGCTGCACACGAAACAAAAACTACCCTCTATAGTGAAAACTTCAAACTATATCTGTGTGAAATTGCAACATTCCAGCTGCAATGCCATGGCAGAAAAAATCATTGTGCGTTACTTTTCGATCTGCCCTCGTACAAGCTTTGAAGCTCACTGAGTAAAAGAGAAATAAAACAGAAGAATAGTCTGTTAATTACCAGACTAAATGTTTTAAGTTCAGCAACTTCCAAGGATACCACATGAAGAAAATCCCCATACCCCAAACTACCTTTACATGAAAAAATGTTCGGTGTTTTTGATTTTCTCAAAAATAGTTCACACGATTTTGATTAAAGTGCCATATGTTAAAGATATTTTCATGACATATAAAATGTATGTCTTGATCTGGGAATAGCCCGTGAAGGCCTGTTCGTTCTGAATGACTTGTATTATTGGTAAACTGTAAGAGATTGACGGGGTCTTACTGCACAAAAGAATTAGAGCTTGTTAAATGGCACAGCTTATGTCAAATGGAATTTTGTTTGCCGTCAAGCATTTCCGAGATATTCTTTGCTATTGATTTGAATTTTCAAAGCTTCATTGTATTGTAATTGGAAGTCGCTTCTCGTTTTCTCTTTTGTGGTCATGCAAAGAGCATCGAATTTTGAAACCTTAATATAGCGACTCGCCTTTTAAAAATCTCAACAATGGTTTTAACCTGTTGTATCCAAATACCTACACTGAATATCTAAATGTGAAATGAAAGTTTATCTCTATCAATAAGAAGTAGATAGAAGAATAAACGTTCGCAATAGTAGTTTATAGAGGAAATAGTAGAGAAAGGGATGTGAATGCAACGCGTCTCTTGGCCATGGAATGGTATTTCAAAGCCATCACATAGACACTGTCTTTAAAAATATGACTATCGCTTTACCTACTGTATCTCATAACGAAGTTTGTAAGTGTGAATTGAAAGTTTATGTGGATTAACAAGAAGTAGATAGAGTAATAAGCTTTTGTAAGAATACTTTGTAGAAGAATACAGAAAGTCGTGCGAAAGCTGTGTTGTAGAGAAAGGAAACTGGATACTCCAGTGCTTTATATGAAACTTGAATTTAAACAAGGTTTCCGTTTACTTCCTTTTCCTGTTAAGTTGTATGTTTGCTTCGAATGCTTGCACAATGTGTTTGGGTTCACAGAGAATGTATCGAGAAGTAAAAGGAGTTTGGGGAAGGGAGCTGTATGATACATTGGTTCGTGAAAGATTCGTTTGAACCAGAACATTAATTCAGAAATTGAGAGGTTTGAGGAATGTTGGGGGACTTAGGAGTCCAATGTGTGGTGTAATTGAAAATGAATACCATTGCATACTAACACGAGAAATAATTAAGTTCCGGAGACAACAGATATGGCACAAAAAGGAATGTGCTTGAGGAGGACATTTTAAAAACGATTTTATGAATTAAAGATGATAAAAATGATAGCTTAGGTAACGCTAGGGGTAACCGTGGATGAAGGTAAGAATTATCTCGGGAGAGATTTTAGATATGAAGGATTTGCAAAATTTTAATAGTAGATAAAATAATGCAAGAGGTTGGAATCCATTATGGTTGGACTCCAGCACATCAACCAGCGGAGTTATGTCTTTGATCTGAAAAATTATAGCTGGCAACTTTTGTATTGTAAGATGGTATGCAGTATAATGTGTACTAGTTAAATAGATGCTAACCTCTACAGCTTACAAATTGCACGGCTAGATAAGCTCTGGGCATACCCATTTGGTATGTGTTAGATGACCTCGAAGTGTTTTCATATCAACCGCTCCATACTACCTCTTTACTACATGTGGGATAGGCAAATAAGGCAGAGGGGTGAGCAAGGTTTAGTGTCCACACTTGCATTAGATTCAAGTACAGCAACATCAGATACAATAAATAAAATAAAAAATAACCAAGAATGTACAAGGATGAAAATAGTTTAGTAACGTATTTTCTTCTCCAAAAGGTGTATGAAGTAGGAAATTGTTCCCTATCTAGTACCTACAAGCGGAAAATTACAAAATTAGGATAGGACATGGAACGTTATTTTTGATGCAAAAAGAAGTGAGAAAATGAAAGACATATGAATGGTATGAAAGTAATCGAGAGTGCAGAATAATCTGTCAAATTGTACTACAGTACACTCTCGCTAATTTGAAATCGGATAAACCGAAAACTCCGTTAACCCGTAGTAGCTGCTCGATCCCTGCCGAATTACAGGAAAAATCTACCGCTTAAACCGAATTTCGGATAATTCGTACTACGAACTAAAATTTGATCCCCTCATTACATATTCCATACATTATTCTTCATTTAAACTGAATATCTGTGTTGTGCTGTGCACTACGGTATTTTCCGTTACGCATTTCACATAATTTTTCTCAGTACTGTACTGTAATTTCTCAACAATAGCCCGACTGCTTACTTGCTGCATACGTGTCACCTCCACAGCATAGGATACAAGGGCGGGGTAAGAGTAGGTTGGTCGGCGCGAGACTCGCAACAATCCATGGAGCTCTTTGTCTCTGCTTGTGAACAGTGGATGTTTGTTTTTCGCTCAATCACTCACTATGCCGCCGAAACAGAAACGTGCTGATAATGCTATCATGTTGAAAGAAAAATAGCAAACATATGGTCGACAGTGGGGAGAAGACCAAAACAGAATACTTTCAGATTCCAAAGTCTACTCTCTCATCAATTATAAGTTCAAAACAGAAAATAGAGGCAAATCTGGTTGGTTGTTCATTTAGTGGCAATAGCAAGCGCATGAGGCCAGTGAAACATGAAGAGGTGGATGAATCGCGATTTGGATGCTCCCAACATATGCGTTCACAGCAAAATTCCATTGCCGGGCCGATGTTTAAGAAAAGGTTCGAAAAAGTACCCAGAAAAACGGAATTTCTGGGTTTGGGTGTTCTGAGGATGGCTAAGGTATTTTCAGAAGAGACATAAAATCAGTGCTGACAGTGTCTGTTATGAGGCACATACAGTAAACGAGGAAGATGCCAATGAGTGGGCGCGGGAGTTTCAATCCAAACTCTCTCATCAGCAACCAAGGAATGTATTTAATATGGATGAAGTAGGGTTTTCTATAACTTGATGCCTGAAAAAAACACTACATCTCAAGGATGAAAAATGCCATGGAGGCAAACGCAGCAAGGACAGACTGACGATGGTCTTGTCTTGTAATTCAGATGGTTCTAGGAAGCTCAAACCATTGCTGATTGGAAAATACAAAAATCCACGTTGTTTTAAAGACGTCAACCTATTCAATCTACCATATCACTACGAGAATAACAATAAAGCTTGGATGCCCAAATCTCTCTCTTGTAGCTGCTTCTTGAAGATTCAACAACAAATGGCTGCAAGGAAGAGAAATGTTTTGCTAACTTTGGACCACCGCTCGGCACATCAGTTCGACGACCTGGAACTTCCGAACATAAAAGTTATCTTCTTACCAGCTAACACCACAAGCCGTTTGCAGCCATTGGACCAAGGAATAATCTCCTCAATGAAGCGTAATTACAGATACCAACTGGTTAAGTTTGCTATCATTGCAATAGAACTACAAGAAACAGTTCCATATTGGAATGTACTGCAAGCTATCCGCAACATAACTGCTGCCTGGGATGAAGTTACAACAGACACCATAGCTAAATGTTTTAAGAAGGCCTGGACAGCAACTGATAACGTCGCTGAAACTGAACAGGAAACTGATACTGTTCTTCTACAGGTTTACACCCAGTAGGTGCCCTCTTGTACATCAATATGGAAGAATGGACGCAGATAGACAACATCATCTGTGTTGTGAAGAACCAGTAATCGGTTCTGCTGATGATGCAGAAGAGAATGATAGTTCTTTACTGTCATCTTCTGAGGTGGAACATGAAGTTGCAGCTGCAATTTCTCTTCTCGAGTGATTTGCTGCCACTTCTGATGTCTCCATGCATTTCAAACTGCTCTGGATGTGATATCCTCAGAGAGTGCCGTAATATTAAAACCAATAGTCCGTCAAACAACAATTAATGATTTTTTTTTCAAATTGTGGAACCATAAGGTATAATGGACAAGAATTGTTGTAAACTAAAACATGTGTTCCGATTAAAACTTAAGTTTTAAAAGAACACTACATGTTTTTTAAGATTATTGTATGTTGTATTACACGACTCGCTAATTCAATGAGTATAATAATGTTCCACATGTATACTGCTTTAAAAAAGTTATGACAGGCAGGTGACTTTATCAAGTAAACAAATTCCGGATATGCTGTATAGAGTAGTTATTTTTTCTTTTTCTTAGAGGTCATGAACGTAGAGCATCCTCATTCGGTGGTACACATAACAAGAGAAAACGTGAACTCAACAGGCGTATTTTGCCATTTCAGATAATACGGGACTAGTTTTACTAAACCTCGTTAATTCAAACTTCGTTAAACTGAATTGGCTATTTTTCGGTCTCTTGAAATTCGGTTAAACGAGGGTCTACTGTAATATTATAAAGAGAGAAAGTGTGTATGTGGTTGGGAGGTTGCGTGGAAGGAGGAGCACTCTTATAAACCTCTCAACCGGTTTTTATATTGTGTTACCATGTAGAACAGAGTTCTTGCAAACCCACATGACTGTAAAATATTTCCAAAGTCAAAACTGGGAGAGGGTGGCTTTAATGGGGATTTTCATATTCATATATCAGTCCCGTTTCGTTGAAAATAAATATCAGAGGATGATTTTAGCCCTTTATTGGTAGCATGGCAGTTTTTTTTATGTCTTCCATTCCAAAGGAGTAAATGGAGAGAGTTAAAAGCTTTTAAAATTGAGTTATTGGAGGGTTGGAGTTATATATCGTGCTCATATTAAATTTGCTTCCGAGTTTTTTGAACTTTGTTATCAAGGACTGTTTTAGCATGTCACTGACAAAAGTTTATACATTTGGATTTTAGAAACAGGCAAAAATTATTAGCTATCCTACAACTTAAACTTCTGTACGTCCTTTGGCCTATCTGGGGCGAAATTGGCGGACTTATACAATAGGACCCATAAAAAATTATATGCTACCTACCTTACAACTATAAAAAAAATGCTCTTACTATATTTTACACCCCTTATGCAGAAATCTGCGCTATTAATTCATCTCATCAAAATGTTATTCAGATATTATATGTACTGCAAAAATCATAGGTTAACTTAACAAATTCCAAAAACTAGATGGCCTTATTTTCAATTGCATAGCACGTCGACATTTTGAAAAAGTATCCTTATCTTTGTTAATTGCTTGTTGTTCCACACATGCTCTGTATAGGCTGAAGTTGCAAAGGTAGAATCAAACTGCAAAATGTCATTGGAATAGTTGAATTTTTCAGTCTGATTCTATCTTTTCTACCCTTATCTTTATTTGCAATCCCTTACAAATAAAACTATACTACTTGGCATGTCAGAGTCAAAATTTGGGCATTTTAGCTATAGGACCTGACGAAATTATAATTTTAACTTCACAAAACTACTCGTATTTTCAACTCTTGTGAACAAATTTGCGCTATTTGGCCACTCTGGACAAAACGTTGGACACTTAACACTTTAGGTACGTGAAAACTGTAGGCTATTCAAGATATTCAAAAACCTCTATCCTTGCTTTCAACCCATTACTGGCAAAATGCCAGGTAAGACAAGCTGGTGTTATAATAGAAAACTTAAAGGATATCGATTGCGTTTCCAAATTTCCATGTAACGGTATACTCTTAAATGAAGGGAGGAATTTTATGATGATGATGATGATGATGATGATGATAATAATATTGTTGTTATTTAGTTTGTTTTTGTTCGCGTATGTTTGTACGTTACAGAATTTCCAAAGAAATTGGTGTATCCTGACGCTGACATACTTGTCAAATTTTTCCAGTAATCTCATGTGACGTAGAGACAATTTGTCAAACGTTTTGAAGCACAACACACAAGGTTTTGCATTGGAAACTTGTACAAAATGTGGACTGTACACTTCAATTTCATAAGTGATCAAAACTTTTGCGTCAGCTTGTAAATCTAATGCAAGTTTCCTGGCACATTTCGTATTTTGTGGTTATTTAGAACACGAATACCACACCCTAAACTAACACATCCATACAGAAATTGTTCAGCACGAAGGTAGAAAAAGCACCCCGAATGTATGTGGATAGAAAGAAAAAACAGATGCTGTTTCCTATTTCACGAGCCTGTTGCACTGCCCTACATAATGCTGCCACTATATCCACAAAGTTGATATAAGGCTACCCTAAGTCCTACTATAGTTTCAGCATACTCGTTATGGTGGGGTTCGTTAGATCTCGCTAAATGACATACTTTGTACGGCTACCAGATTACCTTTAAAGAGCTGATGAGCGAGAATGCATCTTGTTAACGAGCGCAGGTAAAAAAGTTCCAACAGCGGAGCAGATATTTACATGGAGGAGTATAATCCGCGGGCCATGTGGAGTAAAGCTGAGATTACAGGGGGATTACCGCAGGGCCCCTATATCACGACCAAAACAATAGATTCAGAACATGGCTCGCCGGATCGTAACGCTCTCTCGACGTGCACCTCTCTTTATAGAAGTCAGTAAAAAAAAACGTAATTCAGGGGGTCCATCAGAAAGTTACTATTCCTCCCCATTTCATTGCGATGGATTTAGCTTCAGTTTGCACGTTTAGCCTATAGGGCAGTAATATGCATACCGGAATGAAGTGCTGAACGCTATACAGCCAAAAACTGGGGCCCAAAATGGATAAACTCACAGTTTACAGGTGTTTTCCCTAGGGTAAAAAATATTGAAACGTAGACCAGTGAAAATGGTGTAATTTAACATACATATATTGGTAGGCAACAGAAATACAGAGAGATCTTTGATTGTTTTCTAGATCAAAGCCTCCAATGCAACGTTTATTACACCAGTCTTTGTTTGCCATATTTATTTATCTACAGTCTGGGAGCAATGCGTACTCGTAATAACCCGATGTGAAGATTCACACGACTTTCTTTGTAATTGATAAATTCACAATTAATCGTTATATATTAAGCTATTCATATAAAACTGACTATTCTATCCACGTTACGTAACTAATGATAAATGTATTTATATTTATGAATTGTTTCAAATTAAGCGAGAAATGTTCGACGTGCGGAAACAGCATTCAAGAGTTTACTCACGTTAATAAGCTGTGCGACGGAAAGAAAAGAAAGAGGGGAAATAACAAGATTCGCAAACTTTAAGCCATGTCTGTTAGGCGATGCAAGTTCTAAAATTACAGTAAGGAGTATTTTGAAAATGGCTAACGTCACGAAAAGATTTATTTGATGTAAATTGTAGAATTTAATGAGCTCTACATTTTTCTTGTAGTAAGTGTTTGCCTTTAAGATTTCGTTGTAATAAAAAACCATGCAAAATTTATATTATACATTTTATTCTCATGTCAGTATATTAAAACGTTTTAATCAAAATCGTTAGCGCAATTTTTAAATACAAATAACAAAACATTTTCTATTTAAAGGTTAGTTTGGGATGGCGGAATTTTCTTGAAAATCTTTGTGTCGCATCCTTGGAAGATGCTAAACTTAAATACCTGATTTGGTTGAGCTATTCATACACACAAGCGCGCACCTTTCGCTAAAACTGCCTTTTTGCGTACAAGGGATTCCAAAACGTGTATTTCTGATGAAATCTCAATATCGAATTTCTGGATGGAATACAATTCTTCCTCCTGCCTTCTTTGCGTAGGTGGTAGGGAAAGTAAAAACGCTTCGATATTCATTAACGGAAAGCGGTATCCTATTTTTGTTTTCGCTTCTTCCAACTAGTGAACTCATAATCAGGTTACACATTTCAGGACTTAAATTATGGTGATTGGCATCAGTAGAAAACGCCTGGTTGGTGAGACTACGTCTGAGCACACAGGGGCGGCATAAGGAGGAGAAACATGGGAACAGTTTGGAAAGGAGATTTATTAATAGTTAATTCCGCACATTGATCCGCTTGCAACTTTGTGTTAGCTACAACTACTTTGAGAAATTCACTTGAAAAGTTATTTGCCCATCAACTAGGTTCATAAAGTTAATCCCACTGTTGTTATACCCTGCATACCGAAACTTGCTTCGAAATTTTCGTTGTCAAAGGGATTTGTCATAAAGACGTCCATGCAAGAAATTGACATTTAATTTTATTTCTAGGAATCCGAAATAGAATTCTAAATCCTCTATTAAACCGTAGGCAAACAATACTTCTCCTAAAAGATTGCTTTAAGATTGATTGAAGCTAGAGAGGGGAGTGAAATGTGTGACAGTATTCGTACGAGCTTCATCTGCTTAGAACAGAGGTGTACATCTCCATGACATATTCTTTTAACCCTTTAGGTTCCCGGCTTCGATTTCGGTCCTTTGCGGTTGAAACTGGTTGCTATTTTTGGCCTGTGACCTTCATGTCCCAAATGGTTTCTCTCGCCGATTTCAGCCTGAAAGTTTTTATATATCCCATGTGGAAATCCTCTCGTTTCTCTTCACCAAGATATGAGGATCTCTTGTATTTCCAAAAATATACGAGGCAAAGAAAACGACATTGTACTAGTGATGAGTAAATATCTCTTTCTTTGCAGGCTCTTCTCCTAAAGTCTTACAAATGAATCTTGAGTTTTGCTGAATTCAACCAATCCACATAGGTTCTATATGCCTAATCTTTTTTCCAAAGATTTCTGGCGCCCGTTTCGCTCGAAATCTTCCTGTCTCATCTTCCTTTTGGCGAGTGTTGTATTGACGCAACCACTAACCTGTTATCTGGTGCTCTTCTTACATGTTAACATCATTTTGCTTTATACACGCTTATTCAAAAAGGTCATCCTCCGTGGTCTAGTTACTGAGGTCGCGGTTTCAAACCCTGCGGAGGGCGATGGATTTTTTTTCGGGTATGGTTTCTTTCGGAAGGGAAGTAAAGCCGGTGGTCCCGTGTCGTGGATTTATGGCACGTAAATGAACCTCAAGCCTGATAAAGAGGCCTCTGAGAAAAATTTCCGGCCTTTCACGCCCAATATAGAATGGGATGCTAAGAGCCATAACAGTTTAAGAGCATCCATAAATAAAACTCAATTTATTTTTATTCAAAAAGGAGCCGATTTCAAAATTTATATTAAAGAAATTGTGAGAGAAAGAAACTCATTGTGTGTCACTTTCTACAACCGTTAACCTGTTAGTTGGTACTCTTCTTAGAATTTAACAGCATTTTCCTTAAACAGGCTTATTTAAAAGGAAGCAGATTTCAAAATTTATATCATAGAAAGTGTGAGAGAAAGAAACACATTCTGTATGTCACTGGATGTAGAAACGTTTTAGTTTTATGATCCTTGAGTCTTTATGAATGGAACACATTTGTTTCACGGAAACATCAACAGCAGGCCATTTCTTGCCATAAAAATTAATTGGATCCTAGTAACTCAAACCATATGTAAATTTCTTGCGACGAGGCAGTTATTTGTTGACTGTACTACAGAAGCCACTTGCAGCACTTGAACAATTAATTCGAAGAAAAACACTGCAGTACAGAATATTATATTTCTGTAAATAACCAACAATTCCACGCCATTCAATGACGGTTTTAAGGCTGTTGTTCAAAACTTTAAACTTCCCTCTATACAGTTATGTATAGAACGTGGCTTTTCTTTCACGTTTGTGTGGAATAAACATCTAAAACGTGCTTTTATCTGAATATTGTTGTATTTCCTCGGCTTGAACAATGATTCTTACCTTGAGACCTTGTGATAGACCAATATTTTCTTTCTTGTCTAACGTAGTATATCCTAGCGAAGATAATTTCTGCTACGTGTTTTTTCTATTTTTTTCTGACATAACTTGGACTTCCGTACCAGTATTGGCACGGCGATGGTGTTAAAAAGATTTAATCTTATTTCTTTCCCAGTTTATTCCAAGCCCCTATGAATTTTGCAACAGGTATTAGAATATATGCACACATTTATGTACTTAACCGTCTCTTGAGTTCTTTAATGCGCACAGAAGACACACACGGAAAATTTGACAGAGCGACACTAACACGTCTCCGCAATAAAATACAAAATCAACAGCGTTTTACGAACTGTCACTTGCAGAAAGTAATATGATTAAGATGCGTGTATAGCACACTCTGTTTAAAATATTCTTTGATTTGTATTTCTGTTAATTAGAGTCATTTCATAACCTTTATAAGAGGTTTATTATCCATATTGTCAAAAACAGTGTTTCTATGTAGCAAGTGTCCTTATAACTGGCAAATGTCGGAGAGGCACCCTAAATTAGGTCTGAAACATTTCTTTTCCCAAATATGATATAATAAGCAATATTTAATTTGTATTTAATAAATGCCGTCTGCGGCTAGACGGGCGTTAAACACTAATCCTACTTGTACTATCTAGCAAGGTGGTCCCGTGTCGTAGATTTACGGCACGTAAAAGAACCTCAAGCCTGATAGAGGCCTCTGGGCAAAATTACCGGTCTTTCACGTCCAATATAGATGGGACGCTAAGGAACACAGCAGTTAAAAGTGCGTCCATAAATAAAACTCAATTTAATTTAATTATAGCGCCATTAGATTGGGTTATTTTCTGTGCACCAGACAAGTGCACCTGTGGTGACGCCAATATGTGGGAAGTTACTGGGCCATAAGGACAGCGTGATTCAAAGGTGTATAGAAACATACTGCACGTTCACTAATGTTTTAACCAGGGTTAGTATTTGCCGAGGCTAGTTCCTTCAGCACGTGCGCGCGCGCGCACACACACTCTCTCTCTCTCTCTCTCTCTCTCCCTCTCATCACTGGTCAGAAACGCCAGTGAATACGCGGCATTAGTTCTGTTCCTCCAAGAAACGCCATCTCACCTGCTTTGCCGATAGTACTTTACACCTCACAGTAGAATAGAGAGTGGGACTCGCATACAGACAGCTCGGTGATATAAATCTCTCTCGCCCTAGCATGTGATGTGTCATCACCTTAAGCGGTCGAATATTATGAATTGTGCAAAATCTTGAACCACTTGGCTTTAAAACTATCCATCAATTAAGTGTATATTTAAAGTTACAAACTGTTAATGTTCATGGTATATCATATAATACTTTCTTCAAGAATATTCCATAACAGAAGTTTTACAAATATAATAAGCTCCAGGGACCGAAATATCGGTGTGTTTGTTCGAAGAAATCACAATTTTCTAAGCTAAAGTACCAAAATTTCTTAAAATGTACTTACCAATTAGTTTCTGACGAAATATTTACGTATCTTTCTCTGACATGAACGAAAGTGCCGGTTAACTTCACATCCTATTATACAGGTTTATTCAAAAAGAAGGAGCCGACTTTAAATATTTATTTCTAATGAACGACAATAGATGGTGACACATGCGATACATAACTGATTACAGGAAAATTCAAAATGTTATTTTATGTGTTCAAAATGAACACCATTTGTTATGCGAGGACGACCAGTGCTTTTCCGTTTGCATACGCAACCATCTTCTACGAATTTATTGTATCAGTTGTAAATTTTTTATGACAAGGCGGCTCATTGTTGAACTTACAACGAAATGCACGCTGCAATGAGACAATGGATTCTCTCTTTGCATAGTGCAGCACACACAACTGCTTTTCCTGTGGCGTCGCCATTTTCTCGTAAACAAACACAGAGCCGCTGTG
Source organism: Deroplatys truncata (assembly GCA_030765065.1). Taxonomy (NCBI): domain Eukaryota; kingdom Metazoa; phylum Arthropoda; class Insecta; order Mantodea; family Mantidae; genus Deroplatys; species Deroplatys truncata. The sequence continues at coordinate 244,274,071 of CM060975.1, read as the reverse complement.
GGCACTGAATAGAACTAATAGGTGGAGTTTAAAACTTTGAACTTTCCTCTATTCAATGATGTATCTATGTGTCGCTATCTATTGGCGTTCATTAAAAATGAATATTTAAAATCTGTTCCTTCTTTTTGAATAACCCTGTATTTGCATCTTTTCGTTTGTCTTTTTCTGAAGTATAGAACCACTTAAGGGTACATTAGAACCACGCATAAGGTTGAGTCATTCTAGAAGTATAATTTCGATGCCTTAAGAGTTTGGCACAACGTACTGGTTTGGATCTTTTGCAATACCTAATGCAATAGATTATTGATTTTATTCCGTTCTGTAAGTAGGATTGATAAAGTAGACTTTGCAGACTATTTTCTTTCATGCAACCCGACCTGCTTCCTCGATAATTTTCAGTTTCCTGTGCAGATCGATAGCTGTTTTCGCTTAGTCATGTGTCTCGGATACTGTATTTGCAGTCGAAGTCAAAGATCAACTCCTGCCTGAGTACGCTACGTCACAAGGAACAACAATGCCACCACGCGTCTGAAAGTTCGGGTTAAGAGAGGTGTTGCGAAGAAAGGCATGGAAATTAGTTCACCCTAAACGAAATTCTGTCAAAGGGAGACTAAATGGCTACAATTGCGAGAAAATTACATTTTTAGTTTATTGTGCAGTCTTATTAATTTGACTTCCTCTTTAAATTTGGTATTCATTATACAATTCTAGGCGCAATACTTATAAGTCGAATATATTTTTAAAAATGGCACTGCATGTACCATTTTGTACCGTGATTGTTTTATTACTGTTTTTTTAATAAAAGTTTATTTAAAGTCACTTTAACCATGTTGGTCTTATCGCGACCGATTGTACCGTGAATTGTGCACCACTTGGCACAGAAAAAAATTATAACTCCTATACATTTGGAGTAGAGAGGTAGACTTTAGCCCATCTTTTAGGGGAAGTTTTGCTCTACAAATTGGTACTACTGCTAGGAATTGTAGCTTCTGTGTGCTCAAGCCAAGTGGCTCTTTCTTTGCAAATATATGTAGTTGGTTTCTCCAGCATTGCTTTAACAGCTGTTTCTGTGGAATATATTTTCTGACATAAATGACCCGTTTTCTCAGACACTACTGAAGATAGCTAAATTAAATGTTACCTATTATGGATCTACTTAGGTGTTTAATAGCATGGTTAGTTATTTTTTTAATAATTGCTGGTGCATTTTTATTGAAATACGGTTTAATTGAGAAAATAATCATATCTTCCTTAATAAACACACTTGTTGGATAAACGTAGATCCATATACTTACAAGGCATGCATCGACATCCTGCAAAAATTTCAGTCTGATACTATCTTAAATAGGTTCTCCAATATTGGGTCATGAATTTAGCATAGGTCGGATAGGCCTTTAATCTCCCCATAACCGTTAAAGATTGCAAAAGAAGCATAATGTTCCGGACTGGGCCACGAGTTCGTGTTTTACTGTACTTGATGTTAGCTTATGGAGCCTATCGATTAATGTTTTCTCTCATAATGCGTATGTCCGACTAGATAGCTAATGTCTTGCATTACTTGAAGGGGTTTACTGGTAAATGTCCCGGTGCAGATTTTGTGGTTATTTCCTGCCGTGTAATTTCCTTTTGAGGTAAGCGGCTGTGTATGTTGGAGAGAAATTAATTTCCTGTAGGCACTGAGGATTCCAACCCTCTTTGCTGCAGAATGAGCTGAAGTTCATTGTCTTTGATTTCCTTACATCTATGAAAGCATGGTGAATTTTCTTCGTCTCAACTTATAATTGAATTTGTGACATATAAGCGGAGTTGGGATTGGAGAGTTTATATCCTGCGCATAGTTGCGTTTCTGCTAAATGAAACTTAAAATGTATTTGGGGCAAACCAGTGCCTAGCTAAGAAATTTAATTATGCCTATTGCATAAGATTTACTGTTTCAGAGTGATCTTCCTTGTTATGCAACTCTGTTTAAAATAGATGTCATTGTCTTCTTTCCGACATTTGATGCTATTGACTGTTTATTTTTGCGTATTTGAGCATCTATATATTTAGTGTGTATTTTTCAGGAGAGCAGAGACTCAGTTTTTCATCACAGTATCACCGAAATGGTACCGTTATTTCTAAACAGCTTATTAACTCTTTAATATTACATTTTCATGTACCTCCAAGATTTTGGGACAATGTGACATTAGATGCATAAAATTTGCTGACGACGTAGAATTGCTAGCAGAAGAAGAAGAAAGATCCCAAGGGACACTGATATAAACACAACAACGACGATGAATACAAGATGAAGTTAAATGCAAAAAACGCAATATTGAATGGGGAAAAAGCAAAGAAGAGACACTTGCGAATTCGAGAACACTTCTACAGAGCTTTGGATACTTTGGATATACCATAAGAAGTGACATGAGCTGTTGCCAGAAAGTCATAGGTTGGCAATACAGTTTTAATACAAAAAGGAAAGCTGTGCGGTCTCTTGAAGAAAGGTCTAAGCAAGAGGTTAGTGTATTGCATTACTGCATAGTGTGGGAACTTGGACGCTGTAATAAATGACGTTTGGAAGCATTTGACATGTGGATATGGAAAGCATGCGAGATATATGCTGTTATAGAAATGGTGAGTGAAGGAGGAACAATGTTGAAGCTGCTCAGGAAAGAAAAAAACAAATAGTTCCTATATTGGATGAGAATAACCTCTTTTGTATGCATTAAAATGATTCACACCTCTCAAGCTAAATTTTTATTTCTACTGTTATAGGTTCATTCTAAACATTTATTTTTTAATTGTTTCATTTGTATAGCTACTTTTAACTTCTTTGGTCATATCGGGGCATTCATCATTGTTTCTCAGAAACTAAAAGCTGTGAAAGTTGAAGCTTGCTTACAGAATAGTATGGTATAGTCTTTCAATTGCACCGAAAACTCTTTTTAAATGTAGAAGATTAAAATATGAGCATTTCAGACGAATTTGCAGTCATTTTTTCAGAAACAAGAACATTTTAAGAACTAAAAACCTGTTAGCAGCTCACTCCCCATAATTCAGTGGCATGGCTATATGAATTAAAAAAAGTATGATGTATACTTCACAGTATAGTAATGCTCTATTGGCGGCAAACCTTTTGAGCATCTACTTATTTTTCAGTACACATTAAAATCGTGGAAACAGAGTGTATATACTTAAACTTCTTACAAAGAGTGTATATTTGCTTTTGATAAAAATAAAAGCAAGCTGTCTCTCAATTTTACGAGTGCATTCTCAACCCTTGTTTAGCAAATTTTTCTCGTCATAAATTATTTTTTTACAGCCTTCGTACATCAAACTCATGAACTCTTTAACAATGCTCGACTCCAATCTGCAGGCCTTAAAAGAAATGAATGTATATGATTTTATCGACAAACATCTTACTACAAAACCAGTTGTAACTTGGTACTTCAAAGAGTACCAAAAGAGGGATATTTTCCCCTAATATGAAGCAGCTTTCACAGATTGGAATAGAGCGTGGAAATTAATTTTCAAAAAAGGACCTTTATACAGGTACAAATTTCTGAAGCGGTCGTGTGCAATAATGAATGCAGGTCTTCTATATCCAATTCCAAAGCGACAGATTAAGGTTATTTCCCTCCGTTAGGTATAAATAAACTGTAATAAAAACGATGGCTATTTCTTATAATTGTAACCGAGAAATGACATTTTGCTCAGAATACCTTGAGATCTGAAGAACCCAAAATAAATACACTGCATTATTTAAAGAAAATATAATTCTTAGAATACAATTTTGTACATTAAAATAGCTTTCGACAAGATTTTCAATATATTTTCGTTATATACTTCCAATTCTATATACTTGGATATAAAGTTTTCGTTTTCTATAAAACTGAAAATTATGTCTTTATTTATGTAAAAATTCCATAGGAGTTCAAAGAATAGAAACGCAACCTCTTGGTAAATAACCGGAATTAGTGTCCCTTATATTAAATAATTTAAAAGAAAATATATAAAGTGATAGTTGTAATGATTATAAATAATGGAATGTAAAATGAACAATGCGATGGAATAGAAAACAAGAAAAAATAAAATGCTGGTCCACGGCATTGTAACGAAATTGATAACTCCATTTGGCTTAAGTTTAAAACACAAGCTCTTACGCTGTTTTCGCATATGCCCTCTTTAAAGTTATAGCTCCATTAGCGTTAAGGTTGCAGCGCTCGTCTGATGCAACATTTAATTACCTCTAATCACTTTCCTTGCCTGGAGCAAGGCAGTGTACCCATCCTTGCTTCTTAGTACATTAGTTGGGCACTGGAGGAGTTAATGCCAGGGATATGCTCCATTGCACATCGACTGAAGCGGAAGAAATAGCTACCGTTTTCACACCGAGGAGCGTGCAAATTGAAAAACAGCTCAGCTCTTGATGCTCGGTCGCACTAACAGATAAATACGTATAGCATACGTTCAGCTTTGTAGAGGTTATAATGACCTTTATCTTGGGATTGCTACACCCGATGCTCGAAAATTGACAAGAAAGACTAAATTGCTAAGTACGTATAAACTATGTTCACATTGCAGCACCGTTAATGGCACGGCACGTCTCTGCAGTGCATTGACGTCAAAGCTTCCTAGCATGAATTCACCTCTCCCTAAATTGATGTCAGCACCCCTACCCAAGTGAAGGGTTGCAAATGTTCACCTCGAGGTGGAGTTTTCAGTCATTTTGATGTGTTGTTGCTCCGCCTTCCTTGATTTGGTTTCGGTAGAGCATGAATTTAGTTTTCTGATGAAATTGACCCAAGGAGTCATAGGATTCCAGAAATTGCATGACTAACTTATATTGGCTGTATCTCAACGTGTCATCGAAACCATTATCGTACGCCATCACAATAATTAATGTGGCTAATAACATCACTGCTTAGCAGTACGGTAGCCGAGGCCGTTAAGACAGAGACACGTGAACGGGAGGTCTACTGTTTAAATCCCAATAGGAACGCGTCCTCCTTTACAGTTTTTCTACAGGTTTTCCTCGGTGCTCATAACTGATAAATGCCGGGGAGCTACCCTAAACATAGATTTGGAACGTTCCCTTCCGAAATTATTTCATTTCATGTATCACCTGTATAACCGCCTGTGGTGCCATATGCAGCAAGAGCGGGCGTTAAACACTATTCAGTGAGGAGAAAAATGGTTGTTCATTACTTGAAACTTCATATTTGCTCTTCCTATCTGATTTTACATAATGCGTCACACTGCAATGATTCCGGAGTTAAATCTTCATTTCATAAGATTCTAGAGCTGAGTGAATTTAGTTTAAAATAAAAAATGTTTATCCCCAATCAATATAATTTACTACCTACTGATGGTTGAACTCGGCGCCGGGCCATTTACCTTGAACGAAAGCTGAGCGGTGCTGGTAGTGGCTAAGGGAAGGCTGTTAAGGTATGTCCCCAAGGTTACTGTGTGATCCCTGCAGTTTACTGCTTTCCCGCAATTTCCGGAAATGTAAAACGTAAATAAGTTAAAGGTGGTTACATTGATTGCAGAAAGTCTTCATCTCAACTTTAAAACAATTTAGCAAGCAAATTAATCAAGACAAAGTTATAATTTTTGGCGTGAAGAACGAACAAACAACATTACAGTTAATGTGTTCTGCGTTTTCCAGGATGTTTCATCTTATTGAGAACTGCATCGGTTTTTGCAGCCTTTTAATGTGTCTACAAAATTATTCACACATTTAGTAAAACAATTTTTATGCACTACATGATTTAAACTGACGTCGTAAAAACTTGGCGTTAATCAGGAAGTTAGTAATAACGTTGATAATTCTGACTTTGATACTGTTTCCTTCATCAGATGAAAACCATTTGAAAAACGCAATTTCGGTGTTATACCAAAAAATAAATTAATAAATACATAAAAAATATTATTAAATGCATGTAAAATGATTTTCTGGAGACCACACATAAACAAGTTGAAATGTCTGTGCAGGTTTTAAAAAATTCATAAAACCAATACATGAAAAGTACTTAAAAAGGCAGAAAACGTAAATTTTTGTTCCATCTCATGTTAAAATGAGCATTTTCTGCATGTTAATTGGCTGCTGTAATTGTTTAAACTGGAGAGGGATGCTCTCTGAAGTTACTGATTAATTATCAACTGGTTATCGAACCTTGTCCTAGACAAGTTCATGATTGTGCAAATATCACCATCGGTGAACGTTATTTTCTTAGGAGTGGAAGGCAACTTTTTACTGACAAAACAAAATGCTTTATAGCCCCAAAAATGGACGTTACAGTGTTCTCTCTCTCTCTTATTGTATTGATACGACTGATAGTGCAATAAATGCTTTATTAGCTTTGATTTATCAGCAATTACTGTTTTAGAGATGAATGGTTGGGCCTCATGAGATTACTGTGAAGTGCGCATTATGTGTAATGGACTGAAAGTGTTTTTAAATAATCCAGCAAATAAAAACGTTCGCTGTAACATTCGCAATTTCCAGTGTGTGCACCACCAACTAGCAGCATCACAGAATTCAACACAAATTCAAAAGAAAATCCTAGAATACGACCTGCAGTGGCCTTCTGAGGACTGTCGGATTATTACAGAACTTCCTTTTGAAATGCCAAGCAAACAGCTCTTACAACTCTTCCTTTAATAGCAGAAATGGCTTCAACATCGTATCGTGGATTTCTGGATGAGTGGGAGAAAGCCTTTTATATTTCGCTTACAACCAACAATGAAATTTGCTGCTTAATATGGAAGGGAGGCTAAAACTAAGTTGCCTCCGCACCAAAATTATAAACAAAATTTATTGATAATAACATCGTTAATAATATACTAAATTATGACATTAGTTTAATGAAATTACCATAGTAACGTACTGTAGATTTCCACAATACAATAATAAAAACAAAATACACATATTTCACAGTAATTCCTTAACCAATATTAATTTTAATTATCTGCTATTACGATTAGTTACCGTGTCCAGGCAACAAAACCTAATCACTGCATCATGATTAGCTTTTGTTCCCTGAAAACGAATAAATAGACACAACTGCAATTCTGAACATTTATTTATAGGAGGAACATCATTTGACGAAATTACATTTTTTTTTCTACGAAACTTAAATAAGTTGCAAAATAACCTTCAGCAACTCGTGCGTCTTAAAATATCTCTCTCGGTCGTGTTTTAAGTTGACCACACTCATTGCTAAATCATTATAAACTTATTTCATAGTATTAAACTATTATAAGATGCTTCAGTAACAAATACATTTTAAGCTGAATCATAAATCGGCCTTTGGTGTTATTAATAAGCTCCTGCCTTATTAAAGGAATATCAAAATTACAGCACTAAATAGCAATGTGTAAAGTTTAATTCTATTAATTCTGATAGCTGCAAGGCCCTGGCTAGGAAATTGGATTCAGAAAAAATTAGCTAACAATTTTATGAAAATAAAGTCGACAAACCAGTGAAAGTTATATGAAGAGAAAATGACATTGACTGCATGCTGTTTGCCCGAAAGAAAATATAATAAAATATTTAAAGCATAGAGATTTCAAAATTAAAGATGCCGTGAAAATAGCCAATGGGAACAGGAGATCATCAGATTGTTTATGCATACTTTACAATAAACAAATTGTCACACATACATACAATATTAAGGCAGTCTTAAAATATAGTGGCAAAATTGAACCACTAAGGAGAATGCTACACCGATACTACGGTTTAAGAAATGTAGGGCTTTAACTACACCCTACTGTCGAAAAGGATCCGATGTGTAAAGTGTGCAGGAAAGTGCCTTACTAATACTCTAAAATAAATAAAACTACATTAACAGAATGCGTTATCTGTAGTGGTGAATACCCTGCAAATGATCGTGAGTGTGAAGGTGAAGTGGCTAAAAGATTACAAAAAAGGAGAAATGACGTAATGAAAATGCAGAGACATATTCACGTGATTCAAGGGAACAGCTGCCCAGCTGACTTATCAGATGAAAACAGTTGGAAGCAGAGAACAAACAAACAAACAATATACAATAGCAAAACTGAAATTCCAACAGTTGAGAAAACGTTAACACTCATTCTGAAAATATTGGATGAGCAGAAAAACAGAGATAAACTGACTTGTAGGCTAAACAAGCTTGAACCTAGCTTCAAGAAAATTAAACAACTAAATAAAATGGGATACATAAACAGAATATTAACATGAAATGCAACTGGCTTGCAGTCATTGTATCCAGCAATTGTAACTGTTCCTGAAAAGCAAGAAAAACATATTTTGTTTGATAACCAAAACCCACCTGTCTAAACAGTCCTACATTAAATTAAGACCCATGTTTCAGTTGATAAAGTGGGCAGGATAAGCACTAATTAAGAATTGCATTAAGCAAAATAGAACTTGATGAAGTGCAAGTAACAACCATTCTATTGAAGCTAAAAATAAGTCAGTTGATGTCTGCAAGATGTTATACTCCGAGGTGCAGTTTAAAGGAAGAGGATTATACCAGTTTTTTTTTAGATCACTAGGTAGTAACTTTATTACCGGAAGCGATTTCAATATAAAAATCTTCTATTGGGGCTCAAGAATAACCACTACTAAAGGAAGACAATTATGAGGCAGCGGTCCTTTTTCACGCAACAGGAAAGCGCACTTGTCTAACAGATGGAAATAAAACACCTGCTCTATATCATTTCTTCATAACAATGGATATCTCCAATAATTATGTGTATGTAAAGGAGGATTATTATAATTTTTTCAAAGAATTGTGTTATATTAACGTTAAGTGAAAACTTAATACACGAAAACAAATAACCAAGATTAACCGATAATAAAGCGAACCTGGAAGGGTTTAAAAGGGAATTGGAGAGCACTACTGAACTTCTCTGTAGAAGAATATTTAAACCACAATTTAGCCTGTTGACAATTAAGTTCTAGTATACTACATATTTCTATAATGCTAAGTTCCTGTATTAAGCCAAATAAAAAATCCTTTAATACATTTAATGCATACATATACATTTGATATTTTTATCTTAATATTGAATTTTGACCATCTTTTATATAAGTAAAGATGTAATTTTTGAACAGTGACACAGGCTGTAAAGGCTAAGCGAAGTGCATTTTATACTCAGTACCTAACCATGCTAACTTTCAAAGTAGTAGAGATTTGATATTTACTGCATATTTTAGCACCATAATCTGAAACATTGTGCACTTACATGCAAAATTGTTTTATTGTACATGTTTAATATTTTGTAAATGTATATCTTAAAATTCTGACACTCTTTGCATATAAGCAAAGTTTAATCATTGAAGGGAAGAAATTTTGTATTCGGTGGACATGTAATAGAAATTTGATGCTTGCTGTTCACATTTTAGCAGCATAACTTAAAATGTTGTAAACTTTGTGTGCAAAAATAATAAGTTTATTGTACATAACTGACAATTTTGTAAACTCCTAACGCTCCTTGCATGCAAGTAAGGATGTAATACCTTGTGCAGTGACACAGCCTGTAAACGCCAAGTTATATTAAGTGCAATACAATAGAAATATAAAAGCTTTTGACATGTTCTATGTTCAAGACCTTTTGACCATCAAAGAACCTACTGAACGCATTTTAATCTAACCTAATCTTCATGTTCCTTTTAAAACACCGCGCTAGCTGAAGAAGAGATTCTTTTATTGCTAATATTCAACAAGCAGCATGACATCATACCTTCCAAGTACTTATGATTCATGGGAATGATGTCTCCTATCCCATGAAAGTTAGAGAATTCGTTAATAAGAAAAGAAAATTTCATAAAAAAAATGGCAGAAGATATGGGCACTAGAAGGTACAACGCAACTAGCTCAACTTTATAATAAATTTAGGAACTTCACCAGTACTATAAAATATGAGTCGTTCGCTATCTACATGAAAGGAGTAACAGCAGACAAATATATTGTTTATTATTTATGGAAAGCAACAAGGAATATTAAAAGACCTACAAACCAAATACTACCATAAGAAGTATGATGGCGTATGGGTTAGAAGTGATAAGGAAAGGGCAGAATGGTTTGCTTGTTACCTAAGAGATAGTTCAGCCATTACCTAGACAAACAGCAGATGACACAAATCACAGTAAGAGAAGGTCGGGAGCGTCTTTTAACGCTCAGATTGCTAAAACGTGAAATTATGCAGAATGTAAATGCAAAAGAAGCTCCACCACACAGATGCTTAAAAAACTGACGGAAAAATCTCTTGTTAAACTATCACACTTGATTTATGCTGCACTAAGATTTAAACGTGCCCCAAGTCAGTGGAAGGTAGCGAAGGCGTATATGATCCTCAAGCCTGGCAAAAATCCTAATGGAAAAGGAATCATACAGACCGATTTTATTTTTACAACTCTCTAAGCTATTTGAAAAATTATTGTAAAAACTTAAAACCTGTAATAGAAGAAAATAAACTAATATCAGAATATCAGTTTTGTTTTAGAAATAAGCATTCAACAATCGATAAACTACGTTGTATTGTTAACGTCATAGAGAGAACATTGGTGGAAAAAAAATCTGTTCTGGTGTGTTGTAGTCCTCTGCCAAGGTGAAGAGGCTCTAGCTCCGTGTGTGGATCTACCACGTAAAGGTTCACAAAGGAGAACAGGATACCTTTGCCTCACTTGGCTCCGCAGATCTGTGTCGAGACACGCTGTCAGGGCTTAACCTGATGAGCTCAAATTGCAGCACGGGATCGTCAACTGGGTGTAAAGGTTTTAGTAGTGAAACCCTTGTCTTCAGCAGGCTCCGCAGTTCCAATCGAGACACGCTGTCAGAGGTTCCCCTGATGAGCTCGGAGATGCAGAACGGGATCCCCAGTTTAGGACCGGGTCACCCTATGCTCGAGGAAGGTTGAGGAGGGAGATTGAATAATTCGAGTTTATGCTTTCACTTGAGAGGCATATCCATGCGATATACAAGAGAGTTGTCGCCTATTTGAGTGCAATGCATTGACTGAGTCATGTTTTTTTTTTAGGAAAGCTGGAATAAAGGTATAAGGAAAAACATAAGGGCTTGAGGTATTGGGTCAGGATCTTATTCTGTGGTGATTCGTTTTATTTTTACTTATGGTGGTGTCCGGTACCACCGAAGCAACCGGAAAGTTTTGGGCGGTTCATATTAAAACGCCCGAGGCGGAATGTGGTGATGGGGTTCGGCACCATGATCAATGAACCTGGCACCAATCGTCTGCGCTTATTGGTGTCATTGGCGACGTGCGTGCTCTGAGGTGAGTCTGAGCATGGGGCTTATTCATGAGGCGGCTGTATCTGCTTTGACTGAGAATGTGGTGTGGATTCTGCAATGAACTTCTCCTCTTATCAAGTGGAGCTTCCTCTGGATAGAGGCGAGTATGTCAGTGTCATTATGTGTTGAGTTACCGCTGCGGGATGAAACCCACTGTTCCTCAATCCTGGTGAGTGTGTCTTGTAGTTTGCTGAGTTGGTGTGTTGATTCCTGGTTTCGAATGGGCTGCGTTCAGTGGCCTCAACGGCCGAAAGTCGCGCCGTAGCCCCTCCAGCCGCTTGCTGAGTGTTAATGCTTCTCCTGGATGGCGGCAGATGCTGCGAGCATGTCACTAATGGTCCTGCTAATGACTGCTAAGATAGCAGGCCTGTCCGTTGACGTGATCGGTCCTGCAGCAGGTGGCGCAGAGCTTACTCCTGCGTGTGAACGTCAGGACGTTCACGTCCGGCTTGGAGCGCCGCAGTAGTCACCGTGGCGGTGAAGAACAGCGGTCCGCCGAGTGGCCACACTGGCAACACCAGCAGCACGATGGCGTCCAGGTGGCTCTGTTGGCTTCCATCAATATGGTGTAGGCTCATATGGACCATACCGTCGGATAAGGCTGCGTCGTAGAGCGTCTTATCCAAGAAAACAAGACGCACCAGTGGTGTAGGTTCGCGGCTGTTGACAATTCTGATCGCGGAGACCAGAGAAAACAAGTGGCACTGGGTCTCCTCCTTGAGAAGCTGCGGTGGAAGGTGTCGATGTATGCTGGCCGCAACGGCGCTAAAGCGGCCTGTCGGGCGATGGCGGTCTCCGGAGGAGGAACTGAAGTGGCGACGGTGGTACCAGCTGTCGACGGCTGGCGGTCAGTTGTTGATATGCGTGTTGGTGCTGGTAATGCTTCCAAAGACTTCTTGGCGGCTGTGGAGTAGTCCATCATGTCGCTGGAATGCCGTCGGCGCTAGAAGCAACTGCCATGAGAGGTGCTGTACGCAGATGGCGGGTGACTGGCTGAGCGCGGCATATGCTGCGGTGGTGGCTGATAGCGCCAGAAGCGGTAGGCGTAGCTACGGTGAAAACACTGGGCTACGTTGGCGCTGGGTGAGCAGTAGGCACTGCTATTGTCTCCCAATAAGGTGTAGCTGCGGCTTGCTTTCGATGTTTCCTCCTCGCCATCTCGAGTCGAGGGAGGTTCGAAGCTACAGGGAGACGCGGCTAAACAGCTCAGATTAACAAAGCTAGAAAATAAGCGAACACTGAGCCACGGAGTCATGGCTGGTTCCCTCGCCCTTTTATACCTGTGCTTTGGCTGATTAGTCCACTGCAGTTAGCACGGTAACGCCATCTCTGCTTTATTGAGTTAACCATTTACATTAGCCCTTCTGTGTGACATTCTTATTAACTAAGTGTAATGCGGTCCATTGGGCCTTGTCCAAAAGATTATATAGTTGTTGTGAAGTCTCTTAACATGGTGTATTCTTAAACGAAGCCAAAGCGATTGATAAAGTCTGGCATAAAGGATTAATTTATAGGCTTCAGTACCTAGTCACTTTTGCTGAATATTAAAATCTTATATTGAAGGGAGGTACTTCAGAGTTAAAAATGGAAATGAATATCTGGTCTAAAGAATATACCTAGCTGCTGAAATGACTCAAGGAAGGATATTAGGACCAATTTTGTACCTGTTATTCATTAGGAATAAGATGATACAACTATGGCAACTTATGCCGATGTTACAGGAATAATGGCACTAGGAGATACAGTAGAGGAGACTGCAAACTCCAAAAAGCTGTGAATAAAGTCAACAAGTGGACAAAGAAATGGCGTGTTAAGCTAAATTAGTATAAATCTGTACATATTAATTTTATGATTAGAAAAATAAAGGCACTCTTAATGAAATAGTAATAATATAATTCCTCAAGCTCAATTGGTTACATATTTAGACATATTAGACTCGAAAGTATACTCGAAGAAGCATGTTAAAACTAAAGAAAAAAATTAAACATTAAATATAAGAAAATGTTATTGGCTTAATGGTAGGAACTCGGAGCTTGATGTAGGTACATAACAAGTTTAGCGATATATGAACAGGTGCCGATAGCAACTTTTAATTATGGGGCTGCACAAAGGAGGACAATATTAAGCACAGAGTTTTCAAAATAAAGTTATAAGAGCAATAGTTAATGTACCACGATATGTGCTCAACAATCATTTACATTCAGATCTCAAGATTGACATAGTCGGTGATGAAATGAAAAATAGTGCAAAGAAACATCGACAAGCATCACGAGAACATCGTAAGGTTGAAGGTGCTAAACAAATGCGAAGTGCGAACAAACCATTAGACTTAACATGTGGCCATAAGAACTAGTGTGTAAAGATTTAGTGATCTTCATTGGTAGACTCGTTTAATAATAATAGTGAATGTGAAAGAAATGTTACTAGATAAGTTGATCCTTAGTTGTAATTTGTTAATAAAATTGTCATTAACCCGCACACCAGGCACACATGCGCATGGCAGAGGTGGACGATCACCCAGTCATACGGGAGATGATGTAATCAGCACCATGCTTCCCGAGTCGGAATGTTGATTTTCGCGACCTACAGACCGTTATCTATCATAGGTCCTGAAATGCATCACGATGCTTTGTGGGTACCGGTGTTATAGATGGGATGAAAACTCCGCATCCCTGTAAGTGGGTTGAACCCATGCGCATTCGATAGCTGGGAAAGAGAATATCACGCTGCAACCCATACTCCACGGCACAAGACTGTTGGATGGCATTACCGCTATTTGTTTATAAAAGCAGCTCTGCTCGGTTTATTGCGTTAAATGCGAAAATCTCCGTCTCTCCCTGTAGGTCGCATTCTCCTTTATCCGCATCTCACACTCTCCCTCTCTTTATCCTATGTCTTTACACTCTATTGGCCTCGCTCGCTTCTTCCCATTCTTGTCATATGTTCTGAAAACTGCTAGTTTTCTTGGTGTATTAATAAACCTTTTAAATATAAGAGGTTAAGGGCTGGTTTGACCAACAGTTGCTACATTTTAACAGAATCTTAAACTGATTTAACACTGAAGTTAACACAAATTCTCTTTCATCGAACAATGTTAACTTAACAACGTGTTAAAGTCCGTGTTAAGTTAACATCCCCATATCCTTGTGTTAAGGCGTTTAACAAATGGTAGAAATTGGAAAATGGCTGCCGCAAACCAAGCTGTTGAGTCGAGTTTGCTACAATTGACATGTTTAATGTCATTCCTAGTAGAAAAGTAGTCGTACGCCATAATAAATTTGAAACCTTGAATAAAAGGAATTTTTAAAGTAACTGTCCAAGGGGTTATGAGCATGGTTTATGGGAAATAAGAGAGGTTAGAATACTACCAACAGAACCATGCCTATATCTCCTAAGCTAAGTGTTAATTAGGTACTTAGATTTTATGCTACTGACATTTTTCATTTACCTGTGATAATGTTGGAATTTCCAAAGCTACCGTTTGTGGCTTTATCCGGAAGGTTCCCAAAACAATTCGTTCAAGAAGCAAACAGTGTTTTTTACGGATCTGCTTTGATTAATTGGCGATAACATCTTTTCGTCCACTTCAGTTTCAATGCAGTGCCCATCACCAGTTTTAAACCGACTTAAACGATCTTCGCACCTAACGTTTCTGGTGCAACATTTTATGTTAGCAGAGCATTGCCGTCGTTGGTTACTGAACTTAAGAGAAACGCGTTCGTTCCAATTAAATGACTCGATTTTGTCCCAGGCTGCAATCTTATCTTTTAATGTAAGAACGTCATCTTTTTCGCACTTGACAATATCTATACTTATTGAACATCACATGAATATAAATAGTTGTCGGCTACTGACACAGAGAGCGCGGCGATACGTAGACAAAAGTCAATCGGAGTACGTTTAGAAGCAGTGTAGTTCGGCCACTGCCTTCTCGAAAGCTAGCGTTCGCAGTTGTCTTTGGCGTTAACAAAATGTTAGCTAACAATTTGCTGTAAAAGCTTGATGAAACGCAAAAGTTTTAACGTTATGTTAAACCTTGAACACCGTGTTTTAACATCGGTTGGTAAAACTGGCCCTTAAACTAGACAAATGTGTGTTCTACCTTGTACTTGTAGTGTGATAGAATATAGTGTTTCTCATGTTAACCGACGACTTACACGAATAATAAATGAATGGTTGCGAACAAATTGGTAGAATGTATTAGATATTCATCCTTTACAACATTTTCAAATAACAAAATTTGTCAGGAACATTAACAGACACTGTACGTACATTTATAAGTTATTTCGTTTTGAAACAAAAACTTACAAGGCAGACTTCTTTATGTATTTATAATTGAAAAGTGGATTGCAGTCAAAAGTCTTAAATAGTTTGTGATTTGAAGCATCGTGCATCAATCATATATATTTCATGTTTCCCCATAAATAAAGGAACTGCTGTGATATTATATCAGGTCTAAAACATTGTAATCCAACACGTAAGGACGACGCAACGGCGGGCTCTATGCTATAATCATCTCTTGCCTCGCCCTCGGACCACCCTCATTGGAAAGCCGATATCTATATTAGAACGCACATTAGAAACTAAGTAAGCCCCTTCCACTTTTGGTAGCGTGTTTCATTTCGAGAGGGCTGTGGGGGAGAGTACCAAAATTAGAGAACTGGAAACTCGCACAGCCTTTATCGTGCATAGTATGGTGGTGCTAACAGAGGTGCAAGTTACTGTAAAACTCGCGCACTCAGGCATTCCATTATTGAAATCGCCCCGGGGAAGAAGTCAAATAACTTTCTTTCCCTGTTTCTTAAAATGGCTATCTTTATGTCGCGATAAAAAAAGTGCGTTGGAGTTGTACAAGTTTAGAGTTTAAAATTAACTAAAGATAATTAAAACATTTTAAGATAAAAAAAGAAAGAAAATGCTTAAGTAACGTAATGCAACCGGTTATCTTGCACGTAATCTTAAAGTGTAAGCTGTAGTTAGTTAGCATGTATTGTTTGTGGAAATGTTCTAGCGCGCTCTATACAAGTACCACTCTCTGAGAAACTAAAAGAACTATGTAACCACTGTGGTAGTATGTAGGGAGACTTCTAGCCTCTTAGCCAGGTTCGACTTTTGGTTGGGTCACACTACCTGCTTGAAGTTTTTATTGTTTTCCCTCAGTCCTTAGAATGAATATTAGAATGCTTTAGCGCTTTAAAAAGTAACTTGACTTGTTCGTTTCATATTTTCATTCGTTCTTGTCCATTGGGGCCTTGATACATTTGAAGTAACTTATGATTTAAATTTGTACTAACATTGCATTAACATTCTTCTCCTGACAGAAAAGGGGAAGAAAACGTTTATTTTAAAGCATGTGCAACACATTTAAAGGACCGTGCAGATTTTTATCTCTTGTTTTTTCGCTTCGTTATTTTTTAAACCCTTAGCTTGGTATAAAATAACAGGATTTGTCTAAAATTACAATTTTTGAAACACTTGGTAAAAAGTGCAAGGATTTCAAATTTTTATGTGAAATGATTTGTTTTCATGTTTTGGTGGAGGTGGTTCAGGCCTTAGTACCTGTGTCTCGCATTCGAAAAATCGTACGTTCAAATCCTATGTACCGGCTAATGTAACTGGGGTGTTTTTATAAGTTCCCTTAGTCATCAGAAATATAGCAAAAGTTAAGAAATAAAACATATGTATAGACACGAAGTTACGCAACTAGCCATTTAAGTTACTCATGCAAATGATACAGGAAACTAACTACGCAATTGATGCCATATGTCCGGCTTTACACTACGTGTGTATGCTCACAGAACAGTATTCAAGGAAATACAAAGGCCGATCTTTCGATTAATTCATAGCAACAAACTAGTTGGCATAGGAAGGCGACTATTCAGTTCTTGCTACCTATCAGAAACTTACTTATCTATGGCAACGGAAGGCAACTACGCTACTACGGGCAACTGTCCAGCACACTGAATCATGTTCTCCAAAAAAGAACCTATAGCTAACCACCACGATATGACATAGATAAAAGAATATTTAAAAAACATATAGTCTTAACCGAGTCAAATAAAAAAATTAAAGTATTGTTCTGTAAATACATGTAGCAAACGTAAAATATTGCAGCCAACAGATTTCTAAATTATATTTTTATAACTCGCTATATAATTATGTATTTTGATAAAAACTGTTTAGGAATTTTATAGTTGGATAAATTGTGTCTCAATACATTTAGATCGCGTTTCTATGGATTGTCAGGAAAGTCAGATTAAAACTATAACTTAAAGGGATTTTAATATCCACTGGCTATGAATATTGATTATAGCAGTGTTAAACTTCATAGTTACTATCCCCCCTTTTAACGATCTGTGGGTGTTATAACTCTCGACTCTTTCATCGATTATTGTGCAGATGTTTGCGAATTATATAATACGACCTGTTTTTTAATTTAGATTGTATCTTTTGCGCGAATCGTTTATCTTTCAAATATAATTTAGATAAATTGAAAGTAAATGAAAACGTGTTTTAGAGCATACGTATATGGCTACGGTAAAAATAACGTGTTTAGTGTTTTACGTTTCTATTCTGTTTTGCCAATTTACGTGTAGATTTTATACTCTGAGAGAACAATACTGCATATTTAAAAAAAAAAATATTTTGAATCTCTTCTAAAATGCCTAATGTAACCATTTGTATGGATATGGAAATAATCACGAACTTTTACATTATTTTGAGTAGATTCTTCTGTAATTTAAGCCTGAAGTTCCTAAATAGAGAGTACTAGATCCCAGCCTTGTATAAATACCGAGATATTTCACTACTAATGCCAAGTAGCATTGTACACAACATTCGGAAATTCCTGTTAGAAACTCATAATCAGAAGTTCAGTAGAAACCTTATCCCAACACGCAAAATTATTTGCTAGAAGTGCAGCAGTTTCAAACCAAGTTTTTAAATTGTGGCTTTTGAAGCAAGAAGGTGAGAGTAATTCCGTGAGTTGTGGCTTTGTTACATTTTGTAGTAGTTACAGTCATTAATTTCGCTACATTAAGAGTCTCAAGGGAAATGATTTTGTAGTAATAGCAACCGCTGCAGCGATAACGTGCAACGGAGCCAGGTAATGTCGTTTTTACTACAGGTTGCCTACCTGCTTCCCCTCTCTCACAGCACATGAACTCGACCTCCCCCCTCCAAGTCCGTTCACGGTGGCAACAATAAGACGAGCGGTTGTGAGCAAGCGGTCGCGTGATACAGTCGCAATGTTTTCAAAGCATAAACAGAGAATCTGGTTAAAAATCCAGGTTGCTAGAGGTCGCGCGGCGCGACCTTGTCATCATGGCCTGCAAGAGGCTTGCGTTACAGACAAGGACGCTAATGTGTGTAGGACATGCCTCGATCCGGTCACCCATCAGTAAGTGACGAAAATGTACAGACTGTCCGCGTTAGTGGAGACGGATGGGAAGTTAACGATTCATGAGTTAACGCAAGATACAGGATTGACGCTTTCGACTGTGCTTCACATCCTGAAGGACCACCTGAAAATGCGGGTTCCGCATGAGTTAACGTACATGCAGAAATAGTTGCGATAGGACGCTATGAGCGCGAAAAAGAGGACTTCTTAAGGTGTAACATTACCACGTTTGCAATGTTTGTACAGGGAACGATGAAACCCATTACGCCTAACCTGAACATCACGGCCAACGAACTATTTCTAGTGAGCCGTGCCTGAACATAGTATACGTCACGGCCTTTGGACAGTCATTTCACCGCACAACGGACCGCGATTCCAGTTCACGTAATGCATGCCAAGCCCATCTTTACCTCTGATACAGCTAGTTTGGTTTGATCATGTTCTTCTTAAATCAAGTGATAATATCATAATGCCTCCAAACAAAACGCCGAAACATTTAATAGTTTACAAGACTTGTAGAGGAGTTCGACAGTGAGTATTTTTCGGCAAATGGGGACATAACTACCTGTAAGGTATGTAAAGTGCAAATTAAAAGTTGCATTAGACGAATAATGAAACAATATTGCAATAGTAAAAGACATTTTCAACATGTTAAACTTCTGGCAATCAAAGAGCGATATGTTATGAATCAGGGAATCGGAATTTTATCAAGATTTGTGCGACATGCTCGTAAAGGTCCATAATCCTCACTTCAAAGAGTTCAAATATACTAACAAAACATTACCTTCTCCACAAAACTTAGAATTGCTTACCTCATACGCATGAAAAAAACATTACAGAACTTCAGAGAAAACATTGCTGATAATAACATTTGGGTGTGCATAGATGAAACAACAGACGTGGCTCCAATGTTATCGTAGGAATTCTGTCACCCGATTGTGCAGGAAAGAAATTTCTTTTGACATGCGAACAGCTAGACTCTGTTAATTAAAAAACTATCATGCAGGTGTTCGACAATGCTATGTCGCTTCTGTGGCCATAGGGCACTGATGCCAACAAGGTGCTCGTTTTCGTGACACATGCTGCCTCCTATATGGCCAAAGCTGCCAAAACACTTAAAACGTCATCCTAGAATGTTGCACATAACCTACCTACCTGGCCCACGGACTCCACAGAGTGGCCGAGGAAATCAGTTCATGTTTACACGATGTGGAAACTTTTGTTTCCAATATAAAAACAGATGTTTCAGAAAACACCTTCCAGAATTAAAAAATTTAAGGAGATAGCGCCAGGAATTTCACTCTCCCCTCAGCCCATTATTAACGATTGGGAACGTGGCTGAATGCGGTGCTGTATTATGCAAATAATTACCATGCCGTAATAAACGTAATTAATGCTCTGGATGTTGAAGACATTAGTGCAATTGCAACAGCACAGTCTTTAATTTCAAATGACTTGTTTCAAAACATCCAATATGTAAAACAAAATTATCATTGTCTGGCCAAGGCAATAACAAGTTGTAATCATCAGACATGGAAATGACTGCCGCTGTCAGTCTTGTTGAAAATAACATTCCAGGACGTTCGCCAGATAACACAGAAACCTGTCACAAACGCCATCAGAACAAAATTCAGTACAGTTCTTCAAAAGGTACACTCTGATGCGTAATATGAGAGACCTGTTTCTACAGTAAAAGAAGAAAATGAAATAACTGGAATTGATAGTAATTATGTCCGTTATTACAAATAGCCCTTACAACTTCAACGGATGTTGAAAGAAGCTTCTCTACTTAAAAGCTATGTTTAAGTGACAATCGGAGGAAACTGACTTTCTGCAATTTGCCAATGTGCATATGTATTCAGTGTAATAAATAATCATAGTTGCTTTTGAATTCAAGAACATTATTAACCTGTGTTAACACAAATGAGTGTGTACCGTAAAATAGAGAAGCTATAATGATTTCATACTCAATCGTATAGAATGTGTTTGTTTATTTCCACCCGACTATACCTAAGCGAAACCTTGTTGACAGCACGTGACGCTCCTCCCCGCCTCCTTCTATAGTAAAGGCTAAATGAATCTACCCGTTCCCTGTACAAACCAAGCCTGATTATTACCATCCATAACACCTGGGCCAAATCCTATGAACCACAGCGTAAACGTGAATCGGACGAGTGGCGTCATCACGAAAACACACAGTTCGGCAGACCTCTACCATTGTGAAGGCAATGTTGACTCTTGCCTATGATTGGGATGGTGTGATCTTAAATCATACCGTTCTTCCAAGGCAGAAGGTTATTGTTTTTAAAAGCAATCTGCTAGCAGCACTGAGAAGAAAACGACGACACTTCGTGGATAACCCGCCCATTGTTCTGCATGACAATGCTAAGGCGCATACAACAGGACTTGTGTCTAAATTGTTAAAACGCTGGGCCTGGAAGGTGCTCTTATCAACCTCCATGCTCTCCAGATTTAAATCCTTATGACTTCGATCCCATGCCTAAGATGGAGCCATTTCGCGGGATTGCCTCCGTACAGTTGAAGGCGTTTTACAGGCAACCGAACGCTCTCTTCGCACCATCTAGAGATTAGGCAGTTCCGACGGGATCCAACGGCTTTCGCATCGCTTGTGACTATATCGAACACCTATAAAACTTTGAACCACGTACTTATGCTATGTATAGAGAAATAAAATAGTTGCCAAAAATAAAAAAATCACCCTTGTACAAAATGCATTAGTAGCAGTTTTTTATACGTCAACTTGACAACCTGTTTCTTTTATTTTAGGTCGTAGTTAACATTCCGGTACCCTAAACCAGCAAATCGATGTGTCAGCCACCAACATCATTTGACATAGTGTACTTACGAATCATGTCTTGGTGCACTCGATTACTTTCACTCAATAGGTATACGAGAATCCCGTGCGCATCTGGCTATGCGTCCTAACCCGCAAGAAAAAGTGCAGTTAAATCTAGAAAGCGTAAAGGCCATGGAATTAACTTACCCGTTTTTGTACGAAATCAATTGAAATGATATTTAACATCAAATGCAAAATGAGATAGCATTTATCTACAAATATTAAATACACATCTTCCAATTACTCGCCTAGCGGAAGTGGAAGCGGAAGATTTAAACCGACCTGAGTTGTAGCTGTAGCATGAAAACGATATCTTTTGGGATGGGTTTATATTCAGGGCGTCATTTAATTAGCCCCTTTACAAATCCTAGGAGTGTATATAAAAAGAACAGACTCAAAATACGATAAATGGTTGTTCATATTGCCAAAAATGGCAGCGTGATTCTAATGCTGGTATTGCGGAACAAAGGAACCCAATCACAGCGTCATATGTTGTCTCCCGCGATATCCAAATGGTATTGAGGAAGCTAAATTAGAAAAACCAGCGCATATTCTTCCAATATCCCCTCCCCCATAAAAACAATTGGAAATACAGGGCATAATTGTACAACCGTCACCATCATCGGTCCATAATTTATCAGATACTGGGGAGGTTTTCGGAGTGGTTGAAAGTATTGTCGAATGGATTTTCGGGGGGGGGGAAGAAGAGACACAATAACATTCTGTACAAAACGACATACACTCTCACTTACTGATACACGCGAGCGTGGGCAGAGAGAGAGAGAGAGAGAGAGAGAGAGAGAGAGAGAGAGAGAGAGAGAGAGAGAAAGAAAGAGAGAAGTCGAGATTTTAAGACCATCATTTTTTATTTTGCCAAGGGAAAGTTTTCACTCATTTTCAAAATAAGCGGAATCCCAGCAGATGTTAGCAGATCTCGCCTTTGCCCAAAATTATTTGATAATTTTAATTTTGTAATAAATGTACTGATAAAGTATCAACCATAGGATTGCCACATTTAAAACTAGTTTTGTCAAACTATTCAGCAGAAACATTGATGCAACTAACCTTCTGCGTGTTTTCACCAAATGAAATATGCCGAAAGTAGCAGCGGGCCACGTATGGTCACTGTCAAAGCAATATCAAATACTTCCCAACTTTGTAGAAACCTAAGCTCCGAAACCTAAGACTTGTCTTACAGAGAGTCTTAAACAGATCCATTACTGAGGCATTTATTTTTCGCTCTTAATTCATCCCTTCTCAGTATCATCATTTCTTCCCTTTACTATCTAGATCCACCTTTCTCAGTCAATTCGTAGAGACTAATTTACCTGAGCATTACTTAATTATTGTTTCTTTTTTTCCGTTTTGGGTTTTCAAAAGTATTTATATTTATTGATTAACGATAATTTGCTAATACTCGTATCAGCCTTCGCTTTTATATCTAATGGGTCGATTTCAAATGTGCTTCGTAATTAGCTAGAGTCGAAAAAATGGCATTGCTTCTAGATAAGTTGAATTTCGATAGAGGCGGCGAATTTTGGATTAATTTGCGTATATTAGAATTAAAAGAAAAGACGAAAGTCGGTATCAGTGGGTAATTGGGATAATTGGCCGTGTTTTCATTGAAGGTTTGGTATTCACATGAAGTGAGAGACGGCAATAAAGTGCGAATATATCGAGTTGACATTAATCCGGTTACAGAGAAATGTAAAAACTGACAGATGAGGCAGCTGGTCCTGGCAATATGTAAATGTGGAACAATTGGAGGATGATAGGGTAAGGTGAGGGGGCTGCAGTGGCCCGGGTAAAGCTGTGGGGCGCAAGACCAGCTTGCTCATTCCAAGCATGAGCATCTGTAGAAGAACTGAGTCATTCAGTTCCATAGCTCATCAATTCCACCTACAAACAAAGAGGAGTGAGGCATCTTTTACCCATTGTGAATCTGTACAACGACTTCTCTTCTTTTCCATTTACAGATGAAATTGCAATTCACGGCTCCCGTTGCTCTGCCTCCAAGCGTTATACATTCGTGGAATTAATTTGTGAAGCGTTGGGATCTGTAGTAATTTGGTAAATTGCTTAAGCCTTTAGAAATAGTGGATTTTTATTACAGTTATAATTGGTTAAAAGCTAGATCCAGACGTGCTTGTAGACATGCAACAAAAGACATTAACACATTTTGATAATGATTAATAGATTATTAATTATTATTGTATTACTTCTAATAATGATTGATTGATCTTTCACATTAACCGTGTGATTCAACTTGCCATTAACGAGTTCTTTACATCATAGATAGGGAAAACAGGACTCGCGAGTCATTTGTACTCGTAGGCGGCATGCCCTCTCTAGCTGCTGAGTATTTGTTGGCTCGCGGAAAGGTATTCTCGTCAAACTTGCTGTACATCCATGTTAAAGGATAGCTGGCAGCATGTTACTAGCCAACTGTTTAAAACCCTGTGCACTACAGCCTAATGGGCCAAGGCATACCGGATCCTCTGCCTTACGGCCGCTTCGGGCTGGTTTCCGAGAAGTAGCCGCTACGTCAAGTAGCTCCTCGATTGGCCCGTAAGGACCTAAAGAGGCTGCGTACACCCCTGGCATACTTCCAGTAATGAAATGTTTTCCAAGACGTTACTGGAAATCGAACCTGGTTCTCTTCCACCACAAGAGTAGAGTTATTACAGCGCTACGTGTCAGTCTATTAATATCATTAGAAAAGAGGATTAACCATATTTAAGACCAGTGAACTAAACATTCTTACCATGCAGTATCAGAATACGGAAACAATTTGGTTTCATAAAAAGAGGTGTAAATAGAATAAAACAGCGTTAAACAACTAGGATTGCAATTTCGTTACGTCATTACCTACCAAATTATATAGTTAAGTAGTGTCATTCCTAATGCCCAGCACTTTATATTGGTTAGATTGTAGTATTTAGTATAATTATGCATTTTCCATCCTATACTAGTAAACAAATTACTAATCTAAAATTGGAGTTTCTGTAAGTAAATTGTTAACAGTACAATAAAGCAGTTTGATCCAGGCTCATGTAGGTTTATTTACTGTAATGAAGGATAGGCTAAAAGCAACGGATTGCATTGATAGTTTAGCGTTGTTAACAGACAGAAGATAAATTTTATGCTAGAAGAGCTATTCGCGTGATCACAGTCATTTAGTCATAATCCACGTAAACCCCAAGAGGATCTGATATCAGGATTACAGCAGTGACACTTCTCGTATCAGGGGCTTTGTGTTAATCTCCGACACTAAAATGACTCGCGAAGTCGCCCTCATATACGTAATACCTCTGTCAGACTAGAAGAGACATCTTAAGCTTATGAGGGTAGCGATTTCCTGCTTTTTACAACTAGCTGCGATTCGTATATCAAGTTTCTGAATTTCAGTTTATGTTGCTCTACGAGATTTTCCAGTAGAGATATGAACACAGAACTTGTAAGGGGAGAGCTGGATTTACTTATTAATGTAGCAGCTCTTCGGCTGCTTTGTTATCTCATTTAAATTCCAGACTTCCCGTCCCTCAAACTTTGGAAATTATATTTCGCATTTCTTGCTGTTAGCATATTGAGTGTGTCCATAAAATTACTGTGTGGTTTCAGACTCCAACTGTGTCAAAATAAAACAATAAATAATTGTTTCGTTATTTGAAGTTGTGTAGTTTTTGGTTTAAAATAACCGAATACAATCGAACACCTCATTTCCAAAGATACAGTCATCTGTCGAAAGTTTTACATCGCGCAAAATGTGCTGCTATCTGGTTTAGTCCTTCACGTAGGCATTTGGGTGAAAAATTAAATTAAATTTTATTTATGGACGCTCTTTTACTGCGTTGTTCCTTAGCGTCCCATTTTATATTCGGCGTGAAAGCCTATAATGTTGCTCGGAGGCCTCTTTATCAGGCTTGAGGTTCTTTTACATAAATCTACGACGCGGGACCACCGGTTTTACTTCCCTTCCGAAGGAAGCCAAGCTAAGGATTTTTACGCTCGAAAATATCCATAATCCTCCGCAGGGTTTGAACTCGCGTCCTTGGAACTAGAGGCTAGCATGGTAACCACTACACCACGGAGGACGCTGCATTTTTGTGACATGCCTTTATTTATTTAAAGGCAACCCTATACTGAAATTTCATCAAGTTTTTAAAATCAACGTTTTTATTATTTTTGTTTGCTTTTATCATGTTAAGGTTTATACTAACAATTTATAAGGGGTTTGTGTATTATGCCGTAGTTTGGTATACTGCGCGAATTTAAATGGTCATTGGAAGTGGACGTGGAATTTAAATGGCCTAACTGTAGCATTTTCATTGATTTTCTGCACATTCTGAGATGTATTTAAACATCCCCCCCTCTCTCTCTCTCTGTCTCTCTCTCTCCCTCTCTATTCTTAGGGTATTTTCATCCCTGCCACAGCATGTTGGCCGTCATGAAAGCAAAGAAACTCATGTCGTAATAGTGCAAATCTCTAAATACGTGTGGTGAGCCAGTTTATGTTTTCAAAATGTGTTTGTTCTTTTCATAGCCAATTTCTGTACCACTTCTTGTAATAAGTACAATTACCTCAGATAATTACCTTATCACCTGTGAAGCCTTGCTTAATGATACTAATGTGCTTAACTATTTAGCTAAAGTAAGGTTGTTTTACACTGCTTACAATTATAAAGTTAGGACTGTGCTTTTTTATTTTGCATTTCTGTTCTAGCTCTGTTATTGTACCTATAAACTTTGACATAATGAATAGGATTTTGCGGTAAACGCCCTAAAAGAAAAAGGCCCAACAAAAGAATGAGAAACATAGAGGTAAGTAGAAGATAAAAACAAACGCAACTTGAGAGTGAATCAAGTATATGCACATCTGCAACTGAGGATTGTCAGGGTGATATTACACCAGGCGCAACCAGACACCTAGAATAAGTACAACTGCTAGTGCAAGGAAGCTTAATTTATTTGATAGTGCAAAAGTAGCATGCAGCATGAATTTGTAGCATATCAGTTCACCATAGTCAATAATAATAATGTGTCGGATACTATACTGAAAGGAGTAGCTTGTGGTAAATGTGGTGCTGAAGCATTAATTATTTTTGGAGCCCAGAGAGTTGATGGGTTATGCTGCCAGACAGGTTAGAAAATGTGGTGCATGGGAGGAATGCATGGAATTTGCTACAAGTCCAAGAATCAGTTGCGACAGTTCCTCTCGACCACCTTTTGAGGTGAACCACAAAATGGTAAATGGGTTTCTTTCGATTGGCAAAGGACACAGCGTAGTGGAGCAATTTGCATGGAAATGGGAATACCAGCAATGAATATTGGTGATTACAATACACATTTGACAATGATAACTAAAACAAATTTAAAAATTCAGAATGAAGTTTTAGTATAGCCTGTGCGACAAGCATACATGGACATAAATCCAGGCCTAGCAAAAGGCCACTCTTCTGTTAATGTGTTGGGATTGTTATAGATGTGTTGATAGGCTTGGTAGTTAATTTTAATATGCTTTCTTAGGTTCTACAATACGTGTGTTAAAAAACTAAAATCAGGAGGGAGCATGTAAAATAAATATCACTGATAGTTCCAATGCCATAGAAGTAGCAGCTGCTGAGAATCTTTCGAAAAAATACATTTCTAAATCTCCATGTTATCAAATGGTGATGCTAATACACACAGACAGCTTCAGCAACAGGAAGTATATGGCCCAAGTGTGAAAATTGAAAAAGAAGTGTCCATTAACCACATTGCTAAGAGTCTTCGCACTGGATTTAAAAAAACAAAAAAGGAGGGAAAGAGGTATCACACTGGGTGGTACAAAGATAGGCAGCCTGAAGGAGGAAACCATTGTTAAACTTGCCAATTATTATACAAAAAAGAATAATATCAAACATTCTGAATGTTGATCATATAAAATCAGCAGTTTATGCTGCTTTATGTCATTGTACGAGCTCAGACAACAAATCAAATCACTCAGTGCCCTAGTGGAGAAAGATCATCTTATTTCTATAATTGTGCACTTGCAAAGGGTGATGAACTACCAAAATATGACAAATCGGACACGAAGATAGTGCTTACAGATGAAGCGTACTCCAGGAAAAACACAAAATGCCAATGAATGTCTTATTTAATCATTTGGAATAAGTGTCCGAAGAAAACTTTTGTTTTAAAAAAAAGACTCGAATGTGCAATAACATCTGGCGTTGCAGAATTTAAATGGGATGTCACACTTATCAAGAAATAAAGCAGTCACTAACAGGCATTAGTGGTAGTGAATCGGGGCATAAAATCAGCACTCTGAGAAACAGATGAAGGTTGAAACGCAGTGTATTTATTCGTTAACATGGTGCAAAATCCGCAGGAAGCTGAAGTTGGAGGAAGCAGGTGCAGGAGCAAAGGAAGCTGCAAGCAGGAATAATCAATTTTGAGCATAAACTTTTAACGACTATTTTAATTTTCTAAAATCTAATGGTGATAACTAATTGTAAATTTGTATATAACTTAACACATATACCAGCAACAGGTATGTAAAATCTAAAAAAGATTAATGAATTATGGAATTTTGAAATTTAAATATAGGGTTGCCTTAAGGCGCTGGTTAAGGGAATGGTTCGGGTAGTGCCAGAAATCTCAAAACTTTCTGTGTGTGTAGAAGATTAGAAATAGGCATGCAGATGATGCCAACCGCGCCATTTTGCCAGCGTTCGTCGGTAATATTGTCATATGTGATGGCATTCAACATTTGAAAGAGAGAAGCTGTAGAATCTCGTCGTATGCTTAATCACAAGTAGGACAGTTTAAAGGTACATAAACAAACCTATGTGAACTCTAACCACGAGACCTGTATCAGTCCGAAAAAATGTCAATTGGGACAATTAATCATTGGATACTAATTCTTATATTGAACACACGGTTTCGATTTACTATAATTTGTAATTGCATGTATCCATACGTTGAATTGTACATGGCAAGAATTATATTTTTTCTTCAAAAGAAACACGATGCCATAATATTATTATTTCGTCATTTAAGGATTAGGGTAAAACATATTGGGGCTTCACTCCATTCATCGTTTCCCCTGGGGTTGACCTTTGATAGGTAGCTTAGCTGGTCATCGCATATAACACAGTTGAAAGCATGATGTGACCGTTCTCTGAATATCTTGCGGATATTAAATGGCAAATCTTGGGGAGCGGATCGGACAGTTTTGCTGCGATTGTATCACGCACTGATCCAATCAAATATAGACTATGGGTGTATCATTTACTCCTCAGCACGACCATGTTTTTTGAGGAGACTAGATAAAGTCCATAATCGGAGTATTCGAGTGGCTATTGGTGCTTTTCCCACTAGCCCAGTTATGAGTCTTTACGCCGAATCGACAAAACCTCCTCTGCGATATCGGCGTGATGTCCTCTTAGAAAATTGTAGGTGTGCACTTAAATATATGCCAAAACATCCAACGATCATTTCTTTTTTTTCACACCGTGCAGGACGAACGTTATAGGAATAGCTCCATTAACCCAAGGCCTGGTGTTCGTTTCCGGGACATTGAAATGCCTAGCATGTTTGCTAAGCGGGAGAGGGAGGTCCCCCCCCCTTGGTTACGTGCGACATCTCACGTAGATCTTGGGATGACGGTATACCGGAAATCTGCGATGCCTACGTTTAGTATCCACATCTGTTTTTTTTTAATAGAATTTCCGTCCGGTTACAGTGACCGAATTTTGAACTACACTGATTGCTCTAAGTGTACCAAAGAGTGTTGGATGTGTGTATGTTCATGGAACCGAACCCCATACATTCGTTTTTCTTGATATCACATCCATTTACAATGCAGAGCTGTATGCCATATACCGAGGCATTTGTATGTTCGTCGTCGAAGATTGGGAGACTGTCTCATTTTGAGTGATTCCCTTAGTGCACTTCAGAGCCTTCATAAGCTGAACAACTGCCACCCCATTGTTCAGCGAATCCAGGATGCCCTCAATGCTTTATATGCTTCTGGGGTTATGTGGAGTGTGCTTTGGATACCTGGTCACCTTGGATTGCTGGGGAATGAACTTGCGGATTTAGCAGCTAAGGCGGCAACCACAGAACCCAGTGTTACAATACCTCAGCTAACGTCGGAAGACTTTAGGCTTGTTGTGCTGGCGCGAGGAGTGGTTAGCTCTCCGCGGAAATAAGCTTAGAGTAGTGAAAGACATTCCGATAAACTGGGTAACTTCCTCTCGTGTATCTTGTCATGAAGTGATGATTTTGGCTCGGTTGCGTATTGGCCACTGCAATTTTACGCACGGTTACCTTTTTAAGGGTGACCCTGCTCCTATTTGTCTGCTTTGTAGTGAGGGTCTGTTGGTCCCTCACGTGTTGCTAGAGTGTATTGCTCTAGCAGATCTTCGGGATTCTCTGTAACTGCCGACCAGTCTTACAGACGTCTTAACGGATGATAAGCAAGCGGTTGATAGGATTTTTAATTTCGTGTCAAAAGTAAATTTCCAAATGCGGATTTAATCATGTTAATAGCAGGTGTTTCATGCTTCTCGGTTTAGTTTTATATATATATATATTCATTTCTGACTTGTGCTTATATCCATCTTTATCTCTGGCTTTTGCTATGGTTTTTATATTCATGTTTATCTCTGGTCTTTGCCATGATATTTTGTACTGATATTTATCTCTGGCCTTTGCCATGATGTTTTACAAGGGCGCTAATGACCTAGCAATTGAGCACCCTTAAACACAAAGCATCATCATTCATCATTTCTGCGATCTTCCTATACTTCTCTTCCCAAATATTGATACTGAATTGCTCTGTATGGTATGCGATTTTCCCGCATTCTCTGTATATGTATGGTACAATTATATTGCTGGTTCCATGATTATTAAATTTTACGGAATACAACAAGCAAAGCTAGAAACGTGCAACAAAGGCACACTCAGGGCAAATGAAAATTCTGCGTGGGATGTACGAACGGACAGACACAACGGAAGCCACTGTTTTTACTAGAGTAAAGTGGTGTATTTATTGGTCAAACATTTTACATGTTCAAACTCGTGAATCCCACGGGTCATATAAACCGTACGTGCTTATATCATACACCGTAGTCGATAGAGTGCAGTCTATATTCCTTACACTGAACTTTACGTTAATGATGTTTTATAAGAATTGCAAAAATAAAACAGAGCAGCTAACAACGAAGAGCTCACGAACAAAACAAAAGAAGAAGAAAAAAACTTGTTCACAAGCACACGCTATTGTTTACAAACAAACACAGTACCCGAACCCTAAAGCAGTAACCCTCCTCCTCCACCCTTGTCCCTCTTCCTTACGCTCCGATCTGAGCTGAAGAACGTTTTGTAAAAAATTGCCAATCACTTCCCTCTCCCCCCTTCAACCAGTAAGTTCCAACTAGCTTGTAACACTCTCCCTGATTTATCAAAGGAATCTGGCAGATACTTTCTCCTAAGCTGTTCTGTCATAGTGCATTGCGTCAGAATGTGAACCCAAGTGCATTCCTGTCTACACCATGCACAGATCCTTATGCCTCCTTCGCTAACAAATTGATCGCTCACCATGATCTCAGTCTAAGCCTAGCAAGCCATTGTTTGCTGAATCTTTTTCCTGACAAATTGCATTATTCTATACCCCATTCTGTTTTTAGTTTCGACTGTAACTTTAATGATACTTTCTCATTACATTGTGACAGTGTCTGCTGTCATTTATATCTTTCAGTCCCTTCTGCACTTTTCTCCAAATATTCCCTCTATGTCCCTGTCCCTCAAACCAAATATTACCCATCCCTATTCTTTTCAGCCCTCTCTTTATTTTCGTTGCTCGCATCATGTCCTCCTCCCATTCTAACGTGTTCCTAACAGCATACTGTTCTACTAGGTGATTGATCTCCTCTCATAATTCTAATCCAATATTTGATCGCCCGTATCTTGCATCCAATGTTTCGTTGTATGCACCATATTCTCTAAACATACCGTAGTTTGCCGTACCCTTCTCCACTCTCAAGATGCGTTTTAGAAAATCACTTCTTACTTGATCCAGCTTTTCCGTGGGTTCCCACTCCCAGGTCTCCACCCAATATGTCATTGTGCATCCAACAATTGCCCCATATATTCAGGGCTATTCTGTAACTTCGTTGTTAAGAGGGCGACTACGATTATTTGTTAAGCTTAAAGAACCCCCTTTAACAAAAGTGCCGCTATTGGCATCTGTAATTCGTTTGTTATCGGGATATTTGCTTTCTCGCGGTTTCTTAGCCAACTGGAGTAACCAAGTCGAAAATTCATGCGCCCTGCGATAGCGTGTTTCTTTTTTTCATACTGGCACCAGCGCTAGAATACCGCCTACTGAGAGCTTTTGTTAATTTTTCATTGCCAAGATGGAGACAAAGCATACTGTGAGAACGTTGCACGAAAAATATTATATATATATATATATATATATCTGTATGTTTAAAATTCGCACTCATTTCTTAGAATAGCAAGATTCACGCCTTCTTGTGATCCAAAGAATAGGATTTTATGGGTAAAACTCCCAGCTGTTGAACAGCTGTGGCATTGGCCCTGTAAAATCAGTTTAATTTTTGGTTCGGAAAGGAAAGAGACAAAATAAATAGCGCAGTTCCATACTTTTATGCAAGTTTCATTAAATGTATATCAACACGCAGTAATTCTTAATTTTATTTTTATTTAACATGGCCTGAAAGTAGAAATTGTAACACTTTACTCGAGCTAAAAGCTGTAGAGAATCGCACTAGTACGATTGCATTGTGACCAACTTTGGTTTCAAGTCCTATCACAATCCAATCGCCCTTTGTATTTGCACATGTTTAATAACTTGACTTGGTTAGATTAGGTTTTACTTTTTATTCGATCTGTTTATGGTTAATTTCTCATGGCGCCCGCTTATCTGTTCACAATACAAATCGCCATGCTTCAATTTATTGCAATTCGATGTAGAGTTAACCTATACGTTATATTGACAGCTTTCGTTGATCTAAAACGCTATTCTTTTATCTAACCTACATAAAGATTAAATGGCGAAAATTATGAATTCAGAAGAAACTGAAATGGAAGTGAAATTACAGATGGAGCAGAAAGCATAGCACTAGAAGTACTTACCCAAAAAAAAAATCCAGAAAGCAGTATGAAATAGCATTTAATCGCTTCATTGCCTGGTGCAAGGCAAAACATGATAAAACCATTTCACTGATAATGACTTCTAGCGAATCAACAAAACATCTGACATCTCGCTTTTTAACGTCATTTCTTTTGTTTCAAGAACGCGTTCTAAACCCCGTATCTGTTAGTTTCAGGAGTTAATACAATACTATGGATATTTTACAAACTCGAGCGCTATATGGCACACGTGTTAAAAGTGGTTTTAATTTGCTCGTAGGATTGTGGAACGAAAGCCCATTGCCCATTCCTACTCGCAAAATAAAACCCTGTTTCTACCCCTTGTATGATAATCTACTGCTTTTTTTTGCTCTTAATTATACTTCTTATAGGTATGCATCGTCATGCAGATATTTCTAAAATTTTAATCTATACCATCAAGCCTAAGCAGGCACTTTTTTTCATGATTTGTTAATGTTCAGCTTTACTTCAGTTCTCTGGAAATGCTCTTGCATCTTAACCGTTGAATGAAAATCATGATTGGTATCTGATAATATCCATGTTATTGTAGGTATTCGTTAAGTGGAAGGTCGTAGTGAAAAGAAAGGTTAGTTTCACTAGTTGTACTCCGGAGGAATGTTGCAGCTACAAGTATTTTATTTCGGATTATTTTTCATCCCAAATTTATAAAGTATAAATTATCATTTTATAGCCAAACTGACTTCCGTCATGCTCTTCCTCTTCCAGCAGCATCTGTACAAGTTCTATTTTCTATGGTTACGAGAAGCTAGTAAATAGTTTTCTGCTAGCCACTTCTCTAAAGTGATTCTGGGAACGAAAACGATTCGTTGTAATATCCTACAGATCTCAAAAGTGCCCAGCTCCTAAACTTAACCTAAAAATGAGGCAACTATGTTTGCGAACCATGCAAATCAACACAAGATTAGCCCCCATTTGAACCTAAAATCTTAAATCAATAACTTACTTTTTTATTACAATACAAGATTACACAACATTTATTTTGCTATTAAAATTCGTCTCTTAAAAGTTATGTTGTGAGCCATCATTTACCAATGCTACACGGAACATTGCTAACTTAAGCGTAATCGTAACAGTTATCTTTTACGATACGACGAATAAATGAATATTTAATAATTAAAGTGTCGAATTTCCATCATGCTTTTTCTCTTACAGCAACATTAAAACGACGTCTATGCGAATCTGTTGTATAGCAGACGCGTTAGCAGGAGGGTCTCAGGGTTTGTTGAACCCAACAATCAAATCTTTATTCCTAACAAAATTTTCTTTCGTTACAATTTACAGAATGCTGAATAGCGCGTAACACTTAGTTAACGGCTATAGTAATTTGTTAAGCCTTAACCTTACGGAATAACCCTGTCTGTCTAGCAATTTTACAGACATTTCTGAGATTCTGCTGTGTGTACATAGAGTTTCCACAGCTTTCATTCCTGCCGTGTCCATTTTCAATTCACTGTAACAGCCAAACCTACAGTACGTAAGGTTTAAGTTGGAACATGACCATTTTCACACTACCTGACCGGTCTAGGAGGGGGTGCGCTACTGACGGTCCGGGTGCTGAGAAACCCTTCACTGCCTAGTCTCTCAGTATCAGCATTATTGCTGTTGCTACTGCACTTTTGGCAGTGAAATATAGAAAATAGTCTATATAGTCCTGATATTTTCGGCCGTCCTTGCTTCGCTGGCTTTGGTATTGTTACAAGCGGATGTTGGTTGTTCTCTTCTAAATTTCATGTTTCAACCTAACCCAGATTATAAATGGTAAGTTTCAATAGTAAAGGTTTTGAGATCAGGCAATTAAGGATTATCAACTGTCGTGTGGAACATAGTGCTATCTCTTTCTACTTTCCATGTTTCAGCTTAAAGCAAATGCACTATAAGTAGAAAAAGCTGTTTAGATTGTCCAGTTACTCCCCTGCATAAGTTGAGATCTCTGATCGGCTACATACCGAGGCGTTTTTAAACGTAAATGTTTTCATTTTATTTACATTAACTGTCAATTGCCATTCGTCACAATAAGTCTGTAGTCTGTCTAGTTCCTTTTGCAACCCTTCCTTAGTAGTAGGGAACAGTGTCATATCGTCTGCATATAAAAGTACTGGGATCCAATGTCACCGATCTCAGGCGCCTCCCGTTTTCTCTTAACAATATAAGTACTATGCCCTCCACAAAGAGGTTAAAGAGAAGGGGCGAGAAAATATACCCTTGCCTAACACCTCTGTGGCTCTCGAAGCTCTCTGGAACTCTCTTCATACTGTACTTTACGCAGAATTCTAGGCAGTATGCAGTGCTCTAATCAATTCTACTTCTTACTCGAAAACTTTTAATTTTTTTGATCATTTTTGACTAGCTAATAGGTAGTCAATAACTTTGCCTCCATTTGCGCATATAAATGTTGGCTCTCCCCCGAACTTTGCATTTAATATTTCTAGGCCAAAAGCGTCGCAGAAAGCAAGAAGTTCTCTTCCGTTAGCAGTTCTTGCACGAACTTTAGTTCTTCGCTGTGCTCCTCGAATATCTTCTAACCCCTTCCTCCCCCCTTCCAATGAAATGTTTTCCGCCCCTATCCTTACATTGAAGTCCCTCATAATGAGCATATCTGATTCAGTAAATGTTTCTTGTAAAAATCTGATATCGCCTCCGTCAAATCGCCAAAGAAATTATTTGCACATTTGGAAGTTACTGACTGATTATAAACCCCTAAAATAAGTATGTTCCTCTCACCTGATTCAA
Source organism: Deroplatys truncata (assembly GCA_030765065.1). Classification (NCBI taxonomy): domain Eukaryota; kingdom Metazoa; phylum Arthropoda; class Insecta; order Mantodea; family Mantidae; genus Deroplatys; species Deroplatys truncata. The sequence goes on along the minus strand of CM060975.1, from coordinate 244,238,619 downwards.
TGTTATGCCAATGTTCCCTTTCATCTCAAAGTTTAATTTCGACACACAAGAAAGTAGCTCACGTCTGAATGCAATAGAAAGACCGCCTGGCCACCTCCCCCTTTGCTCCTGTAAAGGCCTGAAAGTGTTGCAAGTTCACATTATCTCCATTTTTCAGCCACGTCTCTGTTAAGGATACAATGTCTTAGTCGTGCAAAAACTCCATAAAGAGATCAAAGACATTCTTTTAGACTAATCTACAGCGTTCCACACTGCCAGCCTGAGAGGAGGGTTTGAGTCTTCCTGGGCGAGGCGCACTTGTTTCTACATTCAGTAGTTGGTCGTAGCACTCTCGGCTCCATTGGCTCTACTAACGACCGGCCCTGAAACGGGGAGTGTACGGAACGCTCTTTCTCAAATCCAAAGCTCTTGTTCCACTTTCAGGTTGCTGTTATCTTCTAGTTGTCTGCTGCCGGCGCTCCGTACTTTCGGGTTCAGTCCCAGTGTCACACGCCGACCATTCGCTCCAAGTCCAGTCGATTCCATACTCGCCCATCAATAATTAGCTTGTCGAAGCGCAGAACTGCATGGCAGCCCTGTCTGGCCTCAATGCCTTTTAAGGAACTCCCTTTCCTCGCGCACACGCCAGCTGTAGAGCTCCGAAATACTCAATCCCGTACCCCTTAGATGCCTACATTCGCGGAAGATGTGGGTCTTAAACTTACAATGTGCTAAGCGACACACTATGGGCCTCTTTCCATTGCACCATGGTCCTAACTGATAGACTCCTGACTATGACGTAGGCTCTCAGTTCCATACGAATTTGAGCCACAACATTCCTAACTATATCTTCAGTCGCCTTTCAGTTCTCTCCTTTCTCTTTCCTTACACCACGTGTAACTATATTGCCTCTTTTAGATTGATTTTTCAAGGCATTTGTGTTTGTTCTCCAGGAGATCAATCCTGTCATACTGTCCTCCAGAATGTGCATTCGTCCCCCTACGTTGTACTTGAGGAAGCCTTCCCGCATTTCTTCCTGAAGGTTGCTCAAGCAGTTACCGCACACCTCCATTGTACTGCGTGGCACAAAGCGACTCATAAAAAATGTCTCTGCTCCTCCGTTGTCAGGCAGAGACTCCATGTTATTTTTACTATCACCATTAAGAGATAATAAATCAATGCACGGTAATTTCTAGTAATGCAATCAGCCCTCTCTACCACATTTTTGTGCTTGAGCAACCATTGCAATCGCCATAGCTATAGAGAAGTTTACCCCCATTTGTTTAGAAATGGATTCATTTAAACTTGATGAGGGGTGCAAGTTGAATCGAATTTTACTTTGTAGTTTGAGCTTAATAATCTTTTGAATTACCAAAGTATTGTTGTTACCTTCATATCATACCCTGTATTTTAGTGCTGGATACCGTTCAGCATCTACAAAGTGCTATCAAATCAAAAGGAGTATTCTATAGGACTAAATAGCTTTTAAAGGATCTTGTGATCTTAAAAACCCACAATGTTAGCTTTCCACCGAATCGCATTGTCTTTCTAGTCTCCTCGTTCCTTCCATGTGACATAGCATTATTTATTTTTTCAATTGGACTTGCTTCCTCATTTTATGTCCAAAGTATGACAGTTTTAATTTTTGGCCATTGCTTCCAAAGAATGTTATTCATCTGAAGTATAGATTCGTTTGCTCTATTTTCTACCCAAATTCACATTTTGAAACTATATTTTTTCTATGCGGTTTGTTCAAGGTCCAGGTCCGTACATACTACTGGGAGCACTATGGCCGGAGTAAGCATACCTTAGCACTCTTACTTGTTCCTAAGTGTAATGATATTTTCCTCAGTTTCCCCAATGCTGCACACCGCAGAGTTATTCTTTTTATTTACTCTTAACATGAAAACATCTTTGGTTATGAGTGCATAGGAAGTTGAATGCGTAGAACTATTCTCGGCTGTACTCCATCAGTAGTAGTTGTGTCTGTTGTGATTCGTGTTGACATCTTTTCCATGCTTACAACTTCTTATCCTTTTGTTACGATTAGCGAACGTTAGCAAAACTGTTCTTACCTATAAATGGAAGGTAAGTCTTGGCGCATTCTTAAGGACGTCATCAGATTATTTCCCAGCAAGTAGATGATCAGGCAACATTGTAAGGCAAGTAACTAACCATTGCTGCTGCGGAACACATTTGAGCAGCGCCCCTCGCCGATGCTCATTTGCTCCCTCCGCGTCCCTAATTTGTCTGATTCCGAAAACCACTAAACGATTCTTTTCTCGTGACTCTTCTTTGTGTTGTGTGTTTCTGCAGCTTGTCCGAAGTACAATAAGACAGGGATGTCTATCAAAGAATTAACGAAAGTAAAAAGCTAACAAACTATGAAAAAGTTTACTTAACTGGACCGCTTGTGACGGCTTCAGAAAACTAGTAAATATCGTAAACAATTGAATTCCAGATCTCATCTGGAACGTTTTTTGCCATGCTGACTCAATGAACAGTGGTAAAAAGATATTCAGAACTGCGGTTTGTAATTCCAGCTATCTCAGCGGATTCTGTCAGTAAGGGCGAAGTTAGCTGCAATATTTTAGCGAGATAAATCATATCTGCCCGTATGCTCGTTCGGAATGCTCGAAAAAGTGCAATTCCCGGACGTCCGGCAGTTGAGATAACAGTTTTCTGAATGTTGGCCAGCGCCGCTTTGTTACGAGCGAATCATCCGAATGTGCATCAAAAGCAGAGATTGAGTTGGATAATCAATACCGGGGTTCGCACCTGTTTACGGTCGAGTGGCTGAACCCCGCTTCTAATTTGGTTGTTACACAGAAAATCGATTGCTCGCCAGTGTGCTGCTTACTGGAGCATTTCCTGGCTTCCTTTCCCTTCACTTACGTAACGCTGGAACATGCAGTCAATCAACATACGGCCGTAGATAAATTCTTAGTGAAGCCTGTAATGGGATATTCATGCTTGTGACTCTCGGGGAGTTTCAGCAATCAGTTTCAGAATAGCAAACATATTATCACTTTCGCCTTGCTTATACCATTCACTACAATGTGTTCCAGTGCTTAATTGTGCCATGTAAGAATACTAGTGTGGCACATACTATAATATACGTCATGAACGAAGACGGTAACCGACAGTTGCTGCGCAGACCTGTTTATAAAGAAGGGGAAGCGGAGTGGTGTCAAGGACGTGGCGGTTTGACGTGAACCGGGTGACACATTACTTTGTCATTAAACCATAATACATAATACGCTTTTTCGTCCTTGATTGTCCTTCAGAGTCAAAATCCCGAAGGTGTCGCACGGTGAAGTCGATTTATAGTTCTAAATTATCAAGCAATCAGGCTGGCACATACACATTCTGAAACAGACAACCGCTGAATGGTTGGGAGCCGTGACAATGTCATGTCAAGTCAAGAGTTTTTTCTACAGCAGAACACCAGCCTTTGTTCGTAATGCAATGAAGCATATTGGGTCGCCTTTAGCAATAGGGTCTTTGATGAAACCGATTTTCAGTATAAAATCTTGCTATGTCTCCAGCTTCTCCGCTTTGCTCCATGCCGTGACTGAAGAGAGTCGATGGTTTCCCGACCGACCGTTCACACCTGCTACTAAGGATAGGGACGAACGAAGGCGGTGAATGAAAATCCGCGCATATAATTATTTGCGTTGTGACTTGAACGTTTCGGAAATTGAAAAATAAGTAATGGCACGGACAATAGGAAGCTGTTATTGCTGTTAAACGGTCATGTATTGCAAGATAGTGTATTGTGTGTTCACATTTCTTCCATTAATAGAAACATTTCTCCACTTAGAAGTTCTTTAGACAACTTGCATGCCCACATAATACAGGTAGTCATATACGAGTCGCGTAAAACTGTTCTTCCGATTAGCTAAAGCTGTTTGTGCCTAAAAACATTCTAGCAGCCAAATTAACGGAGAGGAAATTTGTTATTTTTAATATGCAGAAGGAATAAGCAACGTGTTCTGGCATTTGAGATTTATTATTTTATTATACTCGTATTTATTTTTGTTTTTTAAACTTGCACGTTTTGCTACCTTTTTGTTGTGTGTTGGTTACAAAACTATTTATGTGTAGCTTTTAGTATAATGCCTGATGATAGCAGAATATTATTTAAACGGCGGAGAAATAAATTTGTGAAGTAAAATCCAAGGCTTTGATAAGGAAGTTAAGTAAAACTGTTAATAATTCCTGGCTTTGAAATTGTTTTTCTCCATCAGATCAAAACCCGTTTTCAAAGTAGTTGCAGGTATTATACTAAAATATTCACTCTACAAAATGTATGTAAAATAATTTTCTTACCACCACAACCGTGTTAAAAAGAAAAATGTGGTGCCATTGTCAAACAAGAATAAAAAATCAATAAAAAGAAAATACTCGTTATCGTTGTTTCTTTCCGCAAATATTAAAATGCAGAAATTCCTCTCCGTTAATTTGGCAGCTAGAATTTCTTTAAATTTGAGACGAACTTTATGGAATCGCTGTAAAGTATCCATGTCTACCACGTGAAGCGTACAACATACGAAGTAACGGTCGTGTAGTACATGCAAATAAGAGGCTAATACATACATAGGAGCTTCATCTTACTGCTTCTGTAGTCTGGTGTTTACCATGCTAACTTCCAAATTCGGAGATCCGTATCTGTCTAATTAATTTCACTGATCTCAGGATTTTCGTAGGTGAGGCAAATTAAAATACACTGCATTTCACCTAAAATATGGTTTATTATCAACAAAATACTTAAGGGCGGCTAGCTTTTCCCATCTGTAACAATTCCCACCATAATAATAAATTAGAAGCCTAATTAACTGCACACGCTTCCCTCCCATATGCACACACGTGCATCCGTCGTCCACCAAGTATCGCCGAGTGTCGAAGAGATTCTATAGGAGAGAGTCTATAAGAGAGTGAAAATCTGGGGCCTTCTTCCGCCTTTTATACCCAAACCTAGTGACGCTCATCTTCGCGCCTTAGAATGTAACGACATTTCTAATTGGTCCTCAGACCGCGTTACCTTATTATGAAACTATTCTGCTCTAAAACCTTTCGCACACGCGTCCCAGTGACGCGGCCGGAAGCAAATTCAATATTTCTTTCTCTTTCCTTTCTATATCTGTCTCATTATCCATATCCTTGCTCATTAGCTTGATGAAAGGTGGTGCCTTTTACCTGGAATTAGCTAGCTCGCCCGTCCCTTACTTATCTTAGTTACAATCTGCTTTGTACATCTCTTGGCTGCTAAATATTATAACATCTTTCTTGCTGAATTATATTATTATGTGCAATTCTTGTTTGATATTGCTCATATATAGGTATATATGAGCAATACAGAGTGAGCTAAAAGACTCCGAGCCGCCTGAGCGGTGTTTTTCCTGTCCGCGTCCTCGGCGCTCGTTGCCGTCTGGTGTTATCATAGAAAGGCGCGGATGAAACTATACAACATTTTCAAAACTACTTTTAAAGCCTTTACTTTCCAACTTTATGAAAGGAAATGCTGAAACTGGCCACCGCCGTTGTCCATACATTTTTGGCACCTCAGTAGGAAACTATGCATCACGGAATTTTGGCGGAATTTTCCAAACGATGACCGATGTCATCTAATGTTTCTTCGGTAAGAACCGAATGCCGCCTTTTAGATTTCTTAGCCTGAACACTTCCTATGGCCTGACATTTATTGTAAAGTTCATGGATTGTTGTACGGCGTGGAAGTTTTACACCTGGAAATATTTCTGCAAATCGTACTTTACTTGGCGAGCTGAACGAGTTAACACATACGAATCATAAATAAATACACGTTGTGTGTATAATATAAACTTTGTTTGCAGCAGCAGTGCCTTATCATGTTTTTATCATATTTCCACATGCCCAGTGGAAAAACACCGCGCAGCCGGTAATATTGTTCATAAAATACCCCTCCGGGGTAATTTAAAGTGTACAAGACAAACTACGCACCCTGGAAGAATTAAAACAAAATATCCGCCAGGAAATTTCTCAACATGAACTACGGCGAGTGATGCGTAGTTTCCTAAAGAGGTGCCAAAAATATATGGACAACGACGGTGGTCAGTTTCAGCATCTCCTTTCGTAAAGTTGGTAAGTAAAGCCTTTAAAAGTAGTTTCATCCGCGCCTTTGTATGATAGCGGCAGACGTCAACGAGCACCGAGGACAAGGACAGGAAAAACACCGCGCGGGTGGTTCGGAGTCTTTTGGCTCGCTCTGTGTGTGTGTGTGTGTGTGTGTGTGTGTGTGTGTGTGTGTGTGTGTGTGGTATATCCCCTTTCATGATGGTAAATTAGATTTGGTGTGGAAGAATTCGGCACGGAACCACACAGGGGGCATATTATACCTACTGAATCTCCGCAAGGAAGGGATGAAGCAAAGGACACACAGGACCGCCATATCCAGGGCGGCAAGCTCCTAACGTCTCCAGGTCTGAGTCACCACGCCGCCGGGATGACCCACCTAAGGCTCCCTCACCGGGATAGGTCTCGCTGGGGGTTCGTCACACACCGGATGCCAGGACAGACAGTAATACAAAGCAAATTCCGCTGCCATACCGTCCAATCAAGCCGTCCACTCGCCTGAACCTCCGACCCTGAAACATGGCAAGGAAATGAAATGATAGGAAATGGGGGACAGGAAAATTCGCGGCATTACACAAGCTACCCTAGCATTCGCCTACAGAACTTGGAAAACTGCGAAGAAGAAAAAAAACAGAGTGGTCGGTCCAACGGGAATTGAAGTCGAGAGCTCCCGAATGTGAGCTTTTCACGTTACCGCGGGTATGATGACGGTATGTATAAAATGTACTGCAATTTTCGCTTTGAGAGTAGATCAGCCCACTGTACAGCTAAAGCGTTTTGAGTATAAGACTGAAACTCAAAACTCTCTAAACCCCTGTTACTCTAGGCAACTCAACTTGCTGCACACGGTGTACAATATCTGCTAGGCCTACCCCCAGTTGCTTTCAAGCTGTAACTGAAAAAATTAATGTTACATTCACATGACTTTCGCTATCGTTTGTTTTTATATAGCTTCTACAAACCACTCTTGCAAAAGCTTATTTTTTGTCTACTTAATGTTAATCGAGGTAAACGTTTACAGAAATAGTTTGTTTTATTACTTTCTCTACTATGTATAGTAAGTAGGGGAAGTATTGTATTCCACCTAAAAATTCGATACCGAGGTTTCACCGGAAATACATGTTTTGAGACCCCCTGAATCCAAAAAAAGCATTTTTAGAAACATGTCCGTGTGTCTGTCTGTCTGTGAACAGCATAACTCAGAAACGAACAGTCGGATAAACACCAAACTTGGTATTTAGGTTCAGTATCTTCCAGAGATGCGACACGAAGGTTTTCAAGAAAATTCCCCCACCCCAGATTACCCTTTACATGGAAGATTTTTCGAAAATTTTAATTTTCTCAAAAATGGCTCTAACGATTTTGACTAAAATATCATACGTTTAAGATATTTTCATGACAAATAAAGTGTATATCTTGAATTTTCTGGGAATGTCTCCAAAAGAATTCTTCATTGTGAACGACTTTTGCATAACTGGTAAACCATAAGAGATAGACAAACTTTTACTACACACAAAATGTAGATCGCGTTAAAATACACAATTTATGTCATATACAGTTTTTTTGTTGAGTGAACCATTTTCGAGATATTGTTTGTTATTCCCTTAAATTTTTCAATACTTATTTTTTCAAATGGGAATTCGATATTCATTTATTGTCTTGGATATGCAAAGAGTATTAATCTGTGGCAAAGGGAATGGTGCTGCACCTAGCAACCAGCTATTAAGAGATATGTATGTGCTTAAAGGCTACTGTATTTCTATATTGCCCTTGTAAATATATATTCCCCTTACATCTACAAGAAACTTAGCAATAAGATAGAGTCTGCAAATGTTTATCTCGATTAACATGAAGTAGATGGGGAATAAGCGTTTGTAAAAATAGTTTGTACAAGAGTAGAGAAAGTCATGTGAGTGTAACACACCAGATTTTTTTATATAGTTTCTACAAACCATTCTTGTAAAATCTTATTTTTCTGTCTACTTAATGTTAATCGAGGTAAACGTTTACAGAAATAGTTTGTTTACTAATTTCGTTGTTGGTACAAAGGAATACGTATAGGAGGCTGAAGTTGTCAAATCTGTAACAAACGGGTCGTTGTATGCAAACCTTGAAATTATATACTCTTTCCATCACATTGCTAGAAACAACTGAATAGCCAACAGCACTTTAAAACATCGTATGTGTTGCGCTCACATGACTTTTTCTATTCACTCTTGTACGAACTATTCTTACAAGTGCTTAATCTTCTATGAACTATGAATACTAATCCGCGATAAACATTTGCAGAAATTTTCTTATTGTATATTTCCCTGTAGGTACACGGGATTAGAGGAATACAGTAGGCTTTAAACAATAGTCAATGTAGATAATGACTTTGAAATTCCGTTCTCTTTGCACGGCCGAGAGAGAGAGAGAACGTATAATGACTTTCCATTTGAGAAAAGTTCGTGTTTTAAAATGCTAGCCGATAACAAGAAATATCTTGGAAGTAATTAACTGCAAAACAACTAAAAAAAACCGAGATCGTTATTGTTTTTTGTGTAGCAAGATTTTGTCGTGTATTTTTAGGTTTACCAGTTTTGCAAAAGTCATTCAGAATGAAGAGGGTTTCAGAGGCTATTCCCAGAAAATTCAAAATAATATATTTCATTTGTTATGAAAATATCTTGAATATACGGTATTTTAATCAAAATCATTAAAGCCATTTTTGAGAAAATAAAAATTTTCCAGAATTGCGTCATAAGAGTAGGGCATTTTCTTGAAATCTTCGTGTCATAACCTTGGAAAATGCTGAATTTAAGTAACCATGTGTGGTTTTTAACAGACTTTTCGTTTTTGAGTTATACTGTTCATAGAGCAGGCGCGGGCGCGCACACACATGGACCTTTTTCTAATTTTTGTATATTCAGGGTTCTTTAAAACACGTTTCCGGTGAAATCTCGACATGGAATTTTTGGGGTGGAATATAGTACTTTCCCTTCTTACTATATGTAGTAGAGAAAGTAAAAAATAGGCGTGTACTGAAGTATTTATACCAATAACAATGATTATCTCGGAAACGATTGATTCCACAAAAAATGTTATGTTTAAGTAAATTGTGTGTTTTAAAGAGCTGTGCATATTTTGTGCAATGACGTTTTGGTGAATCTCTTATAGTTTATCGTTATACAAGATTGTGCAAAAAATCCTTCAGTTAAAGAGGACTTTAGAGGCCATTTTCAGAAAATTGAAATACACCTAAATGTTATTAATGATACACATATCTTAAAAATGTGGTATTTGAATCAAATCGCTAGTAATTTGTAAGAAAATAAATAGTGAAATGTTTTCCATGTAAAGGATAATTTGGGAAATCCTGAACCTCAAATATCAGGTTTGGTGTTTGTTGGAGATTTCGTTCTTGAGTTATGCGCCCCCCCCCTTACTCACGGAACTTTTAAAAACTATTCAGATGTGCTCGAAACGTGCATTCCGAAGAATATTTTATGAATTTTTGGGTGAAATACTATATTTCCTGTACTTACTATAACTAGGTGCTAGAGAAAGAAAACCACTGCAGAATGTTCTGTGTAACAGTTTGATGTTTACATCACTTCTGTGAAGAAGGTAGATTTTGTGCGTTATTTACTGTTAAGGTTCTTTCCTTATTTTGTTACAACCTTTATACACTTATTGGTGCCACATTTGTCATTTCTTAAATATCTCTAAGAGTGAATAGAATAATACACTCACGCACAGACTACCTATATCAAGGAATGTTACTTATTAAAGGATCTGTCAGAAATATAACCCGGGCTCAGATAATCCATACAAGTGGATGTATAAATTTTAACAATTGCCATGAGGAAGTAAAGTCAATACAATGTCTTATTTGCGTTTATGTTTTGTCTATTTAGATTGTAAGTGGGTCACACATTTGGGGTCCTAGTGAACGGGCGTAGAATAAATACACTTGCAACAAAAAATGAAAGCGGAAACTTCTGTCTTCTGGCAAGATGGTGCTTAAATAGTGCACGGTACCAAAACCGTGAAATGTTTTCTCGCGTCCTTTACAGCCATAATAATACGAATAGTTGCGAGAAACCTTCCATTCTTCCTCCCAATGCGTTGGGTTGACGAAATTCTACTGTATATTGTCGCCAAGATTATTCAACAGTTTATCATTATGGACATGTAATCAATACCTAATGTTACTTGAGAACATGGGTTGTTAGTGACGCGCTTGTCAGGAGCACTGCTTTTAAAACATGAACACAGCTTTTTAATTTCCTTTTTCACAAGAGTACGGATATTACTGTTTCTAACGTCATTCTCCTACTCGTTGCGCCTTTCAAGACAATTTTCCTTAAAACGCGTGGAAATTGCGTGCGCTGACTGTTTATGAATTGTAACATGTTAGTTTTATTCATCATTTTGAGTGTTTTATGCAATTATTTGTTACTGTTATGTTTTTCCCCATTATTTCCAAATGTACAGTGGTTGAAATGCACTATTACGAAAGTATTTCCAGTTTCATTGCCTTTTGTTGATTATGAGTGCCAACAAAGGAGCGGGCAATTTGAAAAAGCGTAGAAATTATTCCGCAGTAAAATTACGGCACTTGCTGCAACAGGATGCCCTTCTTTGTACATATATGGCTGCCTCTTGACTGAATGGTTTGGAGAGCATGTTTCAGGATAAATATGTGCATTTAGCCCCGTATTTGTTCTGTTACCTACTTTGTTGTTTTAACCAATGCGGGATCGCCAAGGCTCTGAAGTTATGACTGCTAAAAAAGGGTCAGGCTTTCTAGCTGTTCAAACATTTGTGGTAGCCCGTCCGGTTTTCCCCCGTCTGTCTGTGATTGCAGCTTTCCAGGTACTCCGGTGGAGAGGAAAACTACGTTTCCTTTGCAGCTTACCTGTAGCTTCTGAATGCGTTTAAAGGCTGGCTTTTCGTTAATGACGTGGGATGTTTTCGTGTCCGTTTGTCTCCCTTCACAAACAGAATGGCAAAAGTTTTCCATTAGTGTCGTGGTCAGGTAAGTGGATCTGATCCGTTCCCACTCACGTCTCATAAAGATTATTCGTTTGGGAGCTGCTTCATCAGGTGTAATGACAAAAAGTACAGGTATGCATCAGGTCAACATAGTCTAGATTTTATTCATTTTTGTTTCGATAGTAACTCAAGACTTGCAGCTATCGCTCTCTGGAGAAGTACATGTCTTTTATCAACTCCATGACAAAACTTGGGAGTCAAAGCGATAGTTCAATGTATATGTGGCTCGTGATTTGAATGTATCTTGCATCTAGTGTTTTGTTAATACTCGAAAAAGACAAATAGCTAATGCAAAATTATTATATATAATACTGTAACGTTATTAATGAGGCAGCATAATCGCTTCCTAAGTAATATTGATTACATTAAGCAAAGCAGCTGGTGGATATTTCTCTCGTCAAATGATATAATTACGTCGGTAGCGTACGAGGAGCAGTGTAGTGCTACTGGCGTTTAAATATATCTTATTTTCGGTCATGATAGCGGAAATAGCTGAAAACGTTTTCTGCGCAACTAGGTAGAGGCGTTTACAGACCAATGAATGAAAGAGAGTGAGTTGCTGGTTGGTGGCGAAGTGAAAGGGACATGTAGGGAATATAATTTTCGCAAGAATCTTCTCATATCTTCCTCTCCATCTACTTCCGGGTGCGTCACTTTGCTCTCAGGAGAGTATACCATGTCAGTAGCCCCAGCGTTAACCACATAACTACCGTCCATTCCAAACCAGAGTGCCTTTTACTGAAAAACTCTTTGTATTATCCGCGCGAAAGTAGTTCGCAATCCCCGCCCATAATGTCTGCTTGTTCCCCTCCCACGTGCTTGTTGAACACTATTTAATCTATAAAAAGGCGCCCTGCGTGAGAATCATAGTTCAAAATGCAACCTGAGGTAACAATAGATTTTATAAGTATGCGGCAATGAACATTTTACTTACGTTAATCACAATCCTTGAGCAAAAGTGCAACACCCAAATCCGAATCCTCCGAAGATGACTCAGCTGCCATATCGGAATCAGAACTACTCTCCAAAATAATGACAAGCTTAGCCACAATTCCACAACACTGTCGCACTTAAAACAATTTCCCACGTTTTATCATCTTCTATGTTGTATTATGTCTGTTTATATTCCCTGCTAGCTTTCGTTACACTTCTCACTGAAACGCCTGTAAAATCCGATATTAGTTTCGTAATATGCAATAATGCAAGTGTCGGGTATTTTTGTAATAGTGAGTTGAATATATGAAGTATTGTTTATTTTTAGCCACTTTTTAACTGTTTCCCGCTTCTGCGTTTGAACAGTTTATTCGCACTACACGCACCTTCCTCTGCCATGTGAGCTCAAATACCAACTGACTAAATCACAAGATTTGACCTGAGCTGAGCATATGTGTGTTAGTGTATTATGAATGACTGTTTGTTTATCATATATTCTGCGTTATGCAAAGTGTTTATTTGGTACTCAGATAGCACCTCTGGGAATTCATTGCTGCATTTCTTGTGTATGTAAGAGAGTGACAGTCGTGCATGTCGGTTGGTATTAACAAGCAAGATGCTCTCTGCGTTAGCGCAACAGCAGGCGAAAATCATATTTTGTAATCTCTTAACAGCTAGTATATATCCATTACCTTTAACGATGAGTTCTTATGATAACAGCAATAAAATGTGCAGTTCTATACCTTTCCTGCTCTAATATTTCATAATACAATACATGTATTAAGGAACTACTTACGTTGGCGCAAGAGTATATTCTTGGGTTCGTGACAAGCCGAAGCACGTGCTTCTGTTTACATCAGAGGGAACTCTGGTTTGGAATGGACAATAGTGAATGTGGAGTAAATTATACTTACTGAGTAAGGAGTTTCTTTTTGTCTCCTTACTTCTTTATCCGCAATAATAACATATCCGTACCGACACGGTTGGCCGAAGTCGTTAAGGTACGGCTTCGTGAAGAGGAGTACGCGGTTCCAATATCGCTAGAACAGTTTCCTTTCTGAATGAGTTTTTTCCCAGGTTTTTACCTCGCTCCTCATAACTGACAAATGCCGGGGGATACCCTAAACTCGGTCATGGAACGTTTCCTTCCCAAAGTTCTGGTAGTTGTTTAATTTCATGCATCATTATTGTCCATTGTCTGTGGTGCTATATGTTGTAAGAACAGGCGTTAAACACTACAGAAATTATGAAGTAACCGGTACATTTACTTTTCGATCATTCATATCGACTAATTTTAACTGAAGTATAGAATAAGGATTTATGGGTGATTAATTCGGTGTGTTTTAGAATGTAATCCTCCAGTTCACGAATTCAACCCGTATACAATAATTTTTTAGTTTGCTAAACGGAAAACAATTATGTTTAGTAATACTAACTTAAGTTCTGTGGTACAAACAGAAACATTTAATGCAGGATACTGGAAGTAAACCCATTTTCGTGAAATCCATATCCAGAATTGGATCCATGAAACGCGATAGCTGTTCCCATAATACATTCTTTATTTTGGGAAAATTACATCCGGAGTAGTTGAAGCTGCTATTGTGGAGCTGCGAATCTCATTTTCAGAGTTATTTTACCAAACTATTTATCTTCTCGAGTGCGTCCATGTCGACCTTTGAAGGACGGTGTTACTGACGGATTTTAAGCCTTGGTAAAGGGATGCAGCAGAAAGGGACGAAGTTAACGACCACATTGAGTACGTAGCGCCCTTGTTGTTGATGACACATTGTGACACAGCTCTTGAGTGCTGATGTAGCTCACTTCCGGCACGAACGGATGTTGAGGCTGATCCGAAAACGGCCATTGAAGCGATGATTATCAAACATTTATTCATCAGCCTGCGAAAATGAAAATTACTCTCCTTTCCCTTTTCTGCAAGAGACGTATTTTCTGGTTCCAGGATCGTGCACAGGTCTATGTGACGTTAATTGAGTAGAGTAGCGAACTAACCGGCTTATTCGGGAGCCTCGCGCGATGAAGTCTGATTAAGCAAGACGTAACAGAGTGTCGCTGCTCGCTTATTAGTTCTGGACCGTAGTAGGGGCGATCCCTGTCTCGCTACTAAAAACATATAGACCTATTAGCATTTAATTTTGCGCTCTAGAGAACGTCTGCGATCTTGAAGTTCCGTTATCAACGTAATCCTTGGATAAAGTGGCAGAGCGGGCCGAAAATATGCAGCGGAAAAGAACACACACTAAGTAAACGATGTAGTCAAAAGGTAAAATGATCAAAATCGGTCGAATCAGTAAACGCAGTCTAGTATGTGTCATCGTACAATGAGGTTCTCCATTGCTGTCAGTAGAAGGTGGCGTTCTACTGATTGAACTATCCCTGGCAAATCAACTGTCTCGTAGATGTGTTATTTAAGGTAGCCAAGAGGTGCAGTGATGTCCGCGGCAACAGTACAGAGCCTTGAATAAACGTGCAATAGCTCCATTCCGCTTGCAGAAAAACACAGTCGTCGAAGAGCTATGGACACGTGTGTTTAATAAGAATCTGCATTCATATTCTTACAGTAGCCATGACATCAACCAGAATCATGTTTACAAATCCCAAAATATGGATACCAACTAAGAGAACAGTCACTTAAAACCTGTAATTTACCAGTGTAACTACAGCAGCAGATATATAATGTACACAATCTTCTGGTTCAGGGTGTTCGCGTAATAAAAATCACATTTTTATTTAACCGATAGCACAACAAGGATTTAGTTCTGGGAGGAGTTTAACGTTGTATTTGCTTGACACGCATTAACTTCGTTTTATCTGCCCATCCGTAGAAACAAATCAACGCAAGATACGGTACTGTACGCAGACGAAATTCTATAGACTTTTAATAAAAGTTGTCGGGATATTTCAAATTTGGTTAAAATATGTTACAAATTAGGGGTAGTTCATATGTGAGTCTAACAATTTGTCATTTTTAAGGCGAATCAGTGCACATGCGGTTTGAAATCTTTATATGCAAGAATCCCCGTCGTTGTGTGACAGGGAATCCGGGGTACAAATATTAATCAGTTACGAGTTGTGGCTCTATACATATGAATACGTATTACAAATGTAAAACCCTAAGGACGGCAGTGGGATTCCAACTCGGAACCTCTTCGCTGTATACCCGCCGCACTGACCACTCGTACACAAAGCATAGCATGTCAAAGCAGCTACACAACAGTTAATCTCGATGTCTGAGTCATGACGAACTGGATCTATTGTTGTTATTATTGTTATATCAAATACTCTGTCACATTGTTAGCAATACCAGAACGCTTTTAATTAAAATAAGAAACAGAAGCAAGTAATGTAATGGTGTAATGGTAAAACAGTAGATATATTTTACCATTCCTGATGTTTGGGTTGACTGTTCGAACAAAGTGAACGGTTATACAGGAACATTGTATATAGGACAACGCTGCCTCATATCGTCATAAAATGAACACTACTGAAATTTAACGCTATGCGTGTATAGCCGATAGCTACAATTACATAAGTCCCAGAGGTTGTTTGGTGATAACAGCCGAAAGTTTGAATACTTCACAACTGTTTTTCTCAGTTGATGTGTTGCAAAATGGACACATGCCGATACAAGAGAAAACATCGGGAAGCAAGGTTATGGGTTTTGGGCACCAATGTGTCTCGCACATCTCTCTTTGAGCGAGGGTGGAGTATCAACAGAAGTCAGTCACTGCCAAACCTTAATGCGGTGAATGTTTTGCTATGCAAGTAGAGTTTACTACCTTTACCCTCGTGTATAACATAAAACTATGTCAGAAAACTAATATGATCGACAATTGATTATCATGTTTTGCTTTAGCTAATGTATTTTTTTTTCAGAAATACCTAATTGGTTTTTATCACTAGAAGAGAACATGAGGTGCAGAAAATAATTTATGGCTTAAAATGTCACTAATATCAGCAGTCTAATGCTTAGAATGATAGCATTTATATCAAGATATTCTGACTAATGTTTTCTTTAATTAGGACCATTCTGTATTCTCGCTAGAGTCTGGAAACATGAACGAGTATGATTACGTGCATGATTCAAGGTTTAAAAGCAGAAGTACGTAAAAATAGCCAACGATTAACACAAAAAGCGAATGAATGAACATCAGCATATGAAGATCACATATTTGCTAGTCAAACTTGCTGATGTGACCTTAGATGTTAAAGCCGATATATAAATGAAACAAATAAAAAATAAGAAGGATATACTGATTGAAAACGTCAGCGTAGAAATTAGATCTGGGCATTTTAAGGTGAATATTTAAAAAATCAGGACATTGAACGATAAACTGCAAGAACAAGCAATGAATTGTACTTGTGACATATACTCGTATTTTAATAGATAAAAAAATAGTTATTTCCAAGGTTTGACGGAATGCGCGTGTTCTTTTCCACACTGAGCTGTGAGTGCTAGATCCAACTACAGTTCACAGATGAGAAGAAGGTTACTCCGAGATGAGGGGCCAAGGGAGTTCATCTGCTCACGTTCACGTTTTGTTTGCTTTTGCGTGACGCGTTGCCAACCTTAGCATAAGTGAAATGGAGACTAATTTATCTGCTTGGCAGTTTGATTACTGCTGTGTAAAGTCAGACTCCTCGCGGAGTTCTGACTTATTTGGTTGGTAACTGAAACGGCAACTCTAGGCCGAGCCCAAGAACTATAATTACAGATAACTTATTAATTAACTTTTAGTGATGTTAAATCGTATTATGTAAATATCTTTTTCTCATACTGCTTGTATATTTTAAGAAGGGTGATTTAACATTATGTATCTATCTAGGTTATTAATATTAGTAGAGTTATAAATGGTTTAATGTAAATAATTTAAGCGCTATGTTAAAATACTGTCCACGAGGGAAAGTTTTAGCTACAGGAATAGTGCTTTCGAAGGCAGAAAACCTAGTTTTATTACCTCTCTCCGGTCGCTGTGCTATTATTCCTACAGCGAGGGTGTAGAGCCTTTGTCCCATTATTTGATAATTCGCCGTGACCAAGTGAGTGAGAAAGACAACCTTAACGGTAAATGTAGGAAAAGCCGCGATTTATATTAAAATTGGACCAATGAGATCCCTGAAAGTTTATTCGAAATAGTTAGACGCGTCGAGTCGCGCTAAAAATGGACCAATAGGAAAGGAAGCAGCCTCAGGAGCCTGAGACTATAAATGGATCTGTTTGGGGAAAAAGGGGGCAGTTTATGTCATGTGTGGTCAGGGAGAGATGCTGCAGGATGTGTGAGATATCGCGCCAAAACAGGGAATCAAAATAGTTTTAGCAACACACCTAAGATCCGCTACTCTGAAAGCGACAATAAGAATAGTTATATTTCGTGACATATCCACGCCCTAGTCTAACAGCGGTGGACAGTATTTTACAGCGGCAATACCAGTTTTGTATACTACGAGTATTAAATTAAATAAAAAGAAACGGCAGTGTCATCTTTTCATAAACAAAGCAAGTCTATGTCTTCCTATATCACCACCCGAGATCTACGTTTTCCTTTACCGAGGATAAGTCCATGCTCCCATATAATTTAAGGAAAATTACTGCAGCTAGCCGAGGATAAATTGAAGAACCAACACGCTGAGAACTTCTGGAAGCAACGGGAGAAGCATCAAGGTAAGCTACAGCAACGGATGAGGAGGTGATCGCCGCAAACTGGCGCCATAACGTGGAGCTCGAAGGGAAGAACGACACAAACGGAGGACTAGGAAACAACGAACAGACGAAGAATCTTCAGAGGAAAGGGGCACAGCAGAACAAAATTACAACGCGAACTTCTAGTCTACCTACGTGGGACAACAAAACAGCTGAGAGCATCGCTTCTAGAACTTCACCAGGATTCGAACCCGGAACGCATCAGTTAACATTGAAAAAAATACAGGTTAGAACATTTATTCAAAAACAAACAAAAAGGCATGCAGAGTAGTGACTCAGTTTTGTGAACACATGTTATTGAGAGGGGGTAAAGTCATTACTAGGGAGGTAGAACTTGCTAACGGAACCATGAGTAGGTCAAGGGAAGATTTGGAAGAACTGAATAGGGAGGCTATTGTCAGCATAACAACAGAGGGAGAAAATATGGGTGCAGCAGAGGTAGAAGTTAGGCAACCACCGATTGAGCAGGTCATTGACGCAGGTCAAAACCAGCTGCTAATATTCCTTCAACATTTAAGCACAAAGATAGACGAGATAAATAAGAATTTGGAAGGGAAATTAGATGAGCAGAGTAAGGAGTCAAAAAGAAATTTGAGTGAACAAAGTAAGAATTTAGAGGGGAAATTAGATGAGCAGAGTAAAAACTTAAAAAATTTAAGTGAACAAAATAAAAACTTAGAAAGAATCTTAGATGAGCGGGGTAAGATCTTAAATGAACATAGTAAAAAGTTAGAGAGTATAGTAGATGAGCATAGTAAGAACTTAGAAAGCATATTCAATGAACATAGTAAAAAGTCAGAAAGCATAGTAGATGAGCGGGGTAAGATCTTAAGTGAATATAGTAAAGACTTAGAAAGAATCGTAGGTGAACAAGATAAGAATCTAGAAGGGGAATCAAATGGGCATAATAAGGACGTAGAAAGAATCGTAAGTAAGCAGAGTAAGGACGTAGAAAGAATCGTAAGGGAACAAGATAAGAATGTAAAAGGTGAATCAAATGAGCATAATAAGGACTTAGAAAGAAGCGTAAATAAGCAGAGTAAAGACTTAGAAAGACTCGTAAATAAGCAGAGTAAGGGCTTTGAAAGAATCGTAAGGGAACAAGATAAGAATGTAGAAGGGAAATCAAATGAGCAGAGTAGGAACTTAGAAAGAATCGTAAATGAGCAGAGTAAGGACTTAGAAAGAAAATTGAGTGAACAGAAAAAGGATTTCGAAGGGAAATTAAGTAAGCAGAATAAGGACTTAGAAAGAAACTTAAGTGAACAAGATAAGAATGTAGAGGGGAAATTAGTTGAGCTGATGAAGGGGAAGTTAATAGAAACACTTGAAGGGAAATTACCACAGACACTAGAAACTAAAGATCCGAAAACACTAACGGGAGAAGAGACGTTAAAGAAAGCTTTTGAAAGAATGTCAAAGAGGGCGCAGAAAAGAAAGCAGGAATTTAAAACAAAGAAGCGAAAGAAATGGTTGATCGAACTTAGAGAATTAGTATTGGTATAAAAAAAAAACAAAAAAGACATAATATCATTGATCCTGACTGTACAGTGCCTGGAAAGGAGAGCTTTCACATGTGAGTGAATGAATTATCTTAAGCAGTTGTGCAGAAAAATTTTTTTCATTACTAAAGAGACTTGAGTATTAAATGCTCATTAGTGAAAGTGAAGAAGAACAAGAAACACCTTTGCCATTAATATGTTTCAGTTTCTTTCTGTTTGAATAAGTTTGTCTTAAGGTTGAAACAGCTTTTATTGTCAGAATATTTGTTATTTTTTTATATTTAGCAATATTTGTAAATTATTAATTGGTTGGTATGCTAGCAATATGCTGACAGTTTTCTTTAAACATATAAATTAGTTTTATTAATTATAAAAAAAAAGAGGTATCATAGAAGGGAAAATTTATTTAAAGGTCCATACAGAGTGATTTACATTTGAGTTACAAGAAATAAAGAATTCCAAGATCCTAGGGAGATATCATAAACAGTTGCTCAAACCATACAAATGTTTAGAGAATGAGAAGGGTGAAGAATATAATGAAAAGAATCAGGTTAGTTTTACTCGAAATGAGGTAACACCCCTGTGAACAAATAGTAAAGGTAATACACCCGATAAATAAGGATGTAAAGAAATAAATAAAGGCATAATAATTATGTACCAATATGTATGTAAATAGATTTAATTTTAGAACTTAAATTGGGTATTAGAGTATTTGTATGCGTCACAGGTTATTCGTGTGCGGGAAATGTATTGTGTATAAGAATGTCTCTCGGAAACCTGTTTTTAAAGGGAGAGTGTAGAGTGAATGACCCAAATATAAACATCACCGGTTTGTCAGAGCCCTTGTGAAGGAGCAGGTATAGCGAAGGGTCTCTGTCAACAAAACAAACGAACAAAGGCCATAATCAGAGGAATTATTCTGTAAAAGAAAATTGTATCAAGTGTTGAAAAATTTATTCTTTTCCAGAACAGGGCAATTTGAAACGGCAACTCTAGGCCGAGCCCAAGAACTATAATTACAGATAACTTATTAATTAACTTTTAGTGATGTTAAATCGTATTATGTAAATATCTTTTTCTCATACTGCTTGTATATTTTAAGAAGGGTGATTTAACATTATGTATCTATCTAGGTTATTAATATTAGTAGAGTTATAAATGGTTTAATGTAAATAATTTAAGCGCTATGTTAAAATACTGTCCACGAGGGAAAGTTTTAGCTACAGGAATAGTGCTTTCGAAGGCAGAAAACCTAGTTTTATTACCTCTCTCCGGTCGCTGTGCTATTATTCCTACAGCGAGGGTGTAGAGCCTTTGTCCCATTATTTGATAATTCGCCGTGACCAAGTGAGTGAGAAAGACAACCTTAACGGTAAATGTAGGAAAAGCCGCGATTTATATTAAAATTGGACCAATGAGATCCCTGAAAGTTTATTCGAAATAGTTAGACGCGTCGAGTCGCGCTAAAAATGGACCAATAGGAAAGGAAGCAGCCTCAGGAGCCTGAGACTATAAATGGATCTGTTTGGGGAAAAAGGGGGCAGTTTATGTCATGTGTGGTCAGGGAGAGATGCTGCAGGATGTGTGAGATATCGCGCCAAAACAGGGAATCAAAATAGTTTTAGCAACACACCTAAGATCCGCTACTCTGAAAGCGACAATAAGAATAGTTATATTTCGTGACATATCCACGCCCTAGTCTAACAGCGGTGGACAGTATTTTACAGCGGCAATACCAGTTTTGTATACTACGAGTATTAAATTAAATAAAAAGAAACGGCAGTGTCATCTTTTCATAAACAAAGCAAGTCTATGTCTTCCTATATCACCACCCGAGATCTACGTTTTCCTTTACCGAGGATAAGTCCATGCTCCCATATAATTTAAGGAAAATTACTGCAGCTAGCCGAGGATAAATTGAAGAACCAACACGCTGAGAACTTCTGGAAGCAACGGGAGAAGCATCAAGGTAAGCTACAGCAACGGATGAGGAGGTGATCGCCGCATAACCCCGACGGCCTGTGTGTGTATTTGCACGAAGAGAATTAGAAATGTTTACGTAGCGCATTTCTATTAATAGCATTTTGCCGTATGCATATGAATAATTCGTTCATGATAATTATTTCATGCATTCATATTCTTTATTGAGAGTAGTTCAAATTAAATATGCCTTTTCAATTTTCTACAATAGAGCCTTAGTTTGTTAAGTCTGAGGGATGTAATTACTTACCATGTTAAAGTTTGTGTCTCAAATTTAACAGCAGCGCGTAGAAATAAATTTTCAGCTTCGTTAGTGTTCTGTATTTCTAACACAATTTCATTATTTTATAGCGTAAAATATTACGTTCAATTGCAGTTAATCCGGCGTTGGACCACTAGTGTTTGTTGAGCAGGATTATTTGGAACAGCCAGTAACAGAATGGATGGAGAACAAATTAGACGCATATGAAAGTTGCCCCAAACGGGAATCGACTTCGATCGATCGCTGTTGTATTTGAACAAGCTTATAGATATTTTAGTTGCGTAAAATTAAAATATTTATACAAGCTAAACGCTGAAAACGGAAGCGAACATTTTAACGCAGGATATTGGAATCGCCTGTAAATAGGTTGAAATTGCACCTCCTGTACTAAAAATATTGAAATTATTTGCATCCCATAATTCGTTTCGTAGAAGCGACACATGCCAATAACGGAAATTACCGTCGTTGTTTATAAAGTACGCTGTTTTTAGCCATAAAGTGTTTTGTGAAAAATGCGTGTAAATAATTTTGAATATCACAATTTGGATTTGAAATCTGTTAGGAGTATTATTTGCATTTATGCTTAGAAATCAAATTAAAGAGCTTAGGCAAGAGCACAGAAGGATGAAACATTGCAAGCGAAGAGATAACAAAAGCCTAACTCTATAGAAACGAGAAGCGTGTCTGCCCAGTAATCTGAAAGCTCCAAGTCTGAAATCCGTTTTAGGTGAGTTGCTGTATAAGCTTTTCTTTTTCTGGAGTTTTTCCATTATTGTGAAAATAATGTCGGTGAATCTAAGCTGTTTGATAAACGCTCAAATTAGCCTGGTTGCCAGTCATTTCGGTAGACATGCATTATAACGGACATTAATCAGTCAAAGGGGGGGGGGAGAAAAAGAAAGCACGAAAAAGAAACACCTGACAGTGTACTGCTTAAACATGAATAGATTAGTGCCACAAATTAATTGTTTGATAAAACAAGAGCTTTATTTTTTCTTTAGTATCTGTAAATTGGGACCTTGTGTGCCTAGGGATTCAATGTCAGTAAACACTTCATACCTGAGTACACGCTGTTTTAGCTTTACTAACCTTATACTTGTAGACCCAGTTGACCGCAGGAAACAAGTTCTGAGCCTTACTCTCTTAATATTTTCTAGATAAAGAGTGAAAGGGATGTACATATATTGTATGTCTATAGCTTAGTGTGATTCTACGTGATATACTGAACAAAACATTGTAGTAACATTATTACTTTCTCTACCATGTACACAGTAGGTAGAGCCAACTATTACATTCCACCCAAAAATTCGATACCGAGATTTCACCGGAAATACATGTTTTGTGGCCCCTGAATCCAAATGAAGCATTATGGAAACATGTCCGTGTGTGTGTGTCTGTGAACAGCATAACTCAAAGACGAATAGCCGAGTAAGTACCAAACTTAGTATTTAAGTTCAGTATTTTTCAAGCATGCGACACGAAGATTTTCAAGAAAATCCCCCCACCTCCAACTACCCTTTATGTGAAATATTTTTCGAAAATTTTGATTTTGTAAAAAATAGCTCTAACGATTTGATTAAAACACCACATATTAAAGGTATTGACGTGCAAATTGTATACCTTGAATTTTCTAGGAATAGTTTTGAATTCCTTTTTATTCGAAAGCAAATTTGTATAATCTTGTATAGCTGCTAAACTTTAAGCGATAGACGAAAACGTACTACCAAAAAATGTAGATCTTTTTAAAATACAGAATTTATTTCCAATTTCGGCCGCAACGGCGAAGCCACTATAGGGCGTAGCTAAGGAATCTGCGCGTCTAAACCTCGAATGATTCATGGCAGCAAATCCTTCCAAAAGTCGCCAAAACCCGCCAAAACCGACTATACAAGAACGGTCGCCTAAAAGCATGGGTAAATGGGCATAACACTACCGCCGGAGATGTACACTCAAAATAATGAACTTCGATTTATTGGTTCTCTTTCGGTAGAATTAAAGGACATTTGTGTTGTTTGCGTAATTGCCAGTTTAACAATTTTAGGTATGAAATATGAAGTTAAGGTTTCCTGGCTCGTTTATATGAATATTTGCATATGCTGTGTATTTGTTCTTAACACTTTCTCTATCATCCTAAGGGCCTGTGCTACGATTGCCAGATAATGGTTTCGTTGTAGGTACAAAAGGAATGCAGGAGGCTGAAAGTCAAATATATATATATAGGGTAATATATATATATATATATATATATATATATATATATATATATATATATATATAAACGACGGTTCGTCATATGCTGGGTTTGAAATTCCACTGTTTGCATGATCACGAGAAACAAATGACTAGTGACCTAGCACTTAAATGTATGAAACTGCATTTGGAAATCCAAACCATAACAACGAATATCTCGGAAATGACTATTACCATAGACCATTTTTATGACTGTGTATTTTAACGAGACCTAAGTTTTTAGGTTTTTCTTTACCTCTTAAGCTTTACCATTTACACAAAATTCATTCAGAAAAGAGGACTTCATAGGCTATTCATAGAAAATTCATGATATCCGCTTTATTAGTCATACAAATATCTTAAGAATATTCCATTTTAATAACAAATCTTTAGAGCCTGTTTGAGAAACCTAAACTAGGAAAAAGTCAATATAAATGGTATTTTAGAGTAGGAGGAATATCTTAAAGTCTTCGTATCGCATTTTTTTGAAGGTGCTGAACAAATACAAAGACTGGTATTACCAGGCTTTTCGCTTTTGAGTTTTCTGCTGATGGAAACACGTGTCCATTTTTATAAAATTGCTTTTTTTAGGATTCAGTGAACCTCAACATGTATTTCCGGTGAAATGTCGATATCGAAATTTTTTGGCGGAATGTAATACTTTCCCTACCTACTATAAGTAGGTGGTAGAAAAAGTAAAAATAGTTCTCCTTCTAAAAGTATGTGTGCTGCACTAAAATCCAGTCATTTCAATGAGCTTTGTAGACGGAGTTTAAAATACATAAATGAAAAAGAATTGAGACTGTTGCATAGGAAGTTGAGACACTTTACGAAATAAAAACCGCTTAAAATTAAAAATCATATAGGTATTTGCACTATAGTTATAAGTTCGGCAATTACGTTTTTCCTTTTAAACCTGTGGTAGAAAAAAAGAAAGAAAGAAAGAAAACAATAAATGAAGGGTTTAAAAGTTTACATTATCCACTCATGCCCATGAAATAAGCGAGTAGCCGTGAAAAAGTCTCCCCTTCCACAAATTGAGAAGAAACGGGCCGTAACGGGTTCGCAGACCACGAAATGATAACATAAGCCAAACCGCCGCGTCATGGGTGTGGTCTTGGCAGTGAGAGGAGCTCAACCGAAATCGATTTATGGTTGGGAATGGGAAGACAGGGCTCCATGCATATTATTGGTGCCCCCCGGCACAAAGCAACTATGTTCTATCTACCATAGTTTCCTTTTCCATTGTGAATCTTTTTCTGCGTGTTGCCACGTAAGGAAAACTTTCTTTGATGCGATTTTGTTGCTGCTGTTCACAAAGTGACTACAGCGCCATTTTTGTAGTACTGTAACGTTATTGAAGTTCCAACCTTTGGCATGTCGTGATCAGAGAGTATAAAGGTTTATGATGAATCATTTGAGCTAAATACTTAAAACAAAAATAGTGATTGTTTTATTACCCACAATTCATTGTACTCGTGCTATTCTAGCAGTTGTGTGCATTCTTTCTGTACTCTAGGACCATTATAAAATATTAGCGGCCTAAGCGGTGCTTTTTGAAAGTCGTGAGTGCCTACAATTTTCACTCTCACTTAAGCACAAGCGTCCGAAGTTTTGTACAGATTGCTAAATGTTGCAAGTTTGTACAGAAGGGGTTGAAAAATGAGTAGGTGTCATTTTATGGAAGTTGTAGAGTACTTTCGCAAAGTGCCTTAGCACAAATACGCAAATATTTGTACTGATCATCCGAGCAGTATAATTATTGTGCCTATAGGGAGTTCAAATCAAGGATAAGGATGTTTTTAAAATTTCGAGACGTAATATGGTTATGTCAGTTTTTGCCAGGTACTATAATATATTGATACAATTTGTTAATGGGTTTCTCAGTACAGATTTCCACTTAAAGAGTTAAACATGTGGTAGGGGTGGTTTTTGAGAGTTTTAAGGTAGATTTCTTGGGTCCTACAACATAAGCGTTAAGTTTCGTCTAGATAGGCCAGGTAGCGTTCTTTTGCATGTTAGAGATTGAAAATAGGGATTCAATATAAGATGAGCGGAAAGTTCAGAAAGTTGTAGGATAATCTTTTTACCAAATTCTGAAACCCAAGTGTATAAAATTTTGTCAAACTCATAACAGATATAGATACTCCTTATTATAGAATTTAAGCGTAATCAAATGGAATTTGTGATATAAACACAGGCAACCGCCTCCCTGTTTATCCCTTTGCTGTGGAAGTCATTCAAACTCTGGCATACTCACAATATATTCATATAACAGTGGGTATATTCATATTCAACGAAAAGGGATTGAACTCGGGTGACATGAATATGAAACCTGCCCCTAGGTTTGAAATTGTAGGAAATATTATGCAATCCGAAAGAACAATGCTTTTCAGTGGTGAAATAATTGTTGAAATTAATTGAATGTTTTCCAGGATTAACCCCCCCCCCCAGACATGTTTTCTCTGTTTAAATGCAGTATTGTTATGGATATAAATTAGGAAAACTAGACAGATTTAAAAACCATGAACTGGCAGACTATTACATTTACAGTGTGATAATACTCTTCAGAGAGAATAAAAACCGGTTTTTCTAACCTGACGAAATAGTTATTTTTTGTGCGTACTTCGAAAGAGTAACTTTTCTTTCTTTCTTTTTTATCTTAACGTCCTTTAACTCACTAGGTTATATTGGACGATGAGTGAAATGGGCGAAACGATGCTCAAATGAGCTCCGAGTCCATAAACATCCCTGATATTAGTCCTCTGAAGATAAGGCAAAATCCGAGAGAAAAAAACCTTGTTCAGATATCTCACCCCAACTGAGATTTGAGCTTGGGATAACCTTAATTTCAGACACGCTACCACCATTCCACGAGGACGCTGGGTGAATGTCTCATACTTTACAATAGAAATGTAACCAACATTATTAAAACGCAGAGAGAGAGAGAGAGAGAGAGAGAGAGAGAGAAGCGCCATCACAGGACCGCTTTTAAGCAGGTCTCAAGGGGAAAAGTTATCTGATGTTACATTCACATGACTTTCTATACTCATCTACCCACTCTTCTACAAACTACTCAATAGTGGCCAGAGAAACAAGTATGAATGTAACGTCAGATTCGTAATTTCATGCAACCTTCTCTTCTTTTAAATTACAAAAACCTACGTAAAATGCCCTAGAAGATTAGTTTATATTGAACCCTGCCTCTTTACCTTGGAGACCACTTAAATAACTAACGTATCAATATCACAGAAAGGGAAGAAAATTGGTAGACTTATTTTTGAATTCCTTCCCCCAATAATCTTCCAAATATTAGAATAGTCATAGGTACAGAAATAATTATCTCAAGGTAAACTTACTTTAGAAAAGTTTTATATCATATTTCTTTGACTCAGTGCCTATTGAATAACATAAAATTCCCAAAATGTTCGAATTCAAGAAGAATGGAAAAGACGGCAACATTTAAGAAGAATGTAGGTAAGAGCGAAATTGATGGATATGAAAATGTCTTGTTAAATGTGCTATGAAAAGACTCGCAAACCTTTGGTCTTAGCTGCCCAAATGGAAGGTGGAAAAATAACATGATAAATCACAAATTATCAAGCTTCTCATCTTAGGGCTTAATGACCATTAAATCTGAAACAAAGCAGTCGTCAACTTCATGTGGATATAAAAATGGTAGACCAAATATGAGTTTTAACCATCTGCCAATTTCTGAATAATTTTTGTAATATTCCTTTATGAACCCGTATTTACCAATCTGTCGTAGCCAGAATTGACTTAAGTGGAATCTGCATCCAATAACGCATCCAATAACACCTCACACAGCTTTATTGCAGCATGGATGGCACATTCAAAATCGACAATTACAAAAGCGGATTCAGTTGCAGGTTTAGGCTAAGACATTTGTCAGTAATCGATTGTAATACTTGAACATAAGTTTCTAAGCTTTTCTCAGGTAACAGACAATAGGCAAGTTGTACGTAATGTCCACTTTGTACTCCGTGGGTGGTAAACAGTGTTTGAAATACGTAGTAGAAAATGTGAATGTGCCGTCCACGAACACGGTTTCAACACTACATAAGAATATTCATATTCGTTACAAGAAAATATAGCAATTTCATACTGGGCGTCATTAATGAACAAAAAATATTCGTCCCTATTTATTGATGAATTTAAGTTGTTCAACGCATCTTGCACTTCGTCTATATTCCTGGGCAAATTTGAGGTTGCAGCCTACGCCGGCAATTGTGTGTGTGTTCCTACGTATGTAATTTATGCGTTTGAAAGTGAACGTTTCTGGACTATTATGATGAAGCTCCTGAAATAAGTATAATAATACTAATAATAATGTGTGCAGCAAGATAAAATATACAACTGAAAGCTCATCTCTAAATTAAGTTTGATGTTACATAATAATAATAATAATAATAATAATAATAATAATAATGTTGGTTAAAATATATTGAAACCATACCTGTCTAACTATTTTCGACGTCTTTCACATACATTTATCTAATATACACTTACTCTTGCAAGCAGCATTTACCATTTTTGATTAATTTTTGCTACAGCGTTTCCATGATTATGGTTTAGCTCTGACCGGACAACCTCACCATTTAGAATATTCAATGGCGCATAACATTTTTGTTTACAGCATCGCCAAACCATTTCACTACATTTAGTTTTCTAAATTTGTAAAATGGTGAGTTGTCTAATAACCAACGCACTCATGACTGCTTTGAGTCAAACTGTTACTAAGCCTAGATGCGCATACCAGCAAACTTAGGAAGTACGTTTACTTTCGTGTAAACAAAAACACAGCGCCGTGTTCGCGATATACAGGGAAATACAATTTTGCGTATTTCACATTTGAATATGTTGCTTATATTTTCTTACATATTATCTTGTGTGTGCAGTTTACATACCCCAGAAGGAGAGAGTATGTTCTTTACGTTGTTTATTTATTTAGCTCCACGTATGGACGTCAATTTGAAGAAGTCGATTTTTAAGTTGTTGTTTACGTAATATGCTGCTACGTATGAGAAGCCGATTTTTGAAGATGTATTTTTGTTGTTACGCTCCAAGTTTTTAAAAAAATATTTACTTTGCTATTAAACTGCTTCTATAGATATTATTTATGTTTATGTTTGCCTCGGCTGCGTCAGTATTGTTTTAGAGACACGTTTCTCTTAATCAGGGCGTGGTGCGACAAGAATGTAGGCTTACACAGATTTTAAGTTTTAATTCACTTCTTTTTATTAATCCTTGACACAAATTAAATAGCACTACACTGATATCAAGAGCTGTGAGATTTTTTAATACTTGCACTTTGTTAACGCGTATACATATTTTACGATTCACAGGAATACGTAATATTTCTTTAGAGAACACATCTTCCATCCGGTCACTGCCAAGGTCTGCAGGCAACTGAACATATTTCAACCGTCAAAACCCGTAAGCTTCTGTATTTCAAGTCTCTGATTGGCTAATCCAATAGAATACCTGTATTTTACTTAAAGCTTTTTCTGGCTGTTGATTGGCTATTTTAAAAACTTTCACAAAATTTATATTATCGTTCTCTAATCATGACTAGTAGCATTCAAACTCTCAAACTTATTGCCTCAAGGTTACTCATTGTTAGCAACTTTAAACTTATTATTCTCACAGCTCTTACATTATTAAATTACTTAATGCATTCACATAACATTATTAAACATGTTTACAATAATATAAGCATTCGCAATGACTGTTACATACATTTTTTACAAATCATTACATACATATTGCTTCAAGGCAGGCTGTTATTGAATTTACATATTAAATAATTTAATTAAAATTATTCAAGTGTTAAAAATACTGCCTCAAGAAACGAAAGGGAAAATAGGGTGTGTGTAGTTTACATGCCCTAGAAGGAAAAGAAAACCTTACTAAATGTCATACCTGTATGCAGTGTGCAGTTTACTACCGCCCACTGCATTCATCTCCAGTATTAACGCAAAAGACATGTTTTGGTGCTAATTGCAAGCCTCACTACATATATCTGCAGTATAAGCAAATAAAACTTTAGAAATATCACCACCTACCTACCGTTTTAAACGTATTTAAATGGTCAGTTGAGTTGCCTTATATGTTTTTGAATCGTGACCGTCTACATTGCTTGGAATAGGATATAGACGCCTCTGGTTATATTTGCACACATTTGTAATAAAGGATCAAAGCAGTCAAAGCAGCATACATATTTTCTCCATTGTATACATGCTGTAATATCCAGGCCTGAAAGTTCTTTTTATTGTTACAGGCATTTAGGATTCCAAATTAAAAGCTGTAAAGTTACTGTTCCTGGTCAAATGTTGGTTATGTGTACAAATTCTAAACGCGATAGATTCACTTGTGTACAAGATAAGTGTATGACGTATCAAAAGAGGCAGAATTTACTGTTTTACTTATTTATTAGCATTGGAAAATGTATTACCAAATACATTTATTTCCAGAATTGCCATAAATATACCAGAAATTAGAATGCAGTACTTTTAAAAAACAAACATTTGTACTGGTATTTAAATGTTGTATGTAGCCTTTATGATTTAAGATAAACAGGTCGAGTTGGGTTTATGGGGAACAGGTTCAAGTATCAAAAAAATTATTTTAAAAACCTTGAAAAATGGGAATAAAACTACATCACAATAAAATAGATTTGTGTCAACTAAACCCACTTGAAATTCAAAAATGTGGTTGACAATTCTTCATTCAAGTACTGAAAGAACGTTCGCAGCCTCTGGATTTATATTCCGGTTATATTAAAATTGAATTAAAATGAATTTCATATACGACGCCAACAGCTACACAGAGATATTTACATTGGGATTCCGGATTACTCTCCTTGCATGGTGTTAAAATAATTATTGAAATTATTGCGCAAATAAATACTTTGATTTGTTTTTAAATTAATATTTCCCTCAAGCACCTAGATTAGCATTATTCTGAGAAATACTGAAATAAGTCCCTCATTTGTTTGTAAAGAAGCTTGTCCACTCGAGTAGGAGCGTTTGCAGTTGAAGAAGCCATATCCAGGTTTAAAAATGTTGGTAAATACCTGGACAAAATAGTGCTTCTTGTGTTTATCGCATTTAACGTACTGATAGAAAGTAGTGTGGTAAAAACGTGTTCTTTGGCATAGTTAAAACCATGGATTTGGATTTAAAATCGCCAGAAAAATATCGGATGGAGAACTTAGTTCGTTCCGTTCTATTATTTGCAGTAAGAATAATTTGTGTCTTACTTCTAATAACGTTTATTTAGGGAGAAAATAATGCTAAAGTTCAGGAAAAGTTCCTTGAAATTGGATTCTCGGTAATAGATATTTTACCGCATTGTATAAAACTATTGACAGTATTAGCATTTTAAACAAAGTTTGGTATTTTTATACACACTATAAGATACGTTTTAATGTTTTCCTTGCACCTTACCTCACCTAGATGTAACATAATGAAACATCGTAAGAATACTTTCATTTATACAACGCACCAATATATATATATATATAAGGAAAAGAAGAAAAGGAAGGAATAGTAAAACATGGGTGAAATTTTGCACAGAGATACTTGCTATAGTTTTGTATTCCCTTGACGTACGATCTAAATAAACATAGCACCTACAGTAGCGCACGCTTTCCACAGCCGTTTTTGATATACGTTTATTACGGAGAGCGTTTTGTTTTTATTTCATTAATTAAACTTGGAGGAAGGCGCATGCCATGTTTCCTTTTGCACATAAAAGCTTGAAGCGCTCATGCCTTTAGGGTTTTAACTTAATTCGGAACGTGCATATGAACTGATGGAAATGACAGTAATAAATGCAGGAAATATCCAACAAAACTTGACCATTGAGGATGTACGGACAGTTTGGTCTAGGATATAGATAATGTAAAATGATAGACGAGTGATTGCAGCATAATCGATAATAAACGTGTTCAAAGTTGTAAACCAGAAGCGCTAAGACCGAACGAAATAACTCAAGTCTCTAGCGACTGTGGCTCACATTCGGGAGGTCGCGTGTTCAAAATCCCGTGCTCCGGCCAATGTGACAGGTATTATTTTAGTTTCCCTTGCCAGGTAAATACTTGATTTTATATTGAATACCAAGACCCAAAGTTCCGCCTACAGTACAAAAGAAATAGAAATAAAAATAGATTGCGCAGAAAGGTGACTACGCAACTAGACCGTCTACCATAAAGTTCCTCGAGCAACTGCTACGAAAGGCGAGTATGCAACTAAGGTAATATTTTCGATTAATCCATTTTGTTGTCGCTAAATCTCATGTTTATATTCACATGGCTTTCTCTGCTCTTCCACAAACTATTCATGCGAACGCTTATTATTCTGTCTTCTACTTGTTAATCCAGATGAACTTTCAATTGAGGTCTACACATTTCGTTGTACGATAGTAAGTAAAGCGATAGTCGAATTTTTAAAGAGCGTATCACTACGCGATGGCTTTGAAATTCCATGTTCTTTGTATGACCAAGAGGAAAAGAAAAGAAGATTATTTGAAGAAGGTATAAGTATTTGAAAATCCAAAGCAATGAACTAGGAGTATCTCAGAAGTGCTATACTTACAAAAACAACAAGACGACTTAAAATATGTGCTTTAGCCAGAACTACGATTTTTGTGTAGTAAATTATTTTTTCTATCTCTTAAGGTTTACCAAGTATATAAAAGACATCCAGAATGAAGAGGACTTTAGAGGTCGTTTTCAGAAAATTCAAGCCAAACGTTTGATTTGTCCTGAAAATATATTAACGTGTGGTATTTTAATCAAAAAAGTTAGAGCCATTTCTGAGAAAATCCAAGTTTCCGAAAAGGTAGTTTCGGGTGGAAACATTTTCTTGTCGCATCCTTGGAAGATGCTGAATTTAAATACCAAGTTTTGTATTTAACGTATTTTCGTTTTTGAGCTATGCTTTTTCACAACACACACACACACGGATATTTTTCCGGTGAAATCTTGACACCAACTTT
Organism: Deroplatys truncata; assembly: GCA_030765065.1. NCBI lineage: Eukaryota > Metazoa > Arthropoda > Insecta > Mantodea > Mantidae > Deroplatys > Deroplatys truncata. The sequence continues at coordinate 244,205,840 of CM060975.1, read as the reverse complement.
TTGCGTAGAATACAATACTTTACTTATCTAAGTAGTACAAGAAGTAAAAACACACACGTGGTGATTTAACCTTCATTAAATATCGTGCTACATACAGAAAACAGCTGGTTTAGGCTTTTTTACAGTTGAAGTATTATTATAACTAAGAAATTGACCATGCACATACATTTTTGCACAGCCTTTGTGCTGGACGTAAAGGTCATGGCTATTAAGGATACGTTATTAGCATTGTGTTTGCGTACCCTCGCTTCATCCTCTTCCGAACTGACTGAGATTATTGCATTTCCTAGATTGTTACACAAATAACGGGCAAAAGCTCCTTCGTCGTTCATAGGTAGGTACGTATCATTTTTTCAGCCGTAGAGCAGGAAATAACCGACTGTTGGCAGCTGAAATGAGTTTCCGACGGACAGATAAAATGTTATGGCGGTGTAAGCGCGTGAGCTTTTCAGCTTCATTCGATACCGGAAATTGACCTTTGCTGTCCCGCTCTTGCAAAGTAATGGACGTGTCGCTGCCACCCACACCTTTCTAAATGTGCATAATTTGCCTCGTTACAGTTGATACCCTCCCGCCCTTTACGGCGAGAATCATTCAATTAACGCAGGCTAGAAGAAAGGCCAACTTTCCATTACAAACGTTGACTCCATAATACATTAACATAAAATGCTGAATGTGGCACCACCATACTTTTAACAGAGAGGATAGATTACTTTAACATTTAATACCAAATTATATGCGCGTTACTAAAAACAATTTCTGTGATTATAGACAAAATACGGGCATTAATAACAAATTTTTAATCACGCTCTTATTAACCAATTTTACTGTTGCTTATAACTTTACCGCTGAGCAGTGAAGTCGCCGCCTTAGTGGAGGAGTGATGCACCTGTCAGACTGATTGAAATCCGCCTAAAAGTTTGTCTTTAATTGAAATATTTTGTTCAACAAAATTTATAAAACACACTTTTGTGAATAATGTTTAAAATGCAAAATTCCGACGAGCCGAAATTTACTTTGGGCATCCTTAATGAAGATACCACAACAATTGTGCATTCCTCTCCCCCTCGCCGTTTATACGCAGCCTTGAATACCCAAGGTCACATCTGCTGTCTTAACTGTGGATCAGTTGCCTGTGTTCACTCGCTTACAGTTTTTGTAAAGTACACACTTTCCAACAACATAATTAAAAACTCATTATAATATTAGGGTTATTGGATAATCTACTGCTGAAGCTACATGGCTTTTATATGATCAACTATATGTAAAACTCCTTGCGCAATATCTCACGTAAGAAATTAAAAATATATTGGTATGAAACGTTCATATGCTGGGATTTTATATTGACCTTTCAAATTTTAACCTGGCATTATTTAGAATTTTGGTTTTCCCTCACCGAAAGCTGCGAAATGAAGTCTCCTCGCACTTCAGATGATCGACAGGGAAAGGTCATTCCTATGTGTGAAATGTTATAAGTAAACAGAATAATAATGAAGATTAAGCATTTAATAGTGTTAATGGAATGCACCACGCATAATATCGCCACTGTGTTTCTGCCATTTTGACGGGAAAGGAGGAAAATGTTAGCCTTAACGTCTAATCATCAAAACTAGTCAAGCTAGACGTCTGAAATTAGAAGTTTGGCACTATAAAAGACAAAAGATTCCAACTGCTGGAAAAGTTGTAGCATTAGTCCTATGGGTTACAAGCTTCAGAACATCAAAGCGGTATTGGAAGATTATTTTTACTCTTTAATCAATTTAGATGAAAGAAGAAACAAATAAATTGAGAAAGGACCTAACTCATAGGTGGAAAACAAATGTTTACCATGAATAATAGTCTTCAAGACTACGTTTTAGTAACGGGGGAAATGAATAAAGAGGGAATGATAGCAGTAGAGAAATGTTTTTCATACCTAGAGAGCCACTACACAAGCTTTTGGAATCGTCGGAATGCGTCATTCGAGAAGGAGATTATGCTTAAAAAATATACTTAATTCTCCCTTTTCGGTACAAGAAGTTTTTGCACTAGCCCGTAGTTCAATCGGACTAAATTCATAGTTCATTACTCCTTCCTTGTCACAGAATGTGTTCACATTTCTTCAAATTACGCTGTAAAGTCTCCACATGTCTGATGTATCATGTAGGGTGTATTTTATAGGCTTAAAATGGTATATCGTTACAATGTACTGGAGATCTTTCAACAAGTTGCTTATACGCATCTCTATGTTGTTAATTGAGTTTCTATTAGAAAATATCTCACTCAGCATGTATATACTTTGTTCCTAACTATATCCTCAAAAATAATTATTTTAAGCGCGTCTGGTTATTAAAACGTCATTTTTGCACTATAAATTTTAATATTAAAGAAATAGTATAGCATACTAATATATCATGTGATCTTGAGATGTGCAGCACTGCAAGATATTCCGAACTCGTTTAGGTCGACATTTCACTCTTCACCCGCTACACGATAGGTTTAAACGAACAGTTTAATCCAAACATACAGAAGCAGAGAGAGTACGTAATGCGCTTTCTAACTTGAACTAAACACGATCATTCTGGCTGATAATGTATACAGAGGCGCACAAAAGTATTCGTATACAGTTTTAAAATGTTTAGTAGCCAAATTAATGGAGATTAAATTCTCATTTTTAATAGACAGAAAGAACAAATAGTATTACAGTTTAGTTGTATTAGCAGCTTTCAATATCTTGCGTATTATTAGTTTTACGATTGTTTGAAAAATATACCGATTTTCAACTTTTTTGTATCTGGTGCTCACAGAATTATTTTTCATGCATGAAATAGAGCGCTGTTTTTTGTGCGATGCCTGATTTTGCGGTGAAAATAGGTTTTCATTTGTAGGAAGTATAAAATGTAAAAGTCAGGGATTTTCGACGTCTTTCCTGAACTTCCTCATTAACGCCTCAAATTTTAAGGTTTTGTTTTCCACCAGTTTAAATCATACGTCGATGAAACTATCGGATAGTATAGTCAAAAAGTGCTAAAATAATGTTGTAACCTACAGATGAAAAGGTTGAAAAATCGGTGCAGTTTTAAAAACATCATAAAACTAAGAAAATGAAAGATTTTGAAAACAGCAACAACACATAAAATGCAATACCACTTGTTCTTTGTGTGTCTTAAAAAAGAGAATTTTAGCTCTATTAATTTGGCTGATAGAATTTTTTAAATTGAAGACGAATACTTTCGCCCGCCTGTGTATACATACCACGTCCATAACACAAGTGGTTCGAGCTCCATAGTTCGTTTGTTTCATTTTTTTTCTCCATTGCTTTATGGCATACATTTATAGCTAAGCATACCCGAACAGCATAGCGTACATTAAGCATGTATGGTGCATCACCTTTCCTGTGGACGTGACAGCACGAAGCTTCATACTTGATACCTATACGTGTCGTTGCATTCAAAAAATAAAGAAAAAAGCACAATTCTATGCATCATGCTTTTTTTGCTGAGATCGAATGATCACCGTGGTGTTAGATATTTTTTTCAAATAAGGCTTGGTTTAATAAAACATGTTTCAAAGGTGCATTGCTTTAATCTGTAAAACCAAAATTTGTTTTAAAAATTTAGGTTACCTTTTAAAAAATATCTGATATGTTACACTCACATGACTTTCTCTACTCTTGTACAAACTTTCTACAAACGCTTATTCTCCATATGCTTCATGTTAATCGAGATATCGAGATGTCAATCTTATTGTTGATTTTCTTGTAGATGCAAGGGGAATATCGTAGGTTTTAAGCGATAGTCAAATCTTTTAAGAGCTGGTTGCTATGTGGCGCACTCCTTTCTCTTTGTATGTCCAGGACATAAAAAGAATGAATAACGAATTTGAGAAAAATTTAAGGAAATAACAAGCAATATCTCGAAAATGATTCACTCCACAAAAAAAAATGTATATGACATAAATTGTGTATTTTAACGCGATCTACATTTTTTGTATAGTAAACTTTTGTCTATCTCTTATGGTTTACCAGTTATGCAAAAGTCGTTCACAATGAAGAATACTTTTGGAGACATTCCCAGACAATTGGAGATATACATTTCATTTCTCATGACAATATCTTAAACATATGATATTTTAATCAAAATTGTTAGAGCCATTTTTGAGAAAATTAAAATTTTCGAAAAATATTCCATGTAAAGGGTAGTCTGTGGTGGGGGGATTTTCTTGAAAACCTTCTTGTCGCATATCTGGAAGATACTGAACCTAAATACAAAGTTTGGTGTTTATCCAACTGTTCGTTTCTGAGTTATGCTGTTCACAGACACACACACACACACACACGGGCATGTTTCCAAAAATGATTTTTTTGGATTCAGGGGGCCTCAAAACATGTATTTCCGGTGAAATCTCGGTATCGAATTTTTGGGTGGAATACAATACTTCCCCTACTTACTATACGTAGTAGAGAAAGTAAAAATTTAATGGACCATGAAATAGCCTCGAAAATGTGCACTAAATAAAAGATAACTAATATCATTCTTCCTCCCCCTCAAATGAAGAAGCATTGACCACAAATTATTTTCTTGAAAACGTGTTCCCTTCAAGAGAATCAGCAGGAAAGACATTTTGCGAATGCGTTGAGACATTAATAAAGATAAAACCTTAATAGGCACGTTTTCTCTCAGTCAGTTAAAAGTATTGCTACAGCACTTCAGGTATCATACCAAAAAATTTGTTCTACTAAATGTATGTAAAATAATGTTGTCAACGCCACACATAAAGTTGATAAGTCGGTGCAATTCTGAAAAGAAGATTATAAAATAATAAAATTAAAAAAAAAATTAAACTGCCAGAACAGGTAAACTATACCTAGTATCATTTGTTCTTGCTGTATATTAAAAATTAGCATTGTCTCTCAGTTACTTTTGCTGTTAGAATGTTTTTGAACTGGAGACGAATACTTCCTGGAGTCATTGTATGCCCATTGTCGCTCTGCTCTCTTTTCGATGATAGGCAAGCAATTTCCGTTTTACTTCCTCACAGATGTTGTTATATTTGTTTGATCAGTACACTCGCGGGGCATACTTAGACTAGAAAGGGAGCAAGACAAATGAAACCAATTGTAAGAAAACGAAGGAAACGAAGTGTTCAGAGTAAAATGCGCATAAAATGGCAGCGTGCAGGCCATTTTGATGAAGCTAAGAGAAGGGACAAACAAAAAGGAGGGGGGAAGGTTGTGTGGGGGCGGATAGTAGCTATCGGGGTTGAAAGCAATCTGCTTGCCGTTAATTTGCCAGAACGAAGTTGTAATCAAATCCTCTCTCCCGTCATTTTGCGAGACGTGCACAAACACACCTGAGCAACGAGCTTGGAGGGATGACGTGATCAACTGCAGGCCGTGTGAAGTGTGGCAACCTGGGGAGTGGATAGGATATTAATGCTCCTCATGAAGCTGCCACTGGGCTTTTAACAAACAATGGACATGTTTTGTAATTACAGAGCTCAGCATGATTTATTCTGTGGGCTTCACAGTTTCTTTTATCATCTTAGGTTATATGGACATGCATCTCTTTGTAGATTTGCTAATAAAATATCTGTAATGGCCAGGTAATCATTTGCTCACCAATTAGATGGCCCATTCCTCAGCTAATTGTTTCCACTATCTTGTTAATACTCTTCTTTACCTAGGTCACTTTAGCTACTTGCTTTGCAGTATTGACATGCATGCTCTATGCGAGAAAACGTTGTGCATCATTTGTAGCTGGAAAACGTTGTTCCTCTGGTTGATGCCTTCTGCTGCAGTGTTCTTGTCTCCGGCTATTGCTGCTCGACAGCTGCTGTTTTCCATCCATTCCTAATAATTACTTATCTAACTAATTTCACGGATCTCAGGGTTTTCGTAGGTGAGGCAATTTAAAATACGCTGCATTTCCCTTCAAAAATGTAGTTTAAAATAAATACTTATGGGCGGCTAGCTTTTCCCATTATAACAATTCCCACAATAATAATAATAATAATAATAATAATAATAATAATTAGGAGCCTAGTCGAACTGCACACGCTTCCCACCCAATGTGCACACGTGCATTTGTCGTCCAGCGAGTGTCACGTGTGTCGACGAGATTCTATAAGAGAGAGAAAATCTAGGGCTTTCTTTCCTCTTTTATACCTAAGCCTGACGCTTACCTTTGCGTCTCAAAATGTAACGACATTTCTAATTGGTCCTCAGACCGCGTTACCTTATTATGTATTAGAATATTCTGCTCCAAAAGATTTCGCACACGCGCCCCAGTGACGCGTCCAGAAGCAGATTCACTACCTCTGTCTCTTTCCTTTATATATCTGTCTCTTTCTATTTCTCCATATTGCTTACAGTTCCTTGCTCATTAGCTTGGTGAAAGTTGGGCTCTACTTAGAATTATTTTTTACCTGGATTAGCTAGCTCGCCCGTCCCTTACTTATTTAAGTTACAATCTGCTTTTGTACAATTCTTGGTTATTTTTTGGTTAATTATAATATGTACAATTCTTGTTTAATATTGATTTATATGGCTATTGTGTATGTATATATATATATGCGTGGTATATATACCACGCAACAGCCCTATCTCAGAAACTATTTATTTGCGGATAATGTTTATCCGCAAATGTTATTCTTCGATTTTTTTCTTTTCACTATATATATATATATATATATATATATATTGCAGTCATCTTAAAATCGTTGACTATCATGCCTGAATAATAAAGTGTAAGATTTTCACATATTAGAGCATAATAAAATGAACTGAACACATAGAAGTTTTATAATGTTTTATACAAGGCGTTCTTTATTTACAGCAATGAAGGATGATATTAAGTTGTGAAGATAAACATATAACTAATCCCAAAGGAAATTCTTAAGGTCGTAGAAATGTCATGCACCGGAGAAAATTAAAGAAAATAAATAAGAGACAGCCCTCAAATACAGGCGAAGAAATCAAGGAACAACAAAGAAGACAGATAACATTATCCGCAAATAAATAGTTTCTGAGATAGGGCTGTTGCTAGTTGGATTCCAGCACATACACACAGTTATAAGAAAACAATCGCCACAACAACGTTTGCCTCCTCTGAAGCACGTGGTCATTTCTGACTGACTTGTTTTCGCATGCACACTCTCTCCCCTTCCTCTTTCACAACATTCATCGCCTTCAGTTGATATATCGTCCTACTAAACAGCGGAGATTGTATCATTGCTATTCTAGGAATACAAAGTGCGTGCTCAACTGTAATTGCTTTTTGGTAGAATCCTACTAACAAGTTATTTAAAAAATTATTCACCTATCGCTTTAGCCTCCTGTATTCCCTTTACACCTACAACGAAATGTGCAATGAAATTATTTTTGCAAGCGACTAACATAGCAAGTAGATCAATGAATTTTTGTAAAGGATGTTGTGGAGAAAGAGATAAATATAAACGATGCTGGTAAGAGAGAATGCCATATATAGCTCATCAGAGGCTTTTGTTTAAAAAATATAGAACCTACTTTGTAAATTGGTTTTATTAAGAGGCGATGTGTCATGTTCTTACGCTACTTTGAAGAAATTAACCTCGCTTTAGGAGATAGCTAACGACCAGGATTAAATTTACACGTACCCTCGAGTATTAAATGATCATAGTATTATTGCCTCTGCCCTTGAGGGCACGCTCATTTACTCACACAGGCCAGTCAAGGGCAGGATTTCCCTGGCGGGCTATTTATTGCAAGTAGGTACTCGGTTTAGAGGTAAACATACGTAACTGTCGTTTGAAATTACCTGCAACGATGAGTATTAAAGCCTGGTATTTTGGGAGTTATGTTAACGACATTCGAAGCTTACTGTAATCATTTTCTACAATTCCAGTGAATACGTGAGTGTGTTTGGAATGCGTCAGGGGATTCAAGGGTCGAAAGTAGCATGTGTGCGTCGATAGGCAGAATAGAAATTAGAGTTAATTTTAAATGTTAAAAAAAAACTCTTGCCGATATAATTGAAATCAGCATTAATTCAGAGACCATTCATCGCTATTACCAATTCGACGTTGGCTCTGTTAAGGATTGGTTCGTGTTAGGAATAGTTATTTGCAGGCTTTATAATTGGATGTAGATTCCCGTGAAAGATAGGCGGAAAAAATGCAATGTTAAGCGTCATTCTGTAGCTCAGGTAGTTGTTTGTTTGTTTTTTACCCTTGTGTCGCTATCTCGCATCACGAGAGCGATACACTGAGTGAACCATTAATGAACCGAATATCGCCACAGATGAGTACCGGGTCAGATGGCGCCGGAAATTACCCGTCGCTGGGTGCCAACGGTAACCGTGTTATATTGGACGCTATTTTTATCTTAACAGCGATCACTCTCCGTACATTGGGGAAAGGCTGATATTTAACAGTGACACGATATTCATCAGGTATTACCGTTTTCATACCTATTTTGTAAATTTTAAGTTAGAAACTTATTACTTTCTCTGCTACTTACCAGTTTAAAGTAGAGGAGTATTGCACTTTCTTCAAAAACGGAATTCGAGAATTCATCGGAATTGCATGTTGAGGATCCCTGAAGTCAAAAATAGTCGTTTTTAGAAATTCTCTGTTGTCTGTGAATAGCTTAAACTCGGAAGCGAAAAGTTGGATAAATACCAAAACTTTACACTTGAGTCAGGCTCCTTTAACCCTTTCAGACGCCATGTGCATTCCAATGGACATTACGTTTAGACTCGCCTTACGACAAAACAAAATACGATTGCAAGAAATTTTGTTTTGACATTTCTCTATATCTTGCGTTGCTACGTACCTAACTGTCCGTTCCCTTGCAGCTGTGGGCTAGAGCGTGAAGCTCTGGTTCCCGGTCACGAAAAGCGCCCGGGTTAGATCCCCTGGGGATGCGAATTTTGTCCCGAGTATAGGACCGGTGCCCACTCAGCATCGTGAGGAAAGTGAGGAGTTGCGATAGTCAGTGATCCAGGTCACGGAGGCCAATATTCATCCATATTGGTTGGATGATCAGCCACCTCCGCCGTGCTACGTGGGCGTGAGGTCGGCAGATTGTTGGCAGGTTTAGACCCTTCATGAGCTGTAGCACCGCGGGATTATATGATTATTGTTGTTATTATTATTGTGGTTGTTATGTCTTGTCTTGTTCGATACAGATTTCCGTCATTGCTCCGGGCATTTCAGCGTTGGGCTTATTGTGCTACCTGTTGTTGCATACGTAAGCTTCGCAACTTGGGATCCGATGCGCCCTGCTGTCAACTGAGCCTACAAGTATAATGTAACCAAAGCTAACTAACACAACGTGTACTCAGTGACAGTACCTCTGTGTTGGTAGGAGTGTCTGTTGACATGGAATATCGGTCACTTAGGCACACAGGTCCCAACTTCCAAGTCTTACTAACTACCAATGCAACTCTGTAAGAACCGCAAATGTAGAAAGATAAAAAAAGAGCTTAAAATGGCCAGCATGCAAGAACATAAAACTATTACAATTAAATAGGTACTCCTTTGTACACAATGTTACGTTTTGGGGGAATTAGGATATTAAAATGCTTAAAAGGTTGTCCCTTCGACACCTATAGCTAGTTCAGCCGTGTGTATTGTCGATATTGTTATATAGTTCATAATGAACACTATTCAGAATCATAAAACCGCATTATAATTCTTTACGTTACACCGTACATATGCACGAACCATTCATACCAATTAACCACATGCTTCAGAAATATTTAAGTGATTGATAACTAGTGATTCGGCATGTTGTGATTATAATTTCACGAAAAACACAACAGATTTGCTAATTTTACGCAGCATCCCTCAAATGCAGATTGAGGCAAGACATGACTCGTTGAATTCAAAATTAGCACTTGAATATTGAATTATCTAATCAGAAAATATCACGCATGTTTTAATGAAGTATCAGGGAATATTGCTAATTGCTTCTTACTGAAGCTTTTAGGGAGAATTTCATTAATCTATGGTACTACATGGAGAATCACAAATACGATATAACGAGCTTTTCTGGTTTGTGTTCTGTTTCAATATGGCAATGTACTTTTTGGCACTCAGAACTGTTAATTTATTCATGAGTGTAGATATAGTCTATCTCGTTCAGTTTTTAAGCCACAAATCTGCTGTCGCCGGACTAAAATAGAAAAGCGGATGAGAACGTCATAGAATGTGATGAATGTTAATTATTTATGCGCTACGCACTGTCGCCGGTTTTGGATTGTTGTGCCCATGCGTCAGTAAGTAGCTTGAAAGCGAGTTTAGGGATTAAACAGTGAAGTATGGCGACAGCGCATCAGTAGATAACCGTCCCCTAATTGGCTGCAAATGGCGCCGAACACTGTGCCGTCTGCTCTAGCGCCCCGTAGTCTGTTCCCTAATGCACTGGGTCAAGTTAACACGCAAAACAAGTATACAGGGCACAGAAAAGACATGTATAGGTAGAATAGACACGTTTAATATTTGATAATATGACTTGTACTCAATCGCGCGCATTTGTATATTGAGGCAAAACAAAAATTGCTTGCTTCAAACCCCGAGGAAATACTTTCTCCGTTGTATTGTCGCATAACATTATTCACTTCCTACTCACACTAACGTTAAAGGCGGCATCGTGTACGTCAAAGCCTGCGTTGGCTTCGCGGCTCCGTCAAATGTCCGTTTCCAAAAACGGAGACGCGACATTGCAACTTCCGGAAGGTTCCCAGCGCTGAAAAACGTCGCATAACAGATAAACGGAGCAGACGAGCAGCAAGGTTAGGTCATAAATTATTTATTCTACCGAGTACGGAACATTACTTCATTGATCCGCATGATTTAGCTCAAAGTAAACTCCATCTAAGAGAACAAAAGTACGCTACTCACTGGTCTCGTTAATGTTAAACTTACTGGGTTTATGACCTATTTTCTTTGGAACTAATCAAGATATCACAGTGAAGTCTTCTGTCTTCACTAATAATCTACATTCATCACAGGATTTTTACCAATGAACCCCTAGTACGGTTAACCATAAAACCCGTAAATTAACAGCAGTTGTGACATTGCAAATTGCCCTAGAGCTATGAACTGTCGAGTATTGGGTATTGCCCTGAAGGTTTACAGGCATACTTGAATCAGATAAATAGGTTTAAATCCCTTATGGGCATCTTGCCATGGTAGCTCAGCGGCAAGAATATCGGCACGGGGAGCCGAAGATCCGCGTTTCGAATCCCAATGCGCATTACGTTTAGAATCGCATTGCGGTTTTTTGGAGTCTTGATTCACCAACATGGCCGAGAAGACGGACTCGTAAACGGGAGGATTGCTATTCAGATCTCACCAGGACCAGGCTTTTTTTCTTTCTTTCAAGTTTTCTTCATTTCTCATAATTGGAAAATGCCGGAGAGGTACCCTAAACGTAAGCCCGGAAGGTTTCCTTCCCAAATTCCCTTTCCCAATTATCATTTCATTTCGTGTATCGCTAGTCTGTTCGCCTATGAAGCAAGCTCGGCGTTAAGCGCTATTAAAAAAGAAGTCTTGATTCAAGTTTGCGAATTAGTGCCTACATACTGCTAGTATAAAAGAACTATAATATGTATTTACTTTCTCTACGAAGTATCAATAATGTATAGATATAAGTTATAAACGGAGGGAGACACCTCGCGCACTGCGACCTACATAGGTCAATTGTGGCTACCAAAATGAAGTGTTCGGCACCACCATGTGCCACGAAATCTAGAAGCGCACCTAAAGATGAGAAGGAAACGGAATGAAAATGAAATGAGTAAAAGAAAATCACGGTAGATGAGAAATCACCATAACATTCGCCTACCGGCCACGAAAAACCCAAGCTCAGAGTGGGCGGTTGACGGGAAACGAACTCGCTCGGTAAGCATGTATAATAAATAGATGTATTTGGATGTATTCGGGATTTCACCCTAAATTAACTTTTCAGATCACCTGAAACCGAAAAAGGGTTTTTTAAAAATTATCAAAGTGGTGTGTGTATGTGTGTGTGAGAAAGAGAGAGAGGGATAACAGCATATCCCAAAACCGAAAAGTGTATTTTAAGTCCATCTTCTAAGGATGTGACACAAAGACTTTCAAGAAAATTCCTCCATCACATACTTCACATGGAAAAATTATTAGTTATATTTCACTTTCTGAAAAACGGCTCTATCGATTGTGATTAAAATGTCGGGTGTTTAATATATTGATACAGAAATAAAATGTCACGTGTGTAATACTTTGTGAATATCCTGTGAACTTCCGTTATTTGATTGACTTCTGTATGATTTTGTGTAACGAGGGACGGTCAACAGATAGACAAAAAGTTACTGCAGGAAAAATGTAGAGCGAATTAAAATACACAATTTGTGTCAAATTCTTTCGTAGCGTTTGCCATTTTCGAAATATTCCATATGTGCAATTTTATATCTTTCCTAAGCGTCACCTAATGCATACGCTTGAAAGCTCACGATTCTGTTTTTTTTCTACCCCCTTTCTTTATTTTTTTATTGCAGTGGGGAAACAAAAATTAGTTTGAAACAATTCCGGTAAAAATATATCGTAGTTAACGTAGCGAGAATAGAAGAATTACTTTTGATTTTAATAACTTAATATACAATGAAATATATATGTATGAGTTTGTGATTGCTGGAGAAAGTCGTACTATAGAGGTACCGCATTCTCTTTTCTTTTTTTATAAGTAACATTATCTGTGTTTTGCGTATATTAACATTAAAAGCAGAGCATGTAGGTGGCTGACAGCAAACTATGATTAAAAAAAAAGCTCGAGGGGCAATTAAACAGCAACAGAGTTCGTACAGAAAATAATGGCAAAATATGCAATGGCGATTTCTATAAATTTGACCAAACAATGACCATCAAGACCAAGCAGATGCCTGCTTATAGAGACAAATTGTTTAATGTACAAGTTCTACTACAAAAACTGGCAAAATAATTAAAACACTTCGAATTAACCAGAATTAGTCAATCTCCAGAGTAAATATTAATTTGGATATGAAAACATATTTTTACATCAGCCTCTCCAATTAACTCCCATTAGGCAACTAGGCCTGCCAAATTTAACAGGTAAATACCGTGGTTCTCCCTGATTCATGGTAATGTTATGCAGCGAGAGACTGAAAATGCTTAATATCTGTCAGTGTCATTTAAAGAAACTGAACCTCTACTTACAATGTTTGTGCATTACTAGCTTTTAATAGACAGCAAGCTGTATTCCCTATTAGGAACACAGATTCCAGCCCTGACGGAGAAACACCGAAGCAGCTGGTGTAACAATTTGCCATCGTCTGTCACCCTCTAAAGAGAACATCTCTTGCAGTGGTTCCTTAGGACAGGAATGATGGACTCTCGAGAGTGAGGGCTTCCCCCACATTTCCCAGAAGATCAAGTCGGCAATATCTTATTCTCCGTCCAACATCCAGTCCTCTAGTTATTCGGATAGAAATCACAGTGGGAACCATCATTTTAGCAAGAAGCCCTCATTTGTCATCGGCCGTTTCAATATCTATACTCCATCTTGACGGCGCCTACGTAGTATCCAACATTTTCAAATATTTCGTAACGCGATGGTGTTGCTGGTACACCTGCTAGCAGTAGTTCCTTTTACGGTCAACACCGCACAAAAGAAAGAAAGAAAGAAAAAAAAAAACCCTTATGTGCAATTAATATTACGTCTGAAAAGCTACACCGAAATATCTACACTCCAAGAAGTATTCAATCTTCCATGAGAATCGGACTTCATTTTTCCTGCCGAGTCCAACCCACAGAGCGCAGCTCCAAAGGGAGGTGCTGGGTATACCGGAGGTATCTGCCCTATATAAAATATAATACATAAAAGTATGGATAAATAAAACCATCAGAAGTTGAACTTACGCTTCATTTGGTGAACTGTGTGCTTCCCCAACCCTCTTTTTATATTAATAACTATAGACATGCAGGTCAAATCGACGCCTTAGACCTAAAACAGTTTGTCTTTGTTTTCGTACGTTGAAACACACATTCTGTCTCCCAAATCATACTTTCCACACTCTAAGGAGTAAATCTTATTTTGTGAAAGCTTTGCCTTACAATCGGAATTGAACCTATAGGACTATATAATTTTGTTCATTCAATTTTCAGTCATGGAAAGTGCCTCGGTTCTCAATTAAATTACTGTGAGGCATGCATAAGCTATGTTACTTTATGGCGCACTAGTTTATTAGTAATTATTTATTGGTTAGATACGAGATATGTTACAGAATCTTTTCCCCTTTAGGATATTGTATCAAAGATGAAATGGAAATTAAAATGATTAAATTAACCCTTGATAATGGTATTGCCTATAGCGAATTCTGATTCATGTTCATTTACTCAGATGATTCCTGTAAGTCGTTAACAGAAGTTCTTATACAATTGGTTAGACTTCACTTAGAGAGGCTGATCTGCAGCTTCTTTAGCTTTAATTGCAATTTGAGCAGGAGTTTCACCAAATTCTCCCCTTTGGTTCGAAATAAATGGTCTTCCGAAATCCTAGATACCGTTTTCTAGGAAAAATGAAGCACAGGATTCGAATTTTTAATGTATAGCTTTTCTCTAAATTGTTTATTTGGTAATCTAGTACACCACAAAGTTTTGTATGCATCTAGGGAATTATTTTTAATTATGCCTTAGACAGCCTACAAACCCTCCGCTCAATGGCCATCCGGTTTGCAGCACAGTCATCCTCAGGGCATAATCACTAGATAAATATTAATTTTTTGCATACCCTTAAACTCGAAAAGGAAATGTTTCTGGACACTCCTACTTTAACTCTTTCTCTGCTAACGCCTTGTGTATATATGTCCTGCGGAGGATTGTGTTCTATCTTGTACGTCTTCTAACTTTTCAGCAATGCATCAAAGCTATCATAGGGGCTCGAGTGGCTTAGACTTGAAGCGGATTGATAAAAATTACCGATGGAAATGATGAGAATCTGCCTCATTTGCGAGGAGGAAGAGTCGTGGGTGCATATTTTGGTAATCTGTAGGGGTACGGAGAAATGGAGGGAAAGAGTCTTTACCACCTCGAATAGAGAGTCAAGGGCGTGGAGGAGATAGGTAAATTTCTACTTAAGGCGAGATAGCCGAGATCTGAGAAGACTGATAAGGAGGCTGTAAGCAGAGCTAAACGCACCGACTGGTGTTGGTGCTTTATTCTTTTAGTTAGTTTTTACCTATTGTTAATGTGTTGTGTTTATTTATCTTAAGTTCTTTCTTTAATATAATAGGGCATAACAATGCCGTTGTTTTGTGGGTTGTCTATATTTAAGATTCTGTATTTGAATATGCTTGTCTTTTCTCGTGCAGTGGGTTTTCTTGTAGCGGTGTTTTATTCATTGTTTTCTTATTTTCCTTCTATTTTTTGTCGTTTTTAGTTTACTTTGTTATTCTGTGTATTGTAAAAGCACGCACGATTTGTGGACCCGCGCGATTGATAGGGATTAATATATGTATACCTTTATTTAAATACACTCATTCATTCATTCATTCATAAAGTTTGCTAGACTTGCTAAATGTTTACATTGCTCCTGCCTGCTTTCTGTGAAGGCAGGGTGCGACAAATAGGACCTGAATACACAACGCATATCGACCAAGACACTACCAAGTGGTTGCTACTTGCACGAAGTATGTTGCAATGAAAGGATTAGAAATAATTACTGAGAATATTTTCTATATAGGATTGTCATATAAGGATTGACTAGTTAACACAATAATTTTGTAAATAAATAGAAGGCAGTTGATTGGCAACTTGGTTTTGAAACAGGCGGTCCTGACGAGAGCCATGGTTACAGCCTGCTTTTTGAAT
Source organism: Deroplatys truncata (assembly GCA_030765065.1). NCBI lineage: Eukaryota > Metazoa > Arthropoda > Insecta > Mantodea > Mantidae > Deroplatys > Deroplatys truncata. The sequence continues at coordinate 244,190,012 of CM060975.1, read as the reverse complement.
GGCAGAGGCTAGCGGCTGCTGTTAGCAGATTGGTGAACGTGATATTCTCACCAACCAAGTTTACATAATTCCTGCCCGTTGGTCGTTCCCTCTAATGACGTTTTGGAAATGTGATTGCTCCATTGTTCCGCCACGATGTACGCATTAGCAAGGGGAACCGTAGACATGCAAATGTTTCCATATGCAGACGGGCATGGCGACGCACTCGGAATATGTTTTTTTTATCCCCCCCCTAAACCATCATTAGAAGCTTTTCCCTTTTTAGCGGTGTTTCAGGCGAATCTTATACATATGTTGACTGCAGATACCAAAGGCAGTTGTAATGGAAGTTGCAGAGCAGTACACCTGTTTTAAATACAAAAATAGATTAAAAACCCTGTTATCAATTTAATGTTTCCAAAGAGTAGTATTTTATTGCATTTCATCAGAGCTTAGCTGGTTTTATAATGCAAAATTACGCTTTATAAAACGAGTAGCTTTTACCTGCGGCTTCACCTGCATAAGTAGCCATATGCACTATTTCCTACACCAAATTCAGAGTTTCATATTCCGAACCACGTCTATGCAACATAATGGTACAGTCCTAGTGGTTAGTCTGGAGAGTCTGATGTCGGAAACCTTACTGAAGCTAAATTCTGCATTCCAACATAATTTAACCGTCCAGCCTGCCTAAGTTTGTCGAGGTAGTTGGCGACCTTACATTTCTGGATAACGAAACAATCACTTCGAGCTCTGAAGTACCATTTTACAATACGAAATTTAGATCGACGTGTCTACTCTTGAGCAAGCAAATTGCCATGTCCATAAATCACTTCCCTTGAAAGTAAGATTCTAGCAGATGTTTATTCTACCTTGTATAAACACAACTCGAGAGGATCAAGGCAGACATAAAAATGGGAGTTCAATATTGGTCATTTGATGATGGTCATTTCTGTATTGCATTTTCCATTTAAATGAGATAATTTTAAAAACCGAAAACCTATGTCACAAGGATTTAAGCTGTGTACCATTTTAGAAATGGTTAACGCGATTGCGCATTTCTGCCATTTTAATTCCTTTTTATAATTTGTGAGAGTATATAGAAGTATTTTTCTAGCTAAAACCATGGGCGGTAATAATGCAGCTATTATTGTGTTTACACCAATCTACAGAATTAATTAAAGGCTGTTTAAATTGAAAAAAAGATAATTTAAATTTTCTTTGTCTTTTTTCCTTCAGATTGTTTCATGACCACTCAATAATTTGGTTTATAATTAGAGTTTTAGCTGAGCTCGTAGCTGTCCTCGTTCCGTTGCGATAACTATGGATTCCTGTTTCATCCGCCCTCCCACAATGGCTCACTCTCACTGTCTTTCTGCCCCTTTCCTCTTGTCCCTTTAGCCCAATCTCTCTTTCTGTGAACCATGTAATGTTTTGAAAACTGGTAATAAATGTGTTTTTTTGTATTTTTTCAGCAAAAGAGAAACATTAGTAAAGAATTTAAGAACACGCAAACTTAGGTCTGTTCCTTACCTTGTATTCCACCGGAGCCATATTGTTTAACGTGGTAACAAGAAAATGGCAGTAACGGTTGTAGAATTATGTGTCTTAACTGTTGATGTACCCGAATAACTTAACAACGTTTGGTGTGTGTGTGTAGGCATACACACATGTACATACATGCATACATACATACATACATACATACATACATACATACATACATACATACATGATGGAAGTGAAATAGTCCTGCGGGCTGGAGGAGGTGGGGGAGTGGATGTAGATGAACAAAAACATCCAACACTTTTTTGTAATTAAATGCACAGTTTTCGAGAAAAGAATGCTTTTATTCAAACAATTTATCATCCCCTTACTGGATTACTGTTGATTAAAGGTTCTTAATTTATGGCTATATTCGCAGAAAATTGAGTAAACATCTTTTTCCTTTGGCGTATTTCAATAGAATGAACTTTTTTGGGGGTGGGGGAGTAAATTAAATTGAAAACATCCATAGTTTGTTGCCTCCTTAGTTCTGTTAGAACTGGCAACATTGCATCAGCTGCGTTTACTTTCTTCCGATATCGGTATAGATCGCGGGGAATGTTTACTTAATTGCATGCAATTGTTTTTATGTCAAAGCCACAAGTTAAGATCAGAGCAGTTGAAAATGGCATGGATAAAAAAAATAATAAAGGACAGAAAATCTTGTTACAGAACAACATATACTATGCCACGGTTTCCAACGTCCGAATATCTGGACATGATCTTAATTTACAGAAAAACGCAGTGCACTTCTCGATCTGCTCCTAACAGGGTCGTGCCAAGTGCAGATACATTTGTTGCCGTTTGCCAGCGAGTCTGTGGTACAGGTATGTAATTCCGAGTTGTCGTAATCGAGGGCTTATAGAACACTTCCTCTAAACTCTTATTTCAAATTTATATCCTGGAGGCAAGTTTAGATATTTTAAATTAATCCCAATGTTTTTGCATACTTGTAAATGCTAATAAATGCTAGTGATTAAGGTTATGGTCATTTTTTGTTTCTAAAGCTGCCAAGTAAATAACGGTAGTCCGTGACTGTGGAATTCATTAGGCACGAAGAGCAATATCAATTTTGTTTACCTACGTTTTTTTGAAATATTTTGACATGTCACACATACTCGCGCACACAAAGCTTATCAGTAACATTAGTATTGCAAATTTAACTAACTCAAGATTTTTTTTCTGCTCATACGCTTATTGTTAAATCATATTGGAGTAACCGTTGGCGAAATTGCTTCTAAAAACTTCTGCATCATGTTATACAGATTCCTTTTTTTAGACCGGTAATTACGATATGTACGTGCTGGCATGAAGCACATTGGTCCCATTTTAAAACGGATATATTAAAAATTAAATAGAAGCGTACACTTCCCGGTTGGACAATACTATAAACAATTGCACATCAATTTCCTTTAAGTTTATTGCAGTGGAGTGTAAATTCACATTATAAATTATGGTTTCCTAAACGTTTAGCAATTATTAGTACCACATTGTTAAATTCCACACAGAATACTGGTGTTAATAACTTAAGAGGTGTTTCACATAAGAGTGCCATTACCTTCGGAATGCTTATTTTCATTTCAAATAAAGCATTGCATTGTCACATAAATATCACCGCAGTATGGCATTGCGTAATAATTAAAATTTACCTTTTAAACTACATACATTGATATTATGTGTACACAAACCTTAAAACTGTTTAATATCAGTAACAATTCCACGTGAGTTTGTTACCTTACCATGGCATAAGCCTCTCAAACAGAATAGACATTCAGGCCTTTAAACATAACAAATAAAATATTTGTAATTACGTGTGAATGTAGAACTTCTAATGTTTACATACGATGCAGTGAACAATAACTTGACTTTTTCCTGGATGTTTTTGTGGTGTCTCGCGCGCCAGCGACAAAACATCTGAATTCGTACATAGCTAACGTTAGTTAAATTGTTTTATAGACTGTTGGAATAGTTCAAGGAATAGTTCAAGGCGCCGCCAAATATATATATATATATATATATACACATTTGAATTAATATTCATTCTATCGAAATTATGCAAACAACAAAACTTGTCAGAAACGCTGCGCTTATAAAATTTTGTTGTGCTGCTCTTTAAACCAAATAATAACCAAGAAATTTCGAATTTCTAATATCATGCTCCATTGCAATCCTCCACCTGGAAATTCAGATACATGGTGGTCTATGTGTTACATTTCAAACATCGACACAATCGTTCAGCCATTCATGAGAGATCTTACCTACAGAAGTGTACCCATAGCGCGCGCACACACACAAACACACACACACACACACGCATAGTCAGGGTGTACTTGTTTACATCAGCTATTTGTCTAAAATCAAGGTTTATCAAATAAAGTTTAATGATTTTATTACATAACATTATACTTCACGCAAAGTTCCACAGCGTTTCATGCCCAATAAATGCATATATAAATAAATACTCATTTTCAGTCATTTAAAAACGAAAAGTAGGAACTAAAATCTCGGAATGTCCCATTGATTACAGCAGCGTTTCTGAACTGTTGTTTTTTTTCAAAACAAGACATCTTTCATGGAAACATTTGTGCAATAACATTTTTTATTAAATTAATTGCAAGTTTATGATCGGATTTTAACAGAACACATAGTAAATGGATTACAACTAATGTCTAGCTAAAGCGGGATGGTAAGTCCAAAATGTTAACAGTGCTGTAGATGACCTATCGTGGCACTGTTGTTTAGTAGATTGATGGCAAGAAAGTTCGGATGGTTACTTAAGCACTACTGATTCCGAATCTATGGTAGGGTATTTCTTCTTTTATTGTAGAGATGTGAAAGTCATTATGAAGCGTGGCGTTGGAAAAGTGTACCTATTACTGCGCTTGCCAGACAACTAAGTGTTCTATATTAAGGGTTATAGATTCAAGTCTTCGTAGGATGTCAATATTGAAGTTACTGGCAGTTCCCCAAACCTGGATACCATATGTCCATACGGTCTAATGATGGTCTTGTATATGAATGTTGTGTTGTAGAGAGGCAGATGAAAATGCTTGTTCAGTGATCAATATAATTGCTGAAATTTTAGTTTTGCACCTTTTCTTTCGTCATAATGTGGTGTCTCCATATTGGGTATTCATCTAAGTGCAATCCAAGGTATTTCACATTTCATGTTACGGGAATTTCTACATGATTTAGAGCGTGTTCCACGGCATAAAGAAAATGTGATATGGTGAGATTTACTAGGAATTGCCTGTATTCTCCATTTGTTTAGCCATTGTTAAGCGATTTTTCAAACATCGTAGTAGGCATAGCTGTTTTGTTACAATGCAGACCTATGCATACCGTAACCATGGTAAATATCGAACATCATGTGTTTATTAACTACTTCGTAAGGAAAGGAACAGGAATTAATATCGATATGACGAAACTCTAGGTGACTCTGCACTATAATTTTCAACCATCCTCGAAAATCTATTACCGGAGCGTTTTATCCTAACCTTTATTGAGGAGCAGAATACTCGAGGAAAGTTTGGGTTTGGCAAAGTAGAAAGCCACCTTTTATCAAGGCAAAGCTCGCCCTCGCACATGTGTTATTACACTGACGAAAATCAGCGAAGTATGGTTCATATACGGCCACATATACCTTATTCTCTTAACCTAGTATCACCAAACGTCCTGAGAAAGTTCCACAGTGGAAAGAAATGTTCGTCCAATGAAGAACAAAAATCGCCGTTGACGCGTATTTCGCTGGCCTGGAGGATTTTAGTTTCCGTGACGGGTAAGTACAAAGCATGGCTGGACTAAGTGCATTATTGTCAAAGCAGACTATTTTGAAAAATAGGAGCAAATTCAAACACCTGTGACATGTTGTGCTTCATTCCGAGAACTTCTCAAATGACCCTCGTGTGTATATCGCTAGTTGGGATTCACCACTAACGCGACAAGGTGCAAGAGTGTAAATGCCTGGGCAGTAGCAATTGCCTCGCCTTTGTTGCATACGGATGATATCTCGAATGCAAGGGAGAAAGGGACGAGAATGCGCATCGGTAAACAAGTAAATAGTGGATGATAGCCGCTCTCTTGCACAGTTGCGCGCGGCGCGTCTGTGGTGAATCCCGAATACCAGCAGTTGTCTCTAAAACGGTTCATTTGCGGACCAATGTGTACAATATTCATTTTGCTCCGTTTAATTCGTAGTTTTCTTCATACTAAAGGTAATCAGTTTTCAATCACTGGCATCTTCGTGTATAGCTTTATGAATCTATGTTTAGTTATATGTATAATTATGAAATAAATCACCTCTGACAGAGAAAATGGTCGATACTTACGGGTTAATACATTGCTTTTCCCTCACACTACGATCACCGCACGTGACTCGTTCCATCCTTTGCCGAAAGGGGTAATTATATTCCCATAACCGCTTCACGTTTTTGTAGTTATGGTTGCAATTACAATGAAATAAGCACATATCTTATCATAAAATATGCTGGAAATATTGTCCTTTTCTATCCACACATTTCTGGCACCTTTTCAGGAAATTTAATTCACACTCGAGGGTTCAATATCCGAAATTAAGTGAGTTTCTCGGCAGATTTTTTAAAAAAAGTAAGTTCATCCAATGCATGGGTGTCTGTTGCATACACCTTATTTTTCAAGTTCATCCGCAGATAAAATCGCATATAGTTAAATCAAAGGATCGCGAGAGCCACAATCCTTGCTAATTGCCTTAATTTCAAAATTTTCCGGAAAATGAATTTAACGACTCATTAGCGGCATGCGCGTTATCATTCTTGTTGGAAAAGTACAGACTAGACATACAACGTCGGTCGCTGTTCAAAAAGTGCTTTGGGCGTGACACTCCTCTTCTCTCTGCATTTATTGTTTGTTAAAAGAAATATGGGTCTTTCAATTCTGTATGTGTTTACTGATCACCAATTTTCGTGTCATACAAGGGGATCTCGTTGTATAAATTCGGGTTTCTCTGTACTCAAATATCTGTTACTTTGCGACGAAACATAGAGATATAAATGGAACCATGCTTCGCCAGAGAAGAATATTAAGCGTCGGTCAATTACTCTATCATTGAGATTTCGCAAAATCCAATTAAAGAAGTTTACCCGACTCTGGTGATCATGTGAAAAATAAGGTGTATGCAACAAACAACATACATTGTAAGAATTTGAAGAAAACATCAGGCTAGAAATTCACTCAATTTTGGATATTGAACTCTCGAGTGTGAATAAACATTTCCTGAGATGCCAGAAAGCTGTGGATAGAGAAGGGCAACATTTCCAACATATCTTATGATAAAACCATATGCTTATTATCATTGCAATATTGTAACGGTAACTATGAGAACGTGAGGCGGTTGCGGGGATATTATTACTGTTACGGCGGGGGTCCGAGTTGCGGCTGCTGACCCTCAAGCAGCCATGCGGTGACTTCAGTGTGATGTGAAGGAGACCCACTGTATAAACACACCATGAGAGAAGTAAATCAAAGCAACAGTTTTTAAGTTTATGTGTGTCCAAAGAATTACCTATCATATCTGGATTTTATGATGGAAATACTTATTTACCTAACTGTATAGAAAAGTGAGTTTTTTCAGACGAGTAAGATAGCTGAGACTGGAACATCGAAATGAGTACTGGAAAAAAAGAAAAAACAAAACAAAAACCAACAAAAAAAGCAACTTTCCTGCGGTTACTACAATATTTTGTTTCATACTATGTCGAAATACTTTATATGTTTGTTAAATGTTGTACCGCGTATTATGCTGGACATGGACGCAGTCATATGTTTCATATGCTCATTCCAGGGCCATTGCATTCGTATGTTAGTGTTAGAAAGTAGTATTGAAAGTAACTGAACGTTGATGTATTGGTTTGGGGACTGAAAATCACGGAATAGTATAAAACCAAGAAGTGTTTACATATTAAGAAAATTAGCAACGGCATTTTCTCATAGGTGCATTTCAGCCACAAGTATTGTAGTCTGGTGTATAGTTTACTCATAATAATGCATATAAATGCCTTTCCCGTTTTCGTGGTGTGCCAAAAACATTATGCCCAACTTATGGGAGATTAAATTACCAGACAATTTTTATTGCATGGCAGTAAGTTGCCGTATTTTCAGCTCAGATACAAAACCTAAATTTTAGCGACTGTTTGAAGACAGCGGCATTGATTAGCAACTACGTCAACTCTTGTCGATAAGCCCCTCCCTCACTTGGGGTTAAAAATAACTACCAGGTCTACGTCTTTTGTAAGCTCTGATTCTAATTTGATCGGTTTCCACAGAGAGTAGAAAATAGCCTACCGGTCTTTCATCTGTACAATATTTCACTTCATTAGTGTTTGCTCCAAGAAGAGCGTTTGGTGATAATGAAGAACAAGAGAAGAGAAGCCAAGCCGAATTGATGCGTTTCTATAAAGTTCGCACGCTCATGGATAGAAGCAGGGAAGAATGAAGACAAATTGGATCTTTTTTAATTGCCGAGCTTGTAGATCTTTATTTCAATAAAGACGGAACACGAGAGAGCTCGCTAGGTAACCATGTTTTACTTGACAAGCGCCACATTTTTCAAGTAGATGCTTCAGCTGGAGAATGATTTGCGAGCAGAGATAAAAGTAAGGCTCGCTAGCATGCTTAGGTCCAGTAAAAATTCTCCTCTGCTTTCAAAGTTCTACTCACGTCTCTTCTCGGACCTTCTTTCATGATGCTCTTAAACTCCACTTTTCCGGCAAGCAGTAATTACCATAAAGATGTGTACTTTCACGAGTAAAAGTTATTGCTGATATAGAAGTAGTTTCAGGTTCATACTTCTGTCCCATTTGTCTTTAAGTATGTTTTAACCACTCCAGATGCAAATTTCAGCCTCATCGCTAAAACGGTCATTTACTTTATTTACATTCAATCGCAGTAAAACGTACTGTCAATTTACCAGCACAGCACTGCAGGATCCTAGCATTGTCAAAGCAAAGAAATGGCCTTAGTGTGGCTCACGAACATGCTGGCATATTGTCTCGCCCAACATTCACGCATTTAAACAAGACAATTATTAGTGTTCCGTATTACTTACCCGATATTTATCCACTGGCCAACTTTTGTTTTAATTGTTTAATTTCTACAACATCCTTTAAATTCAATGATCATATATTGAGAAACTATTTATAGTGTTATTATTCATGGAACTGTAGGCTTTTAACGTTAGTTGTTTCGTTTTTATCGTGAAACACACTCACATTCATACTCTGCGCAGGATAGGCAATGAAAAATTTCCTCGTCCGCGAAAATTGAAACCGGGGCCTCTTGAGTTGAGAAGTGGTCGACTGTTATTTCTCGAGAGATTTAGCTCAGTTATCAGATAAAGTCTAAGGGTTGGTTGAGGTCAAACATTTCGTAACTGTAGCATCTTTATGGAAGAAAACCATTTGCTATCTGTGGGAATTACAAGAATTTGTATTACATTGAGAAACTTAAGTCGCCTGCTGATATTTGTCATTATCCACGATTGTAATTACTATCTCGTAACTCGTACAGATAACGAAATGGATATCTGGATAGACTGAGATTCCCGTACAAGTCGTTGGCTTGTCAAATTATCACACTCTTGTTTGCTGCATGTTCAAAATCAGGATTTTAAAATACTGATGCTCTGGCCAAGGAAGCTACACAAATTGGAGGATATATATAAAGTTGAAGTTATCTTGCTCTGACTTATTAGGAGTACACAGATCTGTAAGGCAAAAATAGACCTATGTTAGGCGAGGAAAATATTGCACTCAAATCCAAACTGTATTACCGGCAAGACCATGGTTACACATTATTAATTGGCTAATCAAGCTGAGATTTGTACATGCGGCATTCCCCTTACGTTTACCAACACAACATTCATATAAAAGACTATCCTTATCATATTTCCTTCAACTGTCCTTCAACTGCTCTCGATTCTCATTGCAGCAAAAGAGCTTATTTCTACATTGATTAGAGCTAAATTAAAGTTACCCACTAACTTCCTCCATACAAACAGTTTACTTGCTTGCATTATACTGATCAAATATGTTATAGCTGTAACCATTCCTTTGCAGTCACAAGAGATAACTTAATTTTTCAGTAAATGTGAATGTTATTATGTACAAGGTATCTTCATAAAAATGTGACTACGCGTTGTATTACTGTATTGTTATAGCTAATAATTCTGTGTATTTTGTTCACGTGGAGTTGTGTTGGCTGTGTGGTTTGCAACCAAATGCCAAATAAACGAAAAGAAAACGGGATTTCCTCGGGAAGTTTCAAAGGCGAAATAGGTTTATATCTTTCAGCAATAAATCGCATGAGGCAAACTTAACATGGCATCACAGCAGAGTTGTAAGGTAACGTCTTTGAGGACATTTGGGAAAGAGGATAAACATGTGGGAACTAGTTGAGGTTGAGCACTGTGTCTCCGCAGAATATTAAAAAGGCTAAATTCACCCTTTGTTCCTTGCTCCGTGTTGGACATCGCTGTGCCTATTATGCTGTTCTCGGGACAATGATGTAAAAATAGGTAGGCTAATGCAAGGAAATGTTCATTGTTGATACAGAATTCATTTATTTATTTTTTGTATTGTTTTATTTTTATAGCATTTAAGAGCTTTTCTCCGAAAGAATGAATTGCATATTTTATCATCGGTATACAGGATATTTCAGGACCTCTCTGACAAACTTTGAGGAACGATAGATCTGGCAGAAGGGAAATATTTTTTTGATAAGCAACCACCATGCTCCGACGCATCGTTACGGAATTATTCACCCCTGTTTGACACGTATCCGGTAGGATAGATTTGAGAGGCACAACCTGTACGCTTTGACACCCTGTTTACAACCGCTGAATCAAGTGACATCGCCTCTTTCTTGTCCCTTACGTCTGATTAGGTTTGGTAGGTCTGAAACGCACAGCCCAATTTAACTCAAATGGGGTGGCATCTGGTCCCAACAGAATGATCACCAGTGATTCGAGCCCAGATGTTTACGGAATACTTTTATTAGTGATGACTAACGAACATTGCATGAGGGTTCTCAACATCCTAAATGTGATTGTTCTTATTGATATATCCATCTCGTGTGAAGCAGGCCCAATCGTTGAACAAAACCTGCGTAGGAAATGTAGGTTCTGCGATACGCTGTTGAAGAAGCCACTGGACAAATTGAACACGAAATGCGAAGTCGTTCGGCCCCAGTCCCTGTACTTTATGGAGGTGATATGCGTGGAGATGTTCACAAACACAGAGTTAAATTGGGATGTGCGTCTCAGACCTACCAAACCTAACCAGACGTAAGGGACAAGAAAGAGGCGATATCACGTGATTTAGCGGTTGTAAACAGAGAGTTAAAATGTACTGGCTGTGCCTGTCAAACGTATCCTACCAGATACGCTTCAAACACGGGTGAATAACTCCGTAACGATGCGTCGGAGGATGGTGGTCGCATGACAAAAATGTTCCCCTCTGCGAGATCTGTCGTTCTTCAGAGTTTATCGCAGAGGACCTGAAACTTTCTGTAGATTCAGTTTTCTTCTATCATGAAAAAATGGTAGGTGATTTTTCTTTCTTTTGCCTTACAGAGTACAGACGCACGTGAGTTTTATAAATAATATTGAAAGCCTACGGCTGACAACTTAGGTATGGATGCTGTAATAATTATTATTCCACTGTAAATAAACTTGCAGCTGTGTGTATCATATATATATATATATATATATATATATATATATATATAATATGACTCCATTTGATCTATCATAGAATCACCTTATTTTGACAACTCTGTATTTATTCTCACGAAGCTGTTCCCATAGTGTTAGGGTCTTATATTTTGTTTTCAAAATACAATAGGCACACATTCACTACGGCTACTTTAAAATGAACTTCAGTTAACATTACACCGTTTTAAAATGCTGCGTTATGTCTTGCAAGGAGAAGTACTTCGCCAGTTTTATTTAATAGATTTTTAGCAATGTAATCCGAGCCTGACCTTGGCTCTTGGACGCTGCACGCAATGAGATTCGCACTGGTCTATTGATTGTTGGTCCCCTTCCGCATTAAAGAAATACTTTTATTTTCTCGTAGAATGTTTAGAAATGACGCAGAACCTCAGTGTGTACGAGTTTTTCTGTTGAAATATACTGCATTATTACCGGAATGTTGAAATGCTGAGAAGCATTAAGTCCTCGTTTGGGTTGAAATATTCAATTTTATATCGCGTCTCACGCTTAAAAGACAGTACAAGTTAAATGGGGCGCGTTGTTGCCACATGTACGCTCCCACTTGCCGCCCAGCTACGATCGTTCTACCAATGTAATGTCATCCTGTGAATGATGCATCACCAAATGGTGAAATATCTACACTGCTATTTAAGGCAATTGTAAGGCATTTAATTTTCACCTACACTTTAATCTTCACTTTGTATTTTAGCACTTCGAAATACACTTTACAGTTATAAAAGTATGTATTATCAAAGAAATATGGAGATATAAAATGATAAAAGCTATAATTTGGCAGGGTATCATCACTATTTACCCTTGACTGAATCACATTCAACGTGGATGGAATGTTTTCAAACAGCAAATAATAAACGATGCTCCGCTCTCCGCTCTGCACTGTTTCATTATATTGCATTAACCTAGCGTGTTTTCGTTTTCCCCATCTTTTCTTGCATTCTTTTTTATGGGTCCTTAGAGGTCATTTTATTCCTTCCTTTTTTATCCTATTCACTACTGTTTCCGGGTAGCTTTAGCTGTTTCTTTTATTGACTTACTAACCCCATTTTACTTGGAATAAGAATCACATTCATTATTACTCTTCTTAGTTTACCAATATTTCGTCTATTCCTAGCATTCCTCTCCATGAGCATAAATATTTACGTAAAACATTAAATGACCTGCATAACACTTCACACTATAAAGATACCCACTTCCTTATAAGTGATGTTAACCTAACTGACTTGCCTCGCGCCTGGCCTGTTAGCTGAATAGATGGATGACTTTTGCTTGTCATATACGTTGAATGCTTGATCTCCCTTGTAAACTCAATAACAAAAAAAGTCTCTGATTGTTTGACTTTTTTACTGCATAGGTGTAAATTTTCCGAAAATATTTAATTTAAAAAATTATAACGCTCATCTTATTAAAGGTACAGAATTCAAACTGGGAAGGTGTCAGCCAGCACACTAGTTTGCTCTAGTTAATAAAATAATTTTGTTGCGTTCTATCCTTCAGTTTATTAGTTGCTGTGTGATAAGCATAGAAACAGCAAATATCGGACTTTTTCTGAAAAACTCGTTTTCTCTATACATTTATGCCTACAGAAATCTACTAAGGCTCAAAAAGTGATATAATCTGATAGAGAAATATATTCTGCATAGGGTAATTTTAAATTTGTAACATAGCATTCTTCCAAAAGACTAACGCTACGAGAAAAAAAACAATAAAAAAATATTTGATATAAACTGCGTGCTTTAATGAGCTGTACTTTTTTTCCTGCAGTAAATTTTTGTATATTCGTTAAGACTTCTTGTTATGTAAAATGATACAAAGCTCACTCAAATAAACGGAAGTTAAAAGAATATTCACAGAAAATTGAAGATATACATTTTATTTCTCATGTCTGTATATGAAATGTGACATAATCAAAATCGTATAGCCGTTTTTGAGAAAATACAAAAATAGACAGTTATGTAGTAAAGAGTAGTATAGCGTAGAGGGTTTTCTTGAAAATGTTCATGTTGCACCTTCAGAACATACTGAACCTAAATATCAGGTTTGCGATTTAGTCTACTTTCGGTTTTTTAATTATACTGTTCAAAAACACACATCTTTTTACTTTCTCTACTACGTATAGTAAGTAGGGGAAGTATTGCATTCCACCCAAAAATTCGATACCGAGATTTCACCGGAAATACATGTTTTGAGAATCACTGAATCCAAATAAAGCATTTTTGGAAACATGTCCGTGTGTGTGTCTGTCTGTGTGTCTGTGTGTCTGTCTGTGTGTCTGTGTGTCTGTGTGTCTGTGAACAGCATAACTCAAAAACGAACAGTCGGATAAACACCAAACTTGGTATTTAGGTTCAGTATCTTCCAGAGATGCGACACGAAGGTTTTCAAGAAAATCCCCCCACCCCAGACTACCCTTTACATGGAACATTTTTCGAAAATTTTAATTTTCTCAAAAACGGCTCTAACGATTTTGATTAAAATATCATATGTTTAAGATATTGTCATGACAAATAAAATGTATATCTCGAATTTTCTGGGAATGTCTCCAAAAATATTCTTCATTCTGAACGACTTTTGCATAACTGGTAAACCATAAGAGATAGACAAAATTTTACTACACAAAAAATGTAGATCGCGTTAAAATACACAACTTATGTCATATACGTTTCTTTTGTTGAGTGAACCGTTTTCGAGATATTGCTTGTTATTTCCTTAAATTTTCCAATACTTATACTTTTTTCTCAAATTCGTTATTCATTTTTTTATGTCCTGAACATGCAAAGAGAATGGAATTCGCCACATAGCAACCAGCGTTAAAATATTTGACTATCGCTTAAAAGCTACCATATTCCCCTTGCATCTACAAGAAAATTACCAATAAGATTGACATCTCGATATCTCGATTAACATGAAGCATATGGAGAATAGGCGTTTGTAAAATTAGATTGTACAAGAGTAGAGAAAGTTATGTGAGTGTAACACATCAGATTTTTATAAAAGTGATTATTCTGATTTTTCAATGGGCCTCAAAATTTACATTCTGGCGAAATCTCAATATGGAATTTTTTCGACGCAATGCAATGCCTACTACCTACTAAAGGTACGTGGTAAAGTAGTAAAAAAGAAAACCTAAATTCGTTGCATTATTTGTATTCACGATAGTGGGCAATCATACCTGCCACCTTATCTCCTCGGAAGGCGAGATCAATAAACTATGACTCGAGTTGTGAGGGAAACAATTTTGTTTTCCAGAGAATGCTTTAATGAGTTCTAAAATAATTAACATGATACCAGATGCAAAACTGAGTTAATTGTTTTCCAATGCCAGTGGAAGTGCAAAAATACAAACACATGTTGATTCCTGTTGTTGGGTGATTTTTTTTATATAGAGAAAAACAAATCGGTTACAATAATGATATAGATTCGCTAAATGTTAGCATTTATTCGTCTACCCTTGTGCACCCAGTTAAGGCACATTTAAATGTAGCACAGTTATCCTCTTAAAGGACTAAGGTGTAAAATTTGAAACTTTTAAGGTAGTGTATCAAATGGGTTCCAATTTTGTTGTATAGTTGCATGTAGTTTCCATATCAAACTGTATGTTTCATTAAATTTTATCAAATGTTCATTATATTTGTTCTCCTAGTGCAAGAATTCACTTGAAAAACTTAAACAGCAACCAGTAATTCTGTGCAGAAATAATTGCAGAATAATGGAATGCGGAAACCGAACATTAGATGATTCAAAATATTCAAACGTTTACTAAAATACTCGCACTTCTTGTCTATAAAACTTTTCTTTCAAAGCAATAGCAAAAGATATAACATGTTTCATTCACATGATTTTCTGTACCGACTATCGCTTATTTGTATATAACATCTACAAACTAATTATTCTCACAAAAGCTTGTTTTTCCATCTACTTCATGTTAATCGAGATAAGCGTTTGCAGAAAGATTTTCAATACACTTTCGTTGTAGGTACAAAGGGATACAGGAGACCAAAGCGATAGTTAAATGTTTAGATGGCATGCCCCTGTATGCTGGGTTTGAAATCCTATGTTTGTATGAACACGAGGAACAATATAGAATGACTCTTACAACATAAAAATGTATAAAGTATTTGAAAATTCGAACCAATAACAAGAATATCTATGAAATGGTTAGTAAGCAAAAATTATTTCACATAAGTTGTTTTTTTAACGGGATCTACATTTTTATGTAGTAAGTTTTGCCTACCTCTTATGGTTTACAAGTTACACAAAATTGTACAAATTTCCTTCCGAATGATAAAGACTTCAAGGGCTATGCTGGTAGCACACACTCATACAACGACTCTGGACATATCATGAAATCTTCTTAGTTAAAAGAACAATTCAACCAGAATTCGAACCGTTTGCCCCTGCCACGACAGGCTGGTGCTATACCAATAGGAACGTAATGAAAGAATATAGTGATAGTAGAATGAAGATCTATGTGGTTGCAAAAGCATTTTGAACCTTTCTTAATATGTAACCGCGTTATTTAATTTCATATCTTTCTTTAAATATGTGTTTTTATGTTAACATGCTATTGATCTGGTCTTAATAGCTGCTTTTATTCTCTTTTTGCAGGTGAGTACTGACTTTGAGTTTCTGCTTTCGTGGTACGGTAAGTGTGTAAAAATATCCAAGTTTTTGATTATCAGAAGTATCATTTTATTTTATTTTTAATTTCAGTTTATTTTCCATATTGAAACCTCAAGCCTCTATATTATTATTTACAGGGCTACTTAAAATCTGTGCCATTGCTGTAGAACAGGCATAATATGTTAACATTTTTTAAGTAATAAATTGACCTACACAGTATTGAGAGTGCACTTCAGATATACAAGGTTTCTTCCAGGAGTTTTCTGTTGTCCTCAGAAGACGATATCGGAGTACTGCTTACTCTAAGGACACCGGGCTCATTAGGGATATCATTTCAGCCATTTGCTTCATTGGCTGTCTTACATGACCTAACCTGGTTATTAGACGTTAACCTCACACAGATTATTATTGTTATTATATTGTTATTCCGTTGTTAATGTTAAAAACCTGATGATATACATTCACATGTCCTTCTCTATCCCCTCTCGTTTATTAGTGGGTATACAAACTAGTCTTACTAAATCTTATTTTTATATCTACTTCATTTTAATCCAAATAAACTTTTGCAGAAATAACTGCATTACACCTGTTACATACGTGATAGAGAAATTAAAAATATCAGAACCATGGCATAAGGCGCATTGCGATATCCTCAATTGATCCCTTCTTAAGTGAAAACGTTTGTGAACGGTACTGAATCTTTCTTAAAATTCTAGTTTAAAACATCTGATGCGTTGCGTGACTTTCTTGCATTTTCATGCTCATTACTTTTTCTACTCATTCCTCACAATGTATTCTTAGAAAGATTGTTCTTCTATCTCTTCCTTGTTAATCGCGATGAACTTCCGTTAAACATATACACATTTAATATTAGGTATAAGGGTACAGTAGGTAAAGCGAGTGTCAGATTTTTAAAAGGAGGGTCGTTATGTGATGTCTTTGAAATTCTATTCTCTTTGCATGCCCGGAGAAAGACGAATAGCGACATAGCAAAAGGTATAAGTATTTGAAAATTCAAACAAATAACAAAAAGTATCTTGGAAATGCTCCACCCAAGAAGAGGGAAAGAAAGAAAAAAAAAAGATTTGACATAAATTATGCACTTAAAGGAGATCTACATTTTTGGATAGTAGGATTCTGTCTGTCTCTTACGATTTACGGTTATGCAAAAGTTATTCAGAATGAAGAGGTCTTCTAAGGCTACTCTCAAAAAATTCATGCATATACATTTTATTTATAATGCAGATACATTAAACACACGGCATTTTAATAAAAATCGTAGCCATTTTTTTGAGAAAATAAAGAATAATGAAACATTTTCAATGTAAAGGGTAGCTTTGGGTGGGGAATATCCTTGAAAAACTTCGTGTCGCATCCATGAAAAATGCTGAACTTAAATTCCAAGGTTGTTATTTAATCGACTTTTCGTTACTTTCTCTACTACGTAATTATAGTAAGGGAAGTATTGTATTCCACTCAAAAATTCGATGTCGAGATTTCACCGGAAATATGTTTTGAGACCCCCCTGAACTAAAACAGAGCATTTATATTATATATATATATGTGTGTGTGTGTGTGTGCGTGCGTGCGTGTGCGAGAGAAAGAGAGAAAGAACAGCATAACTGGAAAACGAAAAGTCGAATAAACAACAAACTTGATAAGTTAAGTTCAGTTACTTTCCAAACATGCGAAGATTTCCAAGAAAATTCTTTCGATTTGTTTTTTAAATTTTCTAAAAATTGGTAAACGTTAAGCGATAGACGAAAACGTATTACACAAAAGTGTAGATGTTTTTAAAATACACAGTGTATTTTAAATAACTGATTTTAATGTGGCGTCAGCCATTTCCGAAATATCCATTATTAATGGTTCGAATTGTTCACTACTTAGCCATTCGTTTAAAGTCCTGTCGATTTTCAGTTGTTTATTGCGATATCATGGAAAGAATATGGAGTTTAGGGCCAGTGAATAGCTTCCAGTACTGAAATATTTCGCTATTGCTATTCCCTTTGTATCTACAACGAAATGTGTAATGCAAGGTTTATCTCGATTAAAATGGTGTAGATAGGAAGATAAACTTTCGTAAGAATAATTTGTGTACGCACTAATAAGCGATAGAGGGGTAGAGAAAGTCATGCGAATGTATCGCATCAAACGTTTTTGATTATGCTTTTCACAGACACAGACCTTTTTCTAAAAATGTTTTTCTATTTGGATTCAGGTAATACAAAGCGTTTTTTTTTCAGTGAAATATTAGTATCGAATTTTTAAGTGGAATACAACACTTTCTCTATTATTTACCGATATAAGTAGAGGAAGTAAAAATTGAATACATATTATCCTAGATAATTAAAACGAGGTTTTACGAAAGATCAAGGCCTGCTGAATGCTCGTGACTTGCGGAATCTGACCATATGATTTGTCTCCCCTCCTCCAAAAGGAAGTATTTTATAGCTATAACATTGTGCTGATCTTTCCAATCCGGCATTAATTTGTGATGTTAGGGTTTAATATTCATGTAAATAACTGCTGAGCGTGTGTTGCACAGAGAGGAAACTCAGTAAAATGGAATGTGATTTTCGAAGCCTGAGTTAACCTTCTAATCAGTTAGGTTTGCATCATGTTGGCGCCACTGATTAAAATTATAAAATTAAAGGCATTTCTCCACAGCTATCTATTCACCCCGTGACCATTTAATATTATGGATGTGTGCAATTGATACTCATTTATTTAAAATGAGTTGATGCTATTTATTTATTTCTAATGGGCGTTAATTTATCAATAAATTTTTGCTGTATTACAAGCACCGTCATCGAATTTTTTTCTCTTCCACAAGCTAGGTGTGTCTTATTTCTATTGAAATACTCTAGATTTAATTGAGGTTTTTCGCGGTTTATGATGATAAAAGATATTTGCATTCGCTCTTACTTTTGAAGCTCCGTCACAAATTAACCCATCCTTGCTCCCCATAGTCTTGGATATATCGTCCTGGAAACGAAGGAATTGAATATGGCAGATTTGACAAGTTCAATTTAATGCGCAGAAGGCTTTGCCTCTCCTGGCGTAGACGATGTTCTATGGTTTCTGCAGCCATTATTCAATGCAATGGTACATAAATAAAGCAAAGGGTAAATTTTACGTATTTTGGGTGAAACTGGAGTCAAAGCCCTCAGCTGGTCTGTATAGGGTGGCGTATGAATGAGTATAACAAAAACGTTGCCGTGTAAAAGACATTGAAAACTTAACATTAATTTGATTAACGAAGACACAAACATATAAATATTTACAAAATTGAATGCACAGTGAGTATTGAAACAACAAATTTAAATGACAATAGGCTAATGCATGAAATCCTGAAATTCCATCACAATTACTCATCGTTAGAAAAAATCGGTGTATGCGCCGAAGATCAAATTTCTACATCGTGTAATGCGACTAAGAATCCTGGCTCAAGCTACAATTCCGTGCGTACCTCTGCACACGGAGTGAAAGTCATCGCCGTATAAAATTACATAACAAATGTGTGGCTTGATTATATTAATAATTTGTTGCTGAGGTTGAATAATGCGATTCATGAGAGCAACCTCTCGTTCCCGTGCATGCCCTAGTATACCTTCTTGGTAGCTGATGGAGCTCAGTAAGTGACTTACAAGTATTTGACCAGCCAGGTGGTAGGATTTCCTTGCACAGCAGTGAAGGTTATTATTTACGGTATTACAGTGCGCTCTAAGAACATTTCTTGACTAGAGTTACCTGAGATGAATGCCGCTTATTTTCACCTAAAAGCTTACAAGTTGTACGGTAAAGCAGCAATTTAGAAACTTCGAAATAAGGTACGTTGAAATGATGTATACATTTACCCTATAACTCTCAGTTACTCAAAATGTAAGGACAGCATATTGAGAGTATTGATATAATAAGCTTATATTATGTCCTAAATAACTCGTTGTTTTGAAAAAAAAAACATGGAGGATTTGCTCGGAGCCCATCTGCAACTCTCGGTGCTTTTGCTTCTGGCTTTAAAACGCTGCTTCATACTTAAGGGAGCACGGTGTAAATTCGCCCACAGCTTGAACTCTCGCAGGACTTTCCCAATGGGGAGGAAGAAATCCCAGAATGGTAATTTCTTATTTACGTTTTGGCTCAGACAGTAATGGCCTTTGCCGCAGTAGTGTTTTCAGAACACTGACAATACCCATGTGGTATTCCGCAGTACGTGATAGTGCTTGGTAAACTATTAATGGTTAGGTGTTAAGCTGCGTTAAAAACCATCCAGCTCTTGGCTTGCGAAAAATAAGCCGACAGAAAACGCCATTTTGGAACATATTTACGTGCTGCGATCAGGGTTCATGTGTGTGTGTTGTAAGCGATTATGGCACATCGCAGTATAGGAGTAAGCATTTGCATAAACTGAACAGCTTTTCTGTAGTTGTCTGCTTTAATTTTTACTGTTCTGAGTAAATCACATTTTACTTTATCCAACACGTGCTTATAAGTGAGGAAGTACAGCATTTCACCCAAAAATTCGATATCGATATTTCACCGGAAATGCATATTTTGAAGTCCCTGAATCCAAAAATAGCTGTTGTGGAAAAACGTCTGTGTTTGTTTTTTTAACACAACTCATAAACGGAAAGTTACATAAATACCAAACTTAATACTTACGTTCGGCATCTTCCAAGAATGCAACACAGACATTAGAAAATTCTCCACTCCAACCATACTTTACACGGAAAAAATAATGGTATTTTTTATTTTCTCAAAAGGAGCTCCTAACGATTTTGATTAAAGTATAACATGTTATGTATATTTCATTATTAATAAAATGTTTACGTTGAAGTTTTTGAGAATAACCTATAAAGTCTTCTTCATTCTGAATGAGTTTTGTATAATTTTGAATAACTGATAAACTGTGCGAACAAGAATGTACTGCATAAAGATGTTCAACCAACCCATATGGTCTACTATGTCCCTTGGGGAAACCATTTATTAGCTGGAGGCACCTACAGGGTGGTTTCCGTTATCTCCTATGGTAGGATGATAATCAAGATGACGGTGGAACGAGAGAACCTACAGCTTTCGCCATGGACTCCGAACCACGTTGAGCCTTAAGGATATTTCAGATGAGCTTGTCAGAGGGGAGGGCCTGGATTGGGCTGACTTGAAATCGCCTTCCAGAGCCGGTAATCGAACGTGTGAGTGCCGCGAACGACATCAGTCTACTTGAAATAACCTTTTTGTGGTATATTTCTGAAATAGTGCTTAAATTTGTCAATGCTTTGTCATTTTCTGAAGTGCTGCCACCATTCAGTTGTTTCTTGCGATGTCATGGAAAGAGTGTGGAATTTCAAACCCAGCATATAGCGAGGTGCTTTTTAAACATTTTATTGTCGCATCAGTCCTGTGTAACCGCCGTGAACGTACAACCAAATATGTAATGGAACTGTTTCTGTAAACATTTATTCCAATTAAAGAAAGGGGGAAAAAAAGGATTTTGCGAGTGCGTACAAGCTATATAAAAATACAGGGTTGTGGCTGGGGAAAGTCATGTGAATGTAACATCAGAAATGTTAATTAGTATCTCTGTACCTATTTTTCTTCTACCAATAAGTGTTAGCAATTTATGCTCATATTTCCTTCATTTCATGCACAAATCTCCACGGCAAGTACAAACTTTCGATGAAATAAAACAGCAATATTTAATATTGTTTTTTTGATAAGTTTTACCTTCTCTACTACGTATAGTGAGTAGAAGTATTGCATTCCACCCAAAAATTCGATACCGAGATTTCACCGGAAATATATGTTTTGATGCCTCTTGCATCCAACAAAAGCATTTTTAGAAAAGGGTCTCCCTCTGTGTGTGTCTATGGATGTGTGTCTGTGGTGAACAGCATAACTCAAAAACGAATCGTTGGATAAATACCAAACTTGGTATTTAGGTTCAGTATCTTTCAAAGATGCGACACGAAGATGTTCAAGAAGGTCCCCCACCCCAGATTACCCTTTATATGGAAATTTTCGAAAATTTTGATTTTCTCAAAAATGGCTCTAACGATTTTGATGAAAATAGCATATATGTAAGATATTTCCATGGCAAATTAAACGTATATCTTGAATTTTCTGAGAATGGTCCCAAAAATTCTCTTCATTCCGAATAACTTTTGCATAACTGGTAAACCATAAGAGACAAACAAAATTTTACTACACAAAGATGTAGATCTCGTTGAAACACACAATTAATGTCCTATGCTTTTTTTTTTTGTAGAGCAAACCATTTCCGAGATATTCCTTGTTATTTATTTGAATATTTCAATACTTATATTTTTTCTAAAATGGAAATTCGTTTTTTGTTTTTGTTTTTGTTTTGTTTGTTGTTTGTTTTTTGTCCTTGACATGCAAAGAGAATGAAATGCCTCGCGTAGCAACCAGGTCCTAAAAGATTTGACTATCGCTTAAAGCTTATCGTATTATCCTTGCACCTACAAGAAAATTAGCAATAAGATAGCTTCCGCAAACGTTTATCTAGATTAACATGAATTAGATGGAGAATAAGCGTTTGTAAAATAGTTTGTACAAAACTAGAGAAAGTCATGTGAATGTAACACATAAGATTTTTTTGTTCAAATTTGGTAAATTATCAGTAGAATTCTGATTATTCTAAAACTTATGAAGATTGCAATTTTTTGTTTCTAAACAAATTAATGTTGCTTTCATCTTGAAGGTAACAAATTGAATCATTTTAAGACCTTTCTGTTGCTTTACTCCGCAATTACGTCGTTCGTAGTGTTTATTTGTTGTTTAAAAGATACGGCTATGTGTAATTTCTTCACTTCTAGAAACCAGATCTTAAGAACCGTCACTTCAACACCTGTGAATACAAACTTGGTTGTATGTTGAAACAGATAATTAGGAAATGCCTGTGCTTCGGAAAAATTGCATTTGGATATTCCACGATTACTTCAATCATTGAAAGAATAATTATTGTACTAGACGTGTTAATAAAAGACTCAA
This sequence comes from Deroplatys truncata, assembly GCA_030765065.1. Lineage (NCBI taxonomy): Eukaryota > Metazoa > Arthropoda > Insecta > Mantodea > Mantidae > Deroplatys > Deroplatys truncata. The sequence goes on along the minus strand of CM060975.1, from coordinate 244,167,091 downwards.
AAATGTTTGTTTTGACGACAATGATGTATGGTACACAGGTGTATCTGGGGAAATTTCGTATAATAGTGGTATTAATAAATAATAGGTATGTTATGCCTTTCCCAGGTCTCGAAGCTTTTTTCCTGTCGCATTAGAGTATGAACTGTGCCTCCAATTTCAGTTGCATTCATTATTTACACTTTTGAGTCTGTGCGATTGATAGAAATCCCTACATTAAAATATGTGTGCATAAACGCAGTATGTTACATTCTATGCAAATTTGCTGATCTTTTCTTGAAGAAGAAATACGTATTAGTTTTACTAGCCATATAATTTGAATTACCTACCGAATATAGAATGTGACTTAAAACCTTTCTTATTTTGAAATTTCATATTTTTTAAATGCTTTATTCAGTACGAAACATAAATGCTTATTTCTGAATCCGACAGCATATAACATCGAACATTACTTATGATGTAGAAAACGACAAAACAAATAAAAGAAAATTTGCCGCAACAAAAAGAAGCATTCTTAAGAAAGATGTAGAGCGGTATAGCATTCATTTGGCAGTTCATATGTGTGTTCTCTTCTCTCTCTTGTTCTGTTTTATTTAATTCATACGCCAGTGCTTTTGTCAGCATTCCTTTGTTAAATTTATCCCATTTTCTAGACAATAATTCATATTTTCTGGTTGCTTCACATGCCGCGATGTCATGATATGCCCTAGCATTCGTTTTCCTTTAACAATGCAGGGCAGAGCTTTCATTCAGCAGCCTCCCGTTTCTTAACACATTGCAGAATGTATCTGGCCATGTAGAAATAGTTGAAAGTCGTAAAGGCGCCAAAAGAAATTTTACGGAGAAGACCAAGGTAAAGGCAAAAGGTTGGTAGATGAAGTTTTCTTCTATGAAGGGCGTAAATCTCGGCGTTAAGCGTGTTATAAGTATCGATAAAACAGGGATTAGCTGGGGTACAGCGGCAATATCTCAGCTTCCAATTCTCCTCAGAGTATAGATCTATGGAAATTTGTACATACAATGAATTCGAGCGCTTTACTTTATGGCTTGAAATTCGTGTCTTAAGCATCGGCAGGGCAACATCGCTTTATTTGAAATATGAGCTGTTGGATTTAGTGTTTTCTACCATGTGTGAACAAAATTAGGTGAATCAATCGCCACTGGATAATTTTTAATGCATGTAAACTACTTAGGTTCACATCCATCATCAACTAGAAGTTCATTTACGTATTTAGATAAACGAAAAAGACAATGCAGTAAGTTGAAAATGCTTTAAGGCCAACGCTTTTCCTTTTTACTTTCTCTACTACACAAGCTAAGTAGGGAAGCATTGCATTCCACCCAAAAACACGATACCGAGATTTCACCGGAAATGCATGTTTTGAGGCCCCTGAATCCAAATAAAGCCTTCTTTGAAACATGTCCGTGTACGAGCATGTGTGTATGTCTGTGAACAGCATGGCTCAAAAACGGAAAGTCGGATAAATACCAAACTTGGTATTTAGGTTCAGTATCTTTCAAAGATGCGACACGAAGGTTTTCAAGAAAATCCCCCACCCCCTGATTATCCTTTACATGGAACATTGCGAGGATGTTTCTGCAGGTTCTGTGTGTGAGGGCAGCTGGGCTTAGTTGCACAATCGAATTTCTGTCTCGTGCTTTATTGCCATTTAATCTGATTGTGAACTTTGGGCTATTTTGTGAGCGTATAGTCGGAATGATTCCTTAATCACAGTCAAATCGCCTTCCTGTTCAATTCCCTCGAATAATTTTGTTACACTAGTTCTTTACCGTTTATTTATAGGTAGAATTTTGCATTAACAGTTGTAGTGGTATTGAAATATTCAATCCGTCAGTCGAGGAAAACACGAAAGGTGTTTTCTGGTACATGGAATTTGAATAGAGAACCACAGATGCTAACTACTTGTCCATCTACCTGGACGGAAGGTACTTTGTTTTAATTACAAATGTCACTGTACGTATATTAAGTTAAGTATACCTACCGTAATTCAAAAGTTCCTTATAAAGACGATACTGAGGCCTCTAAAACATATTACACTAAGAAGATAGAGATGAGCAAATTGCATAGCTGTACATATGAACACAGAAGAAAATGAAAAGTTTATATGGAAAAAGTAACATGCAAAAGTACCGCGAACATAGTAAACCTGTATCATAAAACTGAGGAAGACTGCTTTGGTGTAGCATTGTATGTGCTGCAGTGCAATTTCTAGCTGTAAGAAGCATATTTGTATGGAAGGAAAGGAAAACAGCACTATAACTATTACACTTGAAGCAGACGCGGAGGAAGTATAAGCGCAAAATTGCACCTCGGGTAAAGACACAGTTATTTAATTTGCAGAAACGTTACTCACAAAGCATTAAAATGGGACGAGATGGCAAGTGTAGCTGTTGATTTTACCTATTAGCATTGTCTTTGTCTCTGGGAACCGTGTGGACTAATGTAGATATTAAATCGATGTTTTAATGTTCGCCCCATCTGGCTAAGTCTGTTGCGGTTTGTGTTTGCTTAAATGTTCAAGCACGACTGAATGCACCTGCTGCGCAGTTTTTGCTCACATGCATTTATTTGCAAGGTTTTTATGCGACGGAGCTACGGTCTGTGCAGTGGTATGAGAGAGATTCCCTACGCTCTAATTCTTACTCCATTTGTCGACAAACAACTGGTTCATTGCCTCCATGACTTCACAATGGGATAAAAATCTGATGCGTTGCATTCGCACGACTCTCTAATCGCTCTTCTACAAACTGTTCATACAAAAGCTTATTCCTCTGGCTACTTATTGTTAATAGACTTAAATCTTCATTACACGTTTACACATGTCTTTGTAGTAGGTATAAGATGATTACCAATTAATTAGGGAAATACACCCTAATGGACATTGAGCTTTGCGTGGAATGCGAACCACGGCGGGTTAAGTTAAGCCACATGTAGTTTATGCCAGAGATGCAGGGTCACTCTTCCAAGTGCTAACCAAGCTTAAAGCTGCTTAACTGAAGATGGATCGTCAAGACCTTGGCCAATCACCAAATCTCATCCATTGAAATTCCTTGCATGGACACCAGAAGAAAGAAAGAAAGAAAGAAAGAAAGAAAGAAAGAAAGAAAGAAAGAAAGAAAGAACGTATAAGGACTTTCCATTTGAGAAAAGTCGTTTATTTGAAAATTCAAACAAATTACAAGAAATATCTCTGATATGGTTTAAATCCACAAAAGAATTTGAGATAAATTGTGTGCTATATTTTTTCTATAGAGAGATTTTAACTATCTCTTACGGGTTTACCAATTATACAAAAGTCATTCAGAACGAAGAGAGCTTCACAGAGTATTCCCAGTAGATTTAAGATATACATTTTACTTGTCATGCAAATATCTTAAACATGTGGTATTCTAGTTAAACCCGTTAGAGCTATTTTTGAGAAAAATAAAAAAAAATTATATCCATTTAAAGGATTGTTTCGGGTTGGGGGATTTTCTTGAAAATCTTCGTATTTGGAAGACGCTGAATTTAAATACCAAATTTGGTCTTCAACCGACTTTTTCTTTTTTGAGTTATGCTGTTCACATGTACGCGCGCACGCGCTTTTTTAAAAAAAATACATTGTTTGGGTTTCAGGGAGTCTCAAAACGATATTTCTGCTGAAATCTCGGTATCAAATTTTTGTGCGGAATACAATACTAGCTCTACTGACAATAGGTAGTAGTAGAGGAAGTAAAAATGTCAAATGTTCTCCTTCAATTTCAGGATTAGGTTGAAATTGATGTGAGCCAGACTTGGAAAGTGAGGAGGACGCGTTTTTTTTTTTTTTTTTTTTTTTTAAGGTTCAGCTTATTTTACCGGTTTATTGTCATCGTGCTCTCTCTGTTTTACTGTTTACCGCTTATTACCGCAATTACTGTTACACATACAACACACAAACACCCATGCCCAAAGTGGCACTATAACCCGCGACCCTCAGCATGGCGGAGTGCCGAAGCCGAGTGCTCCAGCGATCACTGCTACGATTTAACTGGAGGCAGCAATTGCAACACAAGGCTTGTAATTTCAAGTATTGTCCTTAAGAAATAATATCTTCCTTCGACTCTCCCCGCTGTTTCTCTTTGATTCCATTTCGTAATTTTCAAATCATCTACATAATAATGACCTGTTTGTTATTTAAGCTCCATGTTACAAGTAATCAACTAAAACAACACCTCGTACGTTTAAGAATACAGACACAAAATTTTGCCTGTAGGTGGTTCAATCTTGAATTTCTTATGGGGTGAATACTCTTTGTTTCCATTCCTGCCTCTGTGTACTAGTTTAAGCATCGTAGCGATGGATACATGATGCATCCCTTGGAAAAATATGTTGAATTTTTTGCTTTACAAAAGTTTGTTTGAGTCATTTTACAACATCGTTAGCATTCGAGATACCATTTTGTGGTTACTTTTATTACCTCTAAAGCTTAACTTAAGGTGATAAGAACACTGTTTCTTCTACTATATCCACGATAGTCTTTCGTCGATCTTGTAGCACTAAAATTGTGTTTCTTTAGTTGTAACGACCATGCTCATTTCCAGGATTTTCTAAAGGACTTAAATTCGCAACACCATATTTTTACTTGTAAAATACAACAAATACCCTAAGAACCTAAAGGATCTTGCTGTTTACTTGGACATCGGTGCCGATACATTCAATCCCATCAATAAAAAATGCCGTAATAAACCAAATGCTTGCCTCAAAGCGTGTATTAGTAAACACTAAACACAGGATCTATCAATAAAATTAGTGTGTATTTTATTGTTTATTGAAACACAGCTTCCCGCCACTATGGACAAAGCATGCTTAACAATAACAATTTAAAATTGAAATGAGAGAAACAAGGAACATATAAATGGATAACAAATAAGTCATTGCAAAATACAAGTCAAAGTTTAATAATAATAATAATAATAATAATAATAATAATAATAATACGAAGAGAAGAAGAAGAAAGAAAGAAAGTACAAGGGAAACCAATTTGTTATGAATCACATATGATAATTAATTGGTGTACAAATTATAACGAAGCACCCCTCTAAGGGAATGATTACAATATCCTCCGTATTTTGTTCCTCTTTAGGCCGAACATATTCCAAGAAGCAACGAAGACTTTCGTGAATGTCCCACGGGCACCTACGATCAAGTCTATTAACTCTATTTCTTTGAGTGGTATGATATATATTTTTCTTCTTCACGTTTACTTCTTCAGGCTATCTTTATACATCTCGAATCTGACCGATATCCCTATACGAATCTCGACTCTTTATGTCCTTGGTAGTTGATCTTAGTTCTTTTGCGATCATTGGTCGGATTCTTGTAACGGCGGGATTTTCGAACTAATTCTCTATATGGACAAGAACCCAAAACATGAGCAAGAGTTTGTCTCTCTGCGGCATCGCCGACAGAGGCGGCTGTCTTGGCTTCTGCCATAGAGGGCACGGACGGAGTAGATTTTAGCCGTCGTTTTAAGTGCTTTCCGCCATTCACAGGTGGTTAAACCTGCACGATCTCGTATCCAAGAGTTGACATAGTCGTGATGGAGTCCTATGTTCAATTTTTTTTAGACTCGGAGCTGGTAATCAACTAGTAAAACAAGTACTTAGTATGCTTATTTTTATTGCACTTTATGATCAAAGCTTTGTCATTTTACTTTAATATCGCCGAGAAAACTGCCAGGCAACTTTTGGAAGGTACTTGAAAAACTTAAACTAAATGAGATCTTATGTTATGTCGAACCTTTGGGTTATTTTTCTCCCTTAGCCGATCCATTACCAGCGCCGTCTTATCGTTTTACCCCAGCTTCGTAACGAAACGTTAGCGTTTGTATTCTTTAATGCATTCAATATTTACTATAAAATCACGCGAGACTGAAGTAACTCGCAGGTTTTTGTGGTCCTTCAAAATTGCAATGTTGTGTACAACACAAAGGGAATTTTCAGAAAGAAAGGAAAGTCGACTGATTGATCTGTAGCCAATTGAAAACAATTTCTTACTTTAGATAGCCAATATGACAGCGTATTATGAACAAAAACAAATATTAACTGTTAACCGTGAAAACTACATAGTAAATTAAGTTCACCTCCTCTTTAGTGTATTGTAACTCAGTTTACCTATAATCTACTAGCCACACGAGATTCGGTCAGCAGGTATTGGTACTTACCTTCAACACACACACACACACACACACACACACACACACACACACACACACACACACACACACTGCTGCAGCTTCAGTTCCACCCTGGGTATGCTAAACAAGAGCTCGAGTATCCTTTTGTTAACTCCCAACTGAAGGACCTTACTGCTCGTCTAGACGAGGATTCACATTTTCGTGTTCCAATGTGTTTTATCAAACTGACTATTGTTTGATACTCACGGTGTGAGTTCCAATTTTATTTTAGGTGCATACACTACAACGGAACACCTATTAGCTTCGCCTTGTCATTCCGTACTCATGAAACAATTTGCCAGCTACTGTAAGTATGGACTTGAGATTTAATATATAGGAGTCTGAAGAAAATTTGTTGATATACTTAACCTTTGGATGGAAATCTATACAACGTAGAGGGTAAGTAAGAAGAGCTTCCCACAAATGTTCGGTTGCTAGGTGAACCACTGAACGTATGCAATTGGCATTTTATACACTGGAGTTTGAACAACATTTATCGACACATTTCAAATTTGGTTGAAATCGGTACAAAATTAAGGGAATTTAGGTAAATAGCCTACGTAAAAGCCGATCATGTATCAATTACATAACCGAACGCTTCAGAATTGATGTTGCAATCGAAGATTTACGAACCGAGGCCAACTAAGCCAAAATAAATACAGCAATCAAATGTTATACCTGGCAGATATATTCAGCCGGAGGATATAAATACACCCTTTTGCTTAATTGTAGTTGTCATTAGAAGCGGAGTACGACCATGATGCAATTTAAAGAAGTAGCCGAGACGGTTTTGTTCTCCGCAAGTATCTTCGTGGTGTAATGGTTGTGCGCATGGGTGCCACGCTGATCGTCGTCCTCCGTGCTGTAGTGGTTGCCATGTAGCCTCTGGTTCCCCAGGTCGAGGGTTCAAACCCGGCGGAGGGCGATGTAATTTTTTCGGGCGTAAAAGTCCTTAGCATGGCTTCCTTCGGAAGGGAAGTTAAGCCGGTGGTCCCGTGTCGTAGATTTACGGCACGTAAAAGAACCTCAAAGCTTGAGGCCTCTGAGCAAAATTATGGGCTTTTCACGCCCAGTATAGAATGGGACGTTAAGGAACACACCAACAAAAGAGCGTCCATAAATAAAAACTTGATTTAAAACCACGCTGAAGACTAGAGTTGGATCCCTCACGGAAGCTGTATATTTTACTGTCCCTTATTAAGCCTTAAAAATTTGCAACCGCGACTTTTTAAAACCATTTGAGATCAATCGGCATGCGCTAGGAACTGCATGTCTTCCTGGGCAACCTTTTGGATGTTTTCGCAGATTAAAATAGTACTAAAGCTAGCATTAAAATTCGATAGAACCTTGGATAATTCGCGGGTAAACTTCCACACATGTAGGCAGGCTTGGAAAATGCAAGCTGCACACTGCTAAATATCTACAAGGAAATGGCAAAATATTTTTGTTAGCATTTTTTAAATGAGAAGAAAGCAACTGAGGGTATTAAATTAACAAGGTAAACAACTCTTAAAGGAATGGGTGTAATCTGTTTGAACTTGATTCAAACGTAGGAATACTTTATATGGGAAGATAGAACTGTTTTATTTTTGGGAAGAAAAGAGAATGTTGCAGACGCAACAGAAATATAACATTCTTGTAGGAAACCTTAATATATCAAAGTGTAGAACATATGCTTTGAATAAACGGAGAGAAAATGGGCAAATAAAATGAAACTGACTGCCTCGGTGGTCGAGTCGTCAACTTATGGCTTCTCAACCCAGAGGTCCCGGGATCGATTCCCAGCTGGAGCGCGAGGCAGTATTTTTAACACTTAAATGATTTCAGTCTAATTATATAATATATAAATTCAATGACACTCCGCCTTGAAGCAATATGTGTACGTAATAATTTGTAAAATGTATGTAACAGTCATTGCATATGCTTATATTATTGTATCCATGTGCAATAATGTTATATGAATGTATTACGTGATTTAATAATATAGGAGCTGTGAAAATAATAAGTTAAAACTTGCTAACAATGAGATAACCTTGAGTTAATAATGAGTAAGAAAGTTTAACAGTACTACTTGTGATTCTTGGAAGCAATAATGTAATTTTAGTGACAGTTTATAAAATAGTCAATCAACAACCAGAAAAAGCTTTAGTTAAATGAAGGCATTCTATTGGACTAGGATTAGCCAATCAGAAAATGAAAAGGAGAAAAATTTACAAATTCAGAAGTCAGTTGCCTGCAGACAGCGTTACTAACCAGACGCAAAAAGTGTCCTCAAGAAATATAATATGTATTCGTGTGAGACGAAAAATAAGTTTACGTGTTAAAAAGTGTAATTAATTAATAAAAAGATTCTCACAGCTCTCTATATCCAAATCTTATTTAAATTGTATCAAGCATTAATAAAAGGAGTGAAGTAAAAAATTATAATCTTTACATTCTTGTTGCACCACAACCCTGCTAAGAGAAACGTGTCTCTATCAATAATACTGACGCAGCCGAGGCAAACATTAATATTTAATACTTAAAGAAACAGTCAAATTACAAAGTTAATATTTTTAAAAATTGGGGCAAAAGCTACCGGTTACAATACGTGCGGTTGCAAATACTACAAGTTCGGCTCCCCAACAGTTGAAGTATAATACAACTCCTTGAATACAAAACCTTCCTCAAGCGAGAATTTGTCATTAATTATATTTTTCTACCCTCCCCCCGGAGGTCCGGAACCATGGATGTGGAAGTGAATGCGAGTGTGTTTCATCTTAATTAAAAAGCAACGTTAAGCAACCTACAATCACGAGTTATTTATCAAGTACAAGCTCCCGATATGGCTATGAAAGTTAAAAGGGGGCCATAAAAGTGAAACAATTAAAACAAATATATGCACTGTATTAGTAAAATAGCGAGTGGAGCCGCAAATTCTACTGTTTGTTATAAATAATTCTGGAGATTGTTCTATCATCACGGTTTGTTGTAGGCTTGATTCCTGAGCTAGGTGTAATCCATAAACAGTTTAGATTAAAGTTGACATCGTTGCCTCATGTGTATGTATTTATTCACAGCAAATGGGTTTTACCCGGTGACAGAGATAAATATACAAAATAAAATTACAAAAATAAGTGCACAAACAATAATAATAGAATGAACAATAAACAAAAATGTGAATAAAACTATTCTACGAATCATGTTATTGCAGCTACCAGTTTATGGTTTTATAACATAACAGCTAAACGTTTTGAATCATAAATTACTTTACTATTTACGTTCATTAATTACCTATCCAATCAGTATAACCAATAAGTTTACTACTAGTATTCACAACAATAACATTTTACACATCTAAGTAGCCTTTATAATTAATTAATTATTCAACATTTATTGTATTTAGATTTTTCCTAAATTTCCTCACGAACAGAGGACAGCCCTGAAGGGTTGCTACAGGCAATTCATTCCATTCTTCAATGTTTCTGATAACAAAGAAGAATTTTCCTACGGCGGTTCTGTGCCTTCTTCCTTTAATTTTAAACAAATGATCGTTTCTTCCGTAATATGTCGGGTTATCTTTCACTAATGCCCTCCCTTGCTCTAAACCAGCATAAGCTTTAAACAATGCGCTTAACCGATACCTCTTACGTCGAACTTTTAAAGGCAGTTTCCTATACTGATTTTTCATGAGTAGGGCACACGAGTAACGGTGACCTTTTCCTCTTTGCAAGTGCAGCACATTAAGCATCTCGGGGCAGCATATGGTGTTTGCATGTACAGACTGTCAAACTTTCACTTTAACCACTTTTTGGTGTGAACAGAAAGCTCGTTATCCTGTTGCTGGTTCTTTTTCAGTGACATCGGCTAATGTGCCGTTCTTTAAACTGTCAATCAAGAGTCCATTTGTCTTCAGTTGGAGCTCGTGGCCGCAAGGGAAGCTGCTGATGAATGCACCAGAGTGAGCCTGCCGCATTGCGGTGCCGTTCTCTCATTAGCTACACTCATGCAGACAACACGCGGCCGCTGGAACGAAAATCCCCATCTCTGCTACTGATCAAGCTTGAGGGCAATGATGCGTAGCCGCAGTCTCCCTTCTTTGGGGAAAAGATACACATAAGAAGTTTCCATTCTTTCACCTCTTCTCTAGTCGCGGCCTTGCAGAAGTGCATACGGCAGTTGAAAATGCTGTTAACGTCGTATGTGATCAAAATATGAGAATTATTAACAACACGGCCCACCCTCAAAATTCTCGAAACCCCAAGCTTTATTTTGGGTTCCGTTAATACTTAAATGTGATACCTTGATGTGCATAAAGGTATAAAGCACAAAACATATACCTATTACTTTTTAAAATTCCAATTTAAGCCTTTTTATTCTTTCAAAACATTCCTCTCGGTAATGTTATCCATTTCCCAAAATGTCCCTGTACAAACCGAAAAGTTAAACATTTACAATAGTTATATAATTACTTTCTCAATTGCTTACCTAATATAGGAGTAGTGAATTTAATCTAGAAAATTGAATACTAAGAATATATTAGACATCTACAGGTTTTCAGATCACCTGGAGCATTTTAGAAAAAAGATCATGCGCGCGAACGGTACACTACAAAAAGAAAAGGTGGAATAAATACCAAATTTCATGCTTGTCAGTTTCAAGAAGACCTTGCATTCCTAAAACCTCCCTACGTAAAATGGCTTTAATGATTCTGATTTAAATATAATTTGATAAACTGTAATGACGACTAAAGTCCAATAGAAGCACTTGTAAATATCCTTTAAAGTCTTTTTTTTTACCTCTAAAACCTTTGAGAAATAGACAGATATTTAACTAAAATCTCGTTAAGATACACGATTTGTGAAATAAATCATTTCTGAAAAAGTTGCTATGGCCCGTTTGAATTTTCATACATTTAAGCAGTTAACTCTAAAATGTTAGTGTCTTTTTGTTGCATTTTTCTCATGTTGGTGCAAAGAGTTCGTAACATCATGACTAGCAACTTAAATTTTTAAGTCGTTGGCTGTTGCATGCGCCTACAAAATGTGTATTTGCAACGTCCAAAAGGAAAAATAATATCACATGATGACAATGCTTCGTCGCATACAGCAAAACTAAACAACTGAGTATCTGGATGCCCTAAAAGTTAGCACCATGGACCTTCCATCATACAGCCTTGGCCTAGCACTTGATTTCTTTTTGTTTCTAAAAATTAAAGATAAAATGCTGGAATCACTTCTTTGCCATCAGATGAAGCAGCGGGACATTATAAAAACCTGGTTTCTGAAGTGTCTCAGGAAGAGCGGCATAATTGCTTTAAGGACTGGTTTCATCGAATGCAAAAATGTATTGATGTTAAAGGGGAACATTTTGAAAAACAAAATCATTTAATGTTTTAAAAGTAATTTAAAAGTGGTTTGATTTTCTAAAAACGTTCAGTGTCGCCATCGTATCTATAACGAAATGTGTAATGTAGCTATTTCTGCAAAGGTTTACTTGGATTAAAATCAAATAGGTAGAAAATAAGCTTTAATAAGAATGGTTTGTATACCCACTAATAGGCGATAGATGGTAGAGAAAGTCGTGTAAGCGTATCACATAGGATGCTTTAAAATAACTGCATCGGAGTGGAGCAATTTTTGAAAACAGTATAAAAATAATAAAGTTAATACCATTGGAGCTAATTTAGAAATATCCATGAAAGTTCTTAATACACAAATGTGAGTTTTAATATATAACATGTATAAGATTTCAAATGAATCGAACTGAAATTGTGGAACTATGAAATTTCACAAATAGGTATCCTTAATGTTATTGTATTGCCTTTGTATCTACAGTGAAATACGTAATAAAACCGCTTCGCGAATGTTTATCTCGATTAACATGAATAGGACAGAAATGTAAGCTTTTGTGAGAAACTTTGTAAATGACTAAGCAGAGAAAATCATGTGAATGTAAAACATGATACGCGATTATCCGCATCTCATTAGTATGTATATTATGTTAACAACTGTCGGATTCGGTCATGCTTATATTATCATGTTTAGTTTATTTAATGTTATTTCGATTTTTGTATACTCCTTGTATAACATGTAACGGAAAGCTTCCACTGCGATTTTTAACAAAGTAAACCCAAGAAGAGAAAGTTGACGAGATCCGTCACCAGATAAAGATGCTTTGTATAAGCTACTGGCAAGAGAGACTCGGATACATGGTGCTTTAGGATTCCCAGAACAAGATAGAAACAGGGAATTTTTCTTCTGTATATAGCCTCGTTATTAGGTAACTACGAATCGGAATCGAGGAGAAAGCTTCTAATTTCGGCAATTTCGAAGAGCCCAGCTCCAGGTAGCCAATAGGAAAATTCGAAATAATTTTAATAGAGATAAGAGGATTTAGTAGATATATAAGCAGGATGCAGAAATATTCAGTCAGTGCATCTCAATCTATAAGACAAAATCTACATCCGTCGATGAGCAAATTCCGCGCCAAAACAGAATGTAGTCTTTGTGAAGTATTTTATAAATACGCGAGTGATATCTTCCATTTTTATAGATTTAATTAGTGATGGACACAGGCAAAGTTATTCGCGGATAGCTTCAGTGATACAATCTAATAAGTAGTGGAAGTTCGCCTAAGAAAAAAGTTAAACATAGAATGTACCGTACTCTTGTGTTCATGTTTAACATTTCAATGTCAGTGCAACAGAAATTAACTTCAAGGCAATAAATAGTGTTGTTATAATTTATTTCCCGTGTCTTCATGTTCACACCTCACGTATCGCACCTGTGAGATCCTCGACTTGTCTCATCCTTGCAACCGCTGAGTGTCGAGGCAAAATTAACACTACAGCGACGACAGCACCTACAAGAGATTCTTCCGCCACATAGTAAATTGCTGAGATAAAGGAGAAGACACGAATATCCAGGTAAAATGGCAATTAACAACAATACATTGATAATAATGGAGATTCAGCGGCTTATCACCTCTAATTGCTGCGAGACACCTGGACACCCACGCAAACATTAGGGTCTTGTTTTAAGTTAAGCGAGTATATGGGATTCACCTCATAGATACTCGTTCCTTTTTCTCTGTTCCGCCTTTTTTATGTTCGTGTCTCACACACACACAACACCCGTCCGAAGTGGCACTCGAACCCTCTGTATCCTGCGCCAGAGTGCAACTACTCGGTCACGGAGGCAGTCCCTTGAGCCCATGACTAACATAACATCTATACTAGTATTACAAAGAACGAACATTTCTGTGCATGTATGTACGTATATGCATGTATATAATCTCAAAACACGCTCAACCTCTTTTGATAACTTTTTCACTAATGTAAAGTCTTATTCCTTCCGACAGACAGGGGTCTGTAAAACACCTTTTAATTTCAATTCATAAATTACTAAAAGATTAAAAGGGATTTACAAAGCCTCCGTTGAGAATGTTAAGTAGAAAGTAGTTGCTTACTCCGCAGAGTATAAAAACCAAAGCCGGTTACTCTTCTTTCCAAGCAATGTACATAGATGGCCATGATGTAACACTTAAGTAAACAGAAGACAAATCTTAAAAATCTGATGTGATACATTCACATGATTTCCTGCACCCTCTATCGTTTATTAGAGGGTATACAAATTATTATACTCAAGCCTATTTTTCTATTTAGTACATTTTAATCCAAATAAAGCTTTGTAGAAACAGCTACATTACACATTTTGTTATAGATACAAAGAGAACAGCGATAGTCAATGTTTAAGAGCTGGACGCTATGTGCTGGCCTTAAAATTAGATACTGTTTTCATGCAATCGCGAGGAATAACTGAATGTTGACAGGACTTTAAAAGAGTGGCCAAGAAATGAACAATCGAACCATTAATAGCGGATATCTCAGAAACGGTTTATGCCATAAAAAAACCTTGTTTTTAACTGTGTTTTAAAAAAATCTACACTTTTTGTGTAGTACGTTTTCGTCTATCGCTTGACGATTACCAGTTATACAAGATTCCTTCCGAATGAAGAAGAGGCTATTCCCCGAAAATTCAAGTGACTCATTTTGTAGAAAATCAAAACGTTCGAAAAATGTTCCACATAAGGGTTAGTTTGGGGTGGGGAATTTTCGTGAAAAATCTTCCTGTCGTATCTTTGGGAAGTATTGAACCTAAATACCAAGTTTGGTATTTATCCAACTTTTCATTTTTGAGTTATGGTGCTCACAGACACACACGACATATTTCCAAAAATGCTTTTTTTGGATTCAAGGTCTCGGTATCGAATTTTTTGATGGAATGCAATGTTTCCCCTACTTACTATACATAGCAGAGAAATTAAAATAGGTACTGTCGATCCTCTTTACGAATCGTATGTTATATTCATATCTTTCCTTGCCATTTATAAAATACTGCAGGTGTGCATATAATGAACAGTATATATTTATATTATGTGTTCTCACTTCAACTTTAAAGTCATTTTGCGACTATTTTAGAATACAGAACATGATTACAATGGAAATACAATATTTTAAACAATAATAGTACATATAACATTACATTTTCTGGATAGGTGTGCTATAAATTGTTATATAATTTTGACGCTTTCATAAAGTTTAAAGTTCTTTGTTGTGCTGAGTAATGAACAGTGTCAAAATCTCTGAATAGCCTTTATTCTAATTCTGTATATGTGTGCATTGAGGTGTCTGGATTCCAAAACCTTCTAATAACTCTCATGTACGAAAATTTGCTTTATTTTCTATGTCTAATGTTGTATTCGAGTTGGTTAGCTGGGCGGCCTAAACAATTATATAAAGATAAAAGACTGCTAACATTAGAAATCAATGAACCGATAATTTATATTAACAATTGAAAAGATTATTTTTCTGGATGTTCGCAGAATGTGTCCTTTCCAAAGAGATTAACTTGGTGGCTTGGGAGTGCGGAGTCCTCATATCCACGAGCTTGCTTTTTATTTCGTTGTGCATGTTAAGGATTTCTGCATTATGTGAAAACTATATAGCTCTTATGTTATTAAATAACTACTGACCAAAGAGAAGGTACGAAGGTTTAAAATTTCACCTATTGTAATTATTTGAAAATTATTCGACCATTGTCACCGATGTTTGTTCCATCGCCTAAGGGTATGTATAAGCTCTGCAGCATTTACAAAACCTGGAAGACTGTCGGGGAGGTTAAGGAAGACGCACGTTCCGCCAATGTTCACATCCTTTTGCGTAAATATCAGAGGATTTTTCATCCATTATCAGGAATAGCCGGGGCTGTAAGAAATTATAATTAAAAGGGCTAAACGGTAGAATTTACCGTAAAAATTCTGTAAATTATTGTACAATATTTTCGTAAAGAACGGAGGGGGGATTAAATGAATTGAATCGTCAATCAAGTTTAAAAGCCGAACCGTGCAATGTCGGGTAGCCAGCTAATAATTTATTAGCACGTTACTGTTGTATCTCTTATGCGGATAGCTAGTAAAATCCTTTTGGGTAAGCGGTGAGTAATTTTTTTTCAGCTGGTCTAAACTAACCTTACAGTACTGAAATTTGTTTAGAAGCCCAGCTAGGTAGGTAAAACTACCTTTCTAAGTTATTAATACACAAAATAATGTAGAAAAAGTATTTTAAAGATTCGTGACGCCGTCCCTGTTGGCCAACATACCAATTTTAGCTTTCTGTTAGCTTTTCCTTTATGTGCAAATTTATTGTTTCTTTGTATGAAACTGTGTTAGCAAAGATGGCTGAATAATGTCAACGTGTACACGAAGAAGTAGCTTAGATGCGAGGTTATTCATAAAAATATAGTGAAACGTATAGCAAATCCAGGATGCGCCTTGATCTCGTGGGACAGAGCGCCTCAGTCCTGGGGCTGGTTCCGTAGGATTACCCGGGTACTACGTCATCGTATCTCTCCCTTGCTGCTTCACATTATTTTCCACAATGCATGCTGACTTTGCAATGTAATACCTGAGTGGATGAAATATGCAGCGCTCCGTTTGGTTAGTTTTATTTCGCCGCACACATGCAGTAATCTCGGAATGTAGTTGGAAAACAACGTTAGCTTTGATTTATTCTAAAAAGGCTTGGTGTGAGAAATAATGTTGCAGTTAACCTTTTACATCTCGATATATCATAACATTTTCTTTCAGTAAGTCTTCATTTTTTTATGGTTTCGCAATCATGGATTACCAGGAATATTAAATTAAATTAGAAGATGTTTTGACATGTGCTTATCTCATATTCACGTATTACACGACTTAAAAAAATTAGTCTGGTTCCTAGTAAAATGGAGTAGAGGAAATTTCTTCAAACCTTGGAGGATCCATGATTTGTATAAATTATAATGTTGAAGTTTATTTTTTTGCACACTCTCACGCATACTACCTCTCTTTCTTTCTTTCTCTCTCTCTCTCTCTCTCTCTCTCTCTCTCTCTCTCTAACACACAAATTGTGGAAGTTAAAATAGATACACACTGAATTTATTTATTTATCACTCTTCTCATGTACAGAGCCAATCTCCTGTACTGTTAATTATAAATTTTAATCATATTACACTATGATAAATAAAACTAAGTATGCTTGTAACACAGGGGGCTTTAACACCAAGCAATTAATGGGATTTCTTATGTTTTAGGGCGGATCTATGTAATCCTTAGCACCTATGAAAGCAAACAAGGAAACCTTTTAGAAAATAAAAGGATATATATTGAACATTTCCGATATATTACATGGCTGAATTTGTCTAGTTACAATTATATTTCTAATGTAATTTAAATTGATTGAATTTGACGTCAGAAAATTTATAGCATATCTGTTATTGACACTTATTCTCTCTATAGATCACTTGTTTATTTTCCTTCTGAGCGAGTTGCGAGTGACTGTTTTAACGCTAAGTTAATCTAAAGTGTAGATAAGGCAAGGTTCTGGCAATACTTGTGTCGATATTAACTTTATTTTTAACAATATACGAAACATGTATCATTTTACGCAGTTATAAAGCACGTATAAAAAGCTTGCAAATGCTGAAGCCCGCACTTTTTTTTTTACATACAAAACACTATTATAAAGCCTGCTGCGCATGCTTCTAAGTTTACTTATACCTTTGTACTTCGTGCCCCCCTAGAGGAATTTGATACAATTGGGAAACAAATGATAATAAGACTCCGTAAGATTGTTGGACAGTCTTGGGACCGGGAGCTCCAAGACATCAAATTGGAGATCTAAAAGCTACAGAGGAAGAGGGCTAGAAGTTTGTAGCGTTTATGGAAGATTTTGTTTACTTCATATCCTAGCTTCATTATGAGAAATTGAGAAATGAATGTTATATAAATTGTCCAGCCAGACCAGAAACAGGGAAAAAAAGAATGTCATGTGGTACACTCGCATGACTTTTTCTACACTTACTAGTTCAGCTATTGCATATATATAATACTATTAATCAGTGGCGGCCGCTGAGGTATTCCATTGACGGTGCCAAAAAAAATGTGAAAACAAATGCCTCAAATGTATGTTTACCGCAATAGCATCGAAAGCGTATTGCGATTGACAAGAATTGAACGCATTTTCATTTTAGACCACATATACCCAATGTCAGTTACTCTTGTCTTATACCAATGGATATCTCCCCCAAATAACAGTAAGGAAAACGAAAAAGGAGCACTGTTTTCCTCACAGCCACAACTTTCTTTTATTCTTTTAGTAAATTTCCGGATTGAACCCATACAATATCGAGTTTTGTTTCCCGCTGCAGATTCAGATTAGGGAGTGGCCTACCTTATATTTTCATCTGAATTTTTTTCACCCAGATTCCTGTTGCTAAATGAAGATTTTAATAATTCACTTAGTTCATATTTGTAACTTTCACACACCATTTCTACACTCACTCGAAGAAAACATTCTACACACAGTTACACTGTTTTACTAAACTTACCTCGCGATGAACTACAACGTCCTTAGACTAAACTGTTAGTACATGAACATAAACAGAAATACTTGAGTATTTTTTTTTTGAAAACAGGTGCTCAGCACGTGGAGGATACGTTAGTTTTTTTCTGTGGTAGATAAGATATCATGTATTCATTAATTTACCAATAATCCTGTTGCTGTAAAATATACACATATTGAAATAACGCCTCTTAGTTTTCAAAACTAATGACATAATTATATTTAAAACCATATATTTGAATTTATAAGGATATTTTGGTGTATTATTTATGTATTAATTTCCGTTACCAAATACATCAGCATTAATTTGCAGCAAGATGGTGACACTGTATTAAAGGAAGTTTGAGCGGGGAACAAGTATTCTTCCATTGTCGTTTGGTTCCGTGCTTTACTGCGCTCTAGCGGCTGGAACATAAGCTCTGAGTCAAAGCAATCTTGGCTCCACCTCTTCCATAAGAACCGTGTAGAAGCGAAATGTTTTATGCGCAATTCCTATGCACTTACTTCTCTTTCTATCCTTTTGACACAAGTTGTGCTACAGCACATAGGGCACTACCCTAGAAGCCGTCCCTGCTATTCATACAAAATTGACTTCTTATATCCAGGTTACATTAATCCCGATAAACATTGGTGTAGAAGTGGTTTCAAAGTTAGTAGGCTGTCTTATTTACAATCAATATTACCAAAAACTACTATAATCAAAATTTCATAGTTGTAGTAACGAGCTCATGGGAATTTAAAATAACAGGTATAGAAAAATCCCCTATTTTCAACATATTACAAACTTCAACCTGGTAAAATTAAAATATTCGAGTATTTCGGAAACCACTTATGCTACGAAAAGGTTTGATTTAAACTGCATGTGCGTATTTTTATGCAGCAAGTTTCTGTTTGTTATGATTTCCTACTTAAATAAAATGCAGTAAAGATCAGAGGATTTCACAGGGTAATTGCAGAAAATACAAGATGCAAAATATTTATAGCCAGGCTTAAGATAATAAAAAATCTTAATAAAATATTCAGATAATAATTAGGATAAATAATAAGCTAACAGTTGTTTTCCGTTCGTATGAAATTTGGTGTCGATATCCGATTTCCGTTTGTGAGTTAATGCTGTGATGCATCACAAAGATACATACGCGCCGAGCCTTTTCTAACAGTAGGGACTTCAAAAGGTGTAGGTATTTCCGTTGAAGTCTCAGTATTCCCTTTTCGAAATCTCAATTGAGATATCCTTGTTGTTTTGAACTCCCTCTTGTTGAATGTATCTGGTTTTTTTTAATTCAATTTGCCTCACGAATAGTTGCTTGGACTGGGAAGTTTGAAACCAAAACCCTGTAATATAATAACTACGTTGAATGGGTATACTTACTAGCAAGAGGCGTGATATGCTTCACTTTTGCCTTTTCGCCTGTGGAGTCGGCTTACCCGCTGCACGGGTAGGTCGGAGAAGTTGCCGATATAGGTACCAGTCTTAACGGTTATAAGCTTGTAACTATATTGGGAAGCCATAAACTGTTTATACACTTCTACAAGGACTTTAAAAACTCGTGAACGGATGTAAAAAATCGTATTATTAAAATAAATACCGCGCATTTTATTCTCTGAGATTTCCGTTTTCTTAATGCTCGTGACAAAAACAGAGTTCAAGATTCCATTTCTGTGATAAAAACCAAAAGGGGCTAGTGCTTGTTTGTTTATAACATATTTAATGGCTTTTTAAAATAAAGCTCCAGTCATATCAAAGTTTGTTAAAGAGAATAACATTCAGGAGCAGATATCTGATTTTAAGTATCTTGAACTATATAATAAGCTTTAGGAATGATAAATATGAGGACAGACAAATTTAACAAATTTCAAGCAATATATGGATCCGTTTCAGAGAACCTTCAAAGCGAAAGACGCTAACGTTAAATGCTATAAGGTTGCTTTATGTCGGTGAAATCTGGGTAGCAACTCAAAAGCAAGTTAATAAAATTCAAGCGTCAGGAATAAAATACCTCAGGATCGTAAAAGAATGTGCAGGAATGAATAAAAAGGCTGATGATATAGAACATAGCACTGAACATAGTAAGTAATAATAGATAATGGACAAAAGTGGACAGCATATTTTTTAAGAATCGAAAAAGAAAGGAAAAAAAGCAAAAGCAGACTTAAATTAAACCCCGAGAAACGCTGGAGACAGCTGCGAAGCCGTCTAATATGTAAAGTGGTGGTGGAGGAGGAGCAGAAGAATTGTAGATTTAAAAAGTGACAAATCATAATATATTCATTACAAATAAATAAAATAGTTATTTACGTAACTGTATAGAAAAGTGAGTTTTCTCAGAACAGGTAAAATGTTTACGGCGGAAGCGAAGCTGAGGCCTGAATATCGAAACGAGTCCTGGGGGAAAAGAAACAATTTCCTGCAGTTACATACAATATGTTGTTTCATACTATATCGAAATACTTTATATTTTTTTTAAATATGGTACTGCGCATTGTGTTGGACATGAATGCAGGGCTGGGCCAATATATTCATATATTGGTGTTGGAGTACGGAAAATAACCGAACGGAAAAGTTCAATTTGACATACTAGTTTGGAGACGGAAAGACATGAAATTTCAGACAGTATAAAATAAAGTAAACTACGTACTAGTGAGGAAAACAGGTCTAATATTCATAATATGAACTCTGAAATATTAATAGATAACTCAAGCTTTATACCTATAGGAATATTAATAATAGATAAAGAGAAAAATGTGTGCGGGGTAGAAGATGGGTGATAATTAAAAAAACTACTGAACTTATTTTGAAAATTCTTTCACCACTAAAAGGCTTTACTCTCACAGATGGATATCAGCTAGTAATACTTCTAAACAATTTAAAATTCAGGCATTATATTATTACTGTCACCCAATTTCAATCCCATTTCGTTGAATATGAATATCAGAGGATATTGTTGGCCCATTATTGCGAAGATGACATATTTACTGACTTCCAAACCAAAGGACTAAGTGGGGATGCTTAAAATCGTTAAAATTGGGTAATTTGGGGGGAGGAGATAATTGCTTATCTCTGAACGCAGTTATCAAGGAGTATTTTGTAGTGTGGCTTTGACCAACTGCTAAACTTGGATTTTAGAACGTGGCAAAACTAAACTCTCTTTAAGTTTAATATTACTTAGCTACTGTTGTTTTCAGTTTCTCTTGTAACAATTGATCAATGCTCTTTGACCTACCTAGAGAAAAAAATTTGTACATTGTACTACTATTGGACCCAACGAAAACTATAAACTATCTACAACTCTCTAAAACTATCCCTGCCATATTTTAACTCTTTATGTATAAATCTGCACTTTTTAACTCATTTGGTCAGAATACTAGACAGTAATCTTATAATACCTGGCAGAAATTTTACCTAATGCTTATTTTACTTATTTCAAATACTGATAAATCCGTATTCTTTTCCTTTGGGAATTGCTGGATAATTTACACACTTATGTCAGATAAATACTTGGTTTAATCCAAGTGGATAAATAAAGTTTTAAACCATTCTGACCAGGGGCAGGGGACTTACATTTTACACATTCCAGTCTTCTTCCTCACTTGAAACAAAATCTGAACCTAGTATTTTGAATCTTTATTCCTTAGTTATTCTAAAGCTGAAAAACTGCAAATTTGGACACATGTTTTGGCTGTTCACCATTGATTTGTAAAAGTAAAAAATCTGATGCGTCCCACTCGCATCACTTTTTCTACTCTTGTACAAGCTATTTTTTTACAAACTATTTTTCTCCATCTACTTCCCAGCACATTTGGAGAAACTATTTTAGTGCTAATTTTCTTGTAAGTGCAAGGGGAATATAGCAGGCTTTAAGCGATAGTCAAATGTTTTAAGAACTGGTTACTATGGGGAGCATTCCATTCTCTTTGCATGTCCAGGACATAAGAAAACGAATAACGAAAATACCCATTTGAGAAAAGGTATGTATTCGAACTTTCAAACAAATAACAAGGAATATCTCGGAAATGGTTCACTCCACAAAAAAATGTATGTGACATAAATTGTGTGTTTTAACGAGACCTACATCTTTTGTGTAGCAAAGGTTTATCTATCTCTTACGGTTTACTAGTTATGCAAAAGACATTCAGAATGAAGAGGACTTTTGGGGACATTTTCCAGAAAATTACAGCAGCAGCAGCATACGTTTATACTGTCAATAGTGAGCAGCTGATTTGTTACTGCAACCTTGCTATGAATGCTGCTATGGGGTGTCACTGGCATTGGAATTTGTTTGCTGAAACGAACTATTCCCCAAAACGTTTCTTGCAGCTGTAAACTTCTAGTAACATAAAATGTCATCCATTTATGTGCATTTAAGAAACAGATAACTGGTAACTAGCAATTTTTGCGGAAATATTTCTGACGCCGCCTATAACAATTCAGTTTTATTTTCAGTGCTGTAGATAATCACAACTTTGGTAGCAGTTTAAAGAGTGGTACATTTTGCCTTGCAAAACATTTTCTCTGGTAGAGATTATTATCAGAATGCGGCTTCTTTATTAAAACAAAGAGATTAACGTTCTAAAGCTAACAGGGCGCGTTTATTTGGCAAATCAGTGATTACGTAAAATGCAGTGGTAAACCTTTGTATGTACGCGAATTAATTAACTGGACCGTCATCAGGATAGTGAGCTACGTTTTTCTGACTCGTATTGATGGAAATTAGAATCGCTGTACGCAATGGCCCACAGGGAAATTCGCTTTGATCCGTTCTCTGCAAGCGGAGCTATTGAACAAAACGAAGCGGCAGAACATTTTTCAATGGCAAGTGTAACAAAAATATCGCGAATATCCCATGTAGGCCATCTAACGAAAAATGTTCAAAAGCTTTTGATGTCGATTACACTGTCTTGTGGTTAAAGGGAACTCTTAAAATCTCAAATGAAGTATGAATTTTCTTCCTTTCAGTGATTCAAGATGACTAGTTGAACGTCACATTAAAGCTATAACATAGTTCACTTATGTATAATGCGGAACATCAGGGATGAAAGAGGAAATATAATAAAGACGACTGATACCCTACATGTATCGTGAATAAACATACATTCGCGAATTAATACACACGTGGCTACGTTGTCCAGTATTGTCTAATCAGGCGAAAAAAAGAAGAAGAATGCATTAGGTGTCGACTAATCAGAGTCGTGATTCAGTGAAAAATTATCGCGTTTTAATTATCCCTGTGTGCGACGATTTCATTAATGTATTACTTTTTTCGTTAACCCTAATCAAGTTGGAGAACCTCTTTTGCAGCTAATTTGAGTTAATGCTAAACAAGTTAAGTAAACTTGTGTATAGTTATTCCAAAACTTTTGTATTTTATTCTCCTGTAGTAAGCTTTTAACCTCTTATTTTGAGGTTAGACATTCTCATTTCACTGTTACTAGGTTTCGAGGTGCTTTTTGGAACTTTTAAGCAAACCCAGAGGCCGTGGAATATTGTTACATGCTGGGTAGAGGCCTAAAGGTTCACATGAAAAATTAAATTAATTTTTAGTACCCAGCACATACATTGAGGGGACCTATACTCACTTGGCCGCGGAGGAAACGTGGTGTGGAAGTTAAGAGGAAGGCGTGGTTTTTCACTGTACAAAATCCATAACACAAATCTATTTATACATTCCTAGATTTTTTTCCCAACCGTTTGGGGTTCCGACATCATTAAATATAAAAGGTAAGGGGAGATGTCTACCGATCCAAAAGCCGGCTTGCACGCGCGATCCGCTTCTCTCGGATTACTCAGCAAGACAGATGCTATATTCCCATCACTCGTGGCTAGCAAGAACTCCCAGCCAGGAGTGACGTCATCCCAGTCAACATCAAAGTAAATAATATGTCTGGTAATGACAATACAAAACAACAATATGTTCTGATAATAATGAAATTATTAATACGCCACAATATTCAAAATAACGAAAACTGATAACCACTCAGTTTCAAAGGAACCTACCACAGTGGGGATGTGTTAGAGGCACGATTTTAAAAAACTGTATAGCTTCCTCTTAATGTAGCATTCGAGCTGTGCATTGCAGGGGTGTTTCCACTTGAAAGTGATACCAGTTCCAAGCACACAACAGAATAATCTCTTCCATTGGCAGCCAATGTGTGCGAGATTACAGAAATATTGTAGTACTGAACTAAGATACTTCGGATAATTGGGAACATAACTCTATAAAGACACGCATGTAGCGGTCATGCTTATAAGATGGTAGGTGATAGATTTCAGGAAAACCGGTAATGTGTTATAAGTCGGGCATAAAAACGTTCATTGTGGAATACTTCAAAAGTTGGATTTCTTGCGACTATCATACAGGTGTAAATAAACATATGTTACAAGGCATGGTAGTAGGTAGATGGGTACCATGTGATAATATTTTGTTAATAAACTTATGTTTAGAAATGCCTTGTTTACATGGCAGTGTCTCTAAAATGTTTAGGTGGACGTAGACAGTACGGATTACAAAAGACAGGAAAAAATTTAAACAGAAAACTGAGATACTGTAAATAAACAGATAATATTTTAAACAGACACTAAAGGTGCGCAAAATGGCTACCACCAACTTCAATACCTTGTGTACATCGCCTGATTATGTGATATCTTGAAAGAGTTCAAACTCTGTGTTCGGCATGTCCGCGGACATCCACAGGGTGTTTGTTAGAACGGGAGCTGCCTGCTTCATTTAAATGTCTCTCCCATCTTGGAAACATGGTGTGGGCTTCGCGACGACTGTTGGGGTAATGTTGTTTATAGAGCCGACATGTTTCTCTTGCATTCCTTCTGTGGACTCTGTTTTTGGGCTTCGGGCTAAGTGGACTCAGCATCTCAGAGCGCTTTGCTTTTGTGTTTACAGTCAGCATAGTTCATTCCCATTTGAGATAGCCACTCAAATGAATATTGTAAAATGCATATAATGAAGATCTGCTAGGCATTACATAATAAAGCTAATGCAGTACCACAACTCTCCAACTAATGAATGCGACGTCAAATACTTATCGCTAAGTAAATGGTTTATTTAGCTACAGTCATATCCTTTCCCGTTTCGGAGCTTCTAGGTCGTAAACAGTGTTTCTGGATATGGGTTTATCAACAAAGTATGAGCACATGGTACACATACATCTACCACCGAGATTTATTTACCCTGTGTTTGAAGAGATTATAGTGCATTGTCACTAATAATCAAGAAACCTTCAGATATGGACATTGCAGTTTGTATGAAAATATGTAAATACAGTTCCTGAATTAGTCTGAAAAGGATGTAGATTAAGTAGCTATCTAGATATTGAATGATTTCGTAGAAACTAAGATCAGGAAAAAAAATGACGCATTTTAGCAGTTATATATTTAATTAGGTATAATGATAAGCATTTTTAAGCCTAAATAACGCTCTTTAGTTTCTGTGAATAAACATATGTTACATCTATTTTTTGTTAGGTATCCACAATTTTCTATTTTGTTACTGTCCTAAACTAAAATGTTACAACATTGCCAGATTAATTAGCAAGTAATAATTTTTGCTTAAAATTTTGCTCACATTTAAAAGTATAAATTACTCTTTATTTTTGAGGCATACTTCCTAACTTTTACCAATGTGATTATTGTGACTATGAATCTTTAAAATCTACGGTACAAAATATGCCTTTTTATGGCGCTATTGATCTCCGTTTTGTAAGAGATAAAAGCATGTGTGAAACCATTGAAGCAAGTTACGAATCAGGCCATTACTGATTTCCGTGCCGTAATGTTTTCTAAAACAAAAACGAACTGAAGATTTATGTCCATATTCCGTGGAATTGCCCTTATTAAACGACTCCTCAATACATATCAAAATAGTGTACCGTCTGAATGTAATTTATTTACGAGTGTGTCGAATGGCTCAAGTGATTTTATAAAATGCAAAATAGCTTTATTTCGTTAAAAGTACCTTAAAAACTGTCAGCTAATACCCCTTTGTATGCTTTGGTGTTACAGTGGTAATTTATTTTCGTTTGGTTGGGAACGGCATATACTAGCAAATAACCAGATCCAATATGATCGAGACAAACGGTAGCTACGTAGGTAGGTGGGTGATGGGTGGGTGGGCACTTTTATTTCTGTAGAGTCTTATAGGTAGAGTGGATTTGCTGACAGAACATTCAAACTCATCTTTTAAAATCAATCGCTGTGAAAGTTTTGACGTCATCAGCTAAACTGTTGAACATGTTTAATGATGTAATTTCATAACCCTTTTGGGTTTTATTATATTTAGATTTTTTGAAGTAGATATTGTTGTTCTTGTAGGATGTCGTCTTCCGTGATCTTGGGGTACCATCTAGCCTCTAGTTCCCGAGGTCGCGGGTTAAAACTCGGCGGAGGGCGATGGATTTCTTTTAGCATGGCTTCGGAAGGGAGGTAAAGCCGGTGGTCCCGTGTCGTAATTTACGGCACGTAAAAGAACCTCAAGCCTGATAAAGAGGCATCTGAGCAAAATTTCCGGTCTTTCACATCCCAATATAGCATGGGACGCTAAGGACCATAGAAGTTAAAGAGCGTCCATAAATAAGGCTCAGTTTCATTTTCCTTGTAGGATAACTATGAACGCAAGTACATTTAATATAGTTGTGCACGTTCCTTTTAAGATAAAGGCAATTTAAAACATAAATACATAGAAATGTAAGCACATCTAACTGCTTGAGAAGTGGTTTGCAATGTTCTTTTACTGAGACTGCAAATTAATCTGGTCGTTTCTGAAGGACTAAGGATTTTCCCACAAAAAAAAAACATAGTTCAAGTGACTACATATGTGATATAGTATACTTTTAACAAAGATTCTTTACCAATATTAAAGCTTAAAATTCTTAACATATAAAACCTTTGCTTATTTACTACCTATCCAATCTAATACCAAGAGAAAGGTATTCCATGCTATCGGCTTAATGGCTCTTTCGAACAGAACCTAAGCCTACAAAAGTTCGATGAATTGGCAATACTGGTCAGAAGATTGTTGCTAGCTTCTTTTTTTTTTCTAAAACTGGTCATATTGCTACTTTAGCACTAGAAGATAGACGTACCATTACTGCCGATTGGTACGCAAATGTCTCTTTACCGGAAATTTTTAAAACGTTCGTGAAAGACTCCCAAAAGGAAAAATATATTACTTACATCATGTCAGGGCATCGTCGCATACAGCAAAACTAACAATTGAGTTTCTGAATGCCCGTATGTTTTTTGTAATTTCTCAGAAGCATATACACAAGTATTTTCTTTGGGAGTAAGGATGGGAGATGAATTGGAATTGTAGGCCATTGATCATTGTGCGGGTAAAGTTGGCAGACGGCGCCAGTGGCGTATGACCCGATGACGTCGATAAGCTCTCGCCGGCCAACAATTGATGTTCAGGCACTGTCAGAATCAGGCGTCCAGCCGTTGTTCTCTCTATGAGATATGGCAGAGTCACACGCACCCAATCCAGATAGTCCTACGTGACAAAGAGCGCTGGCAGGGATATCATCTCCGCTCTTTATTACGCTTTCTGGGACATTTTGGTTAAAGGGAGCACCTCTTGCAAACTGCAAGATGTGACAATAGAAAATACCGTAAAGCTTCCATCAGTAACGGTACATATCGTGAGCCTACCAGAAAACAGGGAATGGAAATTTAGAATTTCTGAACTTCGGAAATTGTTAACGCTATAAGTGTAGCTATCGTATTAAACAGTAACTTTGTGTGTTATTAAGGGATCACTAGTTAAACTGAAAAATACTTTTTTACAATAATTAAGTGCTTATTTCTGTCGTTCTCTGTCTCTCTCTCTCTCACTCTCTCACCCTTAGAGAGAGAGAGAGAGAGAGAGAGAATGAGAGATGAGAGAGATGATGATCATTCGCTTCCAGACTTTCCCTCCAATATGTTTGAATACCATAATCATAAGTATTTGGCGAGAATTGCAGGAGAGGACATAGGTGTGTTTTGCTTTTACACGACCATCCGTGGTTAGACGCTAAGTGGGAAGAGGGAGCCGAACTAGCTTTCTACAATAACCTTGTTACTAGGGACCCATTCGAAGGTGTCCGGTTTCTTCAACAGTGCCCCACAAGAACTACACCATTGTTTTAACATGGCACACGACAAAGGTAGTTCTTTTGTTTTGTTTGGTTTTGTTGTTTTTTGTGCTCTTTATTTCATGCAAAACATTTTAGAACGTTGTCATCAGTCTAGAGTCATGGTTCGGTTTTAGTAATACCTATTAAAAGCCGTTTTTGATTAAAAAAAATTGCAGATCCTGCATTTGTCTATAGAGCGCTAGGTACTTAAATGAATCATCGTTGATAAACTCCCGGATTTGACAAGATGCCATCATCTGAATGATGGATTAAATCCACGCAGATAGTGGAAAATAAAGTTTAGATAGGATCAAGTTACTGTTTTGGAGCAGTGTTCCATCTCCAGGCTGTGGGTCTACCTTGTCAAAGAGTCACGTTTGGAATCTGCATTTTCATTGCTCTTAGTGTTTTCAAGTTATTAACCTAAAAAAATTATGATGAATATTATTGTCGAAAGTTTCCTTTGTGTAAGAACTTCTAAACAAAAGTTTGTTAATTTATTAAGGACTATCACAATATCTCAAATTTATACCCTGGTCCCATTCAAAATTCTGCAGTTCACCCTCTCACCCCACTTGGGGACCCTGGGGCGCTGCCCCTTTTGTTGTCTTGATGGCCGCTACTTCGCATGAGAATAGAAAAGGTCACCCTTAACTTTATTGATCAATTTAAAAGTTATGGACAATATTCTATATTTTTGCTCACTCTGTATAATGTTTAAATAATGGGAGGAAGGTGTTTATTTTTCCAAAACACGATAACGAAAGTGTATTTGGTCGTCTGTTAAGATAGTCCTAGAAGTTAGCCACCAGGTGCGCTAGTATTAAACCGGTGCATTTTCTCTTTATATGGAGACTGTGCTATGATTATAAATGATATAGGTACAGCAATTTATACATATTCCTTAACTGAATTTAGTGTATCTAACGTATAACTTTAAATTGCTCGTATAATTTCGAGAGGTTTTACTGAAGACTGTTGAATGTGCGCAAAAGCTTTAGCCAACACATCTTGACTCGGCTTATCCTCGTCCGGAAACAAAATTATATTTCGCGTACTTGATACTTAAGTATCTATTAGCATCGGCAACATCGGTTTCTTCAGAAACACAGACTGAAGGTTTTAAGTTTTCCATCTTTCGCATGGGCGAAAAAGACAGGTTAAAGTGCTTCTCTGTAAAAGCTCCATTGGCTACTTGAACAATTCCCCCGAATATGGATCTAAACCACAAAAAGCATACATAACCTTTCAATCGAATGTGATCAAAGCCACATTGATGCTTTAAGGTGATACTTTCGATACGGGTTATACAGCGGAAGGGCACACCTCGCGTACTGCAACCTGCATAGATCTATTGTGACTACCACCCACCAGGAGGAAGGGATGAAGTGAAGGACCACAGGAGGCTACAGCCGTAGACAGATAGACCATAGAGACGCATGAAAGTCTCCTACAGTTCGAAGCTCGAAGACCCGTCGCACTGCGGTAGCTGCTTAGAGAGGGCGATGGACGACCGCCCTGTAGTTTCCACGGGTTACTCTTTGTTTAGAGCAAGCATCCGCGCCATTTGTCCGGCACTGCCCTACGCCATGAAACCGAAGCACACTGCGAAGATGAGAAGGAAATGGAATGAAAGGGAAATTGTGGAAAGGAAATCGTGGTAGATGAGAAATCACCCCAGTATTCGCCTACCGACCAGGGAAAGCCACGAAAAACCCAAGGTCAAAGTGAACGGTCCACGGAAATCAAACGCGAGACTTCCCGAATGCGAGATTCACACATTGCCGCTCGATATACTTTCAGTAAATCTGATTCATTTCCATTACAGTGTTAGTTTCTAACAAACATGCTTCTTTCATAGCAAATTGCCGTTCTTTGCTCTCCCAAGAAAGAGCTTTGTAAATCCCCGTTCGGGTTAAGCATTCAATTGCATATGACATCGGCAAATTTTGGGATGAAAATGTGCCAAAAATAGTGAAGCCAGTGTAATTCTTTACATTATCTTTCCAGTTACTTTTCAGTGAGTCAGTAAAAGCAAAAATAAGTAGTTTTTTACTTCTCCTGTAAAGTTTCAGAATGATTGGCACGTGCAGTATTTGAAGTCGTTTTCAACAGTTTTGCGTAGCTTCTTGCTCACAAATACGGCATTAATTTGTCCCGTTTTGACTAACGGACAAAAAGCATTTCTTTTTATTTAATTTGACAAAAGGGAGAAGAATTGTCCAATCAACTGTTATATGGGAGACCTCTCACATTTCAAATATAGCGATATAACTAGTTTTATTAGTGAACTTTGAATTGTGCCGGCAGTATTTTTGCTAATCGATCAGCAACCAATAATAATTGGTCTATGGTATTCTCTGCATTAACAATGCCAATTTGTCTTGCTGTCGGATAATAAGGTGGCTCTTTTCTCCCGAAAGTGAGAATAGCGTGTTGGTTCCAAGAGTTTATAAATTAAGATGGCACTTTATACGGAAAGTCGCGTTGTTTTGGGTCTCTGTTGATGCATACAAAACAAATATTTCATGAATGTTCTCGTTAATTCATCAGCTTTCACTGATTCATGACTCGTAAATTTCTTGGGCTAAACCTGCAGCTTCGCTCCCGTTATCTCTTAGGGTGACAGGTAACACTTTTGCTCTTCTCCTATCCGTTTTTCGTGTCGTTACCGATTATGTTTTCAAAATCAGAAATAAATTGGCTTTTTTCTGGATTGTTGGAAAAACCAGATTGTGCAAATTTGATGAAATACAAGGTCTGCTTTGATGTTTAAAATGAAAAAATGATGATCGGAAATGACAATAACGATGCATTATACATTAGGGCTTTTAACGTATCAACAATTAATTGAGGAAAATTCGCGCAGCTCCTTAAGCATTCATCCAATTAAACTTTTATATATAATAAAACTTGTTATAAAAATCATGCTATTAAGCTTTTCTTGCGTTTTCTTTTTAATTAAAACTCGGCAATAAATCAAATATTCCTATTTTTTTTCTTAGTGTCCATCATAACCCATGCCTTTGGCTAAAATAATAAAACCATTGAATCGCTTAATCTCTGGGTAGACCTCGTGTAACGTACCAGGTTAAACAGCAATCGATCAACGTTCTTGGTCGAGGAGTGTACATACCGTGACTTTAGAAAGTAATGGTCTCCAGTTTAACAAATTCTAGCAAACTAACATGGACAAATTCTGGTTTTTAATATCCAAGAACACAAATTAAATTAAAGTTCACGTTTTTTCAGATTTGTCACTCAGCATAAGAAATTTTCTCTACCACGTACCTAGTAGGATGAAAAGAAGGTATTTCATTCCACATTCCACTAAAAAAATTCGATATCAATATTTCGCCAGAAATACATGTTTTGAGGCTCCTTAATCCCCCCTAAAAACCTTTTTTTTAAAAAAAAAACACGCGGACTGGGTGTCTGTATGTCTCTAAACAGCATCTCAACAACGAAAAATCACGTAAATACGAGCTTTGTATCTAGCTTCAGCGACTCGAAAGTTTTCAAGAAAATCCCCTCATTCAACAACCGTTTACATGGAACCTTTTTTCGTTATTTATTTTCTAAAAAAATGGCTCTTAAAGCTTTGGATCAAAATATAAACTACGTTTAAAATAATTGCATGACATGAAATGCTAACTTGTTTTTCTGGGAATAGCCTGTGAAGTGCACTTCATTCTGAATGACTCCTGTGCCGTCTTAGTATACAGAAAATGTTTGAATTTTCAAATACTTATGCTTTTCTCAAGTGAAAATTTCATCTCGTGGTCGTACAAAGAACATGAAATTTCAGCCATCATATATCTAGCTATCCGTGTTTTGAAAATCTGACAACCGCTTTAGCATAATGTATCCTTATATCTACAATAATGATGTGTAATAAAGTTTATCTTGGTTAACAAGAGGTACTTAATAAGAGAATGAGCTTTTAAAAGAAGTTTGTAGACGAATGAGTATAGAAGGCCATGTGAACGCAACACATCAGATGCCATGGTAATAATGCTTACATACACAGGCTCACCGACGTTTTTCTATTTTTTTTTCAGGATACCTTAAAACGTTTATTTTCCGTAAAATCCCGAGATCGAAGTTTTGGATGGACTATGCTTCCTCTCTTTCTATATGTAAGCGGTAGGGAAATCAAAAATTGATAGAAAAGGGCATTAAAATGAGATGTTGCATCGTAGTTCGCGTATCATAAGAGAGAAATCAATACAAAATTGTTGCAGTAGCTCATTCAAATGTTTGGTAAATACAACAGGCACATGTGTGAGTTGGTCAATAAATATCGTGGCCATTCTTCTGTGCAGTATGAAACAAAACGGCATTGTAAATAAACAGGCGAGTCGTCATGGCTTATCCTTATTGTTTGCATTCAGTATATGCCAACTAGCATATTATTTCGTTGTTTCCGAAACACAAGAGAGCCAACAGCTACAATACGAGAGTTATGAGATGTACTTTTGAGTAGAACTTTTTACAGTTGTTATGAAGTGTTTTATCTGTTCGCGTAATGTGTGTTTGCCATTTGTTACCGAACAGAATTTCAACTTTGTGATATTTGGTTCACCTCTCGCTAGGGTTCGTGATTTTCATGCAGTTTTATGACAGTAAGTTTGGTACATCATTACGCTGCTTTCTACGTCCATATTCGGTGTTTTTATGCCTTTCACATCATTTGAAGCCGAATAAACAAAACACTGATTTCATCTATCTTTCCCGTATATTTTTAACATCCCGTCATGAAGCCCGGGCTAAGAGTTTTTGTTTAAGAAACTCATAAAAAGAAAGAAAACATATCTCACGTGTTACATTCACATCACTTTTCTACCCATTAATTTCTAAGATTATTCTTACAAAAGCTTGTGTTTCTGTCTACTTCGTGTTTATTGAGATGAATGTTTGCAGAAATAGTTTCATTACGCGATTAATTGTAAGTATAAAGGCGATACAAAAGGCTCAAGCGATAGTCAAATGCTGGAAAAACTGGGTCGTTATATATCTCAAGACACAACTGAAAGACGATTTCCAAAAATGTCCAGGTATCGAAAAATTCAAACAAATAACAATGGATACCTCGAAAATGGCTAATGACAAAAAAAGT
The DNA here is from genome assembly GCA_030765065.1 of Deroplatys truncata. Taxonomy (NCBI): domain Eukaryota; kingdom Metazoa; phylum Arthropoda; class Insecta; order Mantodea; family Mantidae; genus Deroplatys; species Deroplatys truncata. The sequence goes on along the minus strand of CM060975.1, from coordinate 244,133,709 downwards.
GATTTGTAAAAAATGGCGTGTTGGAGATTTGCACTTTTCTGCAGGAAGTTTTTGGCTATGTCTTACGGTTAACCAGCTATACAAAATTCATTCCGAATGAAGAGGAATTCACAGGCCATTTCCAGAAAATTCAAGCTGCAGATTTTATTTGCCGTGTAAATGTCTTAAAAATTTGTATTTTAATCAAAATCGTTAAGTCATTTTGTGAAAATAAAAAATAGCGAACAAATTTACGGTTTTAAAGGCTGGTGCAGGGTGGGGGGATTTTCTTCATGTCGCATTTTTTTAAAATAATGAACACAAATACTAAGCTTTTGAGTTATACAATTCACAGGAGAGCGCTCGCGCGCGCGCACACACACACATGGACGTTTTCTAAAAGGGCCTCTTTTTATCATAGTCGCTCAAAATGCATTTCCGATGAAATCTGGATGTCGAACTTTTTGTTTGAATATAGTACTTTCTCTAACAAATGAAGTTAGGTGGTAAAGAAACTAAAATGATGTAATTGCTAATTGAAAGAGACCAAGTTATGTATGTAGTACATTGGAGAATCACATGTAACACCCACAAATAACCATGTGATTTTGCGAACTATTAAAGAACCTGTGTGCTGTCTATTTAGCGACATTTCAGCTAGTGGGTGAGGGGGCGCTTCCAAGGAGGTAGGGGTTTAGCTATTAGAAGCAGGAAATGTACACTTGGTACGAGGCAACTGAGAGGTAAAGACGTGCGATAGTAAAAGACTGTTGGTGTTTTCCACTGTACGCGGCGCGCGCGGCAGGAGTTCAGCATATTGTGTACCCCTCCTATCAGCTAAAGCTTTACGCTAGAATTAGCTACCCACTCACTAGCTAAAATTTCACCGAACAAATAGTAACTGTCATGATTAAGCTTTTCCGGTTTAAAGTTTGTTTGACATCAAAACAACTACTAATGACAACACGGTTTGTGTGTGGGGGAAGGGGGGACTAATCTCAAAAACCACGCAACCGATTTTAATAATTCTTCCATCATTGAGAAGCCCTACTCTTTCTGACGGACATGGGCTATAGAACACCTAATTTCAATTAGTAAATTACTTAAGTACTAAAAAGAATTTAGAAAACCTTCGTTGAAAATGCCTTGGAGTAGAAAATAGTTGTCCTGCTTTGCAAAGAATGCGTGGTAAAAACAAAGCCTGTTTACATTTTATTCTCAGCAATAAATATATTATATATATGCAAACAGAAGATAGAGCCTAAAAAGCGGCAATCGATCCTGTCTTCAACGTATTTTATATTTGGTTAATTGCTATGTGTGGATGTGTATGTAATAAACGCACCGAGTTTCTGATAACCCTCATGTATAAAAGTTTTGCTTTATTCCCGTTGTACTTATTTTGTAATCAAGTGTATGCCAAATAATTGTATAAAAAGAGAAAATTGCCAACATCAGAAAATACGAGTAAGTGAACCAATATTTTATATCAACATCTGAAAATTATTTTTCTCGATGGTCGCAGACTGAGTGTCTCTTCCAAAGAAATTAACTTGCTCTGGGAGCGTAATCTTATATTCACCAGCTTTACCTCTATTTCATTGCATATGTTAAGGGTTTCTGTAGTATGGTTTAACATAGCTTTTATGCTATTAAATAACTACGGGTCCAAAGAGAAGGTACAAAGGTTTAAGCTTCACCTACTGTAGTTATGTAAAAAATACCATTTCGACCGATAATTCTTCAGGCTATGCAGCAGTTGCAGAACTTGGAGGACTGTTGCGTGGAGGTTAAGGAAGTCAGATTTTTCCGCCGATGTTTCACATTCTTTTGCTTGTATATCAGGGAATTTTTCATCCGTTATTAGGAATAGCTGGTTCTGTACAAGGTTACAACTATAAGGGATAAAGGGGAGAATTAACCATAAAACTCCTAGATCCTTGTAAATCATTTTATAAAGAATAGGGGGAGGTAAATAGCATTAATTAATTCCTCATTGCAGTATAAAAAGCTAACCGTGCAACATCCTATAAGCCGCTAGTTACGTATACAAGTTATATTAAGTAAGTTTTGTTTCATTAAAATTTCCCAAAATATCCGCTGCAGTGTAGCTTCTAACACTGAAATGTTAGGTTTATTTGCTTGTAATCGTCACGAAATTGACAGAAAATAAGTTTTATAAATAGCCTGTGTTCTGAAGTACAAAGTGTGTGAAGATAGTCATCTGCTGTTTCACATCCGAATTTTAAGATGATGTTTTTGTGAAATTTAGAAAATCTAATGGTTGTTCCCTGTCTGGTATTTGTACTAGTACAACAATAACAATATTACTTTTGCTTAGTTTCAAACTTCTCTCTGGTTTTTTAAATGTTCCATATGATGCACCTTTGCAGGAAAAGAAATCATTTACTTATTTAAACAAACTTATTAAGTAATCTATTTTGTGATTGAAACAATATTTTTTATGAAAATTCTATCTTTGCTTTAAGAAAGGTAATATCACACATCTTACCCATAATTTGAAACAGAAGTAAAGAAATTTACCTTGCGGGGTATTTTGAGTATGGCGTAATGCTGGGGGAAGAAAAAGGGCAGTGTGTTACGTTTTACTTGTATTAACCATTGTCTTGTCAATTTTAAAGGTTGCGTGTTTGTGGCTTAAATGCAAAAGGCTGAGTATTCTCTTAAAATTTTAATTACATCGCGTTTTATTAAGAAATAAATTAAATATTATTTTTCATTAATTTTTGTTCTGCTTTGCCAATCACGTTGGATTCCCAAAGATAGTGCAGCATTGCAGTTCCATATTCAGCGACCTGAAAGGGAGCACTGCGTTTCTTGCAGGTTCATGTTCTTTCTTCACAAGAATGATCAATTGCTTTCCTTCTACAGTGTCGTATTTCTCCAGCATTTCCTCTCCAACCATCTTTTTGCTGCGTTTCCTCTCATTCGTCCCACGTGCCTGTTTCAAATCCTCTTAGCCATCCTTTTCTCTCCCGTTCTTTGGTATATATCCTACTCATCTTGACCTCAATATCTTAATCTCCGTCGCTTGTCGTATGCCTCTTCAATCTTCTTGCTCGTTACAAGTCTTCTTACTCGCAGACTGCCTTTTCGTGATCCTGGATGACAGAAAAGTGCCAGAGATTTAAGGCAAACAATTACAATAGGTGTGCCTTTCTCCGCTCATGCGGAAATGGCATATACTATCACTTTTTATGTAAGGTAGACTGTTCGAAAAAAACTTATTTTGTAACAACCAAATAACTTTCTTTCACAGATATTCCTTATATACTTGGCAATAAATGCTTGCTCATAAAATGTTTTCAAATTAGGTAATATGAATTTCCTTGCATACACGAACCGAAAACAAAATTCGGTTATTTAATTAGATACTCCCTTTAAAAAAAGCAATGATCCGATTACGCTGCATTCAGATCGTACGATAGTTGTATTGTCCTCGCTTGTATTTCTACTCACAGTTGCTTGTCTAAATAGGCATGCGCGTTGTTACAAATTTTGCATGTCATGATGGTAATTGTTCAAAGTGGAAGTCCTTTGTGAGGCACCTCGTTCAAATCTTCGTGCCTGTAGGTGCTGTTTTTCCCCTTAGATAAATGCTACAGTTGAAATTACTTCAGAGCTCCAGAACTAATGAATAGTCCTTAAAACCTTAAGAGTTATTACCTACACTCAAATTTGGGGGGCTTTTTTATATGAAGTGAAAGATGCAGTTTCTCCTCATATATAAAAAGAAGCGGCCTTAATAAGTATACGCTTGTTTATTTCCCTACCGCGTGCATTATAGGCAGAGAAGGTATTGCATTCCATGAAAAAAATTATACGAGGGCGGATCGAAAAGTAACGCACAATACTTTTTTTCTGCCTTGGTATTGCAACTGGAATGTTGCAATTTCACACAGATATAGTTTGAAGTTTTCACTACACAGGGTATTTTTGTCTCATGTGCAGCTCTAGCGAGAGAAGCGTCAAATACGCAACAAAGATGGCGCGCATGTTACTGTCGTCCACATGTGAAGAGCAGAGAGGTGTGGTTCGATATTTGTGGGCCAAAGGGCATAAACCGAGTGATATTCACAGGGATATGCGTGGTGTGTATGGGGATGATTGTATGGACCGTAGCAATGTCTCCAGGTGGTATGCATTCTTCCTAGAAGGCCGTGTGAACCTTAATTATTCGCCACGCTTCGGGAGATCGGTAACAATTGCAACCCCCAGAATGTTAGAGGCATTGAGACGGTAATTTTGAACGACCGGCGTGTGCAACTGCGAACCTTATCGCAACAGTTTAACATTTCCTATGATGCAGTGTACGATATTGTTCGTGACACGTTGAAATTTCGTAAAGTTAGTGCTCGCTGGGTGCCTATGACAGACAACTACAAGGGCCAGCGAATGTTGAGCTTGGATCACCTAACGCGGTACACCGCAGAAGGGCATGGCTTTCTGAAAGGAATCGTCACTGGTGATGAGTCCGTGGGCACACCATTACATGCCCGACACCAAGCAGGCAAGTATGGAGTGGAAACATACTGGTTCCACAGTGAGGAAAAAATTCAAAGTGACTCAATCTGTTAGGAAAGTGCTTCTGACGTGTTCTGGATATGCATGGTATTGTATTGGTGGACTTTGCTGAACACGGGACCACTGTGACTGCTGCAGCCTACTTTGGTGAAATTGCGCCGTGCCCTTCGTGACAAACGCCACAGCATGAATGCTGACGATGTCAAAATTCTTCATGGCATTGCTCGCCCCCCATGTTGCTGCTGCTGTTCGTCAGAAAATCACCAAATTTGGTTGGGAGGTGCTCCAGCATCCACCATACAGTCCGGACCTTGCACTTTCGGACTTTCATCTGTTTGGTCCCATGAAGAAATTCCTGTTCGGCCAACGCTTTGCGACATACGGAGGTGAAATCAGCAGTCCGCAGATGGTTATACTCCAAGGAAACGGACGTCTACGAACAGGACATATTGAAACTGGTATCACGATGGGAGAAATATGTTGAGAATCTTGGTGACTATGTCGAAAAGTAGAAAAAGGTGTAAGTTCATTTGTGATTTTTGTTTTGTTTTAACCATTAAACCTTTTTTGTAAAAAAATATTGTGCGTTACTTTTTGATCCGCCCTTGTATATTGAGATTTTAACGAAATAATGTTTTGAGGCCCCCTGAATAAAAAAAAGTATTTTTAGAAAAGGATCCTTATGTGCGTCTGTGAAAAGCATAGTTTCAAAAGCGAAAATCAGATAAATACAAACATGGTATTTAAGTTTAGTATCTTCCAAAGATGCGACACAAAGGTTTTCAAGAAAATCTCCCAATTCTAAATTGCCCTTGTATTGTAAGGGGACGTATACCCAATAGAGTATTCAAATACTAGGAATAACCAATAATCTAAATAATATTGAGAAATAGTTTTACTGTAAAATAACTTGTACCACAGAATGTAATTAAGGTGAAAGCAAGCATGTAAGGAACAGTGTAATTAGTAACTACCAGACGAGCGAGCAACAGGGTTAAAGTCCACAGGCACATACACGCAAATGCATACAGGGTTTAGGCAAAGTCACAGAAAATAAAAAGAGAGGTCCGAGATTAGAGTGAGACAGAAATAGTTGTCCAATTACTGGAATACAAGGGAGTTGGAAAAACAGAAAGAGAAACGAGAGTTGTAAGGTGAGACGGAGATAGTGGGTTTTACCAGAGAAGTCAAAGGGAAGCGTGACTCCTAAAATTGGAACATTTTATTTTCATAGCACGCTGAGTAGATAGCCAATGAGAATAGTTGTTACATATAAAGGCGGAATTCTAGCGTCATAGTAGGAGGTTATAAAAAGAGGAAGTAGCCCCAAGTTACACACTCTCAGATTTTACTCTCACGAAGCACTACATGTGAGTCAGGCAGAAGATTTTGTACGTGTATCTGGGTGAGAAAATATTGTGTGACGCAGTTAGATAGGTCCACGTAAATAATTCATAGCAGCGGAAAGATTACACGTACAGCCTCTGCATCACTTTGTGCTAAGCAAGGGAAAGTTGCTAGCCGCCTCAATGGGCATTATATTGTGAATAAATTAAACTGTTTAAGGGAAAGTCAGTTTGTTACTTGCCTTCATCTACATAAAATCATGAGAAATATCAAGCTAGCTAGGATAGGAATTTCTCCTCAGCCTTACGACAAGCAGCCCGACAGAGAACTTCAAGGAATTTGAAGATCCGAGACAACCTCTACGTGATAGCACATGGTACCCACTTGAGTGTACATCCCCGCTACAATATGCAAACTTTTTCGAAATATTTTATTTTCTCAAAAATAGCTCTTAACGATTTTGATAAAAATACCACATGTTAGAGATATTTACATGGAAAATAAAATATATCTTGAACCTTCCGGAAATCGCCTATGAACTCCTCTTTATATAATCTTGTATAACTGATAAAGTTAAGGGGCACATGAAAACCTACTACACAAAAAATGTAGATATCTTTAAAACACAATTTATTTCAAATGTTTTGTAGTATCAGGCCATTTCCAAGATATCCCTTATTAATGATTCGAATTGTTCAATACATTGTCATTCTTTTAAAGCTCTGTCGACATTCTTTGTTTCTTGCGATTGTATGGAAACCGTACGGAATTTTAAGGTCATCCATCATATAGCGTGCAGTTCTTAAACATTTGAATATCGTTATTCCCTTTGTATCTATAGCGAATGTGTAATGTAGGTATTTCTGTAAACGCTTATCTCGATTAAAATGAAATAATAGAAAACTAAACTTTCATAAGAATAATTTGTATATCCATTGATAAACAACAGAGGTAGAGAAAGTCGTGTGAATGTAGTAACAGATCAGATTTATGTATTCTAAAACGTATGCATTTATTGTAGCAGGACCGCTAGTGGCATCATACTAATCTAGGAGATTCCTTAATGTCTTGGTTACTCTTAATGGTAATGCTTACGTTGATTTAATTTGGTTAAACACAGAACGTAAGGGGTACCCAGGCACTCCTATATACCCTAGCACACTCCTCGAGATGTTAAAGAATGTTATTCAATGACAATAAACGTAAACAAACAAAAGCACGTATTTGTAGCCAAGATGTAGACGATCAACAAATATGCCTGACACATCTAGTGCTTATTAAGGCGGAAAGGGTATTGTACGTCACACAGGCACAATCTGACCACATTTGCACAGTGTTACAGATTTATAAAAGATATCAAACTGAAATTTTGCGGACATGTAAAAAAACTGTTTTGTGAATAACTCCTAGGCGTTTCATGATCCTTTTTGAATTATTTTATATTTTATAAATATATTCATTTGGTATAAATTATAATTATAAGCCAATGTACCATTCTATTCAGGAACGTTTTTTACTGAATATATTAAATGGATATTCTTCAAACTTATACATAAAATTCACCAAACCACCACCAACATACGGTAGTAAAATGTGTATGTTTTAAAAATTATAAGCCAAGATAAAATATTTTTCTAGGAATTCAAATTTTAATAAAAAAAGTCATAAAAAGTTAAATTAAGAGAACATTTTTTATTGGCACTATAAATTTACTACCAGTTGAAGATATGTACGAGCTTAAGCTTCATGCAAAATTTCATGCTTCTAGCTCTGTTTATTCTTGAGAAATATGTTCCTAAAAATGAAAAACAGCTAATTTGCAGAAAACAGCAAAGTTAGACAAAGTATCTGATTCACCAAATTGAATTCTAATTGGAGTGTTAGTACATTACAGCATCATAGTCATCCTGATCTAGCTACTCAATATCTTCTTTCTGCTTTTTAATGCTTCTCTTTCTGGATCTGGCTACTTTACTCATCTGTAGGTCATCTTTTTCAACTTCGTTCACCCGTTGCTGATCAATTTTCCTCAGTGCAGCCAAGTTGCTCCATAACTTGTAACCTGCTGTTAACTCCATTACCGATGGAGGGCGCCACGAAATTGTACATCATTTTCAGCCAGGTGTCCGGATACTTTTGATCACGTAGTGTATGTCGATCAGGTAGGCTAGTTGCGACAACCAAGATGGATTTTTGAAAAGCTCAGCATACTCAGAATTGGCTGATTGAAAAAACAAAAGAGCTTCAGATCTCAGCTCAAACAATCTGGCAACACTTTACCGCGCGAAAGCCAACGGACTTCGGTATGCAAGAGGAGTGATTTGTGTAATGCTCCCATTTCTTCACAAAGTGAAGCAAATAGTCAGGTTTGTAATGGTCCACTTTTAACTAAGTTAAGCATTTTAATAGCAGTGTTGGGAACTTCTTGTAATTGATGTGGTTTTTTTTTTTTTTTTTTTTTTTTTTTGCCCATCACTACATATGGCGATACATTTTTTCCAGTCAATTTCAGAATTTTGTGTAGCATCAATAAAAGTGTCATATGAACACTTTCCGGTAGTGTGACCAGCTAAACGTTTGCAACACAGAATATCCTATTTTATTGATCCTTCTGATTCATATCTTACAAAACATAAAAACTGTGCACAGTGCGCCACATGATTAGATTCGTCAAATTGAATTGATATAAATTCACTCTTTCTCATTTTTTCTATTAACTGTTCGCGTACTTTCCAGCCATTTCTTCGCTCCTTCTGGAGACTGTATTATTTGATAATGGTATTGCATTTTAATTTATTTGCATCCTCAGCGCTCAATACTGTTGACCCATATCGATTGCAGAGGGAGGTAATGTTTCAGTAATAGTGTGTGACTTACATGTGTTAGCTACTCTTAATGAAACAAGATAAGAAGCATGGAGGGATTTCTGGTTAACATTATTGGCCTGTGTAATTGTAGTCTTCTGACTGTTGAGAATGTCCCGCTTCCTCCGAAAGAAGTCTACAGGTTTGTCCTTCAGAGATGGATGTTTTGTAGCAAGATGCCTGATGAGCTTAGAAGGTTTCATACTCTCCAGTGCTAATACTTCACAACATATAACACATTGTGGTCGATCACCCAAGACCGAAAAACCAAATTGGAAATAGGTTTCAAAATATTTACGAGATTTTGATCTTGAGAGGACTGCTGTATCCATGTCCGTTCTTGTTAAGAATGCATAACTAACTTTTACATTATAATTATTTTGACCAGTTATCCAGCAATACAACAATGGATAATGAGACTGACTAAATACATTATGGTATATAATGTCACATTGTTGAATTGTGCGCGCGAACTTGCAAATTAATTATTATTAAGCAGTGAATTGAATGGAGGGGGTCGCTAATAATTTAATTATCGAAAAGAGGGTCGTGTGTACAAAACGTTAGGGAACCGCTGCGTTGGGGTCTTGAGTACGTCCATGTAAACATTTCGACAGCACACTTGGATTAGCAAGATCCCTGTGAACGGACTTTATAGCTTCCTTTACAGAGATTGGAAGAGGATGTTTGTGGCGGTATTCTTTTCCACATTCCTTGGCAACATTATACTTGGACTTGAGTCACTGCCTTTAGGACAAAGTTCATGTTGAGGAGCAGCATCTATAGAAATCCTATGGAACAATGTAGACCACACTGCTTTTTTCATTTCATCAATACTTCCAACATTTCTTCTTGTAGCTAATCCATAATAACTTGTAAGGCCATTTATTTCCTTTTTTGTTAGTCGACTTGGTCCACTAATTCCCTTACCTTCTGATTTTTGCTGATGTGGTTTTTTGCCACTCAAGTCTTTACACAACTTCCTTAGTCTAGAGCTCATTCTTTTTTGGGCAGCCCTATACACTCTATTTTTTCTATATTTACATTCTCATAAGGCCTATCCTGCACAACTTTTAAATATCCTTTGGAATCCGTATCCCCTAACTGTCCAACATCAAATCACGAGCCGCCTCTGACCGCTGAAGATATTCAGCACTCCCTCACACTCCATTCTCCCAATATAACCTTCAACATGTTTTACATATTGGTGCTCAGTCTTACCAATGGCACAACCATGACAAGCATTCAGTGTGTGTTCCTGGGTCCAATGCAGTTGCAGTTTCAACTCCATTCAGTGAGCTATGTCCCCTCCTTTGCCAACTTCCATCAAAGACAGCAACTATGTTGTGACTTTCATTTTGTAATCCTGCTTCATCAGCTGCTTTTATCACTGAGTTTTCACTAAGAATACAAAGTGCCTCATTCAATGCATTATTATACCTATCAAATCTCACTGGAGGTTGTGGCAGATCCATCATAGAACATAATGTGGTTGCTGGTTTACTACCTTTATCCATTCAACGCATGGCATAAGCAAAACGAATGTTTGTGTCAATACTTGCTCTTTGACTTTGCTGAGCTTTACAGACACTGTACACTAATTGCAACTTACATACCAAACCCTTTCTGCTATTTACATCCTCAAAAATATCAACACTATTTTCACTGTCACGATATTTGTACTTCACCATACTTTTTATAAAATTAGACAGAAGACAAATATTTACAATAAGGTTGTCATCGTTATTTACACTGTTTAAATCACTGCTGTCACTTACTCCCTGATCATCAAGATAAACTAATTTTGTTTTTAAGCACTTGGTGCAGTTGACCTAACCTATTTTGTAGCACATGGTTCTGCTACCACATGTTTTTCAACCGAAGAGTTATACATTTATTTCCCTGGAACTTTCGCTTATTGTTTAATGCCTTTGCTCTCGGCATGGCTATCTACAAGAAGAGAAATAGCAAAAAAAAAAAAAAACAAAAAAAACTACAACTACTGCTTTTTTCAAGAAAATAAGTGAGGTTTTGAAAATGTTCAAAATGGTCTTAATTCTATAATTCCGTTATCTTTACTAGGGGAAAACTGCAACGTTTAACATAAGTGAACGTTTATGTTAATTATTCTAACATGATCTTTCCCCTATCTTATAACTAATGACTTAATGTGGATTTTGTTATTCGTTGATCAGCCAAGGAAGTAACGAGAACAAGAAACAACATGAGTAGACTCGCATGGACCAAGTGTGCTGCAACTAGCTGAATGGACTCAGATGTTTAGGGTGGTATTTCCCAATTCTTGTCAGAATGCTCCACTGAATTCTCACCGCAACTAGAAGCTTTTCTGCGGATTTGGGCGCGTCTTTGAAGCAACTAACTGCCTAGACTGCACGGTGTGGCGACGTAAAACCCACAAACGAGAATGTAGAATTTCTCTCCGTCTTGGTAAACACGGTTAATGCGGCCAGGTTGTTAGCAAGAGCTGAAATAAAATTGAAATAACATAGGTATTGTTTATTTGGTTTTAATTGCTTCTGGTACAGATTCCATTTATTTAAAACATGTGGCAAACAACGGTTTAATCAGGTAGTAATCCATTATATATTTTTCTCTCCCTAGCACACGCATGCAGTCATAAATGGAATATTTCGATAGCGTAATGAAGGGTTTGAACATATAATTGAATATATATTCCGGGTTTGACTACAAATGGTTATCGGATGCGTTGGATGTTCACAATAACAAAATAAATATGCGAAGCAAGTCGATATAGCATATAAAATTTGTTGATTGGGTCTAGTTGCTTAATTACATTACGTCCTTTTAGCGCTAATTATTCAGCCTTTGGATTTCTTTTTCGTTGTTGGGAAACAAAATGTTGTTAATACTGGTCATTTTAGCTTTGCCTTTTTTTCTCGTTAAAATCTAAACACTCAGTACATTTAAAGGTATAAACTTTTATGAATATGTAAATAATACACATGCAGAGTTAAACATACAGTTTATAGATCACATGTGCACCCGTTTGAAGGATTTTTTTTTCGAAATGGAATTTTCTGCTCTAACAAAATGTTCCTCTCGGTGAACGAATTAATGTAATTTATTGAAGCTAGGATAGCGTATAGTGTGGCTGTCAAGTTACTTTTAAATGTAGTGGCATTTTGTAATATCGCGGGCTTCTCTGTCTCTCTCTAGGGCACGGGGTTTGTGAGAAACTATTTCTCATCACATATTATAGCAGCTACGATTTAGATAATACTGTAAAAAGTGTAACGCAAACTGGTTAGGTACTCAGCCAAATTGCTGTTAGAACACATTTGTCTAGCTGCACCTCTACACTTCTAGTAAATTAAAACTATCTAGTGTTCTAGTACACTTCTATAATTCTTTAACTGAAAACTTCATCACGCTTAGCAACTAAATATATGAAAGTTATTAAATGCGACAAAATCAGTGTAATTTTTAACGTTTCAAAAATAGTATCCGCGCTGACATTTAAATTGGTGTATTACGTAATTTGGACGAGACAGTAAAGCTAGGATACGGGATATGAAAATTAAGACTTCAAACATTAAAATAAACACGAAAACAAAAATTGCTACTTTTAAAATAATTCACCTAAATTTCCAGAAAGATTATTGAAAGATAAATTTGATGCATCTCTGGGACCCTATACTGAAACAACAATTCCGTAATTTATGTGACAGTCTACTGATCTTTCATCATATAAAATATGACTTATGACATAACACGATATTTCCCAAAGCAATTAGGGCCAAAAGCAAACTCTTTGAATGTTCATAACAATACAGGTGTGACAAAAATATCTTCCTTCCAGAAACTAAGGAATAGGCAATATACACTGCTTCACCTGGTAAAAAAATACAAATGAAAATAGATGAACTGGCGTTCAGAAGGCAAGCGGTGGAGGGATTCCAAATGTATGTGCGTAGCACCTTTTCACCATTCCTAAGGTCGGCAGAAATAAACGTCCGTTTATTTTAAATTAGCTAAAACTTTGCCTTATTGATTAAATACAAGTAGCAAATTTGCATTCACTGCCGCGTTCATAATCACAGCATCTCGGGTAAGAATGCAAATTTTAAATACCTTGTGTTATGAATAATTAACATGCAAAACATCTTTCTTTTACAAGACAAAGTTTGCGTTACAGTAAATTATGTTGAATCACTAGAAGAGCAATCATATGCGCAGTATCACTTTGCTAATAAGTAGATCATTGTGCATTCCCTTCATCATTTAGTTTAAAACTATTGCAGTAATAATTATAGTGAATGCAAGGGCAAACGTATCAGGGACCGTATTGCTCACTAAACAAACATTAGAAGTAAAGCTGAACAATTTCTAGTGTTTGATAGACAAATTAACGCTAAAAATAATAATTTACATCGGATTGGATTTTAAATACCACGATCTGAAGTTACACTTACAGAATAAAATAAAAATAAATGGTACAGGAAGGCGGCTACTCAACTACGGCAATCTATATAGCATCATAATGACTATGTATACATACAAGGAACAGCCGTAAGTTCCATAACCCAAAGTCCACATTCCGCCAAATCTTATTAGCAACAAGATTGATGATACCTGGCATATACTGACTCGAGTGAACCAACAACCTGCAATAACCAACGTGATATGACCAAGAAGTTAAAGCAATTTAAACAAAAACTATATATATTGTAAACATTTGAATTTCACGTACAAAATAAGGTATTATGGAAGCGTAAAAATAAATGACATAATTTCCCTCTCTTATAAGATAAAATATGAACAAGATATTTATTTTAATTGCGATATCATAATTTGTGTATCAGAATTATGTTTATATTAAATTGACGCGTTCCTGACAAAAATATTTTTCGGAATGATCCAAAAACAGTCTGTGATGTGGTTTCTACCCTTTAAGCAGTTTTCTCTGCTGAAAGTAGCGCTAAGTTGAAGTTACAAACTTAATCAAAAGCAGTCAAATACAACATAGTCTTCCCATTAAGTACAACATATTTGTTATTAAAATAAAATCCTCGATTTAAAATAATTACTAGAAAAACAATTATAAATGTTTGATATTTGGAAAACGACTTCATATAAGCTGCAATATACATTTCATGAGACTGATTATATTTTAATGATACTAAAACATACATGACCAAACTTTATTTCTGATTACTTAAGGATTTAGTAGTTGAGGGTCCCAGTAGCTTGAACATTTAATGTCAAGATAAGAGATTTCAGTCCACTTAAGTCTTACTCGTATATTTGAGCCAAAAGAGTGGTGCACGTGCCTATGTGTTCCACCAAGAATCCTATTTCCCAATGATGTGAGGGGTGGGAGAGTATGAGCCAACGCAGTAAGAGGGTGTGAGTAATGAAATGTCTGTATGTGGATTGGAGCAGTTAGTCGTGCTAAATGATGCGGAATGTCCGTTTAATGGCTCTCCGGTCATTTACTAAGAGCATTTAATCTAGCGACCGCATGCTGAAGTGGGCCGACTCCGGGCAGTTAATTGTGAAAAAATGACCACCTCTCACATAAATCCGTCTTAAACATTTCCGCAACAGTGTGCTTGTTGATGCTTCACAAACCCCTTTATTATAACTTCAGCAGTCTTTGTTGACACGAGGACGCTAAACATATTTTATATCGATGGTCATAAAAACATGTATTGCTATTTAGTGGAGCATTACTTCACTTGTAGAAAATTAAGTGAAGCTGTATAGACTAGCAGAACCCGCAGCTCTGCTTGCGTTATGTGTGTACATTTGTTTCTCCCCCTCCGCATCATGCTATCCCGCGGTGTACCTCTCATATCCCTGTGAATCACGGAGATCATGTGATGTTTTGAAAACTGATTCTTCTATCGTTTTATTTAATTAGAATTGAAATATAAGTACGAAGTTCGACATCCTGTATGGCCTAATGAGAAACAAATGAACAAAAGAATGCGTTTCAAAAGAGCGTATATTGAAATGTTGAAAATTCAGACCGGTGATAATTGCATATTGTAAAGTTATCTACATTTTTTTCTGAGATAAGTTAAATAATCATATCTCCTATGCTTTCGCAGTTGTACAAAATTCAATGAGAATAAAGCAGTCTTTACAGAAAATGCAATATACGAGTATACATTTCATTCCTACGTCAAAATATTAAAACATACGAGGCAGTTTAAAAACTTCTCAGAATGAAGCAGAAAATGGTGTCACCTATTTTTTAAGTTGTTCCTATTTTACAACATAGTCTCCCTTGACTCCATGCACTTGGACGATCCACCTTGTTTTCACGAAAGTGAGATTCCTCCAAGCATGCAAAATACACCTCAACTGGCTGTTTAAGTTGTTCATTTCTTTCCACCAAGGAACTTTCTTAGTAAGGGAACAGATGGAAGTCTGTTGGAGCCATTGCAACAGCATGTGTGAGGGTGAACTTTGTTTTGAGGAATATGGCCTCCAACGCGGCCTTTTCTCATGTATTTTAGTCTTCTATCTCTCCAGAAGGTTACTTTAATACGCTCTGCTGATAGACTTTCCAGAGGGAAGATAATCGATAAGCAGCACATCCTTGGTATTCCTGAAAACCGACTTCACACACTTTGCCTTCTTTGGTGGTGCAGATTGTTGGTGCTTTTATTGTTTAGACAGCTATTTTCTTTCAGGTGTATGTAGTGCACCCAATTTTCATCATTTTTACATATCGTGGGATCTCACTGAAAACGAACCAAATTTGCTCAGATTTACACTGATTCATTTTTGATCCGCTTTCTGCAGTCACGGTACCCATCTTGCAGAAAATTTCATGTCCAGCTCTTCTCTCAAAACGTGAAACGCACGTTCCCCTGAAATACCCAGAGCTTTAGTAATTTGGACCTCGTCATTCGACAATCCTGCAGAACCATGCCTTGTAAGTTATTGATGATATCTGTTGTCGTGGTGAATTTCGGTCTTCCGCTGCTTGCGTCGTCGCGTTTAAACTACATGGTCCACTTGGAAATGCTTGTGATTCATGTCGCATTCATACCCTTCCTTACCAAGTACTTAATAACCGCACGATGTTTGATATTTGCCTTGTTTACTGTCGTTTGCACTGTAACAAACAGCTATACTCTCTTAATTCTTGAACAATCTGTTTTGCTATCACACAAATGTTTTGAAAACAAAACTGATTTCGAAGATGTTGCAGCAATTTGTGGATTATTCCGAGAACTCTTCTAATGTTCCTCGTATGATATTTTAATCAAAATAGTTTGAGCTATTTTTGAAAAAATCGCAAGTAACGAAAAGGTAGTTTGGGTCGGGGGATACTTTTTTATTTTTTTTAAAAAAGTTCATTGCCTTTAACCGCAATGGTCATATCAAGGGCCTTTTACTTTTGGAACATATAACCTGTCAGTGGTGTTAATTCGTATAAAGCTGCCATTGAATTTCTGTTTTTTTCTTTGGGTATTATACTTAAGATCTCACACACACACAAATTCCCACCCCCAGTAGGGAATCGAACCCAGGGTCCCCCCTCGCACAATAGGCAGGTGCTCTTACCAACTGAGCTAGGGACCAGCCGAAAGAATTTTCGTGAAAACCTTCGTGTCGCATCATAGAAAAACAATAAAACTTAAATCACGAAGTTCGGTATCTATCCTATTTGTCGTTTTTAAATTATGATGATCTCCCTCTCACATACAAATATAGACTTTTATCTTCTTCTTTTTTGTTTACGCAGTGGATCTGAAAACGTGTATTTCCGGTTAAATCTGTGGAACGTGTTTTAGGTTCAATGCAGTATTTCCTCTTTAGTAGGTAGAAGAGAAAGTAAAAATAACTTGTCAAAAATTGTGTGTTTTAGCCAGCTCTGCATTTTGCTTGTAATAGCTTTCGTCCATCCCTTATGGTTACCAGTTAAATAAAATTGTGCAAAATGCAGCAAGGGTGAAAGGATTAACATGCTATTCACAAATGCATATTTTACTTTTTATGTCATTATTTATGTCAAAATCGTTAGAGCCCTTTTTTAGAAGGTAAAAAACACAAACACTTTTCCGTATAGGTAGAGAGTATTTTGCGATTCATAAAAATCTTCGTGTTGCCTCTTGAAAAATAATGGACTTAAACACAAAGTTTGGTTATTAAAGCAACTCTTCATTTGGAGTTAAGCTGCGCATAATCACACGCTAGCGAGGACCTTCAGTTAAGCATATTCAGAGTCCTCAAAACATGTGTTTCCCGTAAAATCTCGATGTCATAATTTTGGATGGAATGCAACAGTTTCTCTACCTGTATTTCGCCAATTGTTAAATGTTTAACTGAATTTTTATTTTATCCGTAACCAGAAGGACCATCTTGTATATTAGGTATATCAGACTTGGTGGCCGTCCAAAAAATATAACGGGTTGGAGCACCTCTTATGGGGAAAATTCTGAGAATTGTTAGGAAGCTAATGTTATGAAGTAATAGTAAAAGAATAATATGACTTAGGCCCCATTCGCAATGTAAATTAAGCGTAAGCATAAAGTAAACTTAAAATTTAAACATTGAATTAATCGTAGACTTGAAGCTTTCAAGTTTGTCTATATCAAACATAAACTAGTGGATTAGAGAGCGATTCACGTGATCATTCTGCCATTTCCGTAAGATTTTCTGTCGCCATGTATAACTCGCGAACTACCTTTCTGTACAAGATCACGGACCAGAAATCACTGGAATATCTATAAAAATCGCAGCAAAACAAATTGTTTTTGCGAGTTTTACGTCCTTTAGCGAGTAGCTAGCTCTTGTTCGTTTTGATACATGTACATAACCTCTTTTGTCACGTGTACTCGTGATCGCTTCGCAGACTGCCATATTACCTCAGTTGCGATTGACTGCTGTTTAAGTTTTGCCGTGAATGACAACATTCGCATTAAGTTTTACGTCGTTATGTTAATGTTTAATTTTCATTGTGAATCGCCCCTTATGTTTTACTAACGTAAAGATAGACTTTTGCGGCTACAGAATGAAAACTGAGCAAAGTATTATGTATGCATATTGATATTGTTGGTTACTACACAAAATATTTGCACTCATACCTCAAGCATCCTGAGGAGGAATTTAATATAGGTGGGTACATCGCGTTCATTGACGGCAAGGAATCCTTTGATGTGGTCGATACAGCTAAACTTTAGTGCTGGAATACTCTGAATTCCTCAACGGTTTATAATACTGGCACAGTAAATACTACTATGGATAAATTACGGGAATAAACTTGAAAGGGTAAGAGGAACAACAAAATTAGGTGAAAAAAAATCTGATGTACATTCTATTCACATGACTTCTATAGCCACTATGCTTTGTTTTTATATAGATTTACAAACTATTTTTCAAAATGTTTCTTGTACCTACTTCGTGTTAATCGATGTTTCTAGAAAAAGTTTGATTACAATTTTCATTGTGCATGGATACAAGGAGGACACAGGAGCTGAAGCGATAGCGGGATCTTTAAAAAAGCTGCTGGCTTTGAAATTTCATACATTCTCCATGACATCGCGAGAATGGAGACAGCAATTCCAAAAAATTAGAATCATTGAAAAATTCAACGAAAGTCTCGAAAATGCCTGGTCCCACTAAGTTACTCAAACATCTATATTTTTTTAACTAGTAAGTTTTGTGTATTCTTACTGATTACCAGTTATACAAAATTAATTCATAATGAAGAGAACTTCAGAGGCTTATGCCTGAAAATTCAATATATAATAAATTTAATTCGCCATGTAAATATGTTAAATGGAGCCAAATGTTTTTAAATACAATTTTACCTAAGGAAAATTTTATTATGTAAACGGGAATTAATGAAGGAGGATTTTTTTTCCTCAAAAATCTTCGTTTCGCATCTTTAGAAGATACTGAACTTAAATACCAAGTTTGGCATTTATTCGACTTTTGTTTTTGAGTTATGCTGTTCATAGGCGCGCGCGCGCGCGCGCGCACACACACACACACACACACACACACACACACAATTCTATAGTATTATGTTCAGCTTCATTATACATGGCTCTGAAGAGAAACAATCCTAAAATAAGCTTTTGAGGGTTATTTTTAATTCAATCCTCTCTTTAAATGGGATTTTAAGACGGGAAAGTCATTTCTATCGTTTATGTAACAAACAGTTTAAAATTTAATACTTTCTTCGTTGTGGTAGCAATAAACGTGTTAGATTATATTAGAATGGCGTGAATTAGGGAAGGAATGTTGAAAGAAAGTAGAGATGGAAAATCCGCCCCCCCCCAAAAAAAAACCAGCCAAACATATTGTTTCTTCTAAAATTATTTAAAATTTTAGCTTTACAAAAATACCTTAAATGTTTTCCTATGTATGTGACTGGGTGCTTCAGAAATCTAGAAGTGAGCACGACAAGGGTAACATCACTGTCCATTACAAACTTAGAGTATTTTAGAATAAAACTTTGCAAATATTGGTTTCCTTATTTTAAATAACATAATTATGGTTGTAAGAGTTATATTCAAACAAAAATATGTTTTGTATACTTATAAATAGCGCCAAATTTAGTGCCTATACGTAATAGTTTTGTGATCTGTTTTATAGGAGCTTAAAGCCTGATTTTTTTCGCGCCTAAAATTACCAGATCTACTCACGAAAGTATGGCAAATGTGATATTTCAATCCAGATCGCCAGGGCTATTTTTAGGGGGTGGAAAAGGAAGAATTTTCGTTTTAAAGAGTGGTTTGGTGGTGATGGAAATTCATGGCAATCGTCCCCTTGCATTCTTAAAAGGTGCCTGACTTAAGAATGGTATTGCCCTTTAAAATTTTCGTTTGTTAGTTCGTTTAGTCCCCCACTTCAAATGAAATCTTGATATGCAACTTTTTGGTACAGTATTAATAATCTACTGCGTACTTTAAAAAGGACAAAGAACGATACAAACTAGGAAGATTTCAGAATGTGCGTAATAGCCGCAAAAGTAAGGAACGATAAAATATTAAAATGCTATAAATTATGGCAACGCATACGTTGATAAATGGATAAAAAAAGCTGACACAGAAAATGGAATCCAAACAAATCTGCACAGTCGAGCGTCTCTGCATGAATTTCAATTAAGTTGTTGTAACATTGCTAACTACATAAATTAGAACGCAGAAACTTGTTTTTGTTCCGCCGTCATAGTGCTTTCTGCTCAAGAGGAAGAGTTTTAGTTGAAACAAAAACTCGTTGATTACTGGCAAGAAGGTTGGGTTAATTGAGAAAAGTAATATTAGTTGTGATTGTTGCAGAGAAGTTGGCCTGGCGCGTGGCACTTTTGATCAGAGATGAAGGGGAAGTTAGAGATCAATAACAGGTCGGCTCTTCTTCCGTCCTTATTGCGGTACTACCCAGCACAATAACGTCGACTCTAGTGCCTTCCCTCAAGATGTGGAGAGGGCGTGGTACTTCCGCTGTTCGCAACACGCGCTACACATAAACATCACACAGTCGTAACTTACTACATATTGAAATGCTCATGTTCGGGTTTCCTTTCAAACTAAGTTAATAAATAAAAGTATGAAAATAAACGAGGGGTATTATGCAAATCTTCCTCGTCTAACATCTGTAACCTAAGCATATGAATAAAAAGGTTAGTATTACATGAAAAGAACGATATTTCACAAACTCTCGTATCTCTATAAATAAACAATGGTTGGCAGCAGTAATATAATGTGTGCGGGAGAGGTACAATGTCACTACCTTGAAGAGAGCGTCAACTCCAAATCGGGTTCAAGAAATTACTTTTACTCAATCCAAACATTATAACATAATTGTCTATTAATGGAACGTGCTCTATTGCCTGGAAAAGCAGTGAAATAAAACTATGGCACTAATACATAATACTTTATCTCATTCCGTTGTGAGACGCACAAGTTGTTAGCGTTTTGAATCTTCTGCACAGAATGTAATTGCTACAAGCTGGTTTACTGATGCAGTTCATTACACTTCATAACTCTCGGGTCGACTGTCATGAATAATTTTAGAATAAAGCGTATAAATGACCTTGGTGAAAGCCGCTGGTCTTCTTGAAATGGAAAAATAACACTAAATTGGCCCTCTCTGAAAAGACAAATTTTTCTAACTGTGTTTTCCCTCCATAGCGTTCTCCCCTCTTATAGAAGAAATTTTTGGAGCCGCTTTCCCTTCATTTGCTTTTCTACTAAACTAATAAAAGGTTATCTCGAAAGTATTTGTACACTCCATTTGATACCTACTTGTTTAACCCATAATCATAAACACAGCACACTCGGTCAGAATGACAATTTCTTTTCGCCTGGGATATTTCCCCATGTCTTGGAAACATGCTGAGATAATTCTTCTTCATAAACTTAGATCCCCACCAAGTTTGCCTGATAGCTACCGCCCTATAAGTCTGCTCTCGACTCTTTCTAAACTGTTTGAAAAAGTAATCCACAAAAGGCTGAACAGATTCGTAACGGATACTGCAGTTCTCCCACCTCAACAGTTTGGTTTCCGCCATCAGCATTCTACAACACACCAACTTCTGCGTGTCACAGAATGCATTGCAAAAGGCTTCGAAAACAAGCAACATACGGCTGCAGCATTTCTAGACTAAACAGGCTTCGACTGTGTTTGGCACAATGGACTTCTCTATAAACTCAGAACGATTAGACTTCCTGATTGTCTTTATCACATTATCAGCAACTTCTTGTCGCATCGCACATTCCAGATTCGCGTTGGCTCTGTTCTATCTTCTACTCGGCCGGCTATGGCGGAAGTGCCTCAAGGTTCAATATTGTCCCCATATTCAATATCTTCACAAGTGACATTCCTGATGTTCCGTCTGTAAATACTGCTGTGTACGCTGATGATATTGTCGTATTTACCACTCACAAAGATATAGGAACTGCAAGTTTGAGATTACAGTCAGCTCTTAACACTGTCATCACCTGTAGAACAGCATTGAACCAGAAGTGTAAAGTCATGATATTTACTTTGCAACGCCCTGACACACCTCCGCCTATCATAATAAACAATATTTCACTTTCCTGGAAGCGCAATGATGAAACTGTTAAATACCTATGGGTTCATTTTGATCGTCGCTTAACCTGGAAGTACCACATCAATTCAAAGTTGAACTTGGATTACTCCCGGTTGCGTCATCTCTATTCACTTGTTAACCGAAAATCTTCTCTACGTTTCCAATGTGGTTTCTCATGTACAAATCTCTACTCCTTTCATTGCTCGCATATGCTTGTCCAGTCTGAAGCGGAGCTACAGTTAGCACAATTCATTGTTTACAAGTCTTCCAGAACAAGTTACTGCGTTCAATCCTTAACGCCCCTTGGTTTGTATGTACCACACAACTTCACCACGAACTTGGACTATGCACTATCTCAGAGCACATATCTGTTCTTTTTATTAGCAACTTCATCATGTGCCTGGGGCAATGCATTTATCACTTGGAAGCAGATCCACAGTAGTCCTAAGGATTAAGAATCACCTTCTACAGGACGTACTGTTATCATCCGACGAAGACTCTAACACTGAAAACAACTAACTGTAAACTCATGCCACTGACTTTTAATCTACTTGTTGCATTATTCCTTATTCTGTTAACCTCAGGCTGTATAGCAATGTAATGCTGGTCGACTTTTAAATAAATGAAAAAATAATGGCAATGGCAAACGACTAAATCAGGATTGTTGCCACGCCTAAGAACGCTATGACATTTGATATCATCAACTCTTAATTTCCTCTTAGCCTGAATTGTTCTAAAACCCTCTGCAAAAATGCCTTTTTATTTCCTTCTGATTTGGATTGGCAGTGGAAGTAGTGAGTTATGTCCTAAAGACGTAAATATTATATAAGGTGACAATCGACCATTTTATTCATCATATGCCTGCATTCAAATTGTTACAAGTTCAGCACTCATTCCAATAACTACTATAGGTTATTTGCAGTTCTCCGTTGTACAGTGTTTTCGTTCTTTTCCCGATAACTGAAAGCTAGTGCAATATTTGCAAACTAAAGTTACAAATAGACATTTCAGTTTGATTTGAAAAAAGCTTTTCAATTTCGCCTTTCATTTTGGCTTTATCAAAGCAGCTGAGTTTTTACTTCGCGAACCATTGCAGACACTACTTTATTAATTTTTTTTCAAAATAATAAATGTGTAGCGAAATATTGGGTTTAAAATAATTATGGAATCATTCATAATAATGACACTACATAAGCCTTACGATTACGTGGCAAAAATTCTACCCTGTAAGATCTTAATTTTTCCTCCATACATAGTTGTAATTTTTTTCTTCACTTTTTATAATCTCGAAGTTTTATGGAATTTCTAGTAAGGAAGGGGAATTAACAGCCGTTTTACAGAAGAATTACTCAGTCAGACGTAGAGAATTTTGGGGGGAAATAAAAGTGAACCAAACATTTTGAAAGTCAAGAATCGATTGGAGTGAGTAAAATCTCCTTTAACTGTATGAAGTTCTTTGACTTAGATACACGGCTTTTGTTTATGAACCACGCTGTTCCTACACGCTCGTATAGCCCGTTAAGGGTAGAAGCAGTAAAATGCCACTGCGCAGGAATATCAAAACTCACGAGAAGGATAACGCTAAATGAGTTATGAAAGCGTTGTTTCCGCGTGATTTAAGACATCTTTTAGAAAAGCTATTGGAGCCTGCTATTCGTATCCATTAAGTTGTTGGTACATCCGCCATTTACGTTTCTACCTGCAGGTTAAGTTTGCTGAATTTATTAGTTTCCCTTTCTATGGAACAGTCTGATGCGGCATTTGGTTCTTCAAAGCAATGGAAAATAACTGCACACGCAAAGTTTGCACGTAAACTTTCTCCAGGAAGTTCGCACTACGCTTACCGAAGTTTGGTGGGTGGCTTTAAAAACGTTATAATAAATAAGAGACCTAATGGAGGCAATCTTGGAGCGTTTTGTTCTAAGTAATGATTGTCTTAACATCTCCAGCAGTTCCCATCGATTGCTGCACGTGAAACTTTCCCCACACCTGCTATAAATTTCCTTCTCTTCACTTTGCGATAAAGGCAGAGGGAATTCACAAAAGCGCTTTGAAGATTCGGCTATCGCAAGTGCATTCACTTCCAGGAATAGTTTCTGTCTCTTGCGAAGCTCTCGAGCCTTCTGTTCTCGAAATATGAGGCTCATTTGCAAGTACCGTCGCCGTCAAGTTGGCTTTGAATGCGTCTTCGCTGAAGCAAAAAGAAAGCCATGTGAATTGGTGGTATCAGTTTGACTGCAAGAACTTTCAAAACTTGTGCCAGAGTAAACTGCAGTAGATGTGATTCGGATCCTGGTGTACACCCCAATGAAACATAATGTTTTTTTTTTAAAAAAAAAAAGGTACCAAAGACCGACCCCACCCTTCAAAGAAGGAAATAACACGCATTCTCTCCCTTTTGTAATAAGGTTACACTAGCCTTGTAAGGATACCTTTGCGGTTTGTCTTACAAGTGAAGCGCTAAACTATACACAAAGGCACATTTTCAAGTAGATATCAGGGAAGATCTTAATCTATGGAGTTTAATACTTGTTATTTATTAAAAAGGGATCTTGAAAGACAAAAATGTTGTAGTACTCAATAAACTCACTCTGGAATTTTATTTCTTCGGCCCTTTTTATTTTCTCTACTATCTGTTTATAGTAAAGCGGAAGTATTTATTTCAAGCAAGAATTCGATTTAGACAGTTCACCATAAATACAAGTTTTGAGATCTCCTTAGTAAAACTATAGAATTAAAAACAAACGCATTTCAGAAAAAAAAGGTATGTCTGTCTGTGTGTGTGTGCGTGCGTGCGTGTGTGTCTGTGAATAGCATAACTAAAAAAATCTGAGTGTGTTATACTTACATAACATACCTTCACAATTCTCTACCCTCTATCGTTTATTAGCGGGCATAAGAATTGTTCTTACGAAATTATATTTTTCTATCTACTTCATTTTAATACAGATAAAGCTTTGCAAAAATAGCTATGTTACACATTTTGTTATGTAGATACAAATAGAACAGTGATAGTCAAGTGTTTTAAGAACAGGACGCTATACGCTGGCCTTAAATTCCATACTCTTTCCATGCAATCGCGAGAAATAACTGAAAATTGATGGGACATAAAAATAATGACAAAGTATTGAACAAATGGAACCATTAATAACGAATATCTCGGAAATGGCTAATGCCACAAGAAAAAGTTATTTGAAATAAAGAGATCTACATTTTTTCTGTAGTACGTTTTCGTCTATCGCTTAAGTAATACAAGATTATAAACAATTCTTTCCGAATGAAGACTTCAAAGGCTATACCCAGAAAATTAAAAATGTACATTTTATTTTGTGGTGTGGTATTTAAATCAAAATCGTTAGAGCCATTTTTTAGAAAATAAAATTTTTCGAATCATCTACCGTGTAAAGTTTGGAGTGGGGGATTTTCTTGAAAATCTCAGTGTTCATCTTTTGAAGGTAATGAACCTAAATACTTTTCGTTTTTCAGTTACGCTGTTCACAGACACAACACACGCACGCGCGAGGACGTTTTTCAAAAAATGCTAATTTTCGATTCAGAAGGCCTCAAAACATTATTCCCGGTAAAATCTCTGTATCGAATTTTTGGGTGGAAGCAATGCCTTCTCTTAACTACTAGGTAAGTGGTGGAGAAAGTAAAAACGAAATGTACTATAAGTAGCAAACTTGGTGTTTAGGATTAGCATCTTCCAAGGATGTGACGCGAAGATTTTTAAGATATCTGCCCACCTCAAACTGCTCTTTGCTCCAAAGTGTCTCTTATTTTTGGTGTTCTCAAAAATGGCTTATACGATTTTGATTAAAATATAACATAATTAAGAAGTTTGTATCACAAAATATATATCTTTGAACTTCCTGCTGATAGCCGTGAAGTCCTCTTTATTCTGAACGAATTTTGTATAATTTTATATAGCTTGTAAATTGTAAGAGAAAAGCAAAATTCCTAAACAAAATGTAGATCTGTTAAAACACACAATTTATGTAAAATAAATATTTTGCGGCATTAACCATTCGTTGTGATATTACAGATATTCTTTGTGATTTGTTTTAATTTTCAAATACGTATGCTTTTTCGTAGTTCTAAACCATTCAGTTGTTCCTCGTGGACAAGCAAAGAGAGGAATTTCAAAGCCAACATATATTTAATGTCCCACTTTTTGAAAATTTGATTATCGCTTCAACCTATGAAAGCATTTCTGCCAAATTTATCTCGATTAACTCGAAGTGAATAGGGGAAAAATAAATAAAAGCTTTTGTACGCATAGCTTCTAAATAGTGGGTAGCGAAAGTCATGTGAATGTAACCTCGGAACCTTTATTATTATTTCTTAGCGACTTGTGTATTGTCCCATCTCACGGGGTTACAAAGTAAGACTAGCAATTTACAATACTTTACACCAGTATGACCACCAATTAAATAATAATGCAAATAACAGAAGAGTAGTTGAATGCATTTGTTGAGTCCAGTGAATATTAAGATTATAACCTGGTGTAGTAAGCGCGGATTATTATGCCCTTCGACATCTCTCTACAGGGACCACCCCTTTCTTGTAGTGCCATATGTGAAACATACGTAGCTGGACAGAAAAAATGGTGAGAATGGTTTATTTGTGTGAAGTATTCTCAACCTGCTTATCAGAGTTTCATGCTTTCGCAGTAGTGAGTTTGGCAGAAAGGCAGAAGTGGAGCTCTGTGGAGGAATGTCTTATTAAGTCACTGTAGGGTACCAGAGAGGTTCTGTGTGAGAGAGAAGTGTGGCGGTCTTGGCAACTTCATCGACCTTATTATCTGGAATTCCCTGGTGAGACTATCCAAACAAAGATTGTCCGTACTCTCCACGTTGGTACACTTTGTATGGAGGGGCTGTAGATACATTGAGCAGCTCTGCAAAGAGCTCTGAATACCAAGGCAGGTCCACCGTATTCTCGATGAGTTACGTTCTGCTAGATTGCGGGAGTTCGCAGCTGTATATAAAATAACGTGCAGCTTCCGTGAAAGAGTGCATCCATCGTTATTGTGAACTGTAATTCTGCATTGGAACCATTGGTGTAGACTGAGAAACGTCTCTAGCGGTTGAGGCGAAGATCGTATTTCTGATGAAGATGCCGAAATGTAATCGACAGTAGTCTTAAAGATTGTGGCCATTTAATTTCTTCCCAGGTTTAGTAATGCGGCGAAAGCAAATAGAATCTCAGATTGAAAGCATAATAGTAAATCTGAACATAGAATCACTGAATAATGAAATAACACAGCTAGGTTATGTGTAAAGCTAAAGTTCACTCCTAGTGAAAGCTATTAATATCCGTTTTCTGTGTTCCTTTGTGACTCTGCTAATTGCAAATTTTCAGTGGCTTCCAAAAGACACATAAATATGCCCTTATACAGTAATGCATTTTATTCAAGCGTATCTTTCCATTGGGATGTCAATATACCTACAGGGAGGTTTTGCGCGTTGTCAGACCTAGGCGATAGCGGCGGGGAAGACAGACAACATCGCGCATAAAGTAGTAGCTTTTTACTACTGAAAGCATAACATTGTATTCGAAGCTCGTAATAATGATGACCACGAACCTTTATTATAAGATGTGTTGGAAATTATCTCCCCCAATTGCAATACATTTCAGGCATCTGCGTATGAAATTCTCGTTTTTTTTTTACTCGTGTTTAACGCCTTTTCTTCCTACATATGCCACCATAGGCGGTGGACACTGATAATACATGAAATGTAATTATAATTAGGAAAGGATATTTGATATTTTGTTTTAGATCTTCTGTTGTATGGAGGTTATTCTAATACTTTGTTAGGTTTTCCCATAAGCAAAAATCTCAGGACCTTAGATCTGGAATGCGATCTCGTTAAAGCATAGAATCATTCTGAAAGAATGATTGCTGGCATCCAGTGTCAGTGGTATCCGTTAACTGTTCGAAAGATGGTTTTAATGTATAATTTTTGGCTATTGATCTTGCCCTGGTATTCTGTGCTCGTTCAGAGCACCCTCAAGCCAACTTTTTCAGAATGGAGCGGAAAGTCATGCGCAAGGTCATGTTTTTCTGCGCTCCAATATCGATCGTAGTGTGAACCAACTCGACCATTCAATTCGAACCAAGCTGCGCCTGAAAACATAAATTCTGGATTTACTCTGCCAGCAACAATACTATCCAGCTTTCAGTTACGGAATGAAACTATGGTCCCGTGATCGTGCGGTTGCTATTCATGGGCTACTGTAATTTTATAAGGTTTTAATTTGAGTAATTAGTAGCATTTCGTGTCGATAGTATTGAAACGCCTGGTTTCTTGAGCAAGCCGGCGGTAAGGATTTTTGGCTTACTGCCTACTGCTTAGGAATCACTTAATTGAGGATTTTTATAGGGCTGAATTGTCAGTACTGGGTTGTTGACCTTTCATAGCCCGATGTGATGCCTGTGATTTTTATTCCCGGGGAAATCTAATGTATAAAGTGTATATGAATAACTTGCATACAGTAGACGATTTAAAAGGAAACATTTTCAGAATCACACTTGCGGAGCTTATGGATGTTCACGGGAGTTTCCTTCGTAGATGTCAGTAATGTACTGCTGTTAAGGGAGATAATTTTGAATACCTCATATAACACAGGTTATTGATCATCATTATTACAGGCTTTCAGTGTCATTTTAAACACAATTAAATGTATTTAGTAAAAACAATTACGTTAGGCATCTCTTGAGACGGTCGGGCCCGCCTCGGTACCTTAACACGCGGCCGCGCTCTAAGCCTGCAGCCCAAATAGTCTTCCTGTACTTCGACCTTGACAGAAATTTTGTTTAAATACATACAAAGTCAAGTAATTTCAACATCACATTTTTGGGTACCTATAAAGATTATTTCTAGTTCTCTCTTGATATTTCCACTCTGATTTAGTTTGATTTATGTAAATGTGGAATTAAAAACAGTTTTAATATGACAACATTTTGGTTCCATGTCGAAGCTGATTTATAAAATTCAGACTAAAATACGTTCTGATTATTTACAGTGAAAACACGAGTTGACCAATTTATTTGCATTGCAACAATGCAAGACCAAATATTTTTGCTGTGTTTATACATAACGGATAAAAATCTAAAAATGCGTATCGGATTCGCCCTATTTCGGATATCACTCACTTCCATTTAATCCTTATAAAGAAAGAAGAAGCCTAAATGTAGATATGAGTTGTACACAGAGAGGATATAGAAATCGACTAGAAAACCTTGGAGGTTCAAATATATTTTTCGGAAATGCCGCTTATTGTGTGAACCCGTATGAGGTGTTATTGCGTAGAAGTGGGCGCATTTTCTGCCAGTCATTCAACTCCTAGCAATCAATTCATTCATTGCACGTTAATACGAGTATGTGACTTATATGTACTCATTAGACTCCCTTCTATCTTCGAAATGTGAGAACTCTCTCTTCTTTTCCTTTTCTCCAGGGGGCTACATCGGTCGGTTATCTCCAAAATTGCTTTCGGTATTAGGATCTGAGTGTTTTGTGTGTGCATTATTTAGTATGATTGAATCAGAAAGTACCGCGAAATTAATAGTATTTATCTCCAAATTTTTCACGAAATAATGACAGTTAACTTATTTGGGTTCTGCTAGTTTTAAGATAGTCACAGCACATGAAGAAATTTGGACAGTTTTTTCTCTGGTTATATTTTCAGCTTGCGTAGGTCCTCTTCCAAGAGTCTGCTGTGCACTTTAGTCGTAGAACAATACCCAAGCAGCTAGCAAACTTTAGCTATGGCACAAAACGGATGATGACGTCGTACACGACGCAAATGAAAACAATCCAAGGTGACAACCCCAAGACAGTTGTGAGGGATTCAAAGCTCTAGAGATAATGAGTTAACCGCACAAACTGACAACACATGGACATTAATTTTACTTCTGTTACCGCAGTGGAAAGTTAGGAGTCGTGTTTTGCCGTTTTACAATTAATGAGCCAGCACACATAGCACTAAAGCAGCATTTAGATTAATCATTTTCCTTGAGTCTGAATATACAGGAGAGAGTACTGACTTGCGGTTCAGCATGCAGCAACTGCGAAATATCAACCTGCATAATGGTAACACAAAGAGCCGTTACGTGCACTGCGGTATATACAGCACTGGGATATTCCATTGCTTACAAAAGCTCCAGCCTCCACGATATTAATTAAGGCGAAGACTGGTTTGTTGTTGTTGTATTAGGCCCCATTCGCAACGAAAATTAAGCGCAAGCATAACGTAAACATAAAAACTAGATGATATTATGTACTGTGATGGAACCATTCACAATGAATCTCCAAACATAAAAATAAACATTGAATTAAACGTTAACTTAAAAGCTTGCAAGGTTCAAGTTTTCAAGTTTATATCTACGTCAAACATAAACTGGCCGATCATGTAGCGATTCTCATCACGTGGTCATTCTGCCAGCTCTCATAAGATTTCCCGTCGCCATATTTGACTCGCTGACTGCCTTTCTGCGTAAGATCACGGGCCAGGAACCACTGGGGTGTCTTAAAATCGCAGTGAAACAAATTGTTATATTAGGTGATGCTTTTTTGTGAAACGTCCTTAAACCGAATATCATCTTGATAAATGTACATAACCTCTTTTGTCGGTGATCGCTTCGCAGGCACCTGCTTAATGCTCTCTCGCGATTGGCTGATGCTTTATTTGCATTTGTTGTTGTGAATGACAACATACCGCATTGCGTTTGTGTCCGAGTTTTGCATCGTTATGTTAAAGCTTAATCTTCATTGCCCCCTTTGCTCGTGGCAAGTTTCACAAATAGGATTAACTTCTTTGCCTACATTATCCCAATTTTAGTTCTCTACTTATTGCCTACCTAGAAGCATTATATTCCACTAAAGAATTCGATATCGCGATTTCACCGGAAATACGCGTTTTGAAGTCACCTGAATAAAGAGCAAACATTTTTACAAGATGTCTGCGTGCGTATGTCTGTGTATCTGTGAACAGCATAACTCAAAAACCAATGTCGGATAAATACCAAACTTGGTATTCAATTTAAGAATCCTCCATGATGGGGCACAAAGAATTTCAAGAAAAATCACCCCATCCCAAACTACCGTTTATTTCTATGGAGAACTTTTCGTTGTTTTCTATCTTTTTCAAAAATGGCCAACGATTTGATTAAAATATAAAATTTTGATATATTTGCTTAACAAAATGTATATCTGATTTCTCTGTGAATAGCCTGTGAAGTCCTCTTCATTCGGAATAATTTTCTATAATTGGCAAACCGAAGGAGATATACAAAGGCTTGCAGCACAAAAAAAATATAGATCTCGTTAAAACACACAATTTGTCGATATATTTTTTGTAGCATTTACCTTTTTCGAGAAATTTTCCGTTATTGGTTTATATTTTCAACTGTTAAATCGCAGATGTTTTTATTTCTCGAGGTAATGCAAAGAGTGGATTGAAATCCAACATATAGCGACCCACATTTAAAGATTTGACCTACAACGGAACAACAGCATTTCTGCAAATATTTATCTCAATTAACGAGAACAAAACAGAAGAATAAGCATTTGTAAGAATAGTGTGAGAAGAGAGAAAGTGGTGTGAATGTAACATTGTTTTTAAACCAGGTTATCTCTGTATTTGTGCACGAAAGGTTACTGATGCTGTCTGTGAATATCAGAGACTGATAATTACGTTTTATTCGTGACATTTCCTGTTCAGATACTTCATCTACACGTATGCTGCTGCATTTAATGAAGTTACGTATGCTCTGTAACATGTTTTGATGTCAAGTAATACTTTTCTACCTGGTCTTGATTCTATAGACGTCATAATTTGTGACTTTATAAGCATAGTCTAGTTAGATTAGAAATAAAGGTGATTGGTAAAGTTTGAATGCAGAAATTCTACATAGAGTAGTAAATTAAATATATTTTTATTATTATTTCATTTGTGTAGCTCCTTTTAACTTTTGGTCATATCGGGATCTTTGATTTGAAAAGCAAACTAATGATGGTGTTTTACTCTCAGAACTGTGATTTTCCTTAACGTTGGTGTTTATTAACTTTCTCACTCCCACATTCATACGTCAGACTCTGCGAATGATAGGAAATGATTCAGCATAAAGAAAATTTTCCCGACCCAGCAGGTAATCGAAGTCGGGACCTCTGGATTGAGAAGTCAGAAAGTTGAAATGTAAATTGTATGGTGGTTTAAAGAGCAATATCACTCTCCTGCATTCTAATTATTTGAGGGATTGCAAGATCTAATTGACTAAGTAATGTTTTCCGCTTTTGGAGGTATGAAAGTTTTCGTTGGAATTGTGATAAATTGTTGTAAAAGTGTTTTTTGTTTGCTTTTATAATTGCTCATGTGCACTCTGCTAGTGTAAAATAGTATTTTGTTTAGCACAAACCTAAGTCCGAAAAACCTAAAAGGATTTTGAAAATTAAAGATTGCTTGTGGTGAGTGTACTCTGTAGAGATCCTACAGTCATTTTGATGCATTTGTCACAGTCATATTACATGTAGAAAATGACATGAAATATTCACGGGTATGAAATGCTTGGGGCGTATGTCACCCCTCATGGGAAAAGTTGCCGACTCGTTTGGCACGAATTAATATTTCAAATAGCAACTAGCGTTTCCACCGTATTGATTGTGGCTGTTGATATGCAAAGAAAACACATTCAGTTGTTAACAGGTTGTTGTTTGCTTTTGAAATAAAACGTTGCATACATTTGTTTGGAAAACTAGTTTACCCTGAGGCAGCCCTACCTCAAATAGACACACACTAAATTCAGAATACTACGTTGTTTACCAGCTGGAGTAAACTTTTGCTTATTTGAATAAAAGTATCTCAATAAAAATGTATCTAGAAGGAACACAAATATTTCTAAACCTACCAGTGGTATGTGTAACGGGGCAAGCGAATGTGTTAAAATTATTGTTATTGTAAAATATGCCAAATATCAAAGCTGAATATAACGTAAGGTAACATATGAGCACCGTAAACTTTCAAATGCCTTTCGTTGTATTATGGAAGCAAATGCTGAACATTATTTAAATTCAAGATGTGTGAAATTAGAATAGAAACTACATGATATCAGCTTCCGATACGGGTAAGTCGTACTGACCAGGTCGCCCTCCGTCGTGTAGTGATTACTATGCCAGCCTCTAGTTCCCGAGGTCGCGGGTTCAAACCCGGCAGAGGGCGATGGATTTTTTCGGGCGTAAAAATCCTTATCATGGCTTCCTTCGTAAGGGTCCCGTGTCGTAGATTTACGGCACGTAAAAGAAGCTCAAGCCTGATAAAGAGGCCTCTGAGCAAAATTACCAGTCTTTCACACCCAATATAGAATGGGACGCTAAGGAACATAGCAGTTTTTATTTTGTACTGACCATAGTTGGGTTTAATCGATTACTTTTGTAATAAATTACACTCAAAAGTAGGTACCATGATTACAAAGTACCACGAGTACTCGGTAAACATCTGGTGTGATTGCTGCATATATAATTATTTCTTACCTTTGTTTTTATTTAAATCTACACTTGTGCGCTTTATCACCGGACGGGAGGGTGATAGATGTCACACACTGTGGTGAATCAATACTTATAATTCCATTTAAATCTTTTAAGGGAGGTAGACTTATTTCAGCAGAAAACAGTAGGTTTCTGTTCTTCTACATCCTTTGTTGTCATCATTTTCTTCCAAAGTGCCTAGTTTCGCACAATATTTTTTGTATAATTTAAATTCACTAGAATGAATACAAAAATGTGTAAAACAAAATTACGCCAATACCATTTAATGGCCTACTTTTGTCTGTATTACTGGATATTAAAACGTGTTTTGTGTTCACAGATTTGTGAATAGCCAGAAGTAAAGTTATATTTATACTCGACCATGCCAAAATGTATTTATACGACTGGTAGCAGTACTTTAATGGGCCTCATTAAAGTACACCTGTTCATTAAAGTATTGGTATTTGACCAATCAGAAGTGGCCACGTAACATTGTGAAAGCGCAAGCATCGATTATGCTGCGTAGTACGTCTCACAACGCTAGCAACTTTGTTCGACACAGGTGCTATAAGGCCATTGTATTGTAACCTTAGATAAAGGAATAACGATTGTAACACATCACTTAAATGAGAAACGAATACTTATGAAGCCTTTAATTTAGATACATGGTCGAGCATAAATAGTCGTATGAAACTTGACTATAATGGTGATTGAAACGCTCGTATGATAATTATTAATCTCGCTTCGCTTCGCTCCGTCCGCGCGCTCGGTTAATAATAATTGAAGTTGTTTTGTAGTAGGAGTTGTATTGTAGTTCCACTGTTGGGGAGCCAAACTTGATGAAGTAACTGCCCCACGCATGGTACAAAGTTTCCGGTGGCCTTCGCCCCAACGTTCAGGAGTCAACTTTGTATTTTTGTGTTTCTTAAAATATTATATATATTTATGTTTGCCTCGGCTGCGTCAGTATTAATTTGTAGAAACATGTATCTCTTAGCAGGGTCTGATGCGGCTAAAGAATGTAGGCTTACACAAATTATAATTTTTACTTCACTCCTTTTATTAATCCTTCACACGATTAAATAACACTTCTTATATAGAGAGCTGTGAGATTATTTATTAATTACTTGCACTTTTTAACATACATACATTATAATATTCTCGCCGTAATGAATTTCATATGTCTCAACACTGAATACGTATTTAGCTGCTCGGGAACGCGTCTAGCGTCCGGTTGTGAACGCTGTCTACTAGCGACTGGCGTTTACCGCTTAAATTTGTAAATTTCTCTATTTCAAGTTACTGTTTGGCTAATTTTACTCCAATAAAATACTTTTATTTAACTTTAAGCTTTTCTGATTGTTGATTGGCTATTTATAAACTGTTTTAAATATTACATTATTGTTCCAAGAATTACTAGTAGTATTATTAAACTTTCCAATTCATTATTGTCTCAAGGTTACCTCATTGTTAGCAACATTCAGCTTTTCTGGTTGTTGATTGGCAATTTATAAACTATTTTAAATATTACATTATTGTTCCAAGAATTACTAGTAGCATTATTAAACTTTCCAATTCATTATTGCCTCAAAGTTACCTCATTGTTAGCAATTTTCGGTTTCTATTCTCACAGCTTCTACATTATTAAATTACGTAATACATTCACATAACATTATTATACATGTGCATAATAATATAAGCATAATACAATGACTGTTACATACATTTTACATATTATATTATACACATATTGCTTTAAGGCGGGCTGTTATTATATTTTATATTATATAATCAGACTGATATCATTTAAATGTTAAAAATACTGTCTCATAATACTCGCGTTTTAATTACTACCATTATAGTCTCGTTGCATAATATACTATTTCAAAACTGCTGATGCTATCAGATGTTGGCACATTTTTCAGTGTTGTTATACGAAAGACTTTCTGAACCGAATTAAAAGCATCACTCGATGATTGGAATATTCTAAATAAGTATCTGTTAATCCGTTATGCAAACTATCTAAAATACATAGAATGTAGGTAATCAAAACTGTAATCATAATAGTTTTTGATTAGGGATACTAAATGATAATCATACTCAGGTAATCGTATCCATAGATTTTGTTTCCCTAACATTTTGTGATTGCCTTCTTAATCTGAAGCGTCATTTTTTGTTGTAATTTCATTTATGCAAATATCATTATCCTCTAAAGCAAGTAGGTGAAGGTGCCATACTGGTGACAGTAGCACGGGCGTCCCTCTGCTGAGATCATTGCTGCTACGTAGAATTTGGTTCAAAAATGGGCTGCTATTTGTTCCCCATAGCTACATATTAGAGTATTGAGGTCGTCCTATGCTACTAAAAGTACCACATATTATTTATGGTACTGAACTCGACACTTCTGCTCTAAAGCCTCCAGAGACAAAGGATGATCGATCAAGGTTCCATTTGTTTCTCTACATTACAAACCAAAATATTCCGTGGCGAAATAACTTACAGTTACACGGTAGTCAAGCCACTTTTAGAGCAAACTAAGCAAAGTTTTCAAGGCGGCATTTTCATCCAGTATTAAAGCGTACATGGAGTGTCAAAAAAACTACGAACCGCATTGCGGGGTTTTTCTTGTCTGCTTCCTCGGTGCTCGTTGCCGTCTGCCGCTATTGTAGAAAGGCGTGGATGAAACCATACAACATTTTTAAAACTACTTTTAAAGGCTTTACTTACCAACTTTATGAAAGGAGATGGCCACCGTCGTTGTCCATACATTTTTGCCACCTCTTTAGGAAACTATCCATCACTCGCCGTAGTTCAAGTTGAGAAATGCTGGTAATTTCTGGTGGATATTTTGTTTTAATTCTTCAGGGTGTTTGGGTTTATCCTTTACACTTTGTTTTAAGTTACCCCAGAAACAGAAATCGTAGGGGGTTAGGTCGGGGGACCGAGGGGGCTACAATTCTGTACTAATAATTCTGTCCTCAAACACACTTTCATAAAGTTGTTAAGTAAAACCTTTAAAAGTAGTTTTAAAAATGTTGTATGGTTTCATCCACTCCTTTCTATGATAGCGGCAGAAGCCAACGAGCGCCGAGGATGCGGATAGGAAAAACACCGCGCAGCCAGTTCGTAGTCTTTTGGCTCTCCCTGTAATTCCCCTATAGGTATTTATAAAATAAATAATTTTTATATTCGTCGACAGAATGTGTTGATAAAAATCATTTAGAAAGGCACTTGAAGTAATAATAAATGGGAAGTGCAGGCAGTAATGAATGAGCCCCATTTTCTTACCACCACCACCACCACCACCGTTAATGAGTTTCCAACCCGAATTCACTCAAGAATATGTAGTTTTGAAATATTTATGAAAACTCAAGAGTGGTAGTAATGCATTAACATTATGTCTGATCTTAAGGTATACCTACGTGATGTGTGAGTAATGGTAATCAGAAATAAAATCAGTTTTGCCGTATTGTCGACGAGTTACATTAAAGTCGCCGTTCGTCATGTATGGCGACTCGTTTGTTTGTTTGTTTGTGAAGGTTGGCAACACTGTTTGCTACGTCTCTTTTCATTGGCGGAGATTTTGCCTTCGGAAACAAAAAATAAGTCCAACGCGTGTGTTTAAACCCGCGCCACGTCATTCGATAATCGTTGACACCAAGTAGAATGTTATGTAGTATCCCTGTCTCGAACATCATTCTTAATCGACTGCTGTCAAATACAGCTGTCATGAACAGAACCTGCCCAGCATGCCACAATATTGGTAATTAGTAAACTTGCATTGTATCCGTCTGAATATTAAGGGAAAATGTGAGTTTCTGTTTCTCTATACTACTGCATTATGTATGACAAAATTGGCACATGAGTACATACAGTCAAAGTGTCTACAATGCCAGGAAAATTTGCAATTGCATAAAATTCTTTGATCACATTCTTGTGGCCGTAAGGAAGCGATTGCTCCCGATATTTCCTTCACGTATCTCCACAGCGTGGATTTCGAAACTCCGTTGCAGTCCCCATTAACAAAATGGAATGCCCCTTTGCAAAATATTGGTATTTTACCAAACCTTACTGTCGAATCGGTAAGAAAAAAAAAATTGAGTTTTATTTATGGACGCTCTTTAACTACTATGGTTCTTAGCGTCCCATTCTATATTGGGCGTGAAACACCTGTAATTTTGCTCAGAGGCCTCTTTATCAGGCTTGAGGTTCTTTTACGTGCCGTAAATCTACGACACGGGACCACCGGCTGTACTTCCCTTCCGAAGGAAGCCGTGCTAACGATTTTTACGCCCGAAAAAATCCATCGCCCTCCGCCGGGTTTGAACCCGCGACCTTGGGAACCAGAGGCTAGCACGGTACCACTAGTCCACGGAGGACGACGAATCGGTAAGAGTGGCTGATTTCTGTTAGTAGGATATTCCACTGTAGCTTCAATTTCTTCTAATATTTTCAGTACTTCCTGTTTTGATAATCTGTAGCGAGTCACATGTCTTAAGCCGTCCATTTCGTAGAAATATTTTTTTCTATCGCGAACAAAACATTCCGGGCCCATATTCATTGAATAACATTTCAATATCGAAAATATCTGTTGTTTGCATAGTTGAATGAAAGTAAATGCGATGGCGCTTCTCAAGAGCTGTAGTATGGCATAACCTTTAAACTAGAAATGACGGCCCGTCAATAATTTGAAGGAAGGAAAACGGATTGCCTCAAAGGTTGACGGGAACTTCGACGGTCAAAACGATGACGCAAAACGGAACTTCGCTTTTGACGAGCCGTCAACAGTTTGAGGATCCTCAAATGCCTTGGCGATGGTTGGTGAAACCCGGCATCAAGCTACCTAAATGTTGGAAAGAAGTAAACGTAATATTTATAAAAAAAATTGTTAATTTTCTATTGCGCGAATCTCTAATCTGAGGTTTTACAAATAAAGCTCTAAATATTGAAGAAGCTATCGTGGTATTTAGCCTACAAATGTATGTTGCACCTCAATTGAAAGAAATGACGATTCACCGCTGCAGTGGGAGAGCACATAGAGCAGAAGCGGTTATCTACTAAAGCTCAGTGAAATATCTAAAAGTAGCGAAGAGTAAAGGCACTTGCGTGTGGAAAGCAGGCTCCAAACGCACTGAAGATGCCAATGAAAGGGTGGTACCTAGACCTGTATATATGAGAAGAGCTTCGTACTAAGTAAAGGAACTTGGTAATTTGCTTCTACCTTTGCTTGGCGTTTGAGAGGCAACAGAACCAATTCCTTAGCGAATGACTAGCTGCAGTGGCAGCCGTAATTTGCATCTCTTACGAAAATGATGTCGTTTAGCAAGACACTGCTAACGTGAAACCAGGACTATTACATTGCCTACTTTCCTGTAATTATCTATTGAAATAGTTAACCTGACAATGCTGCTTATAATTTATATGTATTCTATAATAAATACATGCAGTTTTACAACAAGATAATGACTAGAAACCAAGTAACTGCTAATGTATCTCTATTTCAAATTTACACTGTTACGGCGCACCGAGATAAACTATGCAGAGATATAGTGCCTTAACAGTTTTAAAAAACGCTCATTGTTACATTCACATGATTTTCCCTAGGCACTCTCCTTTATTTTTCTACTATAGTTTCTACAAACTATAGTAACAAAACTATTTTTCTGCCCACTTCATGTTACTGGTCGCTATATGCTCTATTATCCCTCCATTGCATCGACCGAGCGGGATGGCTCGGGCGGTTTCGTCCGTGGTCCGCATTCGGGAGGTACCGGGAGCGATCCCTGGCGACCGCCCACTCTGGCCAATGGGTTTTTCGTGGTTTCCCCGGGTCGCCAGGCGAATGCTGGGCTGATTCATCTTCTACCACAAATCTCCTTTCTCTCATTTCCTGTACCCATCATCTTCCTTGTCATCTGTTTCAGGGTTGTAGGACAGGGCAACAGTATTGCGGCTGGGCGGTGGCTCGCGCTCTATAAAGGTTTCTTCCCTGGCGTCGCTGAGGTACCGCTCAGTTAGGTCTCTTCTCTCCCTGGGACCCTGGAGGTTGGTGGCTTGTGGGCAGGGACAGTGCGGCGTCGGATGCGTTCTATCTGGAAACGTTAGGGACCCCGTCCATGCTTGCCCGCGTCGGAATCCCGATCTGGTCGCCCTTCGGGTCTCTCCCCTCATTCCTCCCTCCCAGGGGTCGCGTTGGAAACACAATGGGCCGACTGGCCTGCGTGCGGTGCTCTGCCCCCGTTCCGAGTCCCCTCCGTGACATGTACCTTTCCATTACATCGCTAGAAACAACTGAATAGAAACAGTATTGAAACATTCATACCAATAACAATGAATATCATAAATTGCAGTTGCTCCATCAAAAAAAATTAAACAAATGTTTTTTTCATGTGTAGTAGATTTTTGTCTATCCTTATGATTAGTGTTCATATATTTTTCAAATGGAAATACAATACACCTCCAACTTCCGACACAAAACGTGAGAACACAGAATGCAGAAACCCTAAGTATCTTCTTCTGAGGTCCTATACACAAATTTATACCAAAATTGCTAAAAGAGAACACGCCATAGTCATACTACACCTTTTACTTCGTTTATTTTGAAATATACCTTTGGTTTTTCTTATAAAGAAATAAAATTGCCGTAGTTTACAATTACTATTGTCCTTCCTTAGTTCCACATTTTTGCTTTCTCTACTACGTATAGTAAGTAGGGGAAGTATTGTATTCCACCCAAAAATTCGATACCGAGATTTCACCGGAAATACATGTTTTGAGACCCCCTGAATTAAAAAAAACATTTTTGGAAACAGGACCGTGTGTGTGTCTGTGAACAACTAAAACGAACAGTCCGATAAACACCAAACTTGATATTTAGGTTCAGTATCTTCCAGAGATGCGACACGAAGGTTTTCAAGAAAATCCCCCTACCCAAGACTACCCTTTACATGGAACATTTTTGGAAAATATTAATTTTCTCAAAAATGGCTCTAAGGATTTTGATTAAAATATCATATGTTTAAGATATTGGCATGAGAAATGAAATGTATATCTCAAATTTTCTGAGAATGTCTCCAAAAGTATTCTTCATATGAACGACTTTTGCATAACTAAACCATAAGAGATAGACAAAATTTTACTACACAAAATATGTAGATCGCGTTAAAATAAACAATTTATGTCATATACATTTATTTTGTTGAGTGAACCGTTTTCGAGACATTGCTTGATATTCCCTTAAATTTTCCAATACATGTACTTTTTCTCAAATTCGTTATTCATTTTTTTGTCCTGGTAATGCAAAGAGAATGGAATACTCCAAATAGCAACCAGCTCTTAAACGCCTAAATCCAAGTCCCCTTGCATCTACAAGAAAATTAGCAATAAGATTAACATCTCGATATCTCGATTAACATGAAGCATATGGAGAATAAGCGTTTGTAAAAATAGGTTGCACAAGAGTAGAGAAAGTCATGTGAGTGTAACACATCAGAATTTTTTTTATGTCCTGGACATACAAAGAGAATGGAATGCGCCACAGAGCAACCAGCTCTTAAAAGATTTGACTATCGCTTAAATACTACCATATTCCCCTTGCGCGTACAAGAAAATTAGCAATAAGATTAACATCTCGACTAACATGAAGCATATGGAGAATAATCTTTTGTAAAAATAGTTTGTACAACAGTAGAGAAAGTCATGTGAGTGTAATACATCAGATTTTTTTTTATGTCCTGGACATACAAAGAGAATGGAATGCGCCACAGAGCAACCAGCTCTTAAAAGATTTGACTATCGCTTAAATACTACCATATTCCCCTTGCGCGTACAAGAAAATTAGCAATAAGATTAACATCTCGACTAACATGAAGCATATGGAGAATAATCTTTTGTAAAAATAGTTTGTACAACAGTAGAGAAAGTCATGTGAGTGTAATACATCAGATTTTTTTTTATGTCCTGGACATACAAAGAGAATGGAATGCGCCACAGAGCAACCAGCTCTTAAAAGATTTGACTATCGCTTAAATACTACCATATTCCCCTTGCGCGTACAAGAAAATTAGCAATAAGATTAACATCTCGACTAACATGAAGCATATGGAGAATAATCTTTTGTAAAAATAGTTTGTACAACAGTAGAGAAAGTCATGTGAGTGTAATACATCAGATTTTTTTCAGATGAATGCACATCATTTAAAAACAGAATTGTGCCTTACATAATCATAAAAATCCACACAGTCCGTTTTAAAAACAATTTAACAATCAACATTGGTTTTACTGTGTTTATGGAAAGTCTATTCTTCTTATTAGTCCATAAACTGTTAATGAGAAAACAGTTCCTCAATGCTTGCATTTGTTCCTGGTATAGTGAAAACAAACACTATTATTTTTCTTAAGTTGTTACAGCTATCTTTCCCAGCAGTATTCAAAATCAAAATAGAAACCCAAACTTCATCTAAACTGGTTGTCTGTAACTGCATTTTCATGTCTTCTTCTTTAATACAGTTTTTCAACAGCACCACTTCACCAAACAATTCCTTTTAATTGATTTCAATATTTGGATTAATTTCTTGAAGAGCAGTAATACTTTGCACATTTTCCCGATTCGAGTCGTATCTATGCTGTTTAGTAAAATCCAACTCATACTATCAAATTCTAGGATGAAACGAGACCATTCCCGATGTAGCTCAAACAAGTGTTGTAAAAATCACATCCGTAATTGAAATATTCCCTCCCGCTGAGACCTTCTGACAGAGCATTTAGCAACGCCTGTTCTTTTCTGGTTGAAAAGTTATCAACTCGCCTCTGTTATATTTTCTATAACAGGCCCTCCACAATACTCCTTGCTTGAATCAGAGTAATTTTTTCGCCCTCATTATGTTGAATTGTTTTATGGAACAATGCACACTTTCTGAAACAGGATTGTTGAAAAAGTCCTTCAACAGTGTTAGTGGTTTATCAATAGGGAGAAAATATGATTTAAAAGGTTCATATAGTTCATTTATTCTCTTCAGTGCAGGGTACAAGGACAGCCACCGTGTTTTAAAGTAGCCTAATACGTTTTTGTATTGTGTGTTTACAGAATCACAGAATTCTTGGAACGAATGTACTCTTGCGGAATATCTATAAAAATGTTGATATATTTTTTGAATGGCAGCTTGAATGTCATTTCGTAATGCATCAGCTGCAGGCTGTATTGTATTGTTAATCACGTGAGCTGAGCAACCTACTCCTATCAATGTGGTTTGTAGCTTTGATTGCAGCCTATGAAAGACGTTCTTACCTTTCCTTGTACATCCTTCGAGGTTGTATTTGTATTGTCGGCGGAAAGACCAATAACTTTCTGGTCAATGTTCCATTTACGTAACAATGTCCACAGTATCGGACCAACTTCACAGGACCATGATTGGAGCTGTCGATCATACTGAAATATAGTATGCTCTTTGAAGATCACTTCCCAACTTTTGCGTTGCATGTGGTGCAAGTATGTTGACAGTAATTGCTCGAGTCTTCTACTGCCCACAAGTGAACTTTTTGTCATAGGTTTCTAATGATTTTAGACGTGCAGTCCATAGACCGGAAACTTCGGTAACGATAACACGTGCGGTAGGCAAACGTTGCTGCGGATGTGCTAGGCTTTTCTCCCAAAGCTTTTTTTTTTTCCTTTCTTTGTAAAATAATCCGACATTTAAGAGCTTGTGCTTGCATTAGAAGATAATTTTTGCTTTTTTTGTGGGCACGTGCTGCGTGATATCGGATTTGCCTCCATGCCCTATAGTGAATACAGCGTTACACGCCATACGCTGTACCTTTCCATGCGAGCTTGTGTTACTATAAAAAGGAAACTGCTTCTGCAAATCCCCAGTGAATGAACATTTTCTTTTGGACATTTTGTAACATTTCACTTTCAAATAAATAACTCAAGCTGTACTAATTTTTCTCTAGCCAACATACCCTATCCTCCCCAGAGTGTGGAAGTATGAATGAGATTGTGAATGTGCATGT
Organism: Deroplatys truncata; assembly: GCA_030765065.1. Classification (NCBI taxonomy): domain Eukaryota; kingdom Metazoa; phylum Arthropoda; class Insecta; order Mantodea; family Mantidae; genus Deroplatys; species Deroplatys truncata. The sequence continues at coordinate 244,090,396 of CM060975.1, read as the reverse complement.
GTGTGATCTAATGATTAAAACTCAGCATTTACTAGAAACCCAAAGAGAAGCGAATGTTAGTTAACAGAGGAGAGGCCACCGCAGTTAAAGAAGGCGGGGTATAAATGAAATTAAAGAATGAAAGAAAAAGAGTACCGCTATGTTAACAGATAAACGTATGGACAAAGAAAGAGTCCCAAACGAACATTCGATGCGTTGTTGTACTTCTGAACACAGTGTTTCGGTCTATGGTTACGTGAGTGTTACTTTGTTGAAAACCTATTTCAATATTGATTTTCTTTATTTAATTGTAATTATTACGCGCGTATAGGGACATTTTGGCGTCCCGACAAAAATTCTCGGGACAGCGGGACAGGACTATGAAAAATGGGATGATCCCGTGTTTTATGGGACGTATTAGAGCCCTACTTAAGATTTACCACTTATACAAAATTCATTCCGAATGAAGATCCCACAATTTACACGGATATGCTTTCTATTAACTTTATAAACACATTAAAGATACACTAAAATTATCAAAGCCATTTTTGAGAAAATGAAAAATAACGAACATTCTCCATGAATCGGATAGTTTGGGATGGAAGATTTTCTTGAAAATCTTGGTATCGCATCCCTGGAAGATGCTGAACTTAAATACCAAGTTTGCTATTCATACAAGTTTACACTTTTTAGTTATGCTGTTCACATTCACAGGTGCACACGCGTGCTCGCGGACCTTTTTCTAAAAATGCGTTTCTTTTTCTTTTGTTCAAGAGACGTCATAGCTTACATTTCCGGTGAAATATCAATATAAAACTGTTTGTTGGAATGCAATACTCTACCTAGTATAAGTAAAAAAGTAAAAACTAAATTTTCGGTTAAAAATATTATGTATTGCCGCAGAATTATATGAAAAACATTTCTTTCCACCAAATAACATTTTGTATATGTGAAATGTTTACACCATATGTAGATAACTAGTTTTGATGGGTTTACTCATGATCGAGTTCACCACTAGACTAATAATCGGCTGGACTGGAACGGTTTGCGGTGTGCTGTAAGGCAAGTCTGTGCATGTTCAGCGAGTACAATTGCCAGATAAGAATGCTAGCAATAGGGATGCGCTACGTAAACATTTCCTATGCTCTACTTGCAAACTCCTACATACGCATTCAATGTTGCCAACCAAATATCATCAGAGCTCCGCGAGAGGCTGCCTTTCCGAGCATTAAATAGTCAACGCGCGTAGATAAATTGTCTGTATTTTGTTTGGCGCAGCGGAATTACGCTACGTTGGCAACACAGTACGCAGGATTAAAATATAGTCAACGCAAGCAGATAAACTGTCTTGACCGCCCCCCGCAAGTCGTCCTCCGTGAACTGGTGGTACCGTGCTATCCTCTAGTTCCCAAGGTCACGGGTTCAAACCCGGCGGAGAGTGATGGATTTATTTCGGGCGTAAAAATCCTTAGGAAGGGAAGTAAAGCCGGTGGTCCCGTGTCGTAGATTTACGGCATGTAAAAGAACCTCAAGCCTGATAAAGAGGCCTCTGAGCAAAATTACCGGTCTTTCACGCCCAATATGGAATGGGACGCTAAGGGCCATAGTAGTTAAAGGGCGTCCATAAATAAAACTCAATTTATTTGTTGTCTTGACCCCGTAATAGCGTCCTCCGATATGTGAACTGTATTTACTGTGTCTGTCTCCGGTAGTTTTGTATGTGTTGCTGAATAACTAATTGTAATTATTTTCTGACTTTGTTGCTTTTGTATCCCTTAAATAGTAACTAGTTATTTTATAACCGCCTCTGAGTCACTTGCTACTTCACTGTCGCCGTTAATTTTGTAACTGTTGCTTACTTCTTGGCCCTCCCTAATATGAAAATTTTGGCAATACATGTAATTGCTTTGACAAATTGTAGGATATACATTCGTATATTTGTATTATTTACCAATAGATCAAAAACTAAAATATTTCTCTACAAGCACATTTTCATTCTTGAAATTTGGAACAGAATTTTTCGTTTTCAACATGGGGTTATGGCTTAATATTTTAGTTAGCTTTATATTTAGAATGATGTATGACCAAATGCTATTACAGTGCCACCAGATATCCGCTGTTGAAAAAAAAACAATTGCATTATTTGTTAACTTCTAACTAAAATATCTGTTAGCAAGTTAAGTTATTAATATAACAGGTATGTAATTCTTTAGATAAGGGTATGTGTGATTTGTATAACAAACGTTACCTTAGTTTTGAATGAACTTGGTACACGAGTACAGTACTGACGTGTGACGTCGCTGTTTCCAAAGCAGCTATTTAATCATTATGAAAGTAGAAATTGAAGAGATTTCAAAATCAATATGAAGTTTGCATTTGTACTTCTAGTTTGCAGCATTTTCCACGGATTCAGCAAACAATGGAAACATTGTAACCTGGTCGCAGTCGATATGTGTTAAATTGAGAGTAATTGTAAATATGAACGAAAATTTCGATTGTCACATTACATAATACAAATTTTTCCTCCATGGGTCATGACGGTGCTGCATCTATTGCCAACCCAAATCGGGAGCAGATAAATGGCCGCTTTGAAGCAGAACGCTTTAGAAATTTGCAGGTTAGGGGAAATTAAAATCAGATCCAGCACGAATACATTCGTTTAAATAAACACACTATGTCATTGTTTCTAGGTAAGCTTTATTCCTCTTAGAGCCACAAACACTAATTTTTGTACGATTTAATAATTATAATAACCTGTTAAAAATAACTGAGTTGCATAAGCATCTTTAAAGAATTTGATGTGTTACACTCACATAATTTTCTCTACTCTTTGTACAAACTATTTTTACAAACGCTTATTCTCCATCTACTTCATGTTAATCGATTTAAATATTTCCAGACCCTATCTTATTGCTAATTTTCTTGTAGGTGTAAGGGGAATATGGTAGGCTTTAAGCAATAGTCAAATCTTTTAAGAGGTGGTTGCTATGTGGAGCATTGCATTCTCTTTGCATGTCCAGGACATAGAAAAAAATCTGATGTGTTACACTCACATGACTTTCTCTACTCTTGTACAAACTATTTTTACAAACGCTTATTCTCCATATGCTTCATGTTAATCGATTTAAATATTTCCAGACCCTATCTTATTGCTAATTTTCTTGTAGGTGTAAGGGGAATATGGTAGGCTTTAAGCAATAGTCAAATCTTTTAAGAGGTGGTTGCTATGTGGAGCATTGCATTCTCTTTGCATGTCCAGGACATAGAAAAAATCTGATGTGTTACACTCACATGACTTTCTCTACTCTTGTACAAACTATTTTTACAAACGCTTATTCTCCATATGCTTCATGTTAATCGATTTAAATATTTCCAGACCCTATCTTATTGCTAATTTTCTTGTAGGTGTAAGGGGAATATGGTAGGCTTTAAGCAATAGTCAAATCTTTTAAGAGGTGGTTGCTATGTGGAGCATTGCATTCTCTTTGCATGTCCAGGACATAGAAAAAATCTGATGTGTTACACTCACATGACTTTCTCTACTCTTGTACAAACTATTTTTACAAACGCTTATTCTCCATATGCTTCATGTTAATCGAGATATCGAGATGTCAATCTTATTGATAATTTTCTTGTAGATGCAAGGGGAATATGGTAGGTTATAAGCGATAGCCAAATATTTTAAGCGCTGGTTGCTATGTGGCACATTCCATTCTCATTGCATGTCCAGGACAAAAAAATGAATAACGAATTTGAGAAAAAGTGTGTTGGAAAATTTAAGGGAATAACAATCAATATCTCGAAAGTGGTTCACTTAACAAAAAACATGTATATGACATAAATTGTGTATTTTAACGCGATCTACATTTTTTGTGTAGTAACATTTTGTCTATCTCTTATGGTTTGCCAGTTATGCAAAAGTCGTTCACAATGAAGAATACTTTTGGAGACACTACCAGAAAATTCGAGATATACATTTCATTTGTCATGAAAATATCTTAAACATATGATATTTTAATCAAAATCGTTAGAGCCAGTTTTGAGAAAATTAACATTTTCGAAAAATGTTCCATGTAAAGGGTAGTCTGAGGTGGGGGGATTTTTTTGAAAACCTTCGTGTCCCATCTCTGGAAGATACTGAACATAAATACCAAGTATGGTGTTTATCCAACTGTTCGTTTCTGAGTTATGCTGTTCACACACACACACACACGTTTTCAAAAATGCTTTTTTTTATTCAGGGGGTCTCAAAACATGTATTTCCGGTGAAATCACGGTATCGAATTTTTGGGTGGAATACAATACTTCCCCTACTTACTATACGTAGTAGAGAAAGTAATAAAGCATTTTTGGAAACATGTCCGTGTGTATGTCTTGTGTGTCTGTGAACAGCAGAACTCAAAAACGAAAAGTCGGATAAACACCATACTTGGTATTTAGGTTCAGTATCTTCCAGGGATGCGACATGAAAGTTTTCAAGAAAATCCCCCACCCCAAACTACCCCTTACGTGGAAGTTTTTCGAAAAATTTTATTTTCTCAAAAACAGCTCTAACGATTTTGATTAAAGTATCATATGTTTAAGACACTTTAATGGCAAATAAAATGTATATCTTGAATTTTCTGGGGATGTCCCCAAAAGTCCTCTTCATTCTGAACGACTTTTGCATAACTGGTAAACCGCAAGAGATAGACAAAATTTTACTACATAAAAATGTAGATCGCGTTAAAACACAAAATATTATATCATAAACATTTTTTTTTGTAAAGTGAACCATTTTCGAGACATGTTTCCAAAAATGCTTATTTTTAGGTTCAGGGGGCCTCAAAACATATTTCTGGTGAAATCTCGGTATCGAATTTTTGGGTGGAATACAATACTTCCCCTACTTACTATACGTACTAGAGAAAGTAAAAATCGAGAAGAAATTACATAGAAACAAAAAACGCCATTACTGTTGTCCTGTTTCTGAAACTCGTATCGAATAAACCCGTATGTTTTGTTGTCCACAGCGTGTACAGACTCGCACGCTGGAAGGGGATGTTAAGAACTCTGTAGAAAACCCGGAGGAATGCTGCAATATATCATTGTTTAACTTGTGCTGTAGATAAACTCGCTGCATTCTGTGTATGCTAGTGTCACAAATTTTGCAATGACTCTGCTAACTTGAATCCATCACAGTATTAATTTCTGTTGCTCTTTTTTTTATTCACTTGGGAGAAAGATAAATTCATTTTAAGTGTTTTACCTTTAAAATATAATAATAATAATAATAATAGTAATAATAATAATAGTAATAATAATAATCTTTGTTACAAAAGTTTTTCTTCCGTTCGTAAAACTAAGTTTCCGATCTTATACGGTAATATTTAATAACACTATGCATGCTTGACACTATGTATGCAGTTGCGGCAACATTGAAAAATGCTTGTATTCATTTGCGCTTGTAGAATTTCCAAATAGGGATTGGAGGGTGGCTTGCTATTTTTAATTCATCAAAAGGGGCGCCGAACTTTCTTAGGGCATCTACTTTTCCTTTAATGTACCTTATAAAAGATTCAGATGAGTAGGGGGGTTTAATGTAGGAAGTTGTAATTATAAAAAGACGCCTGGAGCTAATTGTAGTCGGGTTAAAAAGCCAAATTCTGATTAGTGGCTTTTAATTGTTCCTGTTAAATTACATGGAAGATGCCTGACTTTAATACCACATTAGGTATTTATTGACCTCTCGTTTTTAAACTGTACTTCTCACGAATAGATATAGATGTTATATATAACAAACACACCACACAACGCGGTAGCTCATTGTATCTCTACCGCTTACGTATGTACCGGAAGTCCTACATTCGACCGAAAATTTTGCTATCAAGATTTTGCTTAAAATGTACGTTTTGACATCCCACGAATCCAAAAAACGCAATTGTTACAAAAGTCTTACAGTGTAAGTAAACCCACATACTTACGAATACAAGCCGAAGATTTCCATTGACATTCCTCACTTTAAACATCACTAAAATTCGAAAAATGTCCGTTACTTATTTTCTCAAAAACATCTGTAAAGCTGATTAAAATATATGCGAGATATCAGCATGGTAGTTAAAATCTCTGTTTTGAATTTTATGTAAACTGAAGTTCTCTTCATTTTCGTCGAATTCTCTATAACGGAAAACCATGACTTAGGGAAAAAGCTTACTGCAGAATAAAGCATAGATGTCATTAAACTATGTCAATTTTTTCAACGTTATCCGTTTCTGAAATATTCGTTCTTACATGTTTAAGTTTTAGTACCTTCAAGTATGCTTTAATCACCATTTATGACCATTTGAAAATGAAAGGTTCTAAGTCGATATTGCCTAATTTGAAGTCAACCCTAGGCAGAACGTTTTACACTGAGCAATGTTAACCGGGTAGAAGATTCCTTTTATACAATACCTTTGAAATGATAACGGTGTAGAAAAAGTTAAGTGTTGCACATTAGGTTTTTCCGGCGAAATCGTGATATCGAGTTTTTCTGTCGACTGCATTACTTCCTCTGTTCTAGACGACGGGAAGACAGTGACGTAGATCAAGTACTTTTCCTATTCCATTTTAGCGACTAGTTTTTTTGTACAACTTTATTCTTTGCCCGACTTAAGTTTGCAACTTCTTGCGAGTATGTTCCCAGCAGATGTTGGAAAGATACAAGCCGTGGAAATCCCTTAGAAGAAAAGCCAGTTCGTGCTGGAAGACGGATATGCTCTTCTTAGAGACGAAGCTTCTTTGTGAAAATTTGACAGCAGGTGGTTGTATTCTCATTGGCTCGTACCGTGTTTTCCATTTGCATGTCGGTTCAGTAACCTTGTTACAGCGCATAGAAGCCAGACAAACTTAGCTCCGATGTTTTCAGCTTGCCATTTGTACACAGTGTTTGTCCAGGTAGAATGTGCCTTTCCATTTCAAATACTAAACACGTGATGCCTAGCTCTACACATTAGCATTTCACAGGTATATAAACGATTCATACAAAACTTAATGTTTCTGTCTCACTCCTGTTAATCACAATAAATGCCTAATATTCCAGTAATGCCCATTTTGTTTGCAGCAGTAAGGTGCCATGATTGTCAGATGTTATACAACAAGTCGATAATCATTGTTAGAGATGAGCTAATAAAAAACAAAACGGTAAGTAGATATTGTCTTGGAGTTTATTTATTTATCTCCACGTATGGACGTCAATTTCGAAGAAGATTGTTACGTAATATGCTGCTACGCATGAGAAGCTGACTTGAAGATGTATTTTTGTTGTTACGCTCCAAGTTTAAAAAGTAAAATATTAACTTTGTTATTAAACTGCTCTATAGATATTATTTATGTTTATGTTTGCCTCGGTTGTATCAGTATTGTTTTAGAGTCACGTATCTCTTAGACAGGGTGTGGTGCGACAAGAATGTAGGCTTACACAGGTTTTAAGTTTTAAATTTACTTCTTTTTATTAATCCTTGACACAAATTAAATAGCACTACACTGATATCAAGAGCTGTGAGATTTTTTAATACTTGCACCTTGTTACTGCGTATACATATTTTACGATTCACACGAATACGTAATATTTCTTTAGAGAACACATCTTCCATCCGGTCACTACCAAGGCCTGCAGGCAACTGAACATATTTCAACCGTCAAAACCCGTAAGCTTCTGTATTTCAAGTCTCTGATTGGCTAATCCTAGTCCAATAGAATACCTGCATTTTACTTAAAGCTTTTTCTGGCTGTTGATTGGCTATTTTAAAAACATTCACAAAATTTATATTATCGTTACTCTAATCATGACTAGTAGCATTCAAACTCTCAAACTCATTGTTGCCTCAAGGTTACCTCATTGTTAGCAACTTTAAACTTATTATTCTCACAGCTCTTACATTATTAAATTACTTAATGCATTCACATAATATTATTAAACATGTTTACAATAATATAAGCATTTACAATGACTGTTACATACATTTTTACAAATTATTACATACATATTGCTTCAAGGCGGGCTGTTATTGAATTTACATATTATATAATTTAATTGAAATTATTCAAGTATTAAAAATACTGCCTCAACGGGCACCATTTTGAGAAGGCCGAGGAGGAGATGGAAGGAGAGACTGTGAAGACGGAACAGGCAGCAGCCTAATCCATGAAGTGGAGGAGGAGGAGGAGGAGGAGGAGGAGGAGGAGAAGAAGAAGAAGAAGAAGAAGAAGAAGAATTGGTACCTAAGGGAACATGATACTACTATTTTTGTATTTGTCATTAAAAACACCCCTCCAGTTTGTAGTTTAAGTAAGTATATACATATATACTATTAGGGCCATATTAAGGTATTTAAGCGGTTTTAAGTAGGGAGCACATTCCCAGCGTCCATTTAAATGAAACTGCGACACGCCTACTTTTAATTTTCAAAATATTTTTGTTGTCTGAGATGATAGAAACGTCTGGTAAATTTTAATTTACGATAGTAGGACTGTGACTTAATGTTAGGTTAATGTATGGTCTCGCATGCATAGAAAAGTAAGAAAAGTGGAGACCTGCTTTGTGGGATGTTAAACCCTACTCCTCCTAAGTTCACTCACGTAAAACAAAAATCTAACAGATGTAGACGTCCTGGAATGAAGATCCAGATGATTATGATCCCTGGATTGTATTGAGGTTGGTCTCAGCAGGTTAAATTATTGAAGTGAATTTTCAAACTCTGTTTTCTCTGAAGTACAGTTTTAAATACTTACGATGCACTTTCTCAAAAACTATTCAAGTCAGAAAGGCGAAATTTTACTCTCTTATATTAAAATATTAATAAACATTTCCCGCTGCTTTCATAAAGCTGTAATAAAAATGGGTGATTTTAGACTACAAAAAAATGAAAAAAAAACCTAGAAAATAAAGTTTCTTAAAATTTGAAATGAAAATATTGTTTCTGGTAAAGAACGCATTGATTTTTGCATCAGTATAGTCAATTATAGTTAAAACATTCATAAAAATTTGTGACTTTAAACTGCATAAGGTTAGAGAAAATTTTACCTGAATATGAATCATGTTTTTAACAAACTATTTATACATTTTTCCAAGGTTGGCATTTTGTATGATATCAACAAAATGAAGTATAAACATAAACCAAAATGCTCCCCTAAATGTTATTCATAAGCTGTAAAACGTTTCAGGAAATTTCATCCAGTAGTTAATGAGAAACTACAAGTATACCACTGCTGCGTAGCATTCATTGGCTCGTTCCCAAAGTAAACTATCCGCAATGCGGAAAATTTAAACGAACGAGAATATTTTGCCGAGATCCACATTTTTTTAATTAAGGTTCGACCTTTGTAGTTTCCCATTTAAATAAGTTCACTGAGAATGAAGAGAATTACCGACTATTTATAGAAAGTCCCAAAGGTACAATTTATTCTTCATGACCATATCTAAAACATGTCATTTTAATCAAGTGGTTAGTAGTTTTTTTTCAGGGAGTAAATACAAGGAGGTTTTGGGTAGGCACTGAAAATCTTCTCCTTACGTCTATGAACACACCGAATTAAAATATGAAACTTTGCATTTATCTGACTTTTAACTTTGATTTTACTGTTTACACGCGCTCGTGCGCATTGAAAGCTGGGTATCGAATTTTTATTAGAACGTTATAGCTTCTTGCGTAATTTCAGGGCAGAGAAAGCAAAAAGGAGCCCTATTCATAGTTGTAAAAGAATGTATTCCCTACTCGAAAAAAATCTGGAATGTACTAAATTTATGACCATATTTAATTACACATTTTCTAATTTGTCGTATTTAATGGTACTATATCTACTTAAACTTTCATCTGAGTTATTTAAATCATGCTTCGTTTTATTCCCAAGAAATGCAATTTTACATTGCAATCACTAGAAAGTGAAATCCCATTTCTTTTAAGGGAACAAGGTAAACACATAGAAACTACACCTTAAGTGTGTTAAATTACCACTGCTCTTAAAGTTCTCAATGGTTTTTCCTGAAATTATTATGAATTATTCTATAAATGGTGACAATTATTTCAGGTGGTTGTTTGCATTGATAGCTTATGTAGTTGAGTCCGTACAAATTATTTCATTCAGCAGAAATATAATAAAACTTACTCTTAAAACATGTGAATTCATGTACCTTTTTCTCTGATACTACTTGCAATACAGAATCGCTCTTCTGCATGCATGTTCTTAGTATAATCAGCTATCTTCTGAACCTCAATTATATCAGTTCACTAGAAACTGAAAAAAAAATTATTTGCAAAGTCAAAAAAGTAAAAATGTGAAAAAAATTGCAATGATGTTGCTTTCTTAATATCACTAATATACATTATAAAATTATGATTGTGGTTCAGAAGGTTTAACTATGTGTTATATACATGTACTGAAAAGTTCAGCTCTACCTCTCATACTTTCTGAGAAAAGGGTACATAAGTATCCAAAAATGTCAGTTTTGAGAAAACTGAATTTAAAGTTTGAGCATAAAAATTCTGACAAACTTCAGTACATTCCAGGATCATAATCATCTGCTCCTTCATTCCTGGATTGTTTAAGCTTTTCTGATTGCCTTCTCTTGGACCTGGCCTCTTTTGTTGATTCTTGAATTGCTTGCTGGGCATGATATAATCGCTCGTTGTTGAAAGACATAAAAATGTTCTATAAAGGGAGCATTGCATGACAGCTTTAAAGGAATGCAGACTAGCATTTAAATGGTATTTAAATGTCTTAAAAACCTCCTAACCTCCAAAAAGTATATATTTTCTGAAACTGGAAATAATAAGAGATTTTATTGGTGCTTAAAACAAAAAATGTGATGTTTGACCATTTCAGAGTACCTTGTCCCCTTAAACCAGGTGCTATCAAAATTGCATATATAATGTAATTATTTGCACTTCCAAAAGTTGTCGTTACTTCAATTGTATGCATTTTCTGAGTCCTGCAAGACCTATCTGATCATTGCTCAGTTCATTGAGTTACTGTATTGTCGGCTTTCTCCACAGCTCTCCCGTAGTGCGCTTGTCCTTTTTTCGCGTCTTTTTATGGAATCGAAATCGCAGACTTCTCTGACTCGCTTTCATGGCTCACCCAAAAGAGCTGGTAACTGGTCGATTAGAAGTACCCAATTCCTAAGGATTGAGCTGAACTGCCGAAACTAAGTTCTTGCATTCCTAATGTATCTGCCCAGTTCTGACGTAAATCTTCGGCAGGCGCCGACGTCTTACTTTGCGGAAAGCCGTTTAACATTGCGGCGAAGTCGCCAGTCGGCTACTCATCAACAGTGAGTTACATAGAGCACAGGAAGTTTTGGGAACTACCTTGTACCTAATCATGTTGAGTATATGCTCGTGTAGCTTGTACCTATTGATTTTAGTGTGTCACAAATATTTTTATTTTTAGTTTATTCCATAGTAGCTGCCCCTACCCATGTGTATTTTCAAACATTCCATTTAGCCCTCGGAATAGATATTCGTTTTAAATGAACAAAAGTTTACGTAACAATGAGATGGGAAGAAAATCGGCAAATGTTGAATTTTTGTTTCCGTGATTTCCTACAATCTTCGAAATTCTGGAAATCGCGTCTGGGCTAAGAGTATTTATCAGTGCCGTAGAAATAATTCACATAGTTATAATTTAAGTACAATGGTGAAATTTAAAGTGTTTAACTGTCTTGCGTCGTGTAATCCACCCAAAAACATTGTATATAGCATAAAAGCTGTAATTATCACCAACATCAGTTGAGTACTTCGGAAAGTACCTTAAATGGAGCTTTTCTCTCGTTATGTAGTAAGTAAGGTGCTTAAATAGCCTTGATTACGTTATACACAGAAAATAAAGGCAAATTATTTATATAAACATTGAACAGTTTCAGCGTCTAGAAACCTTCAGTATCTGAGTAAAAAGACAAATAAAGAAATATCGAATGCATATCGTATCATTATGTATGAACAGGATTTGGTATTTCAATTGTCCATTGTTATGTTCTTTCTTGTATTACATCGTGCCACTCTGCATTGCTTCAGAAGGTGGTGTCAGATACACAAGGATTAATACACAGCATAATATTTACGACACTGTCCATAAATAAATGAATAAAATAAAACTGATATTTATGTGCCAGTCGTGAGTACATTCTTTTAATCTGTGAATTGGAACATATTATGTCATATTAGACACTTATCGTAGCAAAACGGGTGTCTGAACTAAGAGTTCTCGAATAAAGCTTTTCTTGTGATGGAAAATATTACTTTATGCTAATTTTAATACAATTAGCGATCGGCAAATAAGACTGTACATGATCATTCCAATTTGGATGATAATAGTTCTTATTCAGAAGTATTCTTAGTGTATTTTGTGTAACACAAGAATCTTGGGGATATCAGTTGAATTCAGCATAAATATATTCTGTAATTGCTGCGTGTTTCGAATAGCGCGGTATATACCTGTGTCGGAGTATCAAATGAAACGGGTGATTGTAGCTTACTTAAAGCAGAAAAAAAAATTATGCGTTTATTTTTAGTAGCTTTGACTCGTAAAAGTCTTATCGCGACTGCAACATCTTTACATAATGTTAACAATAATATTTACAAAATAGTTATAACGATCCATTGGAAAACAACATAGATGACATAAATTAACAATGTTGGCAACACAAGTAACAACAAACACTAGAAAATTACGATAATGACATGATCCTTAGAAAATTAAACAAAATAATAATAAATTGCACAGAAATGTTTTTTTTTAATTGAATGCAATGATTTCCGCAAAATTGTTTGAGTCGTGAATGTATTTCTATCTTTGCAAAAGATAAAATTCACCTGCGAAGAGACATGCTTTAACTGACGGTGAAATATGGTTCACTATTTTGTTCATTGCAACAATAAAATGTGCTACACTCAAAATTAAGCCTTGAAGGACACCATGTTTAATTGATACGCTTAGAGATAAACGACCATTCACTCCAACTCGAATCTGTCGATTTTGAAGGAAGTGAAAGGTGAAACTTGGCATGGGTTCTTTTATGTTAATATCATGCAATAATTTAAGATGTAGTTTCTGTCAAGTGTGTCATAGGCCTTTTCTATATCTAAGAAATTAAATTGAGTTTTATTTATGGACATTCTTTAACTGTTGCGATCCTTAGCATCCCATTCTATATTGGACGTGAAAGAACCCGTAATTTTGCTCAGAGCCCTCTTTATTAGGCTTGAGGTTCTTTTACGTGCCGTAAATCTACGACTCAGGAACATCATACTTCCCTTCCGAAGGAAGCCATGCTAAGGATTTTTACGCCCGAAAAAATCCATCGCCCTCCGCCGGGTTTGAACCCGCGACGTCGGGAATCAGAGGCTAGCATGGTAACGACCACAACACGAGGACGATATTCTATATCTAATGTGACACACGTAAGTTGCCGGGAATTATAAATGCCTCTTTAATTTCATCTCACGTTCTACTAAATTATCAGTCGTGGAATGAAACTGGCGTAGTCCACTTTGAACGTGGCTGAAAAAGTTGTTCTTCTGTCAGAGCATCATAAACATTTTATTTGTTTCTTTTTCCATGATTTTACACATAGTAACGTTAATGCAACGGGCCTGTAATTTTCTGGATGTAGAATATCTTTGTTTGACTTGGGAGTAGGTATTACTGTTGAGTGTTGCCATGATGGAATAGTATTATTGATCCATATATAGTTGAATATTTTGGTTAGTTAAACAACGCCAACCTAAAGTACTTAATTTAAAAATTCAAAAGGAATGTTATCTGAGCCAGGACTCGTGCTTTTACGACTTCAAAGGGCGTCTTGTACTTCTTCGATACTGGTTGATCATCGTAAGCGTTGTTGATGTTTATATTATAAATTTGAGTACCTACGGTTGGTTGTAATAATTACCATTGAATTTATTAATTTTAAAAAGAGATTATGTTTTAATTTGAATTTAAATAAAGTTTAATTTGGGGGTCTTACAGGAGTAATCTTAGCCAATTCAGCTATTGATATTATTCTTCATGATACTTACTATGGTGTATCACTTCAGTTAAGGTTCAACACCTTTAGGAAAGTGTTCTTCGGAGTTGGTTATAACATTGCTATCGTCAGGATTACGAATAGCCGTTATCTGGAAACCATAATTCAATCCATAACTTATTTATTTTGTTTCATAAAACTGTCTGAGGTGTCTTGTCGGTTAATATCGAAAGGGAGGGCAGCCATGTTTGTTTGTTTGTTTCTTTCTTTTTCTTTCACGATCCGACGTGTATTTGCAGGACATTACTAGAACTGCAGCGTATTGCTCAAGTTCGGATGTCGTCTAAAGCGATAAAAAGCAGGATTTTTATTTGGTATAGCCTCCCTGTATTTGTCATGCTCCGTAGTGTAGTGGTTATCATGCTAGCCTCTAGTTCTCGAGATCACGGGTTAAAACCCGGCGGAGGTAATGTATATTTTTAAAGCGTAAAAATCCATAGCATGGCTTCCTTCGGAAAGGAAGTAAAGCCGGTGATCCCATGCCGTAAATTCACGGCACGTAAAAGAACCTCAAGGCAGATAAAGGGTCCTCTAAGCAAAATTTCCGGTCTTTCACGCCCAATATAGAATGGGACGCTAAGAACCACAGCAGTTAAAGAGCGTCCATAAATAAAATTCAATTTAATTTTAATTTCTCCCTGCATTTTTCATTCCACCAGTGAACAGGACATTTTTCAGGCATAATACATGTTTGAGGAATGCTTAATTTTGCAGAACTATTAATACAATTTGCGAATTCTTTATGAATGATACCAATGTTATTCTTCTGAAAAGCAATTGGGGAGATTAGCCTTTGAACATTTTCACTGCGGACATTTTCAGCGTGGTATACCTGCATTAGAGTATCAAATGAAACGAGTGATTGTAGGTTTCTTGAAGGAGAAATTATTCTAGATAATTTAGTGCAAACCTTTTCCACGTGAGCTATATAAAATAAATTTATATTAGCGCTGAGTTTTCTGCTCATTTAACTAACTTATTTTGTATATTCCGGTTTGAATTTTTAAAATGAGTAGTTCCAAAAAATTTAACAACCGGAATGTGATGTTAAGGTAGTATCATCAGTATACATGGCAAGAATTTGTAAATAAGATAGGCTATGGTTTTATTTTACAAGCATTTGTAACGACAAACCAAAGCATCCTCGTATTTTATCTTCTTCAACGCGTTTATGCTGTAATATCCAGGACTTATAAACCCCTTTCAGTCTTTTGGTGATATAGGAATTGAAATTAAAAGTTGTAAAATTAACCAATACATTCCCCATCGAAAACCTGCACTAAAAAGGTTGTACTAGCACGTGTACATACACGCATGTGCAATCCCTATCCATTAAACCGATTCCAACCAAATTCATCAAAAGCCATACCTGTGCTCACTCTAATCTATGCTTATCCACCACCATCTTGACACTTATTCTATTAATTGATTGGAATTGTGTATATCCATCGCCACAAAATTGCCACGAGCAGCGCAAGGAATCCTGCACTCAGGATTGCATCACTGTGACGTATTTCCAACCCACGTGTTTCTCTAACGAATATACGTAACGCTAAGTCCAGTTGCTCTATGCTAGGCCTGAAAAACTGGAGCATAGTTGCGCCAAAAGCCAGCTGGCATCTCACAAAATTTCCCAGAACGTCACAATGAAGGGTATATGTCGTAGAGCTTAAAAATCGTCTCGCGCTTGTTTGCTTAGCATAAAATCTGTCATAGGGTCCGTGTGAACTGCCCTCTCTTCCACCCGTTTTACTATCTATGCCACGTATCTGGCAGGTAGATTAGTCAAAAATTGCATATCAAGTTTTCACCGGAGATCATGTTTTGCGACACCCTGAATCCAAAAGAAACCATTTTAGAATAAGGTTTGCGCTCGCAACCTACTGTTTGCGTGCGTGCGTGTGTGTGTGTGTGTGTGTGTGTGTGTGTGTGTGCGCGCGCGCGCGTGCGAGAGAGAGAGAGATCACGGATCCTTCGTTTTTTTTTTTGTTTTTTTGTATTTAAGGTGTCTCAAAACTTCTCCTTATGGACAAATCTCGGTATCGAATTTTTGGGTGGAATGCAATGCTTCCTCTACTTGCTATAGGTAGGTAATAAAGAAAGTAATAAACTCATGTAAGAGTAGTTTGTAGGAGCTACATGTGTAAAAATAAGCGCTAATAGATAGAGAAAGTCATGTGAATATAACACAATTTGTTTTTTCCGAATTCTGATACCCAGTTTCATATTCTGGGCAAAAGATTTCATTTTGGTTTATTGTTTCATTAGCCAATGTAGTCTCTTCTCACATACCGTTCAGGCTTATTTGGTATTACCAGGTAAGAGTGGTTTCCTTATATATGAAACCGGAAGCTTATTTGCCGAGAATATTTCGTGATTAAAGTTGCATAAATTATTATTATTATAATTATTATTATTATTATTATTATTATTATTATTAGTTTGTTGTACTGAAGATCATAATCTCTCGCACGGAAACAGCTTTTGTTTCGCTTTAACTTGTTTACCAGCTGAAAATATCATTTCGTCAATTTTAGTGACGATAGACATTATTGGATTAGAGTTCTATAAATTATATTATTATTCAGTTTGGTGTACTGAAGATCCTCATTTCACACGCGGAAACAACCTTTGTTTAGTTTTAACTGGTTTACCAGCTGCAAACAACTCACTTGTACAGCGACGAAAGTCATTATTGGTTAAAATTCGTCACTCATATATTAACGCAATAGTCATAGTATACACACGCTTTAAGAGTATCGACACAATCGCTTGTTTGCAGCGCCATAGTCTAGCTACGATTTGATTTTATTCTCCTCGATAATACTTTCTGATAATTGTAACCGGAAACTTTCAAGGGAATTTTATCAGTGGACTTGCTTTACTTGCCCATTTTATTAACAATAGAAATAGCTTTGTTTCCAAGATATAAAGTTAACCAACCACTTTTGGGCTCCTGTCGTCAGAGTTGCTTTTGTAGTGATGTAGGAACGAATCAATCACTTTTCTTTTTGCCTTTAATGTTATGGCTGAGGCGTTGCTTAGACTCGTAAAGGAATCTCAAGGGGAAGAAAGTGCGTCTTATGATCCGGCAAATAGGGTAATTTATCATTTTCCCATCGGCCAGCCAACAGAGATTGAGAGGAAGTTTCAGGGTTTGCTATTACTGCGTAGATTTCTGCTTAAGCGACTCAATCAGGGCCATAAAAGCGCTCTCAACTGTTCACCGTTAGAGTCAACATGTTGATTTATGCGCCAGCAAATTGACGGGGAAGCTTCCGCAATCAGGTTTGTAGTTTTTTCTTTTTTGTCCTTAAAAGCTATGGCAGCCCGTAAACAACCCCATATGGTAAATGAACTTGTTTAGCGGTCATAATTATTAACCCAGTCAATGGTATAGCGAGCGTGCGAACTTCTGTCGAAGTTAAATATTTGAAGAAAATATGATTTACAGTAAGCAGAAATAACAAATAATATTACAGTCAACATGTTCTGGGGTTTTTACGGATTTTTCATTTTTTTTAATTTTATTTATGTATTTATTCAATAGTCTAATCCGTGAAGTATGGTTATTTTTTTTAATTTTACCGATTTTCAACTTCTTCATATGTGATGTTTACGGGATTTTATATGCATTTAGTAGAGCATTAGGTATATGAAGATGTCAAATTTTATTAAGCTCCAGTCATTTGCCGCGAATGAAGTATGTTTCTCCATTCTTCAATTCCCCCATTGTTAATAAAATGTGTTGTGTTTTCAACCTCTCGTTTTGGATATAGGATACATTTAGAACTCTACTCTCCAAAACTCTTTAATTCCAAATTTCAAGATTTAAGCCAAACCATTCCTTTTCACTCCAATCTATTACACGTTCCATTACACACTTCCTAAACAAACACACGCACAAGCGCGCGGCGTACATTAATACGTATTTATTTATTTTGCTTGATGTTTTAAGTACAGGTACAAATAAAAGAATGAGTAGATATAAGTAAATACAAATAATTCCATATATTGTCTGTGCAGACGCGCTAATCTCAAGAATACCGAATGGGTTCGCATTTTCGCGGCTCTATACATACGGTTTTTTTTTCTCCACCGTTTCAGCACTTTATGTAACCTCATTATCCTCAAAACAAGGGGGAAATGGTTATCTCATCATCTATAAGGCGTACTATTAAAGCAGCGATTTTATGCATTACTATCAAAAGAGGCTAAGATGAATTGAACGATTGCGCTCCATGTAACAAACGCTTGAGATATCTTTTCAGGCCAGTGTAGCGCAACAAAAAATCAAAACAAATCAACGCGTGGATCCGCAATAGAGTAGTGACTTAGTGTCTTGCGATTTAGTACATATCTTGGGAAACAATTTGGCAAAAATGCAGTGAGACATCCTATTGACTCACCAGAAGGGTTACCATTTTCAACCAAATTGCAATGCGGCTACAATTTTCTTCTGAAGTTCATGATGACTAGATGTGAACACACAAAAATAGTCCACCCAATGCCTTTGCATAAAACGAATGATTGAATGTGAAAATTGCATCTTAGGAGGTTCTTTTATGGGTTTCAAGCTCGGAGGAAAATTTAACGTCGTCATTGTAAAGATTTCTGGACTACTACTGATAGGTTTGTAATGTCAACATGTTTAATTACGAATTAGTAGTATAGCTTCCTAACAAAGTGTTCTGAGCTTTGGCATTTTCTCGCCCGTAATACAGATTGTGATTAAAGCTGTTTGTTATAGGAGAATGAGAGCAGCTAGGAGCAGTACATTGGTGCAGTGGATGCGCAAGCCAAGAGAGCTGGCAAGCGTATTCGCCAAGTGGGAAGCCATACAAATGATAAGATGAGTGGTGCACGAAAACAGAAAATGCCTGACGCAGAAGCAAAAACGGCTAAGCTTATTGGAAAACAATATAGAGGAAAGTAATACTTGCTGCAGTTTTGGAATGGGAAGCTGTTTGCTTTTGTTCTGCAGATTTTTAATTCTAAGCAATGCTGCTATAGAAATCGAGCTCTGTTACTTCCTAAGTAATATCCCCCCTCTCTCTTTCTCTTTCTCCTCTTTGCAACGAATCGGACTTTAGTTGTAAAATCCCATGTCCACGCGGTGTTTTTTTTATTTTTCGGCACAGTGCACGAATCGGCAGTAAACACTCACCCGTTAAAATATTAGAGCAGCGGTTGACCCTAGTAGAGCGTGCCTGATAGAAGCGCAATTCATTATCAAGTAAACAAATTTAAATCTGCATAATCGAAAAGAAAAACTTATTGAATGAGGATGTACTGTTTTAACAGAAGAATAACTAAAACGAAATTGGTTAATATCTAGGACAGGCTGTTCCAACTCTGCTTAACTGAGTCAGAGCACTCGTGCGTACGCAGCAACAGTGCTGAAGACCGGCTGCAAGGGGAGCCTCATAGCTAAGGCATCGTAAAGAGGAGATATAATGGTCCGCCATTTTGATTCAAGAGGAGCTTTAACAAGGAGATAGAACTTCAGATTCTCCTTACGTAGCACATGGTGGTAAATGGAAGTCGTCGCAGTTTTTCTCTACTCCTTCCTTCATTACTTCTACGATGATATCATTCGTACGATAATATTTAATACACTGGCCGGAGGACTTGGCAAAATGTTTGTAAGCTATGCAAGAAAACATGCTCATTTTCATTATTACCTTTGCTGCATGGAATTGCAGCAGTGACAAGCTTCATTAAGGTCTTAAAATATTTGATTATTTAGGACAAAGTGCAAAAAAGTTAATCATGAAGCAGACGTGTTTTCATGCTTGTGCAATCAAAATTAATGAAGCCATGCCAATCACAGAAATAAATAAAATGTTTGAAAAGTATTAGTTAATTGTATATGTGATTTAAATTACATTGTGCTAAAATTGCTATAAAAGCTTAAATATTGCAATATAAAATGCGTCTATTATAAATAAACCATATAACTTAGAATCAGAATGCTTGCTATTAATATAATTTTGTAACAATGTCATTTTTTATATTCAACTAAGAAATGCGATATTAGTTGCTTAAAACAGACCCTCATGTGTCAATGTTTTATTGTTCAAGAAGAGATGGGTGCTGTTGAAAATTATTTTGCATGCACATTTGCTTATGTTGAAGTGGAAATGATTTTTACACTATATTAATTACATTAGTCTGCATGATATCGGATGACTTAAAAATAATAACTGATTCTGACTCACTTTTTATGCTGATTTCAGAACTGCTTTTAGTTTTTTTTCTATCACGTACATTTTTTTCACAATTTCACTTCAAAAATATAGAGATATTGCTTTTGCCACTACACATAAAATTGGACTTGATGAAGCAATTTGTAAGGGCTCTACCACAGTACGGACCCTGCTTCAAGTAGATTTCCAAGAAATTTCCCTTCATTGCACAAGACAAATTAAAGGCTGGAATTTTTGTTGGTCCTCAAATAAAGAAATTGATGAAGGATGAAGATTTTGAGAAGACAATGAATGAGAGAGAAATAGAAGCATGGACCGCCTTCCGATCAGTTACTGAAAACTTCTTAGGCAATAACGGAGATCCTAATTACAAGGCCATTGTCGAAACAATGTTGGAAAATTTCAAGAAGATGGGTTGTAACACGAGTGTAAAGATGCATTTTCTGCATTCACATATCGACTACTTTCCAGAAAATCTGGGACATTATAGTGAAGAGCAGGGTGAACGTTTTCAGCAAGATATTAAGGAAATGGAGAGGCGGTACCAGGGGAGATGGAATGAAACTATGATGGATGTTGAGGAAGGACAGTCATCTTCAAAGATCTGCAAGGAAGTCAAAGAGAAAGTTAGAAAAAAATTTAATGAAACCCATTGGCTTCTTGTTTTGTTAAAATGTAGTCATGAAATGAATTAGGGGAGTTCTTTAGAGTATTCTTAAAATGTTTCATGAATAAAAACTTACCTTGTGTGAAATTGTATTTGAATACTTTTCTCGCTCATTAGTAAAATTGTCAAAACATTACTTATTTTGTGTAAAAAAACTGACATGATAGAAAAAAGCTGAAGTTATTTCTGGAATCAGCATAAAAACGTGATTCAAGAACACCTACTGAACACCTACTTTTAAGAAATCATCTGACAAAAAAATTGAAAATGCAGACTAGTGTTATCGATTTCTGCTAAGCCTACAAATGCTTTATACTATTTTAATAAATGAATATTTGTACCTGAGAGAAAACAATATATATTAAAATAGCTTATTGCAATTCATCTGTGTGGTTAGGAAAAACCTACATTTATGTCTTTTTGTTAATTAAAAAAGTGTAATTATGTTTTGTTGTCTTTATTTTGTTTCATTTTATATAATTTGACATTTAAGAATAGATAATGTAAATTTTACATATGTAAACAATATGTTAAATTAAGAGAAATTGATCTAGAGAAGCATAATATTAAATACAGAAGAAAACCGGGAGTGTTTAATATGCGGTTGTTTTGTTTTAGCTCAAGTTGTTTTATATCTGCGGTAGATTAGCGTGCTGCAAAATTTAAAGGAGCCCCCCCCAAATAAAATGTGAAACAAGGTAGAAAAACGTGAATTTTTTAATCGGTGTTTGCTTCACTTCACTTTTAGCTCAGACAGTTTTGAAATCACGGTAAATCAGTATGCTGTAAATGCTAAACAAGAGTTGTTAATAAATCCCCTCTCTGGGTTTCTTATCCTCCAGCAAAAAGCTGCTTACATGCCTATGTTCAAATCTTTCGGAATTTTAATGGATTAATAAATGCAATGAATTTAATTTGCAAAATACACGAGCTCTCAGATTTGCTGTGGTTGAAACAGTTTCTTCGATGTATGTATATATCCTTGCCGAGAAAGGACCAAATGCCAACGAAATCGCTGTTACATATAACCAAATACAGTGAAAGAAGAAATAACTGATGAGAAAAAATGCAAAGGAAACTTATTAGTCCTTAAAATTACATGAGTTTATGTTTATTTTGAATTGAGGGCAGCGGTAAAGAGAGGAAAATAAAGGTTTTTACCAACGGCCGCCTATGGAAATAGGAGCGGTTTTGAATCAAAATATCAGACGATTATCCTGATGTTTAGAGAGTCCTAGAGATAGCCAATACGTCACTCTGCAAGGTCATAGAACAAGGGCTTGCACTTCCTGCCTGTCCATTCCAACACTTCATTCATCCGTGACTGCAGCTTGCCCCCAATGCTGGGCTGCACTGCATGCTGCAGGTAGTCCCCTGCAAGTCGTGAGTGCTCCGCTGCTCTCTGGCATGCACCCAAGCAGAAACGGCCTGATCTAGGACGTTCAGTAAAATCATACTCGGAACTGATACAAGTAGGAATCTCGGTATTCTCTGGAAATTAAACCCCTTGGTTATTAAAAATCAAAGCCTACAAGTTTACAAGATCCTTCGATACAAAAGGTGATAGCGTATTGAGTGGCTTCTTTAATTGGTAATCGAAGCTTTAACAAACAAACAAACGAAAAAACTGCAATGTTCTTTTCGGATAAGTCAGGTACAACTAAGTGAACCCGTAAACGCTCAAAGACTTTCTCTACTGATATTTAAGGTCAGAACGATTAATGTACGTGCATGCCACTTCGGTTACCAGATCTAACAGCTCGTAGTTTAATCAAAGAGGAGTCCAAAGGGTACAATTAGAAATAAAACATCCTCAGACTGTGGAACATTTTCAGGTGAACTAGAAATGAAATTGAAAGCATTAGTTCCGTTGAACTTAAACATGTCAGCATTTATTTTCTGTGTGAAATGCCTTTTTTCTTCAACTATTTCCATTTAAAGATAGAGGAACGTACTGTATTCTTCCCAAATCTTCGATATGCAGATTTAACTGAAAAAACAGCTTTCGAACCCCTCTGAATAAAATAGAGCATATTTAGAAAAATATCCGTGCGTATTTGTCTGTGTACAGCGCACCAAACAAAGAAGCACACTTGGTATTTAAGTTAAGCCTCTCCCAAACATACGACATGAACTTCTTTTTTTTTCTAGAAAACCGCACCCCCAAAAAAGCATTATCATTACTATTATTGCTGTTATTTATTCATAGTGATACCTGTGTATGTCACTTGTATTATTATATAAAATTGCATTTATCATCTGAAACTTGCTACATAAGCGATATTTTTCCCCATTGTGTTTTTCTTTCTTTCTCGCTAAATGCAAGCCTAAAGAATGATTGAAAAGAATTATAAACTGTTGAAATATCTTACTGCTTTTAAAATCCCTCCGGAAGCAGTAAAGAGAAGCACATCCAGTAACCTTGCAGTATTCCTAAAGCCTGGTCTTAGCAACAGTGCAGATTTACGTAATGATCCGCTCTAATCCTTTGGTGCCATTGAAATGTGCTATCGCCACGGAGAGTGTCCACTGCTAAGGTTTGCATAACTCGAACAAACGCCCGCTAGCGTATATCGCAGCAAAAGGCCGGATTATTCAGGCCCACCGTTCGCGTGTAACGGAATATGTAAATAAGGAGGAATTCCTTTTATTTAAACACAAGTTCGCGTCTTTGAATATTTATGGAGCGATATGCCCGGATTATAGCCTCTGACGGAAAACGAATTCCACACCGGCAAGAGTTTCACAGGACGCCTTGAAAATGCACTTTCTAAACTTTTATCAGCATTGCTAGCATCAAAGGTTACGAGTTACATTTTTCTTCTGGTACAAACTGTATTTTTCATCATTCATTTTTCACTGTTATACTCCTGCTTCGCGATAAAACAATAATTATTGAGAATTTAGAAAGCAAAAATGACTTAATTTGCGTTAAGCCTTTTTGTGTTTCCTGGCTAATGAACTTCTTAGACTTCAACCTTTACTAGGCAATTACTAGACATTCAAAGAAATCACACTAAAGCACAATAGTATAAGGAGAGAAGAGATTGTAGAAATCGTTGTTCCATTGCACTGCTTATACGATGGTCTTTCGACATCAATCGCAGTTTCCTTGTACTACTTGTACTTGCTTGTTCAGTTGACCCTTATAATCTGTTATTATTATTATTATTTATTATCGTTATCATTATCGTCATCATCATGATCATGATTTATCTGAGTATTTCATATTTGAAGGACTCCAAACCTTTGGAAAGTTTCGACTGGCAATGTGATAGAAAACCGATAATCTACTATTACTTGTTAAGCACCTGTCTCAAGGTGAGAGAATATTGATATTCAGAAATGTGTAATCGTGGTATAAAGCCCACTGTGGTTCGCTGCGTCAAGACTGTTTCAAACCAAGCACTTATCGGATTCTTAAGATAAATACTGAGTCTGGGCCCACCTAAAATATGACGTAGCAACAATCTTGTATCTATAAAGTTCCCTTGCTCATTTAGCGCTTCGCTGTTTCCCTAGCCTCAGCTGTCTTAGACTTCTTAGCGAGTTTCTCCGTGCTGGGATTCGGAGAACCTATTCTGACATCACGGAGTATTTATTTGGTTGACACTGTACTAGACCTTCAAAGAAATTGTAGTATAAAGCAGAAGGATGTAGAGAGAAGCGATTGTGAAGGGGTTTTTGCACGGCTTAGGATGTGATAGTAATTTGTTGTCAATGCATTGTACTATCTAAAATAGCTTTAGTCCGCGCTTGTAGTCTGTTATTAAGCTTTTCGTGTGTTTCAGATATTTTTGAAACCTTTAAAAAATGTTATCTGATTAATAGTCTGCCTTGCAACCCTTGTTTGGTAAGAAACTTATGTTGAACAAGAAGTTAAAGTCGAGAATCCTGTGTTTTTTTAGTAATAAAGGTACTGCTGACGAGGGATGATTTACTTAGTAATATTGTTCTAATGAATGAGAGTTCTAGAGCATTTCTGCGCGCATTAAGCTTCTATTCTGTCTCTTCGGGTAAACTATCTATTCTAACTTAACACTGCTTTCTTCTATAAAGGGTCCACAGAGAAAATGTTCGTCGTTTTTATTGTGTTTAAACACAATCATAAATTCATAACTATGTGCTTCAAACGAGAAATGAGAACTAAGTTTACAAAACAGTAGTTTAAAAGAAAATATAAGAAATTTGAATGTGTCAAAACGGGTTTACTGATTTATTAATTCTACCCTATAGGGCCTATACTTTACATCAGAATCGCATCCACAGTTTCTAACGAATGCAACCCCGTTCTAAAGCTATTAACATGGTATACTGCTTCAGAACGACAACCAGTGTAGAATATGTAATAAAACCATTCTGATAGTATTTAAAAAAAATCGAAATGTTGTGTCTTGCTTCGAGCAATTCTTCTATGCAACTTATTTTCAACTATTCATTTGCTGTTTTAAAATAAGCTCTTCTTTAAGTGTGCTCCCCGGGACCCGAGCACCTGGTAGGAATCCCATAGGTGTTCTAATTTTATTTACTTGTATAACCTCTTCAGACACTTGCGAAGAATACCGGAATTGATGTACGCTCTGTATCGGTAGCTTTAGACTTTAAGGGGACACAATTTACTATAGAGAAAGTTATGTTAAAAATATTCCTTCCTTTTTGTAATTGCTGAAGTGAAATGGAATTTCGATGTGCAGGTGTTTATCAAAACTAATTAGCAAAAGGTTTTCAAATATAAAGTATTATATTAAAGGGTTCTGTGACCCTAAAAAATCATCTAATTTGGCTAAACTTTCTTTCCCTAATTAACTATATTGGTTTTAAAAGAATTAAGAGTGCAAATACCTTTAATTACATATTTTGAAAGTTTAACGTCCTTTAACCGGGTAGGTAACATCTTACGTTGAATGTAGGAAATGGATGAAATAATGCTCAAATGAGCCCGTGGTCCAAAGACCTTAGGGTTACCTGCATACTTCTGAGGATAATGGAAAACGTATTATCCAGGGAACTCAGGGCGTCTTTATGAGGCAGACACGCTACCCCCACAACATGGAGGTGGATGTATTTGTTCTTGTCATCTGCTTCTGTCAACAAAAATGTCAAAAGTTTAAAATTTAGCTACTTCTAAATATTTCTCGCCTTAAAATACGTGTAATGCCTCCATTCAGTAATTCTACATTCAAACAAATAATGTAGTTTGTGAACAATTTAACTAACGTTTCTCTAGGTTAGGCAATTTTATTTTGATTTAAAAAGCGGCCGCAGGTAAAAATTATTCATTTTGTTATAAAATAATACTCGTTACATTTGTGCATGCAAGTATGTGTAGTTATTTTGGAGAAGTGTTAGGCTAGGGTTATTCAAACTGATAACATAATTTGACTGTATTACGGTATATAAACAGCTGAGTTGACCCTGTGACAGTGCAACGAGTTGGTTCACTGCAGCCTACTGGGCTACATACATACACATTCCGTCAAGGGGTAGTTAACCTGAAAACATTGCATTACGCTCTGTCGGCCCCGAATTTCAACAGACTTAGTTTTGACAATATGTAAATAAGGTTCTCACAATAAAATCGGGTACTGCAGCAGAATTGCCGATATGGAGAGCAATGGGTGTTTCATTCTTCAGGGCTTGTAAATGATAAAGAGCTGTGGAACCATAAAAACTACTTAAGCATCTAAATGGACAGGATTTTAACTGGGGATTGCGAAAACTTGTTCTGGGGTTGTTAGAGGGAGCCTGGCGTTTTTATATGCCAGACATTCCAACCCCGCTGTGTACAGAGAGAAATGCATACAGGCAATGGTTAGTAGGAGGAATGTGTGCTAGAGGGGTAATGCCACCCCCTGTTTGAAGCCTAACGTTTATTAATTTCGTTTATTTAACTTGAAATATGGAATGTGGTTCCAGAAGTTCGACCCTTGATGTGTGCGCCCCTTCTGATATATTTTGTGCGCATCTGCATCTATGATGATTTCTTTTTTAAAGGAATCCCCAAAGATAGAGTTAGAAAGAAGCACTAAGTAAACCCTTCTGCATAGTGGACCGTTGCATATATATTTAATCCGGAGTATTGAAGTCACTTGTGTTCTGGAGAGGAAGCTATGCTGGTAAAGAAGGGTTGTTACTACGGCGGAGTCGCCATCATAGTAATGTCAACAGTCACGTGTGTTAATGCTGAACCTATGTAGTAAAAGAACGGTAGGATGTGACACAATTCTAAAATAAAGGGAAGATCATAGCTTAAAATGTAAAGCTATGGAAGCGCGAATAATGCCACCATGGCATAATAGACCGTATATGCAGTAAATGCCCAGAAGAGAAAAGAAGACCCAGCATAAAGCGGTGAATTAATAAACATACATCAGGACTGGAGTTCATGCCAGACGGCAATGTAGTGTGTTGATATTAACCTCAGAGATAGTCATTTCGCGACACAAGAGAGAACGCATGTACGTACAGATAATTGTCACCGTTTGCGTGCATGTTTCCCCATAGCAATTAAATTTAATTGAATTCTGTGATTTTACACATTCAGCAAATATTGAACACAATTTCTCTGCTGATATTTTGCTTTAGGTTAGACGTGAATGGCTTAGGGCAGTCATTTCCACCGGGATGCTCTGTAGATACAGCGATAGCGAGCACCTCTATGCCCTCAGTAGTATTATGTATTACAAGGTGCTGTGCAACGTCGGAGCGGTGCCGTAGATGTAATTAACGTAAAGCGACTTGGTTTTCAGGTAACAAACGGCAAGCATTTAAAACTTGTACATGCGACACAATATGCGATTTAAACGAGTCCTTGGATCTGTTGCAGTTAGTCACCACCAGATAGTTTAGACGTTGCAATTCAGTCTTATTCTTTTACCTCTTAGGTAGGAATGTGACCTCGATACTCTTGTCTAATACTATGAAATAAATCTTCGATACTTCTAAGTTTTTTGTATTTCTGTTATAGACGCTGTTATTGGTAGTTGTTGTATTTTACTTTGTACTAGAAAACGATGAAAGGAGTTGAGGGTAGATGGTGCTTCACACGTTTCATTAGCATGTGTCATAAAAGTAGTGCTGAATTCATCATTCTTGGCCCCTGTCCATGATTACGTTTCCTGTAGGTGGTGAATCATGCAACTTTCCATTGGCTACCTAAATAAAGCACGCAAAACAACGGTGGAAGGGGGGAAAGGTAGTCATGTAACCTGCAGCGTTAACTGAGTTGTAAGCTAAGCACTATCTAACGCACAAGACCGCATTGTTTATGCAGTTGCCTCGCTTGGTGAAAGACTCGCTCTCAGCCTTTACATTTACTCGCTCCGAAGCAGTGAATCTAGCAGAAACAAATCGGAAGTCCGATGACGATAGCCCCACCAAATATCTAGTGAGCTTCCTCTCCTAACTGCCTCCAATTAATTCAGTTCTTCAAAATATAAAGATTTATAAAATATATAATTCTTTGTTTTTGTGGCATATACTCGTACTTTAGTTTCGCAAGCTGTCAAAGCTGGTCACTTCACGTTACCACTTTGCGATACATGTTCTGGAAAAACTGTAGCCAGCATATTCATTGTTGCTCTTGCTGTATGAGATTTGGCTCCATCCTGCTGGAACCATAATTAATGCCAATTGCTCTGCTCTGCTTTGATACTCAAATACTCCTAAACCACTTATCATTCCCATTACGTTCTAATGTAACACTTAGAACCATACTTTTTTGAGGATGAAAGTCGTAAAGCTTTAACACTCCAAAGCAAGCTATCCCACTTCATACCTTAACTCTTTTTAAGCGAAGAGGTTGATGAAGAACCAATCTGGAGTTTTCGGGTCTCCAATATCTGAATTTTTGCTTATTAACACTTCCTGATAAACGAAAGTGTGCTTCGTCGGCCATCAGGAGAAGCTTGAGATTCTCTTCCGTAACGAGGAACTTTTCCGCAAAAGTGCGCCCATGTGCAAAATTCTGCTCCTTTAAATGGTGAACAATTGGCATCTTCTAAGGATGAAAGCGTAGATCCTGGTGAAGAATTGGACGAAGACTTCACGATGACAAATCTAGTGCTATGACCTGTCTCCTTGCAAACCTTTGTGAACTTCTGGTAACAGTTGTCCTTACATTTTCAATATTATCTGGTGTTCGTGCTGTCTGAAAGGAGCCTGGAAGTTTCTAGTTATGTGCAAAAGCCGTTTCATGTATGTTTTAAATCCACAACTTAAAGTTGTCGGGACTAGGAACTGCACCATGACTAGTTTGTGGGTACTCAATAATCGCCGTGCCATACTCTCCATGTAAGTCAAGCTGATATCGTGTATCCTATGATTAGTTTCGCAGAACATTTTGAGTCGTTCAATGTTCTGTAGATTATGTATAGCGGTGATATTAAGTAAATATGACTGAAGGAAACTAATAACAGAGAGGTCTGCAGAATACGCAGAGAAATATTTTCGCTCGGAGATGTCGCACAGTACATCAAATGAAGAAGCATGCCACATCCATACACCGAGTAAAATTTACGAAACATTCATTGAAAAAGCAAGCTGACTGTTCTCCGCAAATGTCAGAACCTAATTCTGAAAATAAGAAACAATATAATAGTATGTCTGTAACAGCCCTGTAGCTTCAGTGTCTGCAAGATCAGGTATAATAGTGATAGGTACTCACATTCAGCCCAGAGTATAATTAAATAAGACACTAACCAAACAAATTAATACTACTAATAATAATAATAATAATTAGTATTAGGTTTAAGCGTTATATAATCCGTGCTTTATTAAAACGCAGGAGAAATTTAATCATTTGAAGAATGCAAAATAATGACAGTCGTAGAATTAGCATGTAATACAACATTGGTTATTAATGTAAACTAAAATAACTGCATAATTATCCAGTGAAGAACCTGATCAGATCCTCGGCACAGATAGGTACCATATGATAGACATGCCGCCTACTTTTGAAGTAGGTAAACATAAGAAAGCTGACATCGTTGGAATAAAATGTCTATTGCTTATTCTATGCATATACGTGAGTTTAGTGTTAAATAAGATCGACCTGCAGCGGTCTTCGCCTGAGCAACAGTTGTCGCATATACAGCTAGATTATCAAGCTCACGATAAACAGCGCCTATGTTTATTGATTGATTTTTGGCAGTTGCATGGGATGAAAGTTTGCCCTCGTTAAGAGTAAAATTGTGTCGTAAGTGATATTGGTGCATACGTGAAATACTCTTCTGCAAGAAAGGGTCGCACAAAACTCTCTTACAAGTTTATTCAATTCTACGGCTCCTAGCCAGAACAGCGTTCAATAATCTCGTAAAACAGGCGTATGGCTATGGTTTAAGAAAGAAAAGGTTAATTCAGCAATATCGTGTTGACTGAAGAAAAACTGGATAATAGGTGCCAGGTTGGAACTAACTCCTTGTTCGCAATCAGTGTTATCGTTTTCAACACCTACTAATACATATAAGTCAGACGCATATGTTTATATAGTTTTTATTGTGTGTGAATTTCGGTTACTTTGCCCGTGTCTTGCCTGCTGTGTTTTACGTCACCCACTCCAAAACCGCTGCGCAGTCGATGTAGTCTAATTCTAGATACACTGTCTTTATTGTGGTTAACATGAAATGGTGAGGCGAATAAGATTTTTGAGTACAGTATAAGATCTCGGAAATGGTAATGTTTAAAAAATGGAGTGTTTTCTCTACTTCAAACAAACGTAAGAAAGTACTTAAGAGATTTCAAGTAAGGCTGACTCTGCCATCGATAACACGTAACAATCAATCATTGCTGCCCGCACTCTGAGATAAAATTGTTGCATAATTTTAGTCGTGTGTTGGCAGACCTGCAAAGACTGCGGCAGTAGCAGGAAGGAAGGAAGGAAAGAAAGAAGACGATGAAAACTTAGCACAACAAAGTCATCCATTATATGGCTCGGAGTGTCGATGCGGCTACATCCTCGCGTCTTTCCTTTGTCTGCACCACCCTGCTATTGTTCTGCCCCACCACTTTAAAAATAATGAATGGAAGCAATGGCTTGAAAGCGGCGTAGCACTTGGGAGGTGCTGCTGGACAGGCATGGATTGCTTCAAAGCCGTTGTTTTTAATATTTATCGTACCTGTTGTCTCAATGAGCTTTTCGAATATCTATTATTATCAGTCAAACTATTAAGGTCAATTAGTTGCTGTCTTTGTGATGCAGATTTGTGAAAATTAATAGGCGCAACTAGGATTTTAGTTAAAAGTTTCAAATGATGGGCTCTAAAGTAATCTAATGGATAATTCAAAGCTCGCAGTACTTTGTGCGAATATTTGCTTTGCTAAAAGAACAATGAGTATAAGAGGACCCGAAACTAGGCAGTGAACTATCCCTCATTTTCTATGTCCCCTGTTTTTCTAGGCTCCCCTCTTAAATCAGAGCAATTAATTTGCATGCTGCAAACTTCGGGAATTCTGAGAAACCCGTAATGCATTATAGTGATTTCCCTTTGCTTTTGCACTATAGTTCACATATACAGTTATGACGCAAGTTGCAATTTTATGTTAGGTTTATCTATTACACACGAACTTCTGCACTTGTGTCTACATCATTAACCTTTTAGACTTTCTCTACTACGTATAGTAAGTAGGGGAAGTATTGTATTCCACCCAAAAATTCGATACCGAGATTTCACCGGAAATACCTGTTTTGAGACCCCCTGAATTAAAAAACATTTTTGGAAACATGACCGTGTGTATGTCTGTCTGTGAACAACTCAAACGAACAGTCCGATAAACACCAAACTTGATATTTAGGTTCAGTATCTTCCAGAGATGCGACACGAAGGTTTTCAAGAAAATCCCCCACCCCAGATTGCCCTTTACATGGAACATTTTTCGAAAATTTTAATTTTCTCAAAAATGGCTCTAACGATTTTGATTAAAATATCATATCTTTAAGATATTTACATGACAAATGAAATGTATATCTGAATTTTCTGGGAATTGTCCCCAAAAGTATTCTTCATATGAACGACTTTTGCATAACTGGTAAACCATAAGAGAGAAACAAAATTTTACTACAAAAAAAATTTAAATCGCGTTAAAATACACAATTTATGTCATATACTTTTTTTTTGTTGAGTGAACCATTTTCGAGATATTGCTTGTTATTCCCTTAAATTTTCCAATACTTATACTTCGTTATTCATTTTTTTATCCTGGTAATGCAAAGAGAATGGAATACTCCACATAGCAGCCAGCTCTTAAAATATTTGACTATAGCTTAAAGCTTACCAATTCCCCTTGCATCTACAAGAAAATTAGCAATAAGATTAACATCTCGATATCTCGATTAACATGAAGTATATGGAGAATTAGCGTTTGTAAAAATAGTTTGTATAAGAGAAAGTCATGTGAGTGTAACACATGACGAATCTGCGGTTATTCAATCCATAGTGTATCCTTAAATCATCAAATACATAACCCAAAGCCCCGCACATGACCCTCATCTGCCACAACATTTAATTTTTGCGACCAAAACTGCCATTCGTGAAATATGAGGGTTGAGAATATTATTATGCACGTTAAAAGCCGTTTTTGAACGTAAGATTTAAAACTCACGTGTATCTGCCATGATACGCATAAAATGAGCTGTTTCGAGGGAAAAGAAAAAGGAGAAAAAATGTAATTTTAAAGATGCATTCGTTTGCGTTTATTGTCAGTGTTATAGTTATATCATATAACGGTCTTGAACCGCCTAAATGAAACGATCATAACAGTGCTAAACAGCTCAGGAAGATCAAGAACAGATGGTACAAATGATCGTGACTGCAAAATATCACAATGTGGAATTTTCTTTTCAAATAATAAGATATTATTACAAGGCGACAGTCTGTATTGGGCATAAGCGTTTAAGCTATCCACCATTGAAGAAATGGTTCAAATCGCATTGTTTGTTTTCGGATATCTTTCCCCAAAAAATGCAATTGCATTTTCTGTTAATACGTATTAGTATAGGTATATATGCCGTGGAAATTTGTGTGCCAATTACCGAACCAGAAACTATTTGGTAGTATAACCTTGGAATTTCGCTTTTATCGTGGTTAGTTTGGTTTGCTGTCATTGGATGCGTTACCGGGAAAAATTCTAACAAGCATATGCATGTTACCAAACCAGATGCTACCTAATGTTCTCCTATTATAAAAGGCAACTCGATAATTAACTGCATGCAGTTGTAAGTTCTTTTGGGTTGATTGTACTGCACTCTGCTGGTTCCTTTGTTGTCACTTTATCGAATATTTGAACCTCGTCACTATATACCCTTTGTTACGCTGTACAGCAAACATGGTCATGCCACCCTCCATTTACTGCTTCCTGTGCAGTGTTTACCCAACCATTTTTAACCTCACATCCGTCTGTACATACCCCACTGCGGTAAACTCTTGTACCATATTGTGCTGAAGGCCTTTGATGAATCCTCGACTCGTGACTTACATTGTACTTTCGCAACACGAGAAGGAGACTGTCTGTGGTGTAGTGTTAGCAAACCTTATGACGAAAATTAGATATCGATGAAAGGAATAAGGAATATAAAATAAAGAAATGCCAGTGTGTGCACCAGAATTTTAAAGCTGATGGCCAGAGGGAAAAATAAGGGAAGAGGCGATGTTAACGAAGAAGAACATTAGCAGTATATTCATTTTCGTGTATTTATATACTATTACAGTCAATTTACGTTTAAGAAAATGGGCTTTCTTATGTACTTACTCCCTATTTTAAGAGGAATGTGCAAAAATTCGATATTTACAGTATGGTTGTCGTATCTTAGCTTTCGTGTTGTAAGTATATGTGTGTCAGTGACTGCTGCGTCCCTGTCTTCGCGAGTAAAGGTACTTATCAAGAAGACCATGGTTGTGTAATGTTCGATTTTGCGACTTACTGTGACGTATTACCAGACATAGGAGTTTCTAAGCATTAAAGCCAGGAGGAAAGGAAATATGGTTGAACCGACACTAGACTATAGGCAGGGAGGTCGCAGGCAAAACCCACCCCATCCCTCGTACAGCCTTTTGGTGTTTGTAGACAGCATTCGCACCGATTTTCATATGCATGCCAGTGACCCTTGGCCTCTTGATATCTTGCAATCTTTGTAGTGATAATGGTTTGAGTGTAAATAACTTGAAGCCAACTGCTTAAGAATTATTGCTATGCCTGCTTATTACAAATGAAAACAAGAAAGGGGAGGCAGATAATGAATACCAGTGCCGAATGGTTTTAAAATAAATGGGTATTACTCGTGTTGGAGTTTCGCATCATCTTCTTCTTCTTCTTCTTCTTCTTCAATATTATGGTGACGCTAAAAATATTAGCTACTAGTGTTTTTAACCAACGCTATAAGGATTCACCAGCAACAATAATTGATTCCGAGAGTAATATTGATTATATTATCTTTTCGCATTCACCATAATCCCAAAGATTATGCATGTGTTGCACAGTTAACTATTTCATTGTTGCGACAAATAGATGTACTCATGGCGTCAAAAACAAATTATGTTCACCGTCCTTATGTGGCAACACTGTTGCCGTAAGAAGACTCAACTATCTATATGTCTATTAGAGTGATGACTTTACGAATATTTTACTGGTTGTAAATAATAATTGGCGAAACAGTACAGTCTGCCTAGTTCACTGTTCAAATGTAAACGGATTGATTTATTTAGAAACGCTTAATCCCACCATCCAGTCCATTACTGGACTTGGAAGTGGGACGTTGCTGCTTAGGTAGTTATGAAAAATTAAATTGAGCTTTGTTTATGGACGCTGTTTAACTGCTGTAATTCTTAGCGTCCCATTCTATATTGGGCGTGAAAGACCGGTAATTTTGCTCAGAGACCTCTTTATAAGGTTTGAGGTTCTTTTACGTGACGTAACTAGAGGAAAGCTTGCAGATGGCTAGTCAATTCCTGGGAAGCTTTGAAGCAGAGGCAGAGCAGTTTCTAAGGTTCACCAGAGATAAAAACCTGGGTTCACTATTTCATTCCTAAGTCTCAGCAGTCGACAAGAGAATAGCGCCATAGCATCCACCTTGCAGTCTAAATATACCCCTAAGTATTTGAACGAGTTGAAACTGACATAGAGGGCGTGCGATTTGAAGATAACGCAGTGAGCTGACATGTTCTGGATCGGTTATGCACCCGACCAAAATACATTTGGTAAAAGGGAATAAGAGTTGCGAAAACGCTGGGGAAAAAATGTATAGAAACCAATGGGAACTGCTTTGAAGGATAATATGTAAAACCACGTCGTTTTTAGTATTTTTTAATAAAGCTAGTCGCGTTTATATTTGAAACACCTAAAATAATTTAAAAGTCGCCTCAGTGGAATTTAAATCGCCGATTGCTGTGGAAGAGGTTGAAATTGTCTCGTATAATCTTAATTTGTATGGCTCTAAATCTAACATCTCCACTATAATAATAGTAAGATCACCTAGGTTGCCAGATATCGAGGGATGGACCACCCGTTTTTGATTGACAAAATTTATGGTTACTCCTGTATGAGTAAACCAGACTTACTTTTATCCTCCTTTTGCGTTTCTTATTTACAGCGATTCAGCTAAGGTAAATCTATACATCCAGAAAGTATGAATTAATATTATTCTACATGCCTTCTATATCAGACTGCAATGCAGTTTGCGAGAGGGTATTTTCAAGAATGAAATCTCTTTGAGCAGATGTTAGGGATAAGTTTAATATTGAACTTCAAATGTGTGCAAATTATGAACAAAACAGTGACAGTGGCGAAAAATGTTTGTGTAGGTACTGCAGTGTGTTTCTGTAGCCGAGGGGTTAGAGGATCCAGTTTGGATTCCCGGCTTCCCGGTGGATTGTAATCTTTAGTTACAATAATTTCCTACCTTCCGCAGATGATTTTTTTTAACGAAAACGAATAAACTGAAAGTTAGAACCTACAGTGAGATAAAACCGCCAATATGATAAGCGAGGTTAAAAGTGGCAACACAAATAAAAGAAGAACAATTAAAACAAATAAGTGACAAGAGCTTGTTGGTAGGAGCTCAAACATACAAGAAGAATCACCAGTTGCTAACACTTTATCTTCAGCTGCTGTTCTTCTGGTTGCTATTTTTTCTTTCTTCATTTTTTATTTACAAGAATTATTAAATTAAAGCTAACCTTCAATATCCATTCATTTTTATGTACTATTATTAAAAACTGTGCTGTTTGACATATGTTTACAACAAATAAACTTAAAGTTCGGCAATAAATTCATGATCAGACCCATTTTAACTCTCGTAGCTTTACAGAAAATTATCTTTCACGCCCGGCACTTGATGCAGTAAGTGTTACAGTTATTGCTACCGTTTTGAACATTTCATGAAATATCAAACCAAAACTCCTCAAAGAAAGGGGAAAAAAACCGAATAAAGCACAAGAATTTTTTACGGACACTTTAGCTCTTCATTAAAGGTGATTTATGTGCTTAAAGCAAATGTCTCTTAAAAGTAGAAGTAATTTATCTTTAAACAAAACTACTCTTCAGGCCAACACTTTTAAATTTGAACCATCAACTTATGTTGAAAATTGTTTGATATAATATTATTTTGATATATATTTCAATGTTTTATTGTTATTAATTATCAATCAGTGCTGTACAGATCTAGGAGCACATAAAACACAGAACAGGAAAATAACGTCCAGAGGATGAACATTGTGGTTTCTCGTAAGTGTCTCAGTTTGGGATTAAATTCTACACTGATAGTAACAAATCCGGATGAGTGCAGAATTAATCATCTGAGACGATACTGTCACTGAGAAGGAGATCCTGGGGTAGTCTTCTCTTCGAACTAGTGCGCCGGCAGTTTCGTGTGTCACAGCTCCAGAATGTCCTGAAGGCGTGAGAAAAAGCGAGAGCGACCTACCAAAGGAATTGATGAAAAGGAGCCAAAGCCCATGTACAAGGTGAGCCAAAGAACTACGAACCGGCTGTGCGGTGTTTTTCCTGTCCGCGTCCTCGGCGCTCGTTGCCGTCTACCGCTATCATAAAAAGGTGCGGATGAAAGCATACAACATTTTTTAAAACTACTTTTAAAGACTTTACTTACCAACTTTATGAAAGAAGATGCTGTAACTGGCCACCGTCGTTGTCCATACATTTTGGTACCTCTTTAGGAAACTCCATCACTCGCCAGTTTTTTTTCAAGTCAACAGTTGACGCCCCCTTTTTGAGAGAATTAGCAGCCAGCGAGCGTGATTTTGCCGTTTTTCAACAAGACTCTGCAACGGCTTATACGGCCAATATTGAGGCAGTATTTTAATACCTGAATAATTTCAATTGTTATTTATAATAGGTAAATTCAATAACAGCCCGCCTTGAAACAATATGTATGTAATAATTATTTTAATTGTATGTAACAGTCATTGCAAATGCTTATTTTTATTATAAACATATTTTATTAATGTTATATGAATACTGTATATACTCTAATACTGCAAGAACTGTGAGAATAGTAAATTTTAGGTTGCTAACAATGAGTAATAATGAGATAATTGTGGTAATAATGTGTTTGGAATTTTGAAATGTACTGGTCATGATTAAAGCGACGATGACGTAGTTTGTGACAGTTTTAAAAATTAGCCAATCAACAGCAAAGAAAAGTTTTAAATTAAATGCAGATATTCTATTGGACTAGAATTTGCCAATCGAAGACTTGCATTACCGAGGCTTGGGGTTTTGACCGTTGAGGTTATTCAGTTCCTGGCAAGACGTGGTAGTGTGTAGATAGAAAAATGTGTTCTCTATGGGCGTTTAGTAAAAACAGATATACGCGCTAAGTGGATGTATAAAAGTTTCTCACAGTTCTTTAAAAAGTGTAGTGGTTTATAAATATGTGAAAGAATTTAAATAAAAGAAGTGAAATTTAAAAGTTTAGTTCTGTGATGTCTACAATTATTGTCATACGGCGCCCTGCATAAGAATCCTGACTCTAAAATAAGACTGACGCAGCCGAGGCAAATTCAGACAGTAATATTACGTAAGCATTAAATTCAAACCGACTCCCAAAGAAGTGTTACAAACTACATAAAACAACAGTTGAACATAACTACTTTAAGTTGGTGCACATACGTGGGGCTAACTCAAAACAGCATCCACTCAAAAACTAGCTAAAAATAATACGTGAGCCAACTCCGGGACCAACCCACTTCTTCAATATTTCGATGAGAAAAATTGAAAGTGTGTGTGAGGACAGAATTATTAGTACAGACGTGTGGTCCTCCTCGGTCCCCCAACCTAACCCACTGCGATTTCAATCTCTGGGGTAACTTAAAACAAAGTGTACAAGACAAACCCAAACACCCTGGAAGAATTGAAACAAAATATCCACCAGGAAATTACCAGCATTTCTCAAAGTGAACTACGGCGAGTGATGGATTGTTTCCTAAAGAAGTGCCAAAAATGTAGTTGTTGGTTCCGGAATGACCACGGGGTATTAGTAGCGATTCATAAGAATCGGTTTTCTATAAGCTGGAGACGTCGAAAAAATTGAATTGAGTTTTATTTATGAACATGGGAACTAGGGGCTAACATGGTAACCACTACACCACGGAGGACGACCAAATATTGTTTGAGATCATATTACTTGTAATAACCGTGTGATGCATGTTGACTTCGGAGCTTACAAAGGGGAAAGTTTGGAAAGCATTCAAGCAAGAGTACTAATTTACTGTGGCTAGTTTTTACATGTGTAATTGGTGTTTGGGAATATTGCCTAAGTCTCCTTCACTAAGATAATCTCCAAGATGGATTGACCTGTGCTGAAGTGTACGTACACGTCCACATTGTGGTGTGCGGTTGCTAGGGCACTAAATCGGATTACGTTGCCAGAGCAGCCTCCTAATTGCCTTTGCTGCGATGATGGCTTACATGGACTCCATTCCAGTCCAACATTCTTCACAAAAATATTCCTCTCGGAGTCTGCTGTGCACTGTTTTAGCAATGAAATATAGGTATGTATAATAAAACTGAACAGATGTACGTGATAAGTTTTAAATGGGCTACTCTAAAACAAACAAAAACAAAACAAAACAATTGTGTGTAAGTGCGTATATCCAGCGAGAATGGCTGCACCGATTTTTATGAAACGTGGAATATAGTGTACGAACCTTATGTCTGGTTTATATAATAGATCCTGACACCTCAATTATTTTGCCCAAAGTGGAGTTCTAAGGTGAAAAAATAGAAGTATCTCTCTTATTAAGCTATTGTGTCACATTGTTACAGTTTATAAGTACAGTATTATCTGCTTTATATGGATGATTGGCACCAGAAGTCATTCGGAGTAACGAAAATCCGGATAATCCGGGAATTCGAGTAAAATAAACATACTAATGCGGTAGAAGAGCGGTTACTACACTAGGTACTGTACATTCGTCATTTTGAAACCACTTTCTTCCTACTTGATACGATTACACACGATGAAGCCACCGATAGCTCTGTACCAATACACTAAACAATAACGCCTATTAATTTGCAATGGATGAACAAAGATTGATTTGAAACCTGCGAAAGAGGAAGTATGTTCGTGACTTGTATGGGTGGAAGTATTGTCCATTGCTGCATCCTGGATTAGGAATAAAAATGTGAGAACCCTGACCGTTAGCAAAGTCGTTAGTACGTTTATCTCAACACCTACTGACTCTAAGATCAAATTCCAAAGGACAGTTGTCACCAGATAACCAATTCATCTTGCAGACTGGCACTTTTACATAAAAGGAAAATAAAAGCAAACCACTTGAATCAATCCGAATAAACCGGAGATCCGGTTTAAAGAGGGCCAGAAAAACGAGGTTGTACTGTATGTTAGTGACACATTTTGTCAGTTACAAAAATGTCGATATGGAAATAGTACAGTTTCAAAGCGAAGGCTTGTGCATCAATGTTTTACTTACCTATGTCTTAATTTGAATTAATAGCTTGTAAAAGCAGTTTTATTGTCGGTTTGCAAAACATCGCATCAATGTGCGTTATGCGCAAAGTGGAAAGGGAGCGTTTGAGGTTGGAGAGAGGGAGACAATTAATATAACAGGAAAAGGGAGAGGGAAACGGGGAAAAATCTATACAATCAATGCTGCGTATTCTACAAATACAATATAAAAACATAATTATAGGCAATATAATTAAGGAAATAAAAATAGTAAGTATACGTTGCCCAGTTATTAATAGTAAAAACATGTCTGCTTTTCTAGATCTTGTAGCAGTAGCGATAACAAGCAGAGGCGTGTCTAAAGCGTAATAAGCAATAGGGAGATACTGTAAAGAATGGGATTTGAAAACAAATAAACATAAATCCAAAATTATGATCTATGAAACGTACTAAGCTTAGCTGAAACAAGTATTGGTTAGAGGGTTCTTTAATGGAAGTGGTGAGAAATCTGATTTTTTGGGAATAATTAAATAATAATGGGAGATGTATAAAAATATTGTCAAAGTCTCTTTAAAGGCACGAAAGAAAGAAAAATGGAAAGAGATTTTACTAGTTCAAATTGGGGGTATATTAACATACAATCATTAGGAATGAGTGTAGGATAAAGTGAATCTAAGAAGTGACGAAAAACAAATATTTGGAAGTTTCACAAGTAATGGGATAAAGAAAATTATGTGGATTGTACAACAAAATAGAAAGGGAGGTGCCTGCTGTGGGTAAGGCAATACCTTAAAGAATTCAGGGAAATACTTGAAATACAAATTAGGATACAAGTATAATGAAAGGTAGAATAATAATATACTCTAAATAAAGAAACGGATATGATCCAATATACACGCAGAAGCAGTGTATTAAGAGTATAGCATTCAATATCAAGCAATTCCGTGTGCATATAACGTATTTTGCAAATGTAAACACTGAAGAAATGAACAATTCATTCATAAAAGGCTAGCACATTACATTGAAATTTGTTACCACTCCTAATCAGCCAGAAAACATTGCCCTTTTCTGGGCGTTATAAGCATTGTTTGAAAGATTCGAAGCATTTTCAGCGACTGAAAAGGAACAAAGGGAAAGAGCTGTCTTTACATTCCCATTTCTTTATTGCTACTGTGTTGTTGCGTGGTCGCAGATGCAAAACCTTTCAACTCGCTACAAAATATGAGTGTTCAAGTTGGGGAAGAAAACGAAATTGAAATCACCTGCGATCTTTCTTGGCTTGAATAAAATTTCCTACCGTTCCGCATTTACAAACGTCCTCCCTTCTCGCCTTCTACTTGCGCAGTTTTAATGCTTCTGTTTATTTTAACGTCACAAGAAAAAACAAAGAGGGATTCAGGATGTCATCTCATGAAAGCAAAGCGGTACACAGTAACAATAATAAAAGGAAAAGAAAAGAGGAAATAGAAACTGAGAAGCTGGAATCTTCATTAAACGGCATTTCAGTTGCTGTAAAAAGAAGCAAAACAAATTTTGTTCATGCCAACATACAAGTTAGCAAATACTGCATATCACTTTCCAGATGTCTTTCTCGACAGATGTCCGCCATGTACTCCAGATGCATTTTAGCCTTGTATAAATCGCTTTCTGGTAGCATATTGCAATACTACAAAATTGGAAAATGAGTTTTATAGAATCCAGGAAAGTTTTGCAAGCTCGTAAATGTACATATTACGTTACATTTGAGGACATCGCAACATTTGTGTCCTGCGTTCAGGTATTCAAGTTACTTTAGGGAACAATAATACTGGAGGAGACACATTGCGCACCCTGACCTACATGGAACTATTGTGGCTATCACCTCCGAGGAGGAATGGATGAAGTGAAGGAACTACAGTAGGCTACACGCCACAGAGACGTGCAGAAGTCCTTAACATTTCCTGGCTCGAAAACTCGATCCACTACAGAAGCTGCACAGAGAGAGCGATGAACGACCTTGTAACCAAGCAGCCCTCTGCTACCCAGGCTAGCACAGAGAATTACTCTTTTCTCGAAACTAGCATCCGCACCTTCTTTCCGGCTCCGCCTCACGCCGCGAAACCTGTAAACACACCTGAAACATAAGAAATAAATAAAATGTAAGGGAAATAAAGGAAAAGAAATAATGGCAGAAGAATAACCATCTCAACATTCGCCTACCGACCAGGTTAAACTACGAAAAATCCAAGGCGAGAGTATGAGATCGACGAGAATTGAACCGGGAGCTCCCGAATGCGAATCTCACACATTATCACGGGGCCAACTTGCACGGTGAAATAATACTAAAAGTCGTCCATATTTAGCAGGCTCCCTATATAAACTACTCCCAAATTTCTATCGATTTCAAACAAATTACATCCTTGGATATTCTCTTAGCATTTGCTAACATCCTTTAACACCTTCACTTGTTTTCTTGCCAATTATAGAATACATCGGCATAGCCGATATATGTAGTTTCGTTACATACATCAGTATATAGTTTGCGTTTAGCCACTTTGTGTAAATATGCCGAATTTTACCGTTACTTGCGTGGTAGGGTGTTTTGTAAATATATGAAATTCCCCAAGGTTTTATTTGCTTATAATGGTAGCTTTTGTATTTTAATATGTAAAGCTACTTTGACGGTTGCCCAGGCAAACTCGGCTTTTCCGGCCGCATCTCAATGGACCAGAGATGGTTAAAAAGCTTTAAATTCATGGCAATGGACTTAAAATAAAAAGCGAAGTTATGTCCTTTAATGGAGTTGCACATAATTAAAAATACGTTTAACCCATCTAAAGTTTAATAAGTGGATTAAAAAATCTGTCTCCTGTGTGACAAGCGAGAGCACAGAGCATTACACAGCACAGCAACTGTTTGAAATAACAGTCTAGAAACACATCAGTAATAAGGCTTCAGCCACTGCTATTGGAACCATTTTTGAGAAAATGAAAACCATTTCAGTTAAGGACAGTTTGGGGCGGGGGAATTTTCTTGGGTGTCTTCTTTTCACATGCTTAGTGTCTGACTAAAATGCGAAGTTTGATATTCTTTGTTTTTGAGTTACTTTACATTTCTGGTAAAACCTCGATATTGAATTTTGGTTGAATCTTCTTCTCGTATAGGTAAGTGGTAAAGAAAACTCTAGATGGTCAGTTTACTACCATTTCTCCAGCTAGTACGGCGAAGTTGCACACTGTGGTATTCGTTCTGCTTTAGGGGGCATAATATCATACTCAACTAAATGTTGTCTATCTTCCAAAAGGTAAGAATACTGATATGTTTTAATCAATGCTGGGAAATCTAGTGTTGGAAACACGTTTTAATGATTTTCATTTACTGATTACACAGTATAGAACTTAGAGCATTGATGCAGGCCTGTTCACGCGAACAGT
Source organism: Deroplatys truncata (assembly GCA_030765065.1). NCBI lineage: Eukaryota > Metazoa > Arthropoda > Insecta > Mantodea > Mantidae > Deroplatys > Deroplatys truncata. The sequence continues at coordinate 244,047,168 of CM060975.1, read as the reverse complement.
GAGGCCAGATGCCTCAACATCAGCGTGAAATGCTATAGTGCATACTCAAATACTTCACGCCTCAACCAATTCACTGTGGAAAACAAAACCAACGTAATTTCTTTATTTTGAAATACAGAAATAAATGCTTTTAAGTGTGCGACCTCGTTGTTTGCATTTAATTCTCTGTCTATGTGTGTATAGAACGCTGTGAACAATGGAATTGATTAGTGCGGTCGCTAGCATATCTGTTTGCGTTGTATTTGTGCTTTAATTTTCAGCGTATATGAGCCCAGAGCTTGACGGCCGATAAGCTACCAGAAATGTGGTTACTATCGTGCACAGTTCAAACAGTCACGTTAAAAAGTTGCATGGCAATGATTCGGAAGCCCACGCTAACTTGGGACACTTCTCTGCCATAGCGAATAATGGATCAGTAAACAGCGAAATTAAATTTGCATTCAGAGAGAATATTTAGGTGTTAAACAAAACACTGGCGCCATGTGAATGGAAACTCGTAATGGCCAGCACAGTGAACGTGCACCTGCTAATTCTGCCATCTGCACCTGCGACGATGCGGCAGTCCAATCTATTTTCCTCTCCTTCCTCGTGCTATAGTTTGTCAAGAATTCTTTAAAATCATACCCTGCATCTGCGAGCGATGTAATTTTTTTTATTTTTTCTTTCATTTAGATAACTAACGCGAGGAAATGTTGCATTCTACCCCCAAAAGAATTACTATCTAAATTTCACCGGAAATAGTTTTGAGTTCCCCGAATAAAAAGAATATGAGTGTATAGAATAACTAAAAAGCGAAAAGTTGGATTAATAGCAAATTCCATGCTTTAAGTTAGTAGTTTCCAGGAATGCAACGTAGATTTTCATAACATTACCCCACTACAAACAACCGCTTGGCAGTAAAAATGTGTGTTATTTTCTCATAAATGGTTCTAACCATTTTGATTAAAATGTCGCAAGTTAAAGATATTAGAATGATAAAATACTCGTATATTTCATTAAATTTCTGTAAATAACCTGTTAGGTCCTCTATCTGAAGAGGACTAAAGTTTCTATAACTGGAAAACCATAACTTGCAAAAACTGGCTACGGGAAAAATGAAGATCTTCTTAAATTATGTAGTTTGTCCCAACATTTTTGTGGCATTAACCATATTCGTTGTTGTTCTTATGAATTCTCCAATATTTTAAAAATTGCACTTGTTTCTCATGAGCCTACATAGGGCCGTATATCTGAGCCCTTCTCATTTGGGAGCTTTTTGGATTGTGTTGGTTTGGTCTCCACAGGGCAGTTGGTCCCGATACCCATCCATGGGAGATAAGATCGGGTTTGTCTAGGCGTGAAAACTTGGGCAATGTTGTGAAGATGCCTCCATGTGCTCCGGCGCCAAGCTGGACAGCTGGTAGACAGCGAGCTAGAATCTGCCACTCTCTTGGATTTTTTGCCTGTTAGTGGCGTATCCATTTCCGTTCCTTTTCAAGAAATCGCGTATATATGGTTATGGAAAACCCCACTGTTGGGAGGGGTAGTCTCACGGTTGGCGCCTTCCTTGGGTTTACAGAAGGATTTAAAAAGAAGGCTTGTGACAATTCACTCATAGTAGAAAAGTGGGAGTACAGCGTTGCCTGGCTGTATTAGAAAGCCAATAAGCAATACGAAAGGAACTATAATGCATAAATGGCAACCTGCTACCCCTCAAAGTTCAGTTAGTAGGCGCAGGGAAAGAAGGGATGTTGCAATGGAAAGCACACGAAAACGTGTCCCTCCAGTAACTGTCACGAGTAAAACAAATTGTAGAGCGGGAGCTTAGGCTACAGGTAGACCCCCTGACTATATGGAGAGTATGTACCTACGTAACATTAAGACCGACGTATATGAACCTGCTTTTCGCTTTCTCTACCACGTACCTAGTAAGTAGGGGAAGTATTGCATTCCAACAAAAATTCGATACCGAGATTTCACCGGAAACACATGCTTTGAGCTCCCCTGAATAAAAAAATAGCATTTTAGAAGTCCGTGTGTGTGTGTGTGTGTCTTTGAGCAATATAACTCAAAAACGACAATTTTGATGAACACCAACCTTGGAATTTAGGTTCAGTACCTTCCAGAGATGCAACATGAAGGTTTTCAAGAAAATCTCCCACCCCAAACTACCCTTTACATGGAAAATGTTTTCAAAGTTTTCTATATTCTAAAAAAAAATGGTTCTAACGATTTGAATTAAATTATCACATATTAAAATATACTATATGGCGAATAAAATGTATATCTTGAATTTTCTGGAAATACCCTTTGAAGTCCTCTTCATTCGGAAGGTATTTTGTATAACTTGTAAACGTTACACAAAAAATGTAGATCGCTTTAAAACACACAATTTGTTTCAAATAACTTTAGTGCCACGGCCATTTCCGAGATGTCCGCAATTAATGGTTCGAATTGTTCAATGCTTTTGTCATTTAAGTCCTTTCGATATTCAGTTGTTTCACGCGAAGTTATGGAAAGAGTATGGAGTTTCAAGGCCAGAGCATAAACACCCGCATTTAAATATTTGACTATCGATTCGGCTTCCTCTATCTCCCTTGTGCCTACAGCTAAATGTTGAATGGACATACTGCAAAGGGTTCAAATAACGTGAAGCAGATAGAAAAATAAGCTTTCGTAAGGAGGTTTGTAGACGCTACATAAAAACAAATGTTAGTGGGTGTAGAAAGGAATGTGATTGTAACACAACTTATGATGCTATACTGCTTTTTGATGAGAGATCAGAATTTAACCCACATGAGCTCTTTGGTGGACAGGTGAGCAGCTCCATAGGAAACTGCAATGAGGAGCAGTGTATTGAAAGGGGTTTGCATGATTAAACTTAACAATTCTCTTTGTTAACTACGTGGGATCCGAATGGAATCCTATCGAAGCACAAGCACTGAACGCGTGTCTGTTCTTGCGTAAAGGTAGATGGCACCTTTTACTGCCCATGTGTAGGTAATCTAAGCGACAGGATCATGAATCGGAACTTCGGCTGTGAATCCGAATCAGGCACACTGCTCATAGATACGAAACTCTTGGAGAGTCTAGAGCAGACCCTGCTTAGGGTCCATTAGAAACATGTGTGCCCTCCCATTTCTGGTCAGTGTTAGACGCCGCTCTTCATACGCCATCACAGGCACCACCACTGGTGATACATGAAACTAAGTGATAGTTGAAAAATAAAGTTTGGAAAGGAAATGCTCCAGGACCGCTTTCCGAAATTTTCCAGTTATCAGCACTGAGGCAGTATTTGAACCGCAGTCCTCGCATACGAGTTCGTATCTCAATGACCTCGACTACCTGTGTCGATGATCGACACCGGTAATGAAGTGTTATATCGTATCAGCTTCACCCAGGTAGTGCACATATGACCAGGTAATTCAGCCGGTCGCTATCAAAGTGTGAAGAAAAGCACAGAATATAAGTGTTGTGATGTGCGCTTTTGATACAATACGGAGGGTTCACGATGTATGGTAACAATATCAGACGAGAACAATAGCTCGCGCTGAAACATGCGGAACCGAATAAAAGTTCGGCACTATGAGTGTATCACTGTGTTTGCTTAGTTGTGTGATCTTGTTCTTGCTGCACCAAATGGCGTCCAAAAATAGAACCACTCTGATAAGGGTACATTATTGCTCTTTCCGATGCAGTACCTTTTTTTTAGTCCCATTTATACCCCGCCTTTAACAACATTGGTCTTATCGGCGGTTTTTCCTTTTGAACTTATTGCCTATTGGCAATGGCGTTAACTCGCATTCTCTTATCGTTAGGTTTATTGCACTTTTTGAGTTTTTATCATTAGATCACACACACACATATTCACGTATCCAGACTCAGGGGAGGACAGGGAATAATCTTGGCTAGACAAACATCCCCAGCCGGGAATCGAACCCGGGACCCCTCGCACAGCAGGCACAGTCGCTCTACCGACTGAGCTACGGAGCCAGCCATGCAATACTTGTATTCTAAGATTATTAAGCAGTGCAAGAGGCGTGGTTTTACCATATCCTAGAAGGTGATCTCGTGTTCACTCAACAAAAAGGTAAGGCCACATCAGGACTTATGCTAAAGGGCAAGAAACAGGGAAATCCACCACCGGCCACCAGTTGCACCCCGGAGATAATTTGGAAGGTGAAGGCCCATGCCTCTGGACTAAATCCTACAACTTAGAGGGCCATTGCACTGTAATTAGGGATCTCTGTTACTACTACGAACACCATAATCAACCAGGATTTGAATCTAGAAAACTGCCATAAGAGCCGGGTGTATAAGCTGTTGCCTAAACAATCGCACTCCGTGGTATAATGGTTACCATGCTAGCCTCTAATTCCCGAGGTCGCGAATTCAAACCCGGCGGAAAGCGATGGCTTTTTTCGGGCGTAAAAATCCTTAGTAAAAATCCTTCTTTCGGATGGGAAGTAAATCCAATGGTCCCGTGTTGTAGATTTACGGCACGTAAAAGAACCTCAAGCCTTATAAAGAGACCACTGAGCCATTTTCACGCCCAATATAGAATGGGACGTTAAGGACCATAGTAAAAGAGCGTCCATAATTAAAACTCAATTTAATCTAACTTAATTTTGTTGCCTAAACACATTGCAGAACGTTATGAAGACTGAGGAAACCCGCAGAAGAGCAGACAGCTGTATGAAATATACCTAGCTGGTGAAAAGTGGATGTTTGTTGCCTTTTAGATGAGGCATGTGTTTATCTAAGTGGCTGCAACAAACCCTGGCCTATATATTACCGACAAAGGGGACGAAGAAATTTTGAAAGTTGGTATAAGTAAACTAACGAAAATTTCCCCAATTGTTTCATGGTAATAGCAAGATACAGTTACTGTGGCAAATTAACCATTCGTCGTGTACACAAAAATGAAAATCAACTAGGCATATTATCAGACTAACTTCCTGATAGCAATTTGCCATACAGAAATTCCTGCTCTCTATGGTGTAGATGTAAATAAAGTGGTTGTACAGGATAAGGCATACGTCTGCTTCAAACTACAATTTTTTTGGAGAATAGAGAGAGAGAGAGAGAGAGAGAGAGAGAGAGAGAGAGAGAGAGAATGGGAATACATTCCATACCTTTCACCGACATCCGTGTTAAGCCATCTGATGCATCACTGATGGAGTTTTGTGCATTTGGATTACTGAAAAGAGCCCTTGGAAGCAGACGGCCACGAACTTTGGTTGGTCCCTGGAAAGCTGCCAGGAGGAATGGAATAAACTGGACATCGGTGTATTTCGTAGCAGTTTGCTCCTGTGGAAGCTGTGCTTGATAGCTCAAGCTAAAGGCTGCCAGAACATCACTGCTGGTAGAGGTGTGGTTTTTCATAAGCTAAGGGGTCCTAAGTTTGTAACCATAGATTGTGAACAACTCTCTGTATAATAGTAAGATTACAGCTGCTGCAAGTAATATTAATACATTTTAGTATAACTTGTTTTTAGATATGATTGCAACATCACTACTAAAATTGTTGTTGCCTGCAAGCTCACAGCGTCAGTTGGTTTAGGACAGAGAGGGGTGGGAGATAACACTCGCGTATGCAATTTACCTGGATTTTATGCTCACTCAGTTTCCGAAATAACATACGCAGAACATAAGCTGCACAATGAAACAACGCACATGGTCTGGGCTGTCACTGAAGTCATTCATTTTGTTTTTAAATACCTATGCGTTATAAGGCCAACAAAAGGGAAATGTTGCTAAATAGAAAAGCACGCCCTAATTATGGACTGGAACTTGACAACCAGTGCCCTTGGCTATCAGGAAAATGCCACGAGTCCAATTCTTTTGCAAGTTACTTTGACACTATAATGCCTTTGATTTGCACTGCTCGTCATCACGTGGCAACAAATGCCAGCCACCAACTAAGATTCCCCTTTCATAGATGATAATCATCCGCATTTGTAAATTCAGAAGATATGTAGTAGTTTCCAAAGTGTGTGTTGCGCATTCAAGTGATTTTTCAGTTTTATGGCAGCATTGCAAGACATGCTTTTCGAAAAAGAGATTTATGTTCGAGCCAAAATCCTTCCTTGGTTAGTTGAAAGGATAAAGCACGCTAAAACATGTTTCACTTAACAACAAAGCTTTGAAAGTGTGCTAGGATTTTATTCAAAAGAAAATACAAACGTAATCTGTTCTAACGTGTATTTGTTTCCTGGCTGAAAGTTGTGCTATAACAGGCGCACACCGGCTAAGTTAGCTTTACCTAAAGGTTAAATTAACACCCACGGCGGAATGTGTGCAAGTGCTAGCTAATAATTCGGTGTTCGCCGCCAACCAACCCCCCCCCCCACAACATCATCGTATGAAGACAACCAGACTGGATATGTTGGAGAGCCTGTAGCACTTCCAGGAACTGAGGTGTTCATGTTTTGCCCGCAAGTCAACATCTGATCCCAGGAAACCTCTCTCGAGAACCTTGTTTCCGGAAAGTGAAGGGCGGTGTATTAACATAGGGAGGCGGTTCTATTAAGAGGGTAGTTCCACTTTGGAAATTATTGTCGTTAAAGAAGTTATACGTGGTTGTGTGTTAATGAACAGTTTAATGAAAACGAAAAAAGAAAAAATGCTGGAGGAAAACTTTCTTACGCGAATAATTTAATAATTATTGTTAATAGGAACGCCTAAAAAGATTGCCGAGTTCCTGTGTTTGTCTACCTCTGGATATACACGGGACATTGTTTCTGCGTTACGTCTACTACAGTATTTGCGAATGTAGTTGCTTTATACGCTTTTTATCATATCCTTTCATTGATTTGCCTAGTATATATACATTTGTTTTGTTATTTCTTTAGGAAGTGCGTATTCTTCAAAATCTCCCTCTCCTTTTTCAGTATAGTAGGTACCTACTGTTCAAGCATATAGGCTTGTAATAAGCATACTGTGTTTATAGACATTAGTGCTTATTTATGTAATCAAATTCGCCACAGTATGAAATAAAACATTGTGCATTACAGGACTCGGAAAGTATTTTACAGGTTCGTTTCAAATTCTAGCTTCAGTTTTTCCGTGTTTACTTGTAAAATTACTAATTAACAGGCTAGGAATTCCCAAGCATTAAAGCCAGGAGGAAAGCAAATTAGATTGAACTATTACCGAACTTTAGGCTGTGACATTTATAAATAAACAACCGCCCCATCCCTCGTACAGTCTGCTAGAGTTTGCAGACCAAACACTAGACAGCGTTTAACATGCTGTCAGTGACTCATGGTCGCTGCTGTGTCGCCTTCTTCTGGTGGTCGAACAGTACGTTCTACTTCAGCCTGTTCCAACTTGGTTCGGCTAATACGAGTACTTGAAGGTGTGTCGTTTTTCATAACATATGTATCAGGCCGGGGAGACCCATTGACAGTTTCGTGGGAAGAATAGTTTATTTTATTGAAAATTACTCACAGAGTGCCTTGTATGTCAAAAGGTGCTGAATTCAAGCATCATTATGCAACACTAAATTCAGCTGTGACGACAGGTTGTCCCAGTGTCGAGCAGTATTGCATGCTGCAGACAGACTCCTGTGATCGTAAGTATCTGCTGCTCGTTGGTGCGCAACCAAGCTGGAACAGCCTGTTCTATGGAATGATGATGCTTTGAGTTGGTTAATTTCAAGCCAACTGCGTAAGAATTCCTATGCTTGTTAATTAAGTTTGCCAGCTTTACCTATTCTTCCAATGGTAAAGCAGCTGGTATCCCTTTTGTGAATACTATAGCACTGTTTATAAGACAGTGAAGAATTGCCGAAATAACGTGAAATAAAAGAAATTGCACAAAATGAATAATATGTTAGTAAACTAGTTTTTTTCACATTAAATCTTTGGGTCTCTCTTACAGTTTACTAGTGATATACAAAATGAAATCAGATTGAAGAGGATTTTTACATGCTATTCACAGAAAAATAAGGATGTATATTTTATTTAAATCGATATCTTAAACATAATTTAATCATTATAATTAGAGTGGTTTCACGGGGGAAAAAATAACGAATACGTTTTTCTATGTAAAAGATCGTTTAGTGTAGGGAGTCTTTCGTTAAACTCTTAGTGGTGCATCGTTAAAAGATACTGGATTTAAATAAGAGGCTAAATGTTCTTCAGACTTCATTTTTCAGTTATGCTGTTCACAGACGTATGCGCGCATCCCCATCTTTCTCTAAAAATGCTTCGGGGAGTGCGGGTTGTGGAGCTCAAAACAGTGTGTCATGTGAAATCGCGATATAGAATTTATGATCAGAGTACAATAATTCCTTTAACTACCATAGGTAAATGGCATAGAAAGTAAAATAGAAAGCAGTATCAACATTTAACAGTTATATTCCGAAAAATCTGATTCTGCATCCTCATCTCGAAAATGTTTGGTTTCAGTTTGTTAGTTACTAACAAACGCTATTTATCGTAACGTGAGGTATCGTTGCGGTTGAATGTGATTTATATACAAAACTCTGCTGCATCAGGCAAACTTTTCATGGTTGTAGCTTTATGAAAATACCATATCTCTTTGTGATTTTACCTTCAGTATTTACCGTTTAGCTGCAGCAACAATATTGTGTGTGTAAACACAACAGAAATAAGCTTCACTTTCGTTTCGGTATAATCTGAACAATACAATAATTGTGTTCATAACAAGGCATTTTTAATATTACTTTTTCCTGAATTTATCACAAACGGGAAGAAAACTGTTACATGAACTGGTTTGTAATCTACGCTAGCACAGAATTGCTATCTATGCGCCCCAGATTTGATTTAATGGGAACCTAACTTTTCTTATTTTCGCTATTTCTTTTTTACTTTCTCTGTCGCTTGCGTAAGGTAGAGGATGTAATTGCATTTTACCTAAATTTCATCGGAATTATACGTTTTGAGTGTCTGTCTCTCTCTCTCTCTCTCTCTCTCTCTCTCTCTCTCTCTCTGGGGGGCGAAGGTGTGCGCGAAACAGCACAATTTAATAACAAAATCTGGAGTAAATAGAAATTCACACTTTCCTCTGGAAGAATAGGGTTTTTCAATGGTGAAAGAATTACCAAATTCAGTTGTTTCGGATTACCCTACATACAAACCAATTCTCTCTCTTTATATTATTACTGTATATATAAATAATAAGTGGAACCTATCTTCTTATTTTACCCAAAATATTTCTAAAAATGTACAGTGACCAAACAGTTCATTCAAATTTTGTGAATATAACTGTTCTGTTCCATAGGGAGTGTTGCATTGCATTAATTAGATTCATAATGGTATATTCTTCTAATACGTATGTAAAGTTTCAACTACCTCATTTTAATAGAACTGAGAAAGTGGCACCCTTGCCAATAAAATGTAAATTGAATAAGGAAAAAAAACCAAGCGAATTGGAAAAATGAAATTTTGTTTTAACTTCGTTAAAATGGGGTCACTGTGCAGTAAATGTATTAAGTGGGCAACATATTGCAGGTACTAAATGAATAGTATTTGTAAAAACTAAATCTAAGTTTAGAAATTCAAAACTGTAGACATAGCCTACGCAATCTCCCCTTATATGGAAACATTTTCGGAATCCCAGCTTCAATTCTGCTATAGAACACATTTCGATTGAGTACAATGTCGAAGTTTTGCATATAAACATTGAACGAAAATACACTACTCTCAGCTTAGGCATTAAAATTAATAAATTATTCAAATTCTCGGAAGTAAAATACCTGGAGCCCACCACCGTGGCATGGGGGTAGCGTATATGCCTCATAGTTTGGAAGTCCTGATGATGATCTGACACTTTCCCTAGAAGAATGTCAGGTAACTCTTACCTATATGGACACCGGGCTCGATTGTGCATCATTTCATCCATTTAATTCACTCACCCATCATTATAACCTATCCGTTCAATTAAAAATAATAAATAAAATCTTGGAAAGAATAGCAGAATTTAAATCGACTTTAACCCGTATAAAACAAGCACGTAACATCACATGGAGCATTCCAAAATAGATAATTACACAGTAAGGGATAGAACTAGAAAAATAAAAAGAACATTCAGGACTCCTCACATCACTACTCTTTGGAACGTCGAGAAGTACAAAAATGTTTGCTCCTCTACTGAAATTGCTAATATACTGCTAATGCTTTTGCAGGAATTTCAAGTGACTCCAATTATGATGAAGCCTTTCAACAATACAAAAGGTTCAAAACCACACTTAAAATTAACTTCAACACTCGAATTGTCATGACAGCTACAATGAAGAAATTGCACTAGACGAGCTAATGGACAATCTTACAGCAATGCACATCAAATGCTTCTGGACCGGACGACATACCATATGAATTACTCAAACAACTTCCTCGTGAAGAACTGGTATATCTGAATGAAGTAAATAATTTTAAACTCAACAAAAACCACAATATTTCTGGAAACTTTCGACCTATTGCTTTCATCTGTGCTATGATCAAGCTTATGGGAAAAATCATTAACCAAAGACTAAAATGGACTCTTAATCAGCAACACTTCTATACCGATTCTCAGAGTGGATTTCGCCGTAACCATTCAACCACAGATATATTAATCATGTTTGAAACAGAAATCCTCAGAGTCTTCTCAGAAACTCACCACCTATCTGCTACAAGTCTAGATTTTGAGAAGGCTTATGATATGACATGGAAACCCCACATAATAGAAACTCTTGTAAATACCAACATAAGAGGCAGGATGATAGCATTTATCTGGAACAATCTTAACAATTGCAGTATTGGTGTCAAGGCCAGCGGTATATTTTCCAAAGAAGTCTCGATTGATAACGGCGTTTGTCAAAGTTTAATGTTGAATGTAACTCTCTTTCTTGTAGCCATCAACAACGTTGTATCATCAGTTAAGACTTGCCTCTAAGCTGATGAGATTACGATACTCTGCCAAGGGAAAAATATTGCCACCACCCAAGAAGTGCTTCAGTCTGTCTTGAAATAACTACAAAAATGGTCATCAACAACTGGGTTTAAATTCTCTACCTGGAAAACAAAATGCATCACCTTCTCAAGGAAAAGATCATCAGAGAAAAGCTTAGAACTGTATCTTAACGAGGAAAAGCTTGAAGTAGTTACTGATTTAAAAATCCTTGGCATTATGTTTGACAGAAAACTTTCATGGATTCCCCATATTAAATTCTCAAAAATATATCTGCATAAAAGGACTTAGCGCCCTCAAAATTCTTTCTGCTAATAATTGGGGAGCATATTTACCCATACCTCTTAGTACCTACAGAGCCCTTGTTCGATCTAACTGGACTGTGGAATTGTGATGTAAAACTCCGCTAAGCTTCGATTCTCAAAATACTAGACACAATTCAAACTACTGCACTACGGCTTGCTCTAAGGGCATTCATTACGAGCCCAATCACAAGTCTACAATTGGAAGCATGTGAGCCTCCTTTGAGAGTTCGCAGCAAAATGCTTAGTCTTACATATGCTATAAAAATTGCATCATGTCCCTGACATAAAATGCATCGCTACGTTTTCCCACAATATATCCCTAACAGAGTGCTCTCAAAACAACATGGAAGTCCATTCTACATCAGAATCCTGCATTACTCCACGATATTAATCTAAAAATGCCTTTGATCTACCCACGTCAGACATCTCATTGGCGCATGCAACATCCGCCAATCGATATCCAACTTTCATCCCATAAAAAACTCCAAACACCCACTCTTCTTCTTAAACAAATGTGCAGTCATCTACTAGATAAGTATCACAACTCCGTAAAAATCTTTACCGACAGAACATGGCTGCGCAGTGGTATAGCCCGACCAGGTAATGCTCTATGCCTTACCGAACTTCTTTACTGGGTTTTCTTGTGAAGTCTTCGCCATAAACGCAGCTCTTTTATATATAAATAAGTCTCCCCAAAAGCCCACTTCACTATGTTCACTGTTCCTTAAGCGCGCTACTAGTCACACAGAAAGCTGAGCCCTCCCATGCAGTGATAAAAGGCATTTCCTTGTGCTCCAAAATTAACAACATAGGAAAAAAGATATCCTTGATATGGAATCCCTCGCATATAGGTATAGATGCCAATGAAATAGCCGATCAAAGCGCTAAAGACACTTCTAGACATATTGTAAGTGACGTATCTATAGCCTCCTCGCACCAAGACGTAATCACCTTCATTCAACGAGCGTTCATGCAGAAACGGAAAACAGAGTGGTTATCACTTGATAGCAAACTTAATGAAGCTCGTTCAGGCTGCACCAACTCTTTCCAACCTCTACGATTACTCAAATGAAATCAAGTAATCATCTCCTGTCTAAGCATTGGGCACTGTAAAATGACGCACTCTTTTCTTCCAATCAAAGACCAGCCTTCAACCCGTGCCAATTGCAATGCATCATTAACCATCCAGCATATCATTGTGGGCTGCCCATTGTGCAGCAATCCAGTCTCTTGGATTTCTCCAGTGCCGTGAACAAACCAGAAAAGATAAGAAAAACTTTACAAATTTTTAAGGATATTAATCTCTATGATAAAGTGTAAAAATGTAAGCTTCTATGTTAATGTTGAAATAATGTATCTGTTATAAAATTATGGAAGGTCGCGTTAAGACCAAGCAGTCGAAACTACTAAAACTAAATATTAAAAAAGATGCATGTATTGTAAACTTAATACTGTGATACTATTTTTAAGTGACAAATTTATTTTAAACAAACTTGGAGTTAACAGATTGAAAAGCGCTGCTATGAGAGAATGTCCTAGATGTTTCCTTGTGTTACGTTACTGAGCAACATTATCTCCGTGGAGTAGTTACAGTAAGCCAATAGGAACGAAGGTGATAGTACTTATTAAGCACAGTGGGTTCAACCCCGGCGGAGGGCGATGGATTTTTTTCGGACGTAAAAATCCTTAGCATGGCTTCCTTCGGAAGGGAAGTAAAGCCGGTGGTCCCGTGTCGTAGATTTACGACGCGTAAAAGAACCCCAAGCCTGTTAAAGAGGTCTCTGAGCAAAATTTCCGCTCTTTCACGCCAATATAGAATGGGACCCTAAGGACCACAGCAGTTAAAGAGCGTCCATAAATAAAACTCGATTCAATTTTGAGAGGAAGTCGATATTGGACCTCTAAGGAAACATAAAACGTGGACGGTTACGAGAACAAGGGACCATGCAGCGAAAACGTCATAGGTGAGAGGATTAAATGAAGACAGCTTGAAGATACCGTGTCCGAGCGTATAGGGATTTGTTGCAGAAATTAGTTTAAGCAATTCCACATGTATTAATCGCATGGATTTATATCTCGAGAGCAAGCAGGCCAGTCAATTCTTCCATCATCAAAAAGGGGTTTAATGCTTGATAAGCTATTTGACGTGCAGTTGTATTATCCTGCATAGTTATGTTCTGCAGGTGTCGATTCTCTTAGATAAGGAGCCTGTAAATTGTTCACATAGTTCTCAGTTAATGGTTTCGTGAAAGAAAATGCGTCCAGTAATTCTTGTAGCACTGATAGCACACTACACTCCCGTCTTTCTATAATGTAGTGGTTTCTGATGTAAATCATTGTTGTGAGCTTTTAGAAAGCCCCATTGTTTATTGTTGGCGTGTTCACGTGACCCTATTGAGCAGCGGTTCCTAAACTTCTCGCATATTGGACCCGTTTTTTCAGAATTAAAATATTGGTGACCCCCTTAATTTCCCTGCTTAATAATAAGTTTAATTGGCAAGTTCGGGGGCACACTTCAACAATGTGTCATCTGTTCAATCACACTAGCCATTGTTGTGCTGCTGAATAACTGGTTAAAATGGTACTAATGCAACAGTGCATCCTTAATAAAAACGGAGGTGAAAATGGGTAAGTTCTTAAATGCAAGCACTGTTTATCCTGCAGCAGTTGCTCTTAAAGTCTGAACAAGGCCAAATCTGGCAATTAGTGTGAAAATTATTTACAACAATTTGGTTTCTGGGTGATGGGTGATCGACCACAATGTGTTATATGTTGTGGAGCGTTGTGTGTATGAAACTTTCTAAGCTCATCTAAGGTATCTTGCTACAAAACCTCCATCTCTGAAGCATGAACTATCGACTTTCGAGGAAGCTGGACTTTCCCAACAGTCAGAAGACGGACAGGCATGCAACGTTAATCAGAAATCTATGCACCCTCATATCTTGTTTCATCAAGAGTAGCCAAAGCCCGTTAACCATACACAGTTGCTGAAACATTATTACTTCCCGCAGAAATTGATTAGTGTCAACTGGTGACGAGACGATACCACTATTTCTCGATACTCGATATCGATACTGATTTTTGAGCACCGATACTCGATACTTAAATGTATAAAAAACTATAAAAGCGATAACTTGTTCATGAATTAATGTTCTTATTGGTAGTTTTCTATGTATAAATGCATGTAACCAATTTTGTGTTGTATCTAACTACAAAATTGTGCTGTTTGACATTCTCCAGTTGGCCGCAATGTTTTTATCTTGATAATGCTACAGGTTATACCTTCCCTATCCTTATTCAAGGCTGATCATAATAATAATTAATAATAATAGTAAGAAGAATATTTACCTCATTTCTATATAACTATGTTTTGTGCTGAGAACTTTCTTTTAAATAATTTTCTATCCATATTATGAGAAATTAGTCATACTATATACCTACCTGTAAGCTAAGCTCGTGACCCGATTTTGACTTGCGTAAACGCAAACTAATGGACGGTAAGAAATAAAAAATATTTTCATGTACTATCCTACGTCTTAAGTTTTGACTTGTTTCTGTTGGCTTCACAGATTTTGGTCCACGAAGTAGGTAAATGTAACGGCTGAGAGTGAATCACCAAGTCAGGCTATTGCAGAAACATGATTTAGTGTGTCAGCTTCATTCACAACTCAGTTAACGCTGCATGTTACACGAGTACCTCTACTCCTTCCCTCCCCCCCCCCATTGTTTTGCATGTCTTCATTTAGAACACAAGAGTCTGTGGAATGTTGTGTTGATTCACTAGGAAACGCAATCAACGTCTATCAATAACTATAGTCCAGCAACTCTTTGGATGCACTTGCGAGGCGATAACGTAAAGGCTAGACTACTTTCATTTCTTATCTAGCATAAAGCTGAACGCAACAATCTCAATAATATAAAACTTAAAAACTTTGAAGTATCGAAGGTGGATCTCAAAGTATTAGACTACTTCGATGCTACCGAATATCGAGGTATCGACGGTATCGAGGCTCCATCCCTAGTGTCAACAATATTCTGCCCTGAGGATGCCAATAAATTATTAAAATCGATAGCATTATCAAATAATACATTCTGAAGAAGAATCAATGGATTTGCCGAAATCTTCTTGAATAGTTAATAGAAACACTTTGAAAAAGTGAATTTGCAAGGATTTAATTTGACGAGACGAGGATCTGGGTCATTGTGCCCAGTTTTTATGTACTGTAAGATACAAATCAGAGGAGCCAATAAAAAAGGATATTCTATTTTGAAAACGTTTAATTGGTCTCACTACTGGCAATTGTTGATACACAACTTTTTTTGAAACCACACAATATTTTGAAATTGATTGGAAAAAAATATATAGCTTTTATGTACTGAAGGGGCAAATTCCTTAACTGTTAAAAACTACGGCCTTAATAAAAATTGCAATCTTATATTATGGCCAAACGTTATATACATACTTCGTTTCCCCCATCTACAAGCTTTGGCAGTAAAACCAATAACATGCTGTTAAAATCGAGTTTGTTTCTGTGGAAACATTACGCAAAGCATCGCATACCAAAGTGTTAACCAGAGAGCTGAAGCCCTCTTCTTTATTTTAATCTGCCAATCCTGAGTTCGCCGAACTTTTTAAGGAATTCTAGTTGGTAGTTGCAACTAATCTACTTGGCCGACCTGTTCATTCATCTCAACCAGCTAAACCCTGATTTACAACGGAAGAACATAAACTTCTGCATGCAGAAGATAAACTCAATGACCTCAATGCGAAAATTAAAATATGGATTAAACGCAGTCTTGAAAATAGGGATTTTTCATCACTCTTTGGGCTTATCGATTCAATGCCAGAACTTGGTGATGAATCAGTCAATTTAAAATCACACAAGTGTAATTATACACTTACAAGAACTTGTGAATCAACCAAAAGACTACATTCCCTCAACTAATAATGTAGCCACACAGTGAGTAGTTCAATCATTTAATGAAACAGCTGTTTAAACTTCAAACTTGAGTTCAAAGCTACAGGAAAAGTTAATTGAGCTTTCTTCAGATCAAAGCTTGGAACTGACTATCCAGAAAGAAGATGTGGGTCAGTTGTTCTGACTAGCCAGAAGAACACAATATCCTGATCTAGTGTCTGCCGCGCTGAAATTACTTATTCCTTTCTTCACCTCATACGAAATTGGATTGTCGTCAATGATAAACATCAAAACTAAATCTGGGCATTCTCTACACTTAAAAAGTGACTTAATGTGTGTAACTAAGGTACAACTAGGTATTGAACGATCATTTAATAGCAAGCAGGCGGTTGTCACTCATTCTGATATGTAAGGTAATAGTAATAAATGTTGTATGTACATTCTGTATACGTATTCTAAAACAGTATATTTGTATGTTTCTTAAAATAATACACGAAACTGTTCAAATGCAACGTGTAATGAAGACTGGTCATCTTTTCCCATATCCACAGCGAACGCCGTCACCCGCAGATAGAATCCAGGGGTCCCGACCAGGGACCCAAGTTTGGAAACCGCTGGTATAGAGTAACCCAAACTTCATTAGAAAATTATAGCAGGCCAGATCAACATATCCATTATCAACACCTGCAGAAGCCAGTTTTAGAGTATTAACCACATCTGTCAGCATTTGCACCATGTTATTAATATTACCTTAAGTTTAGCTTGTAAAGCTGTATGAACGGGAGAAACTGAAATGCTAAGCGGAACTGCGATTTGCTTGTAATTCGTTCTTTTTCCCTCGGTTTAAACTCTTTGTTACCGACTTTTTTTTTATCTCTAACAGAATCCAATATTTTACATTTTTTTAACAATCTATAATTTGTGCATTACTTAGGAACGTTCGTTAGGGAATTTAGCGGTAGTCCACGTGTGATTCCGTTCGAGCAAAACTTAACACAATAAACACACGCTGTTCTGTAGTTTGTACCGTAACTACACACAGTACACGCAATCAACAGAGAACTATACATAACGTTATTCCTGCTAGACACCATGCCAGAAAACATTAGACTGAACTGCAAATATGGCATTACCTTCCGTAAACTACAGTAGAATGAAATCATTCAATCCGATACCTGCTGTGAGTCACATCCGCCGTCCATCACTCGCGTTACTCGATATTTGCTGTAAGAGGAATGCAAATGTCTTAAGGTGCCATAGGGGAATCTTGTAGTTTAGTAGTGCAAAACAGATGCGAGAGTGTTGTACACTTGAAATAGTGTTTATATCACGTGCGGTGACTGTAAATGAATATTTGCAGGGGAGGTACAGTCAAAATGACGACTTTCACAGAGGTCTGTTGACATAGACGGTTCTGATTATTTTAAATTCCAATCAGGGCACATATGCATAACCGCCCTCACTCTGAATTAAAATGGTATTTTGATTCATTTAAAATCTATATTAAGTTTTAATTGCATGAATTATTTTTGTATTTATTACGCTTTAATTACTAAGTAAAATCCAGCTTTTCAGAGGTTACACATGCTCTATTTTGGCTACTGAGTTACGTGTTTTTTTATTTTCTATATTTCCACTTGCTCATTAATTTTTCTCCATAACATAAATATAAATGGGAAAATTAAATATAATAACCGAACCATTAGATAATGATTTTACCCAAAAACCGAATCCTAGCGGTGTAGAATCTCATCAGAGGAACCAGTGAACCGCAAAATGTGTAAATGCGCTTAACGATATCAGTTTCCACCTGATGTGGTATGTGATTTGTAGTTAAACTTTGCTTCTATTTACAGGCCAAAAACTTATCGTATTACAGTATTCAACCTTTTACAAACTAATAACTATCGAATGCATCCATTCAGAACAGAATTTTTTTACTTTAGTACCGAAAAGAGATATCACCAAATTTGCTCCACTTTATGAATAAATAATTGAGGACTAACAATTATTAGAGGGCTACCGACCATTTAGTGGTAAATAAGAATTTGATGTGCAATTTGTCATTCAACTGTTGTTTCTGATACTGTAAAAGTAAAAAAGTTCTGCATCCCTTATAGCAATGCATTGTTGAAATTCAGCAAAAAGTGATGGAAAACTCAGATCTTTTTGTTTTATACTTTATTAAGCTTACTCCTTGTATTTATATGCCACGCTATTGTTTTTTTAACATCAGCCTTTTTTTTATCTCTATATGGTCATTAAAGTAAAACACGGTTTAACTTCCACTCCTTTTTTTCTTCTCCATTTTTCAGCATATTTTAACTTCAAAATATTCTGTGTATTACAATTTTTATTTTACATTTTTAAAATTGTTGGGTGGCTGCGGAGATTAAGGAATTAAATATTGTGCAATTAACAAGAAATGAAGTAGTTAATGTGCATTTTGATATTTTCCGTAACTAATATTCGTAACATTGAAACTTTTTTGCAGTGCATTAATTAAAATAACAAAAACGATTAGTTTATATTCGTTTTTTAGTTTCAAAATTCAAATATAGGGCAGATATATTAATCGCTATGTACAAGAAGTATTTTATATCAAACGTGATTAATCAGAAACACCAAAAATTAATATTTGACAAATGATTTCACTTAATTTATTAAAATGTTGTATGTTCCAATTATTTTTCCGCGCAGCATTCATGATACATTTTTTAAGTTGAATTTTAGTGTTTTACGGACACATTGCTTTCAGACAATTCTAAATGAGTTATGTACTTTGGTCTCTTCTTTCATTTGTTTTATTCTTTGTATTTTTATTAAGAATGAAGAGGAAGATAGTGCATTAATTAATAAACGTTATTTGACGTAACAAAGTGTCATATATTGGTTAAAAAATGGAACCATTCTATATTATATAAGAGTTTAATGTATTTTATGTTGCGCTCTAATCTGGGATCTGGACAATGGCTATTTTAAATTATACGGAAATAAAGGGAGAATTGTTTCCTGTCATACGTAACGGTGTTAAATGTAGACAATAAATTTGCGAATTTTTGCACCATTTGAAAGCTAAAAAAATTTCCAAGCATCTAAAGATATTCTCGTGAATATATATCGGGTTTGCAAAAGAGCTTCATTCAAGCACCCACCTTCTCCAGCACAAAGGCTTCAAACCGGGTTCAAACCCGGCGGAAGGCGATGCTTTTTTTCGGGGTTAAAAATCCTTAGCATGGCTTCCTTCGGAAGGGAAGTAAAGTCGGTGGTCCCGTATCGAAGATTTACGGCACGTAAAAGAACCTCAAGCCTGATAAAGATGCCTCTGAGCAAAATTACCGGTCTTTCACGCCCAACATAGAAGGACGCTAAGAACCACGCAGTTAAAGAGCGTCCATAAATTAAAAAAAAAAGAACTTCGACTTTACTTTTAGAGTGAGAGGCAGCATGACTTTCTCAAGTAACATGGACTTATTAAGAACTTTTTATTTAAATAGAAACCTCAAATAAGAGTCTGAAAGATCCGTATTTAAAATATATAGACCATCTCTCTCTAACCCTTTCCCTCTCACGACCTCCATCTCGCTAGTTTCCATTATGGACCTGGGTGGCGAATACAGCATCTCCATTCATATACTGTGTCATGCGATGTATGACATCGCTGATGAAGATTGACTATGTGAACTTGTGTACAGCTACCTTCTCATGGGATAAAACGTAGTAGTATATCACCAACACATGTCCAACATTTAAATGACATCCTTATAACCCTCTTTGGAACAATACAAGAACACCAACGTTAGATTTCCTGTATGGAAGCGTGCACTCATATAATTTATAGCAAACAGACAACCCATATCTAAACCCTCCAGCACATTGAGAAACTTTGTTAGATGTGGTAGAACATTCAAGGCGATAGCGAGTAGCAGTTAAATCCGCTGGCGTCCTTTGATGGTGGTGACCAAACAGCTCAGTACTTTTCATACATTTTCTTCTTCTTCTTCTTCTTCTTCTTCTTCTAATTCCTGTCGTCTTTTAGTGTTCTTTTTTCCGGTGGTTAATTTCTTTTCTTAAAGTTGTTGCAAATATTAGCTCTCCTATATTGATTAGTTCTTTCGACATAATGAACTGTGTGAAATTAGAGTTAGTGATTAATATTAAGACTTAGTTCAGTTTTCATATGCACTTCACTTTTCTTTGCGCGTAGCGGTGTAATGAATTCCGCGCGAAGCAACCACTTCTTTCTTCCGGTTTACTCACTGGAGTGTTGAACACAGGACTCGTCTTCTCTCTTCTGGATGCTCCGTAGCTGTTGAACACAGGACTCTTCTTCAAATCGCTCGCGGTAGCAGCACTCACTGTACATCACAACAATCACCACCTTGCTAACTCACTCGTGAGCAAGCTCGCTTATATAGGGTCATTAAAACATATGGTAACCCATTTGCGGCCTTTCTTTCCTGCGCTCTTCCGTTGCCATCTAGCGGGATAGTGCAGTCAGGTGCCTCTGTCGATACAGTAAGTATGGTGCGTTACTTATTTGTGGAAGAACGCGAGTTTATTTGCAAACATGAATCTGCTTGCCGCGTGCGCAGGGAGTTTGTTGAAAGGTTTCCAAACTCGGTATCACCTGCAAGAAACACTATACGAGTACATGTTATCGTGAATAAATTTAAAGCTCCAGTTTCGGTGATGGACAAGAAACATTCTAAGAGAAGATCAGTTTTAACAGAAAATAAACTAGATTAAATCGGTGCCGCTTTAGAGGATTGCCTCGAAAATCGCTAAACAAACAGGTGTATCTCCGTCTTCTGCGAGAAATGCTGCACGTCTGTTAAAACTAAAACCTATCCCTACTAGAGTGCAAGCGTTGAAACAAAATGATCTTTATAATTGTGTCTTTGAAAGACAAAGTGTATCGTACAGTACAGCAACTTAGTGATGACACAAGGATTCCTGCTTCTGAGTTTAGGCGAGTGAGCGAGAACATTTTTATGAAATATGCTGCCCGTTAGAGTGCAGAAGGTCAACATGTCCAGCATTTACTATAAGGTAAGGATTTTAGTGCGCCTCTGACGGCACAATTTTGCCGGTGACTCAGTTCTCTCGTGCAGTGGAGAGAACCCGCGGAATCGGTTAACATATGTTTTAATGACCCTATATGTAGCTACAGAGCCTTCTGTAAAGTGCGCAGGAAGGGGGTGGGAACATCCAGAAATATCTACTTGCATCTCGATTGCGCTTCTGGAATTTACTTCGGCTGGGAGCGCCCCCCTCCTCTTTTCCAAACAATAAGCCCGCTAGTACTAAAGGACGAAGCCCGGCCCACAACAGTTACGTCACGATATCTTTATTCGCTCTCGTCAATGTCAGAACATCTACAGCAGATAGTGATAAAGTCGCCTGCATCAAGCCAATAAAGTCCTTGGGTTGTCAACTTAAGAGGCTGTGAATTAATCCGCTGTGACCAATTGTATACAGCGCATTTTGACGCTGTTAACAAATTCTCTGGCTTGCAAAGTCGCCCAGAATAGTCCAGGCTTAAAGTATCAATTTAATGACACTATTAACAATCTGGTTCGTTGTACCCTCATGACTTTCATAACCATTATCATTTCTGTACCTCTTCTACAAGTATTCTTTCAAAAGCTTATTTTCCTAGCAGGTTCATTTTAATTGAGATAAACTTTGCAGAAACGTTTCATTATACATTTCGGTATGAGTACAAGAGTAATGCAGGAGACTAAAGCGATAGTCAAATCTTTATATTCTAGCGTTAAAATTTCATACCACTCGTTCTGTGCCATCAAAATAGTTGCGTAGTGATCATTTCAAACATGGTGAAGTACTGAAAAATACAAACCAATAACAATCAATATCTCGGAAATGGCTAATGCCAATAAATTGTTTCTTCTAAAGATGTCTACTTTTTTGTCTATATTTCGTGGTTCGCCATAGAAAAGTAAATAAAATGAACTCCGTATAAAGAGAACTTCACAGATTATTCCCAGAAAATTGAAGATATGTTGTATTAGTAATGTAAATAATTTAAACACAGATTTGAGTAAAAACATTTATTTCCAGTTTTGAGCGAATAAAAAAATGAAACATTTTCCATGTTAAGGATAGTTTGGGTTGGGGATTTTCTTCAAATATCAAATGCGACTACCGTGTCACATCCTTGGAAGATGCTGAACTTGGCATTTATTTTACTTTTCGTTTTTGCCTTATGCTGTTCACTTGGAATGCAGTAGTTGCTTTAGGTACTATACGTAGGAGCTAGAGAAAGTAAAAATTATAAACTGCGAAAATAGGTACTTAATAAAGTAGAATATAAAAATGGAATGAGTGACTTGGATATAAAAAGAAAAACACATCTAATATACCCATGCGCTGATTAAGTACTAAACAATTAGTGGAACAATTTTGTCAGGAAGAGATATTAGCTTGGTTTATTTTGCCTAAGTCAGAAACTATTCAGAGCCATTAGTTGAATGAGCAATTTATTTTATGAACCTGAAATTCAAGTTCCGCGTGCGCCTTACAAGGCCCATTCGGTTCCTGGCCGCACTTTTAGCAGGTTTTGTACTTCAAATTAGACCTCTTTTTTTGGCACGTTGAAAAATAAATATGTTTACATGGAACTGATCTTCGGTTTCTCTCATTATTCTGCTGTACGCGTTCACCAGCAAATCTACCGCAGTAATTGTTCTTTGTCGAGATTTTTCTCCTCGGCTGATCGATTGATCTTTCAACTGAAGCTTTTAAAGAAGGCGAGGTTCGTTTAAATGTAAATTTGGCTGGAAATGCTTGGAGTGCTAACGAAATCCATTTGATGTAAATGCACCTATACATAGGCAATGGGGTGTGCACAGGAGGATTTCTGAAATCAGGTGAAAAACATTTGAATCTAATTACGATTTTCGAAATCGTTTGCGAGACAAATACATTTGCTGCAGATAATGAAAAACGTGAAAAACGTTCGGGAAAATAATGGATTCAAAGACTAATTGTTTTGGTCTTAGCGTTGTATCTGTGGAATGACGATGCCTAGCAGTATGAACGAATCAAAGCAGACACGATTGATTCTCAGGAATCTAAATGTTATGACACATTTTTAGAAGAGCTCAAAAATCGGAATAACACGTGTTTAGATTACGTCAATGCATTTAGAAATTAAGATATTAAATATTATGTTGAGAGATTTGTGCTATATGGTATTAATATCCTTGAGTGTAACAAAGAGATCTTGACTAAAAACAAGAAAAAATATCTATCTGTCTATCTATTTGATGTAAATTCACATGACTTTCTCTACTCACTCTTCTAAAAACTATTCCTACAAAAGCGTATTGTACTTCCTACTTGTTAATTGAGATAAACGTTTGTTGAAGTTATTTTACTACACAGTTCGTTGTAGAAATAAGAGGCTGAAGCGATAATCAATCTTTAAAAAGTTGGTCGCTATGTAATGGCTTTGAAATTCCACTGCTTGTATTACCATGAGGAAAAAAAAAGAAAGAAAGAAAGAAAGAAAGAAAAACGTTCAGCGACTTAGCACTTGAAAACAGTATTACAAATTCAACTATTAACAAAAAAGATCTCTGAAATAGTTATTACTACAAAAAATGACATAAATAACATCCTTTGTGTGTAAGCTTTTGTTCAGTGTATCGGTTTACCAGTTATGCAAAATTATACGAAAATATTCCAAATGAAGAGGATTTCACAGTTATTCGCAGAAAATCCGAGATTTTGTCTTGAAAATAGTTTAAATAAATGGTATTTTAACCAAAATCGTTAGTGCCATTTTGAGATATTCAAAAATAAAGCAAACCTTCCCATGTAAACGGTAGTTTGGTGTCGGGAGATTTTATTGGAAATCTTCGTATCGCATACTTGGAAAATGCTCAACTTGCTAAATACTAAGCTTGCTATTTACCGATATTTCATTGTTGAAAAAGTCTACGCGCACACACATTTTTCTAAAATACGTTTCTATTCATAGAACCTCAAAACGTGTATTTCCGGTGAAATCTGTATATCGAATTATGTGGTGGATTGCAGTACTTTCTCTAGTTACCCACTGTAAGTAAGAAGTAGAGAAAGTAAACATAATACTGTCATGCTTTAGTGGCCCGAAACGTCGTGCTTATGAAGATCTTCTAGAATTTCCGAATAAAGATAATGTGATCCTCAGTAATATTAGACGCAAATTAAGTTCTAAGAGGTCTCTAAAAATATTCATGGGAACCAAAATATTGTGAAATCAAAACCCCGGAAAAATGCAGTATCAGAAAGCCAAGACCTAAAATATGGAATTATTTCTCTTGTTGCTTTAGCCGAAAATTTAAGATGGCAGTGAATTCTAGATTGAGGTGGATTTCTGGGATTCCCAGAATCATAATCCGCTTAAACAAAATTAAGAATAATTTCTCAACGGGTGAAGAACAGTTGTTGAAGATACTCGATTGAGTGTAAACGGTGTGTGAAACTTGTGGTCACGTAAAGACATTGTTATAAGAATCTCTTATTTCCTGGTTCGTAATTTCAAACAAAAGCATACAGTAGTGTGTTGAAAATTAAAGACAAAGATTATTATAGCAACATTTTATGCAATAAGATTGAAAAGTTTATTCCATGTTTTGTTTTGTATTTCAGTATGTTTCTACGTGTATTATGTGACCCAATCGGAGGATAAGTCATGTTACTATGGCTATCTTCTGCAGCGCACATAAACACAACAGTCGGCAAATAACACAGCCAAGGCTTTCTAGAATATATCGCACAATATTCCATATACGTTTGTGGATTACAACTATTTTCAGATAATTTATTATTTGCAACTTTAATAACCAATATTTATATTCTTTACAATTTCAATTATGTATTCACATTTAAGAATTGCATAGCCTATTTCGCTCCTTTACCTACGTTAATATGAATATACAGTTTTATTGAGGTTAGAAAAAACGCCTCCATAATTTACATCTCGTTTGGCTTAGTATAATTTTCAATAGTATTTCTTTGTCAGTTATGCCATGCTTAATGTAAAATATAAATTAATTTTATTTTTACAATTGCCAATACCCAAAATTTATATTTATATTCACAACAAACCATCGAAATCCGTGCATATCCAAGTTGCCTTGTTTCAATACTTGCCACATTGTCCCCCTTAGTTTGTCCTTTTATTAAATCTTTGCATCCAGTAACTTTATTCTTCAAAGCTGCCTGTTGTCTTTCGGTATCCACTATTCCGATTCTTTTATGTTTTATCAAAATCTGGTATCTGTATTTGTCGTGAGATCCATTATCCACCATTCCTTCAGCTGCAAAGATTCACACAGTTTTCTTTTCTGTTCTAGTTACCAATTAAAGTAAAATTTTTGTCTTATTTGTATTTATGTTTAAAATGCATTCAAATGACACCTTTGCATCCGTTGATGTTCAGATGGGTATACGGTCGACTTTCCAGTTTTGATCTCGTTGATAAGAGAAGTAAGAAGGAAACCTTCATGACGGAGCACACACTTGAATTCAGATCGGCGCAGCATGAGGCTGTTTCTATCCTTTACATTGTTATTGCTCTTTGTCACATCCCCGCTGGTTGCTTTTAGCCTATATTTACATAAAAGTTAGGTACGGCAGGTAAATTTAATTGCCAGCAGTTCACAATGTTTAAATTCGCTCAGAAAAAGCGCTGTCTGGTAGCAGCAGGTGCAAGACGGTGGATTACTATGAAGGTTCGCACTGAATGTTAATTGTTGTTGTTAGTCTGGACGTGACATAATAGCAGCAATAAAAAGATAAACCCTCTTGTTGAAACAGAAGTTTAAAGTTCAGTCCCGCATGGAGTTTGTTTTGTGTTATACGTTCGTCCTCAAATTTCAGGGTAGTTATGGAGCGCTGCAATATGTGCATACAAATTAATATAAAATGTTTTCTACTTTATTGCTGAAAACAGTTTCGTGTTAAATATTTTTAGCTATTGTTCTCAGCGCGATCTTTTGCGTGTGAGATATTTAATTACTTTTGCGAGTAGCTCTATTTCCCCAGAAAGTATAGGTAATTATGTACAAAAAAGCGTTTACATCGCAGAGCTGTTCGAGCTGACCCAGAAAATTGTGAATGTGCCTTCATTTCACAAGCAGTTTGGAATAGGTTCCTCTCTACTACTGCAATTAATGCTGCATCCATATCGGGAGTGGACACGTCTTCTTCCTGGACTAGGACAACGGCGTTCAATCCCTTCCCTGGATAATCTCATCCACCTCTGCACTGTAGTTGCAGGGACTCCAGTACGAACAGAAAAGCCTGCTACATTGACTGGTGCAAGGAGAGACCTCCGTGCCTATGTCTTTGTGTGCGTGTTCTGCCATTGTCAAGCGCGATGTGATTCACTGAAGGAGAACCTGTTTCGCCTGATGCGTTTGGGCACCCTTCTGCGCACCTCATGGTTTCGTAGCAGCATATTGCATTTAGATAGAATAAACCCTTAAAGAAGCATTAATACGAGCAATAGCTATTTTATTATTAACTTTAGCGAATGCCGTGTATGAAATGCAGTATATCAAAACAAGTAACCGCTATGTGTTGTTTAAACTTTGTTAACAGAAGAAAAAAAAATGTTTGCTATACGCGAGAAGCGAACCACAGAAGTAACCTACGCTTTGCCATAGCGCTACAGAGAAGACATAAGGAAAGTAGCATGTTTAGTTATGCCGTACAACTTGCTGCAGCGGCTATACAACTGTATTGCGTATGGTGTAAACAAGGCGCTGTGCCGTGTAGGACTTGAGAAATTCGGCGTGCAAGACATGACTTATTTTTATTTGTCCACGGATGTACAACAAATGGGTTGCTGCTATGAAACGCAAAAAAATTGTGCCAACCGAAAGTGTTAATTTATTTCAAAGTAAGTGATTTTAATGAGTCGGAAGTTATAAAAATAAGAATATTGACAAGAAATTCAAAAGCCCTAGACTGAAAGATAGTGTGATGGCTTCGAAATTTTTGGGAGACTAGAAGAAAGCCTAAAAGAAAGAAACTAAATTTTTCTTAAAAGAAGACTAGTACTACAGCTAATCGAAAATCCAGTAAGCAGTTCTCGTCAAGAAAGTGCAGATACACTACTTTCTGAGTATTTAGACTTGGAGTTAAAGATTGATGCTGAAATACGGTGCGAGTTGAGACTGAAGTTTTTAGTGTTATAAACGGCGCTAATGTGAACCAGTCTGACTGATGTGGAAGGCGAAGCTTTAACTGTGAATGATGAAGATTATAAACCCAATGAATATTTGAGGAAATCCAGTGAAGATGGAGAAGAAAAGTAGGTGTGTCCAGAAATGTTCTTTTGTGCTTGTATGTGTAAATGCTCTCCTTGCGCTGTTCAATATTTGTCACACATGTAGTACGCCTGTCGCAGACCTGCACACACGAGACTCAGTAATGCAAATTATAACTCGTCGTGTGAGTGGGCACACTTATGAGTGGTGCTCTGGAGGCGAAAGTGGAAATCTGAAAAGTAATGTGTGCATAGCTTCGGACATGTAACTTTGTGGCATGACATTTAATTGTTTCTTGGCATTCTCAAAAGTAATAAAAGTGTATTTTAAAAAGTATGTTTTTTCTGAATCATATTTTTATGGACTTGTTGAAAAACGTGTTTTCCTTTCTGTACACAAAGCCGGGTTAAAAGAAAAAGAATATAATTTTGCAAATGCCATGAATGATTCAAATTTATGTTTATGTGGGGACGGACAGTACGACTCCCGATGATTTTCTGCTAAATGTGTGATATATTCTTAATGAATTTGGCAACAAATAAAGTGTTAGACTTCATAATTATACAGAGGAACTGTAAGTGGTGGTACCGAGAAAGCTGATTGCGAAAATCTATGAATGAAAACCTGCCCATAAACCTGACAGATACCTGTTAAGAGCTTTGATGAAAAAGAAATTTCCGTATATACACCATGAATGTGTGGCAACTTGTATGCCCCTTAAAATGAAAATGTTCAATAAGATTCCAAGATCATCGGTCCCTCATGAATGGAAGCATATCATTTATAATCATCTGTGGTGGGTAGTGATGGCAAGATACCACTATTTCTCGATACCGATACATGTTATTCTTACTCGCTTTATAAAATACTGTAAAGGCGATAGCTTCTTCACTGAATTATGTTGTTAGTAGTTTTCTGCGTATAAACGCATGTCCAATTTTGTATTGTATGCTAATTCCGAAATTGTTCCTGTTTGACATTCTCCAATTGGCAGCAATTTTTTATCTTGATTATATCATATGCTATATATCCCCTATTGTTAATCAAGGTTAATAATAATAATTAATAATAATTTATTTGCTTCTCTTTTTATGTAACTATATTTTGCGCTGAAAACGTTCTTTTAAAGGATTTTCTATCGATAGAAAAACAAATACTAGCAATTCTTCTTTATTCTGAAATCTTGAAAATATAAACAAATATAGATTTAAATGAAAGTCATACAACTAAAAATAATGTGTGTGCACACCAGTCTACCATTATTCATAATTACCATATAACTGTGTATTTTTTCGTCCGGTAACAAGCAATTAGCCATATAACACTCGGAAACATGGTAAAATTGTGGATTAAGCCGAAAGGCTTAATACCTACTCTCATACATTAGCATATACATGTTTAATACAAAGGGGTATTAGAGACAATTACAATTTTGAAGAAAAATATCAAGAAAGTATTATATAGGGTCTTTCAACAAGAGTGTCGTATCTTTGAACTTAAATAAAACACGTTCTATAAATGATAGAGGTTTTTTCTTTTTTTATTTTGGAGCATAATTATTGTCACTACGTGTGGAAGAGAACATCAGTTAAGTGACCGCCGCGACTTCGTTGGGTTGCGCGTATACGGTTGACCCAATTTTCAATGACAGAAGAACGTAATTAGGTCCAACTTCACGAATAACACGCGTGATGTTTTTCATAAGATCATTCACTGTTTCCGGCTTGTTGGCATAAGCTCGAGATTTAACATAACCCCACAAGAAGTAATCCAACGGCGTTAAATCAATTGACCTCGGGGCCAGTTAACATCACCGCCATGGGAAGTGATGAAACCTCTGAACTTCTCCATCAAAAGATCGATTGTTTCGAGAGCAGTATGACATTTGGCACCATCTTGCTGGAACCAGATGTTTCTAAGATACATACCATCCAATTGAAGCCAAAAATAGTCCCTTATAAGAGCCCGGTATCTTTCTCCATTGACAGAGCTTCTCCATCTTCATCTACGAAAAAATATGGACCAATGATTCCACCATACCAAATTTCACACCACACAGTAACCTTTTGGGGATAAAGTGGTCGTTCTTGAATCTGCATTGGATTGTGATTGCTCCAATAGCGGCAACTTTGTTTGTCAACACAACCTTCCATCCAAAAGTGGGCTTCGTCGTTGATGATTTTTCGACAAAAATTCGGCCAGCTTCCAATTGCTCCATAGCCCAGTCAGCGAATACACGGCGCAACTTATGTTCGTTGGGTTTAGTTCTTGAGTTAACACCATTTTGTAGGCGTGAAACTTCAAGAGCAGATGCAGAATTCGCCAAGTTGTGGTCGGCGAAAGCCCCAATTCTTGCGTTCGACGAGCAATTGATTTGTTTCCGTTCTCGCGTACACTCTCACGAATGGCGCCTATGTTTTCGTTGGAGCGCTTACGTGGATTGCGTACAGGCGTTCTTTGATCGCTGACAGAACCACTTCTTTCAAATTTATCGATGAAACATTCTCTCGCAGTGACGATTATGCACACCGTAAACTTCACGCAATACACGGAAGGTTTGGCGAAGAGATGATCCATGTTGATAATAAATTTTCACAATTTCTACGCGTTGCTGAATGCTGTAACGTTCCATGGCTATTTGTCAATAACAATTGTAACCACATGAAAAAATGACTGGTGTAACTCAATAACAACGGCAGTTATCACGTGTTAAAGATGGACACTCTTGTTGAAAGACCCTTTATGAAATGCAGAGATATAAAGTATTCAACGATTTTTGTTTAAGAACACGAGCATTCTTACCCTTTCTATTCTATTTCCATGGTCTGTACTATCTCACGTCTTAAGTTTTGATTTGTTTCTGCTGGATTCGCAGATTTTGGTCACCGGGGTGGGTAAATGTAATGGCTAAGAGTGAGTCGCCAAGTTGCAGAAAGTGTTTTAGTGCGTCAGCTAAATCAGCTTCATTCATAATTCAGTTAACGCTACATGTTACATGATTACCTCTACTCCTTCCCCCATTCTTGTGTATGTTTTCATTTAGATACAAATCCATGGAATGTTGATTTGATTCACCCACAGGAAACGCAGTCAAGCTCTTACAAGAGCTATAGCCCAGCAACTCTTTGGGGACACGTGCGAGGCAATAACGTTAAGTTTGGACTCCTTTCATTCCTTATCTCGCACAAAGTTAAACCAACAATGTTCACTAATGCAAAACATAAAAATGTAAAAGTATCGAAGGTTTATCTCAAAGTATTAGACAACATGCTTCGATACCACAGAGTATAGAGGTATCGGGACCCCATCCCTAATGGTGGGCATCTGCTACTTGTGAAAGTGACTGTGTACCGCTAAAGGAAAAGTTCACATCAACTCTAAATCACGTTACTAATGTCCATAACTGGGTAGGTTTTGAGAAATTTCATTCATGTACTCATGATGTGTTGAGTGAAGAAAAATCTTAAAAACACAAACTGGCTATGTAAGAGTTTCACAGAATACAGTGACTTGCACAGTATCATAAAGAACACAAGATTTTAAAGTGGCATTACCATATAAATCATTTTCATCATACAGGAAGTTTTGAATCTTCTCGCAATGAGCGCTTGAAGTACATATGTCCCAAAACAAACGAACACATTTTTTCATTTCTAGACTAGTAGTTATGTAAATCGATGATAGCTAGATTTTCACCAAGGGAAAAAGTAGTAGGTAGTTTCGTGGAATATTGTAATTCGGCTGAAGAATATGTATATAAAAAGAAGTACGAGAAAAAAATACCTATGAATGAAGTCAAAGCCTTCTAACACAAATAGTGAGTGAAGTAAATGAACTCAAGTTTCAATACGAGTATATTGTACCAGGAGTTACTGATCTGAACGACATAGCTTGTAATATTGGGCTCACTCCAGAAAACTAAACCTAATAAGCATGTAATAGTAGGCCATTACATCTCTCGTTATAGATTATCTGTATGAGAAAACGGCGGGGAAAAAAGAATAAAATAATGTGACGATTTCAAAGAAGTGAAATTTTAAAGCATGGATGTTCAAGGTTTACAGTAACTAGGCATTGTTGTTGTAACAACGCTATGATAGAGCAGCTGCTCCGGCAGAAGATGCATACTTGCTTCAAGAATGATAGCTATCCGTATGACGTCACCATAGTGCGCTGCCGATGTGGAAAATACTCTGCAGATCCTGAAGGGTAAGTCGTACATTGTTCCGGTTTTCAACATTATTGGGCACAACCCAAGACCTTGTAAAATATTAAATAAAATTCACGTGTCTATTTTAAATTCAGTCCTCCTTTAATTCCTTAATAATTTGTAAATGTTTATTCATTAGATTATGTTTATTTCATTTCCATGAAGCAAATCAAATAAAGAAACATGAGGTTTATGCGGAGTCTCACGGCTGTCACGTCTTTATGTCAAAAAACCATTGTTGTGGTCTGCATTTCATTTAAAACGCGTAATAAAATGTTGGTACAAAATGCATTGCTGTGAGAAATACGTAGATGATAATAATATAGCTTAAATAATTGCCACTGTCCATGCCCGAAGCTGTCTATTTAGCGAATTGGCTGTATTCTTTGTAAACAGACCTGCTTATGATTATCCGGCCAGATAGTGAAATACTGGTGGAGGGAGGGTTTTGGACGATCAAAGTGGGAATGGAACATCATGGTTTGACCAGTTCCCAGAGAGTCGTAAATCAGGTGGACGCGGCGGGTTGAGATATGTTTGTTTACGACGGCGCATTGTAGTTTGGCTCGCTATTGAACTGATTGTTTATTCATTTTAGTCCCATTTTGTACTGTATTAATCAATGTCTGCGGATGCGCAAGCGAAGGGAGTTGGTTGATTCTGTTGGTACCATGCTGGAATAGTTCTCTACTAGCATACATGTAGATCAAGGTAGTAGAAGTAGTTCGCGACCAATGAAAATTAGGCAGAAATTGTGCAGCAATTTAAACTCTGTTTCAAATAATTTATTACATCCACTTCTATCACATCCATTTGGTTTAAGTCCGTATATTTACAGAAAGTTTCTTCGTCTATGTAAGCCTCTTAATCTTGAAACAGGTTTCTACGGTTAGATTCAGCAATAAGTTCGCTACTATAGGCGAATTACCGTCTTCGAAAATAGTAATGCACCGTCCCTGCAGTCCTTCCCATAAAATCTGGTTCGTCAGGAAACGAGTATTAAAACTCTTGTCTAATTGCTTCAGGAGTCGTAGGGTAGCCGAAGTACACATCAGCACGAAGTGCATAGGCGAAGAGGCAAAATATTCTTGTAAAAACATATTTATCCTTCAGTAATTTAATACTGCAGTTAGTATTCCCCTTCCATCTGGACCTAAGAAAATAAGTCGATTCATGTAGTGTTAATAACGAGAGCAATTTCGTATTACAACATGCGATGTATCTCAAGTTTTATTTAATTTTTTGCTTTCTCTACTACGTATAGTAAGTAGAAGTATTGTATTCCACCCAAAAATTCGATACCGAGATTTCACCGGAAATACATGTTTTGAGACCCCCTGAATCCAAAAAAAAGCATTTTTGGAAACATGTCTGTGTGTGTGTGCGTGTGTGTGTGTGTGTGTGTGTGTATCTGTCCGTGAACAGCATAACACAGAAACGAACAGTCGGATAAACACCAAACTTGGTATTTAGGTTCAGTATCTTCCAGAGATGCGACACGAAGGTTTTCAAGAAAATCCCACCACCCCAGACTACCCTTTACATTGAACATTTTTCGAAAATTTTAATTTTCTCAAAAATGACTAACGATTTTGATTAAAATTTCATATGTTTAAGATATTTTCATAACAAATAAAATGTATATCTTAAATTTTCTGGGAATGTCTCCAAAAGTATTCTTCATTGTGAACGACTTTTGCATAACTGGTAAACCATGAGAGATAAGACAGAATTTTACTACACAAAAATGTAGATCGCGTTAAAATACACAATTTATGTCCTAATTTTTTTTTTGTTGAGTGAACCATTTTCGAGATATTGCTTGTTATTCTCTTAAACTTTTCAATACTTATTTTCTCAAATGGGAATTTGTTATTCATTTTTTTGTCTTGTATATGCAAAGAGTATTAATCTGTGGCAAAGAGAATGGTGCTGCACCTAGCAACCAGCTAAGATATATGTCGATGTTTAAAGGCTACTGTATTTCTATATTGCCCTTGCAAATACAAAACAAGGGGAACATAGTAGGCCTTATGCGATAGTCAAATATTTTTAGAACTGGTCGCTATGTGTAAAATGTAATTCTCTTTGCATGTCAAAAGATCGTTTCTGCAAATGTTTATCTCGATTAATATGAAATCGATGGAGAATAAGAGTTTGTAAAAATAGTTTGTACAAGAGTAGAGAAAGTCATGTGAGTGTAACACATCAGATTTTTTTAATGAGTGTATTAGTAGAAGTTATTCCTTAGACCCGGATGAAAGAGCAATGTTAAGAATAATATTAAAGGAGGAAGTGTGCGTGTTTATGCATACTTCACATTTAATGAATCAACGCCTTTCTATAATTTACAGAACTGAATTACAATATAGCTTAATATGCATATATTTGTAATTTCTGTTTCCCTATTTCAATCAAACACGAAAAGAAATTTTGGGATTGCTCTAAGATCTAAATAGTGGCGTTTTAAAAATGTCAAACTTATTTTTGTTTAATATGCGCTTAAAATTTGTACTTTTTCTTAATGATGGAAGACATCCCCCTCTTTGTTATGTTTTAACTACGGAGCAGTGTGGTCGCTGAAGGGTACGGGAAGACTTGAGAGGAAGTGCTGCAATACTGTAAACATGAGGGATGAGAATACATATATCACAGCATCCCTGTAGTGTTACAGTTTCAAAATGTATGAGAATAAGAACTCAAGGGAAAGCTATATAGAATTTCACGTGATCTTGAAGGTTGATTATAAAGCTCTTGTGTATGCAAATGCAAAATATTCTCACAAACAGTTTTCCATCTCGTTTGCAACTATGTGAACAAAGAAAAGGGGGGGGGAGAGAAAAAGAAAAGAAGTCTAATAGTTAAAAAGTGAGACTGATGTTCAGTATTTAGAAATGCATTTTCAAGAACGGCAGTGTTATTCCCTCTTTTCACAATACAGACGTTCGATCTAAGGTAATGAAGTTGACTTGTACAGTGTGGTACAATAGAAGTTGTTGTGCGTAGTAATAATAAAGTGAGAGAATAGCAAGTCGAAGTGAGGTGGGGTGTCGTACTGCGGTGATTCAATTATTCTGTAGGCTGCCCTGCAGGTGGAAACCCAAGAACAAGAAAAATAATTAAAAAATGTATAATTAGACAGGTTCACTTTTGTCTTTTTGTAGCTTTTGTTTTCGTTCTCCTCCTCCTCCTCGGTCTTTTATTGTCAGTTTCTTTTTAATCCGATGAGTGTCTTTCTGCTATCCTTGTGGAGGCTGTTTAAACCGAAGCTGCTGGCTAGATAGCACTTTGAAGTGCTGCTCAGACTCGCTATAAAGCCAGAGTTTAGGCGAGTTCGAAATTCTGCGGAAAGGCTTCCTTCTTTTTATTCTAGCCTGGTAGCAAATGCTGATTTCGCTTAACATTTCCAAACTAAGAAAACCGTCTTTCTCTGTAAGTAGTTAGTAGACTCAAATAAAACAGAAAAGTGACGCCTTTCAATCTAGTTGCTGAGCATCAAGTTTTGCATTTGTAGCGAAGCACAGATTTGCCAATTTGATATTCCTTGTGAGTGTTAAATCTGAACACCATGATAATCCAGGGACTTTTACAATTTTCAGTATATCATTATTTCTGTTTTTTCTCGAAGTAAAAAACATATGTTGTGTTTTTGGCCCGTTATTTGCATGTTAACGTACTATTACCAGAAGCCATTTACTGATTTTTCGAATGAATACGTGCATAATGTATTTTTCAACATCATAAGAACGTTCTCAGAGCAACATAAAAGAAATTTACATAATTTTACGGATCTACATTATTTCCAGACAGGTATTTCACGAATTGTATAAATAAAGAAACATAAGTGGGCGTTTGCACTAACTGAAATGCAATTGTAGACAACTATTTAAACATGAGAAAACACGAGTTTTCTATGCTGAAGGGGCAAAATTAAGAAGATCGTATCTGTTGGTGATAAAACCAAAATAGGAAAGTCATTGCAGCTATTTAGCATGATCTGCACGGCAATAATCTAATTCAACAGCTACCGCGCGTATGTATGTTGGTGAACCATAGGTTTCTATTGCAAATTGGTAAACACGTACTGAATAACAAAACATTGACAGTATTTTGCATCTGAGTTGCTATGTAAACATTAGATTAGTGAAAATGTTTTTATTGCTAAAGAAGGGCCACGATTGTGTCGAAATAGTCTTTGCTTTGTGTTATTTCATAAGCGTTTCCTTATATACAACAGAACTCTCTAGTTCAGTTTTCATCTCTACCAGCACTTATTTACCATGTGGTATATAACTTTCAACCGTTAATTCCTAGTCCACAATATTAAGTTTTGGTATATCTTAGAATTGCAGTTCTGGTGCAGGTTCAAACAAATTCAACACCAAAGTACGTAATTTGTCTGTACTTCTCAGAATTGCCAAATTCCACAGTTTCGCAAACCACGAATTAGTGTTGAGGTTAACAAATTATGCGCATGTTAGTTACTGTTTCATTGCTTTTGTGCTAGAAGAAAGGAGCAATATGTTTCAGAAATTACGACAGTAATATTTGACACATCGACGCGATGTAAGAAATGTAAAACTTCAGGGCTTCTTGGGGCTTGTTCTGCATTAGGATGATCAGGAAAGGCAAAGTAATATTGTTATGGTAATGTTGTTAAATTTTATTTCTCCTTATGCTCTTTGTTGGATGTTTTTTTCTTCTTAATGTACAAAGTTCAAATTATTATCTCCTCATGAGGCTGAATGTACCCCATATCAGATCTCCTAGCTTGAAAAAATCCCTGTGCCAGCAACGGATGGAAGCCATGTCTCCTCGCATTGCAGGTAGAAACGCTGAAGCGCCAAAAATACTATGTAAAAAGTCTTGTGTTACATTTACTTGACTTTTTGTACCCTCTATCGCTTATTAGTCGCTATACAAATTATTCTTACGAATGTTTATTTTCCTACCTGCTTTATTTGAATCGAGATAAACGTATCCAGAAATAACTGCGTTACACATTTCATTGTAGATACAAAGAGAATAGCGATAAGTGTTATAGAACTCTGGTTTTAAAATTCATACTCTTTCCACGACATCGCGAAAAACAGCTGAAAATCGGTAGGACTTGAAAGGAATAACTAAATATTGAATAATACGAACCATTAATAAAGGATGTCTGGAAATGACTAATGCCACAAAAAGGTCATTTGAGATAAATTTAAAGAGATTTACATTTTTTGTGTAGTACGTTTTCGTCCATTGCATAACGTTTACCAGTTATAAATGATTATACAAAACTTCTTCTGAATGAAGAGAACTATACAATCTATTCCCAGAAAATCAAGATATACATTTTATTTGTCATGTAAATATCTTTAATAAATGATATTTTTCAAAATCGTTAATCCATTTTTAGAAAATTTCTAAAAATGTTGTATGTAAAGGACAGTTAGGGTGGATTTTCTTGAAACTCTTCTTGTCGCATCTTTGGAATATAGTGTACTCAAATACAAGTTCAGGTATTTGAGTGGAATGCAGTAACGAGAAGTTAGAAATTAATGAACTTCTACTTCGATGAATTTACTTATTCTTAATTTTTATGCTTTTTATTCCTTATTTCATTGTTCAGCACAGCGTTACATTTGCTTAAAACTTTTAAGGTAATAATGAAAGCTAAATTTTCTGTCTGTGGTTGAAAACACTTTTTTAAAATTAATTTAGCAGTGAGAGTTTGTTACATTTGTGTATAAGCAAGGATGATGGATTTTTGTTTAAAAACATTCACCTTTAAAATGTGTTAAATGTTCATTAGTCTTTTTTGCAGGTATATGCTTAGGTTTAGTTGATTTCTTGAGCTAGGTTAGGGAAGCGTCACCAAACTGACTTTGTCGCAAAACTCATTAAAATTCCAAATGAAGTCGGTCGCTATAAGATA
This sequence comes from Deroplatys truncata, assembly GCA_030765065.1. Taxonomy (NCBI): domain Eukaryota; kingdom Metazoa; phylum Arthropoda; class Insecta; order Mantodea; family Mantidae; genus Deroplatys; species Deroplatys truncata. Next base: position 244,009,630 of record CM060975.1, on the reverse strand, counting down.
AAGCAGGTCGCTAAAAACCTGGTTTTGCAGTCAAAATGGCTATTGTGACAGTGCTGACTAAACCTGTATTCACGCTAACAATATGTTTAATTCAAGATAAAATTCCCGATTACTGTGTAGAAATATAAAGAATGAGTAATTAAATTCTGTAATCTGATTTTAAATGTTAAGCGGTGTTTGGAATATCAGAGACGAATTTTTGAATAAGAAGAAAAACACTTAACCGTATTAAATCGTCAAACTATTTACAATTATACATTAGAAGTATTTAAAAGCTTCCAATGTGTTCTTCCTATCCCTAATAAAGATATAAAATTATTATTTTTATGCCGGTTTTTGTGGTATCCTAGCTTGTATCTTTAGTCACGTTGTATACTATATGGCATGTATGCCTTTTCTGTTCCTGACATGTTTTCTGTGTAATTATTGATCAGCCATCCATGGATATTTTGGTCGATGTGGGTTCTTATGTGGTGGTAGATAAGTTTTGTAGTGCAACCAATCAAACCATTCTGCGGGTACTTGGTTTCCATTATAATCTATGTTTACTTGTCTGCATATTTTACCCATCTATTGCGTCCATAGAAGTTCATCTTATTTTCATAATAATATTTATCCTCGCCAATCAAGGTACTCAACTTTGCATCATCCATTCTGTGGACTTTAAATAAGGTACCCCATAATTCCTCCACTTTGACGAATTATCCGAAACATACCTATTACCAAGTTTATCCAGGACTAAATACCTCGCCATTTCTTTAAAGTAATTGAAGTTTTTTATAATTAGCTTAGATAAACACACAGATTTGAGGGTAGTATGGATCTCTTATTCTTGATAACACCACTTATATGTTAAGAATATTGCTAGCCCAAGCACAGAATACCATATTTGATCTTTTTATATTTAGATTTGCTACCAATTAAGTAAGTAAACGAAATCTGTAGTTTTTAGACGAGAACCGAAGCCAATGTTACATCATTTTGTCCATGCGAGAGAGGCTTTTATGATAATAGCATTTACAGACACGCAGTATTGATTGTTGAGAGTGCTGTAAAGGTAACCATATCAAAATTAGTTTTACTAGATTAGAATTAGAGTCATGTCATTAACAAAATGGCACATCTTTTGGCAGTAGAACGTGGTCGCCACTATTCTCATCACCTTTGATCATAACTTTACCATAATTCCATCCTTACGGTGCTTTACCTATTCCTCAGAGGTTACAGATCCCGAATGTTTATATTTGAACTTTCAGATCTGCTAGATCACGAAGCAGGTTTGTTGCTCATTCCACAGCATCCTTTCACCTAGTCAGTCGTCTGGAAACCGTGATGCCCAGCCGTTAGCATACCAAAGCTACATGAAGGACGCTGTCTTGCATACACCACTTCGAATAGTGACTATGTCAAGTTGTGGCAGCATTTCATAACCAGCTTAGTCTGTGCTTCCAAACGTTCTAGTAATTCTATACGACTATTACAACAAATAAGTTAATCTGGCCCTGTATTTTGTGCTGTTTTGTGTTTAAATGACCATAAGTCAGAATTGTCATCGTAATGGTATCTGATGGAGAAGCATTGGATGTCATTTTATAGTTTTTATGTTATTATATTCCCTTTTCTAGCTAACTCTTTTTGCTCGTGGATAGTGGTGATAACAACCCGTCTTCTCTCCCCTAAATTGGTCTAAGGGGCTGGAGGAGAGAGGTTGGAGGGGAATGTTACGAATTTCCTTGCATGTAGCGTTTAGTAGGCATGTTGGATGTTCTCAGCTCCGGAATGCAATACGCAGTAATCTAAAGAATGTTTGAATTTGTGTGTTTCAGAGGGTCCATTCCAGAGTGACGCGCTGCTGGTTCCAGAGCATTGCCTGTTCGATCACATCCACAACCAGACCAAGTGCTGGCAGTTCGACCGCTGGAACGTGACAGCAGCCCAGTCGTGCCAAGACCGTGAACTCACACTGCGCAGCTTCGCCATGCTACTGCCCTGCGGCATTTCACTCTTCTCTGGTGTCGAATTTGTCTGCTGCCCAAAGCACTTCAAAGGTACGTTAATATACTCGCTGTGCTTTGAAACTTAATGTTCATTGTAGTGAACGTTACTGCTGGCGAGAGATTAGTGGCATGTCAAGCAAAGGATCAATTGCGATGTGAACTGTTGTTTAGATCTTCAGCCTGGCCCGCTATCAGTACGCTCAACTGAATCCACCGTGCTCTGTCTAATACTGTGCACACGAAGTATAATATGGCACGAGCTTCTCCACGATGATCATTAAAGATACTTGAACCAAAATTAGCATACCTAAGGAATCAACAGAAACAACAATAGGCAAATCAGATGTCTGATTTACAATGAGCTGACTGCAGAGTTTCTAGTTTCGGCGCTGATTTTTTTAGAAGCAGCATGGTACATTCAATTTTCTAAACTACATAGTGTTGCTAGACAGCTGAAGCAGCTAATCCCCCAGCAATATAGAGAAGGTTATACTCTATTATTCGGATAGAAGCACTTCAGACATATCTAATCTCAAAGCTGCTTTCGCGCATTGCGCTAAGTTTATAATGATTTTAGAGAACAATGTATTAAGGAAAGTAGGACAACACATTAATTTTCCAGTGAGTACCAGTTCATTCACAGCTGGAAAGACTTCACTGTGCGTACATATCTAGCTTTTATAGACTACTCTCATAAAGATATTTTACCAGGTAAAGAGGAAGCTTCTCTCTCGTTAGTAGAGGGAGAGAGAGAGAGAGAGAGAGAGAGAGAATGTGTTTCCATAATACACAAAGAAAACGATGCAGTAAATTTAGTCATACGCCGTTGAGTTCAGTTGCATGTACTTTAATATGCATCTGCAATGTTCCATAGTTGATTAGGAAGCTGATCTTAACAAAGAGAACTTGCAGAACTAACAATGGTGTCACTCCCCGGCAATCCATAGACCATGGTGATGTCAAAAAACAGCCTCTACAGTTTAACCCACAGTTTTTGTTTCCAATACTTGTCTTGCAATACTCTCAATATAAATGGAAGCATGCTTTTGAAAATCTGGCTAATTCCGGTTTTTCGTTAACGGTTTCGACAGAAACTTTGGTTTCAGTTCAATAGCAATCGTTCTGTAGTAGTAATTACTCGTTGTACATCGCGTTACCTCGGCAGAGTTTGGAACTCTGCGCTAGCGACTTCGCAGACCCACAATAGAATTATATTTACGGTTAAGTTTCAGCCTTGTCTGTGAAAATCTGACAGTGGATCCGAGCTAACTGGAATGGTATTTCTATTAATGCAGTTGCGGAAATTTTTCCGTTGTTTTGGGAAGCAGACGTGAAACTTTCTTGTTATTTTTACTTGTAAATTATGGGTCCATGACAAAGTCTCGTCAGAACTTTTGAAAATAATCTTTTATTTAATGAGAGCGTTCCACTTTTGGGCCCTGTAGTCAATCACCTCGCGGACGTTGTCGGAAGTAGGGTTGACGAATTACATTACAGGAGTACTGCTAACACATCGGTCGAAATGCAGCAAAATATTTGACTCGGGGATATGTGGCTCTCAGTCAACGCAGTGGTCGTAAGGTCGGTTCCGGTGTGGCGTTGGATTTCGGGTTACTGTGGCAGCGCTCTGCGGGGGATTGTTGGACATCTGGACGGTTATCGGTAGATGAATATCCGGGAAAATGTGGTGCAATCCGCGAACACAGTAACATTCTGACTGGTACACACATTTTCAAATATGCAGCAGTGATTTAACGACCAAACTGACAAAGTCGAAGTGCTCCTTTGTTGCTAAAGATGCGAGATGATGCACCATCGTATATGAGACAACTAAAATATGGGGTTTAGTAAGGTCTAATTAGTTGTTTGGGGGAGTGGAAGGTGAACAGCAAAAACCTGTTTCATATCTGGCTTCTAGTGTGACTTAAAATTTACTTCGACTACCTTTGAAATAAGATTGACTGTTGGGCTCTGGATGTGGATTTTCAGCATAGTATGCAGGAAATAAACCGGAAGAGAGAACACAACGTTTCAAAATTGGATATCAGGTATGATGACATGGTTTTAGGGCCATATGTACAACCACTAAAGTAAAAGGGAAGAGAATAACTTCAGAAATGGTTGATTCTAACCTTCTAGACTACAACTCCAATTTTAGTTCACACATTTCACAGCAGTATTTCGTTAAATTAATTTAATTTTACTTTTATTTATGGACGCTCTTTAACTGCTGCGGTCCTTAGCGTCCCATTCTATATTGAGCGTGAAAGACAGGTAATTTTACTCAGAGGCCTCTTTATTAGGCTTGAGGTTCTTTTACGTGCTGTAAATCTACCACACACGACCACCATACTTCCCTTCCGAAGGAAGCCATGCTAAGGGTTTTTACGCTCCAAAAAAAATCCATCGCCCTCCGCCGGGTTTGAACCCGCGACTTCGGGAACTAGGGGCTATCATGGTAACCACTACACCACGGAGGACGACATTATTTTGTTGCTATGCAATAGAACACCGCTAAACTTGATGAGTTGAACGGGTTTTATTGGGCACCTTTCAATCATTCAGCGTTGTTGAATCCTTCAGATGAATAAAGTATTCCAGATAATAAAGCTGATGAGCCAGTCATTCACTAAAATCTTCTTTCATCATGCTCGCTCACCAAAGCAATGACAAATAATATTGCCCATAGAAACAAAACTAAACTAATGAGCGATGTTAGGTTAAGTGTGAAACGAAGGTGGGCGTCAGAAATAGTGTGCCTTAATGAATTCCTCTTTGACTGCAGTAAATAGCCAGAGGTGGGCTATCCCAATTTAATGTAATTAGAGACTCGACTTTGTAGAGGGAAGGGTGGGTGAAAAATGAGCTACCTGTATAGTTAAAGTGCTCAGAGCCAAAAACGTTTCTTTTAAAGTAGACTTGGAAACGAAGTATAAAATTATTGTCATCGAATATACCTGTAGCGGTGAAAGGGCTACTGAATTCCCCGATATAATTCGAGGCATCGAATCTCGTTTGTGGAAAAATTATCAAGAACGACCATTATTTCTATATATAGTCGTTTTGTTTCACACTGTGGCCACCGCATTTGGGATTCTCGCCGAAACAGTTATATCCCCGCAACCGCCTCACATTATCATAGTTACAGTTACAATGATAATAAGCACATACTTCATTATAAGAGATGTTGGAAATGTTGTCCTTCTCTACCCACACAGATATCTGACATCGTAGAAAATTTTTATTTGAACTCAAGTGTTCAATATCCGAAATTGAGTGAATATCTCACCTGAGTGTCTTAGACTTTCTTGCATCCAGTTTTAGTGAAGTGGTGGTAAATTAGCACCAGCAGTCCGAAGAAACTTGAACCCCCCCCCTCACTGCCCCTCAAATCTAATTACGAATCTCTTTCTGAATGTGCTTTTTGCATACAGCTAATAATCTGGAATTAATAAAGTATTATACCTACGCCTCAATGGGAATAAGTGATCTTTTAAATCGGAGTGGTGGTTAACATACAGTTTATTCTTGTATTTGCAGATTCAAAATTACTAAATCACATTTGTACCAGAGAGAGTTTATTCCTTTATTACATTGTGATCAGTTGAACTTTTTTACTCTTAAGTACACTTGCAATTTGCTGCAAAAGCGTAAATAAAATAAAATAACTAAAATCGGTTATTGCATAATATGTTCAATGGCTACAAAACTCGTTTTGTCTCTCTGCAGACTGAGAACGGCTGTGTTTTCCGTTTGAATTCAGAGGGCTTTGAATCTATCTCTCTATTTAATATATTCGAGGGCAGCTCTTTCATCCTGTCACCATTTTCGTAGTTAGGGGAAGCGTTTCTGTTCTACCCTCGGGATAAATTGGAACAGTGCTGCGTTTATTCTCGGAGTACGGACTGTTTCATTAGTACGTTATTTTGATATATTCTCTGCTGTAGCGTTCATGCAAAACGTATATGTTATGCTGCCCGTGCAAACTTCCACCTATGGGCACATTCTGAATCAAGTAGGGAGACCCAGGTATACAGTTTTGTATTTAGATTAGGCTTATTAAAGAATAGAGCGAGTTTGCGAATGTGTAGGAGCACAGGCTGAGAGTATTATGTACACAAGGGTTCTCGAATAATGCACAAGCACAGGTGCTTATTTTTATTCCATGACAGTTTTGTCACCGTAGTCATATCTTACGTTGTGATTTGTTGGCTGATGTGGAACGGAGCGAAGCATATATGAATAAATGATTTCGATTTGTCGTGTAAAAGTAAAAGGGACAGGTGATGTTCACACCTTAAAAGGAGACTAAATGGTGACCATTTTAAAAAATGGCAGTTTTATTTTTTTCGCGCAGTCTATGCATTGAAATTTCCTCTTTAATTTAATAGATATTTTTATCATTGTAGGCATAATACTTTTGCCATTTGTACTGCGCATTATGCGACACTTCATAGAAAAAACTCATTAACTACTACACACTTTGGAGCAAAGAGGTAAACCTTAGCCCATTCTTTAGGGGAAGTTTAGCTTATACAGCGGTACTTCTATTTAGTATAACAGCTTCTGCGTGCTCAAGTAATATGTTTTCTTTCTTTGCAAATGTATGCTAAGTTTTGTTTTCTCTGTTTTTACTTTAAACAGATTTTTCTGTTAATGACCTTTCCTGGTAAAATGGCCTGTTTTATCAGAAATAATTGAAGATAACTAAATTAAAGTTAGAGTAATTAAAACAACCCCTTAAGTGTTGTTGTGGATCTACTTTGGTGTTAATGATTGGTTATTTTATAGAAAAAGTAATTGTTCATACTTTTAATAAAAAAATTATGTAAATAATTGAGAAAACCCCCTATCTTCCTTAAACCGCCTTGGTGTACCTTTTCATACGATCAAAGCTTATTTTCCATTGAATTTATCTTTGAGTGGTCCAGAGTACATAGCAAATACTCAAAATGCAGGTGTTTAATGGTAGCAGCTTTTGCAGGTCGGCGTAAAAAATCCATAGCATGGGCTCCTTCGGAAGGGAGGTGAAGCCGGTGGTCCTGAGTCATAGATTTATGGCACGTAAAAAGAACTTCAAGCCTGATAAGCAGGCCTCTGAGCAAAATTACCGGTCTTTCACGTCCAATATAGAAGGGACGCTAAGGACCACAGCAGTTAAAGAGCGTACATAAATAAAAAAACTAACCCCCCCAAAAAAAACTCATTCTGTTGCAGGGCAGTACGAGGCTGAGCATTATGCTACAAAACGACACCAGTCAGACAGCAGTCCATGTTTGCGGATATCTTCTGGTTCTTCGGCAAATTTGAATAAAAGACACTGGCGATTGTATTAATCTTAGGCGCGTAGTGCTCCAAAATTATGTATTTTATCCCAAAAAAACAGACCATATCCGTCTGTGCTGACGGTTATCCGAAACTTTTAAATTTTGGTAGGAAGAACGAGGTATTCCGTGATGACTCTCTTTGTTTCCAAAATGTAGTATTGGACCCTTGTTACATTCACAGCAATGAGTCTGGTAAGAAACCACCATCCGCTCATACAGTGTGCCACTCAGTTCATCAGATCTGCTGTCAACAGCGATCTTGTAGTACGCTTACTTTCCAAAACCGGAGCGCATCGTGAATAGTATGATAGTATGCAGAACCATGGCATCGTCCACAATTGCGTTATCCCTTATCTTCGATAGCCTCAATACTCTCCATAGTCCACACCTCGACCCTGTCGAGTAGCGTCTTTCATAGCTGTGACATCATTTGTCGATTTTCGTCTCCACTCGTGCACTTCTGCTCTGACAAACATGCAGCATACTTGTGTAACTTTTATTATTCGATGAATTTCGGTAAAATTAAAACTTATCAAAAAGTTGAATAAACTGTTCCTTGGTGCGTCTCAATATGGCGGTCTTGTGTTGCCTTCCAAATATTCCTTACACTACTAGTAAATATATTACCAGCTTGAAGGAGAATGGTGTCAAATTTCGAATTTGTATTACAAATATCTTGTGGTTTCTTTTGTCTGACTCTCGTTTAGGCGATAATACCCGACTGTTTTCAACGCACACGCTGACACATTACCCCTGAAGTTCATTTGTAACATCTATACAGCTATTTACCTAAACGGGTATGGGGATGGCGGCATCCTTCAAATGGAAATTGGCGTGTGCATTACTTGAGGTTTCTGTATACTCGCTAAGTAAGCTAGCGCACATCCTGTTCTTCTCTGCCTTCACAGAAATCCATAAGGAGCCAAGTCGACTTTGAGCAGAGCTGACTGGCTTTTTGGCAAACTTAACGAGAGAAGTGATATCCATATAAAATGCGTTAAGTGAACATGCGTATTTATTATTTATTTCACTACATTTCTTACAGTTGAGACGGCACAGTTGCTTTTTTTCTTCTTTCTTTTCTTTCTTCCCCGTCTTTGCTCATGTTAAAACTCTTTCTCATTAACTTGAATAAGCTCTATTTTTACCTGCCTAAATGTTTATTTCTGTCTTCGTTTTTCTAACCTCTTTCCCCTAGTATTGTTCCTAAGTATTCAACTACTTCTTCTCACTTTTTGACTCAGCTTTTTTACTCTTTCTCTACCACATTACTATGTTATTCCGCCATAACCGTCCGACTAGAAATTCCACTGGAAATGTATGGTTTGAGGACCTGTTTACGTAATGTATTTTTAAGTGTGTAGCCCCTTAAACAATAAGTTTCTGTAACGATTTCCCTTCATTTGTTTGGTCCCCTCTATTCCGAAGTTTGAGCATGCCTTGTGTTCTTGTTGCTCTATTAATTTCTAGCTAATCCTACACGCTATTCCAAGCAAGCAACACGCAGTATCTAGAGTTACACAAATGCACAAGCGCAAGTTGGCAGAACTTGTCATGTTTTCACTCGCCTAGCGGGAACACGGAACACGTATAGAACTTGTGCATCAGGAATACTAAGTATGTACGCAGCAAGTTGGAAACAGTATAGAACATGGAAGTTGTACCGTGTTTGTTGCACACCATTAGCAACTTGGTGGCGGCGTTTCATTATATGAAACTTATATACTTTAAATATTTATTAATGATTTTTCTTTCCTTTGGTTACACCGACTTTATAGTTAACCACTATTGGAGCTAGCATGTCTTTGAAAGTTGCTATTTCGCGCTCGTACGTAAATTAAAAACACTTAAACATTAAAAGTCGCCTTTTAGATAGGATATCTCTGAGTGTTTGAGATTGCCTCTGAAGTTTTTGAAGTAAGGTTTATTGGCGTTCGGGCAGCTCGCCACTGTAGCTCAGTAGTAGAGCATCGACACGGAATGACGAAGATCCATGCTTCGTGCCCTGGCCGTGTCACTGAATTTTTCAAGCCTGATTAAATTATACAAGTTACTGCTTATTTAAAAAAAATATTGAGCGTAATGCTAAAATAATACCTATACCTACATTAGAATACATATGATACGCGAGGCACTTTATTTTCCGCGTAGGGTTTTCTTCCTTCAAACAAGATAAGATTACTTTTAAAATGCGTATTATAATAGTCTTGACTGACCCTTAACTTTTAAAATGAATAGCTCTGAAATTGAAATTGAGTTTTATTTATGGAGTTCTTTAACTGCTGTGGTTCTTAGCGTTCCATTCTAAATTGGGCGTGAAAGACCGTACATTTTGCTTAGAGGCCTCTTTATCAGGCTTGAGGTTCTTTTACGTGCCGTAAATCTACGACACGGGACCATCGGATTTACTTCCCTTCCGAAGGAAGCCGTACTAAGGATTTTTACGCCCGAAAAAATCCATCGCTCTCCGCCGGATTTGTACCCGCTACCTCGGGAACTAGAGGCTAGCACGTTACCACTAGTCCACGGAGGACGAGCGAATAGCTCTGAGTAATTATTTCTCAATTTAAACCTTACTGGAAGAACCCACATCTCCGCTTGCGTTATTGCATTAAATGCTGATATTCTTCTGTCTGTTCGCTTTCTCACTGTTTCTAACCCTTCCTAAATTTCTCTCTCTCCTCCTCTTTTCTTCTCACTATCCCTTCTTTCCCCCTCCCATCGCTCTCATCCCTCTCTATAAGCAACTTAACATGATGCGGTATTTGGAAAGCCAGTAATAAGACATTTTTTCTGGTTTATTGTTATAAATATTACAAACATTTGATTGAAATATACGAGGGCTGATCAACAAAGACTGAGACTGATTTTTTTCCACAGATGTTTATTACTCCAATTCAATGTTTACATGATATTTTTCAAAGTAGTCCCCTCCTACTTCAATGCACTTTTTATACCGTCTCTGCCAGTCCTTGAACACGTGCTGCAGACCATTCTTTGTCAGGTCCTTGAGAATCGCCTCACTTTTCTTGAGCATTGCTTCAAGCCATGCTCCAAGATGGGTGATAGTTCGGGCAATGCTCTCGGTAATAAGCCAATTTTCTTCAGGTATTGGAGCCAAGTGAAGACGCTGTAAGGTCTACGGTTTAAGCAATGGAAACACGGGTGCGTTTGCAAATTTGCAATTCATTAAAAGGTACTGTTAAAATACAAACAATAGGCATTTTTTAAATTTCCCTTTTGTGGATGTGCTACGTATACTGCTGTGCTTCCCTCTTTCGAGAAAATAAAAAACAATCTTATCTCCAGAGGTTTTCCCCGAAATGAGTTCCATTTGCTTATCTCAGAGAATTAATTACTGAAACTACCTTACTCTCGCAGCAGCCGTACACAATGATAAACAAGAGATCATATCAGACATATCATTTTAAAGTTGTGCCTAAATCTGTCAGTAGGAGTAATGGCGAAACAGGAGACCTGTTCATAATTAAAAACGTTTTGCGCCGGGAGTAATGAGCTTGTTTTGTGATGAAACTGCGGCAGGATAATGAAATTGCTGTGCACCACTGTGATTAACGGCTTGGAAACGTAGGCATTGCGTTACAATGAAATTAACAGCGTATTGCTTAAACGCAAAGAGATTTTTTTTGTACAGCTATACCCTTTCACGTTTACTTAATGCGGATTCAGGTGGCTCAGTGGCACGCTTGTTACTTATCTTCAAAAATGCCACGAACTGTATTCATTTTATACCAGGGCTGTCCCAGAAGTACCCGACCTAACAAAGGAAACACAAACATTTTGGGGAAAAAAACATCTTTATTTCTCCACATAGTCTCCTTTCAGCTCGATACACTTTTCCCAGCGATGTCCAATTGCTTCGATATCCTGTTTATAGTGAGAAACGTCGAGTTCTGCAAAATATCCATCAACTGCAGACTCCACCACTTCATTCTTAGCAAATCTGTTACCAAGCCATTTCTTCAACTTTGGAAACAGAAAATAATTAGAGGGGGCTAAGTCTGGCGAATAGGGTGCATGAGGAAGAAATTCGAACTTTAACTCATTGATTTTGGCCATGGCGATAATAGATGTGTGAACTAGTGCATTGTCTTGATGAAACAGAACTTTCTTTTTCGCTAAATGCGGCCGTTTTTGCTTGATTTCGTCACTCAAACGCTGCAATAAGTTTGCATAATACTCGCCATTGATTGCTTTTTCCTTTTTGAAGATAATCAATGAAAATTATCCCACACGCATCCCAAAAAATTGACGCCCTGACCTTGCCTGTAGATGGAACTGTCTTCGGCTTCTTTGGAGCCGATTCTCCCCTTTCAATCCACCGTTTTTACTGTTCCTTCGTCTCAGGTGTGAAGTGATGTTTCATCCATGGTTATGAATTGACGCAAAAATTCCGCTTTATTGAAACGAAACATCGCCAAACACTACTGAAACATCCTTACGACGGTCCTTTTGTTCCATTGTGAGCAAATGCAGCACCCATCTTGCGCACAGCTTTCTCATGTCTAAATTTTCAGTTAGTATGCGATGTACAGTAGTTTTTGAAATACCTACGATGTCTGCTAGCTCGCGCACTTTCAGTCGACGGTCATCCAATACCCTTTTGTGGATTTTCTTCACAATTTCTGGCGTGGTCACCTCATTTGGTCGACCACTGCGATGTTCGTCTTGGCAGCTCGTACGGCTTTGCTTAAACTTTGCCACGCAGTTTGTTACTGTTGTAAACGAAGGAGCAGACTCCCCAAAGTAGAATCTAGCTCAGTTTTAATATTAGTTGGATTAAGACCTTTCAAATGAAAATATTGTATCACAACGATGGCCAGTTTTATACATGTTTACAAATTCGCTGAGAGAGTTCACTATTAATGGCTGCCAAACAATTACTAAACAACGTAGCATCGTCAAACTTCAAACTTAAGCTTTATAAGGGTGGTACTTTCTACCATGGTCATTATTTTAACAACAACCGCTATATATATACGTCAGGTCGGGTACTTCTGGGACTGACCTCGTAAGTTAGCATACAGAGTATGATTATAAATAGATCATATATTTCGGAATCAATATGCTTTGAACGACCGTGGCGTAAAAACAACATGGAAGGAGAATTTCTCCACAGAGCAGGTGGAATAATTCTTATTGCAACACTGTCTGCCAATGGGGTGTATTAGCAGTTCCATATGCATCGCAAGTAACTTTTAAACTGACTTAACAAGATTGAAACAAAGGGTGTTTTGTGTTGGGGGGGTCAGGTTTCAATATTTGGAGAGAAGGTAGTTTGAATCTCATCCAAACGAGATAGACATGTCCTGTAAGCATGGGTTCCTAAATGATATTTTCCGAGATATTAGTGCATGTTTATCATCATTGCAAGAGCAGTATATCGTCTGTTGTGAGCTCTTTGAGAAGAAACAAATGAAAAAATAGTCGAATTTTGGCAAGCGCTCCGAAATTTCGAGGTCACTAACTGGCAGCTGAGCCTATATGATCAGCTCTGTGGGGGGGGGACTTGAAAGAAAACACACTGTGAAGTGTACAGCACTTGTCAGTATAGAAGGTGTTTGGAAGTGATGTCCTTGGTTTGTACGTGCTGCCGATATCTGCGGATAAAATTTCCATTGACTCGGCACAGTTTCTGTTGAGAAATAGACGAAATTTCATGACCCCGACTGCTCCTACGGCGCGTTTTTTTTTTCGGGGGGAGCTTTTATTTGTGGAGAAAAATGAGTGTACAGATCAAACCCGCAACGCAGAACGCAGAGAGTGTTTAAAACACAACATTCATTATGAAATTTGTAGTTTTTTTTTTCCTGAAGACGAGCTGCACCGAGTCAATGGAACATTTCCCTGCAGATGTCAGCAGTGCATACAATCGAGGGACAACAATTTCAACATCCTCTGCGATAGGGAAGTACCGTAGATTCCGCAATATGCTTTATTTCATGTCGGCCCAGAGCCAGTCGCGCTCGATAAGCAGCTAGGGCTCCGTTGCTGGTTAGCCGCATTTAAAATCTTCGGGGCGCTTGCCAGAATTGCCCTGCAGAGCAGCATATATTTAGGTTTGTATCACTTCGTAATAAGCATTTCATTTTAGAGAGCACTTCGCCGTAACTAGAGTCAAACAAAATATGAAAATATGAAGGGAAAAATCCCCAAATATTATGAAGTACATATTTTAAAGCCAAAACATCTTATACTTTGAGGTCTTGGAGCAGATTCACTTCATTAGTTTAAAAAGTAGACTTTGTAGATATTTTTCCTATTTAATAAAAATACCAAATGAAAAACGAAATTACAAGGAATCATAGGATAATAGATTTTTAATCATTGTCAAACCCTTAAACTTAGAAGACAGAAAAAAATGAATTTACTGTTTGTTTTGTCTTACTTAATACTAATTACAATATGCCATTAAAAGCATGGTTCGCGAAAATAAAAAACTCTTCAAGAATAGAGGACGTTTAATTTCGTACGTGACGTCACATAGAGGCAATGTTACTTTACTCAACTGTACTTGACAGTTTTCCCAGACGTGTTTCCTGGAACGAGTGGTTTGGGTTTTCTAAGCGTGTTTCACATAAAACTGTCTGATTAGAATATCTGAGAAGACGGTTCATTACTAACGGAAATTATTTTGAAAGTGAAAATCGTAAATCCTACCGAATATGAAACTTTTTTATAAAATATGAAGACTTTACCAAAATATTATGAAATATGAAAATTTTGGTCACGGAAACTGAATTCTACACAGTGCAAAATGTAAAAATACTGATTCCATAATGATAGCAGTAAGCATGGCTTAGAATACGACATTTCATATTTTGCCTGTCCTTAGTCATAACACACAAACTCATTGCTGTACCAGAACCATTAATGTACCAATCAGATAAGTTGTTCTCTTATCTCTTCAATCTGGACATGTATTGTTGTAACATAATGCTATCTTTTTTTGTGACTTAGCGTTTCTCTCTGGCCTTACGCATATGAAGACAATAGAATTCCACAAATGAAATGACAGTATTGATTTTCTGTTATGGGCAAGAAAATGGAAGCATTGGGGAAAAGTTAAATCATTAAGCAGAAAAATAACACAGTAGTAATATTATAACCAGGGCCCGGATTTTGAAGACCTAAAAATGTTTGAAAAAAATCTGATGTGTTACACTCACATGACTTTCTCTACTCTTGTACACACTATTTTTAAAAAACGCCTATTCTCCATATGCTTCATGTTAATCGAGATATCGATATGTCAATCTTATTGGTAATTTTCTTGTAGATGCAAGGGGAATATGGTAGCTTTTAAGCGATAGTCAAATATTTTAACGCTGGTTGCTATGTGGTGCATTCCATTCTCTTTGCATGTCCAGGACATAAAAAAATCTGATGTGATACACTCACATGACTTTCTCTACTCTTGTACAATCTAATTTTACAAACGCCTATTCTCCATATGCTTCATGTTAATCGAGATATCGAGATGTCAATCTTATTGCTAATTTTCTTGTAGATGCAAGGGGAATATGGTAGCTTTTAAGCGATGGTCAAATATTTTAACGCTGGTTGCTATGCGGCGCATTCCATTCTCTTTGCAAGTCCAGGACAAAAAAATCTGATGTGTTACACTCACATGACTTTCTCTACTCTTGTACAATCTAATTTTACAAACGCTTATTCTCCATATGGTTCATGTTAATCGAGATATCGAGATGTCAATCTTATTGGTAATTTTCTTGTAGATGCAAGGGAAATATGGTAGCTTTTAAGCGATAGTCAAATATTTTAACGCTGGTTGCTATGTGGCGCATTCCATTCTCTTTGCATGTCCAGGACATAAAAAAAATGAATAACGAATGTGAGAAAAAGTACAAGTATTGGAAAATTTAAGGGAATAACAAGCAATATCTCGAAAACGGTTCACTCAACAAAAGAAATGTATATGACATAAGTTGTGTATTTTAACGCGATCTACATTTTTGTGTAGTAAAATTTTGTCTATCTCTTATGGTTTACCAGTTATGCAAAAGTCGTTCACAATGAAGAATACTTTTGGAGACATTCCCAGAAAATTCGAGATATACATTTCATTTCTCATGACATTATCTTAAACATATGATATTTTCATCAAAATCGTTAGAGCCATTTTTGAGAAAATTAAAATTTTCGAAAAATCTTCCATGTAAAGGGTAGTCTGGGGTGGGGGGATTTTCTTGAAAACCTTCGTGTCGCATCTCTGGAAGATACTGAACCTAAATACCAAGTTTGGTGCTTATCCGACTGTTCGTTTTTGAGTTATGCTGTTCACAGACACACACACACACACACACAGACACACACACAGACACACAGACACACACACAGACACACACACGGACATGTTTCCAAAAATGCTTTTTTTGGATTCAGGAGGTCTCAAAACATGTATTTCCGGTGAAATCTCGGTATCGAATTTTTGGGTGGAATGCAATACTTCCCCTACTTACTATACGTAGTAGAGAAAGTAAAAATACATACTAATTACAACAATTATTAAAATTAGTGTACAAAAAATTATATGTCCTATACTAATAGAAAAAATAGGTATAAGAATAATAATGAGATAATTTAGAAAATTAATTCAAAATATATACTTCTTGCATGTTCTTTTTGAAGAATCTGTAAAGAAAATAAAGAAAATTGTTTTTGAACCAATTCTTACAAAACTGTTATTGACTCTTTGGAGTTCTTGAATTATACAAATTCATAGCTAATGAAGATTTCATGACCTGTGACACGCAACAAGGACTATAGGACGACACAATAGTAACTTGACTGTACGCTCTCATTAACAAAAAAATGGGGGGGAAACTGTCTGGCTCATCCCTAGTTTGATACATGAATTCATAACTTTAATTATGCCTGCTACCTGGCAATTGCCACTCCAACCGCAGGCAACCCTTTTCAAGTAACCATTAAATAGGAATTTTTTTTCCAAGAATGCGAGTAAAGGTTGCTCACAAAGTAACATTTCTTGGTTGAATTGTGAGATTTCAAATATTTGAAAAATTACCCTAAAGTAAAATGTCGGTAACATAAACATATTTATATACTCGATAAAATACAAGAAAATGACAAAACAAAGACGTGAAATAGAAAAAATGCCCTTAAATGGAAGATTGCTTAATGACCTAGAAATATCCTAATAAATGTGCATTTTCATAATGTGGGACCCGTGATATGGATTTACGTACACGTTAGCAATGGCTGGGATACAACAATTAAAAGATGACGTCATCAGAATAGGGCCCTGATATAACAAAAATGTCCCGATTCAACAGATACGAATATCATTTACCCTGTGATACTGCATTAGGAGTTCCTGTAATATGTTTCAGCTTACTCTGATGCTAACACAAAAATTACATAAGTGACAAAAGGCCGAATTTTGTTTCCTGCCAAAGAGGCCATGGCTAAGTATACGTTGCACTTACCCATGTGTATGTCTCTATAGAACATTTTTACTTTCTCTACTACGTATAGTAAGTAGGGGAAGTATTGCATTCCACCCAAAAATTCGATACAGAGATTTCGCCGGAAATACATGTTTTGAGACCTCCTAAATCCAAAAAAAGCATTTTTGGAAACATGTCCGTGTGTGTGTCTGTGTGTGTGTGTGTGTGTGTGTGTGTGTCTGTGTGTGTGTGTGTGTGTGTGTGTGTCTGTGAACAGCATAACTCAAAAACGAACAGTCGGATAAACACCAAAGTTGGTATTTAGGTTCAGTATCTTCCAGAGATGCGACACGAAGGTTTTCAAGAAACTCCCCCCACCCCAGACTACCCTTTACATGGAACATTTTTCGAAAATTTTAATTTTCTCAAAAATGGCTCTAACGATTTTGATTAAAATATCATATGTTTAAGATAATGTCATGAGAAATGAAATGTATATCTCGAATTTTCTGGGAATGTCTCCAAAAGTATTCTTCATTGTGAACGACTTTTGCATAACTGGTAAACCATAAGAGATAGACAAAATATTACTACACAAAAAATGTAGATCGCGTTAAAATACACAACTTATGTCATATACATTTCTTTTGTTGAGTGAACCGTTTTCGAGATATTGCTTGTTATTTCCTTAAATTTTCCAATACTTATACTTTTTCTCAAATTCGTTATTCATTTTTTTTATGTCCTGGACATGCAAAGAGAATGGAATGCGCCACATAGCAACCAGCGTTAAAATATTTGACTATCGCTTAAAAGCTACCATATTCCCCTTGCATCTACAAGAAAATTACCAATAAGATTGACATCTCGATATCTCGATTAACATAAAGCATATGGAGAATAAGCGTTTGTAAAAATAGTTTGTACAAGAGTAGAGAAAGTCATGTGAGTGTAACACATCAGATTGTTTTTCTTTTTATCTTGATGCATACTGCTTCCTCTCCATATACCGGAACCTGTTCCTCCCCCCTTCTTCCCCCTCCCCCCCTTCCTCCCCAGAACAACCTTATTATATGGTTCATCTCATTGTTCTCAGAAAATACTGAAAATGTTTGCTTTTAATACCTTCTACCTAGCATGTAGGTATCTCGGGCCATTTTCAGTACTGTCTAAACGATTTATTTTTTATAAAATTTGTGCTTACTGTTTTAAATTAAGGGTTTAATTTTAATGTTTGCATCAAAGAATGAGTTATATGTTGCATTTATGCACGGTTATTATTGTGTTGTTTACTTATACTTTTCTTTATATATAGGTATATATATATATATGCACAACTAAATGATTAGATAAAAGAGCACATGAAACACATGGAAAGAGGAGATAAAAATAACGTTTTAATAGTAAAACTCGGAGTGCTTTAGCCAAGTTTGAAACTTTATAACATTATAGCTTTGTAATTAAAGTTCATATTTATGTTATTTTTGCAAAATTCGTAACTTCGAGCATCTCAGTAGCTCAGTTATGTAACCCGAATGCTCGTAGTTTATTTGTTAATATCTGATGTACCTTTAGAATAATCTAAACATAATTATAGCAGTTAGCTGAAATGCGTGTTCTAGCTGAGAATGAAAAGGGGAAATGTTTGTATATTCAGTCTTGTGAGTGGCATAGCAGAAAGTTCAGTTGGCGTATGTAACTATATACCTCAGCTGATGTACCATCTGAATCAACCGCTCTAGTTATGTTTAAATTTATGCAATCTGCTAAGCGTCAGAAGCGCCTTAGATCTATCCTAGTTGTGCAATAACGGCTCATTATGGTAAACGAAGGCAATGTAAAAGCGGTTTATAGAAGTGAACTGAATGCATCTCAAAAACATATAGCCTTATTGGGAGAGCTGTGCCAATTTTCCAGGCATTTCACAAGCTACTATTTGGGCGTGAAAGAGCGGAAATTTTGCTCAGAGGCCTCTTATCAGGCTTGAGGTTCTTTTACGTGCCGTAAATCCACGACACAGGACCACCTTAGCCATGCTAAGGATTTTTTTCGGGCGTAAAAATTCTTAGCATGGCTTCCTTCAGAAGGGAAGTAAAGCCGGTGATCCCGTGCCGTGGATATGCGGCACGTAAAAGAACCTCAAGCCTGAAAAGAGGGCTCTGAGCATAGTTTCCGGTCTTTCGCGCCCAAATATAGAATGGAACGCGTCCATAAATAAATCTGTTTTGTTTTGTTTTTCTTTGTGAAATTTTCTACCCACTAAAGCTTGCCTCAACCTTAAAAGGCATTTGCTGCGAAGGTCTAATCAGGCAAGAGCCGTAGCCTAACCCCTCTCCTAACAACCCAGGGTCAGCGCCATCCGAGCGGCCCTCCAACCGTGGGGGTTTCTCATGAGGCCAATACCTTGTTTCTTAAAAGGGCCCCCCCCCGTTTTCACGGGAAATGGAAGTGGATACGCCACTTACGCGCGTCACCCTTAAAAAGGGTGATTACCAAAAACATCGTTAGGGCCGACAGCAATCTAGCATGCCGTCTACCGGCTATCCAGGGCGGTACCGGAGGACATTGAGGCGTCTCACAACCACGCCGGTATGGAAAACCATACACACGTACCCCATCTCCCATGGGTATCGGGAACCACTGCCCCGTCGAGACCAACACAATCCGAACAGCTTCCCAACGGAAGGGGCCCGAATGTTCGGCCCGACGTACTTCTCGTAACATCAGATTTACCACGAGTGCTCGGGGTCCGCAGCGCCCGCATCACGGCAGCTGAAGGGGTTGGAACCTCCCCCCCCCCTACGACAAACCTTAAAGGACATCTCTGTCTCTATCTAACGCATACATGTTGCCATTAGCTTCGTCCTTTTCTACTCTCGCGCTGTCGCCAAGTTGCTGATAAGGTACTAAATAATATGTAAACATTAATTTGTTATAAATTTCAGCTTTGAACACATCCTATGCAGAATAGTTTTCTCTATCAGATTATATAAGTTTTAGAGCCTTTATACATTTCTATGGGCACAAATTTCTAAAGACGATTTTTTCAGTAAAAATCCATATTTGCTGTTTCTGTGCTTATCACGCAGTAATTAATAAACTAAAGGGTGGCGCAACAATATATTTTTCTTAGTATGCTGATAACTGCCCAGTTTGAATTCTCTACCTTAAATAAGTTGAGCGTTATAATGTTTTAAATTAAACATTTTTCGGAAAATCTTATACCTATGCAGTATAAAAGTCAGCCATCGAACAGTTTTTTTTTTTATTGGGTTTACAAATGAAACTAAGCGAGAGAGAATTTTGAGCAGTTTTTAAAAGAAACCGAAATCCTTTAACTTCCTGCATTCATTGTGTATGACAAACAAAAGTCATCCATCTGTTCAGCTAACAGTCCCTGGCGCGACGTAGAACTCAGCAAAGGTAAACAGCGGTTGTAAGGACGTGGGTACGTCTGTAGTGTGAAATGTTATGTAGGTTACATATTTAACATTTACGTAAATATGGAGGGAAAAGCTAGGAAGAGACGAAATATTGGTAAGATAATAATAATGATAATAATAATAAGAAGAAGAAGAAGAAGAAGAAGGAGTGTGTTAGATTATTAATTATTCAAGTAAAGTGAGTGTAGTAAGGCAGTAAAAGAAACAGCTAAGCCTACCCGGGTGTTCAGAAACAGTAGTGTATAGAATAAAAAAGGAACAAATGAAAGGACCTCTAAAGAGCCATAAAAGGGAATGCAAAAAGGATGGGGGAAATAAAAACACGCTAGGTTAAAGCAATATATTGAAATAGCGCAAAGCGGAGAGTGGGGCATAGTTCATGATTTGCTGTTTGAAAATATTCCACCCACGTTGAATTTGATTTTGTCAAGGGTAAATAGTGATGATATCCTATCAAATTATAGCTTTTATCATTTTATTTCTCTATTATTATTATTATTATTATTATTATTATTATTATTATTATTTGTTAATGTAAATTGTTATGCTTGTAAAATCGTATTTCGAAGTGCTAAAAATACAAAGAGGAGATTAAAGTGCAGGTGAAAATTAAATGTCTTACAATTACCTTAAATAGCAGTGCAGATGTATCATTCACAGGATGACATTACATTGGTAGAACGATCATAGCTGGTCGCCAAAGTGCGAGCGTACATGTGGCAACAGTGCGCCCCATTTAACCTGTACTGTCTTTTAAGCGTGGGACATGATATAGGTATATTATGGATCAGTGTTAATATCAGTAAAAAATGGCGGTGCTGTTCAATTAGATAAGTAATAGGCTGTAATGTAACCAATTAGAGCTACGTTTGCGGTAAAATGTGGAGGTTACAGTCACGCTACATAGATGATGTTAAAATACTTTTTATGTAAATTATTTATGGCTTCAGCCACCCTCCTGCATTTTGTATAGTGATATAGCTTGTAGATTTATTTAACTCTAGTAACCTGGGTCCAACCCGGCGGAGGACGATTAATTTTTTCGGGCGTAAAAATCCTTAGCGTGGCTTCTTTCGGAAGGGAAGTAAAGCGGTGGTCCCGTGTCTTAGATTTACGGCACGTAAAAGAATCTCAAGCCTGAAAAAGAGGCCTCTAAGCAAAATTACCAATTTCAATACCGTGGGTCCAGTGGGCCCGGAAAGAGCTTTAACTTTTAAAATGGACCCCCCACTCAACAGGTATGCTTTCCTACAATATTCAGTAACACATTAAAGGTACTATTAGAAATCTGTGTCATTAGTTTTGAACGTCACTTATATTTTCTCCTTTTTATATAAGCTGAGTCCGAAGGACCCTGTGGTTTATGTTGTGTCATTCATTAAATTCGATTGGCTTGTAATCACATTTGGTTGGAATTCAGAGAATACATTGTTGGCACATATACACGCATTGTTGTGATTGCAGAAAACACGTTGTTACAACGTTTAACTCTGTTCAACTGTCAGATAGTGTACTGTGTTTTGTAAAAGAGTGTAATATTATAGTAGATATTTACGAATCTGTGAAGCTGTATAGAAAGTTGCAATAGCTTGTTATACAACAGTGTTTTCTTTGACATTCGATACTGATTTGGAAGAAAGGTAATGTTCAGTTGTAACAATAACATGAACAGCAGTTATATTTCTACTGTCCATGGAAGAAGATTTTATGACAAAAGAACAAGAGGTGCTTGGCTACAAACCGATAACCTTGCTGCTATTTCCTATGTATCATTAGTTATAAAACAGTTCAGGAAAGTAAGGATATCCAAAATCAATCATGGTGAATGAACAACTAGTGCCATTTAGGGGCCGTTTTGGATTTCTTCAATATATGCCAAATAGGCCCGAAAAATATGGAATAAAATATTCTGGAAGTGTGTATACAGGGAGAGAACCAAGTAAGCTATCAGAAAAATATGGGCCTTTTTCTTCCAGAAATATTGCTGAGGATAATTATTTTACAAGTGTACCAATGGCAGAACATCTCTAAGTGGAATGTGGGCACAATGAGGATGAATAAAAGAGAAATTCCAAAAGAGACGAAGCCAAATAGAAACAGATAAGTAAATTCAAGTCGATTTGCATTTACAAAAGAAATGGCAATGTTTAGTTTTTCATCAAAGAAAAATAAGTTTGTAATCTTCCTAAATCCATGCATCGTGATAACTCTATAGAAGAACGACATCCAAAACTGAAGCCTGAGATTCTTACATGTTACATACAAACTAAAGGTGGTGTGGATGTTATGGATCAGCTAGTGTGCAATTACACATGTAAAAGACAAACTAAACAGTGGTCCATGGCTCTCTGGTACAATATAATGGACGTCTGCACTCTAAACGCCTTTATTCTTTACACAATACAACACCCGCATACACGAAGGACATTTTTACAAGAGGTGACTTTTCGTCAAGGGATTTTCAATGGAATTATTCCAACCGTTTATTATCAGAAGATCTTCTAATCCCTTTCTACAGAAATCCGTATACCTAGATAGGGAGAAGTTCATTATCGTCCTTCACATACAAAGCAGCAACAGCAGGATCGGTCCTTAGAAGAGGTGTCCTGCTTCAAAGGGTAGAAAAACAGACAGTGTGGTGTAAGTGCACAAAACATGTGTGCCAGGATCATAGTAGTTGGGTATGCAACAACTGTAAAAATTAATGCAATGATTTTTTGTTTAATGATTTGTTCTTTGCCAATACCATAATCATCAATTTTTAACGTTTTGTCATAAATAATACAGGTGGTTTATGTTTCAGTTTTCACATTGTAATTTATTCATAGAAAAAGTATTCGGGAATAAACATATACTCATTTGAACTTAATAGGTAATAAAACCATTAAAAATAATCACAGCTGTCTTGTATCCCTACTCATAAATCTTAAAACAAAATATTTGTGCATGATAATATCCACAAAACATTTATTTTCATTAAAAATCTCCTATTAGACATAACGAGTCTAATGGACCCAGGGTATGTAAATGGAGAAAAAAAAGGGTCATGATTAGAAGGGTTAATGCGAAAATATCTATTAAAACTATGCTAAAAGGTTACAACATACCTACAAGCGAAGTATCGAGGTGATAGGCAACTTCGCGTAGGACGTAGCTCTAGACCTGAATTTAAAACAAATTGAGCATCAAGCTTCAAAATGGCTGAATGGAAAACAACCTAGTGTTTTGTATCATGCAGCAAGAGCGCGGTTTCGAATCCTGCAATTGTAACTCATTTTTATTGTTCTGAATTCGGAATTTGACATTCCTACATAAAATATCTTTCTAGGAAATCGAAAAAGAAATTAAAAGCGTCATTTAAGAAGCTTTTAAATCCAAGTATAAAGAATACTGTTAAGGTTTTATTATTATTATTATTATTATTATTATTATTATTATTATTCATTTTTCATTCCTTCATTCATTCTCTCCTTTGTAACTAAGCGCGCGCGAGCACACAGAGTAACAGGATTTAAAAATGCTATTTTTGGCTTTAAGGCAGCCCAATAAAAAAAGTTGCCGTTTTAGGCTAATCATTCCAGGTCCAGAATTGAAGTATTACACATAAGAGTTTAAAGAAATTATCTCGACACATTTCAAATTATTTGAATTCGATACAAAAGGGTAGTTTTTATGTATAATCTTCTAAAAATTTATGATTTTTTGTATTATTTTCCAGAAATGAATAATGTTAAATTTGCAAAGTTAAATTCCTAAAATTTAAGGCTACACGTACTGCTTTATCAACAATTGACCATTATTTGAATCTCCTGCGTATCAAAGCAGTGTATTTCTTAACCAAAAGCATTTCCATGCAGATGTTTACATGGAGCGAATAGCAAAAGTAAGATTTGTTTATGGCGCATGCTTCAGTGCTTTACGAAAACTTTGTATCTGCTAGAGGGAGTAAAGAAGGAAGGCATGATAATGTATTGTGGTAGCGGGTAGACTGCAGTGCGGGCCTTACCAGGCAGGGGCGTTACAGTCCAGGCGGATATCGATTGCCCTGCAGGAAGCCTACACCAGACCTTGCTGTCACATTGTGCTAACCCCCTCCTCTCCTCTTCACTGATTTTCCTTCCCGCGGTAAACGTTACAATGTTGTGTTAATTTGCGGACGTGTCATATAAAATTTGTATATTCTTTGTGCAACATGCTTTCGTCATCCTCCGAATTAACGCATTTCTCGTTGTTTGAACTAGAGTAGATAACGTGCCGGAAAAAGCCAGTTTGTTGGAGCACATAAATCTCGAAGCTCCCCTTTTTATGTAATTGTGTACACAGAGGCTGACATTGTTGTGTTATTTAGGGGGGCGTTCTTAATATCGGGGAAATATGCAAAGTGTTTGAACATATGATAATAACGGCGACCTCATACATAAAGCTGGATCCAAAGTCGAGAAACATGCCTTTCTGCTGGCATATTTCATAACTAAGAAATAATAAACGTGTCGATCGAATATTTGTGGCAACGTTTAGTTATTTCTTTACCATTTTTGTGAGATGATATGCAAAAAACATGAAGAATTTCTTTCCTTAAGCTTTTTTTTTTTCAAAATAAATCCATATATTTTATAACAGTCTTTACTGTAAAATACGAGTGCTAGTTTTAGTTTCTCTGGCGGAGGAAGTATTGCATTCAATTAAAAGATAAAACATCGCGATATTACCAACAATAGACTTTTTGAGGTTCCCTGACCCTATTTTCTCAACCACGTACATGGTAGAGAAGGGTATTGCATTCTGCCCAAAAGTTCAATATTGAGGTTTCACCGGAATTAAATGTTTTGAGGTCCCTGAATCAAAAAATAGCATTTTTAGAAAAAGGTCCGTGTGTATGTGTACACTATAAGCTAAAAATAAAGACTCTGATAAATACCAAACTTTGTATTTAAGTCCAGGATATTCCAAAGATGCGACACAAAGATTTTTAAGAAAAAAACTACCCTTTATATGGAACATTTTTCAAATTTTTTTAATTTCCTAAAAATGGCCGTAACGATTTTGATTAAAATACCACATATTAATAATGTATTCACATGACAAAATGCGTATCTAAATTTTCTGGGAATAGCTTGCGAGTTATGCTGTTCACAGCTACATAGACACACACCCTCTGTCTGGGTGGCTCAGTTGGTAATGTGCTGACCTTCTGATACCAAGGTCGGGATTCAAACTCGGCCCAGACCGATGGTTTTTAAGTGCGCTTAAAAGCTATAGCCCCATGCCAGTAGATTTACTAGCATGTAAAAGAACTCCTGCGGGACGAAATCCTGGCACACCGGCAGCGCTGATATGCTCCTGGCAATTGACAGTGACGTTAACAAGCAATATACATACACACAAACCTTTTTTCTAATTTTTTCGGATTCAGTAGCCTCAAAACATGTATTTCCAGTGAAACCTCGACATCGAATTTTTGGGTGGAATACAATACTTCCTCTTACCTACTATAGGTAGGTGACAGTAAGTAATACGTTTTCGTAAGAAAAGTTGTAGAAGCTATATAAAAATAAGTGATAGTGGCTTCATGTGAATGTAAAACATCAGATTTTTAGAAAGAAGTGGGAGGAAGAGACTGTGTGTATTCCTCTGCCGCTTGCCTAAGGCGGAGGAAATATTACACTGGATTCAAACATGCAATTTTGCGATTTTACAATCCTAATTTCCTCGCCCTCCATTTTTAAGAGGAAGAGAACAAAAGAGAGAGCGGGCATGTTTGAGTTCATGTGATTAACTGTTTCCGAAATATTCGTTGCTAAAGTCCTCATAAGTTAATGTTATGTGACACTTTGTAAATGTGCAATCCTCTCCTCTCCCATGAGTTGTACAAAAATGTGTACTTGCTTCAGAGTTGATTCCACATCATATGGTCATGTGCATACTTCTTAATTTGAAACCGTTTCTAGGCATGCATTAATCTTGATTAACGTAAAGTACGTGAATTACAAACATTTGACATATTATAATAATAAGGTATAGCTATGAATTGTGTGCGTGCTACAAATAAAGATGATTTAAACTAAGGCTGGATTTGTAATAAAGCGAACTATTAGATACTGGTATGCAAACTATTGTTTTATCTAGATGTATACATCTTAAGTGTTTTTACACTTTTCCTTGTTTACAATCTAACTTCCTTATCTGGCGTTGCATGGGTGTATGTGTAAAAGTATAATTATGTTTTGTATACTTTGCATTAGGAAACTATATTTAGCTATGTAACAGATTTTCTTATGTTGAATCTGGCTCTCTTACAGCATAGAATTGTAATTTTTTAAAGCCCCAGTGATATGAGGTGTGGCAATAAAGAAACCGGATACATGCTCTAACACTTTATTGAGAAAAAATCGGATAATGTAATATTACCACCTTGGATGTAGGCCCCTGCCCTGTCCCTACATCGTTCCATGCGAATTTTCCACTGTTTGAAGCAGTGCTATATGCCATCTTGTGTTATGCTGTTCAACAGTTGCGTCGCTTTTGCTTTCGCTGCATCCACGGACTAGAATCTAGTCCTTTGATCGCGGACTTGAACTTTCGGGAAGATATAAAAGTTGCACGGTGTTAGGTGCGGCGAATATGGTGGAGTTCTATCACTGGAACGTTGTTTATCGCCAAATAACCTTTCAAAGATAGCGTGTTGTGGTCTGGGGCATTGTCCTGGTGAAGAATCCATGAGGTATTCTCCCACAAGTCTGGTTCGTCGCACACATTCACGGAGGGTCTTCAGAACATTTTCATAATAAACCTGATTGTCAGTCTGACCTGCAGGCACCCAGTCAGTGTAGGTAACAACCCGGATATCCCCCCTCCCAAAAGTGATGGCTTTGAATTTTGATTTGCTCATGCGCACTTTCTTCTTTCTGAGGGATTAGGGGCTCTTCCAATGCATGGATTATCGGTTAGTCTATGGATAATATTGGAAAATTAAAATTTCGTCGCATGTTATGTTTTTGAAGAAATCGGGATTATTTTCAAAGCTTTCAAGAATGTCAACACAGCAATATACTCGATGTTCCTTGTGAGGGATTTTTGCTACCATTTTAGCATATACCTTTTCCATGCTCAAATCGACCTGTCTTTAACACTTTCCTAATTGATATTGGTAAGTTCAGCAACTACTCAAATTGGTGGTCTCGTCGAATCATTTTAGCAACTTTCTCGCTTTCTCTTCAATTTTCGTAGTGGATCGTTTCCGATGTCTTCCCTACTCTCCTTAAATTTCTTAAACCACTCGAAAACTTGTGTGCGGGATAGACAATTATCTCTTAAAATTCTGTCAACGATTTTAAAGTTTCTGTGGCAGATTTCTGAGGTTTTGCGAGGAATTTGATAACATGTTCTACTTTAGCACACAGCATTATTCCGTCGGAGCTCTCATACACAATCCGCTTCTGACACTGGTCACGGCCAGACTAACCGCTGCGCATTAGTGAAAGAAACTTCATGTGACGGTAGATGGGAATTCACAGGTCAGTGCTCTACCCCCTCCCCCCTTCGTCCTCGAAGTGGCAGGAAATGGGTAAAAAATTAGGTTCGGTCTCTTTACAACAATTTCGTACTTCGCAATGACGGAGGAAAAGTCCTCCAGAATCAGTATTCACGGAAATCGAAAGGAAAATATGCGGATAACATATTTCTGATATCCTTACCTCCCACCCACCTAGGACAGTACTATACGTTTTAGAAATTCCATGCAGCTTATAAATATCTCGGCGATGAAAGAATTATTCAGATAACTTTTGAGGTGTGTAGCAAGTAACATGAAAAATTGTCAGTATCGGTTGAGTAGTTGGTGAAATTACTTAAAATTTAAATATAAATAAATATTTATGTATTTTATGTAGAAGATAGTTCTACCGGAAATTGATTAAATTGATTTATATTAAGCAAATAATAGAAAACAAAGTTAATTGCACGCATGCTATAGAACATAATCCTGCATTTGTAGCTCGCTGTTTTGCAGTTTTGTTTATTTGTTTTTCCTCTTTTTACGAGTAAGAGCCCAAATTCTGAACGAGTTCTTGATATTAAATTTTGAACAATGCTTTAATATAATGCGACACAGTCTGTGTGAAACTAGTTTAAAAATAAGCTTAAAATATGTAGCTACAGTTTTGTGGCGTTAACTGTTTTCAGGAGCTTAAAATCCTTTAATTTACTTCATGGTCTCTAGCGCTCGTCTGCAGGCAGGTACAAGTAAACCGCACTTGCAAGAACTGCCTGTAGTCGGGAACTTTTGTGAAACAGGAGAACACTACCAACTTTTATGGATACCTGAATTTGTCCCATGTAAACACTTTTGGGCAAAACCATTCTATTTTATTGAAACTCTTCTCTTGTTTACATTGCTGTATCTTGAATCCCAATTTAAACAATGTGGGTGCTTAGAAGCACATAATATTATGGAATATAATTGACTTTTACCAGTAATATAAAGGCACCGAGGATGTTATAATTCGATGTTTGCGTTTTACTATAGTTTCAGCAGCTCACCTTCCCAATCTACTTGTGTCCCGGAAGTGATACGTGATATTTATGCTCTTTTTCCCAAAGAAGTGCAGCGTTTAAACTCTTTCATGAACCAAAATCACAATCTCCAATTTCTGTTTAAAAACAGCTCGCCATTCCAATCTCTCACGTCCTTTTTATAAAGTGTCCATTCAGATAGCAGTATAAAGCAGTTTTCATATCCGAGTTGTAGAGTTTTGCTGCACGTTTCCAGACATCTGCTGCATATATATTTTGTTTGAAAAACTCTCCCCCAGAGGCATCCTTCGCAGCACATGTCAAATAATTCACATTGTGCGCATTCTATTTATTACGAAATAATTCACACTCCTGCAGTCAAATAACGTTCTTACTCATGATTTACAACGGGCATATGTGCGCGGCAGTCGAAATGGTGATTAAGTTAAGGGGGGATCTGCAATTTAAGCTCTTAAAGGGCGAGCTTTTTTTTTTAATATCACTGCCACTAACTGTAGTAGATAGCGGAAGTATTGTATTAAATCCAAACATTCAGTATTGAGATTTCACAAAGATACACGTTTTGAGGTCAACTGATCCCACCAAGAATTTTAAAAAAGTTCAGTGCCTGTCTCTCTGCAACAGCAGAGCATAATTTAAAAGCAAAACCTCTGATAAATACCAAATTTCATATTAGAGTCGACAATGTTTGAGCATACCAACGAAGATTTTCAAGAAAATTTACCACCCCAAACATGGAAAACTTTTAGTTATTTTTAATTTTCTCAAAAATGGCTCTAAATCTCTTGATTAAAATATCATATGTTTAAGATATATACACGACTACTGAAATGAACTTAAAATTTCGTGAATAGCCTGTGAAGTCCTCTTCATTCTGAATGAACTTTCACTTATTTTATATAACTGGTAACTCCATGGAAGAAGTAACAAAGTTATTTCATGAAAGCACAGACCTCATTGAAATGTAGAATTTATGTCAAATATTTGTTGTTGTTTTTTCCTCTTTTGGGCTTCAGTCGTTTTCAAAATTTTTGCTGTTATATCTTTTAAATTATGTCAGTTGAACTGTCATGCAGCATCTGTAAAACATCTTACCCAATTCTTCTTTTTTTACTTTTTCTATCGCGTACATAGTAGGAAGAGAAGGTATTGCATTCCACACAAAAATTAGTTACCGAGATTTCACGGAAAATACATGTTTTAAGGCACCCTGACTAAGAGCATTTTTAGAGAAAGGTGTGTGTGTGGGTGGGTGAACAGCATAATTCAAAAACAAGAAGTCGGATAAATCTCAAAAGTTGTATTTAGGTTCAGTACACCTTCCAAATCTGCGACACGAAAATCTCCCCTCCCCAAACCACCCTTTACATGGAAGGTTTTTCGAAATTTTTGATTTTCTAAAAATGGATCTAACCATTTTGGCGAAAATACCATATATTAAAGATATTTGCATTACAAATAAAATGTATATATTGATTTTTCTGGGAATGCCTGGGAAGTCCACTTCTTTCGAAATAAATTTTGTATAATCTTGTATAACTGGTAAACATTAAGCGATAGACCAAGGCATACTGCACAAAAAAAATGTAGATCTCTTTAAAACACACAATTTATTTCAAATAACTTTATTGGGGGCATCAGCCATTTCCGAGATATCTGTTATTAATGGTTTTAATTGTTCAATAGTTTCTCATTGTTTTAAAGTGCTCTCAATATGCAAGTGTTTTTCGAATTACACGCAAAGAGCATGGAATTTTAAGGCCAATACCTACGTGGCGTGTAGTTCTTAAGCATTTCACTATCGCTATTCTATTTATATCAATAATGAATTGTGCAATGCAGCTATTTCCGAAAGTTTTATCTCGATTAAAATGAATAAGATAGGAAAATAAACTTTCGTGAAAATAGTTTATATACCCACTAATAAGCGCTAGGGTAGAGAAAGTTATATGAATTTCACATCCAGAATTTTTTACTTTCTCTACCACGTACATAAGTGGGGAAGGTATTGCATTCCACTAAAAACATCATACCGAGATTTCACCGGAAATACATGTTTTGAGGCACTTTGAATCCCAAAAAGACATTTATAGAAAAATGTCCGCGTGCGCACTTCTGTGTGTGTACAGCATAACTCATAAACGATGAGTTGGATAAATACCAACTTGGTATTTAGGTTCAGTACCTTCCAAAGATGCGACATGGAGATTTTTAAGAAAACCACCCACCCCAAACTACCCTTTACCAGGATCACTTTTTGGAATGCTTTATTTTCTAAAACATCTTGTGTGTTACACTCACATGACTTTCTCTACTCTTATAGAAACTATTTTTACAAACGCTTATTCTCCAAATACTTCATGTTAATGGAGATATCGATATGTTCTTATTGCTAATTTTCTGCAGGTGTAAGGGGAATATGGTAGGCTTTAAGCGATAATCAAATCTTTTAAGAGCTGGTTTACCAATTATGCGAAAGTCATTCAGAATGGAGAGGACTTTTGAGGACATTCCCAGAAAATTCAAGATATACATTTCATCTGCCATGAAAATATCTTAAATATATAATACTTTAATCAAAATCGTTAGAGCCAGTTTTGAGAAAATCAAAATTTTCGAAAAATGTTCCATGTAAAGCGTAGTCTGGGGTTGGAAGGATTTTCTTGAAAAATCTTCGTGTCTCATCCTTAGAAGATGATAAACTCAAGTACCAAGTTTGGTATTTATCCGATTTTTCGTTTATGGGTTGTGCTGTTCAGAGAAAGACAGGCACATACGGACATGTTTCCAAAAATCCTTAATTTGGACTCAGGGCACCTCAAAATATGTATTTCCGGTGAAATCTGATATCAAATTTTTGGGTGGAATCCAATACTTCCCTTACTTACTATACGTAGTAGAGAAAGTAAAAAATGCCTCTAACGATTTTGATTAAAATACCATACATTGAAGGTGTTTACATGACAAAATGTATATTTTAAATTTTCTGGGAATAGCCTGTGAAGTCCTCCTCATTTGGAAGGAATGTTGTATAATCTTGTATAACTGGTAACGGTTAAGCGATAGACGAAAACGACCACACAAAACTGTAGATCTGTTTAAAAAACACAATTTATTTCAAATTAACTTTTTTTTAGCACCAGCCATTTCTGAGATACCCGTGATTATTAATAGTTCGATTTGTTCAATATTATGTCATTCTTTTTAAGTTTCATCGATTTTCGATTGTTTCTTACGATTGCATGCAAACAGTATGAAATTTTAAGGCCAGCGTATAGTGTCCGGCTCTGAAACATATCGCTGTTCCCCTTTGTGTCCTAACGAAATGTGTA
This sequence comes from Deroplatys truncata, assembly GCA_030765065.1. Lineage (NCBI taxonomy): Eukaryota > Metazoa > Arthropoda > Insecta > Mantodea > Mantidae > Deroplatys > Deroplatys truncata. Next base: position 243,977,547 of record CM060975.1, on the reverse strand, counting down.
GTGTAGCTATTTCTGCAAAGATTTTCCTGGATTAAAAGTAAAGTACATAGAAAAATAAACTTACTTAAGAATAATTTGTATACCCACTAATAAACGATACAGTATAGAGAAGTCATGTGAATGTAACACATTTTTGCCGCATGGGTTCATACGTAACAAAAACTGAAATTGAGTTTTTATTTATGGACGCTCTATAACTACTATGGTCCTTAGCGTCCCATTCTATATTAGGCGTGAATGAGTGAAAAGTTTGCTCAGAGAATCCTTTATCAAGCTTGAGATTCTTTTACGTGCCGTAAATCTAGGACACGGGACCACCGGCTTTACTTCCCTTCCGAAGGAGGGGTTTAAACATTAGAAACTACAACAAAAACTGTCTTACGATATGCGAACAATTATTTTGCATTCGTATCCAGCATGCATCTAAGTCCATATTACTTAATTTGACGTTATTTTAGTCAAAAGTATATCGTGAATAGCGTAACGTAAATAAAATAATTGTTTTTATAAGGGGTTTGGTGAGTCTTAAGTCTTAATTGGCAGAGGAATTTGTACGAGTACGAAGCATCATATTAATATACATTTATATATTTATTCTTAGATAATTTAAAATAAGAAGGAAAAATTTTGGTTTACAAAGGGTGTTAAAGCTGGGTGTCTTAAACTGACAAGGTGTTGCCTTAAAGCTTGCGGCTGTTATCCAGACTGTTCCAATAACTTTAAGTTTCTCCACTACTTCCCCATAGTAAGTAGAGGAAGTATTGTATTCCACCCAAAAATTTGATACCGAGATTTCACCGGAAATACACGTTTTGAGACTCCCTTGATACCGTAATTATTGTCAGGAAGATACAAATAATTAAAAAAATAATAGTGAGATAAGGAAATAATTGCAATAAATAATTTCCGTATTTTAAATCAATGTATAATGTAATAAGCTTGAGCTGAAAAGATTTGTCCAAGGAAAAGGTCATTAGCGGGCCATGTTAAGCAAAGTCATTAGCAGCAGTCGAAGTAGTGAACGCGCAAGTATAACAGTTCTTGGAATGCAGTTAAGGGGTGAATTCAATACGTTTGAACTGTCACGTATACCAGAATTCTACAGAAGAGAAGGGGGAATGGAATTCTGAAAATCAGAGAGGTATTCCATAGCAACAAGGTAACAGACGCACATGTAAGAATTGTAAGATTGACTCCGCTCAAGATGGCTTGGTGGGTTAGTTCTAAAGTAGGTAGAGCTTGAGTTAACATAGTGGCGTGCAATCTAATTAGACACACATTCGCTCGTGCATACGTTCGTGACACTCTTTCGTGAGAATTAGTCACTTAATCTGGTGATTACTCTTGTGTTTTTTTAAGCGCTCAGTAACGCGCTCGTGTGAGAAGATTCCATCGCGAGGGGTTTTGTCGGTAAGCATTTTACCGACTCGCGGCAATATACGCTTCTAGTTCAAACCGTAAAATTAATACTGCAGAAGTTAGCAGGTATAATAATTCAGTTGCTATAGTTTCGAGTGCTACGTTTCACAATCAGTTCCATTTTTTACTTCAAACTGCCAGCAACTCGCTGCATTAGCTCAAATATTAAATCACATTAAATTTTTCAGTCAGTTTAAGCTGGTGTTATCCTTTCACACTCGCCCACGCATACTCTAAGAGAAAAACTTCATAGCAAACAACTGTAGCAGCCGGCAGCAGAATCAACAGCAGTATTGAGGCTACGCTTAAGAAAAGTGACGACCAACTCCCGCCTTCACTCTAAATCAGACTTTTTTATTTTTTTTAGAAAAACGTGTGTGTGAGTGTGTCTGTCTGTGAACAGCATAACTAAAAATCGATGTCAGTTGAATACTAAACTTAGTATTGTCGTAAGCTCTTTACTTATTCTAGCTCAATGGGGGGGGGGTAGAGCATTCTATCATAAATTATGCGAGGTACGACGGGGGTAATCTCAACGAAATTCTAAAAATATACCTAAAGGTCCCTAACAATATTCCTAATTCATTATGTGGATAAGCGAAGGATCTATCTGCTACAGAAATTTATGTTAATTCGAACTGGATGGTAACTATTTATTATAATAAAAAGGAATTACAATACCTCCTTGCCTGTCGGTGGGGACGCCATGCTCTACGCACGGACAAGCTGCACACGCACCTGGTTGCAAGCAGAACCTCGACTCGACTACTAAAACCCACGCTAACTCGGCGCCAACACGCTACACTAGGAACCAGTTTTCCATCCCCTCTACTCTTGCACAATATCCGATCTGGGCCGCCAGGTCACGTATGCAATAATGCCAACTATATTACAAATGTCACAGAATTTACGTCCAACATATTCTAAAGATGCGATACGAAGATTTTCAAGAAAATTCCTTCTCCCCAAACTAGCCGTTACATGGAAACAGTCGTCCTCCGTGGTGTAGTGGTTACCATGTTGGCCTCTAGTTCCCGAGGTCGCGGGTTCAAACCCGGCGGAGGGCGATGGATTTTTTCGGGCGTAAAAATCCTTAGCATGGCTTTCTTCGGAAGGGAAGTAAAGCCGGTGGTCACGTGTCGTAGATTTACGGCAAGTAAAAGAACCTCAAGCCTGATAAAGGGGCCTCTGAGCAAAATTTCCGATCTTTCATGCCCAATATAGAATGGGACGCTAAGGACCATAGTAGTTAAAAAGCGTCCATAAATTTAAAAAAAAAACATGGAAACATTTTTGTTATTTTTGTTATTTTCTCAAAAATGGCTCTAACGATTTTGATTAAAATACCACATGTTTAAGATATTTTCATGAGAAATAAAATGTAGCATATGTTGAATTTTTGGGAATAACCTATGAAATCCCCTTCATTCTGAATTGACTTTTGTATAAGTGTCAAACCGTAAGAGATAAACAAAATGTTACTACAAAAAAAAAACAACGTAGACCTCGTTAAAGTCCCCCCTTTTTTGTGACGTTAACCATTCCGCAGGTATTCTTTGTTATAGTTTCAATTCTCGAATGCTTTTATCCTTTGCTGTTACAAGTCGCTATTCATTTTTCTCGGTCATGCAAAGAAGATGAAACTTCGAAGCCGTCACATAGCGACACGGTTTTTAAAAATCTGAATCTCGCTTTACCTACTGAATGCTTATGTCTAATACGAAATGTCAAAATGTTTAGCAAAAGCTTTTATCTTGATTAACAGGAAGTAGGTATATAGAAAACAGGCTTTTGTTAAAATAGTTTAGAAGAATGTTTAGAGAAAGGCATGTGAAAGCAACAAATCAGATTTTTTCAAAAAGCATTCCTTATCTTCCCTTAGTAGGAATCATCTCGGAGACCTGCAAAATTAAGCCTCTAAGATACGTTTTTCTAAAGTTGTGCTACGTTTATTGTGTTGTGGTGCTGAATTTAAAACTAAGCATAGTTTTTCTTTGTTACGTACCAATTCTTTGCAGCATTCATTGACCTTTTAGTAGCATTTCTTGCTTTAATAGGGAAAAATTATAAAATTAAACTCGGTGGCAAATGTTCAAAGGTATAATTTAGCATACTGTTAGCTTGTCTCAACAACTGCTAAATTATTCCTAATAGTGTGGCTAACAAGAAAGTCGAAAATTAAAAGTAGGTACTTCATACATGCAACATTGCAGGTCGTCTTTAAGTTTACCTCGGAATAATCTAAATCGTCTTAGAAGTTCACCGGAATACAAGAGTGATACGATAAATAGCTTTGGATATCTCGCCTTGATCTCGCCGAAGATCTGTGCTTCAAGATCCGGCGAAGTGTTGCATTTTCCAAATCTGACTCAACTTCCAAACATAAGTCTAACGCTCCAATGCAAAAGAATAATTATCAGAAAGTATAACTCCTGTGTAACAAAATTAGGTCTGTTTTTGCTCCTGTTTGGGGACGCGGAAATTTGCAGCTTAGCATCCAAACATAAAGCAAACTGTCTCCCACTGCTTTATGTTTGGAATGGGTGATTTTTTTCTCTCCATATTCGTAATATGTTGGTGAAAATGTTCCCTTAGTTAAGCTGTGCATCAAGCTTTGAAAACAAGAAAAAATACTCTCTCACACACACACACACACACACACACACACACACACACACACAATCACGCGCGCGCGCGCTTTTGGCGGTCATTGTATTGTCAGGTCAATAGTAGTAATATTGTCAAGCCAGTCTAAGTTCCTTAAACTTCAATTTTTATAGACAGGAAATCATCTAGCATCAATCTTCTTATCGTAACCAATAAAACAAATTACCTTATTTAACCTGCTTGATACCGACAGGTATGTGATCATTAATAAATTAATACAAACATTTGATACTAAGAGTACAGGGTTATAGATGATACAAAATAATTAGTATTTTTATGCTTAAAAATATTATTTTGTGAAAAATATCGTGCTACATTCACATGATTTTTTCTACTAACACCTCTCTACAAACTATTCTTACAACAAGTTTTTCTTGTGCCTAAGTACTTCTTTTCATTCGAGCTAAACCTTCTTTATACATTTACATACTTCGTTGTAGGTACGAAAAGGTGGGTACACTAGGCTAAAGCGATTGTCAGATTTTTGAAAAGCATGTCATTAAGTGATGGTATTGAAATGCCATGCTCTTTGTATGACCACCAGAAAAAAACGAATGGGGAATTTCCATTTGAGAACATTATAAGACTTGAAAATTCAACCAATAACAAATAATATATCTCGGAAATGGTGAATGCCACAAAAAGGTTTATTTGGCATTAACCGATGATTTAATGATATCTGCATTTTCTGTTTAGTAAAATATTGTCTTATCTCTTACGGTTTACCAATCATTATACAAAAGCCATTTAAAATGAAGAGTATTTTCTAGGCCATTCCTAGAAAATTAAAGATATAGATTTTGTCATGCATGTATTTTAAACGTATGGTATTTTGTCAAAATCGCAAGCCATTTTTGAGAAAATAAAAATTAACTGAAAAGGTCTCATGTAAAGGGTAGTGGCGTCCTTGGCCGAGTGGTTAGACCGCTCGCCTACCAACAAGGAGGCCCAGGTTCGATTCCAGGGGTCCGCATGTCGGATTTGTGGTGGACAAAGAGGCGCCTGAACGGTTTCTCCGGTTTCCCCCGTCATTCATTCCACTAATTGCTCCATAATCACTTTTCCTTTCATCCATCTTGCCTCTATTCCATATCATCTTCTTCCTCACTCTCGTACCTCTCTCATACGGGCCAATCCCCCGTTCCAGGTTTTTCATTCTCTGATTCAATGTCCGTCTGCTCCTCGACAGACCTCTGATCCTAGGTTTTAAGTTCTAGGGGGTGTAAGCTCTGCGTAAGAGGAGGGCAAGCCGACTAAGTAAGTGAGTAAAGGGTAGTTTGGGTTGGGGGATTTACTTGGAAATCTTCGTGTCGCATCTTTGGAAGAATTTAAATACCAAGTTTGGTATTAATCGGGCTTTTTGTTTTTAAGTTGTGTTGTTCACAAACACCCCCCTCCCACAAGCACACACGCGGACCCCTTTGCAATAATACTTTTTTGGGTTCAGGGGGCTTCAAAATATTTATTTGCGGTGATATCTCGCATTGAATTTTGTGTGGTATACAATACTTACTCTACTTACTGTTAAGTACGTTGTAGAAAAAGCAAAACTTAAGCGTAGCATCATTTCTGACTTCGGCGCACAAAAGTACACAACGGAAAGATAAACAGGCGGGTGTTACTGTTACTTGCATGCAAGCTGCACTGTCACAGGTTTACTTATTAGAATGGGCTCGATTGAGCCTTGAACATCGACTACATAATTAGGACGAATGGATTAAATTGGATTAAGTTGTCTCGAACAGTTCCATATTTGCCTATGCGTGAAGGTAGAAGTCAGAAGACGAGCACTCCTGGTTTAGTAAACAAGTGAATGTGCCATTTTCGCATGGCAGGGAAATGCTGAGCAGCTTTTAAGAAGAAACGACGTAGCTACTTCTCCGAAAATCTGCCACTCACGTTCTCGCCTTGTTTACAAGAAGCCTGCAGACTAACTTGATTCACCGAATTTAGCTGGAGTTTGTGCAAGTAGATAATGTTACTTTGAGATACAGAATGTCAACCAACTAATGGCATTACAGTGAGAATATATTTTCACGCAGAGTAAACCGGGAGACACGCTCTGCAGCATAGACACGTGTTTTTTGTCAAGCTTGTCGCGGACAAGCGCTGTGGCAGAGTGGTTCTGCACAAGTTGCTTGTGATTTGGGATGCAAGCATTTAAAATAGGGTTCTTCAGCATTTTCTTGCTATGAGCAGACTTCCAGATGGAACATTTAAACATGGATAAACCACCTCCTCATTGCGTATATAATCTGATACACAAACTCTAAGAGAAACGTGGAATGAGGCATAATTGCCTCTTTCCCCCATAAAAATTGTTACCAGTAACAGTGTACTTGAACTGGACGATAGAAATATACATTATAACCAGATATTTCATTCTGAAATCATAAATAAGGGGAAAATAAAAAGCAGCTCTTCATTTGGACATGAACTCTGCTTACCATAAAATAAATTAAATGTATTTAATACATGTAATGAGTCATGATTAGCGTTACACAATAAACATTATGTTCCCCATTATGGACAAGTAACTATATTTTTGTGACACAATTTTTCCTTCATATATTTCAATATATTTGTGGAAATGTTTACAGAAGAGCAAGTTTTAGCACTAGTCTGAACTAATCGTCATTCATTGTAGGCTGGAGGGCAGGGAAATGGAGGACAGCCAATTAAAATAATTTACCGAGTTCGTTATTTCGGAATAAATAGAAGTTGAATTATAAATCAATAGAGAAAAGAAGTGTTGGATGACCAAATAAAAGGTGGCACGAACAAGATATGTAGATTGCTGTAGATAGAAATGGCTCATGCTTGAAGGAGGAACAAGAAATTGAACACATGAGCATATTGCTAACATGCTCTTTTTCAGCATTACATTTTCTAACAGACAGCTGTGTCTAAAATCGAAATGAATTCAGAAACTAAATCGACATGCTTGATCGCTATTTTCTGCGCACGAGTTGATATATTTTTTCTGGTTATATGTATGTTTCCCCAACACTTTTCGTATTTAATGCTCCAATATTGATCACATTTACTCTCACTCTCTCAATCTCTCTCACTTGGTTTCGTATGCACTTTGTCCGCCCTTTTGCATCGCTCTGTTATGTGACTTTTTTTTATAATGTGTCTCTGTTTTCTATGATAAAACGCTCATTTCCTGCTGAGGCTAAAGTACAAGCTAGGACTTTCTTTGACATGTCAGGTTTAAACACAGCCGCTGGACGAATCTTTTTGCTTTATACTCAGTTTCGTAAAGCATTTCTTAAGGAAAGGATTGCCAAAATAGTATATTATGCAACAAGACTATAATGGTAGTAATTAAAACGCGAGTATTATTATTAACCGAGCGAGCGAAACGTAATTATCAGACGAGCGTTTAAATCACCATTATAGTAAAGTTTCATACGATTGTTTATGCTTGACCATGTATCTAAATTAAAGGTTTCATAAATATTCGTTTCTGGTTTGAGTGATGTGTTACAATCGTTATTCCTTTATCTATGGTTACAATACAATGACCTTGTAGCACCTGTGTCAAAGTTGCTAGCGTTGTGAGACGTACTACGTAGAATAATCGATACTTGCGCTTTCACAATGTTACGTCGCCACTTCTGATTGGTCGAATACCAATACTTTAATGAACAGGTGTACTTTAATGAGGCCCATTAAAGTACTGCTACCAGTCGTATAAATACTACATTTTGGCATGGTCGAGCATAAAAAACTTTTAGCGGACCAATGATCAAGCAGCGATAAGGATATCAAGCTGAAGGTCGTAGAGGCTTGCAGACTTCAAGGTTTTTCGTTTACGGTGACCTTAATGATTCTAAGAAAGGGCCAATAACTATAGATGATTTTCTTTTTCATAATCACAGGATATTCTTTAGAGCCTTAGACTTCATACGTAGTTTTATTGAAGTCCATGCCAACCTTTCACGGCACAGGTGGGCGAGATCGTTGAGGCAGGGATTCGTGATCGGGAATTCTGCGGTTCGAATCCTACTAAGGCCATCCTCCGTGGCAGGTATTTTCAAGATTTTCCTCAGTCCTCATAGTTGGCAAACTACGGGGTGGTACTCTAAATTAGGCCTGGAACGTTTTCTTCCCTAATTATTTCATGTTATGTTTCATAAGTGTGTCCCCCGCCTATGTTGCTATGTAATGGAGTAAGACGCTTTTTTTTTCTTTTTTTTCACTAGTGCAGAATTTTTTGTAATGAAACCCTTCATGCAGGTCAGAAGTGCAGTGAGCGGAAGAAGGGCACTAGTGCCATCGCGTAAACAAAGCATCGTATTCAATATTCTGACCAATCTCCTATATATTGTTTTATTAGAGATTGCAGACGGTGTTAAACAAAGGGTGTCTTGTAAATCTAAGAGATTCCACCGAATTCTTATTGCACAACGTAGCCTTAAAACCTCCACACCGAGAGATACGTTTGCAAAAGGTAAAATGCAGATAAGTATGTAGGTTCACTGAGTAATTTGGGTCGCAATGCACAGGACCCAGATTTATATCTCGGTTGGTCGCGTTAACTGAACATGCACGCGTTCATGCAGGGATATGTGATATCTGAATGGTGTCCTATTTGAATATGTTTATAGAACTTAAATGATTCACGTTTAACGTAATTTGAATTAGAAAGTCTGCGGCTGTAATAAATATTCTTTGGAAAAAAATAAAAGGTTTACAATGACTTCATAGCGCATATTGAAACCATTTCACACTAAGTATAAAGCGCACACATTATGCTCCTTGCCAACATTTCTAATAGCAGCAACCTCTAACACAAAGATATACCCATAAAAAAAAGTTGGTTTGGAATGTGATGGAGTGAAGGGCAGTTAACGTTTTTTTTAAGTTTACTCCTATGTAAAATGTTGGAAAAAATGCATTAGAATAATTATCAGAACTGTATGCATGTTATACTGTATTCTTATGTCAGTATTGTCAACCAGGAGAGTCAAGTATTTAAGCACGGGTGAATGGCAGTTATGGTGTAGTTAGGTATTTGTCAAGGTTTTAGAAATTATTAGTGTTATCTAGTATAGAATAAAATTACTTTAATGTTGGGTAAGCAATGAGAGCAGCTCGCCATTTCAATGGCCACGATTTATGAACCTTACAAAATGGATTCAATTCCTGACTGTGAGTGGGGAATGTTTTATTTAATTAAGACGTTAAAAACACCATCTGTAGTTTCTAAAGCCAAAGCCACTATAATGACCATAGAAGTGAAACAAAAATAAATGTTTTTTGCAGAAAAGGGCAGCTCTTGAAATTAAAAGCAGCCAAGGACGTCCTGAGTATCATTGAGGAAAACTTTGGGATATTTTGCAGTTACAATTAAGTGTTGTTTTGTAATAAAATTTATTCCTCAGGTCCAAGAAATTATTTATTGGCAACCTGGACTATCGAAAAGTCCATGGAGACAGCGCTGCATATATCGTTTTCTGCGCACCGTTGAGTAAAATAAGAAAATTCACTAGACACGTTCGTAACCTCCCTAATCCTTCTATTCTTTTGTGACTCACATAAAGGGCGATCAAGTTTTCGGACGTTACCGCTAAGCATTTGAGTCGGTGACGTCATTGTTTAAGTTGGGGTTTGTTTCACATGGTATTTTCACCAGTTAATTTAGAGGAGGGTTCAAATGGAGGGGCACGAGGTTTTGGCCATTACCCTGTTTTGTTCTTTGGTTTGCCTACCATCCAAGGAGCTTCTGTTCTATTAGCACTATGTTGCTGTAAATTCCGGCCACCCCAACACACAAAGTTTTAGGAAGAAAGGACGAGAATGACACCCAATGTTAGAAATTGGCATGACTGACTTAGAGGAACCATCATAGACGGTAAAAATTACAACACGAGTGAGAGGTATGGGAGTGAAGGAGAAATGCCGTTTTGTACCTTATGACATGGTCGGCACAGGTCACTTATTCTTGTCGGATTAGTTGTATAATAATAATAATAATTAAGGATATTGCTTTTGTTAGAAATTTATTTAGACAGCGAACGTGATGATGTGTTACCCTGCCAGTTCTAAAGTAGGTTTATACCATGAAAGCGATAAAATGTATCTTGTGAAGAACTTCAGCGAGCCCAGTGTAGACTTACCATTTCGCAAACAATTTTGTTTTAAAATGCATTCCTGAAGCAAAAGTACTTAGTACCAAAGGCATTTTGTTCTGTCCGCCAGACTTGGGTCTTGAGGCAACCAGGAAGTGTACATCCAGGTAACATCTAGAAAATAATGCAGTAGTGTACATTTTGCACTGTAAATCGAAGTTCTAAAGCTATCAATACAAAACCTTTGTGAGATATTAAGAATACTTTATTTAAGAAGATGAAAATCTTGATTGTCTAATGCCTATAGAACATTTTTTTGAAATTCTTTAAAACAAAAATAACCTGTAGTGAAAAAAAACTGAAAACGCGTGATGTAATCGTGCATTTTTCTTCAGAGCTATCTATGGAATTGGGTGCCTGTTTACATTAACTACATACAACATATAACCCTTTGAACTAGAATAATTAAATATCACTATTATTCACCAAATCTGCAAAATCCATACCAATAAGAAATGAAAAAATATACAGTTACTTTTTTCAAAATTCAAAAATTAATGTTTTTACAAGCAACTAGCATCGAAAAATTATTCTACAGTTTACAGGATGATATGTCGTATTTAGTTTATGTAAACAACCACTCATTTGAATTCTGCCAATAGTTTATAAGAAAAGTGCATGATTTTGTCATAGTATTTTCAGTTTTTTAATAAGATTTTATTGTTATTTAAATTGTTTAAAAAAGTGTTCTACATGCATTAGATAATTAAAATTTTCAGCGCTTCTTTAATAAAGTGCTCCTTATATCTAAAAAAACTTCATATTGATAACTTTGGAATTTGTTTGTTAACAGTGCAAAATAAATACTGCCGCATTATTTGCTGGATGTACCTGTATGTACTCTTCCTGGTTGCCTTGAAGATCAAACTGCCCAAAGGTGCCAGTGTGCCAAAAGTTACTTTTCTCACAGCACTACACGTTACATTGCTCATTGATGTAAGATGTTCCGAATAAATTTGATCACCCAGTATTTGGTCCAATGAAATTATTGAAAGGTCAGAGTTTTGAGAAGTTTGTACATCAATGGTTACAGAGCGCTAGTCTAGCTTCTAGTAGAAGTTGGACCCAAAGCTTCCTGCACTCCGGTGCATTTCTGTAGCAGGAAACTTGTTTATATTTTGCTTTTCGTTTATGTTTTAGACAACAAATGACAAACATTAAGCCTTTTTTACTTTCTCTACCACTTACATAGTAGCTAGAGAAGATATTGCATTCCATCCAAGAATTCGATACCAAGATTTCACCGGAAATATATGTTTTGAGGCCCCTGAATAAATAAAAAAAAACATTTTTAGAAAGAGGTCCGCGTGCGCGCGTGTGTGTGTTTGTGTGTCTCTGTGAGCAGTACAGCAATAGTAGCAGCAGCGTTTCCCACGATACTGTGTGTCCAGGTACCCATCGCAATTCTACTGTATTGTGGGTGGAAATGTTTGATAAATATTGAAAACATTCCCACACTAATTGTAATTTAAAGTGATGGGAACTGCGCTTTCAATGCAGCCTGGCTGTCAGAGTTTATAAGGAAATATTTCCCTACAATTCTTTTTTCCCAGCAAAGGCCTGCACCACTTGCAAGTATAGCAAGTATCTCTGCCTGAAAGACAAGCGAATCTTCATAGGCTTGTGCTATAGCACATTTGCCCGTTGATCTGCAATAAATTTCTGCACCAGTTTTCCCGTTTATGCGTGAACTTCAGTATATATTACCAAATGGTTCTTATGCCTTAGTTTAGGTTTTTCTTCAATGTTTCTATCAATAAGACTTACTTTGAAGGGTTGGGAAAATGAAGTTACTCTTGAAATGAAATCAGATTTGATTAATAATACACGATGTTCCACTTTGTTGAGGATGGAGGGATGGCCTACGTTACAGCAGCTCTCCCTTCACATTCCTACCTGGATGATTCTGTATGTTGCTAATCTAGCTTAGCTTGGATACATAGTTTCCAACGTGGTAAACCTAGTAAAGTTTCCAAAATAAAGGAGGCTGTCTTCTAAAAGCTCCAGATATGCCTAAACTAGCCAAACTGTGGAGACTATTTAGTTTTTCTTTTGTTTTAGTTTGTAGAGTCTTTGGCCACCATACCGATGCTCCGTAAGTGATTTGTAGTTTTACCACAATCTCATTAAGCCACTAGTACATGTTAGGCTTTAGATCCCAGTTTTTATCTATTAAGCGCTTTCCAGACACAAGTTTCCATTTAGCTTTACAGGTAATTTTTCCTAAGTGTGAATTCCAGATAAGCTTATCATCTAGTATAACCCCTAGCTAGTTCACTTTTCCGGATATGTCAACCTTGATGTTACTTTTCAAATTGTTTAAATCCGAAAATTTCCTTTTCCTGGAGAAGGGTACTAGGACGGCCTTCTTGGGGTTTAGACCAAGACCGTCTTCTCTACACCAGTCGTAAAAGTTTTCAGAGCTTCATTTGTGATTTCTGAAACTGTATTAGAAAATGTTCCCCTGACTAATATGACTATGTTGTCCGCATAGCCTTGGGTGAAAATACACTTAGTGTTGATTTTGTCAATTAAAGCGACTACTACTATGTTCCATAGGGTAGGTGAGAGGATTCCTCCTTGAGGGGTTACTTTCACCGCTGACACTTCTATCACCAAATTGATCTACTTGGATTAGTCTGTTACGGAGTGAGGATTTTAACCATTTACATAAGGTTTCAACCAGAACCCTTGTTGTTTAATTTTCCTTATGATGGAATCATAGGTAGCGTTATCAAAATCACCTTGAATGTCTAAAAGGACTCCCAGTGCTAGTTCTTTAGACTATCGACTCTTCGATTCTGCTGACCAGCTGATGTAACGTTGTATCACATGATCTGCCGGGTCGATAGTCATGTTGAATTTCATGTAGGGGGTTTCTTGTTAGAATCCATATATATATATATATATATATATATATATATATATGTTTGTTGTGAACCAGTCTTTCCAGTTCTTTCAGAATAAAGGAGAAAAGTCGGATTGGCCGAAAGGTTTTTGGGTTTGTATAGTCCTTTATGCCTGGTTTCGGAGTGAATATTACTCTGCTATTTGTCCAGATATTGGTTTGTAGCCAAGGCAGCGTATATGGAACAATGGTTCTGAGGCTTTCTGTAACAAGACAGGGTAGCCGCCATCGCCACCGGGTGACTTAAATGATTTAAATTTATTTATGGACCTTTAATATTCGTTACTTTGACTATATAGTGAGATATTTTTCAATCCTCTTTGGATTCTCTTAAAGCATGGCATTCCAAAAATAATGTGGACTTGCTCTCTCTTTATAAACGAAAATACAATCTGGAAAATAAGACGTTGCTGATAATTCCAGTGCACTTCTACTAGATGTAGTGTGTTCACCGCCGGGCTTTTTTAGAGTCCCTAATGAAGGGTTGGATCATGAGTTAATAATTTTTGAACTCTGGAAGTTGCTGTTACAGAGTTTAACGCTGTACAGTATTTTTTTCAGGATGCTCGTTTGGCGCTCCTTATGAGTGTACTGTAAATTGTAAGGTTATTGTAATAAACCTCCCACTTACCTTGTCTTTTTGCTTTGTTGAAAGAGCACCTAACTTTACGTTTGGCTTGCTCTAGTTCTTTATTCCACCAAATTGCAGCTCTATGCTTGGGTTTAGTTTAGATGGGGCAATTTTCCTGGTATGAATCTGTTATAGCTTCTTGTAAATCAGAAGCAATAAAGTCAAAATCAGCCAAAAACTTTACTTTCCCATTTATGTAACCCAGACTTGCAGCTAAGGTTTAATGATAGGATTGACAATCAGTTCTTTTAACATTTCTGAATTTGCAAGGTTTTAGACCTAAGTTCAGATTATAACGGATTTGGGTAAAGATAACAGGTCGAGAGTGAGGGTCTGTTGAAACATGCCACTCAGAAATCAAAGTTCCAATAAATTATGTAGAAACTGTAATGTCGAGAACTTCCTCTCTCAGTTTATTCCTGAAAGTGGATTCATTTCCGCAATTATGAATTACTAAATTATTAGCAAGAATGAAGCTTAAAAGAGACTCACCTCTAGGATTTGTATTCTTAGAGACCCAAGTTTCATGATGTAAATTGGATTCCATTTCTACGATGAGGTTTCCGCTTCATCATGCAATAACAAATCTGGGAGTCAAGCTCTTTGGTAGGTGGAAGTTCACTAGAGCAAATAGCAGGAACTGATTATTACGTTCCTTATAGTTACCCCGACACAAAATGAATTCTGTACAAATTATGTCCCTAGAACATAAGTTCACGAGCATTAAACATTGTATATGCCTTTTTACCAGTATACTGTTCTCAGATTGTTTATAGCGCTGTTGTATATTAGTTTAACCTTGAATATTTCCAAGCCCTATAATTGCACCATTTATTATCCATGGTTCTTGTGTTAGGGCTATGTATATGTCATCTGTTATGAACTTCTGGCATAGGGCAGCTGTAGCTGTAGGTTCATTGGATGAGCTTTAACTTCTACATCTTTCTTCTGTTCTTTTGAAATGATAGTGAAGTTTACTTTTTCAAATCCAAGAAAGCTTTCACACCTTTAACTTTAAGAGCTATACGTAAAGTGTCATCAGTTAGAGCAAATATCAACTTTCCAACCGTATGTGCTTAGATCCTTTTTTTCTGAATTACGTTCAAGATTTTGTAAGGTTCATCCTTTGAGTATATATTGGGCGTTTTGAAAAACACCTTAGTCACCCTCAGAATCTCATTTCGTTCACCTGGTCATAATTTCCCATTTTTCCAAGGTTTTAATTTTGGGATAGTTTCTATAACCCGATTTTTAGTTATCTCGTTTGCATAGATTAGCATAAAAGCCCCTGATTCTAAGTGTGACAAGATAAATTGGGGATATTCTCCATGTGGTAGAACATTAAATTGTTCTACGATGGCAGTTTGTTTTCTTTGCTGCTCATTTGTGAGCTGGCTGTTTGGTTACTCGTTAACTACTATGCCATCTTAGTAGACGACAATTTGTCTTTGTAGCTTGTAGAAGAGGTTTATGTTTTTGACACCTTTCTATGTTTATTTAGGGTTTCCTTCACGGCTGGAGAGGTGTAGCCTTCCGGACGGCTACGTTTGGTGCCTCCAGATGCTCCCATTCCTCCCGCTACCGAAAAAATCCCTTTAGATGTTTTCTTTTTCCACTTGGAGGGATCGCAAGGTATCCTTGAGCGACAAGTTTCTCTTTCAACGTGGCTTTTCGTTCGCTTGTGGTCAATTTTTTCACTTTCTGAGATGACATTCTCTGGTGACTGCTTCAATCTCGTCGGGAGGAATTCTTTGATTTCCTCCAACATCATTTGTTTTTCCTCAGAGAGGAAGGACTTCACTTCTTCGTGAGAAGGACCAGGTACTGATGCTGACATAAGCGTCGCTTCAGTACGTGTAAGTTGTTCATATACTGCTGATGACTTGAATGTCTCTTCAGTGTCTATAGGGTTTCCTGAAACTTAAGAAGCTTCACTTAGCTGTATAGAAGTTTTGTGTGTCATTCCAAGCGTATTGCCATCCTTGGTGTAGTAAGGAGCGGGCAGAGATGGCACTGGGTATGGCCAGATATTTATCTTGCCTGAGTTCCCTCTGGCCGTCACTTCTCATATTTTCACTCAGACCGGGGAGTTGGGTACTTTCTAACCCTCTGTACCGACATCCTGGGAGTTCGCCTGTAGCAGTAAAGACCGCCGCATCCTTTATGCTTGGCACTCTATCTTCCATGACCCAAGAAGATGGTAGGCAAGGGATAGCGCAAAAATTGCTTCACATCGGCCTCCTCTATAGCTGACCTTACAATCAGGCTGATTTTGCACTTCCGTCCGCACCCCAATCCCTTATCAGCAAAGAAGTATAGGAAAAAGGAAAGACTCCCTAGTCGTTATGACATAGGTGTCGAAAACTCAAGAGTTGGCAAGATAGGCCGATAGTATAGAGGAGAATAGTGAGTCTGGTACAAATTAGTTTAAGAATTACCAAACTCAGCTTGAGACCCCGTGGTCGCCGTCCATGTACTTGTAAGATACGAGCCCCTGGGGGTTAAACAGCATCAAAAACGAAAAGTGAGATAAATACCAAACTTGGTATTTAAGTTCAGTATCTTTCCAAGATGTGACACGAAGATTTGCAAGAAAATCCTCCCCAAACTACCCTTTACATGGAACATTTTCGATTTGTTTGCTTTCTAAAAAAATGGCCCTTAACGTGTGGCAGCATTAAAATAACAACAGTGATAAAGCAATTATCAATCACTCCATTCCACCTGTAAATATTAAATAACACATAATCAGTGTAAATGTAGAAGGATATATATATATTTCTAATACGCTAGGTGTAAGATTTTAGAAGTAAGCCAATGCCGAAACTGGGAAGAGAAAGTTGTTGCCCAGAACGTTTTAACAAAACAACAAAGGGGAAGGACAAGTCAGATAATGTACGAAGCCTTGAGCTAAAAAGAACAGATTGTGGGGGTAGCTTGAGAAAGTTCAGATTTCTGGAAGGTTACGCGTGAGTTCTCAACCAAAAGAGGTTGTCGCGTACATAGGGATTGGCTTACCAAACAAAACAAAACAAAAAAGAATAAAGAAAAAAACGCTATAAGTGTTAAGCCAATAGAAAAATTTGTTAAACGCCTAGGAAAATTCAGTCAAGAGACTGTATATTCTGGTAACGTACCAAAAACCTCACAAGTTTAACTTTCGTCGTCGAACAGACAACATGTAGTACAAGGTGTAATTTTCACGTGAGGACGCAACAAGTAACAAGCTTAACAAGTGGTAAAGTTATCGGCGTTTAATCAATGTAGTGTGGCGCACAAGTAGCACATCTTAAAGACGCGAACAGTTTCAGCTAGGCCGAAAATATTAGGTTATGGTAATAAATCAATATTTGTTTAGGTGTGTGGGGAGTGGTGTGGTATGGGTGGTGTCGCTTTGTTGTGGGTGGATGCGTGGGCGTGAGTTTTGGTTATAGGTTCTTAGCCCCTCATGAGTTCATTCCCCTTTTCAGTGGTGACAGGATGTTGGACCGGGGAAGGATTCTTATCTCAGGGTTTGCAAGCAAAGAAGGTGCAGGTGGTTAGTGAACGACCTTTGGTTCCTCGTCATTTATTCTATCAATAACAGGTAACACACACAGTCTCCCTTTCACACGCTTTCCCTCTGCCCCACAGGCAAGACACAAACCGATTGCTACAGTTGTGATAATTTCTTAAGTCACTGTCACCTATACTACGTCCCGCTAACGAGTTGTCGCTCCTAACTATAAAACGCCGATTCCTATGGTTATTGCTTACTCACTTGCACTGCACTATACGTGGACTTTGATAATATAGACATGATTTGGCCGACCACTTCGTCGGAAGTGTAACATTTAGCGTCTTGGCATAATGCCGGTCGGAGCAGCTCCTACCTCGTTCTGTCTATGATCTTTTTCTATTTCACGCCCATTTTCTAGGCGACTTGGTTTGGTCCCCTAACCACGTGATTTATCATGTCGGTTACTTGCTGCTTTCTTTTCCACGCTTAATTTTTATTGGAGGTTCTCTAACCAAGACTAGTGCAAATTGCTAATTTTCGATTTGGAATATTTTATGGCCTGTCGCTCATTCCTAACGTTGGTTTTTCCGCTCTATGAATTTGGAGACCGATTAAGCAAGTACGTCCTCGTGCCTCTTAAGTCGCGTCGGAATGTTGTGTCTTTGTTTAGCAGGCCACATGTTCGGCAGAATTCTTAAAGGGCAGAAGACCTTTCCGGTGTGTCCCGTTATAGCCTCCGGCTCTCTAACAGCTACTTGTTCCCGGTCTACCCTTGCAAAAGCTGTAGCTCTTTTGAAATTATTTCCTTATGCTACGTGTATTACTAATTTTATGTGTATTTATTCTATTTGGTTATTATATTTATTATATATGTACATATAAGCAATTATAGGCGCATGTTTCTGCTTCAGGAGAGAAACAATAATTTTTTTTAAAAAAAAAAAAGCAAACTGTTATGAGTGTTATCTTTATAAACCCTCTCTGATCACACCTTGCTTAGAGATATACTCGACCGCAAACAATAGCTAGTGTAATAAGAAGCAATAAAATTAAATACATTAAAAGGACCCAATAAGATAGCACGTGCAATAAAACTATATGAGGTACCCTAGCAAACGATTCTGTTAAAATACCATACATTATAGATATTTACATGGCAAATAAAATGCATATCTTGAATTTTCTGGGAATAGTTTGTGAAATCCTTGTCATTCGGCAGGAACTTGTATAATTGTAAACGATAAACGATAGACGAAAATGTACTACAAAAAAATGTAGATCTCTTTAAAACACACAATTTATTCAAATACATTTTTTTGCATACTTTCTCCATTTCTGAGATATCAGTTATTAGTTCGGATTGTTCATTACTTGGTCATTCTTTTAAAGTCTTGTCAACATTCAGTTATTTCTCGTGATTACTTACAACAGTTTGGAATTTTAAGTCCAGCGCACAGCGTTCAGTTCTTAAACTTTTGAACGAAATTTCATATAACGAAATATGTAATGTAGCTATTTCTGCAATGGTTTATTTGGATTAAAATGAAGTAGATAGAAATATAAGTTTTAGTAAGATCAGTTCGTATATCCACTAATAAACGATTGAGGGTAGAGGATTAAAATGAAATGGATAGAAAAATAAGCCTTAGTAAGATTAGTTTGTATACCCACTAACAAACGATAGAGGGCAGAGAAAGTTGTGTGAGTGTGTGCATCAGATTTTTTTTCTTTTTTATCCCTTCTCTTAATTCGTAAATCCAATTCATGATGGATGAAATAAGGCAGATTGTGTAAATCGGTGGGTCATCCGACGTCACTGCTGTGCGTGATGAAGAGGCAATAAAGTACTCTAAAACAAATTAGCCAGTCAGAAGGCGGAAAAACAAAGTGCTGTCAGAGTAATCCGCTGGGGGCACTGCTGCCGCACAGGGAGGAGAGAATGATGCGAGTTTCCGTCGCTATTGCATCTCATAGCGAGAGTTTGAAACCGACAACCAGGGTCCACTTTGGAGTTCAAAACAGTTGTTTTCATGTTACAAACAAGCAAATGTAGTACATTATCTTCAGCATATTGGGTGGAACATTCTGTATAGCTTGTATCTCTGCCTCCTGTTTTTCGAAGCATTTAGTTGGGCGACTTTGGAATTAGGATGAACCGTGCAGCAAGAATGATTATAAAACTACTGGAGGTAGACGACATAATATGTTGGTTACGATGGCATCCTAATCCAACAACTCGATGGGCGGTTTATTTATGCTTTGCCTTTTTGTTTCATGCCAAACTGAAGGGTACAACTAAGACTAGTAGTACATTGAAGGAAATCCCCTGTTTTACTTTCTCTACCATGTACCTAGTAGGTAGAGAAGATATTGCATTCCACTAAAAAATTCGATACGAGATTTCATCGGAAATATATGTTTGGGACCTTTGAATTAAAAAAAAAGTTTAGAAAAAGCTCGATGTGTATATCTGTCTATTTATGTGTGTCTATGAACAGCATAACTCAAAAACAAAAAATCGGATAAATACCAAAGTTGGTATTTAGATTCAGTACCTTTCAAAGACGCGACACGAATATTTTCAAGAAAATCCCCCCACCCCAAAGTACCCTTTACTTGGAACAGTTTTCGAACTTTTATATCTACTAAATATGACTTAACATTTTGATTAAAATACCACAGATTAAGGATATTTACATGCCAAACAAAATGTATATCTTGAATTTTCTGTGAATAGCCTGTAAAGTCCTCTTCATTCGCAAAGAACTTTGTATAATTTTGTTTAACTGATAAACATTAAGCGATAGACGAAAACGAACTACACAAAAAATGTAGATGTATTTAAAATACACAACTTATATCCATTAAGTTTTTTTTTGTATGGGGTAAGCCATTTCTGAAATATCTATTATTAAATTTTCGAATTGTTCATTTTTTGATAATTCTTTTAAAGTCCTGTCAACATTCACTTATCCAGTTCTTAAACATTTGACTATCGTTGTTCTCTGTGTATCTATAACGAAAAGTGTAATGCAGCTATTTCTGCAAAAGTATATTTGGATTAAAATGTAGTAGACAGAAAAATAAGCTTAGTTTGTATACCCACTAATAAACGATAGAGGGTAGAGAAGGTCATATGAATCTAACAGATTTTTTTTAAAAAGAAAGCTGATGCACAAATAAATATCATGCCTCAAGTCGTGATTTATTCTTACTGGAGTAAGTAAACGCAAAAAGCGATAGAGAGCAACAGAGCCAACCGTTCAGAACAGCGCATTAAGGATTATCTGTGATACTGGGCGTAGATTCCCGCACACACCCTACACTCTCATTCGGGACTCAAATACATCGTAGACATGGTGCGCGAAAGATCCCGCACCATGCACGCGAAACTTGCAACTTGGATAATCAGCTGATAAACACCCTGGGTCGTTATGACCATAGGGCCCTCAGAAGACGGATGAGCTACCTTCTACCCGAGGACGCCATGGGGCCGCTTGCATAAGGGCTACCAATCCAAATCACTCTCCCCAAGTTAGGCTATATTGGGCCTGGTCGCTAGCTGGATGAGTGACCTTTCAGCGGCGACCCGCCAATAGCCTACTTGGATACCCGCAAGTTAAGCAAGCATTGGGCTTGGTCACTAACTGGACGAGTGATCGTTCAGCAGTGACCCACCCTCTCATCCTATACCTACATCCTATCATGCTTAGCTGCCAATCGCCTGCTTATTTTCGCAACCACGCAAGCGGTTGTAGAAGTTATGCAGTATTGGGCTTGGTCGTCACCTGAACACTTGTACGCTCAGGTGATTCGCCAGGACTCAGCAATGACAGCACAAGAAGCGAAGCTCCGCCCACTGATACCCGACATAAAAGCTTGCGAAAACTGAAAACCCATTATATCGCATAGGTAAAGCCGTATTAGCGGCTAGCTACTGTGGCGATTTTACATTCCACCCAGGTAAACCTGAGCGACCTGCTCTCGATTGCTGGACCTAAACGACTGGAGGTACAATGCGATGTGGTGCGCCAGCTAAATCTGCTTAATTCTCAATTCAGCGTTGCAGGTTACATGAGCTTCTTTCCCACTGCTCACATTGCTTCATTTATCTATAACAACAGATGGAATGCAGCTTGATTCAGCTGAAAGATATGCACTCAAGAGGGGGGCCAAGAACAATGAATTCAGCAATGCTCAGTACTCGAATCCTTTCGTCCTAGTCTAGCGTAAAGTGAAGCGCAACTGCCAGTTTTAATTATTTATCTCTGTTAGAGGTAGTTCGATACCATCGAATATCAAGAATGTTGAGGTATCGACGGTATCGTCATCCCATCCAAACTGATAACAACTTTCATTTTAATAATATTCTATATGGAGACGGCTGTTTATGCCCTTCGTTATCCACTCTTATGGTATGCCAAACATCATGAGATGGAAAAAATATATTTCATTTGCTTAAACATTTGTAGCTGGTTGTTTCTGTTGTCTACCCGTATTTCTGGAAATCTAAAAGCACTCGTATTTGCAAGTTCTGGAAATAGCTAAGTAACTGCCTATCTTCTCCAATAACTAAATATATTTTTTAAAAAATAGTTTGCAGTCATCAGAAATCGAACCTGTTATCCCATTCACTCGAGGCCTGCACCTAGTCAATGTTCTCTTGGTGACTTGGACATACAACTGAGTAATTAGAAGTGGGTATTACTGACGCGTTTTCCTTGGCTACAAGTGGTCTCCTTTCATATTTATGGAAGCACTCCCTTCAAAGCCTTTTTCCGCACATCGAGGTTTATTTGATTCTTAAACTCGACTCATAAAGGATTGCTTTTTTCTATTCATTTTAGTGAAAAAATAAAATTTAGTTTTATTTGTGGACGCTCTTGAACTGCTATGGTTCTTTCTTTACTTCCTTTCCGAAGAAAGCCATGGTAAGGATTTTTACGCCCGAAAAAAATCCATCGCCCTCAGCCGGGTTTGAACCCGCGACCTCGGGAGCTAGAAGTTAGCATGGAATCCCTAGACCACGAAGGATGACGGAGAGATTTGTGGTCGAGTACACAGTATTAGGCTGAAAAGCAAAACTGTCAGTTTTATTGCGGTCTAGTTTCGATATCCTCTTTGTACAACAGTCGCTGAGGATAGCGCGACGATAAGGCGAAATTACTTCCGCAAGTGATATATCAGGTTCAGCGAACATGGACTCATCTTTACGGTACTGTCTGGGAATGTGCTCAGCTGCAAGTTTCTTTTTAAAAAATATATAGAGGTAAGAGTTGCATCCCCTGTATACTTGTGCAAAGAAGGGTTATCAAAAAATACTAACAGTTTTAAGTAGAGGTTCAGTGAAAGATGCACTAATCTGTTCAAGTAAATTTATTGCGCAGATTCAGAAAATATACAGTCAGAGCTTATCAGTTTTCTGCTACATATATTCAGAATATATATGTTACTCTAATTATGGAGTGGTCAACATTTAGTAGCCGAAAAGCGTTGGTATATCATGTACTAGTGGTTTATCCGACTTTGCACGGTTAGCATTTTAAACAGGAATGACGAATTAATTAAATTTACCTTCCACACATGATCTAGGGAATTTTTATATGGTTAATCCCCCCTTTTAGCCCTCATGACTGTACTTTCATACAGCCCCGGCTGTTCCCAATAACGGATGAAAAATCCCCTGATATTCGCCCTAAAGAATGGTAAACTTCTACACAAAGTCTGGTTTTCTTAGTTTCCCCGTGAAAGTCTTCCAAGTTCTGCAAATGCTGTATGGATTATGCGCACTCTTTGACGGTGGAACAACCATCGGTCGGAATGGTTGAGTAATATTTTAGATAATTACAGGAAATTTTATACTTCTGTACCTTCTCTTTGTTCCCGTAGTTATTTAATGATATAAAAGCAGAAACCCCTAACATATACAACGAAATAGAGGTGAAGCTGGTGAATATGAATATTCCGCACTCCCAGGCCACCAAGTTCACCTCTTTGAAAAAAGACGCATAACCTGCGACCGTAGAGAAAAATAACCTCTGTTTGTTAATTAGAAAATGCGCTTCACGGATATCTAATGTTAGCAATTTTCTGTCTTTAAACCATTATTTGGCATGTCCTAATAACGAACTTGATTACAAAATAAATACAAAGGAAATAAAGCAAAACGTTTTTACATTAGGGTTATTAAAATAGTTTGGCATTGGTATCGCATGCGCATCGTAGCGATATAAGCAGATTCGATTCTCTCTTGTTTTGCTGTGTCTTCTGTTTCAAAACTTTAGCAAACAATATAATATTGCTTGGAATGAAATATCGGCGAAGTATGTTTTATCTTACATACCATTTTCTGTGGATTACTAACAACTAATTTCTTTTACATGGCAATCTCGAGGAAATGTCGAATGTCCTCTTCGCAAGAATGTTCTTTTATAACATCAATGTACTCGTATTCTACTACCTACATCGGCTTTGTAAATCCTTTTTAGTCGTTTAATAGTTTATGAATTGAAATTCGAAGTTATTTTATAGCTTATGCCCATCAGAAAGAATAGGACTTTTTAATGATGAAAGAATTATCAAAATTGGTTAATGGGGTTTTGAGATTACCGCGCACGCATATACACACATACACACACAAATTTTCTCTTTTCAAAATAGCAGTGTGTGTGTGGGGGGGTATATATGAAGGTTAATACTTCAAACAACTTAATAGTTTGAAGCATGATACACCATAGCAAACTTTAAGAATAAGAATAATAAACAGTAAGTAATGAAAACTTCTTAAATGTTCATCTTATCGAAATTTTTAATTAAAAGGTATGCCAGAAATATTAAGCTGAGTATTTCACTTGTATATCAAGTGGCCAGTCCTGGAAAGAAATGCTTTGAATTTTGACAAATCACGGCTAACACATCTATCGCTTTCATTTATCACCTTAACGTGTTCTTCCTAGTGTCAACTGTGTTATCGTGAATAATTTGAGCTGACAGTTTTCCGTAAATTAATTGAATTTAGTGAATATTTGTTATGATAATTCCAGGCCAGCTCACCCCAACCGACATTCGAACTCGGACCTTTCAGGAATACGAGGCAGACACACTACCCCCTCACCACAGAGGTGGACTATTTCCTTTGTGTTTGTGAAAATATCCTGACTCTTGATGGATCGATACGAAAGGCCCGAGGGGTTCGTTTGGCACTCGAGACTCCTTTCCAGTTGTACGAATGTGGTTCACGACTTGGGTCGCATATGTTTACGAAGCTAGAGCTAACTAGTATTCACAGCAATCTGTTTCGAATTCTTCGGTTATAAGTAGACCGAGATTTTGCATATGAATACATGTTTTTATTAAGGTATCTCACTTAAGAATTGTTATACACCCTTTGTATTGAAAAGAATAGGATAAGGTAAATTTTATATATTTTGTCTTATTTTGCATTTCGCATACGAATTTACGACGTAGAAATAAATTTAAGAAAATATAGTAACTTTGTTCAGTTTTCACTGTCACTTCTTTTCTTTGCGCGTAGCGGCGTAATGAATCGCGCGAAGCAGCCTTTTCTTGCTTCGGTTTCACTTACTGGAGTGTCCAACACAGGACTCCTCTTCCAGTCAGCCGCTGTCAAACACAGGACTTCTCTATCGCTGCTGGAGTTTCGAGAAATTTTGCGAGAGAGGTAAGGAAATTCCCAGAAATACATCCTTGTATCTCGAAGGTGTTCCTGGAATTAAATCAGTTGAGAGCGGCCATACTCAACTAACCAGTCGGCTAGTGCTGAAGGGCACGCCGGCTGGAAGGAGCCACATTCGTCACATTGTCGTCAAAGAATGTCTTCTCGTGTCGGTTGGAATGTATAGCACTGATTAAAACAAAATGCCTTTGTGTTAAACTTTAGGTGTTAAAGACTCCTGACCTAAAGTTTGTTTCATGAAATATTTAATAATAGATCATGTGTACCTTTCTAGCAAATAGTGTCACTTGCTAATTAGTCAGCTGTAATGATCTTTTAATCGATGGGTTTTCGAAATACGAAATATCAAACACGTCCAAAAAGTAAAAAAAGGTGTTAGTATAAATAACTGTTGCCTAAAATTTTCAGGTATAGAATGCGTACAATTCAGAGATATAAAGCTCTGTAAGATAGTAGACAGTTTTCATTTTCATTCTTTCCCACGTTACACACCAGATTAACGTTCAAGCTCAAAGCTCCCCTCCATCCAAAAACCCACAGGTTGTTGTTATTATTATTACTACATTTTGTTATTGTAGCATAATTTTAAGCTTTCAGCGGGTGCCTAAGAGCATACTTTTTAAAAGTATTTTGTGCATAATTGCATGAATATTTTGGAAATTGTTACTGCATGCAAATCCTCGCTTGCGTTTTAAGGAACAACTTAATTGCGAATCTAGCGTTTTTATTATTTATAGAATTGCTAAAAACACGATTTACTATTGTTCTTTCCCTTATCACTTGGACATACGATATCGAGGAAGTATTGCATTTCACCCCTTAAACATACGATTTTCACCGGAAATACATGTTTTGGGGTCGTCGGAACAAAACAGGAAAGGAGTCGTGAATAGGGATTGGCAGAAAATAACGTAACGGTTACCAAAGTAATGAATTCAAAATAACTAATTACCCAATCACGGTTACCAGAGTAACGAATACAAAGTAATTAGTTACCCAATAACGGTTACCAAAGTAACGAGACAAGTAGTTATCGCGTTAACGGCTACTGAACCTGGCTGACATCATTCAGTGCATGTGCGCAGGATTCGTATCGCGTATCGTCAACCAAGGCCATCTCTTCGTTTACAACTTGAGTCTTCGCACGGAGTTGCAAGTACATACCTATTTGTTTATTACAGCATATTGCTTATCGCTTCGAATATAGTAGACAGCACTCCGGCAGCAAAGCAGCACGCCTTGCATAAAGGTATTCACATACGATTACAGGTGCACAGGTTTTTATACATCGCGAATAGATGGTATGAATAAACAATTAATGCTGTTTAGTGTAAAATGCGCGGGCCGCTAAGCTCAGACAACGGCACCAAATTTTAACAGTGGTGAATCAAGATCTAGAGTTGCACAGTTTCAGCGTCTACCCTCTAAGATTGCTTAAAGAAACGTGAAATAACTCACATTTTTACTTTCTCTACTGCGTATAGTAAGTAGGGGAAGTATTGCATTCCACCCAAAAATTCGATACCGAGATTTCACCGGAAATACACGTTTTGAGACCTCCTGAATCCAAAAAGGGCATTTTTGGAAACATGTCCGTGTGTGTGTGTCTGTGAACAGCATAACACAAAAACGAACAATCGGATAAGCACCAAACTTGGTATTTAGGTTCAGTATCTTCCAGAGATTCGACACGAAGGTTTTCAAGAAAATCCCCCCACCCCAGACTACCCTTTACATTGAAGATTTTTCGAAAATTTTAATTTTCTCAAAAATGGCTCTAACGATTTTGATGAAAATATCATATGTTAGGGTAATGTCATGAGAAATGAAATGTATATCTCGAATTTTCTGGGAATGTCTCCAAAAGTATTCTTCATTATGAACGACTTTTGCATAACTGGTAAACCATAAGAGATATACAAAATTTTACTACACAAAAAATGTAGATCGCGTTAAAATACACAACTTATGTCATATACATTTCTTTTGTTGAGTGAACCGTTTTCGAGATATTGCTTGTTATTTCCTTAAATTTTCCAATACTTATACTTTTTCTCAAATGCGTTATTCATTTTTTTTATGTCCTGGACATGCAAAGAGAATGGAATGCGTCACATAGCAACCAGCGTTAAAATATTTGACTATCGCTTAAAAGCTACCATATTTTCCTTGCATCTACAAGAAAATTACCAATAAGATTGACATCTCGATATCTCGATTAACATGAAGCATATGGAGAATAGGCGTTTGTAAAAATAGATTGTACAAGAGTAGAGAAAGTCATGTGAGTGTAACACATCAGATTTTACTTTCTCTACTACATATAGTAAGTAGGGGAAGTATTGCATTCCACCCAAAAATTCGATACCGAGATTTCACCGGAAATACATGTTCTGAGACCTCCTGAATCCAAAAAAAGCATTTTTGGAAACATGTCCGTGTGTGTGTCTGTGTGTGTGTGTGTGTGTGTGTGTGTGTGTGTGTGTGTGTGTGTCTGTCTGTGTGTGAGACTGTGAACAGCATAACTCAAAAACGAACAGTCGGATAAGCACCAAACTTGGTATTTAGGTTCAGTATCTTCCAGAGATGCAACACGAAGGTTTTCAAGAAAATCCCCCCACCCCAGACTACCCTTTACATGGAAGATTTTTCGAAAATTTTAATTTTCTCAAAAATGGCTCTAACGATTTTGATGAAAATATCATATGTTTAAGATATTCTCATGAGAAATGAAATGTATATCTCGAATTTTCTGGGAATGTCTCCAAAAGTATTCTTCATTATGAACGACTTTTGCATAACTGGTAAACCATAAGAGATATACAAAATTTTACTACACAAAAAATGTAGATCGCGTTAAAATACACAACTTATGTCATATACATTTCTTTTGTTGAGTGAACCGTTTTCGAGATATTGCTTGTTATTTCCTTAAATTTTCCAATACTTATACTTTTTCTCAAATGCGTTATTCATTTTTTTTATGTCCTGGACATGCAAAGAGAATGGAATGCGTCACATAGCAACCAGCGTTAAAATATTTGACTATCGCTTAAAAGCTACCATATTTCCCTTGCATCTACAAGAAAATTACCAATAAGATTGACATCTCGATATCTCGATTAACATAAAGCATATGGAGAATAGGCGTTTGTAAAATTAGATTGTACAAGAGTAGAGAAAGTCATGTGAGTGTAACACATCAGATTTTTTTTATGTCCTGGACATGCAAAGAGAATGGAATGCGCCACATAGCAACCAGCGTTACAATATTTGACTATCGCTTAAAAGCTACCATATTTCCTTTGCTTCTACAAGCAAATTACCAATAAGATTGACATCTCGATATCTCGATTAACATGAAGCATATGGAGAATAGGCGTTTGTAAAATTAGATTGTACAAGAGTAGAGAAAGTCATCTGAGTGTAACACATCAGATTTTTTAATTTAAAAAGCACGTGTGAAGGTGTGTATTTCCGCTCTTTTGGATTTGTTAACATGGATACTTAAGCCTTTAACCTTGCATGGCACAGAACAGTGAAAGGCCGACAGATAAACGACAGGGTTAAAGTACTTCCCAAATTAAACCTCGAAGTTGAAAGGGCTGCCAAACCCTATTACCAAATGCACCCTAATTAAGTTAAATGTTTTTTGTTAAAATTGTAAAATTGCATGTTTCCCATCTTTGCATGAATGTAATGCTTTTTACTTTCTCAACCACGTACATAGTAGGTAGAGAAGTTATTGCATTCCACCCAACAATTCGATACCGAGATTTCACAGGAAATACATGTTTTGAAGCCCCCTGAATACAAAAAAAGCATTTTTAGAAAAAGGTCTGTGTGCCTTTGAAAAGCATAACTCAAGAACGAAAACTCGAATAAATACCAAACTTGGTACCTATTTAGGTTCAGTATCTTCCAAAGTTGCAACACAAACATTTTTAAGAAAGCCCTCCACTCCAAACTACCCTATACATGGAACATTTATAGAAATCTTCGATGTTCCAAAAAATTGCTCTAACGATTTTGATTAAAATGCCACATATTAAAGATACATTGAAAGATAAAATGTGTATATTGAATTTTCTGGGAATAGCCTGGGAGTTCTTCTTTATTTGGAAGAAATTTTGTATTTCTTATATAACTGGTAAACCTTAAGCGATAGGCAAAAATGTATCACACAAAAAATGTAGATCTCTTTTAAACAGAATTTATTTGAAGCAACTCTGTTTGTGGCATCAGTCATTTCTGAGATATCCGTTATTATCGGTTGGATTTGTTCAATACTTTTGTTATTATTTTTAAGTCCCATCGATTTTCAGTTGTTTCTCGCGATTGCATGGAAACAATATGGAATTTTAAGGCCAGTATATAGCGTCCAGTTCTTAAACACTTGACTATCACTGTTCTCTTTGTATCTGTAATGAAATGTGTAATGCAGTATTTCTGCAAAGGTTTATTTGGATTAAAATGTAGTAGACACAGAAATTAAGCTTTACTAAGAATAGTTTTATATCTACTAATAAACGATAGAGGGTGTAGAAAGTCATGTGAATGCATCAGTTTTCTTTTTTATTCACGGCTGTTCCCATCTTCATGTGCTAAGAGACCTTACAGCGCAAATAGCTTAGCCAATAGGGAGAAGAGAGTATAGAAGCAAGTGCGAATGCTTTTGCGATTATAAACCACCGGAGTAATCAAAGTGTTGACACAGCTAGACAAACTTATTGTTTGATTGCACCAAATAGCAAAGTAAGTCTGTATTGGCAGCAATCATACTGAAACGTAGTTACAGCTAATCGTTACTGGTAGCCTTTGATGTAATGTAACTGGGAACGTAACTTGATCGTTACTGGTAACCGTTACATGTAACCCCTAACGCATTGTAACTTCGACAGTTGTAACCGTTACTTGAAAATAACTTTGTCACACCCCTACTCATGAACAATGTAAATAACACGAAAAGTCGGATATATGTATGTGCAATTACGTTTAAGTCAGGAGGCTTTTAAACGTAGAAGGCAAATAATTTACGAAATTTGTTCAACCGAAACAACCCATTAGAAGCAAAATTTATCGTGTTTTATTTTCGATAAAAGGCTTCTGCAACTTGGATTAAAATAGATATGTCTGTGATGTTGGAATGATGAATAAAATGCATATCTTGAATACTGTGGAAATAATCGTTTGAAGTCTTGTTCCAGCTCATTGAGCTTTAAATAACTGGGTGGAGAGAGGGGGGGGGTTAGAAAGACCAAAAGCTTATCGCGCCAAAAAAAAAATTAGAAACGCATGTCTCATTAGGACTTATTTGTAAAAAAAAAATACTTTTTTTATGGAATTAAGAATTTCAGAAATATTTGCTGTTATTCATTAGAATTTTTATGCGTTTTAAGCCACTTTTGAGATGTTAATTGATTGGTCTTTTGTTTCGGTATTTGAGTGTAGTCTTAATCTACAAAATGCTTTAACTCCAGCGAATATTTGGAATGACTAACAGGAATTGATAAAAATTGTTCTTTTTATGCATAATGTTTATAGTAACTGAACATAAATCGTAATGGGTAGTGAAAGTCATGTGAATGTTCGGCATAATATTTTTTCGAACTAATGGCTCAGCCCTCGAACACAATGAGTGCAGTCTTATGCAACAGCGTGCTCTACATTGTTTTTAATCCGACAAGGATATCTATACGAGGGCCGTACATCAATATATCGAACGCCAGCTAGAATGATGGTGCTTACAAAAGCCATATCGCTTTCAGAATTATCCTGTTCATTACCGAGAGAAATAAAAATGTCACGCGGCATCCCTACTGGGTTTAGTCGTAAATCTGCGCCGATAATGCAATCGCTGCAAATGGTTTTCTCTTTATGTTTCCATTTATTATGTTTTGATTAATGAAGTTGTTAATTAAATTCATTTACACATCTTCGTATAATTAAATTTTTGAACGAGAATTCCACAGTGCAGAGCAAAAAACAACGATATATGTGATGTGTCATAGGAGCCAGTAGAAAACCATGTGACTGTAATTACCGAAAAAAGAAACAGCCATGAATGGAGTTGCGTATTTGGTGCTAAAACAGCTAAAGGGTGAACGTTATTGCCATTTGAATACAAAAGAGTGAGAAAGTCGCTTTTGAGAGAACTAAGTTTAGCGTTTTTTATAATTCAAAGTTGGCATTAAATTACTTGCCGACTGTTAGAGACCAATGGAATTATCTTGTATGGAATTTTATACTGAATCTCATTCTGTGTATCAGATTTTCCGTAATGCCTTATGTATAAAATCATCAAAATAAACATTCACATACCTTAGCAACTGTCGTTTATTTTGGTATAGCTTCTACACCTATTCTTGCAAAAGTTTATTTTTCTGCCCTCGTCCGTGTTGAGAGAGAAGCGATTGTAAAAATGGTTTCATTACACATTTCGTTCTGGGTACAAAGACACATGAGGTTGAAACAGTAGTCAAATCCTTTAGAAGGGAGTCGCTATATGCTGGCTGTACATAACTTCATAAGCAACAACTGAATGGTGACAGCTTTTCAAAAATGCTGAATAATTCAATCCAATACCAATAGAAATGACTGATGCCACAAAAAAGTTATTTGAAACAAATTGTGTGTTTTTAAAGTTATCTGCATTGCTTTGTGGGAGTCTTTTGTCTGTCTCTTCTGATTTACCAGTTATACAAAATTGTGCAAAATTCATTCAATAAAAAAAAACTTCACAGGTTGTTCTCAGAAAATTCAAGACATACGTTTAACTAGTCATGTAAATATATGAAATATACGGCATTTTAATCAAGGTTGTTAGCCACTTTTTAAAATACAGAAAATAACGAAAAATGTTCCATGTTAATTAAGGCTAGTTACCGGTGGCGGGATTTTCTGGATCTTCGTGTCGAATCCCTGGAAATACGAAACTTAATAAGTTTGGTATTTATCCGACTTTTCGTTTTTGAGTTCTTTCTGTTCATACACAAAGGCACGCGCCTACCTTTTTCTAAATCCATGCTTTTCTTTTCAGGACATGTCTTTCCGATGAAACCTCTACAAGTATATCGAATTTTTGGGTAGAATAAATACTTCTTCTGCCTAATAATAAGAAGGTGCTAGAGAAATAAAAATCGGATGGGTTAAAACCGTTAAAGAAATTTATATTTTAGAGTTGGGTATGAAGAAAAGATCGGAAATAGTCTGTTTTAAGCTTGTAGCCTGGAAGGCTCCTAAGGTTGTGACGATGCTGGCAGGAAGATTTGACCATTGTGCTCGGAACCAAAAGACTGGTTGCATATTTGGCAAAATGTTGAGCTGTGTAGCACCCGGCTTGGCTAGGTTGCAGCTTTATATTAATGAGGGTCATAGCAACATCTGCATTTCACCTAACAAGTACCCATCGATATCAACGTTATGCCAGTTGGCTTTACTGCCACACTCTCCAAAATGATGCAAAGTGTGCCAGCCGCAGTGAGGGTTATAGACAGACATGCTGTTCTTCCAAGTTACTACTGCTGATGCTTCCTGGCGACGTGTTCTCGCGCGACCTATCCTTCATGACCTTTTCCTCTCACCACTTCTAGCTGGGGGGGGGGGGGGGGCGGGGGCGTCCCTTGCCTGACACATTCACTGCTGATTCTCGCACTCTTTCTCTGAAACTTATTTGTCACTTAAGGCTAAAAAATGAATTTTTATTAATGGACGCTCTTTAACTGCCATGGTTCTTAGCGTTCCATTCTATATTGGACATGAAAGACGGAGGATGCCATGCGAAGGAAGGCATGCTAAGGATTTTTACGCCCGAAAAAATCCATTGCCCTTCGTCGGGTTTGAACCCGCAACCTCGGGAACCAGAGGGACACTTAGGCTATGTTCCACCACTCCAGTCAAAATATTTTTGGGATCCAAATTTTAATATTTCTCTTTAACTTCCAAATTCTTGGCAGAAAATATAAATCATTGCAGCAATAGATTGCTATGCTTGAAGTAAAGTACCAAACTTCATGCATTAGAATTGTACAGTTCTCATTTTGTTATTAAATTGTTATAGAATTGCAAAATACATTTAATTCATACGCACCTATATACCAACGGCGATGCGTGTATCAGTGCATACGGGAGATGTTAAGAAAAAATTATTACCAAAGGTATATCCATTTTATAATTAGACGGATATCGCACTTAAGGTGTCACATTGCCTGGAACAGAGTTCGTTGCTACTCCGACTCCATCCAGTAGGAATCCATTCATATCTAAGTTTAGCCAATCAAAGCCATCAGAATATCTTCCCCTCGTGGAGTAAATCAAGTTGTATCAGTCGGTTCCGCTTTACTGTTGTGAATACCTTAGGTGCGATGTCAGTCTAATTATAAAATGGGACTATACTTTTGGTTCCCAGTTAGGCAAGGTCAGCAAGCTGGGTCTTGATTTCAAAAAGGCAAAGCTGCTTAAGCCAAGGACGGTTTTAAGTGTAGTACATGCATTAGAGATAAGATACGAGTATTTGTGTAATTAATTTATAATGGATGTTGTGAAGTATGTTACACAGCAATAGTTTAGAAGCATATTATTTCTCGAAGTTCTGATATTTATACATTTTAATAGAATGAATAAATAATTTATTCACTGTTGTTCGTGCATATGTGTAGACTACCCAGCGTTTGATAGGTCACAACACATCTCTTAGTGTCGTTCTCTGGCTATCATCGGAAGAAGTACAAACATAATTGATGATTATTGAGTAATGTTAAGCTTATTGCCTAAACTTTAATTTTTACAAACGTCTCAGAAACATCAGTTTTGTTACCGGTATCTAAAGCATCATATGAGAGAGAGAGACAGACAGACAGAGACGGACAGACAGACCTTCACAGTTAACGTAATAATGATATGTGGAATCTGCTAGATGTGCATTAGGAAAGGGTATACCGAAATACCGCCTTCAATGGGTAAGCAGGTGAAATAATGTTTAAAGAAAAAATGATGGAGAATTTTAAAATATAGGCAGAGGAATGTAAAACTGAGATCCAGTAACATAATTAACGTATGTCTGTGTTACCGACGAGTAGCTATGACTAATTATAGCTGTTGGGGGAGGGTTGGAAAGAGTATTGGTAAAAATTGATCTGGAAGTGAATGGTAGCAGCCTGAACATAAATAAATGAGGTTTTGGATAAAGAGAGAAAAACAGAGAAACAAAACGTACTGGCGAGTTTGGAGGTACATTTTTACTTTAACAAATAATGTTTTAAGGTACTCGTAATCCAAATAAAGCATTTTTTGAAACATGGCGCTCTCTCTCACTATGTGTGTGTGTGTGTGTGAACAGC
The DNA here is from genome assembly GCA_030765065.1 of Deroplatys truncata. Lineage (NCBI taxonomy): Eukaryota > Metazoa > Arthropoda > Insecta > Mantodea > Mantidae > Deroplatys > Deroplatys truncata. Next base: position 243,943,249 of record CM060975.1, on the reverse strand, counting down.
ATAGCTCAAAAACGAAAAGTCGGAAAAATACCAAACTTGGTATTTTAGTTTAGTATCTTCCAAGGATGCGACACGAAGATTTTCAAGAGAATCCCCCCAACCCCAACTACCCTTTACATGGAACATTTTTCGAAAATTTTGATTTTGTAAAATAAGGCTCTGACGAATTTTATTAAAATAACACACACACATACATATATATCTATATATATATATATATATAAAGATACATGACAAATTAAATGTATATCTTGAATTTTCTGGGAATAGCCTAGGAAGCCCTCTTCATTCGGAAGGAATTTTGTATAGCTTGTAAACGTTAAACGATAGACCAAAACGTACCACACAAGAAATGATGTAGATCTCTTTAAAACACACAATTTACTTAAAATAATTTTTTTGTGGTATAAGTCGTTTCTGAGATATCCTTTATTAAAGGTTCGAATTGTTCAATACTTCTCATTCTTTTAAACTCACATCAATTTTCAGTTGTTTCTCGCGATTGCATGGAAACAACATGGAATTTTAAGGCAGCATATAACGTCCAGTTCTTAAACATTTGACTATAACTTTTCCCTTTGTATCTATAAAGAAATGTGTAGTGTAGCTACTTTCGCAAAGCTTTACTTGGATTAAAATGAAGTAGACAGAAAAATAAGCTATAGTAAGAATAGTATGTGTACCCACTAATAAGCGAAAGAGAGTAGAGAAGGTCATGTGAATATAACACATCCGATTTTTCTTAAGGTTAGGTATGCTGGGTGTAAGCGGTATAGACGTAACCATCTTAAGAGGTGATTCTGTGTATAAAGACAGATGAAAGCTTGCAATACTATTTCAGTCTCAACTTTTTTTTTCGACAAAACAATTTTCCACACTTTTCGTCGCATACTAATTACCATACAGAAGATTTAGGCAAATCTTATAAATGAAAGAACAATACCTAACCTACATATTTATCAGTTTTTTCCTTAAACGCCTCGTTTGCTACAATTTAGCATTTTTTTTTGTAAGTATCGTAATTTACTCAAAGTTAAGACCTCGCAACAGCGCCCGAATAACTGATCAAACACACGATAACTTCGCCCCTTTCTATCAGATGTACACATCTTCAGTATAAATGTTTTTACCAATGTTTTAAGTCGTTTTTATTTCTTTTTATTCAATATTTGCATAAAACAATATAGTTTAGTTATCAGTTTCACTTATTAAATGTATATCTTATAACTATAAAGTACACTTACCTATTTGTTTTTTCACACTAAGTGCATAAGTAAACATTTTAAGTAAACGTTTAGGTTAAAACATGTATTTTCTTTTATTTTTTTCTTTCAAACCTAACAAGTATTTTACGATTTTAGTTGCTTTCATTATACATAACGCTTAAAATACATGAAAGAAATGTCTTGAAAACTAAACACCATAATCAAAGAGAATCTCGTTCCTATAATGCACAACTTCGCAGTGAAATCTGAAAAAGATCCTGCATTTTACTATGCAGTGGGCTGGTCTCCTGTTCAAGTGCATTTTCCCATCCACCTGCAAGGGGAAGAATTGCGGTATTGCTAAACGTCTGTGCATTTCAAAGCGGTTTTCTACAAATCTATGAAAGACAGAAAAAAGTTGGAAAGGTAGAATCAGATGACTGAAAGATGCAATACAATCGCCGGGATTTGAACCACGGTGTTCAAATCCCGGCCATGGCACTAGGTTTTTCAGTCGTCTACCCTTCCAACGTTGTCCAGCACACGGCTTGTGTGGAAGAACAATTAATTCCACAGAAAAAGTGTTTGTGAAACTCTTTCACTGTATTCATGGAGATCCATCTCTTGTTTATAAGATTACATCTATACCCGTTCCATCCGGAATAGAACGATAAGAGGAATATTATAAATATATAGGTTGGCTATGACAGTTGAGCAAGAAGGATTTGCTTGAATACAGACAGCGGCATTAGAAACAGTAATTCAAAAGCGTATGTTATAGTAGAAGCACTATTTTGTTGTTTGTTGCAAAAGCAAAGTTAAAATGGATTATTTGAAATGGATGGTATAGTTGCTTTTAGTGGGAGAGGAGTAGGAGGTTCCATGAATATTTATTCGTATATAAGGAAGGTGAGTAGATGAAGGGACAAGAAAGACACATAAAAAGGGATACTTCTATAAGAGAAGCTCCCAATTGTTGCCCTGACATATGACTAGGAAATAACACTCAGACGTTATTGCAATAGTTAATGATGAAGCTTGTAAAATATGACCACGTAAGGGAATTAATGAACTATAATTCTATTCAGTAGAATACATTACTGTAGAATGTTAATTGAACCATGTAAAAGAATAAAGAGAACGAGCACCAAAAAGTGTCTATGTTTCTTTCTGTAATTAATTAATTACAAAAAGTAAATAAACAATGCAAATAAAGTGACATCAGCGTAAAAATGATACCAATCCCATAGTATTATTTAGTTTACCCAAAATTCTCAGGCCTACTTTCATCTTTCAGGCAGAGAATAGTGTTTACTACATCCCGTCTCTCTTCATTAGGCAGGATTTTGCATTCTGAATACTTCCGATTGCACCTTCCGAAGATGAGGCTTTACTTTCTTTAGCTTCAACTGTTCTTTTCCATTCGGGGTTGACCGAATTTGGCAGTTCAGAATATTCTTTTCTTTCATGTTTTTGTTTCATTTTGAACGATAACTTTTCCCTCTTTATTTTCTTACTATGTGCAGTTCGATTTTACGCATTTAGGTTTTTTTTAAATTTTAATAACGCAAGTGCAGATAGTCAGCAAACACCCTTTACAGATTAGGAATTATGTGTTGGTCCTTATCTCATATCTCATCATCAGTGATGAAAGACTCATTCGCTGTATCCCAGACCTTTTATCACTTATTATTTCTGAGGCATATATTACTTGATTTTTAACTGCTTGGTGCTTGACCGTCATTTGCATGTAGTCAGGTTTTGTGTGCATCTAAAACTGCTTTGAGATTATTCAAATAGAATATGGATGTTTTAAAAAGACTGACGGTATGTAAATTTGCAGTTGGTTTTATAATTATTACGTCTATGTTGAAAATTCCCTTTCTGATAGTTAAAACTTAATCTGCTCGGTTTTAGAGGTAGGGGATCACGTTGGTCTTTATTATCCCCCATAGTCACTTCATGAGGACCTGATAATGCTATATTATTGAACGAATCTTTAACTGGCATTGGATAAGAGACCTTAACATCACTCAGTTTACTTTGTTGAACTTTGAGTGAATTTATTCTTTTTATTATTTTATTTTATTTATTTATTTTTTGGTGTCAAATGTTAAAGAGAATTTCTCAGTTCTGCTGTCGCGACCAAGATTTTGACTCGCGGCATGTTGGGGTAGTAGGTTAAGCTCGGAAATTAATATTAACTTTTGCTTGATATAACCATTTATACAGGGTGGAAGGTGACCTATGATCAACATTTTAAGCTATGAAAGTGCACGTTGTTTTTTAGTGTTTTCCTTAATAGATTGTTTCCGTAAATCTTTCCGTTCTTGAGAACTACTATTTTAGTTTGTACAGTACTGTAACACAGCAAATTCAACAGATTAACTTATAATTGTTCAGCTTCGGCTGCTATGACAACAAACAAACACCTCTGGTATACAAATAAACAGAAAACTACACTAATTTGTAACGTAACCCAAATATCATAGGGAATAAGGAATTGAGGAAGCATATACAATATTACGCAAATTATTGCTACATACATTTACTTGTAAAGGTAAATAAAAGCTTGAGAAATCCAAGTTACAAGATTTTGCTTCCTTTGAGAATTGTATAAATCAATAATTAAAGCAAGACATGAACAGAAAATCAATGAGAACTTTGTTTTTAATGCTTAGAGGAATTGTTTAAAATGTGCACTCCTCGCAGACATACATGTTTCACAACGTTTTCTCCAACTCTGTTGCACTCTTTCATCCGGACTGTATTTTATTTCTTCCGCTGCTCGAAGTGCTCTTTCTTGCAACGTTTCCAAATCGGATTCTTCTGTAATGTATACGCGAATTTTCATATCGCCTCATAGAAAAAAATTGGATTTAAATCTGGCGACCATCTTATTGATCCATTCTGATCTATCCAGCGTTCTACGTAGGTGTTGCGTAGCTCTGCTTATATGCGGAGTGCGCTGTTGTGTAATAGCCATATCATTTCTTACTGCCAGGGGAACATCCTCGAGTAGAACTGGTAACGTTTCTTGAAGAAACTGGAGATAGATGGCCCCTGTCAAAACCCGAGGGAGAATCAACGGACCCATTAATGTGTTTCCTACGATTCCTGCTCTTAAGATTTACAGAAAATTTGTGCTGAAAGCTGTCTTGTCTTATTGCATGTGGACTGTCGTAAGCCCAGGTGTCTGGATTATGGTAATTAGTTACTACATTTCTGGTAAACGTTGCTTCATCTAGTGCAAGAATTTTAAGGGGAAAGTCCCTACGCATAATCTGTTCCAGAGAGATGCTGGACGCGCTGAATATGATAAGGGCGTAACAATTCTTCTTTTAATGTTCTCAAATCCAAAGGGATACGCCGATAGTGCGAGCTATGCCACGGCTGCTGCTTTCAGGATTTTCTTCCACCAAGTGACGTATTTCTTCTTCCTGTGTAACATTTCTTTGACCAACTCCTTCAACATGAGGAGATACGCTTCCTATATCTAGAACTCTTTGATAGATGAAAACAAATGTTCTATGATGTAGAGCTCGTCTATTTGGAAATCATTCTCGATAAATTCTTGACGCATTGCGACGTGTTTCACCATAAATGTGCAGCATTTCAAGATGCTCGGCATTAGTAAAGAGATCCATTTTGTAACTGATAAATTGATAATCCAATGTTTCAAAAACAAGTCATAAGCGTAATAAACAACAGCTGAAAGTCCGTTTCTTTATAAACAAACAGCTGATGTGCGCTTCTTTCGATCTTACAGTGTTGCCATGTTGTGTGGTCTCGTGGCTAACGATGTAGATTCAATTGAGACACATTTCGAAAGCTTATAATAATAGTCGAATTGTTTTATTTCAAGATGCATTTAAGCACGTAGAAAATATCTTTCAATCTCCTTTAAGAAATAGTTATAAAGTATTTAACTTTCGAAAAATCTTCAAATAAATACAGTTAATGTTAATCAATTTTCACTTTTTTCTTAAAAACTACCTTAAAACAGCAAAACTAAGACTTTTTGTTCTATTCATTACAGAGTGTCATCCTGTTCAAGGATGATCATAGGTCACCTTCCGCCCTGTATATTTGAATATTAATTATTAAACCCACAAAAATACTAGTTCATTTCTTTAAGAAACATGTTGCAGAATGGCCAGAAGTCGTCTTCGTTGTAGAACTCCAGCTCTTCGACTCCGCACCCTCAAAAAGAGGTAAAAGAAACTTTTTTTCAGAAGATTTTATGCACGAAAATGCATATTTAGCTAATTAGCCAATTTTTGATCCCAGGATACGCGGTTATTCTCTTGCGATGCGGTTAACATTACTATGGAAGTCCTCTCATTAATGTTAAATCATCGGTATTTAGCATAACGTGATTTACCACCAGCGCACGTTGATGACACAACATGGCTATATGCGCTATCAAAGTTGAACATAGTGGTGAAATTCCATTTTCTAACGGTGTTTGTTTCTGTGAGTTTAAACACTTTATTCCTGATATGCCTAGGGCGCTAATGACCAAGCAGTTGATCGCCCTTAAACACAAATCATCATCACCCGATACACCAGTTCTATAAATGCTAAATAGGGAATCAAAGTTTTTAGCTGTGCAGAAAAATTGTAGTTATTGTTTGCTTCATAAACAGAGGTCATGCAGTCTTTACCCTTACCACAATAACCCATCTCCGTCGTTTAACGGGTAACATTTCTGCTACTACTCGTAAGGCCAGTCTGCGAATCTTGGCTCTTGACTTTGTGCTTGCTGGGTAAGGTTTTTCCGGGATTTTCTGTTATTATGGAATGGCAACTGTTGACTCTCAGTTTTTAGAACCGCGTGCACCAGTTGATCATTATTTCGTTCACTGTTTCTGTGACTCCTAAGTGGTTATGAACAGCATTGCCTAAAATTAAAAATGCCATAAAAGTATTTGACTGTGATGAAGATTGTGGGCATGAAAATAAGTTTCTTTTTCCCCGTATATGTTTTTGTAGAGGAAAGTCTGTAGAAACTAACATGGGGACAATTCTCACGAAATTTGCGGGGCTTTAGGATTATCCCCAAAGCCTTGCACGGAGAGAGGAAGTGTCAACAAAGGTGGTACTAGCAAGAGCATTACGCTCTGAGATTTCCCAGGTCACCTTAGTGCGGTCCAGTTGAGGCAAAATGGTTTGTTTTTTTCTACAAGAGAAATCCTCCTCCTAGTTCTGTCGAAGAAAATGGAGTACTTTGTAAGGTGTTGGTCAGGGATAGGCAAACACAAAAAAGGCACTTCACATTTTAAAAGCTATGCTAGCGTAGAATCCAAATATATCAGCGGTAAAATTCTATTTTACGTAATATATAGTTTGTAAAATATTCGGTTTCTGCAATTTTGAGTTATTTCTTTGTAGGTCAGTTCATGGTTAGGGTAGAGTTGTGTCGTCGTTTAAACACAGAGCTGTATTTTAGCTTTAATACCAAATCGGGGTATAATATCGTGCGTGGTATCATTGGTAAAACTGATTGGAAGGAATATGAACATGTTTTGCTTTGGAAAATTATGTTAATTTCGTCATGCGAATAGTAGTATAGTACTTGCACTCCAAGGAAACATAAATAAATTACTTATTATTAAGAATATTAATACAACAAAAATCAAAATAACTAACGCAACAGTTTGCATGACAGTGATTTGGAGTATATTTTAATGAAAAATAACTGCACTCATTCTTGCAAAAGAAATCAAAACTAGTATTAAATTCTCTTTTACAATAGATTTTACGAAAACACAGATAGTAAAACGAACATTTTATGCCAGAATCGTGACGCTTTTGTTAAGAGCTGCAAAAGTTCCCAAGATTAATCGACCTCTTAATCTGACGACACTTTTATTTGTTTGTTGACTCTCAACTGATTGTGGTGCATCTGCATGATTATCCTTGTATCGAAGATTCCAATGTACTGAAACCAGTGTTTTAGTTCTTGCTGGATAAAGTGTGTTTCGGATTCGCCCATGAGTATCTATGGCGATTGCTGATGATAGTACATTCAGAAGTGTAGATGCCTGCGAACTTATCGGTTGTTTGCAACGCAATCTCTCTGCCATGTAGAAGTTGAGACATGTTGAACAGCAGCCCTCAAAGTGCTCAAGATCATCACTAGCCTTTAAATTCGGCTAATTTAGCCATGATTATCCCAAGGTTCTGGCCTAGCACGTTGCTTAAAGATAAAGACAAGTCCTCTGGTATTATGCACGACGGTGATCGTTGCGATAATGGTTGCGTATTATACATGGGCCATTCATTAATTAGTGGCAACATTTGAATTAACAAGAAAGAAAACATTTTTGGAACAGTCACATTGTTGCTGTGCTTAGAAATAATCTCCTCCAACATGAATAACCCGCCTCCACACTTCAGGGAGATGACGGATGCCATCCACAGCGTCTTGTACTAATCTTCGAACAGACTGCTCTACTGCTGCTGTAATTGCCTGTCTGGTTCCAAAGCGAACTCCTCTAAGTCGTAATTTCATTTTCGTGAAAAGCTCAAAATCACATTGGCTCGTATCTGGGGAGTAAGGAGGATGCTCCAGAATTTCCCAGTTCCATCTGCGAAATAAATTAACCACAGGAACAGCTATGCGAGAGCGAGTACCATCATGTAGCACACTAGGGTGAGAATTCAGGACATTTGGACGTTTACGACGCACAACTGGTCGTAAATGGTGTTCCAGAAAGTAACTGTAATATACACCATTCACGCGATTTCCCGCAGGAACTAAATGAGTGACAAAGTCATGTTCATAGTTGCTTATGATGCTGACGGTGTCCTTAAGTGGATCCTGTTCTTGCCAACACTTTCTTGGCCATGGGGAATCATTGTGTCGCCACTTATTTGATTGTCTCTTTAATTTTGGTTGGTAGCATCGAACCCAGGTTTCTTCTAAAGTTATGGTACATCGAAGGAAACGCTCGCCTTCACGAACGTCCATAGCGTTCTAAGTGCAATCTCGCTGTTTCCATTCTCTGCCACATGTCTTTCTCTTCAAGATTGTGTGGAACCCATCGAGCGCAGATTTTCCTCATCTTTAACTTCTTCTTAAGTATGTGAAGAATCGTACCAGGAGCAATTCCTACTTCCTTTGCTAGTTCAATACAGGTCCTATAACGGTGTTCTTCCAGCAGCGTTCATATACACATCATCACTTGCTTGATTGCGGTCTGCCAGCTCCACGTTCTTTATGAACACCTTCCCTACCTCTGCGAAATGCATGTGTCCACCTAGCTGCGGCACGATATGGTAAAGTCTCTCTACCACAAGCTTGCCATGCTGCATGCCATTGTCAAGTATTCTGGCCTCTTGCAATCTGAATTTTAATGAAGCATCTTTGTTCGTATTTACTAAACACTTTAGTGTACTAAAGGTAACAGTCGACAAATTAAACTCGCTACAAATATCTTATAAATAAGATCACTGTCTTCAAACCCACAGGTAACATACATCAGATGCTCTTCTTTCCCATTGTTATCAGCCTGCATCATTTACCGCTGAGCACCACATACAAACAACGTTACCACTAATTACTAAATGACGCATGTACAATGCATTTTGGTATTAAACGTATTTTTACACCTGTAGTTACGGGCGTGGCGTTTGCACCAATAAATATGCATGAAAATCTGAAGTCGCACTACTTTCAAAGGGTCCAGTGTTCGGATTAGTAACGGGAGAGCCAAGAAACTACGAACCGGATGCGCGGCGATTTTCCACTGGGCGTGTGGAAACATAACGCACTGCTGCTATAAACAAGGTCACGCTGTTGACGTGGTTTTGCTCTGCAGTGTGAAGTGCAGTATTGAGTTGACCGTGATGTGATGTAGTTCAGTTATTACGAGTTATTTATTATTTTGTCCTGTATTTAGTCACAAAGTATATTATGGCTCAGTATATGTTTTCTACTGCACAGCGGGTATTTATTTATGATTCGTGTGTGTTAACCCAGCTCGCCAAGTGAAAGTACGATTTGCTGAAAGATTTCCAGGTGGAAAAGCTCCAGGCCATACAACAGTCCATGAACTTTACAATAAATTTCGGGCCACAGGAAATGTTCAGGCTAAGAAATCTAAAAGACGGCGTACGGTTCTTACCGAAGAAACATTAGACGACATCGGTCATCGTTTGGAGAATTCCCCCCAAAATCACTTGGGCGTCTTTCACAACAAGCAGGCACTTCTTATGGCTCTGCGCGAAGAGCTACCAAATTGCTGAAATTAAAACCATATAAAATAACTGTGACACATGATCTTGAACTAGGCGAACCTGTAATTAGGAGCACATTTTGTGAGTAGAGTTTCAATAGTGTACGCAATGGCAAAATAGACCCATATTTAATATTTTTCACGGACAAGGCTTGGTTCCACCTTCATGGATGTGTCTATACACAAAATAATCTTTATTGGGCTCTGACAAACCCAATATTGTTCATGAAGTACTCTTTCATGGCGGAAAAATTGGTGTATGGTGCGCCATGAGCGGAGAAAGAGCTATAGGAACAATGTTTTTCGAGTCAACAGTTGACGCCTGTACATACGTGAATACAATTTTGCCCCCCCCCCTATGTGTAGAGAATTAACAGACAAGCTGCGTGATTTTTGCCTTTTTTCAACAAGACCCTGCAACAGCTCAAACGGCCAACATTTCGATGAGAACAATTGAAAGTGTGTTTCATTCATTCATTATCTGTTTATCCTCCTCTTATGTAGGACTTACACCCCCCAGGACTTACAAGCGGGTGCCTGGGGTCAGAGGCCCATCAAGGAGCAGATACTCATGGATCAGACAGAGCATCCAGGATGGGTGATCACCGATACCTGGTATGGGATGAAGGAAGTAGATGAAACGAAATGTTGGTGAAATGGATGAAAGGAAAGGTGATGATGGAGCAGTTGGTGGAATGAATGGCGGGGGAAACCGGAGAACCCGGAGAAAACCCGCCGAGACGCCGCTTCGTCCACCACAAATCCCACATGCAATCCCTGGGATTGAACCCGGGTCGCCTCGGTGGGAGGCGAGCGGTCTAACCACTCGGCCACGGCGCCGCCTTGAAAGTGTGTTTGAGGACAATTATTAGTAGAGATTTGTGGCCCCCTCGGTCCCCCGACCTAACCCCATGCGATTTCTATCTCTGGGGTAAGTTAAAGCATAAAGTGTACAAGACAAACCCACACACCCTGGAAGAATTAAAACAAAATATACGTCAGGAAATTGCCAGCATTTCTCAACGTGAACTACGGCGAGTGATGGATAGTTTCCTGAAGAGATGCCAAAAATATATGGACAACGACGGTGGCCAGCTTCAGCATCTCCTTTCATAAAGTTGTTAAGTAAAGCTTTTAAAATAGTTTTAAAAATGTAGTATGGTTTCATCCGCGCCTTTCTATGATAGCGGCAGACGGCAACGAGCGCCGAGGACGCGGACAGGAAAAACACCACGCAGCCGGTTCGTAATATTTTGGCACACTCCGTAGTACTGTTATGGTTATTCTTTGGGTCCATTCGTTGTAAAGAAACCCAAATATGAATTTCATTTTTCCATTGATATCCTTCAGATCACTAGGCGCAATAAATAACTAATGTCTCTGGCAAAGGTGCGTAGCCATTTAATTTACGTACTGGTGGTAATGATTTTATTTATTCAATTTCTGTATTTATCATATGACCGAGGTATGTTTATTTTGTTTTAAGCTAGTATCTCCTTCTGCCCTAACCTATTTACGATTCTCTTAGCATGAAGTTTCTTTGCACCCAATGTCCCAGATAGTTCGTTTTCCTCTTCCTGATCAGTTACAGCACTTCCTCCACCCTTTCTAAAGCCGCTGCATTAGTTATTTTGTTTATCCGTTCTCCACTAACCTCCATGTTCATATTGCAAATGCTTCCATTAGTCGTTCCTCATTTCGTCGCGGAGTCCGCGATCCGCACTTGGACAGTATCACACTCCACACATAACTTTGTGCAGTATGTGATGTTTTTCTTAGTTCTTTCTTCAAGAGCATAGAAAATACTCATTTTCCTCTTATAAGCTTATTTCGCCAATGCTATATCTACTCTTCAACCGCTTAACGGTGAGATGTCTGCAGCCCTTTCTGAAGTCAAACTGCACTTCTTCTAATTTACCTTCTGGAACATAGGATTTCGATCAACAGAATCTTACCGAGTGAGATATCGTAATAGCCAGACCTCAATGAATTTACAAAACATTATATGCTTATATGATATTAGTAATTGAAAATCTTAATGGGCTGAACATCTATAACGTAACATAAAAAAAACCAGCTGCGAAGTGTTAATCTAGTACGCTATTGGAATCGATTACCTTGAGGGTCGAAACTGCGGCCCCTTACTCCGATACGCCATCAAAATACGGACCCAGTGGAATGACGTAAAATGGGAAAGCCAAGCCATTCAATCAGTCAACCAACATGATAACGGAGAACATTTGGTGCTTTCGGGGGAATCCCATTGATTGGGTTTAAAGATTGGAGCACACTGGAGCATTATAGTGCACGAGCTATACGAACCCATCAAAGAGAAAGGAGTCGAACGCTGGGTACGTCATCGTGATAACGCCTTAGTTCACATGGCCATTGTTGCGGAAAACAAAATGCTCTGAATTGTAGTGAAATGTTATTCACTCTTGACTCCACTAAACTTTTAACCAGAGGTTGGAGGAAGAACGTTGAGCTGGCTCATAGGTTTGGAAAAAATATTGTGGCAAAATAACTGTACTGAAAAGAGAAACGCTGCCATACCAGAAGCTTATGGAGTTAATCGTAACAAATATGCATACAGTAAGAAATTGGTAGATTTGATATATCTCCGTATGGTGCTACAAAACATACAATCGAAGCAGTATACTTAACATTTTAAAACGCAACAGGTAGACGACTGACCCATTTTCTCTTAAAAAGAAAGTATAATATATTTGACGCAGCCACTACGTCCTCCAACAATGAAGCAATACCTTTGCCTCACGGCTGCTGCTTGTCTCCTCCTAGATGGTTCTTTTTTTGCCACGGCTGCTCCAGCATGAAACCTTAATTTCAGGGTCTGCGTGGGTGTGTACAGAGAAACACGAACGCCCTTAGAACGCATTTATTCACCATTTAAAATAATACTGCGGTTTGCCGATCACTTGTAAATGCATACGATGATACTTTGTCTTTATCAAGACCGAAGAATATTAACTACAGCTAAGCGTTCTGCCCTCTAGCATGTTCGCCACCATTCTTCTCCACACGACGAGAATGTCATCCCGCTCTCATCAAGCACTCAGGACAGACTGCCTTTTACCCACGCTGCACAAGAAAAGCAAGCTACTTACTTCCCCTACTCTCCCCTCAAACGCTCGTCCCAACTCGGCGTCCTGAAGCCTAGAGTGGCCTTCACATCCCGGCCAGTGCAACTGCACTCATGAATTCCAAGAGAAACTGGCTTCAGCTATTTTACCCTTTATACCTGTGGCTGATCCCTAATTAGCTAACTGTGCCTGGCTGGTCTTTCTGTCGCTTTTAACAGTCAACAATTTTCCAATGCTTCTCCATGTTATACATACACTGAAATTACATATTTTATTATTTATTTTATATCTCTATCCTCAGAATATTATGATAATTACCGACTTCATAATTTCAGCTTCATATTTCAACTTCTTTGAAGGGTTATAAAATTACTGAGCACGTTGAAGATTTTTTTAAAATATTTTGATGGATGCTGCCATAACACATTTTAAAAAATTATGACCTAAAATATATCAGCTTTATATCTCACTAATGAAAGGTATACTTTCAGTCATAATTTTGCTTCCAGGTTCTCCATTATATCATTCGTTTCGCCGCCATTGATTTCTTCTCAGAGAGAAGTTTCTTGAATTATATTAATCAAAGTGACTAAAGCACACGAATATCTACCCCTTAGATAACGTATGTGAGAAAGGGAGCGGGAGAGAGATCGAGATCGGAAACCATTCAACTGATTTTGATAATTCTTTCCCATTGAAAACCCCTGTTCTTCCTCACGAACATAAACTATAATACAATTTCTAATTTCAACTTTAATGGCTTAAATATTAAAAAGGTTTTATAATGCCTGGAAATTAGAATGCGAACACGCCGGTGTCATAACAGAACATGCTTGCGATGACGAGTCTTTTGCTATATTACCAATGGATGCTGTTCATTATCACTGTATCCTAACGAGCTTAAGGCTTTTTGCCTCATATATGCTGTCACTGTGTTGTTATTTAAAATGAAAATTGACATAAACGCGAATTTTACAGACACGACAATCTGGTTATAAATTCTAATGCTCATGTTACCTGCAATCTTAATTTTCACGATCTTCAATGCTGTTAAGTTTTGCTTCGAGGGTAGCCATTTTGTCGTTGTAGCAGAGTAACGACACCTGCATTAGATTATCTTTAGCTTCTGGTGATTTGACGTGCAGTATGGGTTGCGGAGCTGCAGATTTTTACTTTCTCTACTACGTATAGTAAGTCCGTGTGTCTGTCTGTGAACAGCATAACTCAGAAATGAACAGTCGGATAAACACCAAACTTGGTATTTAGGTTCAGTACCTTCCAGAGATGCGACACGAAAATTCTCAAGTAAATCCCCCCACCCCAGATTACCCTTTACATAGAACATTTCACGAAAATTTTAATTTTCTCAAAAACGGCTCTAACGATTTTGATTAAAATATCATATGTTAAGATATTTTCATGACAAATGAAATGTATATCTTGAATTTTCTGGGAATGTCTTCAAAAGTATTCTTCATTGTGAACGACTTTTACATAACTGATAAACCATAAGAGATAGACAAAATGTTACTACACAAAACATGTGGTTCGCGTTAAAATACACAATTTATGTCATATACTTTTTTTTTTTGTTGAGTGAACCATTTTCGAGATATTGCTTGTTATTCCCTTAAATTTTCCAATACTTATACTTTTTCTCAAATGGGAATTAGTTATTCATTTTTTTATGTCCTGTACATACAAAGAGAATGGAATGCTCCACATAGCAACCAGTTCTTAAAACATTTGACTATTGCTTAATATTCCCCTTGCTCCTACAAGAAAATCAGCTATAAGATTAACATCTCGATATTCCGATTAACATGAAGTAGATGGAGAATAAGCGTTTGTAAAAAATAGTTTGTACAAGAGTAGAGAAAGTCATGCGAGTGTAACACATCAGATTTTTTTATAAAAGTGTCGACGAATCAGAGAGATAGTACATTAAATACCGGCGCATTGAATTTTATATAAATACTACGTGTATAAGAGTAGCCTCTTCACTGTGTAATGGATTGACAGAATTTCTTTGTTGGAACTAAAGCACACAGAAATGGAATATATTTCCAAAGAATTCTGAACTTAGAGAAACAGGTGTGTTGCTGTATGCAAATTAATAATTGTTCTGAGATACGGGTTATACTACATGCGTCTACGTATGCCGAGTGAATTGTAAAAGTGAGTATCAAAATTATGTTTCTATATAGAGTGCTCCTTTGGTTCCAGCTACTGTTGATATCTAATTATTCATTTTAACAAAATGTGATACTTTGCAAACTGGATATATGACAGACGTTAGATTTAAAACGCTGCCAGTCTTTTGCCTCTATTTATTGCTTCAAATCATTTATAATTAATATAAAAGTAAATTATATTATGTGAAATTTTTGCTCAAATTATAATGTATTTTTTTAAAGCAAGTTTAATGGTTGCTAATTTGACAAATTTTAAATTTTTTAAAGATGTTAGTTTTGATACTTATAAATATTGCTATATATGTTTGTATTTTTCTTATGTCAATTTTTAAAAACAAGATAATTATTTAAAGAGAAAAAATGGCGAAAATGAGTTCTAATCCGTAACTTGCTCTTTGACGTATCTATTAAAATAAATTAAGTATAAGGCAGAAACTATTAAAATATGTGATTAACATATTATTGCAACTTTGCAGACGAAGCTAAAATAATATAGTGTTATGCCTATCACGGCTTTTTCGACGCACTGATCAAGGTCGCAAATGTCGCCTTACTGTATTCTGTGTACCTTGGTATTAGAGATCCGCGCACATTACAATAAAGTGGTTACTTGTTGCCTGGCTGTTGTAAAACTCCTAAAAGAAAAGTAAAATCGCGACTGATTTTAAGCACTACGGCAGAAAGGGCAGTTACATTGTGTCGAATTTGATAATCCAGGATCATAAATATGTTTCATTCTGTATTTGGTACAGGGGATAGTCGATTGGGTGGTTTATGAAACTGATCGATGTAGCACCGACACACTCTAAATGGGTATCAACGCGTGCGAAGCCACGGGTGAAGGCTAGTTATATATATATATATATATATATATATATATATATATAAATGAAATAGAGAAACAGATACGCCTATTGACTTGCTGTTATATCAACCGTGTTCGTGGATATACACCCCCCCCTGTTTTCGCGCTCTGTCGAGATCCGGGCTTAACTATTTGTTTGATCAAGATAACTAGATCGCTCCACATCACGTTGTTTGCCAGTCAGGGTAGAATTAAAATTCTTGGCATTAAAATAAACCGTACGTTATATAATTCTCATAAAGAGCTTTGGAGTTTAAACTTTTTGAAGTTGGGAATTTTATAGAAACAAAATAAATCTGAAAAGTTTTAATTATAGACATCTAAAACCGGGTTAGTTAAACAGCTGTAGTGTATATTTGTATTTTATTTTGGGAGATCTTTAAAGGAATATCCCTTATTCAAACAAAATGAATTTGGTTGTAACCAAGGAAAATTATGCATCTTACAAAAAAAATGACATTTTTGTATTAAAAGTTTTATAAGATCTCGTACGTCTTCTATAGTTATAGGAGTTAGCATTTGTGAATTCTCCTTCGGATTGATTTGAAATTTGTCGCCAAATTGTGGTTCACGTAACAGTTTTTTAATTTAATGGCAGTACAAATCTCTAATAAAAACTGGCCGTCTTTTAGAATACATGGGCTGACATACCTATAGATGCAGTTGAGCAGTTTAGTATAATCTCTTTGGCACTGGCAGAATATAACTCGAGCTTGATAAATGAGATGAAATACGTAAGTAGTCTTCCGTTCTTGTTTAAATACTGTGTTTGCCTGTGCATGGAGTTATAATTCCAAACTTGTATACTTATAGTACTGAAGAAATGTTGATGTCATAGTTTCTTTCGCTCTCTTTCTTTTATATATATATATATATATGTGGGTGTGTATATATCACATTAAAAATGAAAGAATGAATCAAACAAAAGTAATTTTTTCTGACCAGCTTTGCTATTTACATTTCGGTATGTTGAATATTTAAAGGAATACGTGCATCAAAAATGGATTTGCAGAATGTGCTTTATTCTATGAACCGGTTATTTGGGAACAATTTGGCAAAGGTGTTATTTCAACATCTGTTGTATTTTGAGCATTATTATAACTTACATCAGAGCAATAAAGGTAAACAACATAACCAAATGTTTGTCGTCCATTTTCCGCAATATGTACATTCCGGTAGCATTTCTTCGGTAACTCGTAAACAATTAAGCATAGTATCATGAAATTGTTTGTATACTTACTTTTGCCAATTATGTCTTAAATGATCCAATATCACCCTATGAATAATTAGCTTTAAAACACAGTGTACGACTAAAGAAGTATTGTAAGATCACAATTTCATTTTCTGCATAATACTATTTATCAGTGCATTTTAGAAAAAGCACAATGTTATAAGCATGAAGTGTATCCATAATAATAAAATGAAAATATAATAAAAATTTGAAAACAATTGAGTATTCAGGAAAATGCTGTACACTTGCATGATAAATAGCCACCAGTTTGCATATTTAAAAAGAGTACTCAAATGGAACATTGTATTGTAAAATATGCTTTTAGGATACAGAAGAATTGATTATTTTATATATCTCATATTTCACTGGCGTAATAGAGGGAACAATGAGAAAATTTGCAAACACGGAGTGCTGTAAGCAGTATGTGTCCTTTAAGGAGTTAAACATTTTTCATTTATTTTTGGGGTACACAGATCAGGTTTTATTAATTCTAATTTCCGTTTACTGTGGGAAAAGCGTAAACGAATGCGTAAAATGCATAAGATTATTCTATTTCAAACTGCTTGTCCGGAGAGGAAGGAGGAGGGACCTAAAGGAAGAGAGAGTTTGGGAGTAAAATGAGAGAGAGAAAAACTCTCCGCAGTTAACGCAATAACGCGAGCAGAGCTTCTATAGTTAACAAAACGCTACAAATTAACAAGGCGCTGTTATTTTTGTCACTGGAGTAATGAGAAAGATGGTAATCAGAATAACGTTTGCAGTAATAAATTTGTTTCTAAATCGGCTTATACCTAGTTATCAATACAAGTACAAATGCCCAATAACGTAGTTTTTCGAATTAAGTGTTTAGGAATTTGGGCCTTTAAAATTATAGCTTGTCACCTTATAATTAAAGGGTTTCAGCTAAACTCATAAGTTTATAATTTCTCCATGCTATAGCATAAATTGAATGAGCTTTAAAACGAATTATTTTTCACTTCATAAAGAATACCGCTTTTACCAGCTGGAGTAGGTGCTTAAAACTGTGACACATATTCGAAAATATTCCATTCTTAATATTGCTTCATCTTGTAGGGGAAGTCAGATCGTACAACCGTATGTACCTCAAGATAAGAAGTACGTGGACTCAGTTTAACACCTTTTCTTATTGTTGTTATTAATGTCTTCTCTAACCGTATTGGTCTGATGCTTTTAATGTATCTTCAAGTGTCTAGCACAATGCCATAGCTATTTTCGGTTCTATTCATTTGGATTCCCGTATATTCGGTTCGGTTTGGTTGCTGTGAAGGCCGTTACGTACTCTTTCTGTCAATTCATAACAGAAGTGCAGTTCTTTCATCTTGTAGTCATACGTAAACCGACACAAGGTGCCTCTTGGGATATCAGCTCCGTTGATATCTATTTATTTTCAGAAATGTGCTCATGGCAGGAACATCGCAGTAAATTCCCTGCGCAATATATTTCTATAGCAGCAAAACTAATTGCATTACCCGGAACTTCTAATCAATCAGATAAATTCAAGAAGTTGCCAAGGGTTCCTGTTTACCTCCATTGTTAATTGGAATTTATAGTCGTGCTGCACTGCCAACAGAAAGATAAGCGGCAGTCACTCCCGTGTGCTAATCTCCTAGCACCTTATTAGCACATTTTTAGAAGGCTATATGATAAATGTAACGGAAGTTTCAGCGTGTTTTAAATCTCAGATATGCTTGCAAAGATTACGAGTTACTTTACAAATTTCTTTGGAAATCTGTATAATCTACAGAGCTTACTTACTTTCTTTGTGTATTCTGAAAGAACATTATTATTGATCACATAGCCTTCTCTTGGAGCCTCCGTGGTCTAGGGGTACCATGCTAGCCTCTAGTTTGAACTCGAGGTCGTGGGTTCAAAGCCGGCGGAAGGTGACGGATTTTTTGGACATAAAACTCCTTAGCATGGCTTCCTTCGGAAGGGAAGTAAGGGTCCCACGTCGTAGATTTACGGCACGTAAGAGAACATCAAGCCTGATAAAGAGGCTTCTGAGTGAAATGTCCAATCTTTCCCGCCCAATATAGAATGGGGCGCTAAGAATCACAGCAATTAAAGAGCATTCGTAAATAAAATTCAATTTAAATTTTTTCTTGGATCTGAGATCGTACTTCACTCTAATTGCTCCTTAAGTACCTCCACATGTGACTTTCGTTTAAGTTTCAAACCAGAGCGAATTAAAACGAAATTCCTAATCTCAATGAAGAAAACGAGGAATAAAACCTGACTTTGCAGGAATTTCACATTTGAAACTGCAGATTAGAACAGCATGATGATGTCTGATGTCTTAAGAAATCTATTCATTTTCACTAGTAAGAGTTAGCTTTATAGGAGATGTGAGAAACAAGATAAGGAATGAAAAGTACAATCATACGAATACAAAATTTTTGTTGTACAATTACGCAACTCTATCTATTATCACTTATATCTTTTCTAGGAATTATCATACAAAATTTGTTTTTATTATCTATTTCGTGGTAATTATCATCAATTTTGTCAAAGGTGGTTTCAATCATAGTTTACACATAAAAGAATACAGGAGACTGATACAACAGTCCACAGTCCACTTTTCGTGTATGGTTGCCCTGATATTCCATGTTCTTTGCCTAACTTAGGGAGAAACATTAAAATGGCACTTGAAAGTGCATCTCTTAAAATATTGGAAGAAAAACAGGGAATTCTCTGAAGTGGTTAATGCTACGAAAAAGGAAAGAAAGAAAAGAAATGTATTTAGCATAAAATATATATTTTAACGAGGTCTAAATTTTGCATAAGGTAAGGTTTTGTTACGTATCTCTCATGGTTTTCGAATTATATAAATTCACTGAGAATGAAGAGGTCCTTGTAGGCATTCTCAGAAAATTCAAGATTTACATTTCATTTGTCATGTTAATATCTCAAACACACTTCTTCTTAAAAAAATCATTAGTTATTCTTGAGACAATAAACAATAACGAAGAATTTTCCATGTAAAGAATAGTTTGGGGTAGAGGAGAAATTTCATAAAATGTTTGCTTGATATCCTTAAACTGTTTCCGACTCATGAAATCTCGTTGTTCACAGACAGGTAAGTAGATAGTAGTGCAAGTAATGCACATTTAGACGTACACATGAACCAATTGCCAAAAATGCTCCATCCCCTAATTTCAGGGGCCTCAAAATTTGTTTCCGATGAAATCTCTATATCGAATTTTGGAGCAATGCAATACTTTCTCTACCAATAGTCATGTCATATGCCTGTGGTTCTGTGATAATCGAAAAAAACAAGCTTTCATTTGTACTGCAGTTTTAAAAATTCAAACACGAAATTCCACAAAATTAGATGCATAATATTTGTTTATGTAACAAGTGTATAATGTAGATAATGACACGAGTGCACCAATTTTCTTAAATGGCATACTTTAGTATATTGTAATACATGGAAAGTACCTAACAGAATGGAGGGATAGTTGATATAAACCAGACACAAGCCATTTGCTTCACATGTTCCCCTACCGAGTTCCCCAGATTCTGTTATACGCCTCGCGCATTAGTATCGCATGCTACAGGGCGTTAACGTTTGCGAAGACAAAACAAAAACAGTAATATGAAAATTATTCTGTTGATGTTCTCACTTGAAATACATTCTAGGATGGTGCATCGCTACTGATACGGCATAATGACCAAGAATTTGCCTAGCAACAACTAAACATAATCGAAATGCGGTTTACACACACACACACACACACACACACACACACACATAGCGAGTTAAACCTGTATTGTGGTTTACCATATCTACAACAGTATAACATGGATATTCTGTTTCAACATGATCCACCACCTCACTGGGGGGGGGGCTGTTTCTGATTATCTGAATGATACTGCTATAAAACTTGTTGCCTTGAAATGGACTAATTTATGCGACCTCAAAATTCTACATATTATGGTGAAAAACCTGATGTGTTACACTCACATGACTTTCTCTACTCTTGTACATACTATTTATACAAACGCTTATTCTCCATCTACTTCATGTTAATCGAGATAAACATTTGCAGAGTCTATCTTATTGCTAATTTTCTTGTAGATGTAAGGGGAATATATATTTACAAGGGTAATATAGAAATACAGTAGCCTTTAAGCACATACATATCTCTTAATAGCTGGTTGCTAGGTGCAGCACCATTCCCTTTCCCACAGATTATAACTCTTTGCATATCCAAGACAAAAAAAATCTGATGTGTTACACTCACATGACTTTCTCTACTCTTGTACAATCTATTTTTACAAACGCCTATTCTCCATATGCTTCATGTTAATCGAGATATCGAGATGTCAATCTTATTGGTAATTTTCTTGTAGATGCAAGGGAAATATGGTAGCTTTTAAGCGATAGTCAAATATTTTAACGCTGGTTGCTATGTGGCGCATTCCATTCTCTTTGCATGTCCAGGACATAAAAAATGAATAACGAATTTGAGAAAAAGTATAAGTATTGGAAAATTTAAGGAAATAACAAGCAATATCTCGAAAACGGTTCACTCAACAAAAGAAATGTATATGACATAAGTTGTGTATTTTAACGCGATCTACATTTTTTGTGTAGTAAAATTTTGTCTATCTCTTATCGTTTACCAGTTATGCAAAAGTCGTTCACAATGAAGAATACTTTTGGAGACATTCCCAGAAAATTCGAGATATACATTTCATTTCTCATGACATTATCTTAAGTTATGCTGTTCACAGACAGACACACACGGACATGTTTCAAAAAATTCTTTTTTTGGATTCAGGGAGTCTCAAAACATGTATTTCCGGTGAAATCTCGGTATCGAATTTTTGGGTGGAATACAATACTTCCCCTTCTTACTATACGTAGTAGAGAAAGTAAAAATGTGTTAATGCTGTGACACATGGATGTTCATATCTCAAAAAAGTGTTTCCGAAATCTTTGAACGACTCACACTTAAGCTGCTAGATTACACGTTGAGTAATTAATTACCTACAAACAGGAATTGTGGGCTGCCTCTGTGATACACTGGTTAGCGTTTTTGCTTCTCAACCAGAGGTGCCAGGATCGATTCCCGGCTAGGACGGAGGAATATTTTTTAATTAGAATTTTTTCCTACCCTCCGCGGAGTCTGGAAATATCAATGTGGAGTGAATATGAGTATGTTTCAGCTTAGAAATGACGGGGGTCGGGGAAGGTTAACGATTTGTTTGTCGAGTCAAAGTCCCCGAGTGTTCATAGATAGTGAAGCCCACCCTGTTCTCTTAAGAGCTAAGGTTCAAAGTCTGTAGTTTACCCCACCTACTACATTTGGAAAGATTGACAAGCTAAACCAATCAAGTTTCAGTCTTTGGCAGTCCGAGTGAAAATGAGTGGGAAGGAAAACTTCTTCCATCACCTCTCTCTATAAGGTTGGTCATCTTTGTTCATAGAAGTTATATAGGCGATGCAAATGAAACAATTTAAAAAGAAAACAAAAGAATTGTGTTGCGCGCATAACGGTGGGACTTAGTAGTCTAGTGGGAACAAAATTCCGTTCTTTTACCGTGTTCCTCTCACGAGAATGTGTCTGTAAGGAATGTGTTGACATCAACAATTCTATCGCTATCTGGGAAAGATTATGGCTCTACTTTCAATATATCAACAAGACTTAAGGATTCTTAGAAGACATAGTTGCTAACGTTGAATGGCCAGTAGCTTTTGTTTGCTTTCCTCGTCACAGATTTTAATAACGTTAGCAACTATTTCTCGAGCTTGACTATGTAGAGTTCTTCCTTTCTTTCTGGGCATTGTAAATAACTTTATAAATCCTAGAAATCACCTACACGCTGCTCCTAGTAAAACACGCTTGAATACTAACCTTGCGGGATATTTTTAATGCAGATAGTAGATCTATGTATGACACCATGAGCGGTCACGTGGTACTACCCCCTCACCCTTCCGAAGAGCAGAACACCCCGCAACGTTTTCTCGTCAGAGGCCTGCAGTAGAATATATTTACAAATTACAGAAAAATAAATAGCAGTGATTCTTGTGATTTCAACGCTTACTTTGTCTTGTCAAACGCATTTATTTTGCACGATTTTATATTTTATACTATTGAATTAATTGTAAACAATAATTTCTAACCAGTAAACTTTGACTCCGAAAAAATGGGTATGAAAATGCTTGGTATATAAATATTTTAAAAATGGATAAACTGAGAAAGAACTAGTACAAACGAGAAAACCATGTTTGTATATTTTGTTTAAACGGGCGGAAGTTTACTCTCCAAGCACTTTTGGTAATTTCGTTTTATTCCTACACGTGTGTTTTACTTCCCGCACTTGGACTGAAGCTTCAGCATCCTTCGGGTCTCAGCAACATTTAGAAGCGTCAAGGATACACGATCATGCAAAACAGATTATACACGAATTGCACACTCTTTATGTAATGCTAAGATATATAATGGGAATAAAATGTGGAACAAGTTATTAAATCTAATGTATTACATCCATTCTACTTCATGCTAATCGAGGTAAACGTTTGCGGAAGTGGTTTTATTACATATTTCGTTGCAGGTACAGGAGACTGAAGCGACAGTCATTTGAGTACATTCAGCGGGCCAAGCGCCTAATACTTTCCTGTACACAGCGCTGCAGGATTTGTTGATGCACCGCTGCAAGCGGAAGCGGGAATTTCGTAATTTTTTTTCCGGACCACTATGCTTTGATTGCTTGCGGTGAAAGGACGTGGAAATACCTTTATTGTAGAATAGGATCAAGAAATCGTTTTCGATTTGTGTTTGCAGATAGTGGAATATGTCATCGATGTTGTTTAAGAAGTAATTTCACTTAAGAATGCCAATTTTATGGTCATTGCTTATAAAGAAAACGGGGAAGGAGATAGAGTTCCTGTAAGAAACCTGAATTATTTTGAGAAAATGGTACCGAAATATTCTTTAGATGACTTTCGGAGTCGTTTTCGGATGTCACGAGGAACACCAGAGATGGTTTCAAATTATGTTTCGTGGTCTAGGGGTACCATGCTAGCCTCTAGTTTCCGAGTCACGGATTCAAACCTGGCGGAGGGCGATGGATTTTTTTCGGGCGTAAAAATCCTTAGCGTGGCTTCCTTCGGAAGAGAAGTAAAGCTGGTGGTCCCTTGTCGTAGATATAGGGCACGTAAAATAACCTCAAGCCAGATAAAGAGAGACCTGAGCAAAATTTCCGGTCTTTTACGCTCAATATAGAATGGGACGCTAATAACCATAGTGTTTAAAGAGCGTCCATAAATAAAACTTAATTTAATTTATTCTTATGTTATTACTTTCTCTACCGCGTACATAGTAGGTAGAGAAGGTATTACATTCCACCCAAAAATTCTATATCGAGATTTCACCTGAAATACATGTTTTGAAGACCCCAAATAAAAACGTTAGAAAAATACTCAGGTGTGTGAACATCATAACTCAGAAATGAAAAGTGTAAATACCAAACCTCGTATTTAAATTTTGCATCTTCCGAAGATGCAATACGAAGATTTTCAAGAAAATCCCCCAAACCCAAACTACTCTTTACATGGAAATTGTTTATTTTCTAAAAAGCAAACTCCAACGATTTTAATTGAATTAGCATATATTAAGGTTACTTGCATGGCAAAGTGTATATGCTGATTTTTGGGGGAATAGCCTGTGAAGTCCTCTTCATCCGGAAGGAATTTCGTATAATTTTGTTCAACTAGATAGGCGAAAACGTGCCACACAAAAAATGGCAGATCTCCTTAAAGCAGACAATTTATTTAAAATAACTTTTTTTTGCAGCATAAACCATTTCCGAGAATCCCGTCATTATTGGTTGAATTATTCAATACTTTGTTGTTCTTTTAAAGCCCTGTCAGCATTCATTTGTTTCTCGCATTACATGGAAAAAGTATGGACTTCTAAGACCAGCGTATAGCGACCAGTTCTTAAACATTTGACTGTCGCTGTTCCCTTTTTATCTATAACGAAATGTGTAATATAGCTATTTCGGAAAGTTTTATCTTGATTAAAATGAAGTAGATAGAAAAATAACCGTCCATTAGAATAGTTTATATATTCACTAATAAACGGCTTAACGAAGAGGTCTAGCCAACCTCATAGCCAGGCATAGGAACTCTTGAGCATTTGGCTTCAAGTTATCTATACTCAGGCAGGTAAACAAGCCTGCAAATGCCAGCAGTCTGTACGGAGGATGCGGGTTGGTTTGCTACCCGCAACTCCCTAAGTCCAATAACACTTAAATTTTATTTCCTTTCGTCCTGGCTTTAGTGGTTTGAAATTCCTATGTCTGTTCATAACACATGCTCGCGAACGCACGATCGGAACTGACTGATGGATGTTTTGCAAACATTCGGTAAATGTAAACCATGATTATATTTGCCGAACTTTTACCAACACAGTAATAAATAAGTAACCAATACCAACAAGCAGAAAATTCTCCAATGAGAAATTGGTGAAATCAGGCATTACTGTAGATACGGGAGGAGTCAGGTGAACGAAATCCAGGTGCTTCCCCATGGAGCGACTGTATATTTTGAGTTTTCTGGGAATAGACCTTGAAGTCCTCTGGAAAACGTTAAGCGATAGACAAAACGTACTACACGAGAAATGTAAATCTCTTAAAGCACCCAATTTATTTAAAATAACTTTTTTGTTTGTGGCATTGGCCATTTCTGAGATTTTCGTTATTAATGGTTCGAATTGTTCGATTCTTTTAAAGTCCTGCCAACATGCAGTTGTTTCTCGCAATTCCATTAAGCAGTATGGCATTTTATGGGCAGCGTATAGTGTCCAGTTCTTAAACATGTGAGTATTCACTGTTCCTTTTGTATATATAACGGAACGTGTAATGTAGCTATTAGATGGAATTGCAGCTATTAGCTGTAGATGGAAAAATAAGCTTTAGTAAGAATAGTTTGTATACCCACTAATAAAGATAGAGGGTAGAGAAAGTCATCTGAATGTATCACAGACTTTTTGTTTTTACATACCACTTGTATGCATATTAAAATCAAAACTTGATTACTCATGTCACACTTCGTCGTGTTATTGATTTTTATGTTTGTATTTTTATATTTATCTATTAGTGGACATTGATATTACTGCTATTATTACCGTTAATATACTATTTTCAATTTTGATTAACAAACTGTTTACATTATAGGATTGCCTAATAGAACCTATGTTACAATACAAATTCGGAAAATGTGTTTTGCCGAATAAAGGAAAAGCTTTGGGCACAGAGCGGACCATTTAAGTTGAGACTGTACAATATCTCCAAAACTAGCGCTATAGAAAGAAATGTCTTGAATAAAAGTTGCCTGATATTATGGAGATAGTAAATTTTAATTAGTCGTATTTTATTTGGAGGATGTTAAGATGGTCATTTTAGAGTGAATTTAAATTGACCCTAACTGGAGATTTCCATTTAAAACTAATTAAATTGACCATAAAATGGCCATCATAACGTCCTCGAAACAAAACATGACTAATGCATTTAATTTCCCCCATAATATCAAGCAACTTTCATTAAAGACATTTCTTTCTACAACTCTTTAATTTTGGAGATGTTGTACAGTCTCAAATTAAATGGTCCACCCTGTATAAGCGTAAGGAGATTCCGTAAGCTACTGCAGAATATTTTTCCCAATCGCAAGGGTTGAAAATGCGAAATCTTTAAATGCCAAATTACCCCTCTTAGTAGCAAAATACTCTTCTTACTAACGTAAATTGGTACTGTGGTGGATTCCAGCCAGTGGAGTATTTCCGAAGGTCGTGACGATTAGCAAACGCAGAAGGCAGCTATTTTACTTGCAATATGCACCTACTAATGAGATATTAGGGCAATGGCATGTGAATTGGTAACTCTGTATTCTTTTTACAAATTTGTAACATTCAGTTCTATTGTGCGAGTCCGTTAAGAAAACGAATGCGCTAAATGAATAATACAGGATACTGTCTTCGAAGCCAGGAATTAAAAAGACTAGATCAACACATGCATAAATAAGATAATCTCTCTTTCAGTTTTTACCAAATGTCAATTGCGACAAACATTGTTTCCGTGGGTAACACTTCTATGTGCACGGGTTTAAGCTGAGATCACCTCCCACACGTCCTCGTCGATTATCCCACGCATTCAAATTGCTCTTTCGTTACTCTTACTATGCACTTCGTAGTACAGTTCAGGATCAGAAGAAGGTTATTCCGGGGTGAGGATTTATCTGCTCGTGTTGACAGTTTGTTTACTAACGGTGCGTGTTGCTAACCGTAGCGGAATTCACTGCGCCAAACAGAATCGAGACGATGCTCGCATTTACTGCTCTATAAGTGCAGACTTATTTGGCTGACAACCCTCACTTGGCGTGCATATGTGTTCATAGCGCACTGTTTGTCGGTTATACAGGGTGAATCACCTAAAACTTGCACAGCAAATATTTCGGAAATGTAAAGTGCTATTGATGTGCAGTTTTCACAGCATTGATTGGTAATCAAGGGCTCGTACATTTAGCCTATAAACAGATTTTAATAATACTGAGAAAGTATATTTTTTTGAGGAAGCATACAATTTTTTAAATGGAACAATGCCTAGTTACATCAACAGAATAAAGTTAGGGTAAATTAGAATGTCAGTGGTGTTTGGTGCAAGATTCTAGTGCAAGTGGTTTACGAGAAATCTTATTTTGAAACTTTTACGCACCGACACTTGTACAACCTGTGGTAGCACAAACTAAAGGAAATCAAAAGGGAATTACAATACTTCTGTGGATTCTTACAGGTAAAGTGAACATGGCCCTTCAAAGGTTGTGTTCAGAATGACCACCGGCAGCTTCAATACACGCTTCCAGTCTGCTATGGAAAGACTGCTGCACATGTTCTGGCATTTCAGCGGAAATTTCAGAGCAGGCAGCAGTAATAAGTCGTTTCATATTGTCTGGTGTAGTTGGTACATCCTTGTAGACAGTATCTTTCAGCCTTCCCCACAGAAAAAAGTCTAAATGGGTCAGATCCGGTGAACGGGCCGGCCAAGGTGCAGGTCCTCTTCGTCCAATCCAACGATTTGGAAACAATCCGTTAAGACAAGCTGTAGTACTTCGTGCACTATGGGCTGGACAGCCATCATGTTGGTACCACAGGTTCCTCCTAGTCTGCAAAGGAACGTCTTCTAGCATCTGTGGCAGATGGTCTGTCAGGAGGCTGCGATACTTGTGCGAGTTCATTGTTCCTTCTATGAACAAAGGGCCTATGAGCTGATGGTTCACTATTCCACACCACACGTTTAAACTCCATAGACGCTGACGTCCCACCTGACGAAGCCAACGGGGATTGTCAACAGACCAATAGTGCATGCTTCTGCAGTTTACCTGGCCAGGATTAGTAAATGTTGCCTCATCACTAAACAAGATACATGATGAATCTGGAGTATCATGTCTTAATGCCTATGCACAAAAGTTAACACGATTCTCAAAATCGTTTCCACGCAGCTCTTGATGGAGAGAGATGTGATAGGGATGGAACATATGTCGATGGAGAATGCACAGTACACTTGCCTGACTTATGCCACTTGTGCGGGAACTAATTTGCGGATCTACTGCAACGGCAGCCAAAACATTAATTTCTGCCTCTTCTTCAGTCACTTGTTTGTTTCTGTTACGTTTTCTAGGTGTTCACAGTACCACTTTCACGTAATTGGTTGAAGAGGTTGATAAATAATTGCCGAGATGGTTGACGTCTATTGGGATACGTTTCCGCATACACCGTACAGGAACGAACTGCATTCTTCCTACACTCTCCATACACCATGAGCATGTCTGCTTTTTTCTGCATTAGTAGACCCCATCTTCCACTCACGACTTACTGCTTGAACTGTCACAAACTGACCAGAAAGCGCAATGCAATTAATGTACAGAAAACACAATGCAAACAAACATAGCAACATCGTACCTAGCAACTAAGCAGGTTGAATGGGACAAACAATTGTCGGGGTGGAAACTTTTCAAAATACGATTTCTCGTAAACCACTTGCACTAGAATCCTGCAACAAAGACCATTGACATTCTAATTCACCCTACACTTATTCCGTTGATGTAACTAGGCATTGTTCTGTTTAAAAAATTGTATGTTTGCTCAACAAATACACTTTCTCAATATTATTAAAATCTGTTTATAGGCTAAATGTACGAGTCCCTGACTACCAATCAATGCTATGAAAACTGCTTATCAATAGCACTTTCCATTTCCGAAATATTTGCGGTGCAAGTTTTAGGTGATTCACCCTGTATATAGGTTTGGTAGTATTACACTTCAACCCCAGGCGAGTGGGTCTTCAGCACGGTTTGAAAACCAGTGTCTGCTTGATATACGTAATGTAAACATCATACGTGCTTATATTACTTCACAATTCCAAACGAAAGCGTGTTAAAACATCGGTTTGAACTGTGATTCTGCGCAGAGAAGTTAAAGAGGACAATACTTGAAGACAAACCAGGTATGGCTTACAGTACACCTGAGAACTGCGACGTGCACTTGATCTTGGGAGGGAGTGGAAATTGTCATATTGATGCCGCTAGTTTGCACATGGAGCATACACGGACATTACTTTTTTGGGTTCAGAAACACCAAAACGTGAATTTCTAGGAAATCTCTGTGTCGACTTTTTGGATGGAGTACAATACTTCCTCTAGGTCTTCCAGGTTTCCCTGTAAGTTCTGTGATTGGGGATGTGCTAATGGGGTGCTTTTTTGTCGTTCATACCCGCGGATATAGACAATATTCCACCACATAAAACATGTACTAAATCGCCTCTAACTACGTGGAGGCAGACAAAGCGTTGCTAATAGCACCGTACAAAGTAAACGAGGTTTGGCCGTTTGGAGCAATGTATATGAGCGCCGACCATCTTCCCCGTGGCGGTCAGCTTTCAAAGCGGCATTTTCTGTGACTCGAATCGTTGTTCCGTTTTATGCTTCAGGCATGTGATAGTATTCAAGCCTAGCTACTAGATGACAGCATCAGCTATTTTTATACCAAAAGTGGAAGTATTACATTTCTGATTCTAAAAATGTTTAGTATAAAAATGAAAGCTTCCAAATAAAAACCTACGCGTTTCACTTGCTATACTTCACTTTTTGTTTTCCTCTTTTTAAGTCTCGTGAGTATGTCATAATTTTGGAAAAAAATGATGAAAATATTACGATACCAGCTCCTGAACGTGGTAGAAGTATTTTTATTTCCATAGTATTAAGAGAGCACCATACTGAACAAATTGGTCTATTTTTTTAAATAGTGTTCAATGCCCACTCTTACTAATTGCGGCACCACAGGCGGTGGCACTGGTGATACATGAAATGAAATGATAATTGAGAAAGGAGATTTAGGAAGGAAACGTTCTAGGCCTAAGTTTAGGGTATCTCACTGGCATTTGCCAGTTATGAGGACTGAAGTAAACCTGAAAAAAAACCTCAGTTATAGAGGACGGTCCTGGCGAGATTTGAACCACAGACCTTCCGTTCACGAGTAACTTAACGAGCCTTAACGACCTCGGCTACCAGTGTCATAAATTTGTCTATAGATTGTGCGGTACAATGCAATTTAAATTTCAAAATTGGAATTTTAAAGAGCCATAGCATCTAACAGATAGGCTTTTGAAAACTCTAGTGGCATGTTTCTGAACGTGAAGAAGTGTTTTATGCTATATTTATGTCATATCTGTAATCATGTATATACTATATGTAATTCATGTAATCGCAGCGTTTAAATATGTTCTGTATGTTAAACTACATGTATGTTACTTTAATATTTTGTTAGATATATTTTCTCATATACGACGCATACGATTTCCACTGAAACATTTTCAACTCAAGATAGCTGTTAACAAAGGCGAGGGGAAACTGTCTCCGTAACAAAAGTCTTTTATGAACTATACATGCTAGAACGACGCAAGTGACTGACACTAAGGAAATCCAAACTTATGCTGAAGCCGGCGACTCCTGGATTGCCCTAAACCATTGACTTTTAGAGGACGAATAGGAAAGCCTAAACGCCCTCCAGATTTCTTTAAACTTCGAAATCGCGCTTATAAACAACCAATCAGAAAATTCAAGAGAAAATTCCACACCCCAGACACTCCGTGTATATAAGCTGGTGTCAGAAACAAAATTCAGTCTCCTTGCGAACTCGCTTGTGGAACAAACCTGCGACACTCCGTTATAAAATTCCGCGCCAATAATTAACAATGGATTAATACAAATATAGTATTATGTGTGGGATGAAGATAACTTTCAAGTGAGCAGTCTCTGTGTGAATTCTCGCGAACTTACAAATGTTACTAAAACAGTGCAACGTTATTATTGAATTCCGCGCCGTAAAGAACAGTGAAGTAAAACAAATTATCGTGTGCACGAGGAAGCAGAATAAATATCCGTGTGACAAGGTTCGTAAAGCAGAGTCAGTGAGAAACAACAGTCACAATGCAATTACGCGTCAATCTAAATTTAACAAAGTGTAAATGCGTACGACGTAACTAACATCAAATCTTGTCAAGTGCTTATCATTTAACTTTATTTGGAAATCATTAAAATTAAATACTACAATTTAATGTTGATGAGTGTGTTCAAACATTAATTTTCTTACGCTCCACACTTTAAGATTTCCAACCTAATCTCGTGCTCAATTAATAATAAAAGAACCGACGGCAGCCGAGGACAAGAGCGGAAGAGAAAGGGGACATCGATGCAACCACAAAATAGAAGGCACGAACTCGAATTTTGCAGGTTCAATAATTAATTCAGTAAATATTAAATGTGTGTTAGTTTCGTGACATGCATGTTGAAAATCTATATATTTTTTACTTTATGGATTTAAATATGTATTTTTAAACCTTAAGTATCATACATACAGAAATTTTTCTCAAATTTCCAAATAAACTGGGTTTCAGAAAATTAAAGCTACAAGTGTCTCTTCGAAACTTTAGAGTATGTTGGCTGCATTGATATGTAAACCTATGTTTCACAAGTACTTTTACTGATTTACGGGCTTTCAATGATTTTGAATATAATAAAAGTTCAAAATTAGTTCATATTTATGATCTAATAATTTTTAAGGAGCAGTGTCTAGCTTAAATATTTTGGCAGATATAATGAAAATTGTTAGTACACTCTTTTCCTACAGTTTAGTATGCATTTATAGTCCAGCACCCTTAATTAAGACTTTACATAGTATAATCGGTATTTTTATTTCTTTTAATGATCTTTTATTCACGCCATATGCATCTTTAGAGGGGAGCAGCTAAATGCTGAGTCTTCTAATGTGCTGAATTAGGCATTCGTTCTAGGGCAGAAGCCCCCCCTCTTTTCCCTGCTAATGAGCTCTGCTGAGAATTCACGAACTGTTGCACTAGCTTAATTTCAGGTATCTCGTAACTTAATTCATTGTTCAAAGCGTTGATTATTTGGCTTGACCCTAAAAATACAGCACTCGGCCGTATTATGATCCTGGTAATGTAAAACGCCTTGATCCACGTTTCAAACCTCAAAAACTGCTGCGTAGTGCCTACTCTGCAACACTTGAAGTTCTGCAGAAATGTTCAACCAGATGGCAATGAGTTCGGAATCCGCATTCAGGGCTTTCTTTCTTATATTCCAAGGCGCTTCCAAAGAAAATGCCTCACTGAAATCTCTGAATCCTTTTATCACATTCATTTTGGCATTTACACGAAGTAACCTTTGATTCCAGGATAACTTGATAAGTCTGGGAACGTAAGTTCTACAGGACAGCGCGAAATAAGAGATGTCATGGTATTTAAGACTGTGAGCTCTCTTCTTAAGCGTATGTCATTTACTCTGCAAGGAAATCGTATATTATGGTACAAGTGTGGTAAGTGAATCATTAGAGAACGAGGAAGAGAGACCAAGTCGAGTATTTTCTACTTTCAATGTACTTAACGTGTGTATTGCACACTATGTTTTCGATGATAGTGAATAATGGAAACAGAATTTACGCGATAGCAAAATTAATTACTAACGCTGAACAATGTTGAACATTGGTTCTAGTAGCAAGGCCACCTATATTAAACTTGGTGGTGAACTGGCGTTGGGCTTATCCACGCCTGGTTGTTGACCTTAACAAAATCATGGAATGACATTAATTAAATCGTAAGTAAATATTAACAAATAAAAAGGAAATAAGGACCCAGGTAAGATTTAAATGTAAAATTCAACTATCAAATATGATTATATTCCATGTCTGCAATAATAAATATATCAAAAGTTAGAAGATTTAATGTAGTTTATGCACATTGCAGTAAAATAGGCCAAACACGCAGCTAGGTTAGGTTACCAGCATTGAATGCAAGAAATTGAGCTTTCCACCATCACAGCATGAACGAGAAGTGGATTAAAAACAAACGCTATCGCCGAAAAAGGAATTTTACTCGCATACATAAGTGAAGAGGATAAAGAGGACAATCCATTGGCATACATATACACACACACACACACACACACACACACATACACGCGCAAGCGCAACTGCACTAGTAATGTAAAAAATTAACCGAATATATGCAGAAACTTACTACAGAAGAACTAGTGGACTCAACACCACCTTCAGTAGCAAACTCGTGCCAGTGTTCTTGGCACATTTTGCAACAGTCTTGCACTCCATTTTTGTAGGTTTCTGTATAGGGCGCGTTTCCCGAAGTCCCCCGAAGCAAATCTCCGCCCTTAAAGACACATGCGCCATTTAGGCAAGGTAGAGAAGTTTCCTAAATAACCGCTATATATCGTGTGCACTTGAGGACATAATGCTATACTCTGTGCAGGCAAGACACAGAAGTTGTCTAAATAGAACGACAGCTCAGATAAAGAGTGGTTTGTTTTTTACTCTACTAGCAACTACATGCATTCGTTCATTTAAAAAAAAGCGCGATTTTCGGCCTTTTTGTATCCCATTACGTTAACAAAATCTATTATCCCAAATGGGAAATTATAAAAGATTTGGTTACCGTTTTATTACAAGTAAATATATATAATACGCTCCTTTCCCTTTAAATATGAAACGAAATAAAAAGGTTAGATGCTTTTCATGGCTTAATGCGACATTATCACACAGGTCTTCACGGCCTGAAAATTCCGGTTAAAAGAGAAAAGAATCATTTAATTTATTTGTATGTATTGTAAGTTCTCGAGAGCATTAGGTCCCTGAAAGAGAGAGAACTAATACGAATGTTCATTAAAATCCTTAGAACGCCCCTAGAGTTGTAAACCGGCAATCATTTCATGCAACGCTGACTTCACAGTCGCGCGCTCAGCTTCACCCTCCCTCTGCGAGCTGCTCTTGTTTTATTCACGGAGTTAAATTACTTTTTATCGACTGGTGTCTCCGTTAGTCTTTATCGGACCTTAGCAACGGCTTTAATACTCTTTACTTCTCGTGACAGCTAACAGACTGGCCAGTTTCAGGCACTGTTACCAACTTGGTAGAAAACATTGCTTTGTTCCTTTAAAGGATTGCTAGGTTTCGTTTCTTTTGCAGCATGATGCTTTAAGTTTGTACTTTGTTATTGATGTTCCTTACTATAATATTTAAGTGCAGAAAAGGTGTTATTCCAAAAAGCATAACCCGCCGCTGTCCTCGTGTTTTATTTTGCATTAACTGCAAATATCTTTTCTCTTACTGAGTCTCCCTTCCGCTTTCCCTCACTCCCTTCTGTCACTTCCATCTCGTCTCTCCCAGTCCGTTTTTATCTCTCTGTGCAACGTACTTGTCATGTGGAGTTTCGAAAACCGCTAATAAGATTGTTTTCTTTCTGCGGTATTTATGAAAATTAAAACATAAATCAACCATTAAATTGTACATACTTGTACGTTTTTTATACTTGTTATGCAATCGAATCTGTATCTGTCCCGTGACAGCGTGAAAATTGCAATAAACGATTTAGAATTATAATATATCTAATGGCTTATGTGCACGAATCATAGTAACAGAAAATGGAAATAACTTCTTAAATATGCTTGATATCGAAATGTAAATAAAAGGATATACAGAAATGCTGTTACAGAAGTGTGTTATGTGTAAAAATGTTTTTCGAAAAAGACTAGACAATAAGTGAGATATTTCAGTGTTATAACTTCCTATCCAATTAGAACAGGAGAAATCATTAAGATGTCACATAGTCTTGTTACTCAAGTGGTGCATAATGATGTTACATTCCAAGTTTACAACAATCGGTTCGTCCGTTATTTAGAGAAAAGACAAACAGGTATATCCAATAAAAAGAAAGTGCTAATGTGGTTTCAGGATTACGCTTTGTAGGTATATTAGCAGCTTTTTTTGTAACCCAAAATCGAATATAACCGAAACTGTACAGGTTTCGAAAAGTTATTTTCATATATTTCCATTCATCTACCATATATATCACCAATTAATGTTTAAAAAAATCTGATTTTTAACATTCGCTTGACTTCATCTACCCATTATCATTTTACTGGTACTCCTTATATTCATATACAAAGTGAACAAAGTATTTCCGCTGCTCACTTTATCTTGGTAACGCTCTAGGTGTACGTAGAAACAACATCCAGCTGTTTTTAACACAAGTAGATTTTAATTTTGTATGGGCTCATGTGAAAAACAAAGGAGAATCACTATTCATAGCTCCATACATTCTTGGAGAATTTAAACATTCGACAACGGATATTTCAGAAAGATTAGAGCTACAAAGAAAGCTATGTGACATAAGTTTTGTATTTTCTTGAGCTCTAACTTTTCTCTGCAATAAACTTTTCCCTTTACACATATAAAGTTCAGTGAGAATGAAGAGGACTAAGTCATTTTATTTGCCATGCCAGAACCCCAAACGTATGAAATTTTAATCAAACTCTTAGAGCTATTTTGGGTAGGTAGTTGAATAGTAATAACCAAACTAAGAAACGTTTTCCATGTAAAGGTTTGTTTGACACACACACACACACACACACACACACACACACACACACACACACACACACACACACTAAGGCTCACACTTTTTGGGGATCTCAAAAGTCTATATTTTCTATGAAATATAGACTTTTTTAAGCTAGAGAGAGAGTAACATTTTGGATAACTTTTTGGATTTGAACATTTTTATTTACACTACGTGACCAAAAGTATCCGGACACCTGGCTGAAAATGACGTACAAGTTCGTGGCGCCCTCCATCGGTAATGCTGGAAGTCAATATGGTGTTGGTCCACCCTTAGCCTTGATGACAGATCAGGTGCTGGAGGGTTTCTTGGGGAATGGCAGCCCATTCTTCACGGAGTGCGGAACTGATGAGAGGTATCGATGTAGGTCGGTGAGGCCTGGCACGAAGTCGGCGTTCCAAAACATCCCAAAGGTGTTCTATAGAATTCAAGTCAAGACTCTGTGCAGGCCAGTCCATTACAGGGATGTTATTGTCGTGTAACCACTCCGCCACAGTCCGTGCAGTATGAACAGTTGCTCGATCGTGTTGAAAGATGCAATCGCCATCCCCGAATTGCTCTTCAACAGTGGGAAGCAAGAAGGTGCTTAAAATATCAATGTAGGTCTGCGCTGTGATCGTGCCACGCAAAACAACAAGGGGTGCAAGCCCCCTCCAGGAAAAACACGACCACACCATAGCACCACCACCTCCGAATTTCACTGTTGGCACTACACATGCTGGCAGATGACGTTCACCGGGCATTCGCCATACCCACACCCTGCCATCGGATCGCTACATTGTGAACCGTGATTCGTCACTCCACACACCGTTTTGCCACTGTTCAATCGTGTAATGTTGGCGCTCCTTGCACCAAGCGAGGCGTCGTTTGGCATTTTCCTGCGCGATGTGTGGCTTATGAGCAGCCGCTCGATCATGGAATCCAGGTTTCTCACCTCACGCCTAACTTTCATAGTACTTGGAGTGGATCCTGATGCAGTTTGGAATTCCTGTGTGATGGTGTGAATAGATGTCTGCCTATTAGTCTTTACGACCCTCTTCAAATGTTGGCGTCTCTGTCAGTCAACAGACGAGGTCGGCCTGTACGCTTTTGTGCTGTACATGTCCCTTCACGTTTCCACTTCACTATCACAACAGTGGACCTAGGGATGTTTAGGAGTGTGGAAATCTTGCGTACAGACTTCTCACACAAGTGACCACGTTGTAAGTCCGTGAGTTCCACGGAGCGTCCCATTCTGCTGTTTCACGGTGTTTAATGACTACTGAGGTCGCGGATAATGAGTACCAGGCAGTAGGTGGCAGCACACACAATGCACCTAAGATATAAAACTTATGTTTGTGGTGGTGTTCGGATACTTTTGATCACATGTGTATTGTGATTAACATTCTTTGTTGATAAACATTCTATAAATCGTGCATAGGCTTTAGGCCTTATGAGCATAGAATTTTACAGTTACTATTTACGTTCGAGTAAGTAGCATTTGCATATCCTATAGGATTTACGCTTTTATTCTTCGAATTAAAAGTTTGCACTGTTAATGAATGAGTGTGTACTGATTTCAACTATTAATATAAATACATACCTACTATTGCATTTGTTACAATTCATACCAATACGTTTAAAATTACTTCCTTATTGTATGAATAATCAACATATGCAGTTAATTTACAAATCACTACATTAAGTTTCTTGGAGGCCCAGAAGGCTCAAACATTTTGATTATCGAGCTATTGGTCCCTGTTAATAATTTTAAATCTAACACAGCAATTCTTCCTACTGCTTGTACAACGCCATTGGGTAAAGCTCATGGTAAGCCCAAAATTTGTTCATAAAAGTTGTCTAAAATAGTACACAGCAAATTGACTTACCTCAATCATTTGGTTTCATATCCACATTGCCAGAAGAAATATCTTGTTAGAGATTTTGGCTTGCACTATTGAAGAGAAGTTAATTGAGATATCAGGTCTCATATACATGAAGAACCGAATTAATGACAGAAACGCACAGTATTTAGCGACAGTATCCTGTAAGAAGTGAGGCAAACTTACGCTTCATCGAAATCTAGTGGGTTTCTTCGGATAATTTTACTGTGAGAATTTTTACCATTGTGTAAACGTCCTGATAATACGACAATTAGGACTGTAAAGAAATACAGGCAGTTAAACGTTCCAGATTTTGTGTGATGATTTTATTGCTTGCCAAATTCAAGGTGTTACAATAAAGTTGGCTAATAATTTTGGGCTTATGCTGTTGCAGTTCGCTTGCCACTAGAACTTCAACGGTTAAATGTTGGTAATCTGCTTATCCCCTCAAGAACAGATTCTGCACTCAGAAATCTTCATCGTTTAAAGTTTCAAGAATGTTGTAATCCTCCTCGGCAAGCAAGTTTCACAAACTCAAACCTCCAGAGTCCTTATTAACAGTACCTTCCTTGCAAAGTACGCTAACCAGAGCTCAAGTTATCTCGGATTATGGCTAGAATGAAAGATGTTACATCCCAGTAAAGCGGCGTTATTTCAGATTCGTAGGCAAACCTTCTGCAATGTCATACATCTGATTTTCAACACTGGTTAGTGCTTAAAATAAACCAACTGTACAAGTCTTAACAAAGTGGGTGAGCTTTCAGGTAGCATGACAGATTTGAGCCTTGGTTGAAACATATACATAAATGTAATTTGGAGAAAAGAGGAGGTTCTGGAACACACCTATGAACAAATAGTGCTTTAGCGGTTGTTTTTTGTAGTGTGTACGAAAAGCATTGCCGTAATGTAATAAAATAGAAAACATAGCTTGAAATAAATAGATGCGGAAGCATGACATTGGATATTGTACTCTAGCGAGTAGGCTTATGAATCTTTGGGATCGGTAGAGTTGAATGCAGTGCGTTCAGGTTACCTCTCCATTGTCGGAGTTAGCATGTATGTAAGGCCGTCTAAAATTAAATTGAGTTTTAATTAACTGCCAAGGTTCTTAACATTCCATTCTATATTTGGCGTGAAAGACCGGAAATGTTGCTCAGAGGCTTCTTTATCAGGCTTGAGGTTCTTTTGCGTGCCGTAAATCTACGACACGGGACCACCGGCTTTACTTCCTTTCCGAAGGAAGCCATGCTAAGGATTTTTACGCCCGAAAAAAATTCATCGCCCTCCGCCGGGTTTGAACCCGCGACCTTGGGAACTAGGAAAGCCGTCTATCATGAATACTGTCCGATAAGGCATACTTAGGATTACAGTTACTCACAGTGCTAAATACGGTGTATAAAAACTTTTTATTTGATTAGAATTTATCTATTTCAGAATTTAGCATAGTGGGGTAAAGTTGGTGACATGGAACTCCCTTTGTGCTTGTAGAGTAGATCCTAGAACGATAGTTTGTTAAACTTCAGTCCTGACTACTTTGAATCTTTGAGATATTAGTTCTGTACGGAATTGTAGATTTTAAACCCGAAAAAGCTACGTCGAAATGATCTAAAGAAATGCAAATGTTCCAGCAAACTAAACATCTTGGTACGAGGCGACACTGAACATTTTTAGAAAATCAAACAAGAATTAGGTTTTAAAAATTTATTTGATTTTGTTTTTTAAAATATTCTCTTTTAATATCAATACAAGTTTGCATTCGATTCGATGAAACCAGCCCTTAAAGCAATGACGCCACTCTTCCTGAGGCACTTCAGAAACCAGGTTTTTATAATGTTCCATAATGCTTCATCTGATAACGAATCTTTATCTTTAATTTTTGGAAACAAAAAGAAATCACAAGGTGCTAGGTAAGGGCTGCATGGTGGAGGATCCATGATGCTGACATTTAGAACATCCAGATACGCAGTTGTTAGTTTTGCTGTTTGCGACGATGCGTTGTCGTGATGTAACATAATTTTTTTCCTTTTGGGCGTTCACGAAATGTTTCAAAAAATTTGCGGTAAACAGACATTTGTGTACCAATCTGCAGTAACGTAGTCTATATTGTAATGCTGTAGTAGTAATATGACATTTTAGATAGAAAGAAAAAAAAACTTAGCAACCATCTTCTTAGTAACACTGCGAATTCGTTGGACTTTTGTAGGCTTAGGTTCTGTTCGAAAGACCCATTGAGCCGTTTGACTTTCTAGGATCATAACAATAATCCCAAGATTCATAACCAGTAACGCTATTCCTAACCAAATTTGAAGTGCCGCCATGGAATTTTTTCAGTTTTTCTGCACCAATCAATGCGTTGTTGTTTTTGATCGGGAGTCCGTTTATGTAGAATCCATGGACAACAAAGTTTTCTCAGGTCTAACTGTTGATGTAAAATGTTTTGGTTTTGACTCATACCAATGCCCAATGTCGTCCGAATAAATTCATAAGATGTCCGTCGATCTTCTTCAAGCATTGCTCGAACAGCGGCAATATTTTCTTCAGTAACAACAGTTCTTAGGCGTCCTTCGCGAAATTCAACACTAAGAAACAACCGATCTCTCTTGAATTCACTGTACGAATTATAAATTGTTGCCTTAGACAGGGCTTCTTCACCAAATGCATTTCTAAGCGATCTTCACATTGTTAAGGCGCTAATGGCGATTTAAAATCGTAAAAGATAATAGCCCGGAAATGTTCTCTAGTCAAATTCATTTTTGGATGAACACAAAATCTTTAAATGATGATAATTAATAAACTGTTAGAGCAAATCGAACAAACTATACTGCAATCAACTCGAAAAACATTAGAAAGTAGCTGTCAAATATAAACAAAATTCAGTTGTTTTTAGAAACATAACGTTCTAATTTTTTTTTCAGTATCGTCCTTATAACACGGACTGCACGCATTAGCTTATTGACTTGTTAATGACAAACGGGGCACATCGCTGAAGTATTTTACTATTGGTTTGTTCCAATGGTGCATTCGCTGTACTTTGAGATTTGCCCAAATAAAAATTGCAAATAGAAATAGATAATCATCACTATACACAGAAAAAGTTGATCTAGTGCTATTATAAACCAACAGAATGGACACAAGAAAACTATTACACTGATTTAACTCGTGAGCGCACTAGCTTCTCATCCTTGCTTCAATATTATCCATACCAACGGGTTCCGCATTGCCATTTTGAAACATAAACTAGCTCATATGAAAAACAACTTTATATCGTCCAGTTCCCTTAACATTATAACCTCTGTGTTACGTCACAGGTCTATATCATTTAAGTATGATAGGTGCAGAGCATTTATATGCCTTTTAAAGTTTCAAAAATCAAGAGAAAAGTGCTCATTTTCTGCCCACCTGCTAGCCTCAAAAGTGAACCGTAGGATGGCAATGTTATATCCCTTATACCACAGAAATTCAGTCATGTCAGTGCGCAACAAAGTGCTCCTGTTCAAGCAGGTGCTTCGCCCTGCTATCACCTACGCCTGCCAAGTCTGGGGAATTGCTGCCAAGACCCACCTCCAACGCCTTCAAACCCTCCAAAACCGCTTCCTCCGTACCGCCGTCAATGCTGACTGGTACATCCCAAACAAAGACATCCATCGAGACCTTCAAATCCCCACCCTCACAGATTACATCCTGTCCCTATCCCAAAAGTTCTATGACTCTCTTCCTAGCAGCTTCAATGCCCTCATCCGTGGCCTCGGGGAGTAC
Organism: Deroplatys truncata; assembly: GCA_030765065.1. Taxonomy (NCBI): domain Eukaryota; kingdom Metazoa; phylum Arthropoda; class Insecta; order Mantodea; family Mantidae; genus Deroplatys; species Deroplatys truncata. The sequence continues at coordinate 243,901,786 of CM060975.1, read as the reverse complement.
GACATTGACCCCGGGGAACGCTACAAGCCCCCCAGACTTGTGCTTGGCAGGCACTAAGTCAAAACATCAAAAAAAAAAAAAAAAACCTGACATCAGTCACCACGTCATCATCACCTCAAACCCCATCTCTTCCAAACAACATAAAAAAAAATAAAAAAAATCCCTATACACAACACCTTTCCTACCCCCATTTAAAACCATCGCTAACCCACAGTCCCTTTCCCTAAATTCCTTCTTCAGCCAGTAAAGGACAGCAGTCCTGGCATGGCAACAGTCGGGAGACACCACCTAGACACAGGTGGTTTCCTCTCCCAGCGACACCCTCCTGAAGTACCTCGCAAAGTATTGGTGAGCAGTGCTAATGCCCAGCCTGGAGGGAGGTATTTAAATATTTGTCGCTAGATTGTAGTAAATATCAGCAGATAATATGGAGTTCCATAATTCCAACTTTACTTCCATTATTAATCATCTCAAACGATGCATTCCCCCCCTCCCAGTTCCGATCATTTCTACAAATTAGATGATATTACGGATTTTCAGCGTACAAACTGACGGGCGATTGCATTCCTTTTCTGTAAATTTGAACAAAATACTCGTGAAGTTGCTATTAAAGGCGTAATATCTCAAGTTTGTAACACATATTATAATCGAATAAAGATGGGAAAGTTAGAATTCGTTAACTTTTATTTTTACTTTCAGTAATAAATAAGTCAAAATGCAATATTATAACTTTTACTGTGTTGGCTTTCTGGTAATGAATGTGCGTATTGTCCGTGTAGTAATAGTACGTATCTGTACGTATAAATAAACTAGCAGAAAAAAGTAAGATAATTTTCAGTTTTAAATGAATAAATCTAAATGGGCTACCCGAATCCAAACGTATTTTTTGTTTTATATATACATATAATATAACAAGTTAATAAGCTACTTACAACATTTCGATAGGATGCATATTGCAACGGTTTTTGTTTAGGAATATATTTATTTGTAAGTAAGCCGATTACCGTTGGAAACAAAGTTCCGATCGCATTGCAAGCATAAGAGAGACAAGTTTGTGTACTGTAAACCTTTTACTTATGTTTTAACATTTATTAACACCCCAGAAAACACACTTTCTAAAAGTCACATGAAATGTAAGTTGCACAGAGAGGAGAGCGAGAGGGATTTAGCCAATGAAGGGGGATAGGAAGAGAGACAAGTGTAAGGAGAGCGCGTGAGGTAGGAACACTGAAAAAGGCAGTAAGCAACTTATTAACTTTATTAACTTTACTTATTAAAACCCTTAAAATAAAATCTTTAAACCTAGATAAAAAAACAAAAAAATTAAAGACAAAGGTAAGAAGCTTTTTCACGCTAAGTACATTAATTTGTCATACCGATACCGAGGGAGAGTCCCACGATATATATAGCACAGTAACGTGAGCAGAGCTGCAGGTTCTGCTATATTGATGATAAATTATGTTGGTTTAAGAAAGAAGAGTTCCTACATGACAAGAATATGCCTTCATAGAGCAACATGTCGAAAACATTCACGCGTATCAAAAATCGGTGGTAGAACACCTCGACAATATGAACATGATTAGCGGAGAGTAGAAACGGATGGTATATCATTATTTGTTATACTGAAATTACGTATTTTGTTCGTTGCACACATGCAGCATGTGGTTTGTGAATCAGGTTGCAGGAATTACTGTATATCCTGTACCTCATTGTTCGTGACGGCAGCTGTGGAAACAAGATAGTGTGAACCCTCAGTAATCCGTCTCTCTTCCCCACTTTATCATACTCGCACATTTCTGGCACAAGCACGCTCGTTATGTTCCCATGAAAAGCATTTCTTAGAAGTCATAACGCAGTAAATACAGTGGAAGTGAAAACAGCAGGGCGTCAGTAATTGAGTGACCTTTGCTTTCCTGCCTGCCCGCTCCTTATATTTAAGTAAACATAAGCAGAATGGTGGACTGTCTGTTTGCGGAGCTTACGTAAAAATCCGTGGCGTCCGGAACGCCATGGAAAATCTGATGACGGCATTCTGTTATCCTGTATTTTATAACTGTTTTTCAATTTCTTCTTACCAAAGCTTGTTTTTATATTTCATCGAAAATAAACATTTGTAGAAATAGTTTCATTGCACATTGCGTTGTACAACAAGGATACAGGAGGCTGAAGCAATAAATAATCAAAGCGGATCGCAATATGCTGCCTTTGAAATTTCATTCTCTTTGCATGACATCACAAGAAACAAAAGGATTTTGACCTAGTACATACAAAAATATAACATGCTAAAGTACCTACCGTTTGCATGGAAAATTATTCCAAAATTTTGATTTTATAAAAAATGGTGTAATGATTTTGGTTAAAAGATATTTACATGATAAATAAAATGTATGTCTAGAATTTTCTTGGAATAGCCTGTGATAATAGCCACTTCATTTAGAAGAAATCTTGTATAAGTGGTAAGCGACAGACATAAACCTACCTACTCCACAAAAAATGTAGATCTCTCTAAAATACACAATTTATTTAAAATAAGTTTTGTTGTGGTATGAGCCCTTTCTGAGATATCCGTTATTAAAGGTTCAAACTTTTCATTTCTTGGTCATTCTCTTATAGTCCTTGCAACATTCAGTTGTTTCTTGCAATTGCATGGAAACAGTATGGAATTTTAAGGCCACCATATAGCATCCAGTTCTTAAACCTTTGACTATTGTTGTTCTCTTTGTATCTACAATGAAATGTGAATGTAGCTATTTCTGCAAAGGTTTATTTTATGGATTAAAATGTAGTAGATAGAAAAATAAACTTGAGTAAGAATAATTTGTATACTTACTAATAAATGATAGAGGGTAGAGAAAGCCATGTGAATGTATCACAACAGACGTTTTTTATTATTCACAATTAATATACCAGTAGTGAACATTTCAGGAAAACAGTGAAAATTACATCATAAGGTATATTTTCAATACTAAAAGATGCTAAAAAGGGTTTGAACAGGAAAAGTTATTTGAAAACTCAACCATTAAGCAAATTACTCATGTTCTAGTCTTTTAAATGACATTATGCCATAAATATTCCTATAGTTCAGAAAACAAAAGCATTGCCTTTCACGTGCATCCTGCTTCACTGTTGCTTGTTTTAGTAGTAAATAATTCTATGCATTTATTTCAGAATTGCTGAATGCAAGCAACTAATGCATTTTGTATTTTACTCTCAATAAACGAGTTCGACAAATAGATTTGTGCAATCATTTAATATACCGATACAACAGAATAGCTTTCTCCTAGGACTTATCATTTATACTATTTAAAGTATACATTTATATAAATTCATAATTTATCTAAAGTGAGGGGGAGGGAACTTCAAAGTTTTGTTTACATTGCCTGATGTTCAACATATCTATTGTATATTTAAAGGGATTGTGAACCAGAAGCAAGTATATCTCAAAGTAAATGAAAACAACTAGAAACATTACTTTTAGATGCCCATGTTAGTACTTTCTCAAGTTACCAGACATTTTCATATAGGCTATCTCTTGATTTCTGCTGAATTCAGCAATATAAATAAATAAATAAATAAACACCTGAATATGATAGCTAGGAATGTAATTAGAAAAGGTTGCCACCCTTAGAACCTTAAGTTATAAAATATTCTTCATTGTTCTCTATTTTTTATTTAGTTTTGTTACATAATTATCTTCAAGCTTGCTGAAATGAGAATGGAAAATTATAAGTTTTGTGTTTTGAAAGTAAGGATAAAGTATTCCAAGAAGTGGAGTCAAAACTATTAACAACAAAGCTTGTTCAGAGCATGTCTCATTGCTCCTTGGCCCTACTGTCATTAAAATTGTCAAAGATTTCTAGATATTCCATGTGTGTGATGGCTAGGGAACAGACTTTTAGATGCTAAAGAGGTTGAAAATGTTTACTAAAAGACAAAAAACATTTTCTTTGATTTTCCATAGTAGAACAAGTTGTAAGAAAGAGTGTTTTAACAACTCTCCAGTAATGTACTAATAATATCACATTTCAATTTGTTGAAAATTCTTTGGAATTTTAGTGCACATCACGCGTCTTCTCTAAATTCTCCATGAGAAATCTCTGCCGATTGTCATGAAGCATTGCCCGGTATTGGGAGCATGATTGTTCTATGTCATGTGAAGTCACTCTTGTATTTATTTAGAAAAATTGAAGTCGGAGTCGAAACATTTAACATGGCTTACATGAGCTATTGCTCCCATCCTTGGAAGTCCGAGAGGCATGTCACTAGCACTTACACTCTCAATGTCTACTTGATGGCCTTCCTGGATTGTTTACTTTAAATAGAGGAACATCTACACAAACAAAAGATCTGTATAAATCTGAGTAACATTCACGAAATTGGGAGGTCCTGAATATGGGCTGGAGGGTCCTGTTTCACCTAAAAGCACCTGCTTCATAGTAGAACGAGAAGCCACAATGACATGTTTGTTGCTGGGTAAATGCTGTATTACTTGGGAGTTGTTGAACAGCTTTTGTAGACTTTCCACAAGCCTGGCAATATAGAATTTTTCCATATGTGCTGAATGTACCTGATAATTCTTTAGCATAGTGCTGCAACCAAAAATTTTCACTACATTTACTTTTGGCATTGCCGGACACTTCTCAACTGAAGGAACAAGAACAATAACAAATTGAAAGCGGAATCCTGTTGAGCTTACAGTGTATGATGCAATACTCTGACTTTCCTGTGCATATATATATATATATATATATATATATATATATATATATATATATATATATGTTTATAACAGAGTGCAATTGAAACAGATGCAAGTGTGCTGTTGACATTATAATCTAATATACAGGATATGGCAGAAGGTTGCACAGTTTCTCTTCTGACAAACCAAGTTCTTATGTTGTATGCTACACACTAAAATGGGAAACTAAGTACAGTAATGGAAAATATAGTTTATTGCTAAAAAACATGTAAAATATGTGCTAATAACTAAATTATGAGAAATATTTAATTACATATTTTTATTCCCAAATTATGTATTTTTATGTGAAATAAAATGTATTTGCGATAGTGACATCATATTCAACATTTATATTTGTTTCACGCCTGTTACTGAAAGGAGAAAAAACATTTATCTAACTAATAATCCATTCCCTAGTGAAGACAAATGTATGCCCATCCCTTTGAACCATGCTATGTCTTTCATTATATGACATAGTAGTGCTGCTACAGCTCTAATATCACCAAATGTTATTCTGCAAGAACTCCTTCCTTCCTTCCTTCCTTCCTTCCTTCCTTCCTTCCTTCCTTCCTTCCTTCCTTCCTTCCTTCCTTCCTTCCTTCCTTCCTTCCTTCCTTCCTTCCTTCCTTCCTTCCTTCCTTCCTTCCTTCCTTCCTTCCTTCCTTCCTTCCTTCCTTCCTTCCTTCCTTCCTTCCTTCCTTCCTTCCTTCCTTCCTTCCTTCCTTCCTTCCTTCCTTCCTTCCTTCCTTCCTTCCTTCCTTCTTCCTCCTTCCTTCCTTCCTTCCTTCCTTCCTTCCTTCTTCCTTCCTTCCTTCCTTCCTTCCTTCCTTCCTTCCTTCCTTCCTTCCTTCCTTCCTTCCTTCCTTCCTTCCTTCCTTCCTTCCTTCCTTCCTTCCTTCCTTCCTTCCTCCTTCCTTCCTTCCTTCCTTCCTTCCTTCCTTCCTTCTTCCTTCCTTCCTTCCTTCCTTCCTTCCTTCCTTCCTTCCTTCCTTCCTTCCTTCCTTCCTTCCTTCCTTCCTTCCTTCCTTCCTTCCTTCTTCCTTCCTTCCTTCCTTCCTCCTTCCTTCCTTCCTTCCTTCCTTCCTTCCTTCCTTCCTTCCTTCCTTCCTTCCTTCCTTCCTTCCTTCCTTCCTTCCTTCCTTCCTTCCTTCCTTCCTTCCTTCCTTCCTTCCTTCCTTCCTTCCTTCCTTCCTCTTCCTTCCTTCCTTCCTTCCTTCCTTCCTTCCTTCTTCCTTCCTTCCTTCCTTCCTTCCTTCCTTCCTTCCTTCCTTCCTTCCTTCCTTCCTTCCTTCCTTCCTTCCTTCCTTCCTTCCTTCCTTCCTTCCTTCCTTCCTTCCTTCCTTCCTTCCTTCCTTCCTTCCTTCCTTCCTTCCTTCCTTCCTTCCTTCCTTCCTTCCTTCCTTCCTTCCTTCCTTCCTTCCTTCCTTCCTTCCTTCCTTCCTTCCTTCCTTCCTTCCTTCCTTCCTTCCTTCCTTCCTTCCTTCCTTCCTTCCTTCCTTCCTTCCTTCCTTCCTCCTTCCTTCCTTCCTTCCTTCCTTCCTTCCTTCCTTCCTTCCTTCCTTCCTTCCTTCTTCCTTCCTTCCTTCCTTCCTTCCTTCCTTCCTTCCTTCCTTCCTTCCTTCCTTCCTTCCTTCCTTCCTTCCTTCCTTCCTTCCTTCCTTCCTTCCTTCCTTCCTTCCTTCCTTCCTTCCTTCCTTCCTTCCTTCCTTCCTTCCTTCCTTCCTTCCTTCCTTCCTTCCTTCCTTCCTTCCTTCCTTCCTTCCTTCCTTCCTTCCTTCCTTCCTTCCTTCCTTCCTTCCTTCCTTCCTTCCTTCCTTCCTTCCTTCCTTCCTTCCTTCCTTCCTTCCTTCCTTCCTTCCTTCCTTCCTTCCTTCCTTCCTTCCTTCCTTCCTTCCTTCCTTCCTTCCTTCCTTCCTTCCTTCCTTCCTTCCTTCCTTCCTTCCTTCCTTCCTTCCTTCCTTCCTTCCTTCCTTCCTTCCTTCCTTCCTTCCTTCCTTCCTTCCTTCCTTCCTTCCTTCCTTCCTTCCTTCCTTCCTTCCTCTCTGTCTCTCTGTCTATATCTATCTATCTATCTGTTTCTCTCTCTCCCTTTCCTTCCTTCCTCCCTCCCTCCCTCCCTTCCTTCTTTCCTTCTGTTAGTAATTTTATCAAAATTTGAAATATGAACATCAATCATACATTAAGATAATGAAATCCCATCAAAACAGAAAAATTCTACATAGAAATTATTTTTAGTAGTGTTTCCTGGGTAACATTAAATGGACTACAACACAGGCATGCTTCCCAAGCCAAAAAAGTTAAAACAAGAGCACTTCTTAGTGCTATTTTGGAATGCCGGTGAGAAATCTCATATTGGGAAGCCAGAGGGAAAACGATGCAGATCAATTTTATTAATCCCCAGTGCCATCGGTGAACAACAACAACAACAGTCATTTTTATATATCGCAACATGTGATAAAATAAATCCAGATATGGCATTAATCTGGATCTCGGATGAAATAATCAATTATGTGCTCAGTGTGGTCATCACTAACATAAAATGTTTCATTTCTCTTTGATTTCAAGACCAATTTCATACACACCACTTAAAGCATGGCTAAGGATGAAGAGCAATGGATGTTGAACTGATTATTGATTCCACCAAATTAGAAAGGAACTGCAGATGACACGCATAATAAGATCCTTTTCTTCTAAAAGGGGAGCAGAAAACACTCTGCGCCTTGTGCCAATGAAACCAAACAAGCGAACCCAGTCACTTCTATTATTGTTAAACGAAATCATTTCCAAAGAAAGTGCAAGTTGAAAACAAACCAACAAAAATCTTTACTGTTATATTCACATTACTTTCTCTACCCACTTGTCATTTACTTTTACATTCCTATGTACTTCATATTAACCAAGATAACGTTTGCTTAAATGATTTCATTGCACATCTGTAATACGTTCAAGGGGCATACATGAGACTGAAGCAATAGTTAAATCTTTAAACAGTGTGTCAGTATATGAGGCTTTGAAATTTCATATGCCTTGCATGACATGGGAAATAAATAAATAGTTACAGTATTTGAAAAAATATAACGTTTTAGAAACTTCAAATCAAGAGCAAGGAATGTCTTGTAAATGGTTAATGATACAAAAACATCTGATGTGATACATCATGTTTTCTTCCTCTATCGTTATTGGTGGATATATAAAGTATTCTTATTAAAGCTTATTTTTGGATCTAATCCAAATAAACCTTTGCACAAATAGCTACATTACGCATTTCATTACAGATACAAAGAGAACAGCGATAGTCAAGTGTTTAAGAACTGGATGCTATACACAGGTCTTAAAATTCCATACTGTTTCCATGCAATCGCGAGAAACAACTGAAAATCAATGGAACTTGAGAAAACAATGACAAGTATTGAACAGTTCAAACGTTTAATAACAGATGTCTAAGAAATGGCTTATGCCAAAAAAAAACAAAAAGAACAACTTATTTGTAAATAGCTTGTGTGTTTTAAACAGAACTATACTTTTTGTGTGGTATGTTTTCGTCTATTGCTTAACGTTTATTACCAGTTATACAAGATTATACAAAATTCCTTCCAAATGAAGAGGACTTCCTAGTCTATTCCTAGAAAATTCAAGATTTACATTTTATTTGTCATGTAAATATCTTTAATATATGGTATTTTAATCAAACTCATTAAGGGCAATTTTTTTAGAAAATCAAAATTTTTGAAAAAGTTCTATATAAAGGCTGGGGGGATTTTCTTGAAAATTTTCGTGTCACATCCTTGGAAGATACTGAACTCAAATACAAAGATTGGTATTTATCCAACTTTTTGAATTATGCTTTTCACAGACACACAGACATGCTTCCATGAATGCTTTATTTTGGGTGGAATGCAAGACCTACTCTACCCACTACGTACATGGTAGAGAAAGTAAAAATATATTAGACATAAATTGTGTGTTTTAATGAGGTCTACATTTTTACTTTCTTTCCTAGATGCAGTAAGTAGGAGAAGTACTGTATTTAATCCAAAAGTTCTATACCAGGATTTCAACAGAAATACATGTTTTGAGGCCCCCTGAATAAATTAAATAAAAGCTGTTTTAGAAAAAGGTCTGCATGTGTGTGCATGCGTGCGAGAGAGAGAGAGAGAGAGGGGGGGGGAAACAGCTGTATCTTGAATTTTCTGTGAATAGCCTCTGAAGTCCACTTCAGTTGGAAGAAATTCTGTATAATCTTGTACAACTCTAAACATTAAGTGATAGACAAAAATGTACTATACAAAAAATGTAGATCTCTTTAAAACACGCAATTTATTTCAAATATGTTTTTTTGCGGCATAAGCGATATCTGAGATATCCATTATTACAGGTTTGAATTGTTCATTACTTGGTCATTCTTTAAAGTCCTTTCACCACTCAGTTGTTTCTTGTGATTGCATGGAAACAGTATGGAATTTAAGGTCAACATGTAGCGTCCAGTTCTTAAACATTTGACTATTGCTGTTTCCTTTGAATCTGTAAAGAAAAGTGTAATGTAGCTATTTCTGCAAAGGTTTATTTGGATTAAAATTTAGTAGATAGAAAAATAAGATTTAGTAAAAATAGTTTATATACCCACTAATAAATGATAGAGGCTAGAGAAAGTCATGTGAATGTATCACATCAGATTTACCAGCTACAGAATGAAGAGGCCTCTACAGGGGCATTAGCAGAAAATTCAAGACATACATTTTATTAATCCAGAATATCATAACCATATGGTATTTTAATCACAATTATTATTAGAGCCTGTTTTTAAAAAATAAAAAACAAGAAAAGTTTTCTATTTAAAGAATAGTATGCAGTGGAGGTATTTTCTTGAAAATCTTAGTGTCAAGTCTTTGGAAAATATTGAACTTAAATACCAGATTTGGTAGTGAACCCATGTCATGTTAGCTGTCGGGCAGTAGAGGAATAATTAGGAATCAATGGAGGCCTGCTTGACACTATCGATTATTTTGTAGTGCAAGATGGTGTTAAATAGGATACAAACACCACACTAAATGATTTTTCTTATTTTGGAAACAATCCAATTGAAAAGCTGAGGCATTCATTAAGGAATTTAGTGAACTGAAAGTATGAAAGGCATGGAATGGATTCTCACCCCTTTTTTATAATTTCAAATTAATGTAATGTTTTAAAAGAGATGACAGTCTTTACAAATAACCAGGATGTCCTTAGTTGTAGCTGGTTTTATTAAACATCTTAAAACTGAGAGAAATCCACCTGTATGGTATAGGAGAAGCATGTCTGTGCCACATTTAAGAGTTCCTGAGTTCGAATCTCAGTTGGTGTGGGCTACCTGGATAAAATTTTATCAATAGTTTTGCCTTATCCTCATAAGAGGGAAGTTAGGTAACTCTTTGAGTTCTGCAGACATCAGGTTCATTTGAGTGTGATTTCACCCATTTAATTATTCAGCATCTGATATCACTTTCCAGGTTAAGGAAACTTAAAAAAATATAAGTAATTTTTAAGTTTGTTAATTGCTAGGAAAACTTTGTTTTATAAAAATAGCTTATTAGATAAAGCTGAAAAACAACTACTGAACATATGTTTTCAGTGAAGCAATGCATATAACAGCAAAATAAAAAATATATTTAATCATTCATTCTGTTAATCAGTTGTGCAAATTAAAATTGTTTCAAATTCATACATATCAAAATACAAAAATTTCAGAAAATGTAAACTCATTTAATCTGGGAAATCAAGTTACTAATATCTTTATTGTGGAAGATATAAGCTATTGGGTATATTCATAACCGTTATACACACACTTATATTAACATTCATGCAGATTTATATTTTCATTATTCCTTCTGATTATTACACATGTGGCACAAGTACTTTCAGTGATGGTTAGTAAAGAGGTAGTATAAAAAGCCCATATATTTTATAGTGTTCATCATTACAAACTCAGAATGTGAGCTAGAATTTTGGTGCTCATTAGGCAGTTTTCATTATCATCTTTGTAATCTTGTTTGATAAAACATATCTGTATGTTGTTAAAAAAACTTAAAAAAAGTATTTTTTTCGTTTTTAGTCATATTTTATATTATTAATACATTCAGCCCAGATTGGCCACATAAGCTAGTCAGTCATCACCAAAGGCCAAAGGCTGCCTTTGGAAGAGCACAACATCCTTGATAATGTTTCATAATGTTAAAATAAGAGAAAAAAGGTTTAGCATCCATATTATGTCTAAATATAGTGAACTGTTAGTTCATTAAACTGATGTAGTTTTAAGTAGAGTATCCCCAATCGACTACCATCATTTTATGACTTTTGTCATGTGTTGCAATACATGGCTAGATATTAAATTAGGTAAGCTCATTTTGGATATATAAATGCATGAATAACTTCTGGTATTATGGATTATAATCTATCCTGATTATAACAAACAAGAGGTTCAAATCCATTGTCGAAAATGAAATTTTTTGACCAAGAGCAGACATTTATGCTCAGCAAAATAATACAAGTATTCATTATAATAGTGCAGTAACTTTTTTATAAATGAACTCTAGATAGCAAAACCACATTAAAATATCAGTATTTAAGAATCTGTACTGTTTTGTTGTATAAATGAAGTCCTGGAAAAGTGATAATGCATGATTATTCCATTTTACTATTTACGTAGTTTCCATATTATTTTACATCAGATTCCTTTGTTATGATTCATGAGAGTAATTTCAATAATCAATATTATTCTACCCTTGTATTCATTATTCATATTTTTTTTATAATTAATTGTCCCAATTTACTTACTTAATTTTTATTTACTAATGTGAAGTTGTTATCGTGGTATTCTGTATTTGATTTTTTTGAGGTATAAAATGTTATCTTACATGTAGTTATCTATATGTATGAATTCATAAAATCTTTTATTCACATTGTTTCATAATTAATTATTTGCATCAGTTTATATTTACTTATATGTAGCTAATTTTATGTCACTGAAATGTTTTGTAAATAATGGTGGCTTATACTGTGGGTCCTCTGTACATATTTATGACTGGCTGGCTTACCTGACATTGCACGGTTAGCTTTTTAAACTTGAATAGCAAATTAATTTCATTTACCTCCCACACTGTATATGAAATTGTTGTACAATGATCTAGATGAGGTTTAAGCTTAATCCTCCCCTTATATTGCCATTGAGTACAGCCCTGGCTATTCTTAAAAATGGATGAAAAATCCCCTGATATTCGTGCAAAAGGATGTGAAACATTGGCTGAACGTCTTACTTCCTTAACCTTCCCCAACAGTTCTGGAAATACTACATAGGGTATAAGCACACTCTGATGTTGGAACAATCATTGGTCAGAATGGTCGAGTAATTTTCTAAATAATTACAGTAGGTGAAATTTTAAACCTTTGTACCTTGTCTTTGGTTCCATGATAACATAAAAGCTGGAGAATATGAAGATTACAACTCCAGACCACCAAGTTAATCCCTTTGGAAAAGACACATAGTTGACCATTTAGAAAAATAATTATCTTAGTTGTTAATTTTAAAATATTGGTTTCACTGATTTCTAATGTTAGCAGTTTTCTCTCTTTATAGTTACTTAGCGTGCCTTATTAACGAACTTCACTACAACATAAGTACAAAGCAAATAACCAAAACTTTCTTACCTGAAGATTATTAGAAGGCTTTATCCTCCAGAAATTTCAGTGCATTCATCTATAGAATTAGGATGAAGGTTATTCAGAGGTTTTGACATTGTTTTATTACACACACATTCGCAGTATTTGATAAATGTCAATTAAACAAATAAATATAACATGCAGTTTTTACTGTTATAAACAGCATTGACAACAAATTCTCTCAATTAGTAGTCATTTAAAAACAAACACATAACATTGTTTAATGTCATTTTAAGATACTGGTACTATGACACCTGTTTCTAGTAATGTGAACCATGCCAAATTACTAGAAATATGATGGATAAGAGTTAATTCTATTGATCAACAAATATTCAAACAAATTGGATAGAACTTGGTTATTTGTGAATTATGAGTGAAGAATAAAGCCTAGATAATGCAGTAAGTAGTAATTTATTCATAATTAAATACCATCAAGAAATTATCATCATGATTATAGCTTCTTTTTTCCTACTGACAAGTGATGCCAACTGCTCGTGTTTTCATACATTTGCACTAGAATTGAAATCAAAATTCCATTTGCCATACTCAGTACAATGCACATTCATATGCAGAATTCTGTATGAATTGAGATCACTTTGGATTTCCTTCAAGAACCATGGTAGATTTAAAACTGTTATTTTGACCATCTTGAATTTATGTATGCTACCATGTCCAAAGATTTCTTGGACAAGTTGACTTAAATTTGCTATTAAGCTTATTATTCACACAGAAATAGAGTGCAGCAGCTGATGAATCACATACACTTCTGCAAATCAATAAAAAAAAAAAATTCAAGTTCGAGAGCAAATGACACTCTAGACAATACTATATGTTGTTCATGCAGCTTTGGTACCATGCATGTTTGCATGCAAAAAGTTTTATATAGAACTCACTTTAATATTACTCTTCCCAGTTTTGTTATTGTATTAGCATTGTGCCAATATCTGTTCTAGCTAATGTGAGCCATATGCCACCTGCTCAGTGGAATTAAAGATATGTCTTGCTTTCCATGTACATATGCATTCATTTGTTCAATAAAACTGACTTCCAGGGCCACACATAAGCAGGGGGCTGGTGGGACATTTACTCTGGGGGTCCCGGAAGACCTATGGATGGAACAGTATATCAGAAGACTAAATTTCTTAATTTTTCCTGAAATATACCTATTTATCCTCCTACTCATATGCCACTACATTTCCACTGTTTTACAAATAATGCAGGACTTGAAATCATAGAAAAATTGAGTCAAAGTTGAAACACTTAACATCACTTACATGTTTTTCGTCTTGATTGATTTCGAGAGCTACTTGCTCTCATCCTCAGAAGTGGCCAACTGCTTCCTTGTGGTGTTGTCCGGTGTGTGTTTGTATGTTGTGACATCTGGTGGTGGAGTGATGAATTTCCATGGTGGTATTGGTGATGGCAAATCAAAAATCATTGCAGTGTTATGTTTTGTCATTAATATCTTTTCCCAAGTATCCCACTCTGTTGCATATTTTGCAGGTTTTAGGAGAGTTGCATTTGGTGTGATGTGATTTGTCATCCAAAAGTGGTGTGCAACTGGAGATTTATTCATTTGTTTGTTTTGATATGTCTCGTGTGCTGTTTTAATCTGGTCTCTAAATTTCTTTCTGTTTTACCTATGCAGATTTGGTCACATTCTGGACAATTAATTTGATAGATTCCTGCTTTTTTTTCTGAGGTATTTGGTCCTTTGATTTGTTGCAGAGTAATTTCTCCTTTAAGTTTGTTATGTAGAGCTAGACAAGATGATGTGGAATTTGTAGCAAGTGCTTGAGTGGAAAGTGAACTTTTTGGAAATAATTTTGTTTTTTGTTGGGTGAGCTTTGTGGTGTCCTTAATGTTTTTCAGTTTCTTAAATGGTGCTATCTGTTTGTTGATGATTTGTATGATAAAGACATTGTTTATAGCTATGTTAACTATGTATTTGTATTCTGTTTCTGCTAATGATGTGTAAACCAATCTATGGGTCAAATTGTTTAAGACTGCATGCTTGTGTGGGACCAGATTCAGATTTATTCACCATTGGTAATAATTTTACAAGGCTTCATCATATGAGAATAAACTGCATAAATTACAATCAAAACACTTTGTTTTAAGTACTACTATCTATATGTACAATTCTGCAAATACTCCAATGTCAATCACTATTTACACTTTCTATTTTACATACCTCTACTATATAAGAGGTTCTATACATACAGTTTTATCAAAAACTTGTGTGTCAACCACTATTAACATTTGCCATTTTATATTCTTCAAATAAGTAAAATATATTTTTCAAAAGATAGGATTTAATTTCTCTTATTTTGGTTGTTTCCTTTTCTATTTCTTTAATTCAGTGAGGTAAATGATAGTATAACTCTTTTGCATTACTTTCAATATATTTAGTTTCTAGGAATCCTCTTAATCTGTGTCTAAAGTAGTTTTTCTTTGTTCGAGTGTTATGTTTATGCATATCTGTATTTTTATCTTGTTTATGGGTTTTTACAACATATTTAAGACATTTCTATATATAAAGACAAGGTAGTGGGAGTATATTGAGTTGTTTAAATGCAATTTTGCAATTATTTCTTTTTTGTATTTTTTAACAATTCTTAATGCTCTTTTCTGTAGCCTAAATATTTTTAATGGGTGTTTTTTCTTTGCTGATCCCCATAAGATAATCCCATAACTCAGATGTCAGTGTATAAAGGTGTAATATACTTGGTTCAAATTGTTCAATACTTGTCGTTCTTTTGAAGTCCCGCCTATTTTCAGTTGTTCTCGCGATTGCTGGAAACAGTATGGAATTTTAAGCTAGCACATAGCAACCAGTTCTTAAACATTTGACTATCACTGTTCTCATTGTATTTATAATGAAATGTGTAATAAACTATTTTTGCAAAGATTTATTTGGATTAAATGTTGTAGATAGAAAAATAAGTTTTGGTAAGAATAGTTTGTATACGTGTTAATAAAGATAGAGGGCAGAGAAAATCAGAGAATGTGTCACATCAGATTTTTTCAATTGGTGTAGGAGTTCTTCTATTGGGATACTTAGGAAAGGGGCAGTGATGTCAAATAATACTAGTTTATCTTCCAGTTTCAGTTTTATATATTCTATTTTCCTAATTAAGTCTTGAGAGTTCCTGATGTTTAGGCTGTTGTATTTAGGTAGTGAAGTGAATTTCTATGTAACCATTTTGCCAAATTATATGTGAGAGAATCAATATTGTTTGTTATGGGTCTCGTTTTATTGCCTGGCTTATGGATTTTTGGGAGTGCATACAATCTTGGTAATGTGGTATGATTCGGTTTGATTATGTATTTTTTTTTTTTCTGTTAAGGTTTTAGCTTTATTCAACTTTATTCCATATAGTTAACACAGCTATAAACAATGGCTTTACGAAACAAATCATCAACAAAATATGGCACAATTCAAGAAACAGAAACACATTAAAGATACCACAAAGCTCACCCAACAAAAAAACAAAATGATGTTCAAAAAGTTCACTTTCCACTCGAGCACATACTACAAATTTCACATCATCTTCAAAAACCAGCATCTGTCTAGCTCCACAAAACAAATTCAGTCTTGAGAAATTACTCTGCAATAAAACTAAGGACCAAATAACTCGGAACAAAAAAATAGGAATTTATCAAATTAATTGCCCAGAATATGGCCAAATCTATATAGGTAAAATGAAAAGAAATTTAGAGACCAGATTAAAAGAGCACATGAAATACATCAAGTACAAGCAGACGGATAAATCTGCAGTTGCACACCTATTTTTGAATGACAAATCATATCACACCAAAAATAACTCCTAAACATGCAAAGTATGCAAAGAGTTGGATACTTGAGAAAAGATATTAATCACAAAACATAAACACTGTACAACGAATTTTGAATTGCCACCACCAACTCCATTCATCACTCCACCACCAGATATCACCACACACAAACTCACATTGGACAACACCACGAGGAATCAGTCGGCCACTTCTGAGGATGAGAGCAAGTAGCTCTCAAAATTGGTAAGACGAAAAACATTAAGTGATGTTATGTGTTTCAACTCTGACTCAATTTTTCTATAATTTCAAATTCACATCATATGTTATAGAAGTGCAGAACTTTCTTACAGTCTGGACCTGCTGCCATGGTTTGTCAAATCATGTATTGTCACTGGGCCCTGAATGTATGTGAATAACCCAATTACCCATAATATACTCTCATTTTGTTGTTATTTTTCTAGTAATTTAAACAAACTTTAACAACTTGTTTATTTATTTATTGTTGCCTTGAGTGTGATGATATTGTCATGAAATCATTCCTGATAAAGCAAACTATTTAAGAATAGAAAACGTATCTGAGATAATTATTTATATAATTCCCTTTGAGTAGGGAATAAATGTGTTCACAAAACACACAAGTATATGAAGAATTCACTAACATTCATGCTGTTCCTCAGTCCCTTTATTACTTAAATGAGGATTCTTATAAATAAAATTTAATTGTTTATGAAAGCTTTTATTAGTTGAAAGAGGAGTCAATAACCCCCTGGCTGACTTTGTTTCAGTAGTCGGCATTTCAGCTTCTCAATCCAGAAGTCCTGCGTTCAATTCTTGGCTGAGGCAGGAAGATTTTTCTTTGGTTAGAATCATTGCTTACCATCGGCAGAATCTGGAAGTGAATCTTTAACAAAAATGAAAAAAAAATCAATATTTAAAACTTAAAGTAAACAAGTTATGAACACCATCAAAACAATGACCAAAAGTTAAAGGGAGCTATACAAATGAAGCAAAAAGAAATAGACAATGTTTAATAATGTGCTCTCTTTATTTGCAGATAACCTGAAACCAAAAAAGCCCATTGATCTGGCAACTCTGAAAGGCAAAGAAACAGAGTTGATTGATGAGGACACTACAGCAGTGGAAGATAGTGATGATGATGCAGATGATGAAGATCTGGATGCTGAAGAAGCTGAAGGGGATGATACTGATGAGGAGCTGGGTGTTGGAGGTGAAGATGACGATGAGGAAGATGATTATGATGACGATGGCGATGATGTAACAAGCAGCAGTTCTAGTACTGTCACTGCTAATCTTCTGCCTACACCATCACCAACACCTGCTCCTGCTCGGCATCAGCCTGCCTCATCTGTTCCTGCTGCCATCGCAGTTCCTACTCCTGATCCTTACTTCACACATTTTGACCCACGTCTTGAGCACCAGGCATACAAGGATGCACAGCAGCGACTGGAAGAAATGCACCGTGAGAAGGTTACAAAGGTAACACTTAGTTTCATTTTTCATGTGAAACTTAGTATGGAAACAACCATATTCATTACAAAGGTAGAATCAGACAATTGAAAAATTCAGTGCCATAGCTGGTATTTGAAACACACATCTGCCTGTCTCCATTCAGGTTCAAATCTTTCCAACCCTGTCCAACACACGGCTTGTGTGAAAGAACAATTACTTCCAATCATATTCATTGTTTCAAAACTGCTCCTCTACATAAATTATGTACAATATTCATAAAAAGAAAAATCATGTAGCACATATCAGACTCTAAATTAAGTTTCAAGTAGTATAACATTTATTCTAAAAAAATATGTCATTCATTGCCAAGTAGTTATTCTACTAAAAAGTTTCTGGGAATTGCTGCATCAATTGTGAAAATATTATATGTAATGTTATAACATTTAACTTGGCAATATTTTAACAATTATAATTGATTGGTGATTCCCAAAACAACTTTTTAGCAACATGAATACTGTCCATGGAAGTCTTAGAAATCATTTAGTTCAGACACTCCTTTTATGCAAGCCATGTGGAGGAAAAGTTTGTAAAGTAAACTCAAATTTGAAAAAAAAAACTCTGCATGTCACAGCTGGGATTTGCTGCAAATTTTTGTTGTTGAATGATAGCATTCTTACCTGCTGACTTACCATGGCTACCTTTCAACAGAATCTTTATCCCGCAGAAACCTATAACAACAACAGAATTATACTCTCTAAGGTGTCTCAAAATGTTACAAATACTTTATGAACTGGGCTCTACCACTACATAGCAGTTAGTCCTATATTGAAATATTTGCTTTGCACCAGTCATATAAAGAGCAAAGGCTATAGCAGCATTCAAATTGCAGATTTTTGGCATCCGTGCTAACACTCTATACCTCAGAGACTCTAAGGTGCCAACAAGGTACTTTCTGCCCCCCTAACTTACAAAACCAGGATATCATCCCCTCAATTTTACTGAAACGGCCCGGCCCCCAATTTCAAGACATCTCTCTTTAAGCAAACAAAAAAAGAAAAATTGTTTAAATAGACCAAAGAGAGTAGTAAAGGATTTCAATTGTAGAGTTCAACTGTTAAACAAATGATGATGCAACCTAGGTCTCAGTTAACAATGAATCAGAATGTGAGAACACAATTAATGAATTTTTCTTGTGCTGATGCATCCATAGCTTCATGAACTATTATAGAAAAATATTTTGCAACTTTGACATCTCCAATTAGTTTTCAAAGTAAGGTCTAGCACAAAATGCAATTCATTTTGTATGACGTGGGAAATCCACTTATAGGAATCATATTGCATGCATTTTTTCAAGTTTGTGACTATGTTCACACCTAAGAAACAGTAAGTTTTTACAATTACTTTTGTCATTTGCATGGCCACAGATTGAATTTTTTTGTATTTGCCTAAATGCTATTGCCTTCATCCACTGTTATCATAAAGAAGCTATGAACTTAGATCTTCATTCAATGACAGAAAAGTTTATAAGCAGAAATGAACATATCCCCATTCTTACTGCATATGACACCACAGGTAGTGGACACTGATGTTACATGAAATGAAATGATAATTGGAAAAAGAAATTTTGGAAGGAAACATTCCAGGCATAAGTTTAGTGTACCTCCCTGGCATTTGCCAGTTATGAGGACTGAGGAAAACCTACCAAAAACCTCAGTTAAGGAGGGCAGTCCTGGCTGGATTTTAATCACGCCATTCACGAGTCCATGTCTTAATGACCTTGGCTACCCATGTCAGTAGGAATGAATTGAATTGAGTTTTATCTATGGACGATCTTTAACTTCAGTGGTCCTTAGTGTCCCATTCTATCCTATTAGGTGTGAAAGACCAGTAATTTTGCTCAGAGGCTTCTTTATCAGGCTTGAGGTTCTTTTACGTGCCATAAATCTACAACATGGGACCAAAGGAAGCCATGCTAAGGATTTTTTCGCCTGACAAAATCCATCGCCCTATGCCAGGTTTGAACCCATGACCTCAGGAGCTAGAGATTAACATGGTAACCACTACACCATGTTGGACGAATTAATAGGTGGAAAACAGTAAGGTAGAACTAACAAACCTAATATTATTTTTCTTCACAATTTAAACTAATGAACCATTCATTTAATTTTCAGACAATTGAAAGCATCTGTACTATATTTTGATTAAATACCATTTACTTTAGTAATTGCACTAAATATTTTATTAATACCCGACTTTATTGCACAATCCTGAGCCCCCCCCCCAATGTATAACAAGTCAGCATTTTTTATTAAAGTTATTCTAACAATGAGAGATTTATGCTTTAAATCATAGCTTAAATTCCATGATTACTTTCTGACACAGGCTTTTAATTTAACAAATTTACAGACAATATACATTTAGCTAAAATGATTGTATAATTTTGCCAGTTTTTTAATGTAGTTGAATTGAATGCAATGCTTGTATTGGAAACTACATTCTCTGCAATGTTTATTTCACATTCCACCAACTGTATGACTTGATGTCATGACTTGGTCATTCTAATCTGAATACTTTTTGTGTGATTTGAGATTACATGCCAACAAGCCTGCTAGCTCTGCTGAATGTTGACATGGCTCCTACTGACCTGTGAATGTGTGGCAAAACAGACAGAGCTTGTTTATCACCAATCTAATTGAAACAAGTAATGCTGCATAAAATGCATATACACATGGGCATTTCATTGTGTAAATAATAAGATCCAAAATCAGATCCATATATATATATTATGGGGGATCCTCCAAACAAAACACGACTAATGGCATTTACCTTCTCCCATAATATCAAGCAACTTTTATTAAAGATATTTCTTTCTATAACATAGTTTTGGAAATACTGTACAGTCTCAACTTAAATGATCCACCCTGTATATATAAAAAGCATTAACAGAAAACTTTCAGAGGACAGGCAATACATCCCAGAGCACACATTATCTCATGAGGTAAAAAGCCAAATGAATTTCAGCTGTTAACCATGAATGAAGACGGTTCCAACAGATTTAATTGTCTAACAGTGAAAGGATTAAACAACACCAACTGTACATTCAGGCTTTAAATTACTGGCCATCACTTATTAAACATCCTGTATTCATTAATGTAGGCTAGGATAGCTTAAATGATAAAGTACATATATTTTCTTCTGGAAGCATCCCAAGTTAGCATGCAACCAAAAAGCATTATAAAATTGACAGACAAAGAATTATTGAATGTTTGTACCATGTTTCTCTCATGAGATATGTTTAGTTATTATTTGAATTTAACTTGCAGGTTATGAAGGATTGGTCTGACCTTGAGGAGCGCTACCAGGATATGAGAACTAATGACCCAAAAGGAGCCGATGAATTTAAGAAGCGCATGACACAGCGATTCCAGAAAACTGTTCAAGCCCTTGAGGAGGAAGGTGATGCTGAGAAACACCAGCTTGTTGCAATGCACCAGCAGCGAGTTATGGCACATATTAATGAACGCAAGAAGGAGGCTATGGGCTGCTACACTCAGGCTCTTAATGACAACCCTCCCAATGTAAGTTCAAACTAGTTCCAAAAGGAAGTGCTGAGTGCCTTGGTAAGCATAAAACACTAAGAGATTTCCAAACCTAGAATACAACTGCCAATTTACTTCCATAGCTATGCTGGCTTGTTCTTACAATGAGACTTTACCAGACCATTGTTTTAGAGTACATTAAGTGGGGTAGGTACATCAGAAACTGAAGCACATGTTCAGGCATCTCCTTCACAGGAATTGTTTCTGTAACTGTGCAATCTGAAGATTATATAATCTTTTAAGAAAACATCACATCTTTTTCAAGAAAGGGCATTCTACAGCTGCACCTCTTGTAACATATATTTCCTTTCCCTAACCAGCATTGGTTGCTAATCATTGCACCATTTTGTGCACCAAAATATTCTTTTCAATCTAAATCAATGTACTTAATTGAATTTAATCCAACCTTTTAATGATAATAGTCTCACCCCTTTAGTAAAAGTTAGTGGTATAAGAAGATAAAACCAGGGTGCTAAAGATGGTGCATAAAGAAGCTTCATAAAGCTTAAGAAGTGATAGTTTTTCATTAATCCAAAAGCAGAGTGATACAGAAAACTTTTATTCTAGAGCATTTCTGCAAACATTCCACATGTCCAATGGATTAATGTTTCAAATCTAGTAAGTTCAACTCAAAGATTGATAGTTCAAATATCACACTCTGAAAACCCTTTTTCAGTTTATTAAATTTTCACACTTTTATTACCTGAGCTAAAGAGTTAGTGCAGATGCTAATTAATATTATGTTATGATTAATTTAGTTGCTGCAGGATAATTTTTCCGTATTTAATGTTAACTTATTCACAAGTGCACCCAGTGGCGGCTTGTGATTATAATTTTGATTCAGATAGCCCTGAGAATGTGAAATAGCATTTACTGCATAATAGTTATGACTATGAATAAATTGATACAACTGCAGTCACTCCCAACAACAGCAACACAGTAGTGATGATGATGATGATGATGATGATGATGATAATTCATAACTTGTCTGATGAAAAGGTTGTTTTTGTAGATGTTTGTTGTTGTGTGCATAATTAAGTACAGATTTTATGGCGAGATGGAAGTAATGTGTAAATTGGGAAAAGTTTCTGCACTCGTGCAGCTACCCACTTCTGCCATAGTGAGCCAGCACCCAGTGCCATGATGTAAAATTCCAGTGATAGCATGGAAACAGAGTGCAGGAGAAGCTGGGCCATGCTAGTGTATACCTTCAAGTGTGCATGATCCATATGTATTTGACCCATGTGTTTAAGTCATACCAGTTGGGCTTACGGAAAAGTTTCTTTAAACGTGCACAAGTTAAGATGTGCTAACAACCCTGTTGCCAAGTTTAATCAAGTTTAGAGGAGTAGTACAGTAGATTTAAACATTGTAAATTTTAAATTACTGCATATATGTTACATTTAATAGCATTCAAATAAAAAAAAAATCTGATGTGTTACACTCACATGACTTTCTCTACAAACTATTTTTACAAACGCTTATTCTCCATATGCTTCATGTTAATCGAGATATTGAGATGTTAATCTTATTGCTAATTTTCTTGTAGATGCAAGGGGAATTGGTAGGCTTTAAGCGATAGTCAAATATTTTAAGAGCTGGTTACTATGTGGAGTATTCCATTCTCTTTGCATTACCAGGACAAAAAAAAAAAAGAATAACGAATTCCCATTTGAGAAAAAGTATAAGTATCGGTAAATTTAAGGGAATAACAAGCAATATCTCGAAAATGGTTCACTCAACAAAAAAGATGTATATGACATAAATTATGTATTTTAACACGATCTACATTTTTTTGTGTAGTAAAATTTTGTTTCTTTCTTATGGTTTACCGGTTATGCAAAAGTCGTTCACAATGAAGAATACTTTTGGAGACACTCTCAGAAAATTCAATATATACATTTCATTTGTCATGAAAGTATCTTAAATGTGATATTTTAATCAAAATCATTAGAGCCATTTTTGAGAAAATTAAAATTTTCGAAAAATGTTCCATGTAAAGGGTAATCTGGGGTGAGGGATTTTCTTGAAAACCTTCGTGTTGCATCTCTGGAAGATATTGAACCTAAATACCAAGTTTAGTGTTTATCTGACTTCGTTTCTGAGTTATGCTGTTCATAGACAAACAGACACACACACATGGACATGTTTCCAAAAAAAACTTTTTTTTGGATTCAGGAGGCTCAAAACATGTATTTCCTGTGAAATCTCGATATTGAATGTTTGGGAGGAATGCAATACTTCCCCTACTTACTATACGTAGTAGAGAAAGTAAAAACAGTATATTCCACAAGGTGTCAAAAGGGTGTTCATATTCACTTGTGCTCCCACACAACAGCCACCACTGAGTGTACCTTTAATTCTTTCTGAACAGCTTTAAAATTCTAGCTGGTTTAACTTATTTGTATCGTACATACAATATTTTATGAGAAATATCCAATTCCAAGCCCAAAGCAATAAAGAAAGGGGGAATAAAAGTAGCTACTGTGTAAGATTTGAACCCATGCCATACTTTGTGACACTGAATGAATGGTCATGATACCACTCAAACAAATTGAACCCGAAATTTGGTGCAATGCAGGTTAGCTCTACGTTAATATTAGATAAACACTGTTGTTGCCTCCAGACTTCATTTAAATAGCTTTTTAATACAGTAGTAAGCCTCTCTTAAACATATAATATTACTAATGAAATGGTACAGCCAATTATGCGTGGTATATTAATATAATAGTCATAATTTATGTCTGAATTAAAATAAGGTCCTAGCAGTGAAGGTGCAGCCATTGTTTTGTTTATTTATCCCCTAAGGTTCACATTTATATATTTTTTTATGCATATAACTTCACTGTGTGACACTTTAAGCTTTAATGTAACTAGTACTCAATGAAACATTGATTTTTAATTATGCCAAAGCCACATTTGTGTGATAGTGTTTTTCTAATTTTGTCTTCTTTACGAGGAGTAAATCCTAATGAGTTCAACTGCATATTGGAAAATATCTTTAAAAGTAAGAGTAAGTAAATAATGAAGTTCTTTGGAATACACTGGCCCTAAACGGTGTAATCTCTGGCATTAAAATAAGACTTTAACTTAACACATGCATTTTATATTCACATTAGGAGAAAAATGTAAATATGACATTAAAAATATAAGCTATTCTGTAAATGCATTTGCAAATATCACAGCAAATATCTGTTCATATGACATTGTAAGTATTGTAATGTGTATTTGGAAGGAAACTAAGAAATTGTTTTAACATTTATTTTTGCAAATACAGACTCACCGAGTTCAGAAGTGCCTGCAGAAATTGTTGCGAGCTCTTCACAAGGATCGCCATCACACTATTTCCCACTACCGACATCTGTTGAGTTCAAGCTTTGAGCAAGCAGAACGGGAGAAGGCACTCACTCTAGAACATCTGACAGATATAGATAAGATGGTGAACCAATCTCTGCAGATGCTTGACAGGTAACACACAGACTATTAAAAGAAATTATGAAAAAGGTAATTCTTTCATTTGTGCCTTAATAAGGAATTATGGTCATCTCTTATAGTGTCAGTAAGGGTCAAACTTCCACAACCTCACTTATGGGAAATCCCATACAGCACCAGATGCATTCAGCCTGTTTGATGGGTTAATGATTACAAAGAAGAAGGTGGAAGTTAATTAAACTAACAGATTTCTGAAAACTTGCTCAGGACTCCAAAACAAACTAAATTTTTCATCACTTTTTTGTTTCTTGTCATTTAAATACTGAATGATGTGTCTGTTCATCAGCTCTTATGGTACATTCTTAATTAGCTAAATTATAGTGTGTGTGTGCGTGCACATGCATGCGTTTTTTTATGAGAAAACAAAATAACACTCTTCATTTCTGAGTTCTGTTATTTTTGCCAGGCCATGAATGAAACTTCAACTTTGAAAATGGTAACCATGGTAACGTAGTTACTGTTTTCAGGATTACAACACACTCTTCCCCCTCACATTTAATTTCTTCAACAGAGGTGGAAGGAATATTTTTTTTCCTGTTATTTTTGTTAATACAGCAGGAAGATGAGTCAAGCTCAGGGTTGCCAAATGATTTTATTTGCAGTTGCCAAATCTAAACCCTTTATAGCCCAATGCCATAACTTTTCAGCTTTAAATATCATAATAATCCATATATGCTTTTGCAATATTTCATCTAACATCATTATTTTTTTTATCATTTATAAAGTCTGCAAACCTATCACTCATCTCACAGTGCAATGTATATACAAATTATATTGTGATTTTGTCCAGTTTTTAATTGTCACTTCACTAATGTCTCACTGTCGCTTCACCAATGAGGTCTAGTTCAACTTTCACTGTGACTTCGGTTAGTTCACACTGTAACTTCACTAATGTGATCTAGTTCAATTTTTCCTATCTCTTCAGTTTCTACAGGACATAGCCACGCAATGAAATGTGTACAGCATTCTCTTCTTCAGTCCATTCCGCTAGAAAATTGAACACAAAAGATTTCTAATCACCTGCAGTAGCATCTCTCACTGTCATCACAAATTCACTTGTAGAACCGCACTTGATGTTGCATCAGAAATGCACTCGCCAACTACTCATTAACTGACCCAGTCACTCACAAACATAATAGCTTATATTGTGCAACTCTGGATCTTGATTCACCACTGTTAAAATTTATGCACCATTGTTTGAGCTTAGCGGCCCGTGCATATTACTAAACAGCATTAATTGTTTATTTACACCGTGATGTAAAAAAACTTGTGCACCTATAATCATATGTGAACAAGTATCTTAATGCAATACATGCAGCTTTGTTACTGGAGCTGACTGACCTGCCATTTTGTAGTGTGTTCTATATTGTGTCCAATGCGCTCTAATAAACAAATATTTATGTACTTGCAACTCCGAGCAAGGAAGTCTGAAGTTGCGAGCCAAGAGACAGCCTGGTTGAGGTAACGTTCCTAAAAGTGATACCAATGCTGAGTACATGTGTGAATGATATCAGCCAGACTCAGTAAACCTTAATGCAATAACCAGTTGTATTCGTTAATTTGGTAACCATTATTGGGTAACTAGTTACTTTGTATTCGTTACTTTGGTAACCATTATTGGGTAACTAATTACTCTGTAACCATTACTTTGGTAACATTACTGGGTAACTAGTTACTTTGTATTCGTTACTTTTGTAACCATTACATTAAGGTAACCGTACATTATTTTCTGCCCATCCCTAATAGATGCACTTGGAATGATCACATCACCAACTTAGTTCAGAAAATCATGTATCATATTCATCTTCTGAAGCCCATCGTATCTAAGAAATTGCCACTTGCTTTGCAGTACAAAAGATTGTTATACAATTCCCTCATCCATTCAGTATGGCTGTGCAATTTGGGGTTCCACTTCAGCATCACATCTGAAGAATACAAACTCTACAGAACTCTACAGATTTCTCTGAATTATAACTGATGCACCTTGGTATATTCACAACACCACTCTTCATAGTGATCTAGGGATTCTGAAGCTTTCTACAGTCCTCCAAGATAGCTACAAGAGACTCTACAACTCATTTCTATGACACACCAATCCTTCACTACTACAGATATACCAGCAAACCCTACACCTAATTATGCCAACAGAAGACTGAAAAGAAAAACACCAATAGATCTAACCTAATGACAGTAAATATAATGGGAGAACCAAGAAACTACGAACCGGCTGCGCTGTATTTTTCCACTGGGCTTGTGGAACCATGATAATGCACTGCTGCTATAAACAAGGTCACGTTGTTGACGTGGTTTTGCTCTGCAGCGTGAAGTGCAGTATTGAGTTGATGGTGATGTGTTGTAGTTCAGTTATTACGAGTTATTTATTATTTTGTCCTGTACTTAGTCACAAAGTATATTATGGCTCAGCATATGTTTTCCACTGCACAGCGTGTATGTATTTATGATTTGTATGTGTTAACTCAGTCAGCTCGCCAAGTGAAAGTACGATTTGCAGAAAGATTTCCAGGCGTAAAAGTTCCAGGCCGTACAACAATCCATGAAGTTTACAATAAATTTCAGGCCACAGGAAGTGTTAAGGTTAAGAAATCTAAAAGACAGCGTACAGTTCTTATCGAAGAAACATTAGACAACATCGGTCATCGTTTGGAGAATTTCCCCAAAAAATCACTTAGGCGTCTTTCACAACAGACAGGCATTTCTTATGGCTCTGCGCGAAGAGCTACCAAATTGCTGAAGTTAAAAGATATAAAATAACTGTGGCACATACTCTTCAACCAGGTGATCCTGTAATTAGGTGCACATTTTGTGAGTGGAGTCTCAATAGTGTACACAATGCGAAATAGACCCATACTTAATATTTTTCACGGATGAGGCTTGGTTCCACCTTCATGAATATGCATGTACACAAAATAATTGTTATTGGAGCTCTGACAAACCTAATATTGTTTATGAAGTACCCCCTCATGATGAAAAAATTGATATATGGTGCGCCATGAGCGGAGAAAGAGTTATAATGTCAATTTTTTTCAAGTCGACATTTTACGCCTGTACATACGTGAACACTATTTTGCCCCCTTTATTTAGAGAATTAACAGACAGGGAGCATGATTTTTCCTTTTTTCAAAAAGACTCTTTAATGGCTCATACAGCCAATATTTCGATGGGAATAATTGAAAGTGTGTTTGAGGACAGAATTATTAATAGAGATTTGTGACCCCCTTGGTCCCCCGACCTAACCCCCTGCAATTTCTATTTCTGGGGTAAGTTAAAGCATAAAGTGTACAAGACAACCCACACAACCTGGAAGAATTAACACAAAATATACACCAGAAAATTGCCAGCATTTCTCAATGTGAACTACGGCGAGTGATGGATAATTTCCTAAATTATGCCAAAATGTATGGACGACGGTGGCCAGTTTCAACATCTCCTTTCATAAAGTTGGTAAGTAAAGCCCTTAAAACTAGTTTTAAAAATGTTGTATGGTTTCATACGTGTGTTTCTGGCAATGATCACCGAGGATGCGGGCAGGAAAAATACTGCACAGCCGGTTCGTAGTTTTTTGGCTCTCTCTGTACATTAGGATTACCAGTGAGTAACAACCCAAACACATATTTCAAATTACTTGTTTTTTCTGTAAATATGTGCAATTCTATTGAATAGCAGAGGTCCCTTAATAAACAAAAAAAAATGGAAACTTGGATGATGAAGTATTGATAAGGAAGATTTTGACTGTAAAAGGGGATAAAAAATATAAAAGCTATAGGAAACTGTTTGGGTAAGATCAAAGAGAAATGGTTAAGAATGACTGCAAAGAAGATGGGGCTAAAAGCAGATGAAATGGACAAATAATGTAAACAAGTAGATAGTGGGTCATCAATACACAGAAAACCAGGAGTTGTGTGTATTGAGACCATAAATTAGCATAGGCAAGCAGCCAAGAAGTGAATTTATAGTGTAAGTACCCTAATAGTTTCAAATGTTATGTCTAAAATGTATATAATTTAACTATGTAGTTGTGAGTGTTGAGAAATAAGCATCCATCCATCCCATCCCAATCCCCATCCCCATCCCCATCCCCAACCCCACCCCACCAAGTAGTATTTTTAGACATAGGTGAGAGAAAATTTAGCTTATAGTCTGATTGCTGTTGGCTACACTATTTACTTTGTTTGCTTGTGAGCGTCTACATGTCTATTTTGTCTCTGGTTTCACCTTTTTGAGTGCTTGCTTTCTGTCATTGTTTGTTGAAGAGAGTATGTTTTATTGTATTTAAGTCTTTTCCATAAAAATGGATGGCAGGAAAGATCTTAGTGGTGCAAAATACTGCAACTTAGCTGAAGAAAAGAATAGAAAGGAAAGTGAAGTGTTGTTGCAAACCACTAAACTTGATTCATTGGAGATGGGGAGGTCTATTTTCTTTTGGGCTCATGGGCGCATTAGCGCATATTGAATTAAATACAGCTGTAATGTTATTCATTACTTTTCTGTAGTTCTCTTCCAATCTGTCCCTTCTGTATTTTAACACAACACAGAACAGTGTAAACCATTGAGCCAACAACCATGAGGCACTTTCATTACTATTAAAACTGTCTCTTACCTTTGTAGTCTTGCAATCCAATGATAAAGAAAGTGGGAGGTATGTGGGTGTGGGCACGCGCGGCCGCCCCCTTTTATAACAAGCTGAAGATGGCAGATAATTAACTCCTGGTCTCTCAGTACATGAATAATGGGACAGCTTTTGTTACTGTTATTTGTGGTCTTCTGAAGAGCAAAAAGATGTGTGTTTTTTAAAAAGTTGAGTGTTGGCAATATAATTCTTGAATTTTCTAGCCCATGACAGTGACATATTTGAACATTTTGGGGTGCTGCTTAGCATAGCATCAGCAATGTCACCCAAATAAATAGATCTTAAAAGCTCTTTCTAAGCAGCCCAAAAGGTAAAATATCACCTAATCTGGCAACTTGATTAGCCTGCACACCAGGTGGATGCAGGGCTGTATACAGAGAGTGCATTTGTGGGGGTTGAAACAGAAATAACTGAAATGTCAAGTCAGGTTCATTCCATGGTCACTTAGGAGACTTATTCACGTGAGGGGGCTAGTTACCAGCTGCATCATTGAACAGGGTATGTTGTCTAAAAAAAGGATTTGATGGGTCAGCATCACAAACGACAAACTTTTTAAGCATTTGTAGACCAAAAGACAAACAGGAGAGGATAGAAACTAAACCTTCCAGTCGGGTATATTAAGTCTTAGATTATGGGAAGACCCACTCACTTACTTCACTAGAATTGCAGTAGGTACTCTACCATCTAGTACTAAATTCCTGTAACAAAACATGTACAGATAGTAAAATGAGCAGAGTGAGCCATTTAATCAGTGCTGCCAACCAATGTATGGAATGATAATTTTCAAAAGAATGGATTAAATTCCCTGTAATCTCCTAATATTTACCACTGTTTTATTGTATATAGTATTTTTAGTTAAGTGTTTATTGACAGATACAAAGTGGTATACTAAACCTGTAAGTATGCAAGAATTACAGAAAGCAAACAGAGGGTGTGGTGCTCCGATATTACAGTTTTGAGTGTCTGGAGGGGGGCATGAACAACCTGAATGCCCTCTGCATATGAACTTGGGTGGTTGATTCTGCTTCAGTATTTGTTTTTGACCTGTTGCTTTTGGAGTGCAATAAACTCTCAGCCCAACACAGCCCAATAGATATAGTTGAAGCTGTATAATGGAATTCAGTTTGTGTACTTTCACAGTGAATTCATGGAGCAGTCTACATTTAATGCAAAACCTTAAGTTTATTGCTCTATAGGCAGTGTTTATTTGCTTAAAGAAATGAATAAAGTAATGCAAATGTGTTTTGCTTCAAGATTCCCAGATCTTAGAACTAAGATTGGGCAGCTGATGGAGGATTACATTCAGGCATTGCGCAGCAAGGATGAAACTCCAGGTTCACTACTTGCAATGACTCGAGATGCTGAAGCAGCTATCCTTGATAAATACAGAGCAGATGTGGCAGCCAAGCAAGAAGGTATGTATGATACATAGTGATAGAAGAACGTTTATCAGGGATCTACATATGTGTAACAACAAGTAATTATTTTAAGCTGAAGTCTATGGTGTTTTATAGACATTTTCAGTTGTATTTAATTTCACTCACTCTTTGAGAAGTGTTAAAAGGGTAATTCCAAAGCTAAAATAATAAAAAGTTCCATCCTTCTTCTTTTACTTCAAGTTCAGAATATCTTGTGTTTAAGAATTTTCTTCTCCCCCTCTGAAAAGGAGTAGTTTCTGGCAGTATTTGATGTGTCGCTTAAAAATACTGGATGTTAAAAGTTTGTGATGACTTCATGATGTAGGTTTTCCAATTAAATATTAGTAGATCAAGTTGAAATCCATAAAGCAAGTGTAATGCAACATAATGAAATGATATATGCATCGTTACGTCAAAATTTAAAAAAAAACATTACCTTTTGTTTTCCTTTTGACACTGAAATATTATTAATATATGTGTATAAATAGGAAACATGTTTTCACAAAATACCGTCATTTAAACAGTTACCTGATTTAGCTCCAATGTTTCAGTGATCTGATAATGGCTATTATAGTAATTTACATACTCAGCATAGGAAGATGAATCTTAGAATAATCTTATGGATTACATCTGTGGACTTTTGATTTTCTGTGCTGTCATTATTTCATTGAGCTAGTATGGCTCTAGTCCTTGAATACACTTTGAACACTTCTTGTCTGATTTAACATATTCTCCAGAAAGCTCTATTTGAGTAGCAACATTTTAAAAGCTACTCAGTATTACAAGTATTTCATTGTTAGACTTCTAAACAAATACAAGGATTAGTTTGTATTTAGTAATTGCAGGCGTTTTTTCAAATTCATACCATATTGCATGATGTTAACTAAAGATGGAGGTTGAATACATGAACACTTATGTGCTAGGGCTGGTGTAATATAATTATCAATAAGAATAATATGTGGATTACAGGACTCAAATGTTATTCTTACTTATAAAGATGTTATAATCTCTGTAGTATGCAGAACCATATCTTCAACATTTGCCCATGTAAATTGTACTAACTTAAGTAACTTAAAACCAAAAGCTTGTTTTTTTGATAGAATATTTGTGTATTTTTTAGTGAAATCATTCTCCGAATACTCCGCCAATATAGGGGAAACAATTTAATGGCAGTTCTGAAGAATTCAAAGTGGCCGACTTTTGCAACGGTATTAATGTTACAATGTGTTTAACATTATTATAGCACCACGTTTGGAAGCCAATTTGATGCAGTATTAAGGTTGTGTGACTTCATGTGTTGCCATCTTGTGACGTCATTCGTTTGGTTCGTAGCTCCCTCTGTCGTAGCAATTTGCATCAGTTTTGAAATAATTCACTTTAAATGTTCTCCGGCTAGCTATTTAGGTCGAGAATGTATCTCTTGCAGGGTGTGAATCGGAAAGGAATCTTTTATCCAGAAATTATACTTAATGAAGAAATTGGTTTTATAACTTTTATTGTCGAACACGTTCACTAACACTTTTTACATATTAATCTGGATACTCGCCAAACTGAAACTGTTTGTAATAACTTCTTACTTATCACTTTTAACTCGAGTACTTCAACTTTGTGTATTTTTTAACTGTATAATACTTTATAATAATTCTCGTAATTCTGCTGCGCGTAACTTGACGAAATGAAGGACTGACAGACGATGAACTGAGAGACCGACGTGTAGAGTATTGAGAATTCCGTTGAACTGGGTACAAGCTACCTCGAACCTACACTATTTATAGGCCTGCATCAAGATACACCTAAAGATTATAAATGAACTGCTATTGGCTAATAAAACGCGCCAACATTAGCGTCTATTTTAATATCCAATGAAAACCACTAATACATATTGCTTTAGGAAATGTTCTAGAAGCTTCTACCGAAACCGCGCGAAACATTACGTAACTTCCTTGTTCCCGGTAATGATAAACAACTCACCCCATCGCTGCATTATTGCGTTATTATTGACAGTTTCAGTAAAGCTGTATATTATTATTTACCAATAATAATTACAATTAATAAACCTCTGAAATCAATGTCACATAAAAATACATATTCATATTACAATCATTATTTACATTTAAGTAATTTGTGATACAAATTACCGTATCATATGCCCCACTAGAAACATAATTATAAATATTTATAACTTTTTTGGAAATTTTATAATTGTGTTTTAGTCTCCTAAATCTTGGAACACACGCTATCACTTTCACTTAACACTTCACACGCATTTAACACACGACATATGTTTTATCTCGCCACTACTTACTGGCTCTGGTTTAATTAATTTAGATATTCATCTGACATCACAAATTTTTTATAGCAAATACTTTACCCTAAATTATTTAATCACTGCTACCAAATTGTTTACTTTCTTAAGTTGTTAACAAAAATTTATACATTGAAGATTTTTGTAATTGTTTAACATTTTTACCAAAATATTCACCCTCTACACAAATATTTACATCTCTTAAATCTAGGCATTGTTTTACATTTTCTGTTTGCTACATAAGTATTTGTTTTTAATTATTTTTAATTATTTTTACCCATTTTTCTTATTTTGTATATTATTTACGTACTTTTACTTTTAACATCATATTAAGTTTCAATCTTTGCATTCTTAATTTTCAAATATTGTTACAGTTACTAAAAATTTAATTCTTTTTTTTTTTTTAAACATTTCACTTTTTTTTTTTATTTTATAATTTATTTCTCTTTTCAAATGACATATAAATAATTAACCCTCTTACGTTCCAATACATTTCTCTGCAAGTCATCTTTAACTATCCAGCATTTAGTTTACATCTCATTGCTATTTACCCTCCTGGATCAAATTGTGTGTGGCTAAACATTACTCGTAGCCGTATCCTAACCTTCAAATTGTTGTTCATGAATAACCTCTTGTATTCATTTGAAATTTCGTCCCCTGATAACATTTGAAAACAATCTAAAGCTTCCTGAACAATACAGTTTTTACCAACTTTCATTTTCAATTCTTCTGCTATCTTTTTAATCTGAGAATACTCTGACAAATCTGTACTAAACTGTACTGGACTGGAGTTTTCATTTTGAACATCTTGGTACAATTTATTTCTTTGCATTACTGTCTCATTCTGTATTTCTGATATCTCCCCTCTGAAATTAACTTGCGCCTTATTTACATCTACATTCATAACCTCTTTTACCTCTCTTATCTCACTTGAAATACTACTCATTTGACTTCCTAACTCTGTACATTCTACATTAACCTCACTTTTAGTATTAACCTCACTTTCTTTGTTACCTATTTCCATGCTCATGTCTAGCATTTTCTTTGAAATTTCTCCTATCTCACTTGCTATTACTTCCTCATTTTCATCTCTCATTTTTGGCATACTACTATCTAGCTTTGTAACTTTCTTTTCAATTTCTTCACTGCTTTGATCTACTTTTTGCTCTAATACCTCATTACTCCTACCAATATCTTCAATTGATTTCCTATGATCTTTGTTTATATCTTCTCTTAATTCCATAAAACTCTGATCTATTTTCTTACTAATATATTCCTTCGTTTCCCTAAAAGTCTTTTGCATATCTTCTCTAAATTGATCTCTAAAATTTCTCAGCATTTCCATCATTATTCTAGCATCAATAGTAATATTTCCTGCTATTCTATTCTTAGTTTCTGCACTAATATTTCCTCCCTCAAATATTACATTGTTTAAGCTATTTTCTGTAATCTGTATTGAATTACAGCTAACTGTTACACTATCCCCTTCCATCATTGTTTCTTCAATCTTATTAGTAGCCATTTTTTTCGTTTTCTAAAAAAAAATTACAATCACCTGACCTTTGTGATGCTGTCTGTTGCTGTAGCTTTGATGTCCAGCGTTCTGCCCCATTCTCCTAGATTTGTATGTCGCTTCTGCGTTGTATTATGATGAATCTACGTCGTCTCGATGTTTTTTGTATCCACTTATCCGCGCCGTTTGTCGCTCCTCTAGTTGTTTCTTGAATCTGCGTCTTGTAGATCATTTCACCGCTGTATTCCTGGTTACTCTGCTTCATTCCTAGTCATCGTGTTCCTTTCCTGGTCACTTTGCCCCACGTCCTGGGTGCCAATATGCAACGGAATTAATGTTACAATGTGTTTAACATTATTATAGCACCACGTTTGGAAGCCAATTTGATGCAGTATTAAGGTTGTGTGACTTCATGTGTTGCCATCTTGTGACGTCATTCGTTTGGTTCATAGCTCCCTCTGTCGTAGCAATTTGCATCAGTTTTGAAATAATTCACTTTAAATGTTCTCCGGCTAGCTATTTAGGTCGAGAATGTATCTCTTGCAGGGTGTGAATCGGAAAGGAATCTTTTATCCAGAAATTATACTTAATGAAGAAATTGGTTTTATAACTTTTATTGTCGAACACGTTCACTAACACTTTTTACATATTAATCTGGATACTCGCCAAACTGAAACTGTTTGTAATAACTTCTTACTTATCACTTTTAACTCGAGTACTTCAACTTTGTGTATTTTTTAACTGTATAATACTTTATAATAATTCTCGTAATTCTGCTGCGCGTAACTTGACGAAAGGAAGGACTGACTGACGATGAACTGAGAGACCGACGTGTAGAGTATTGAGAATTCCGTTGAACTGGGTACAAGCTACCTCGAACCTACACTATTTATAGGCCTGCATCAAGATACACCTAAAGATTATAAATGAACTGCTATTGGCTAATAAAACGCGCCAACATTAGCGTCTATTTTAATATCCAATGAAAACCACTAATACATATTGCTTTAGGAAATGTTCTAGAAGCTTCTACCGAAACCGCGCGAAACATTACGTAACTTCCTTGTTCCCGGTAATGATAAACAACTCACCCCATCGCTGCATTATTGCGTTATTATTGACAGTTTCAGTAAAGCTGTATATTATTATTTACCAATAATAATTACAATTAATAAACCTCTGAAATCAATGTCACATAAAAATACATATTCATATTACAATCATTATTTACATTTAAGTAATTTGTGATACAAATTACCGTATCACTGTACACTAAACTGAAGTATTGCTATTTCAATGAGAATTGCTAGTTTCAAGTCGGTCAGTAAATCAAATCTTGTTTTGAAACAACACAAATTGATTAAATCACTTCCCAGTGGTAAATATTGCATCATATTGTATTTCAATGCAAATTCTGTTGTAAAAATAACAATTAAAAAGTGTGGAACTCTTTAAAACAATTCCAAATAAATACACATGTGAAACATAATGGCCTCTACCCAACCAAGGATTATTTGCTTTAAACTCAACAGTTGACATCCTGCAAGATAATACATGTACTGCCAACATAAAAGCTGCAATGAACACCAATTACAGCCATATCTTTAACATGCATATATTTTAGGAGTGCCATTTGGTAGTATTGATGTCAAATGAACAAACAGAATGTCACCAAAAGTAACCAGAGAGCACTGTAATGGGGTAAATATTTCACAGTTGGCTTTTGGTGAAAGTCAAAGCTTGGGTTCTCAATATTTATTTATTTTTTTTATTTATTTATTTGTGCTAGCAATCTTCCTTAGAATATGGCTATACATCAGCCCAAGCTGTTATCTTGCCATATTCTACCCATATTACACTCTTATTATAACATAAAAAATTATGATAATAATAAAAATAATAGTAATGGTACCAAAATAATAATCTTATAGTAATAATAATAATAATAATAATAATAATAATAATAATAATAATAATAATAATAATAATATACTAATAATAATATAATTGCAAAACTTAACATCACTTGATGAAATTAATTTACATCTCTTTTTATTGTCCATAACCATTTCTTTTTAACTTTGGACAAGTATTCTCCTACCTTTTTACTATCCTTGTTAAAAATCTTGCTTAAAGCTACTTTCCTGTCCCGATTTAACCATTTCCCATTTATAGCTACCTTTCTCCAATGTTGTGTACCTTTACAGTCAAAAACGATATGTTCTAAATCTTCTCTTTCCTCACATATTGGGCACTGATTCTGTGGGAACCCATTTCTCATTCCTATTAATCTCCATACACCTGCTCGTGCCCAGGCAGAGACTACTTTCTCTTTGTTCCTTATTTGTGTTATCCACGTACTGTTCTCTAGCCCATACATTTTTTATTAATATATATGATTCCAAGGAACTTTTGTTCCCAATGTTGCTAAATAAATTTTGTATCTCTATATCTTCAAACCTCTGCCTAGCTTCTTTCCAGAAACCCTTAACATTATTTTCCCTCCTTCTCCAGATTTCCCCTAGACCACTATTTTCCAAATTAGTTTGTATACTATAACTCCACCCATTCTTCTTTAAGCTCCTTTCTTGGAATTCCAAACACTGCCTCAACAAGTTCTTCTCTTCTAAATTTAATAGTCTGTACCAATATTTAAGAGCTCTCTCCATTATTACCCCTTTCCCCCCCACTCTCTCCATTTCAATTAGAGCAAATTCCTTAACTGTAGCATTTGGCAGGCCTAAAACTTCTCTGCAGAAACTCCTATGTACCATATCTATCTCTTCCCAGCCTCGTTCTACTCCCCATATTTCACTACCATATAACATTTTTGCTTCAATTACTGTGTTATATATTTTCTCTAGCCATTTAACATTTATATCTGGTATTCTATATTTGCACCCTCTAATCGCTGCCATTGCCCCTTTCCCCTTTGTCAATACCAGTTTCTTCTGTTTCTCCCATTTTCCACCCCCATCCATTTTAACCCCTAAATATATACAGTCTCTGACCACTTTATATTCCTTCTCTCCATTCTTCCACTTTTCATACTTGCTCAGTTTGGCACCTTTCTTAAACACTATAATTTGAGTCTTCTCTTGATTTACTTTCAAATTCCACTCATCGCAGTATTTATTCATTTGCTGTAGGGACTGCTTCAGACCAATCGTTGAAACTGATCCTATCACTAAATCATCAGCGAATAATAACCCAGGGATTGATACCTTATTTATCGTAGGCAACCAACTATTATTCCTTCCTATCTCAGTGAGGATATCATCAATGTACAGATTAAATAACACTGGACTTAATTTACATCCTTGTCGTAGCCCCTTCCTTTGATTTACTTCTTTTGTCACCAATCCTACTCCTACTTTCACACAGAATGTGTTGTCCTTGTATAGAGCTTTAAATAAATTTACCATCTGTTGGCTTACTCCCTTCCTCAAAAGTTTGTGCCACAACAAATTTAAATCAATGCGGTCATACGCTTTCTCCAAATCAACAAATGCCATGTATAATTTTCCCCTTTTTTCTTTTAAATACTTATCCACCAGAGTTTTAATTATGAATAAGTTATCTACCGTTCTCCTCCTCTTGCGGAAACCCATTTGAAACTCCGAGAGGATATTATATTCCTCTACCCAGTTTTGTATCCTATTAGCTAAAATCCCTGTGAAAATCTTTCCAACATTTGAAAGTAATGCTATTCCCCTGTAATTATTGGGCTTATCAACACTCCCCTTACCTTTATATATAGGATGAATTATTGCTTTCCTCCAATGCTTCGGTATATACCCCTTGGTTTTTATTACATTAAACAAATCAGTAAACATCTTTACTCTAGTCTCATCGCTACACCATTCTTTGATAAACTCGGGAGGAATTCCATCAATACCTGTTGCCTTATTGTTTTTCATTACCTTCACTTGTTTCACTACCTCCTCATCTGTTACTTCACTATCTAATATATCTATGTATCCCACTCCAAAATCCGCCACTGGCTTCATCTTGATAAAGCCCTCCTCCTCGAATAACATTTTAAAATACTCCATCCAATCTGCTGAAGTGATATTTGGTTTAGCTAACCATTTATTATACGTGGATTTTAACACTCTCCACACCTTACTGGCATTGTTTTCCCTTAATACTTTAATCAAATTGCTTTGTTCTTTATTTCTCCATTCTTGTTTCTTTTCTTCTAATAGTGCATTATAGAAATTCCTACTCTTTAGGTGTTCCTTCTTATCTTCCTCATACCCTCTCTTTTTCCATCTTACTAATGCCTGTTTCACCACCTTTTTTGTTATTTTGCATTCCTCATCATACCACCCTATTTCCTTTATTACCCTGCCTCTCCCCCTTCTCATCCCTTCCCCTGCTCTTTGCATTAACATATTAAAAATATTGTTTACATTCTCTATTTCCTGGTTCCTTATCATAAAAATCATTCCCTGTTGACATATTTGACCATGCTTGGAATCTAATGTTCATTTAAATTCTATCCTCTGTTCCTCCCTCCATTTAAATTCAATATATTGCTTAGTATTCTTTCCCCATTCCCGTCTGAATTCCCGTACTTCCTCTGATCGCCTTTGAATCTCCACTGGGTTCTCAATAGCTACTGTACTTTATAACAACATATTGTTTTGTACCAGGAAGAAATGTGTGTATGAGGGTTGGGGGAATAAATGGTAACAAAACAATCCATCATGGGAAATGGAAAATGAATCAATTGCTCCACTTACCAAATTACTGGTAGGATATGTTTCGAGGACCTATTGTCCCCATTTTTGATCAACTAACTGCGATTTCGTGGTAAAACAATTCATGTATGGACTTTGGATTTTCATGAGGTTAAAGTGATGCCAATACTCAACCTTTTACAGCACTGTATATTTGAGTCTCACTAAAGAGATCCATTTCTACCTAGATACAATTTAAAGGCTTTTAAAGGCCCTTAGAAAAACAGCAGAACTCTTCATTTGGGAACAGTTATTCGTTCATAAGAAGAAGCACAATGTATTAAACTTTGATGTCCCGTGTGAAAAGGATTTCATTACACAGTACATCCAACCAGAGAATGTCATCTACTGGTCACAAAAGGAAGCACAACAGTGAATCCATGCTGATTAGACAACAGTCTCCGAAACAAGTCCCAGTAAGTTCTGGTGAAAAAGTGAAGCTGGAATAATAAAAAAAATCTTAATTTGTGCATTTATAAACACTTCATTGTGTTTCCCAAAATAGTTTTTAAAAATGTATCTACCTTGATTGAAAGTGCCTTGAAGATTTTAGAAGCCAATCCTTGAATGAAAAACTATTAGCTAGCCTTTCTGGTTTACACAATTAAATTTTTCCACAGTAGCATTATTTACATTCACTAATTTAATTTTAACAGGAATATAATGTTATTTAGTGCAGACTCCTTCAAATATAAATAAAACTCATTTGTTATTAGTGTCTCTTTAGTAAATTGTAGTTAGTACATATTCTTTATTTTTATAGACAGCTTTTGCCAGCACATAGTCAGCACATAGTTCCTTATAAGTTTATAACACTCATGTGCTTCAAACTGGCTCTGATCATCTTGCAACATATTGTTTTTATTGTTGTAAGGATTTGTTATTCTTAAGGATATTGAAGATAACTTTTAATTTATAGAGAAGGAACGTCAGCGAGAATTGGAGAAACAGCGTAAGGAGCAACGCAAGAAGGAGCGTGTAGAACTACGAGAAGAAAAGCACAGGGTGGAAGCTACTTTGGGAAAGCACCTAAGTGGAAGAGATAAATTTGACCCTGAGACAATGGAAGATGAACGAGTGGTAGAAGTAGATGATGTATCATCAGTTGCTCCTGAGCTTGCAGCAGCTCAGCCTCATAGGGAGGAAGTCGCCAGAGTTGCACATGCTCATGTACATGATGTGAGTCATGGTGAACCGGTAAGTATCTGCTTAGATGGATTTGTGATCCATATAATGATATAAGCTTTCTGCAAAAGGTCCAGGATTACTGACAGCCTGTAAATCATTTAACAGTGTTTTTCCCTCATACTGCGGCCAATACATGGCTGCTTGTTCATCAGCCACCACAGCTCAGACTATCACCGAAACAGTTATAATATCCCCACAACCACCTCACATTCATGCAGTTACAGTTACAATTACAATGATATTAAGCACATACATTATCATAAGAGATTTTGGAAATATTGTCCTCTATCCAAACATTTCTGGCATCTTCTCAGGAAATTTCAATCACAATAAGAGTTCAGTGTCCAAAGTTGAGTGAATTTCTCACCTGTTTTATTTTAGTTCTTTGAATGTATGGGGGTTTGTCACATATGCTTTAGTTTTCAAGTTCTTGCATAGATAAAAATCGCATTAAGTTAAATCACGGGATTGTGAGGGCCATAATCCTTTACTAATTACCCTATCATAAAAAATTTCCAGAATTAATTTAATAACTCATCAGCTTTATGTGCAATAGCAAAGTCTTGTTGAAAAAATCCAGTGTGAACATTCAACGTCGGTCAGCTGTTCAAAAATGGTATAAGTCATTCCTGTATCTCTCTGCATTTATTGTTTGTTTAAAAAATAAAAGGTACCATTATTTTGCATGCACTTACTGCACACCACACACAGCAATTTTCACGTCATGCAAGGGAATCTCATGTGCAAAATCAGGTTTCTTTGTGCTCCAATACCTGCTATTTTATAACAAAACATAACCATGTAAATAAAACCACGCTTCATCAGAGAAGAATATTAAATGTGGATCAATTACTCTATCATTGACATTTTACAAAGTGCAATTATGAAATGTACCCACTCTGATGATCATGTGAAAAATGAAGTGTGTGCAACAAACTCTGGAAGAACTAAAATTAGACATCAGGTGGGAAATTCATTCTATTTCAGATATTGAACTCTATAAAGTTAATGAAAATTTTATGAAAAGATGCCAGAAATGTTTGGATAGAAGGACATTTCCAACATATCTTATGAAAGGAGACAAGTTGTGTCTACAAACCTTGCAAGGAGGATATGAGTCAGCAAGCAGATGTAATGGAAGGTGGAATCCTAGGTATGATTCGGCCACACGCAAGTTTTCCATGACAATGAGAAGACAGGATACATGTAGAAACTTCGAGGCCAAATGAGAGAACAGTTGTGGACGTCACAGGGGAGAATGCGGGAACACCAAGGCCAAACGTGTGGAGAGGCGATGACATTACAGAAAGCATGACGGAACATCAAGATCAAATGAGCAGAGAGGCGATGATGTTTCAGCGATACTTGCGGGAACATCAAAGTCAAATAAGCAGGGAGGTGATAACATCACCAGGAGGATAATTTCCTCGGAAAGACAGTGGATGCGAGAGATCCAACAGCTGACAAGAAGGGAGCAGGAAAGCAGGAGAAGTGGAAAGGAAGATGTCACTATAGAATCAAGTATCGTGTCAACACCACGTCGGAAGCAGTTTGGAACTTAACAGTGCAGTGCATCAGCAAGAGTCCATAAGGGGAGAACTGAGCTCAGAAGTAGAAAGAAATTGCAGTGTTCAGAACAAAGGCATCTTTATTGGGTTCACAAAGTTGGGAAGGAGTTAACTAGGAATGGAATGGGTGATGTGTGACTTAGGAGAGGGGAATTGCAGAGAGGTTTCTGGAAATTGGTCAACATTAGGTTTCAGGATACAGACACTTATTACACTTTATAATGAGGGAAAACAAGTTGCTAATGTTTTACCAGGAGATAAGAAAGGTTGCTAGAAGAAAAATCTACATTATGTGCAATAAATAAGAGAGGGAGGGATTGTTTGGCTCAGATTGGGAATATGAACTTAAGGGGAGTGAGGGAAATTAGGAACATGTCCTATTTGTGCAAATGCAAAGCATACATTATTTGAATGTCCAGGAACAAATGATTGGCGCTAACAGGCAATATGTGGTAAATGGTTAAAATTAAACAAACAGCAGTGAAAATAATTTTAGTGACAAAATGGAAGCCAGGAAGCTTGGGAAATTTTTGTATAGGGTGAAGAATGGTTATGGTCAGCAAGGAGAGGGGACTTGTGAGTTGGATCAGGTTTGCTTTATGAAAGTGGTTAGTGATGTTACTTTGGTTGAATGTTTAGTATATTGAATTGGAAAAACTAGTGGGGTATTGAATTTGATGAATACTGTAGTATAAAATTGCTTCTTTGTGGTTTTATTGTAATTCTCTGTGATGGGGCCTGGTAAAAGAGCTAAGGCTTTAAACGGTCTCAACTGAAGTGTAACTCAGTACAAATAAATATCTTATGATAAGGTATGTGCTTGTTAATGTTGATGTATTTATTGTAACTGTGAGAATGTGAAGTGGTTGCGGGGATGTTATAACTGTTTTGACAGGAGTCCAAGTGGACTGAAGTGGCCAGTGTGCAAGCAGCTGTGCATTGGCTGCAATGTGAGGGAAAAGCACTGTATGAAGGTTCCATGCAGCTAATCACAGTGAATGAATTTGCTAAGCTATGCATATATAATTCTCTAATGCTTTCCAATAATGCTTTTACAATATTCTCAATACCTGAAACATAAATAACAACAGTGTAGCATCTTCAATGGGTGAAGATTGTTAAATACATTTACTTAAAGGAGTCGGAACTAGTAATATTAACATCACTTACTGTACTCACTTGACATGTTTCGAGATACTGTTTGTCCCCATCAAAAAGTGTTCAACTGGCCCTGGTGTCAGTGTTTTCATTGTGGTGGC
The DNA here is from genome assembly GCA_030765065.1 of Deroplatys truncata. Taxonomy (NCBI): domain Eukaryota; kingdom Metazoa; phylum Arthropoda; class Insecta; order Mantodea; family Mantidae; genus Deroplatys; species Deroplatys truncata. Next base: position 243,858,353 of record CM060975.1, on the reverse strand, counting down.
TCTTATAGTGAAATGTATTCCAGAGTGGACTTGGTGGTGATAAATCTAGATTCATTAACTATGGGTGTTTATAGATGAAGATTTTCTTCCATAATGTCCAATTCTGCTACATTTGGTTGGTTTAATTAGTGTGATGTATTTTAAAAACGCATCAGAACTTCTAACTTCTTTTTGTATATTAATGTTAAATACACATTTTACAGGGAATTATATTAGGTACTTATAGATGTAATTTAAAAGTAAGAAGTTTTAAATTCGGTTTTAAATTTTTTGATAATTCCTATGTTCTTTGGATATGAAGGTAACTTATTATGTAATTTTAACTATTATGTTTAAAAGACTTCTCATATAATTTAGTTTTATGTGTAAGGAGATGTAATTCTTTTTATTGTGCATATTATGGTCCTGAACTTCTTAATTGAAGGTCAAATCATTGAGATTGGACCTAACATATATTAGAATTTCTTTTTCTTATACACAGGGCAAGGTTAATAAACTCATTTTTGTAAAGCGTTGTTTGCAACCTTTTCTTTTTGAAATGCCAGCTATGATACTGAGAGCCCCTTTTTTTAAGCTTGAAATCAGAGACTGTTCACACAGTTTTTCCATAATGTTATTCCGTATTTTAAATGTGAGTGAAAATAGGCAAAGTAACATCTTTCAGCACATCTAATGTAATGCATGACTTCATAAGAGTACAAAGCAAGTCCTACTTAATTTCAATGCCGAATTTTCATTGTGCCTATGCCAGCAGAGATTATAATCAATCCGTAATCCTAAAAAAATTGTTTCAGGTTTACACTTTATAGATTTTAATCCAAATTTGATCCTGGGTTCGTGGAAATTTTTGGCATTCTTTTGTTGGAAGTTATTGCCACTGTTTTATCCTCATTTTAACATGAGTTTATTTGTTCTAAATTAGAATAATATGGTGTTTGTAGTGGCAAATCCCCACAAAACAACTAAGTTCACCATAGATTGTACATAGTAAACAACTTTTTGATACATGCCACAAAGGCGCTAGAATACAAGAAACCTGCATACAATGCAAGCAGCAGTTAGTTAAGGTACGCACCACAACAGCACTATGGGTTAAGTAGTTCAAGCTCAATAAACCAGATGTTGCCATAGGTAGTGGTGACCTCGACTGATCCACTGTTGTGACTGTGATATGTCCATGGTTGTGTGTCGTGTCTACCGGAGGGTAAGGTCAGAGGATGTTTTGCTCCATGGGTGAAGAAGGCACCACCTGCTCGCACCGAGCACTTCCTCAAGTGAGGTGGCTCAAAGTAATCAAGTTTAGTTCGTTATCCCTATACAATCAAGCATAAGTGGCCTGCTAGGGCGGTCAAGGCTCCACTTGGCGGGTGTGAGGTATGCTGATGGATAAACCCACCAAGCTTGAACACTGCCCAGAATCATCAAGCCACCGAAGCGAGGTCCCTACGAAAGCTTTGCTGTTGGGAGGTGGTAGGAAGCTTCTTCTTTGATTAATGAGTAGACTGTATTCCTTTTCAATAACTCACAACGGTAGTTGGTAACAGTGACCATATGGTAGTGTGGAACAGTTCTGACTGCCCACTTGCTACGTCCTTAGGCCTATTCATTTGACATCCATGGTCATTAAGGCGTAGTTCCTGTGCCAACTACCTGTGACACCATATGGTTTATTGAGCTTGAACTACTTAACCCATAGTGCTGTTGTGGCACGTACCTTAACTAGCTGCTACTTACACTGTGTGCAGGTTGCTTATATTCTAGCACCTTTGTGGGTGTGTCATAAATTTGTTTACTATGTACAATCTGTGGTGAACTTAGTTGTTTTGTTGCTGGATGCCGCTACAGTGTCCATTAAAAATGCCAGTTTTTTCATTAAGGTCAGTATTATCTTTCCCACTTATAAATATGCTTGTGTGATCTGCAAAGAGGGTTATTTTAATTTTGTGATTTCTTTTTAACATAATGGTACAGCTTGTGTAAAACGTAGTGAAACTCCATATACGCAAGAGAGGAGAAATGAGAAGTGGTGAGAGTGGTGGGGGAGCAAGGAACCAGAAGTATATCAGAACTCGGAGGCAGTCGCTGAACCCCACCTCTCTTATTATGCAAGTGGGCTAGTCAGTGCTATTGTGCATCTATGTTTCAGGAGCGGGGGACTGTCACAATGTTTTACACTAGCTGTAGTTCATTTGATATTGAGATTTTGCCAGAAATAGATTTTTTAAACCTCCTAAATAAATAAATAAATAAAAAAAAATAAAAAAGATATTTGTATAAAAATCTGATGTATTGCACTCGCATGACTTTCTCAGCTCTTGTACAAACTATTTTTACAAGTGCTTATTCTCCATCTACTTCATGTTAATCAAGATAAACATTTGCAGAAATTATCTTATTGCTAATTTTCTTGTAGGTGCAAGGGGGATATAGTAGGCTTTAAGTGATAATCAAATCTTATAAGAGTTTGTTGCTAACAAAAAAATACAAAAAAAAAAGAGTAACGAATTCCCATTTGAGAAAAAGTATAAGTATTGGAAAATTCAAGCAAATAACAATGAATATCTCGGAAATGGTTCACTCCACAAAAAAAAGTATGTGACATAAATTATGTGTTTTAACGAGATCTGTGTTTTTTGTCTCCCTCTTACAGTTTACCAGTTATGCAAAAGTCATTCAGAAAGAAAAGAACTTTTGGGGACATTCCCATAAAATTCGAGATACACATTTCATTTGCCATAAAAATATCTTATCATATATTTAAATTAAAATCAATTGAGCAATTTTTGAGAAAATCAAAATTTTTGAAAACTTTTCCATTATAGCGTAGTAATTTTTGAGAAAATCAAAAAAAAATTTTTAAAGATTTTCCATGTGTAGGGTAGTCTAGGGTGGGGGGATTTTCCTGAAAATCTTCATGTTGCATCTTTGAAAGATACTGAACCTAAATATCAAGTTTGGTATGTATCTGTCTTTTCGTTTTTGAGTTATGTTGTTCACACACACACACGCACGCACGGACATGTTTCCAAAAATGCTTTATTTGGATTCAGGAGACCTCAAAACATGTATTTCCAGGGAAATCTTGATATCAAATTTTTGGGTTGAATGCAATACTTCCCCTACTTACTCTACATAGTAGAGAAAGTAGGAATGTCTGTGTATGTGTGTGACTGTGAACAGCATAACTCAAAAATGAAACATTGGATTAAATTCCAGATGGTATTGAAGTTTGGCATCTTCCAAAGATGTTCAGAAACGTGCCCTCTCCCATACCAAATATCCCTTACATAAAAGATTGCTGTAATAATTTTGATTAATATACCATGTTTTTAAGATATTTGTGTGATTAATAAAGTGTATATCTTCAATTTTTTACTTTCTATACTACGTATAGTAAGTAGGGGAAGTATTGTACTCCACCAAAAATTTGATACCGTGATTTCACCGGAAATATATGTTTTGAGGCCCTCTGAATCCAAAAGAAGCATTTTTGGAAACATGTCCGTGTGTGCATCTGTGTGTCTGTGAACAGCATAACTCTGAAACGAAGTCGGATAAACATCAAACTTGGTATTTAGGTTCAGTATCTTTCTGAGATGCGACACGAAGTTTTCAAGAAAATCTTCCCACCCCACATTACCCTTTAAATGGAACATTTTTCAAAAATTTTAAATTTCTCAAAAATGGCTCTAACGATTTGGATTAAAGTATCATACGTTTAAGATATTTTCATGACAAATGAAATGTATATCTCGAATTTTCTGGGAATGCCTCCAAAAGTATTCTTCATTGTGAACAACTTTTGCATAACTGGTAAACCATAAGAGATAGACAAATTTGTACTGCACAAAAAATGTAGATCGCATTAAAATACACAATTTATGTCATATACATTTTTTTGTTGTTGAGTGAACCACTTTGGAGATATTGCTTGTTATTCCCTTAAGTTTTCCAATACTTATACTTTTTCTCAAATGGGAATTCATTATTTATTTTTTTGTCCTAGTAATGCAAAGAGAATGGAATACTCCACATAGCAACCAGCTCTTAAAATATTTGACTATCGCTTAAAGCGTACCAATTCCCCTTGCATCTACAAGAAAATTAGCAATAAGATTAACATCTCGATATCTCGATTAACATGAAGCATATGGAGAATAAGTGTTTGTAAAAATAGTTTGAACAAGAGTAGAGAAAGTCATGTGAGTGTAACATATCAGATTTTTATAAATAACTTTAGCCTATGAAGTCCTCTTCATAAGAAATTAATTTTGTATAACTTTTTGTAACTGTTAAACCATAAAAGATAGGTAAAAACTTACTGTACAGAAAATGTAAATCTTGCTAAAACACAACTTATGTTGAATAGAATTTTGTTCACAGTAACCATTTCTGTGAAATGTGTTGCCTTTTTTAATTTTCCAGTGTTTTAACATTTTCTTTCTTTCATGTGATGTCATGCAAAGAGTATTGAGTTCCAAAGCTGGCATATAGCAATACTATTTTTGAAGATTTGACCTTTGCTTCTGCTTCCTGTATCTATATCTTTAAAAGTTTGTTTCAATTGACATAATGTAAATAGAAAAGTATGGTTTTGTAATAATAAATTGCAGAAGAGAGATAAAAATATAGTGGGTAGAAGGTCATATGAATGTCACATGTTAGAATTTCTTCTTAGGTGAATAATGCTTGCTGCTAGTTGTAACTGCATGAATGAAAACATCTACACATAATAAACAATACTGTATATAAACATTTTCTGTAGTGAACAGCAAGGCAAGTGTATTTACCTCAATCTCATTTAGGTGTGCACAGGACCAACATAAATTCACTCACTTGCCTCCATTTTTAAAAGACATATAACCGAAACATTATTAGTTCAAACAATGAATGTAAATGCATTTTTCTTTATTTTGATATTAGTGGAATTCAGGTATGCAGTTTTGCAAGTTCTCTAGTGATATCTCTTTTATATACTGCAGGCATTACACTTGTAGTAGTATTGACCAAAATGTAGGTTGTCAGTGAATGAAGGAAACTATTGCCAAATTAAATCGCAGCATTACTTAAAAAAAAAAAAAAAAAAAAAAAAAACAGGTGAACTAAATTAGCTACATGTAGAAGCACATGTAACTGTTATCAACATGTCTTATGTGGCAACAAAGCTTACAGTAATAATTGGGACAACTTTTTTTATACATAACCACACTATCCGGTAAAAAGAAAAGGAAAGAATAATCAGTCTCGTTTATAAAATAACCTGTCTCATTTATAGATTAATCCATCTTGTTTATTAATTTATTGCTTCACTGTAACTTACCAGCTAAGAAGTAAAAATGTGAAATGTAAAACGCACTACATCCTCTCCTATGTTGCTTGCCTTCTCTGTGGTCCAAATGCAGCCAACCTAACATCTGGGCTTTTATAGTCTCATTATTGTAAATAATTCTGTTTCATTCATTTTAATTATCCATGCTTTCCATGCCACTTTTTATTTTTATCAAGTCTAGCAGAACTGTAGCACAGTTTACTCAACATTTGATAAAAAATTCTCCTTATCAATGCTTTTACAGTTACCAAATGAAATACTGGCTCTCCAGTTATATAAATACGGCATAAACCTGTTTCTTAATTTTATCACTACGCTTCTTCCAGGGATATCTTCTCCTTCATAATTTATCACACATTTCAGCCTAATCCCTGTCCATAGGATCTGTAGAGGGGCTTGTGCATGATATAGCTGGAAGAGGCTGAGACTTGCAGCTCTTAGTCCTATCGCTTTTCCTTAACAGACTTGAGGCAAATGCAGATAGTTTTTGTGTTTCCTCTACTCCAGAGCTGACCGCACAGTGCACATTAAACTAGCTGTTTTAGAAGCATAGCTGTACATAAGGTGTATTTTCAACTTATGTTCTATACATTTCATGAAGAGTGTTTTAAGTTTTTCTAATCCATTCTGTTCTCAAAACTTTTGTAAAGTTTAAGTGAACTTTTTCTCATAAAGCAGCAATATCGTTTTATTTTTTTTAAATCTTCAATCGTTAATCTTACTTCTTCCAAAAAGTTTTTCTTTATAACCACTCTACCATACCAAATATTATATCCTATCCCAGTTTCCTATAATATTCTCAGAATCTTAACAAGTCTTAGCCAAGCAGCATTCACACTAGTATTACTTTCTTGTTGAATTAAACAAATCCAATTCTCTCAAGCTCAATTACCTTCTCTTTACTTTCCATTCTACCTATTTCAGGCAATAACATTAGAGAAGTTTCAAGCTTATTTTAACACTTGAGAGGTTTATACCATTCAATCTCTCTAACCACTTTAGCATTCAGCATTAATTAGGTTTAATTAAGAGTAAAGTTATTGAAAGTTTATGTTGTGTTGCAGACATACTCTATTCGTCGGGAAGTATATCATCGTGAGAGCAAGAGCATTTACTTCACACTTGCATTTGCTGGTATTGCTCTAATGGCAGCTGTGATTGTTGGCATCGCAGTGCTGAGAAGACGAAGTGCACGTTCACCTCAGAATCAGGTAACTATGTGATCAAAAAAATACAAAATAGTGCATTTCTGTTATAGTTTGTAGAAGGGCTAATTGGCTTTAACATGTAACGAATGTTCTTGGTAGCATTTATAAGCCACAGCTGTTTCACTAGTGATGCTTGTTTTGATAAGAACAAGCACCTATATAGGTAGGTACTTCTTTCTACTGCAGAGTATTGCTAAATAGCAACCTGCATACTTTCCAAGCAGCTCTCAAGTACAACAGTATGAAAAATGGCAACATAAATTAATGTTCACTTTCAGTATTAGGTATTTCCCTCTGGTTCATCAACTAAGTACAGAAGATAATATATCGTGGTTTAACTTCTTATTTAGGGATAATTTGATCACAGCAAATGTTAACTTAGGAACATGTGACAAACAATAAAAATTTGGTGCATTTCTAGCATTTTCCTTTCTTGAAATGCTTTGTTCCTGACACATTCTATGAAAATTAATAGATTAATCAGGCCTTGTTTGATATCTAGCACTGTTAGCAGCCATAAGGCAATGTTCTTCTAACTCTCCAGGTAGGTTTGTAAGTGAAACCCGACCACTTTTGTTGAACTGTAGTTTTAAAGGTAAAATTTACTACAGCTTATTTCATCTCTTTTGTTCAGTTGTGAAATTTAATTTCATCCTAGTCATAGGAAACACCAACCAATGTTAAGAAATTGAAACCAATTTATACACTATCTGAAAGAGCACGCTGAATATTACAACCCTTGAATATTACCTCCTACCGTACGTATATATGCAAGTTACAGGATGGTAAAGATGTGCGGGTGGGGGTTGTCAGTGTCCAATCAGAGTGACGTTCTTTTGAACTGCTGGCATGATGTAACAGGAAGTGGCTGAGAGAAAGAGAGAGCAGTGACTGTGAGTGCAGTGAACCTGGCACCATGAGTTGTGTACGGGTCGTTCTGCAGCAAGCTTCTGCCTATAAAAATGAACCCTCTTAATGTAGTGAATGCGTTATATAATCACTTTAAAGAAAAGAATTTCTAGCTCCCTATTTTAACCAAAGAAGATGAGACAATGTTTCAGTATTTACTAGATATATTAGAATCTGATACAGAAATGATATATCCAGAGACTTTAGATATTAATGAACAGGAACCAGTATCTGAAACCGTGTTAGTATCTGATTGATACGAATCTCCAACAGAAAAATCCACTTCACATTCATTAAAACAGGAATCAACATCAGAAGGTCCACAGAGCCTGGAAAAACATAGAGTAGAATGGTCATTGAAAAAAAAAAAAAAAAAAAAAGGTTATAAACACATGGTTGAGTGCAAAGAAGTGGAAGCCAAAGCAAACATTTCCTCACTTATCATGGAACTCAATGAAAAACAGATATCCTCAATTGCAACACGAGATGCAGTTGTACTGTTTTAAGGAAGATATTGCAAAAGCGGGTTCTATTGGCAAGGCTTCTTCTAGTTTAACAGTCACAGATAAATATAAGCATTCCACGAGTTGATGTATATGAAATTTATGGAAGCTTGTGCAAACAACTTGACAGTGCACGACATGAACTTACAAAATGGGCCCGTGAAGAATCACAAAAAATTACACAGTTTGTCACAAAAAGATGATGATGTAGCTACCAACAACATACTGCATTCCTGGAGAGAAGAGACAATTTTGCTTATAGAGCAGTATGGTGCTGACAATTTGTATAATAGAGATCAATCTGGCATCAATAAAGAAACGCATTCCAGGACAACACTTGATCACCGTAAGAAGACAGTATGTGGTGTTACACAATCACAAAATGCACAGGCACATTCACTCACAATTATGCCAATTGCATCATGAATGGGGCGTCTCCTTCTCTCTGTTTATTGTGCTGCAGGAGTTAACGCCACATAGTCAAGCTGTCCAGCAGGGTATGTTTAAAGCCCCTAATTTAATAGTGCAGTGGTCGAAATCTGGAAAAATTACAAAAGACCTTTTCCGTATATTTCTGGAGTTGACATTTTTACTTCACACTGGTCCATCGAACTGTTTACTGTTGGATTCCTGGGTGCTTCACAAAGATAATAATTTAATACATGAAGTGCATTCATTAAATAAGTATGAACCAGAAAACTTGAAAGTGCAAATCATTCCAGCAAAACAACTTCTGAATTACAAACATTAGACAGGCATGTTTTTTTGAATGTTCAAAACAATGGACCAACATATCTGTGATTTCATTGTGTTAAATAATATTGATGTGAACTTGCAACCATGTAACAATATTCTCAAATGAATGTCATTGGTTTACAATCAAGAATGTTCCATTTGTTACATAGACATGAGTGGGATAAGCAGGTCTGATTAGCACGATAAAACTTTTGAAAACAGCACAGACTGTTGTATTAGGAAAGGAATTGGTACTTGTGAATTCCTTATGGAGGACAATAATAATTGTAATCAGCTTTCTTTGCTCAAATGTAGCTGGTGCAAGAAGCTATTGTGTTTTGAACATTTGTTTCTTAATTTTCATTATCATTCAGGGCAGACTGAATATATTGAAGGGGATTAAACAGGACTGCTGCATTATTCATGACACACAATTGTTTCATCAGTACATACTCATACATATAGTATTTAAATGTTTACCTTAAATATTTTTATCCCTCATGCGATTACAATGCAACTACAGGTTACTATTTAATTGTGTCTTTAAAATATATATAAATTAATTACAAGTTTTGTGATTACTGTGTTATGATTTAAAAGAAATTAATACATAGTTTAACAGCATACAATGTTCACAAGGTTCACTGCACTAGGTCAATGCTCTCTCACCTGCCAACTTCCTATTACATCACATTCAAGAGACTTTCACTCCAATTGGACACTAACGACCCCCACCCACACACCTTTACTGCCCTGTAACTCATCATATGCACAATAGAATGTAATATTCAAGGGTTTTACATATTTCAGTGTGTTCTTTCTAATGGTGTCTAAATTGGTTTCAAGTTTTCTTAACACTGATTGATGTTTCCTTGTCACTCTAAATGCATATTTTTCTTCTTCTTGTCCTTAGCTTTTGTTTCAAAATGGAATATATAGAGCATATGAATGTTGCTGAAGAACTACTAGAACGAACTATTTGTCACTAGTACTTTTTGCTCCTAACAGTACAAGATATATATAACTACGGGTACATATACTGGTATAGCTACTTTAAACACTATTTTTCTCCTTACACCTAAACATGCTTATTGACGTACGACTCTACCCTGTTGCCACTTATCGTTCTCCTGTTTGGGCTCTTAAGAAATGTGAAGATATGTGGATTCATGAGACAATATGATGTGTATTTTAATAATGACTGATTTCAATTTATTTATTATATATATAATCACAATTCACATTAATTGCTATACACATGTTACCATTGCATATTTCTCTGTGAGCAATGGCTCCTGACTCTATGTGCACTCTTTATTCTGTTTACGTGCATTTCTGTTTATTTTTCATCTTGTACAAGAAGTGTTTTAATTTTATAGTTTTTGCTGAGCATTTCTTTTATTGCAATTTCTCCTTCCAGTTTAAACCATTTATGCCTAATGCATGTGTCCTTTCACTTTTCAGTACTATCCATTTGATTATTGTATGTTATAAATCTTCTTTTTCTCCATGTAATGGACAGCGACCTTACATTATCCTTTCAATATCCATGTTCCTGTTCTCATACAGACCAACCCTTTCCTCTCATCTTTGTTCACCTTTTCTATATATTTTAACCTTTCCCATCTGTTTTTCATGTTGATTAAAATATTAATAATCCCTTTTCTTCTAATCCACTAAAAAGTTTTGAGATTTTTTGGTCACCTTTTTCCATAAATTTTTCACATTGTTTTCCTCAATCTGCACATATCTCCCAACCCTTTATATTTTAAATTGCTCTGCTATAAATGTATCCATCCACTCTTAGTGTACTTTCTGACACTTAAAGATTCTTTTAAGATACAGTAAAATCTCGTTAGTACGTTTTTGCGGGGACCCAAGGATTTGGACGTCATAGACGGGAAAACGTGTTAACGAAAATACGTAATCTGCAACTTAAGAACATATTTATGTAATAAAATCTAATAATACATCTTACCTCAAAAACGGATGTTAAATATAGACACTATTTACATTGGTTTGAAATACATATCGATAGTTGATTGCTTTGTTGGTTTTAATGCCAAAATTTTACTGTCCATCTTGTTTAGTAAAGTCATTACATCATCATCAACTTCGAAACTGCACACATATCGCTTCACTATGTCCATTGCCTGCATGGCTTCTGACACTGTAGGTACTGGCTCAGGATCTGGTTCATCGTCACTTTCGTCTCCCACTAATGCTTCATCTTTCACTTGTTCTTCAAGTATTTCATCTATCGTCGCTGTTTCACACACTGGAATTTCATTGTCAATGTTTACATAGTTTTCGAAAGACACGCCGGCATCGTCTGCTATTTGGCGCCATTCTTCACTCTCGGAAAACTCGTCTTCCTGCGTAATTTCATCACCAAGAACTCGGCAAAAACCGGCTTTATTAAAGCAGTTCCTAATGGTATCTTGCGTCACACAATCCCAAGCAGTTCTAATAAAATGCATGGCGTCTAAGACGGTGATTTTTCTTGTCGTCGATTTCAGTGCAGCCAACCTTCTCTGTACCAGCCTCTTACGATACGCATGTTTCATGCACCGAATTATGCCTTGATCTAAAGGTTGTAGCTTACTCGTGCAGTTTGCTGGGAAGAAAATGATCTTTATGTTTCTTAAATTTGAAACAGTTGGTGGATGAGCAGCACACTGATCAATAAACAGTGCAGTTTTCCTGCTTCTTATGCCCAGTCTTGCGTCCCATGCTCGTAAGAAATTTTCAAAGACGGCAGAAGTTATCCAGGCTTTTGTGTTGGAAGTGTACTTACATGGAAAAGATCTCACATTCTTAAAACATCGCGGATTGCGTGCTTTTCCAATAACCAGTGGTACCAATTTCTCCGTTCCGCTTTCGTTACAGCACAACAAAACTGTAATCCTCTCCTTGTTAAGTTTCCCACCGTGGCACTTAGTGCCCTTAAAATCCAGGGTTTTGTCTGGCAAAAGATGGAAAAATAGTCCTGTTTCATCTGCATTATACACATCATTGGGGCTATAGTCTTTCAAAATTGACGGGAGCGTTGTATTTTTCCACATTTCTATGTTTTCACACAGTGTAGCGTCAATATCTACGGCAGCAGCCTCACCTCGCAAACATCTGTAGACTAAGCCATGTCGATTCTTGAACCTTTCAATCCAGCCATTGGACGCTTTGAAATCATCCAATCCCATCTTCTGTGCTAAATGTGTTGCCTGAGCTCGAACCACAGTACCGTCTATTGGCACATTTGAAGCTCTAGCTTGTGTAAACCACTTTAGCAGAACATCTTCTAATTCTGGAAACTGGCCAGGGCGATTACGTTTTCTTTTAGCATTTTTTCCTTCTTCAAAAGCAGTTTCAATTAGTTTACGTTTGCTAACAATTGTGTTTAAGGTTGACGGAGGAATGTTTAACTTCCGCGCTATATCCACACGTTTCATATTTGGATTGCGATCTACTTCCTCAAGGATTTTCAGTTTTTCACTGTTGGTTATTTGCCGCACTTTCTTTTTCTCCATTGCGAACAAAAAGTTAAAATACTTTTACATTTCGTCAACACTCAACAGCATAAACTAACCACACCAAGCCACTGTTGAACTAAAGCGTCACCGCAGAACACCAAAGAGCGTCACTAAAGCATCCCCCCCACACACACACAAAACGCGTCCCACAAATACGTACATGCATGGTATTGGCTGCCGGTTCCACCCCGCCTGGTTTGACCAAAGTAGCGAATGAGAACGTCTAACTTTGAATGTAGTAAATCTACTCCCGCTGGACCGTTACTTTTATGTTCTCAAAAATGACTATTAATACCGACCGACCAAGCATTGGCATTGGCCAAAATAGCGAATGAGGGCATCAAACTTCGAATGTGGTAAGCGGGAGCGAGAAAACGTACTAAACGAACGTTATTAATGCATTTGATGCATTTTGTGCCGGGACTTTTATAATTCAACGCAATACACGGGAAAACGTGTTAATGAGGAACGTGCTAACGAGATTCCACTGTATTACCTTCATTTAATTGCACTGTCTTATACACATATTTCAAGGCTCTTTGTATAAACAAACCCTTCCTTGTCGCCCACCCAATTTTCATTTGTACCACTTTCTTTGATGTTGTTCTTGGCTCTTCAGACACTTCTCTACAAAACATTCTATGAACCAAGTCAACAGATTTCCAACCTTCAATTCCCAATATTTCAACTCCATGTAATATTGTGGTTTCTACCACCATATATATATATGTTTTGGCTTTTCCCCATTTTCCTTTTCCATCACTTTTATTCCGAAATAGTCTCATGCTACTGTATATTCCTTTCATCTGTGACCATTTCTTATATTTTCTTAATTTATGGTTCACATTTGAACCCCAGTGTTCGCAGTATATGGCTAGTTTTAAAAGTCTTAATGATTATGTGTATTAATACACAGCTTCATCATTAATAATGACACAGCTTAGTTTAATTATTTTATTAATGTAGTTGCAAGGGTGATGGTTGCAAATAAGAACCAGTATTGATGAATGAATAGAGAGAAATAGTTTTCAGTTGCATTATTTACATGTCATTTTTGGGTCACCGTGTGCAGTGGTGTAGCCAAGAATTGCGTACAGGGGTAGTAGCTTACTCCTAACTTACATGCAAGATATTTCAGAAACAGTAATAATATGAAATTTAAAACAAATATTGATTCACCAAAAGTTATTTTAAAACAAAATTCATCCAACCCCCCTCTGTGGTTTGGCGGTAGCACACTATCCCTCACATTTAAGAGGTCCCAAGTTCAAAACTTGGTTAAGATCAGTTACCTACGTTTTTTCTGTGGTTTTCCCCTTATCCTGTGAAGAAGAATGTTGAGTCACTCTAAGCTCTATACACCCCGAGCATCTTTCAACCATTTCGTTCATTCATGGTCTGATGTGACCTTCCCAATTAAAGGATGTTAAACTAAATAAAAATAAAACAAATTTACTCTTTGTCATTGTAGACTGAATATGTTGACAACTTCCTCTGGTGTTATTTTCTCTTCCCTATGTATGTTAAGCAGTGCTAGTCCATTCAGACTTTCTACACCATGTGAATAGCATAAATAATTTTTCAGTCTCCAGAAAGTGGAGAGACTCCTTTCTGAACTAGCTGTTATTTCAGATAGAGTACTTAGAATTTCAAGAAGTCTGAATATTTGGGAAGAAAATCTGATAACATGAATTGAAACTCTCAGTGACAGTTAATGAGAGGCTTGCAAGTGTAAAAGAGTCCCATTTTGTTTTCCAGATTTCAAACTCAGCTTTGATTACAGAAGCCAAACTTAGTAAATCATCATAAAACCTAACTTTTTGTGAAATTTTTTCCCATGAACCCAAACACAAAATTTTGAAAGCAACATTTGAAGCATGTGAATTGTGTTTTTATGTAATTCAAACCTTTCAGTTAGTTCACTTAACATGATATCTAACATTGGAATGTAAACTGATAACAGCAATATTTTATTGGATCGCTTTACTTTAGTTTCCCCCATTTGTCTGTTTTCCTACTTGCCATGGCAATTTTTGTACATCAACTCCATTGTCTTTGCAAAGTCTCAAAAATTTGAGTAGAGATGTACATACACATTATCTTTATATTTTATAAAGTTGTGTTCCACTGAATCACATTCTAAGATTGCAGGGACACTGACTAGGGATACGCTAATGAAAAAGCTTTCTCACATACCAATAAACTGATAGAAAGTTTCCACTTGACAAACTAGCTAATAATTAGCAGGCTTTAGTGGATGCATCTTTACCAAAAGTTTTATTTGTTGCAAGCCTATTACAGTTGTTGAAAAAGCTTCTATAAAAGTAGTCAATGATTCTTGGTGTTCTATTTCACACAATTATTGTAGGATCTGCAATGTATTTAAGTTTCACTAATGTCAGAGCTATGTTTTGCATTTTCTCTCATCAAACTAGTTATATTTGGAGCACGGAAAGTGTTTATAGCAACCAATACAATTTCTAATAGATGTGAACTTTGATAGGACAATATTTAGCACACGATTCCCACAGTGAACATAAGCAGCCTGAGATTAGACCTTCTTTAACTCAACTTGAACTACTTTGAAACTGCTATTCATATTACTTGCAGCATCATAGCCTTGCCCATGAAGATAGTTTAAATCTATACCCAAGCCTGTGAGGTTAATGATGATAGCTTCTACTAAAACTCAATCTGTTATATTTATAACTGGAATAAATTTTAAGAAATCCTCATGAATATTAAAATCTCCCTCTTGTCTCATAATGTAATAAACGCACAAAGAAAACTGCTCAATTCCCCAACATCAACTGTTTTTTCGGCCAGGACTGAGAATTGTATTGCATTGTTTACACTATCTACTACTTTATCAACAATTAAATTGCCACAAATTTCAATTAATTTGTTTTAAAATTTGTGGCCTATAGTATTTAGCATTCAGAGAACACTGTTATAAATGCTAATAGCTCATGAATGATTCTTATGATGTTGGTAATTAGTAGAGTAGTATTATTTACACTACTTTGGTCTAAATAAATGTATGGAAAGCTGAATCAGACTTGAAAAATTCAGTGTCACAGCTGGGACTCAAACCACAGATCTTCAGCTCACTGTGCTGATGCTCTTACCACTTGAGCTACCATGGCAAAATACCAGTATGCACATTAAATCTTGCCATCTGATTCAACTAATGTGGTAAACCTTCAATTTAAACTCATAGAGATATCATACTTCAAAGGCAACTCGCAATATTGCAAATGCTGCCAAAAGCCTAAATGTCCTCGAATGCCAAAAAATTAAAAAACAATTAATTTAAATAAATCAGTAATATTTCAATGGATACCAGCACACTGTGGAATACAAGGTAATGAAATAGCTGATTTTCTGGCCAAGAAAGGTTAGTAAAATTACATCAAAATCATCTAGATCACTGTCTTACCTATCAGAAGAATAATTACATCAACAATACAATACAAAAATTAAAGAAGAATATGTATCACATACAAAAGGAAAACACTGGGAAAATCTACATAACAACATGACTAGAATTACTAAGAGTAAAACCTCCGTAGCAATTTTTAGATTATTAACAGGCCACTGCCTCAAAAAACATATACACTGGATTGGCATAGCAGAATCTCTTATATGCCCTCTCTGTCAACCTGAAGAAGAAATGGAGAGAAACCAACTTCTACACTGCCCAGCTTTTGATCAACATACGAACCTCTTGTCAAACTGCTGGAGGCAAGAGAGCAAATGGTTTCATTGCCAACTGCCCAACATTGGATACCAACCAACCAAATATCGCAAATGCTTTATATTTCTGGACTATATAGTAAACCACTATTCCACATGGCTAACGTGAACATTTATCAAAGCACAAACAAAAGTATGCTTGTTAATCATGATTTCCAATAAAAAAGTCATACAGTTTTGGAATATTTTGTACTTCACACTTAATTTTGTAGTTTTATAAGGTAAACTTATGAGTGATGAAGAACTGGAGTATGTTTTACAGAATATTACAAAACTGTAATGATAAAAGTCTGTTAATAGAAGCTCCCAAGGCCATGGGTTCAAACCCGGCGGAGGGCATGGATTTTTTTCAGGCATAAAAATCCTGAGTATGGCTTCCTTCGGAAGGGAAGTAAAGCCAGTGGTCCTGTGTTGTAGATTTACAGTCCGTAAAAGAACCTCAAGCTTGATAAAGAGGCAAAATTTTCAGTCTTTCATTCCCAATATAAAATGGGATGCTGAGAGCCAAAGTAGTTAAAGAGCATCCATAAATAAAACTCAGTTTAATTTTTTTCTGTTAATAGAGTGTCCCAATATGGGTCATCTTTCTGTAACTAGTGATTTTCACCTCAAATATTTTTTTTCATTTTAATGGTTTCTTCACTAGAAGCATGTAGTTCTGCAGTTCATCTTTAAATAATCTTGTTACAGTGAGAAAATGCGTCAAACAGTTAATCATGATCATAGTACCCTTTTTTTTTTCACGGTTTATTTCTTTCTGTCAATGTCATGCTTATGACAGAATCATATTGGCCAACCTCACTCCTTGTTTATTTGACAAAACTTTGTATTTTGAGGTAAAAGAGTTTTGAAATGGCTTGGAAATCCCTTGCAGAATCCTCTATCATCATCTCCCCTCCCCCACATATACACACACACACACATTTTTCTGTGCAAAAATGAAGCTCCTTCAATAATTTTGATATCCTTTAAGTTTTACTTATCAATTTGATCTAACAAGCTCATTTTTATTTCAAACTTCATAAAAATTACGAATTTATGAACTGTCATAAAATTAAATATTTATGCAAGCTATCATAAGATATACATAAGGCTGGTTGCATGACAAAAGGGACAATAACTTTTGTCAGAAACCACATTAATGATGAAATTAACATTGTTGTATGTCAGTCACATGCCAAAATGCTTGTCTGAAATGTATGTTACAAAACAGTGGAGGTGCCTATTAGGTCTCAACATAGGGAAACTATATATTTTCTGAGTTGTGCATCTGCATTATCTTACTTTTGTGTTCACTGCAGTTTTTAGCTTAACTAAAACTTAGAGCTTCTATAGCTTATGTTTTGCAATATTGTTCTCTCTGAAAACTATATATATTGAATAAAGCAAGCAAAGCTGTAAGTAATTACGTTTTTTTCTAAACATTATAATAATTTAATTTGCAAAACTTCTAAATGTGCATTAGAGGAGTAACAGTTCAAGAGTTTCTTAGCATCCTTTCACAGTTCATCCAAGAACCTGGTAAGGTTCCTTTTTTACTTTCTCTACCATTTGTATTCCACCCAAAAATTTAATATCAAAATTTCACCAGAAATACATGTTTTGAAAACCCCTGAATCCAAAAAACAGGTACATTTTAAGTTTTATGTGAATACCATATTAAGTGCTCTTCACTCTGAATGAAGTTTGTATAACTTGTAAACCATAAAAGATGGGCAAAAGCTTACTACACAAAAAATGTAGATTTTGTTAAAATACACAATTTATGTCACATTTTTTTTTGTGGCATTTACGATTTCTGAGGTGTTCTTTATTATTGGTTTGAATTCTCAAGTACATAATGCTTTTTCTTAAATAATAAGTTGCTATTCTTTTTTTTTTTTTTTTTTTTTATCGTTATCTTGCAAAGAGAACAGAATCTGAAACCTATCACATAATGATTCACTTTTAAAAGATTTGTTTCAAGTTTGCTGTATTCCCCTTGTACCTACAAAAAAAAAATGTGTAATAAAAGGATTTCTGCCAACACATAACTCGATTAACATGAAGCAGGTAGAAAATTAAGCTTTTTAAGAATAGTCTGTATAAGAGTGGTAGAGAAAGCTATTTGAATGTAACACATTAGATTTTTTATAATTAATAGAATGGGTCTAAATCCTGCAAACTGGATTCTCATTCAAACACAGTGGATGATAATAGAGTTTTTGCCTATTCTGAGTTACTGTAGGCACTAAAACCATTTATTTTACTTTACACAAAAACTGTCCAATGCTTCTAGCGTCCTTGCATATCATTTCAATCATAAGTGTATTTCTATCCCCCTTCAACCACTTCTTATTAAAAAATTCTTTTCTCCAATTTTCTGTTCCTTGGCACTTAAATACTATGTGTTCAATGTCTTCATTACCACCACATATCGGACATTGGTTCTGAGGAATACCCTGTCTTAGCCCTTTTAGCCTCCATGCTCCGGTTCTTAACCATGCAATAGATTCTCTCTCTTCTTTATTTACTATGTCTATATATTTTTCCCTACCCCATGTATTTTTCATTGGCCTATAATAAACTAATGAGCTCTTTTTGGCAATCTCACTGAACATGATTTGTATTTCTATATCTTCCAGTCTTTTCCTTGCCTTTTACCAAAAATGTTTTACGTTATTTTCTCTCCTTCTCCATATATCTCCTAACCCATTTTTCTCCAAAATATTCCGTAATTTACTTACCTATCCATCATTCATTAAGCTCTTCTCTTGGTATTCAATACATTGTCTTAACACATTACTTTTTCCTAGATTTAAACTTCTGAACCAAAATTTCAAAGCTCTTTCCATTATCTTCCCCTTAGTTGGCACCCTGCCCATCTCTAATTGTGCTACCTGTCTTACAATTGACTTCGGTAGCCCTAGTATTTCTCTACAAAACATCCTGTGCACCACATCTATACATTCCCATCCTCTATCTAATCCCCATATTTCTATACCATACATCATTTTTGCCTCCACAACCATCTCATAAACTTTTTCCAGCCATTTAACATTTATATTAGGTACTTTATATTTGCAGCTTCTAATTGCTGCCATCGCCCCTTTACCTTTTGCCAATGCAAACTTCTTTTGTTTCTCCCATTTATTACCTCCATCTATTTTTACTCCTAAATAAATACAGTCACGCACTACCCTGTAATCTTTATTCTCTCCCTTCCACTTTTCATATTTGCCTAATTTTCCCCCCTTCATGAAAACCACAATCTGTGTTTTCTCTTGATTCACTTTTAACCTCCATTCTTTACAATATACATCAATTGCTTGTAATGATTGTTTTAAACCACTTACTGTAATAGATCCTACCACTAGGTCATCTGCAAAAAGAAGTCCTGGAATTTGGATGTTATTAATTACTGGTGCACAGTTATTATTCCTTCCAATTTCTAGTAAGACATCATCTATGTATAAATTAAATAAAACTGGACTTAGCTTACATCCTTGCCGAAGGCCTTTCTTTTGTGGAATTTCGTTTGTTACACAGCCTGTCTCCACCCTTACACAGAAGGTGTTCTCAAAATACAGTGCTTTTAGAATATTCACCAATTGCTGACTCACTCCCTTACACACTAATTTATGCCACAGAAGTTGTAGCTCAATTCGGTCATAAGCCTTCTCTAAGTCAAGAGGTAGTGCATCTTACTTTGAATGGAAAACTATAGTGAATGTGTGATGGTTAAGTAATCAATAAATGGAAAGTGAAAAAAAAAAAGTGGAAATGGCACATGAAAAAAAAAAAAAAAAAAACTGAAAAAAAAAGAGCAAGATAATTTAGTGACAAGAGATTGTAAAATGTAAATAAACTGTAGTGATTGTCTACTGAATAAGTGACCAGGGTCAAAATGCAGTAGACAATCAAATTTGTAAAACTCTTAGCACAATAAATACTATACTATACTATACTATACTATACACTAAAACCACATTAGCAATTTTTTTACAATAATAAAAGCATTCAGTAATGCAACATCTAGTGTGAAAATTTACAGTAAATATCATAGCTCAAGAGAATTGTGAAAGATTCTGTTTCAACATACAGTAATTCTGCTGTGAGAGGTTTTTGGTCCAAATCCTTAAAAACAATATAAGCTTATGGAAAGAGGAAGTCCAGTAAACACAAGTCAGAGTTCATGCAACCATAAACACAAAAGCATCAGATCTCTGTAATTCAATCCTTTCAAAAGCATAATACCATCAGTGGTCCTGATCACTTAAATTATTTAAATTCCGTCTGGAATTCTATAAGCCTAGTGCCTGAATTACTCTTCCCCTGTTAATATGAGGGGTAATCATACCCTTTAACAATGTATATTCAATCAGTGATCTGAACTCCTGCATTTTATCTATATCTCTTAATACTGTATTCAGTGATGGGAGCAAAACCTTTATTATTGTAAAAGACATTGTATTTACAGTAATGGGTAAAGTGACAAAAGCTTATTTTGTTTCAGAAAACTTGCTGTGGCAAAACCTCCCTAATATAAAATAACAGCCGCTTCTTCCTCAGTTGCTGTAAAATCCAGAATAATCTGAAATCATAAAAGAAATTACAGGCTATTTTGTGACTTTTGAAGTTTTCTTTCTGTGACATTTTTGCTATTCACAGTTTTGTCTCTTTGTATGCCCAGCCTAATCCGAAACTACAAAGATTTTGTGGATATTGTTACTAAAATATAGGAGCCCCAATTATAATAGTCCATGTTCATATCTTATGAAAGTTCCAGAAATTCATGCAGCAGAATGCTGCAGCACATTTTGAAGCCTGGATTGTGACATATAGTGCTTCGCATTTTAAATTTAATGCTGAGATTAATGGGCTGAAAAAAAAATTGAGTATTATCTGTTGCATAACCCTTTTTGCACAATACTCTGGTTTTAAAAGGAAAGATGATCCGGAAAATAATGTGTATTTGGAATATATGCAGATGAATGAAAAAGTGCTTAAAAATGTTGCAGGGCTTTGTTGAAGTGGACCAAGCTGCCACACCAGAAGAGCGGCATGTGGCCAACATGCAGATAAATGGTTATGAAAATCCAACATATAAATATTTTGAAGTGAAGGAGTAATTGCTGCCATATAAAACAACCAAGAATTCCTTCCACAGTTAGCTGCTGGCCACATAGCTGGATGAATTGTTAATTTCATTTATATCCACAAGAAGAAAATATTAACAATAAGGTAGTGACTGTCACTTTTTATGGTCATTTGTTTCATATTCAAATGTTAAACAAAAAACACTCTCTGTGAAATTGATGGCTCCCTTTTTTTTCAGTTTGTGTATATAAGCATAATGTGTGCTTATATATTGATGATAATAGCTAAACTACTTGTAAAAGCATTAATGAAGAAAAAGGAATTATGTAATCTGCATAACTATTTTAAATAATAAGTAATAATGTCAAGTTTAATAATCCAACTAACGAGACTTACTGGTTTAGAGAGACTGTATCACTGCAACATGTTGACCAAGCTTTATATAATTTATGTTTGATACAATCAGTATATTTTGCTTGTTTATAGCAGCTTTTATGTTATACAGTATTGTTGAAGGTAGCTGACTTATATTCCTTTTTTTGTTTTTTAATTTACTACCATTACAATGTTCCCCTCTTTTTATCCATGTATAGTGTATAAAATGTTAAGAAGAAACTAAACTGCCTGTGGTGTGTAACTTCTGCTGTACGAATTAACAAAATTTGCGTTTACTGCCAGTTACTTTGAAACTACTCCATCATTCCAGAATTTTAATTATTTGAAGTCTTTTATATCTTCTTTTGCAGTTTTTGCAAAGTATTAATAAGTACATAAATAAATGGTGTAAGATAAATTGGAAAGGCTTATTTTGAAAGTGGAAGACTTTAGTGGGTGGGATAGTTAAAGAATTAATATAAAATGCTCCCTCCAGCCATACATAGGATTTTAATTTTTCTAATTGTATTAAAAAACTAAATATTAATAATAATCAGTCATTATTAATATTATCTTAGTGTTATAATAGTAAGTATAGTGGTGTGTGGTGGTTCATGAAGGGATACAATATGAGTAGTGTTGTATGCAAGTTGTAAATGTTTGAAACAAAATAAACAAATTATTATTAATGATAAGCTTTTTTGTACAAAACTTGGGTTACATTTGATGTGAGAATTTTACAGCTACAAGGGAATGTAAGATCCTGTAGCTAGTAGTATATAGAGCAGCTTTTATGTGTATCCAGTGGTAGCTTTGTGAGGAGGCAGTGATAAGCATTGGTTGTTTAAAGTGACAAGCACAATTAGTGTATTTAGTTTGATTGTTTACCATAACAGTCTGTTGTCATTTTTGTAGTTCATGTATATATTGAAAAAGTTTCTTTAATTTTTTTTAAATTAAGGATTTAAAAGAGAAATCTACAAACTGGGAGAACAGAAGGCCATGATGATACTGCATGACTGTATAAATGCATAGGTAGAAACTATTATGTTTGTATTTCTCTACATTGCAGCATTTGAACAAACTTTGTATCAGATTCTTCATGACTAAAGTCAGAAGCAAAAGTTACTTCCTCCTATATAAAGTATAAAAATATTTAAAAATATATGCAGTGTTTTGTAACAATGTAATGCATATTATCTATATGTTATTTTCTTATATTTAGAATCTGCAGAGTGGGAGGAATGAACAGAAAGCTATCAGCTTCAAAACCAGTTTTCCTAGAAGTGAAGCTTTTTTACTTAGTTTTGAGGGGAAAGGTGGGGGAGAAGGAATTGCTATAGTATGAAATAATCATACTATTATTGTTTCACATAGCTTCAGTATATGTGCAACATTGTTGGGGTAAATAACTGTGTATAACAGCACCTGAAAACTGTTTCCTTCTAAGAAAATAAAAAGGAAATGATGTGTAGCAGCTTGACTGTTGTGATTCAATGTTCAATTTGTGTAGTTGGTTTATTTTGGTGGATTTGAAAAACAACAATATGCAAAAACAAAATAAATGTCTGCAGTGACTAGTGAAATAGTATAGTCTGTGGTACACCATGATTGTTATGTGATAATATGTTCATACAGTGTGATCTGAATAGAGATCATTAACATTGTATGCAAATGAATATTCAATTTTCGTTAATTTTTCAAATCTATCAACATCTGAATACTGAATGGAGATTAGTTCTCCTCTTTCCTCCACTCCCCTCCCATTTACTCATTACTTGATGGTCTCGATTCCTTTTTGATATGAAATAAAGCCTTAAAAGATATGTTCTGGTACAAGTAAAAATTAAAAAAAAAATAATAATAAAAAAAAAAGAATAAATACTGATAATGTTGCCATAGAATTAAAATATTTTGCTATAAGAAGAAAAGTAAGTTAAGCTGCGTTCAGTTGCCTGCTTGGAATTCTGAGTCCAGCTTTCTAATACTCCCGCACTTCATAACATACTTTACTCTCTATGCTTGCAGTGCTTAAGGCAGCTTAACCAGAATAGATTATCACCAAATAAAAATGTGTCTAATTAAAGAGATTTCGAATGAGCTTATTCCCATGTTATACATGTTTCATTACTAGTCACAAACATGTATGAATCTGCAAGCATTGGTGCCACTTCATTATGGTGGTTTCAGAATTAAAACAATGATGTATTCTATTGTTGTATGTCAGTCACTAAATATCCAACTTGACTCGCACACAATAGCCAGTTGGTGATAGTCATTATTGAGGACATTTCGGGTTAAATGCAAATTTAAACACTCTGAAAGCGTGTATTTAGATGTGTTATGCTGGACTCACATTTCTGGGCAGTAGATCTTAAATCTTTGCTTCCTTCTGTGCTTTCATAATAACTTTTTATAATTCCAACTTTACTGCACATTCCTGTTTCAAATTATTTTCGATCAGAGAAGCCTCCTTAGAGCCAATATATATGAAGGATACTGAGTATGCATCTTCATATGAAAAGTATGTTTATAATTAGTTTTCCCCTTTGAGACAATGGTATAAATACTTTTACAATGGCCACAGAATTTAAATTATGCGCAAGTAAACCAGATGACTATAAAACAGATTCCATTTGCTGGAGGGGAAAAAATGTGTTGTTTTCAATAAGAAAAGGCATAGTGTGGCTTCTCTGTATCATTTTGTCCTTGTAAATGACTTAAATAGTGTGATGCCAACCTAATCTCACAATTAAGTAGCTATCTTTTAACACTTAAAAACGAACACACTGGCATTAAAAGCAATGAACATGGCAAATGTTTTAAACCTAGGTAGCAAAAAAAAGACACCTTTTTCCACATTCACGTAGGGGTAAGGTTGGTGTCACATGCGTCATTTATACATGTTTAAATCTACTGCACCCTTCCTCATATTTATAATTAATTTATAATACCACATTATTGGTGATTGTAGTGTGTACAAAAAAAAAAAAACAATCATTTCTGTATTGTGTCAGCGTTGTTCCGTGGCCATTGTAATTTTAATTAACAATAAATCAATAATTTAACGTAACATTGTTGTATCATTGACTTAAGGAAACCTTTACCAACTAGCAGAGATCCCAAATTGCACATTTAGTAACTAGGAATTTAGAAGAGTTTAGGTAATGTTTTTTTGAAAAAAAATTGATGTACAACCATCAAATAACTTTCTGTTTAGTTTTTAATTATTTTCTAACCTGTTCTAGAAATTTTTCACAAAGAACTTATTTTTCTATCTGTCTTATATTTATCATGATAGTGGTGGGCCACAGGAATAAATTTATGTGGGAATATTCCTAGTCAATTTTTGGGAATATTTCAAATTGGAAATTTATAATTCTGCCAGTATTTTCTTTACTTTAGTTATAAATTATGATGTTACAAACTAATATGCAAGTTATTTTTTATATTCTGATTTTATTAAAAATAGATATCGTTATCATTAAAATTAGTATATTGCACTTTAGACTACTTTTATTGCAAAGTTTTGCCTGTTCACAATATTAATGAAGGAAAAACTGTATAAAGACATTTTATTTTTCTGTATTTTAGATATGATGAAATATTTAGTCTCCACAGTTTCTACTAATCTAAACTAACAATTTGGACTGCCAGGAATTTTGAGAGGAATATTATTACTGGAAATGCTCCTGGAAATTTATCCATCACTAGACATAATAAATATTTGTCAAAATGGTTGCTACATTTTGCGGCGGTATAAAGTTTATTTAAGTTTGTTAGCTCCACATTGTGGTAGCCAATTTGCGACGTGATTCTTTGTTAGGTTTGAAAGAATGCTAGTGTTTATTTGCCGCGCATATAAAAGACAATTTGTCGCGGTTACTTCGTGTTATCATTTACTGAGCGCCTGTTATTTAATTTTGGGTTCACTGTCCTCCGGCTAGCTATGATCTTTTTGGTCGAGCACTTATCTTATACAAGGTGTATAAACGGAAAGGAGTCTTTTATCCAAAGATAACACTGATGAAGAATTTGTTTTACACTTTTATTGTCGTAACATATTATGCACTTTCACATATTAATCTTGACACTCGTCAAACTGAAACTGTTATAATAACTTATTTACTGCCCCTTATTCATTTGCGTACTTCAACTTTTTGTGTAATTAACTTTACGACACTTGAGATTTCTTTATAACTTTGCTACGCGTAACCTGCGAATCGATAAACTATGCGATGTATTCAACGACGTGTAATGGACTGGAGACGACGTGTAGTGTACAAATGTTTCCGATAGACTGAAGAAATTTGACTCTGACCTAGCCCTTTTTATACTCCTACACCCCGATATGCCTAAAGATTATAACTGAGCTGCTATTGGTTAATAAAACGCGCCAACATTAGCGTCTATTTTTATATCCAATGAAAATTACGAAAACATATGCTCTAGGGAAAATGTTCCAGCAAATTCCTAAGAAAAACGCGCCAATATTACGTCATTTGCTCGTCTCTAATAATGATAAACAGCTCACCCCCTCGCTACATTATTGCACGCTATTATTGTCAGTTTCAGTAAGGCCGTATAAACCCACTTCTCGACAATACTTACAATCAACAAACATCTCAAATCAATGTCACATAACCATGCATATTCACATTATAATCACTCTTTACATTTAAATAATTTGTGATACAAATTACTGCATCAATTTTGTAGCCTGAGAAAGCAATTAGTTGTTTAAAAACTCGGGCAATAATGAAATTATGTATTCTTTGCATGAGGTCATAAGAAACAAAAGAATGGCCAATGTACTTCTATGATGTGATGCTAGCATGTCTGCCTCCCATACACCATTCAAGAAGTCCCAGCTTTGAATCTTGATTGGGCTTAATTACCTGTATAAGCTTCTTTTCTGGGATTTTCCTATATTACCAAAAGGTGAATGTTGGGCAATTCAAAGGTCTGTAGACCCTGGGCTCACATGAATATAATTTCATCCATTTCATTAGTTCACTGGCACAATATGACCTACTCAGTTAAAGCACATTTAAACTTTACTTAAAAAAAAAGAATGACTAACTAAGACTGCCTAAAATGTGGAACAATTTAAACAAAAGGTGGTGAATATGGTAATAATTGCTAATGATGCAACATACCTAAACAATATCAACATTTTTCAACATGTACTTTAAAATGGGATGATATTGGCCCAAGTCCCTGTTTTAAATTTCCCATATTTTGATACATTATTCATGCCAGTAGTCATATTTTGATAACTCTTGATTCAGTGGTCATTTCTGTAGAAGTACACTTAAAAAAAAAAAAAAAAAAAAACTAATGGCCTGCTTGAAATTTACAAGTCACCATTGTAAGACACCATGCATGCTCAGATCCAGAGAGCCACAGCTCACTTCAACACGACCTTCCCTGATCACGTCTTTGTCTTCACTTATTTGGGTGGTGGTGGTGATGCTGAATGTTTCCACTGTATGCTCTTCTGCTTGGTCTCGGGGATCATAATGGTAAACCCAACATTCATCCATGGTGATCAGCTGTTCAAAAACGTTGTCAGGTTCAGCCTGGCAAAGCTCCAACATTTCAGCTGCTGCTTCCATTCAGCTTTGTTTTTGCTCAGGTGTGAGGAAGTGCAGTACACACTGCGTGGAGAATTTTGACATATACAAAAGGTTGTGAATAATGTTTAATACTGACCGTGAATAATGTGCACCTTCTGCACTATTGATTTGACAAAAATTCAACAGTCTTCAAGCACCAAGGCCTCAACTTGCATGGCAATGAGGGATAGGTGGCCATCTCTTGGCTAATTTTCCAGGTTTGAGTTTTGTCCACACTGGAAACATCTGTGCCACTTAACAATGTCTACTTTGGGACATTGTCTCCATTTACAGCAACCAACTTGTCTCAATTCATAGCAACCAACTCGCATGAATTTCCTTTGATGTTTTATCCTTTCTAAAACAGGAAATGAGTTCTTCAGTCTTTTCAACAGGGTGCACCATCTTGAATTTTGTACTCTAGGGCATTCTGCAAAGAAATACCACAGTAAAATTTATGTGGTGAACATTACAGGAACATGTGATCTCTCTAAAATGCAGAACATGAAGTTCTTCTTCATTGTTGCAATCATTAATAAGAACTTTATGCCCGTCCTTCTATGCCCACTTATCACTGAGATGGCACTTCAGTTTGCCACTTGGAAGATATAGTTTTAATCTACTTGAACTATGGCAAACATCTTGGTAATCTTCTGCATGTGGCTGAAGATCATAGGCACAATTTTTATTTTATGTTAATTGTTATAATTAGGCTCCATTCTTTTAATCAGCAAGGAATAACTGAAATGATGAAATTACTGCTTTTCTTATTTTGGACATGAAGTGCATTTCCTAAGCCCTCCTACCCAGTTCCCATCCTCACTTCCTAATGGTGAATCTATTTTCACACACAAGGCTTTGGAGCAAGTCACAGCAGTATAACTTTTTATCTAAATAGAGGAAATGCCAATAAAACATGCTAACCACCATGGCAAGCTGGCATCCTCTCAGTGGTAAAGAGGATTAGGTTGGTGGTTCAGTGGACCCACTAATCAACAGCAGGTGTTGTCCTCCAGATAGTTTGGATGTTGTGAGTAGACACTATAACTGCCACAATGTAAAAATATGTTGCCTCCCTAAAAGTGGTTTTATATCTAAAATGCTTGAATCTCTCTCCAATTTTGTTAACAAATTATGCTTAACATCAAGAGGATCTAAAATGACAAAGATTTTACAAAGGAATGCTGTGGTTTAACTGAACCCAAAGAATTAAACTTTTCAAATTTTTTTTGCAAAAAATACAATTGAGATATTTCTTTTTCCAGGAGGCAAATTTGTCAGCTTATTAACCAAATTACTTAAAACTCAAAGGTTTTACATTACATTTATTAACAAAAATGACACATGTGCAGTGGAATATTGTTTACAGTTCAGACAAATATAATCTACCTTTCAAATTGCCAAGGAAATGGAATCTGAAGATGAAATTGAAACAATAAAGTTAAGTGAAAACACAAATTACATTCTACAATGTGTAGTACTTATTTATAATCCACTTAGAAATGAGCCAATCTTTCAATTATTAACTTTACATGCAATAGTAATAGGGATTTTAACAGCCAATACAAACAATGGAGATATGAAAATGTTGATTGTACTGGGAAAGTTATAGAATATCTTATAAATAAAACTACTTTTGAGCTCATAATATACCAGATGAAATATCCGCCCTTATATTTTTTTTATTTTATGCAACCCACTTAGAAACAGATGCACCGTGCATCTATCTTGACCATTCACTTACACCTCACATATGCACATAGACAGGAGACGGCTTAACAATTTAAAGGGCAGAAGGTATTTGTGATATAAATCCATTCCAAAAACATTGTACTGTTATGCTGAGAACTTCACCAGTTTCTACGCAATTTATACAGTATTTTGTTTATACAGTATACATCCATATACCCTCCCACCCCGAAAACTCCTGTTGAATGAGCATCTATGTAATGGATCCACCTTCAAAATGAATTAAAACAAAATGGCAGATCTATGCAAAGGGAAAGTAATAGGTTATTACCAATTAAAGACACATCTATATTCGTAAAGGAATCATACAGTCACATCAATAAATGTTAAATAGGTTAATAGCTCAATTCTGGCTAAACCACAACACTTAATAGATTGTATAGCAAGCGTAATAGCTTGATCATGTTATTATAGAAGATAAAACACCAAAAGAAACTTAAAATTACACTAATGAGTTTATAACAGATTAGTAAAGTTACGAAGCAAGCGTTAGTTCCAGCACATCTCGGCTAGCATTGGAATTTAAAAGGCTAAAACCTGTAATGTTGTGATGGTCAAGCGGTTTATTACGTTTTGGTCAGAGTGGTGTACTGAGGATACATGTTCCAATATGTGGTAATGGGTGAAATTTTTTTTATCCTCCATTTTACTTCTTTCAGCCAATGATTAGGTGTTACAAAACAAAATATTATTCTATGACAATTGCAAATAAATTGCATTAAACAGATGAGATGTTCCATGCATTTTTGTGGTACATACATACTGAACACTGAAGCAAATTCATAGTCTAAAGCACCTTTCTAATATCAGCATTAAACTTTGCCCATTCAACCAAGTTGTATATCTTTCAAAATGTAAAGTGTCCAGGCACCTGTGTTGAAATCTAGCATAACTTAACCTTCTGTGTTCTTTGGGGTACTTTACTTTCCAGCCTGGGTTGTTACTAAGGCATACACAATGATGTATTCAAATGATGAATATATGGATATGCTATTACTCTATGGTGAAGCAAAATGTAATGCAGTGGAAACAAGATGCCTATACCAAGAGCGATTTCCAGGAAGATCATACTACAGATACATTTTGAAGAATTGAAAGGCACCTCCACGAGACAGGGCCAATCAAAAAGGCATCTCCTGCTTGGGATACTCCAGTGACTTCTAGAGATAATGAAGAAATGGTCCATAATGCAACTGAAAGCAAACCTCATAACAGTTCTAAGACCAGAGCATGGGGTATGAATATTAGTCAGGTATCAGTGTTATGAATATTGCACTACAATAAATTTCATGTCTACCCCTATAGCTATACCAGGCTCTCTAAGAACGCCACCATCAATTGCGAGTTATTGGTTATTGCAATACCTGAAACTGATACACATTCTTAAGCAATGTGCTCTTTAGTGACGAAGCCACGTTCCACAATAAAAGAACTGTGAACCAATACAATTTGCAGTATTGGAGTATAAATAAGAGGTGAGAGAGACTGTGTTTCAGGCACAATGGAGTGCCAACGTGTGGTGTGGAATCCTAGGCAATCAACTAATAGGACCCTTTTTTCGAAAGGTAACCTCACAGGAACTTGATATCTTCAATTTCTTCAAGAAGATTTGTCGCTATTGTTAGAAAATGTGCCACTAATGAAACAGGTGAGAATGTGGTTTCAGCAAGATGGAGCACCCCCACATTGGTCCATAATTTGTTCAGAATTACTTAACACGGAGTATATCCAAAAAAAAAAAAATAGATTGCATGAGGGGGCTGGCTGGCTAGATCTCCTGACCTCACGGATTTCTTCCTGTGGGGCTATTTAAAGGAAACGTTCTACCACAGAATCCAAATCAATTATGGTTGCTGATTAGTGAAGCCTGCAGGCATGTCACACTGCACATATTGCAGCACACAGGAACTTCTCTGCAACAGCACGCTTAAATGTATGTTATCAAAAGCACTTGCTTCATTAATCAAGTGCCTTTTTAACTCAGTTTATTCTTGCATGTGATTTTTAAATGCGTTAAAATACTAATATGTAATTATTTTTCTCTAGATATATGTTTTACTTTTTTTTTTCTTTCTTGTCCTTTTGCAATTTTTTTTGTATAAAGATTTGCTAAATCTAATGGATTAAGTTCCAATAAAGCCATATGAAACGACATTAAGTGCCTTTGTGCCTTTTCAGAAATTGGTTTTCCATCCTTTACCCACAATGCTGAAGACATTAAATGTGGTGATTACTGATTAACCCAAAAAAAAACCACATAACACTAGTTACAAATGAAAACTTTTTTCTTAGTACAATTAAAAAAGGCTTCCTTCGGAAGGGAAGTAAAGCCGGTGGTCCCGTGTCGTAGATTTATGGCACGTAAAAGAACCTCAAGCCTGATAAAGAGGCCCCTGAGCAAAATTATTGGTCTTTCACGCTCAATATAGAATGGGATGCTAAGGACCACAGCAGTTAAAGAGCACCCATAAATAAAAGTCACACTCTCTCTCCCTCTCTCTCTCTCTCTCTCTCTCTCTCTCTGTCTCTCTCTCTCTCTGAGCAACATTTTACCTTAAAGCAAGTACCTGAGCAATATAAGGTGCTAATTTAGGCGTGGTCTCTGCCGAAACTGCAACAATGGATTAGATTAACTATCGGAGAAAATCAAAGTTTCGAATATTAACGTCAGATAATCTTTAACTGGGTAAGCCATGTGCTATTAATAGAAAACATCATAAACTACTCTATAAACCTCACTATCCTATTTAAGCCAATAGAACACGTGAAGAAAGACGTATGTGAAAAGAAAGATAAAAAATATAACAAAGGCCATTCATTGCGGTAAGGCACTTGAAACAACAGAAGCAAAGATGCTTACAAAGGCCAAGGAACGTATGGAGAAGAGAGGTGAAAAGAAAAAGGCTGTACACAGGAGAAAACAGAAGTAGGAAAAAGGTTGGAGATGCAGTGTTAGTGAAACATCAATTGAAATCTAACGCCTTGTGGAAAGAATATTTTCGAATGCATAATTTGTATAGAGGACCGTTTAAAGCGGAGCAAAAGTTCGGCACACCACACTTAAGAGCTAGCAGACCCAGATGATTCAGAAAAGATAATTGCACGGTACCATAAGCAACATTGCTAATTTCTCACATTCTTTTATTAAGCCATATTGGTTCCCTCCTCACAGGCAAATCAATGTCTCGACTAACGCTAAACTGTGGGATGAGTGCTGCAAGTGTAGCCGATGCCCAATCTGCGGGTTTTATGTAGACTACTAGGTCGTATTCTCCATAAATTTAAATGTAAATTTGTGTTGAATTATTTAGATGATTTAGTAATGTATTCCCCTGATTTTCATACACACTGACAACATTTACCTTCAGTTTTTAACTACCTTCGGAAGGCACAGCTTACAGTTCGACCTTCAAAAGTTACTTTTGCAGTTTCTCAAGTTTCCTTTCTTGGGCATCTAATTTCGCCTGCAGGTATTTCCATCGATCCGTCGAGGATTTTAGTGATTCAAATTTTCCGTTCCAAAAAATTTACGGACCATTTCGTCATTTTTTGCAAAGATTATTCCGGATTTGGCAACAGTGGCAGGACCACTTTTTGCTTTGCGTAGGAAGGGCGTTAAATTTATTTGGACACCTGCTCATCAATAGGCATTTGAGAGTTTGAAAGCAGGAATTATGAATCCGCGTATTTTTGCGGTGCGGAATTCTGACAAAACATTTATTTTACAAACTAACGCATCCAGCTTTGAACTCTCCGCAGTCTTATTACGTATTCGGGACAGGGTCGACGCCCCATAGCATACCCGTAACTTGTCCGATCAAGAGCGGAGATTATCCGTATTGGAAGCATTAGCAGTATTATCAGCTTATGAAAAGTATCGATCCTTTTACGAACATCGCCTTTTTAAGCTTGAATGCGATAACCAGGCCATTACTTGGATCTTTCACATAAACGTCAGACGGGGAAATTAGCACTTTGGGCAGTACGTTTAAGCGCATTTCAGTTTACCGTGTGGCATATTCAGGTATCGAAAATTCAGTTGCCAATGGGCTTTCGCATCTATTTAAGGAGAATACGCCTCCGGAGTACACCTTACACAGATAGCCATGCTCAATGTTTTATCCTGGGATTTTCCGGGGGGTTTTGCTTCATTATCACACCATCAGAAAGAGGTCCCTTGTGGTTGGAGGCTAAGGCTGATCGACCTTCGAAAGGTTATGTGTTTAAGAATGATGTTTCGTTTACTAAGCTACTACGTTCCCAAGACTTACGCATTCTTTTGCCGTCGAAATTGGTGCCTACTATCTTGATGTATTTTCATACCTCTCAATTTGGGGCACATTTAGGGGTTTTCACGACGAAAAGTAAAATTCGCCATTATTTTGTTTGGAGTCCTATGTATCGGGACAACCGCAAATTTGTTGATGATTGTCCTATTTGTCGCATTCAACTCGCTTTGGATTTCTCAATTCCAAATTAGCCACTTATCCCATGGAAAGAGTATGTTTGGATTTTATTAGTCCTTTACCAAAATCTCTTCACGGGAATACTTATTTATGTGTGTTTATTGACGTGTTTACTAAATTTACTTGATTAGTTCCGGTTCAGGCTTCCGCGAATTACAATATCATAAATGTATTATCCGATTTTTTTTTTGGGCCTTCCCCAGACGTTGGTGTCCGATAATGCAACCTATTTTAGGGCAAGAACATTTAGGACCATTTTGTTCCAACATGGCATTTAGGTGGTTCATACGTCAGTTTATTATCCTCATCCGTCTTTGGCAGAGCGAGTGAGCCGCAATCTGAAAAGCACCTTGATTGCGTTTCATTCTGGTAACCATCGTCTTTGGCACACCAGATTGTCGGCGTTCCAACTGGCTTTCAACCTGGCGGAGCCCGAGACCACCAACAGGTTCCATTTTATCTCATGTTTCGCTTTCAGCCTATATCGTCGCTCATCCGACGAAGTGGCGTAAGCGCCAAAATCAAAAAAATTGAGATATTTTGCCTGTACACTCCATTTGGCCATACCTATATTCTGACAAACTGGCGTACCTCCATCTCTAATGGTTACTTGGCAGTAAACATTGTGTTATCGTCGTAAACGCCATTGCTCACTCATTCTTTTTCAGACGAACAGGCGTATGAGACTCGCAAGTCGCTTACGTCTCTTCGTTAGATACTATCATCATTAAAATTGGTCGATACGTCTATGTGCGCAGTGTAATGCTAGCCACTCTAGACCAAGTTTCGTCACCCGATGCCAACAATTAACATGTGTTTATAAATTTGGACAAGAAAACCTGCTTCAACAATATTAATTGGTCTGAATACACCTGCAACAAACCAATGCAGTCTCAGTAAAGCAGCAGTCTGTTATGAACATGGACTTGTTTGTAAAGTGGAGGGAAGGATCTACGAATGCAGTATAATGCAACGAAATTTAATGCATTGAAAGTGATGCGTTAAAGGTAGGTGCTGAAATTAAGTTTAGTGGTTATCGGACAAGAAGTATTATTACGGGAAAGTAGAAACTAAGAATCAGCAACAGAGTCTATGGATGTTGCTTTCAGCGTTTTAAAGATCCACACACAAGACAGTTTTGAAAATGTAAACGCTATATCTGCAGACAGGAATAATATAAGGGAACAGTTTTGTCATCAAGAAAAGGAAATACGCCAGCTGGAGTCGCCATTTAGTGACTGTGATAATAGTAACTTGATCCACCATATAGTGAAAACTATCAGTGTCTCAATTGCAAAAATTGAATTGAAGGTTCTGGCATTTGCCCACTTTGTTTATGTTTGCTATGTACAAAACATTCAAATAACAATAACGAATGCACTTACCAACGTCCAGAAGAGTATTCCTAAGAAAAATTACATCCAGTCCTGACACTGTCAAAATGTGTTCTATGCACAATGAAGATAACATCTCACAGCCCAAAGCCAGTTATCAACAACTTACTCCAAGGTATACAAATCAATGAGTCTATCATTCCAGTATCCTAAGGAGGATTAGTGCAGTTTGCGTGCAACTTAGCGTCATGTGATGCTGCAAAGAAAATGGAGTTGCAGAATATGTACGACAAACACACAAAAGAAGGTTGTAAGAAATAAGAAAAGCAATGCTAAATGTTGTAAGGTTATTGTAGCCCCACGTTGTGGTAGCCAATTTGCGACGGTATTACTTATAATGTTTGTTTACATCACGTGTGTTGAAGCCATCTTGTGACGTCATTCATTTGTTCGGTTTGTAGCTCCATCTTGTGTTAGCAATTTGCATCAGTGTTAGTGTTCGAAAGAATGCGACTGTTATTTGATTTAAATTTTGTTTATTGTCCTCCGGCTAGCTATTATCTCTCGGTCGAACATGTGTCTTGATTCAGAGTGTGTAAACGGAAAGAAATCTTTTATCCAAATATAACACTGATGAAGAAATTTGTTTTAAACATTTATTGTCAAACACGTTAACTATCACATTTATACATTGATCTTAACACTCGCCAAACTGAAACTGTTATAATAACTTCTTACTGATATTTCTTAATTTGCGTACTTCAACTTTTTGTATAATTAACCTTACAACACTTTAGATTATTCATAATTCTGCTGCGCGTAACTTGTGAATCGATACCCGACGTTTGCCGTACAAATACTTTCGACGAACTGACTGACTGAAGACGACGTGTAGTGTACACAGATTTTCGATGAACTGCACGACTGAAGACGACGTGTAATGTATTGAGATTTTCGATGAACTGGCCGCGATCTATTTTTTTGGGGGGGGGGGGAACAGGAGTAAAGGATTGAAGGAAAAACAAGAGTATGTATATAGGCGTAGAAAGGAAAAAGGAGGAGGAAAAGAAGGATGTGATGCTGTGATGGCACAATTTATTTGGGGCATCGTGGTGAACATGATGGCTGGTACCGCCGAAGCAAACCCGCTGTTTGTGGGTGACTACTAAGTTGGCGGATTTCTCCGCTGTGGAGGTCAGGTATCTGCCATTGCGATAGCCCTGACAGGGACCTGTAACGGTGGCGAATTAACAGGAGATGCAGGCTCCAATCCCGGGCCTGCTACCTCCGGGAATTGGCACTTTGTTGAGGATGATATTCTGGATGAGGTGGTTGACGCTGCACGGCATGCCGAAGCAGTCTGCTAAGGCGAAGCCGATTCAGGAGGGTAAGCCGGTTATCATCGGAGCCGTATTCGTCTTCGAGATGGTGCTTGATGTCGTTCAAGAGTGCGCATTTGGCGTTTATTTGCTGTAGGCACTCTTGCTGTTCCTTGAAGTGGCTGTTGATGTTGCTGAGGATGTGGTTCTTCGTTACGTCGAGGGATTTGTCAGTGCGTTCGGTGTCTCCATTAAACTGCACACTGAGATGCTCTTCCAGAGAGCTGATCCTGCCAGCTAGGTTTAACACCTCAGCATGGAGATCCTGGATGGCAACGAGGATGGGTTGGTTCGAAGCTGTTATCTGTGCTTGGATCTGTGATGAGTCGCATGATGAAGTGATGGTCTGCGTCGTAGGTGTGAAGCTCTGCGGTGTCTCTGAGAGGTGCAGCGTGGCTCTACGAGGATAGAGTGGGCAGACGGCCTGGCCAGTGTAGTGCCCCTTGCCTCCACAGGAGGCGCAGAAGCGGCGGCGGTGTGTCAGGTCGTGTGCCCTGCAGTCGGAGGTGAGTGTTCCATTGCCACAGTAGTGGCAACGGGGTGCGGCGTCACATGACGCGGCGGTATGCCCGTACAGGCAGCAGCGTCGGCACGGAGTTGGACGCACACTGCGACTGGCCTCGAGCGACAGTGTTTGCCCTAACAAGGGCAGTCCTGCGCCGAGGGCCAGTGAGTATTCGCCCTCGTCCAAGAAGGTGAGTCGGACTAGCGGTGTAGGACCCCTGTCATTGCGAATGCGAGACGCCTTGGCCGCAGACGGCCAGAAGCGTTGAGCGGCAGTGAGTAGTAGCACGTCAGGGAGCTGTCAGTGGACTCCCCGGACGACTGCGGAGTAGCGTGCGGGCACGCTGGTCAGCGGTGTGTGGTCGGCTGTGCTGGCTGGAGAGATGGCGCTGGGCGCTTCGATTTGCGGCGGCGGCGGAGAGGCTGGAAGCTTTTCATCGTTGGCGGCGGAGCTAGTAGTGGCTTCCTCACGAGGAGGAGGCTTGGAGGCTGCGGCGGTCTTCTTCCTACCCATCTTGACTCGACGAGAGCTGGAAGCGAAGTCCGCCGCGATCTACCTCTGACTTACCCTATTTATACTCCTTCATCCAGATACGCCTAAAGATTATAACTGAGTTACTATTGGCTAATAAAACGCGCCAACATTAGCGTCTATTTTAATATCCAATGAAAATTATGAATACATATGCTCTAGGAAATATTCCAGAAGGTTCTAAACGGAAAAACGCGCCAACATTACGTAACTTCCTCGTTTCCAATAATGATAAACAGCTCACCCCCTCGCTGCATTATTACGCTATTATTGACAGTTTCAGTAAGGTCGTATAAGCTTACTTATCAACAATAATTATAGTCAAGAAACATCTCAAATCAATGTCACATAAAGATGCATATTCATATTACAATCATTATTTACATTTAAGTAATTTGTGATACAAATTACTGCATCATAAAATAGGTGCCAAAGAAAACCCAAGATAATATTCCTCTGCGGTATTTGATCTTGAGCAAGTGATTCAGCTGCCCCTTTCCAAAGAAAGTGCTGTATTCTATCGAATGCGTTTGTCAGCACATCATTTCACGGTTTACAATATTTGAGTCAAAGAGTGTCTTTGCTTTCTGTGAAGCGAGACTATCAGCAAAACGGGATCATCTGAGATTGCAACCTGTGTGGGAATCTACCTTCAACACCTTGATGTCCACGGTGTAAAGGATGTCAGGCTGTTTGCTGATGCCTGCAGTAGCCAGAATACCACCGCAGTAACCATGTTTTTGTACATTCTAAGCAACTCAAAAGAATTCACTGTCTATAAACTTGTGCTTCTTCGAACCTAACCATAGTCAAAACGAAGGTGATTCTGCCCACAGCACTATTTAAGACCCCTGACTCAGACATGGAACAACTTCATATCTTGCCAGCTGGTACCTATTGCGAGACTTCCTCGAGTGCTGCTCCGTATGAAGCACATTCTATGAGGGTAGAAGATTTCTTGGACTACAAAAGCATATCGGAGAGTCTACGGATCCGATCCCTGAGGATTTCAATCTGTAAACAAAGTGGATTGGACGGCAATCAGAGAAGTCAAAGTGACGACAGACGATGCCGCTTGCGTCTTTGTAAAAAACAGTCATTTGGCCAAACATTATGAGCGGCTATCTCTGAAATCCAGGAACACTTCAGCGTTTTGAAGCTTCCTCTGCCTCGACTTAATGCCACTTCTCCAAAGCTTTCGGCTGAGAAGTACAGCGATCTACAGGACTTATGCAAAGAGCCAACACCAGTAATAAGAGATGTTGTTTACAAAACGTTCTACAAGGAACTGCCACACTTCTAAGTTGTATTAACCCATGGACATTTGTTTGCGTTTCTTTAAAGCATTTGAAAACAAAACAAAACGTTATTGTATGTAATTTGGAAAAAAGTAATAGCATACATATTAATACTTGATATTGATATGATTAAAGAGAATTTCCTATCTGTTTGTTTCCTAAAAGCATTTGTAAACATATTACTCTACATTATTCATCAAACTATTGTCATTCAAAATAGCACACCTATACGCTTGATTTTGTATTGTTAAAATAAGTTCAGAAGTTGTGTTTCTATAAGGATGTGTAAACAAACAAATATACTATTTGTTAAATTATTGTAGGTAATTAAAAATAAATAAAATACACTTAAATACTTGATATCACTGTTGTTAAATAGGTAGATATCTATATTTATTTTATTGACTTCCATCGCTTTACATTGTACTATGTAGTTAGAATAGAAAAATATACGTGAAAAATATACACAAAAAGAAATAAATAATGATAAAGTCCAAAACGATAGCAAAAATCAGCATAATATATTGATCATGTGTATGGTGTAAGCGCCTTACTATCATGGGTGAAATCTTTCAAACTGACGTATCTCCAATTTAGGCCTTTTTGGCCTATATGGTATCCGAATTCTAGAGTCTAACATTAGTCCTTGTTAAGAACAACTATTAAAAATTTGAATCACTGTATTGTATTTGATGTGTCACTATGCTTTTGAGCCGTAGGTCCCTAAGTAAACACACTTTTCTTTGAACTGCTCTCCTGTAAAATTACACTTATGACGCTTACGTCTTTTCGTCTTTTTAGCGACGATATGTCCCTTAGCAAATGCTTGGCGTCTTCGGGACGTACTTCCACAAACATGGGGATGCGGAGATGGTCAATAAGTTGTGGCAGAACACCTTTCGCCAAATATGCGCTGATCGGCGGCGACGTGAATGTCGTTATAATAGTTCTCGTCTCCCTGTTCCTTTTTAGGTGGGAGACTTGGTTTTGCTGAAAAACCACCTACTTAGTTCAACGCGTCAGCACTTTACGCATAAGTTGCACCACGCTATGTAGGCCCTTACCGCATTATTAACGTTGTAAATAAAGTTTCCTCCCAATTACAGCATTGCTTGTCTGGCAAGCGCACGCTTCCCAATTACGTTTCGCTGCTTCGGTCTCCATACCTTTGTTGGAGTACCGGTTCAGCTATCTCGCGTCGGGCATGAAATGTTTTCTTTTGGCTCCTTGCAGTTCCGCCTGGGGTTTTGTGGGTGACCCGGATCTTCAAGTCGGACTTTGGTATCTACCATGCCGGACCAGTTTTTCTAATTTTTTTCTATGGGAAGATCTTCCATTCTTTCTACTTCCTTTTATTTTGTTATGTGTTTATGTTATGTCGATATCGTGTTCTTTTGTTGTAGTTAGGCGCCTGTATATAGTGTATTTGTTGTAGTTTTTGTGCACACAGGGTAGTTAGGGGACAACGGTATTGGGTTATTTCAGAGTTTATAGTTTTAAGAGTTTTATATTTTATTGTTATTAAATGTATGGTTAGTCTATTTATATAGGTTTACATATTGTTATGCAGCCTTTTAAAATGTTACAGATTTTTATTTACTTATTTATTTTTTTTTTTGTACGGATGCATCCCAATTTCTATTTCTTAAATTCAATTTAACTTTACGTTGCATTAGTTCTTGCATAAAATATTCACATTTACATTTACAGTTTTTGTGGGCTTTGTTTAATATCTTTGTGATATTCTCGCTCTACTCTTGAATATATTATTACCTTCCCTTTTGCCTTGGCTTATATGTTCTTTTTATGATGTTACATGTGCTCGTCACACGGGGTTGTGCTCGACTTGAGGATGCCGTTTTCGTGCTAGCGCTCTTTTTCTCCGGGGGGTGAGATTTTGAGCCATGTTGACTCGCTCCTCACAGGAGACTCAACGTGCCCGACTAACGCTAAACAGTGGAATGAGTGCTGGAAGTATAGCTGATGCCCAATCTGCGCCTGGTTTAGAAAAATACTACCAGCAGGTCACAGCTATTTTATCGGCCAACTCGCTTTAGCGGTTCAGCTAAGGGATGGTAGCATAAGTGAACTGGCGAAGCGCTATAGATATGCACCTGATGATTTTTGTTTAAGGGCGCTCAACTACTAGGTCAATAGCGTCCTATATGTTCCTGACGTCACGCCATGTGTTTGGTTCACGAAGGGCCTCCCCTCGTGCGAAGGAAGACGAGCCGTAATAGACAAGAAGTCTGAGTTCGTCAGCCGTCAGGGAAGCAACTCGTCGAAACCGGCTTTAGGGAAGCGTGATTGTGCACATATAATTTTTCGGTCTTGTTAAAATTTCTTCATTAACACCATTTCTGTAAGTAATTTTCTAAATTTCAAAATTCTGTGCGTATGCCGACTTTCTGTAACTCTCGTAAATAGAGTGAGAATAATTTATTGTAAAGAAAGATTGTAAATTTCTTAATTGTGAATGCCTAGTGCAAGAGAGACTTAAGGCTGGTTCACAACCACCCGGTAACGGTAACCAGACCGGAAACGAGAACGGGAAGCAAGAAATTTTGATTCACAACAGCCCGGTAACGAGAACGGGAATGGATACCGATCACAAAGTGAAAGTCGATTTTGTGCATTTTTTCACCTACTTCCAATTTAGCTAAGCCAACGTCAAAATTCGATAGAGTAAACATTATCTAAATGCATATTCATTACATTTCCGATCCCTCTACTTATGCCAAACTTTCATTCCTCTATTTAATGACATACATTAAAATTGTTTATTCTTTTTTCATTTCCACCGGATTTAGCTGTTCTTTGTAGCTTTTGCCATTGTTTTTTAGGTAATAGCCAGTTTTGAGTTGCATATAAACAAACTACAAATGATCCCTTCACCAGAGGAACCAACGTTGATTAGATTTGCGGGTGTCGGGATGAGGTTAGGAAGCACATTTACTACTAATTCCTCCCAGTTTCATGTTTCCAGCTTGCGACTATAGAGAGCACTAGTGGCTATTTCATGTCACGGCCGCTTAGAGTAACCTCTAGAGTGAAGAGTCTAATATGCACAATAGGGATCTAATATGCCGTGCCCGGGAACGAGAACGAGAAAGTTAAAAGTTGGGCAACTCTTCTTCCCGTTCCCGGGGCCCGGAAAGGCTTCCCGTCGGTTGTGGACACTCCTATTTGAATACATGTATTTCAACTTTCCCGTTCTCGTTCTGGTTATCGTTTTCGTTGGTTGTGAACCAGCCTTAAAGCCTATGGTTAAATGTACTAAAGTCAAGTTACAATTTGTTAATCAGTTTAATATTTTATATTATAAACAATATATTTCTATTGCCTGGCTGCAAGAAATAGCTTTTTATTGGGTTGAACATAGGTATATATTTTAGATCCTCGAATTAATTCCTTTCCTGATTTCGGAAGAGATTTAAATAATTTGAAACCTCTGGGGACAGTTCATGTTTCGAAATGTTGAGTAAAGTGGGCCCGGCATTATAACTTTCCTGCCTTTACATGTTAGTGTTTCCTTCCCTGCTCTATCATTTACTAGTATTACGAATTGCTAACAATCTGAGAACAAAAACTGTAACACAACGTTGCATTATGTATATAAATAATCTTTATAAAGTATTCTTGTGCGGTATCTTATTTGATTTTGTTATATAAAAATGTTAAACAGGGTAAGAAAACATATAGTTGTGATAATCCATATTATTGTGTGTTAAATGTACCTATGTTAGATGATAATAAATGCTAACAGTGCATTGTATACAAGTGTTAAATTCTGTGTAGTGAAATATCAGTGGAAAATCTTACGCGAGTCAAAAGTGACGCTGGCAGATGACGTTCACCGGGCATTCGCCATACCCACACCCTGCCATCGGATCGCCACATTGTGTACAGTGATTCGTCACTCCACACAACGCTTTGCTACTGTTCAATCGTGTAATGTTGACGCTCCTTACACCAAGCGAGGCTCGTTTGGCATTTTCCTGCGTGTTGTGTGGCTTATGAGCAGCCGCTCGACCATGGAATCCAAGGTTTCTCACCTCACGCCTAACTGTCATAGTACTTGGAGTGGATCCTGATGCAGTTTGGAATTCCTGTGTGATGGTCTGGATGTATGTCTGCCTATTACTCTTTACGACCCTCTTCAAATGTCGGCGGTCTCTGTCAGTCAACAGACGAGGTCGTCCTGTATGCTTTTGTGCTGTACATGTCCCTTCACATTTCCACTTCACTATCACATCAGAAACAGTGGACCTAGGGAAGTTTAGGAGTGTGGAAATCTCACGCACAGACTTCTGACACAAGTGACATCCAATCACCTTACCAC
This sequence comes from Deroplatys truncata, assembly GCA_030765065.1. NCBI lineage: Eukaryota > Metazoa > Arthropoda > Insecta > Mantodea > Mantidae > Deroplatys > Deroplatys truncata. The sequence continues at coordinate 243,815,707 of CM060975.1, read as the reverse complement.
GTTCGAAGTCCGTGAGTTCCACGGAGCGTTCCATTCTGCTGTTTCACTATGTCTAATGACTACTGAGGTCGCGGATAATGAGTACCAGGCAGTAGGTGGCAGCACAATGCACCTAAGATGAAAAACGTATGTTTGTGGGGGTGTCCGGATACTAATGATCACATAGTGTATGTTGTGAAGTTATCAGTTGACAGCGTAAACCTAAATCACCCACGAACACTCAAAAGAAAAGCATAAAAGGTAACAAACTAACAAAGAATGAAATCGTATTGTATGCATAGAAAAGAAAGAAAAACCATTTCATTTGAAACTAGATGTTCAAGTCATACTTTTGTATTAAGCTTTCAAGTTACAAAACTACTAACACAAGATTGTAATGTCAAATTAAGACAGCAAAGGAATGAAATTATAGAACTTAAAAGAACTTCCATTCTCAAATCAATTAGTCTTTTTCGTTCTATAATTGGGTCATTTTGAAGCCGTATTGCATCCCCCAAACAATTTTTGTATGTATGTAATGTGTGTGTGTGTGTGTGTGTGTGTGTGTGTGCGTCCGCGTCCGCGTCCGCGTCCGTCCGTCTGTCTCACTCTTGTCATAGATTATTGTAATAGGAGTAGAAATATTGTTAATTTTTGTAATGATAAATACCGCCAATGTTAAAATGTTTCTGGTTCTCCAAGTTAGGATGTCTTAAAATAGTATCTTGGGAGAGCAGAAGAGTTTTTTTCGCTGCAGCCAGCTCGTATGTCTATTGTATTTAAGCCTAGAAGAAAAATCGTTTGTGTTTTTACTGTTGATAGAGAAGGCATAGTAGGCAACGCAGGAGGCGAAATTTCGAGAGAAACAGGAAAGTACCGAAATACGTCATGTATATAGTCACATGTTTGAGCCCTTTAAACCAATCAGAAGTGTACACAATGACACTGGAGACAGACGCTACCAACGGCGCGAATAGTAACCAATTGGAAAACTTTGTTTCAAGTGTGGGGGAGCTTAGTATAAGTAACTCCAAAAACATTCATTCGTACGCCACTCTCGTCATATGAACCACGTAGAATCCACGTTTGTCGGAGGAATTCGCGCGCGTTGATTCCGCGGACTTAGTAAGTGCCGATGTAATTATTCCGGCTAAGCGAAGGTGTTGAGATAGATCACACGTTATATGTCATTAAGTGAAGTTGGATTAAATTAGACAGTTACGCGTGCGTCAATGAAGTGATAGTGGCCCGAGACACAAAGGATAAAGTTTACTACGCCAGAAATGTTATAACAGTGGCATTTAAAAATAACAGTGGCACTTTATATTTAGAGAGTGTAAAACAGTGAAATATTACACGAAAATTGAATTAATGTCAATTACAGTTGACTTACAAAATGTATGGGTGTTCATGTTCTAAGCTTATTTGGTGATCCAGTTATATTGTCCACGATCCTAGATTTCCGCTACCGCTAGTTATGTTAGCATAGATCCCAGGCATACCTATAAATCACGAACCCCCAAAAAATTCGACGGAAATTAGCTGCTGAAGCAGAAGCCACATCGCACTGGAGGAACTTCGAGGCAGACGGGCATCGAACCGAGACTCCGACGAGCCGAGACGGCCCATCCAGACGGCGCAGTTTGCTCTAAAGGTAAACAATAGGATATTACCGCCCCACTTCTACAAATAAGATAAATAAATTTTTACAGCCCACAACATGCAACAATGTAATAATAAGTGTTTAGGGTTACAACAACACTCTCTTTAACAGATCTTAATGGTCAACAGTGAACGTCAGAACTAAAAGCGCGGGAAATCCCACCGCATGGAAAGATGCGAGCCGTATTCATACGGACAAGCACGGAGGTAAACGGTTAAATATCCGGCTTTTTTCTTTTTCAGTTATGTTGTTCACATACATACAAAATTCTCTAAAAATTCCTTTTTTTTATTCAGGGAGCCTCAAAGCATGCATTTTCTGTGAAATCTCGGTATGCAATTTTGTGGTGGAAAGTAAAAATTAAAGAGGAAAAGGATGCTGCAGTAAAGACTAAAAATGTTATTAGTGCTCAAAGTATGAAGAGTATGCTTTTATTAAGAGAATTTTATTTCTACAAAGAAAAATAGCATCTGTACAAAATGTAACTTAGAGACAATGGGAAAACATTTATAAATTCATAAATAAATAATATAAACAATAATAGAGACAATGTTAAACTCCTATATTCATAACAATAACATTCTAATGCAAGTTAGATATTGCAGAAATATTCAATAAACATTATGCTAATTTTCATGAAATAGCAAAATATCATAAGAAATATGATAGAATTAAAAATATCTGTTATGCTACATTCACATGGGTTACCCACTCCTCTACAAACTGTTCTTACAAAGGTTATTCTTCTATCTCCTTCTTGTTAATTAAGATACAAATTTGCAGAAATGCCTTTGTTACACATTTCGTTGGTATGAGTGGGATATAGGAGGCTAAAGCAACATTCAGATGTTAAAAAGCAGACACTCTATGGCCTTGAAATTCTATGCTCTTTGCATGACTATGAGGGGCAACAAAAAAAATTGCAACTTTAAGCAGTACTTGAAAAAACAACATTCAACAATAACAAATACTCTTCCAGAAATAGTTAATATCACAAAAGATGTTAAATTATTTTGCCCATAAGTTTTTGTCTATTTCTTATGAATTAATAATTAACAAAATTATGCAAAATTCATTCACAATAAAGAGGAATTGGGTCATTTGCAGAAAATTTAAGGTAGGTATACATTTTATTTGTCATGCAAATATCTTAAACATATGGTATTTTAATTAAACATTATTTAATTAAAACAATAACAAAAGGTTTTTCATGTAAAGGGTGGTTTTTGGGCTTAGGATTTTCTTGCATGTTGCATCCTTGGAAGATACTGAATTTAAGTAGTACTAAGTTTGGTACTTATGCCATATTTTGTTTTTGAGTTATGCTGTTCACAGATTTTTGGATTCAGGGGACCTTATAGCATGTATTTCCAATGAAATCTCAATGTTGAATTTTTGGGTGGAATGCAAAGTTCCTCTACTTGCTATTTATAGGTAGTAGGGTAGAGTAGATTATTTGGAGGGACGCTGGAGGATTCAGAGACCTTAGAAGTCTTTTGTGCTGTCCCTTGTACCCATATGGGAACTCATGTACACAAATACTCATGTGCATGGCAGGATACAAAACCATGACCCTTTGTGCCACAGAGTGCTGAAGTCAAACATTTCAGTGACTGCAGCTATGTGGGGCTCTATTTATAGGTAAGTAATAGAGAAATAAAAAGAAGTGGAAAATCTTTAAAAATTGACTCAAGAGCAAACATGTAATTTGTACTCATGGCTATATTCAATTCTGAATACTGAAATATAAGTAGTAAAACAGATGAGAAGTCACCAAGCCATATTAAAATACATCTTGAAATTCTTAAAATTCTTGGTAAAACACTAAACAAGGACTTTTGAAACTCTTATCATTTATTCTGGAAGATTACATATAGTACCTACTGAATGGAAGAAAGCAATACTTATTCCAGTTCATAAAAGAGGAAGGTCTACATCTGACATTAAACATTACAGACCATTATCACTAACTAGCTATACTACAAAAGTTAAGGAAAAAATGCTACCAAAATGACAATTGGATTATGAACCCTCATAGTTTAATTTCACCTTGCAAGGTTTAGATGCTTTTCCTTATAAAAGACACAGCTCATCCCCAAAACACATTTGAGGACCTGGATAACGAAAGTTATTATTAAATCTTGCAACAGGAAAAGGTTTCTTCATGTACTTCATAAAACCAATACAAATCCTGCCTTCAAAGCTTATTTTTAAACAGTATTATTGTAGTACTCTCAACAAAGTGATTATGTTGTAGATGCAAAGAAAAGAAGTAACAAAGAATTTATTTTAAATAGTGATAAGAAGGGTTGGAATGTTGTCAGAAGGGAAGTAAACACACCTAACTATGCAAGAAAAAATATGTTATCTCATGATGGAGAACAAATCTTGAACTCTCAAAGAATCTCCAACATATTCAATAAACACTTCATTAATACGAATAGCTAAAACCATATCAAGCTTAGTAGGTAGAGCTACCTTCAGTCCAACCAGCAGTATTGCTGTAAATAACAACACTATGTTTCTATTTCCAGTCATTGAGAAATAAGTAATAAAAACAACAAGAGGCCTGAAAAATAAAAACTCTTGTTGCATTGATGAAATTCCCAACTCTCTGGCCAAGCAGTGTGTACATTATCTCTCAAAGCTACTAACTCACATTTGCAATGCCTTACTTGGAACAAGATGCTTTCAAAATGTATTTAAGATAGATAAAATCAAACCATTATTCAAGAAGGGCCTATCTCCTTATTATGTCTTTTCAAAAATCCTCAAGAAGATTGTGCACAACAGATTGTCCCATTCTTTAAAAAAAACATAAGATTATATTCAAAACTCAATTTGGCTTCAGGAAAGAGAAATCAATCAATGGTGCAATTCTTTGTTTCATAGAAACTATATTTAAAGCTCAAGACAAAAAAGAAAGGTCTATTCCTAGATTTAACCAAAGTGTTTGATACAGTTGAAAATAATATTGTGATAAAGAACTTAGGAGCCTGTGGCATCAGAGGATTAACCAACAAATGGTTTTCTTCCTATCCTGAAAATAGGTACCAAATGGTTGAAGTAGAAGGTGCATGTTCAAATCCTGCTGCTATAGAATCTGGTAGTCCTGAGGGTTCCATATCATATTTTTAATTTACATCAATGATCTTCCTTCTCACTTATCACTGATCTTTGCGGATGATATAAACCTTATTTTCAGAAGCAGCGATGACAAACTTATACAGGCAGAAATTAATTATACCATTGCAGAATTGCAGAAAAGGATGATAAGTAATAAGCTCTACAGGATTTGATGAAGTGTCAGATATGTTGTTAAAAGGATGCTATAAACATCTCTTGCAGCTATTATGCCATATAATTAACCTATCCTTAGTACAGGAGATTTCCCTGATCTATTGAAGTTAGCAATAGTCAAACCAATATTTAAAAAAGGCTCAGAACAGGAAGTAAAACACTACAGACCTGTGTCATTACTTTCTGTATTTTCCAAAATAATAGAAAAGTCATGCAGAAAACACACTATAAATTCTTCAATAAATATGACCTGATGCCAGCTGAACAGCATGGATTTCAACAAGGGAAATCAACCATAACTGCGATAACAGATTTTATCACCAGAGTCTGTGAAGCAGTTGACAATAAGGAATTGGCTATAGGGCTTTTCATAGACCTGTCTAAAGCTTTTGATTTGGTAGACCACAATATACTGTTGCATAAATTACAAACAATGGGAATAAGAGGGGTAGCTCTAAATTAGATTAAATCATATTTAAGTAATCGGAGGTAAAAAGTGCAAATAATACATAAAGACAATGACTCTGACTATAAAATGCAACTATTCCAAAGAAAAGAATGTTAAATTGGGTGTACTGCAAGGTTCAGTTCTGGGACCAATCCTATTCTCAGTATATATTCATGATCTAGCTAATGAAATAAATAATGCCAGTACAATACTATATGCTGATAACACAAGCCTGCTAATTAAAGGAAAAACTACAACTGACTTACAAAAAAATACTATCAGCACATACCACATCTTAGAGTGGTTTGAAAATAATAAACTCATAGTGAATGAAGACAAAACAGTGGCAATGCTGTTTCACCATGCAAAAAATAACAAAATAGACAAACATACAGTACAGCTTGGGAACAAATCTATTATCTGTTCACATTCCACAAAATTTCTTGGAATACATATAGATGAGCATGTGTATTGGCATTCCTACACTGATTTTCTGAAGCAAATGCTGAGCAAAATTTGTTTTGCTATTAGAACTGTAGTTGGAAAATTAAGTTTGGAATCTCTTAGGGTACTGTCAGTTTCAAACAAATGCAGACATGCATCACCACCATACTCGCAATAAAGACAAATTGCCAATTCAATCACACCAGACAACTTTATACGAGGGAAGCTTTAATTACAAAGGAATCATTATGTACAACAAACTACTGAATCTAATTAAACAAATTAAGTCACCAAAACATTTTAAGAATAAATTAAAAAGATACTTGCATGAAAACTGCTTTTATTCTGTAGAGGAATATTTAGAAAAATAATATTGTAATAAAATGTGTTCTGTGGGCCTAATGCATGCGCTTAGTTATAAGTTATTTTCATTATTGAATATGATTATTGTTAAGCTTTATATTTATGGCAAAGTATTGTTATATAATGTAACTAATAAGTTTTGATGTAAATATTGTATATAATCAATTGACATGTCCAATAACATGTATATGTTTCCAAGGATGAAATAAAATACAAATACAAGCTTCATATAAATATAAGTAAAATTGTATCTCTTCAACTCAATCAACAATTAGGAGTTCAAAATCCTATTCAAACTTCAATATTAAATACATTGTTAGTGAGAGTCAATGTACCGAGTTTTTAAGGATTATTATTGATTTCCAGCTCAGTTGGACAGAAAATGTCAACTTTCTAACTAGTTTATTAAGTTGTATATGCTATACTGCAAGGCTGCTAGCTAAAAAGTATAGCCTAAATGTCTTAAAAACAGTGTATTTTGGCTATGTTTATTCGTATTGCCATATGGAATCCCCTTCCTGGGATCTTCCACCAACTTATGACTTATGACTGTATTATGGTGTTTAAACAACAAAAAAGAATAATAAAAATAATCATGCAAGTGAACCCATATACTCCAAGTAAACCACTTTTCTCAGATTTAAGTATTTTATCTTTGCCATGTATTTACATCTTAGAGACAGTCTCATTCATACATGAAAATATAAGCATTTTTAAGCTTAACAACGAATATTATTCATACAATACAAGAAAATCAACAGCAATCCATCTCCAACAACGCAGATTAACGAAAAGCTCATTTTCCCATAAAGGTGTTAATTTATATAATAAACTCCCTGAGGCTATCAGAGTCCCACAGAGCAAAGCATTTAAGAAAAGGGTTAAAAATCTACTCTTAAACTACATGATTTATTCCATTGACAAATTCATGAATACAACATTTTGGTGTTTGTTTCATGGGTCCTGTTCATCTGAGGGATGCACTTCGGCTCAAAAGGAAGCTTGACAATTGCCTGCAAGACCAAGATTATACCACAGTCAATTGTATTTAGTATTTTGATCTCTTTGTGAAATATAGTGTATATAGAAGCTAATCAGTTTGTTACACTATGTATTATTTTCTATTTGATGAGTTCATTGTATTTCTTAAGGTGAATAAATTCTATATTGTTGTTGTTGTGATGATTATTATTATTATTATTATTATTGTTGTTGTTATTATTATTATAATCATCGTCGGCATTGGCATCGTCACTATCACTATCATCATTATTATTATCATCATCATGATTATTATTATCATTATCATTGGCACTATCATATCATTATTAAGCATTATCATCGTCACTATCATTATCAATGGTAGTGGCAGTGGTTGCAGCATCATCATCATCATCATTATAATAATAATAATAATAATAATAATAATAATAATAATAATAATAATAATAATAATAATAATAATAATAATAATAATATCTACAAACAAATTCTTCTGCTCAGCCAAGAAAGATAATTATACTAGCAAGGAAGAAAAAAAAAGTGTCACCTCATATAGATTTTGAAAGTGCATATCATGCAATTTATAGAGTGGGGGACAAACAATATTTGGATATGCAGGATAATATGTTTTCCTAGCTATTCCAATTCTTAACTCAACATGTCATTGCAAACAAGTATAATAATGGTATCTCCAAATACAGACAGTTTCACTTTGGATTACTACAAGATACGGTTCTTAGTATAACATTTTTCAACATACAAATCAATGACTTACCACCAAAACTTCAAAATTCTGCAGTTAGGTTTGCTCTCTTAGCAGATGATCTTGTAAAATGGCCCTCCAAACCAAAGAATATAAGTAATGCGTTTACAAAAACAATGAAATGTTCCTTATGCTAACTGTATAATTGGCCTGTGACAGTTAATATTAGCAAACCTAGTTATCAACTTACTGCAATGAAGTATAAACTAAACATAACCTTAAAAATATAACTTTTAGAAAACCAATGGGTGATTAATCCTATACCTCTCAAATTTACCCCAACACCTCCAATGCGAGTATTGGTTCTTCAGCTCCCCATTGAACGTGAGCTTGAAAACTTGTCATTGTTCAGTATGAAAAACCAATTAGACTACCACTCAGAATTTGAAGAAAAGAAAATTTAAAGCTCAGGTAAGCTTTCTTTTCAAAGTTTAGCATTAAGGAAAGGAAAGGAAATCTACACCATAAGATTGATTCTTCACCAACAGTAAAAATAGAATGCCTATTACCTAGAGTTGTTCAAAGATATCCAGAAGTGAAATCTCAAAAGGCAGGTATGTTAAAATCATTAGCATTAAAATATTGTTAATAGAATTCCTTTAAAAAAATGGCTTCACTTTTTCTCCTGTTCACCCAAAAGGCAGCAAGTGCTGGTGCTACATGTTTACTTTTGTCATTTTATAAATCCTCAGGATACTGCACTACAAATTTTGACACAGATATGAAATGTTTCAATAGGTATACTTCAAAATCTGTTTGATCAATCGCCCTCCATGGTCTAGCGGTACCATGCTAGCCCCTAGTTCCTGAGGTTGCGGTTTCAAACCCGTAGGAGAGCGATGGATTTTTTTGGGTGTAAAAATCCTTAGCATGGCTTCCTTCGGAAGGGAAGTAAAGCCGGTGGTCCCATGTTGTAGATTTATGGCACATAGCGGAACCTCAAGCCTGATGAAGAGGTATCTGAGCAAAATTTCCAGTATTTCACACCCAATATAATGGGACACTAAGAATCATAGCAGTTGAAGAGCATCCATAAATAAAACACAATTTAATTTTTCTGTTTTATCAGATTTCATATTTTCAACAGGAAATTATATTATGTGATTCCAGAGTACCTTATTGCTGCTAAAAAGGATAAAAGATAAAAGTCTGTTAAAAGTATAAGAATAAGTGAATGTTGGAAAATGATACATCCTTTGATAAAACTTACTAGAGGTTAGGTTTTCATTGGGTTCCATCACACTGTGGACTATCAGAAAATGTACTACATCAGATTTGTCATTCCAAACAGCTAAAAGATTAATTATCTGAAATTTTCAAGATATATGTTTAAATTAATGTAATGGAATTTCGAGAAATAGGAGATTTCACAATCAGTTAAAATTCCTAAATACACGTGAAAAATAACCATTTCATTCTTTCCACTAATCACAAGTCATAATTGTGCCTTTGAAAACACTTCCACAGTTTGGCATTTTTTCTTCTCCACTATGTAATTTGTGCAATCTTAATAAGAATTGGATTTGCACATTTGCAGAGATGTTAAGTCAAATATTCAATATTAGTAAGATGCATCAGCGACAGCAATGGTAACAATTATTTGTTTTTCCATAGGGCATACTCATGCTTTTAAAATTTACAGTTGAAGCATTCCTGGTAGACACTCAGTTATTTTGGAATCCTAAAACTTAGCATCTCATTTATCTTGTATTACTTATACTATTATATTAAAATGCTATGCACATTCAAGTCACAATTCCAAATGACAAAATTAAATAAGGTACCTAATGACAAACTGATGAAAATTCTAACTCTGATTTTCTTCATTTAGATTTATAATATTTCACATTAAAGTCTTATTCATATTTTTTTTGTGTCAGTTCACTTTATTTACAGGAGCTATTGCATTAGTACTAGAAGGACCAACTGGACAAACTGACTGGTTAACAATTTATAATTGTGTACATGTCACATGCTTACACCCCAATGAAGTGAAACTTTATGAATTCTCATGAACTTAGTAGTTGTAGGCCCCTTGAAGATTTTATTCTTGAAATATAACGATAAATTGTTTAATTTTACACTACTACCTGCCTTTTAGGATCACAGCTGGTCAATTTGACAGGTAACTATTTCATCTTTTCTACTTCTACAGTATTAAAAATAATGCTTTCAGTGTTGCTCTGCAAATAAAAATTAGTGGTCCAGTGTTGTTTACAGCTAACTAAATAACTGTTTACTGTTATTTATTAATGTATCACGTTTCAACAACATGTGTATAAGATGAATACTCATACTACGTTAGTTCATTTGTGATACTGCATTTCTGTGCTAACATGGAATGGAGACATCTGAAAGATGAAAAAAATATTGCCATATGGTGAATCATTGCCCAATATTGAATCAGAAGGGGAAGACTCATTCAATTTGTGCGAAGGGGATGAGCAGAATGGTGGCAGTGATTACATCCCTTTTCAGAATAAAGACAGCAGTGAGAGTAAAAATACATTAATAAATAATTGTGAACTATAAAATGATGATTTAAGATAAAGATGTAATAAAATTGTGATTAATAGTATGAACAGTGAAGGATCATAATTTATTGTAGTATTCCTGATAAAAATCATTTCTTCAATTCATTTCAGAATGATGTTTCTGATTTATTAAGATAAAAAACATTAAAAAACAATTTTTAATCCTAAAATGAAGATTATATATAAATATAACAGAAAAGTGAAAATTATCAAAGGATGGTGTATTGGTCAAAATGACCAATGTTGATCTTCTTAGGTAGTATAAAACTCTTGGTCCTCCTAGTGTTAGGACAGTTATTTAATATAACATGTAACAGCACTTGAACCAAGCATATGCTTTCAGGACAGTGGCAACCGAAGTATGAATGTACTGGTAGTGCCAAAAGTGTTTACCTACTGGAAATGAGACATGGTTATTATCAGTCATGTGATTTATTGTGTTTCCATAAGCAAACTCTAGTTTCCAGATAAATGCATACAATTTATTATTAAATACAGCATTTAGCTACTTTTGCTACTGCTTGTGTTTTTATGAAGGCATGCAGAAATTGCATGGATTGAGTATTTAAATGATCTTACTTAGTGTATGCCTCTCTCATCTTTGAAAAGCACATTTTTGGAAGTGACTTCACTGTTTAATTTAAAATATGATTAAAGAGATCTAAATCTGTAATTATTGTAACTTTTCACCTATGTAAACAATGTAAATTATATTTGATGTATCCTACAACATGCACATGTTCTAATGGATGAATAATAGATGAAATGAAATGAAGGAGCACATTTGTGAAATAAAATAAAATACAATTTTGCTCTAACTTTTGCATCCCAAAATATTGATGAATGCCTTAATTTTTATTGCACCAATTCATTTTGTATAGTATAATGTTGACACATCTACTTTCATGTGCTACCACATGGAACCATATCAGACACTAATTGACACAAATATGTAATATCCTCTCATCCCTGATTATCCACATGAGTCCAGAAGTGGAAGCCCTGGATTCTTCTGCACATGTCTGAGACGTCCCACTGCTGCTCAAGTATGAATCCACGGAGTAGTAGTATTGCATTGCAACTTCTTCATTAGTTTCTCTGAGGAGAAATCATGTATGCCATTCCATTCCTCATCGGGAAATTTTGTTGTACTACATGATGTACTGTTGTAAAAAAAAGAAAGAAAGAGATGATGAGTTACATTCATGAGACTTTCTCTACCCACTATCCTTTGCATTATATAGTTTCTACAAACTATTCTTACGAAACCTTGTTATTGTATCTACTTTATGTTATTGAGATAAACGTTCACAGAATTTACACATTTCAATGTAGGTACAAGGGAGATGCAGGAAACTGAAGTAAAATGTTTAAATGTGGGTTGGAATATATTGACCTTGAAATACCATGCTCTTTACATAACATCATGAGAAACAGTTAAATGGCAACAGCACTTCAAAAAATGACAAAAGTATTGAAAAATTCAAACTAATAACCATGAATATCTTGGAAATGGCTTATGTCACAAAAAATGTTGGAAATAAATTGTGTATTTTAAAGAGCTCTAAACTTTTTATGTAGTTAGTTTTGCGTATTGCTTATGGTTTACTAAATTAAATTAAATGTTTACATAAACAATGTCATTACACATTACATTATAGATACAATGAAGATAGCAAAAGTCAAATATTTAAACACAGATTGCTATATACTGGCCTTGAAATTACATTCTCTTTCCATGACATTGCAAGAAACAACCAAATAGCAACAGGATTTTAAAAATAACAGAAGAATTGAAAAACCAAAAAACCAATAATAATGAATATCTGAGAAATGACTGATGCCAGAAAAAAAATTATTTTTAATAAATTTGTGCATTTTAAAGAGATATATGTTTTTTGTGTAGTATGTTTTCATTTATCTCTTATGGTTTATCCGTTATACAAAATTATATAAAATTCCTTCCTAATGAAGAAGACTTATTAGGCTATTCTCAGAAAATTCAAGATATACATTTTGTTTATCATGCAAATATCTTAAATGTATGGCATTTTAATCAAAATTGTTGGAGCCATTTTTTAGAAACTAGGAAATTTCAAAACGCTTTGCATGTTAAACAGTGATTTAGGAGTGGGAATTTTCTTGAAAATCTTTGTGTCTTATCTTCGGAAGATGCTGTGCTTAAAAACCAAGTTCAAATACATTTTGTCCTTGAGTTATGCTATTCACACACATGCATGCACATGCTTGCACACATACCACACATACATACACAGACCTTTTTCTAAGAATGATTTTTTTTGGATTCAGGTGGCCTCAAAATATGTATTTCAGTGAAACCTCGACATCAGATTTTTGGGGGAAATGCAATACTTCCTCTACACCTACTAGCTAGGAATTAGAGAAAGTAATAATATTTATTTTAAACAAACTGTGAGAAAGTTGTTTATTTTTTTAGGAGGTGGATTGTATTTTATTTCGACTGTTGGGGAGCCAAACTTGAAGTAATTGCAACCGCACATGTGGTACCTGGTGGCCTTCGCCCCAAATTTACTTTCCGGTGGCCTTTGCAACAAATTTAAGAATCAACTTTGTATTTTGAATGTTTCTTTAAATATTATATATATATGTTTGCCTCGGTTGCGTCAGTATTAATTTGTAGAGACATGAATTTCATAACAGGGCATGGTGCGGCAGAAGAAGGCTTACACAGATTATAATTTTTACTTCACTCCTTTTATTAATCCTTGACACGATTTAAATAACACTTCACTGATAAAGAGAGCTGTGAGATTATTTATTAATTACTTGTACTTTTTAACACACAAACTTTATATTCTCGCTGTAATGAATTTTCGCCTCACACTGGATATGTATTAAACTTTCGAGGATGTATCTCGCGTCTGGTTAGGAACACTGTCTACTAGCAACTGACTTTGTAAATTTTGCTCCATTTCAGTTTCTGATTGGCTAATCCTACTCCAATAGAATACTTTTATTTAACTTAAAAGCTTTTTTCTGGTTGTTGATTGGCTATTTATAAATTGCCTCAAAAATTACATTATTGTTGCTCCAAGAATTATTAAACTTTCTAATTCATTATTGCCTTAAGGTCACCTCATTGTTACCTCATTGTTAGAACTTTTAACCTATTATTCTCACAGATCCTATAATATTAAATTATGTAATACATTCATATAACATTATTACTCATGTGTACAATAATATAAACATTAATACAATGACTGTAATATACACTTTTTATATATTGTTACATATACATATTGCTTTAAGGCGGGCTGTTATTGAATTATATATTATATAATTAGACTGAAATCATTTAAGTGTTAAAAATACTGCCTCAAATTGCCCCCTTTTTAGAAATATTTAAAAATTATGTTCTTTTTGTTTTGTCTTTTCTTTAAATTTTTAAATGTTTTCTGAAAGTCTACTGAAAGAAAGAAACATAGCCTTTTTGTATTATTTTAACACTTGCTATTTCTCACTGTCATTTTTATTTAACACCCACTGGTTTTTCACTAAACTCATGTATAGCAGAATTTTTTATTTTGTTCGACACTTTAAGGTCAATGACCTGGTGTAAGGTCAATGATCTGGTGTTCAATGATCTGAGTGAAGTTTGTTTATTCACTAACACAGCCACTATTAAATATCCTATGTGCTAGACATTTAATACTTAATTAGGCATATTAACACTTGTTACACTGTCTTTACAACTTATTTCTTAAACATTTTTACATTTCTTACAATTTATAACAATTTATATCTTATACAATATAAATGCAGTTGCTATTCAGAGTTATTATGGTTTTCTTTATTTTTTTTTTATTTTATTACTAACAATGGATTTCTTTTATTACATCTTTTTATCTAAACTCCTTTTGTTATATTGACAATTTGTTACTTTTAGTAAAAATATTATTATACATTTTTTTTTAAATTACATTCCTTTCACCTTTTATGTTCCAGATACTTTATTTTCTTTTTCTTCTTATGCCACAGACTGTTTACATTTATACGGCTTTAACATTTGTTTGTGGAATCTTCCAATTATTTTATTTGTTTTATTGTTCCTAAGTTCATATGTATTTGTTCCAAATATATTTATTATTTCATAAGGACCATGATAGCTCAGAAACAATCTTCAATATTCTTTACAAAGCTTATTTGACAACCTCTTGTTCTTCACTAACACTTGATCTCCTATCTTTACTTTCCAAACTCTTCTTTCTCTTTCTTCATGTTTTTGTTTTCTCTTCAGGGCCTTTGCCTGTATCTTTGAAAATTCTAATTTAAAGATTTCCTCTTTTTCTGGCAATTTAACTAATTGGTCTTCAATAACTTCTAGTACATTATGGCTCAAAGTATTGTATAATTTTCCATGATGAAGTTCTATTGGTTTAAATCCTGTTACTGTATTTATAGATTGATTTAGTAGATTTTGAGTAATATTGATGTATGAGTACCAACTGCTCTGCTTGTTATGACACACTACATGTAGATAATTTGAAATTTCTTTTATCTCTCTCTCTCTATTGGATTGGCATTAGGTCTATATCTTGATGAGAAATACTATTTGACTCCCAAATCTTTAATTCCATTCATAAATTCAGAACTGGTAAACAAACCTAATAAACATCTTGGTTTATCTCTAAGTACTGAGTTCATTGTATATTCATAAGCTACATTAATTTGTTTTGCTTTTTGACAAAGATCACAACATGATATGTATTTTCTTACTTTATGACCTAGTGTAGAGATATATAAATTTTCCAAAATAGTTAGGGTTGTCTTCTCTGTACCTGCGTGTAGTAATGCTAAATTAAATTGTTCTATTGCTTCTAATTCCATACTTGTTGGAATATATGTTTTCCACCTCTTTTCTCCTTTCCATGTTTCTTATATAATACACCATTTTGAATAGTGATTGTACTATTCTTTGCCTCTTCTATCTTCGGAGCTTTTTCTTTCAAACTTGCTAGTTTAATGTCTTTATCTTGCTCTTCTTTAATATTTTTAAATTGATTCATTAATTCTTTCTTCATTGGAATGTCTATCATGAGCACTTTAATTTCATATTGTTGTCTAGAAACAGCTTTCAGAAAATTGTTTGTTGTGGTTGATTCTTGATATTAAATCACTGAAAGTATTTTGTTTACCTGGAATATGTATAATTTCTACATCAAATTCCATTATAGCAAGAATCATTCTAGCTGACTTGCCACTATGTAACTTACATTTCTGAATAAAAGTCAAGCTAATATGATCTGTATATATTTTCACTTTCTTCTGAAATATGTATGTCTTAAATTTAAGTAATAAAAAATATAGTGCTCCAATTTCTAACATTGTTACTGATGCATTTCTTTCAACATTGGTTAGGCCACATGAAGCAGTACTTATTACATGAAATGTGTTGTCATGTTCTCTTTGCCGTAGTATTCCTGCATATCCCTGACAAGATGCATCCACATACAACTCATAATCTAATTCATCTCTTGGACGTTTCAACAGTATTGCATTTGCAAACAACTTTCTTAGATTTTCAAAACATTTTTGTAGTTCTGCTGTCCACTTCCATTTATTTGTTTTCTTTAGAAGTTATCTTAAAGGTTCTACTTCTATAGCATATCTTGGTAAAAATTTACTTTCATTAATTCCAAATAAGCATTATAGCTGTTTAATATTTTTAGGTGGTGGTATTTTTAATATGACTTCTGTTCTTTCTTCATCTGGTCGAATGCCTACTTCATTAATTACATATCCTAAGAATTTAATTTCAGGTACACAGAATTTTGACTTTTTAATATTTACGGTCATGCCATGTTTGTAATTTATTTAATACATAATTTACATACTCTAAATGTTTCTCAAAGGTTTGGCTTATTATTAGAAAATCATCAGTGTATCTGATTAAGAAATCATCTGCTGTGTCACCAAAGATACTATGTATTTCTCTCAGGAATCCACTAGCACTATTCTTTAATCCATATGGGTTTATGCAATACCTATATTGTAATCCAAAAACTTGGAAGGCTGTATAATCGCGTACTTTGGGATCTAGCTCAACTTGCCAAAATGAAGCTGTAAGATCTATAGAAGAAATATATTTGCCACGTGGTAACTTTGCAATTGTTTGTTCTATACTTTCATTTTGAAAGTGGTCTGGTAGCATGAATTTATTTAAATATCTTGCATCTATAGGGATTCTTAAACTATTATCTTTCTTTATTGTCCAACAAACACTATTTATATATTGTGAATTGTTAAGCTCAATTATGTTATTTTCTAGCATACTAGCTATTAATTTTTTAGCTTCGTTTCTTAGGTTTACTGGTAGGTTATTATATTTGCTTCTAAATGCTGGTACATTTTCTACTGTGAATGTGTGAATATATTATGTACACCGTCCTGGAGTTTCATTGAATACATGTTTATTGTCTTCTAATACCTTTTAATTATTATCTTTTCATGTTCAGTCAGTATTGTATTTGTTATCAGTGTATCTGTGTGTATTTTCCAGTCATCTATCTCTGTTGCGTAACTATTTTCTACCTGCTCTAGCATATTTTCTTCTGCCATCAGTTTCTTTGTATAAGGGTTCCCTTTGGTAAGGTCAGTTTTCTGTTATTCAAAGTTAAGGGTCAATAACCTTTCATTGTTTTCCCTGCTTGCTTGGACATTTACTATTTGTATGAAGCATTCTTCTTCATATACTGCATTTTCTTGTTCCATTCTTTGCACTCTACTTACTTTATCTTTTATAAAAGGCACGTATATGTTCTTTTCTTCTTTATTTAATATAAGTCTGTCCTTCTTAAAATCGACTATTGCAGAGAACTCTATTAATACATCACACCCAATTATAACTTCGCATATTAGATTTGGAACTATTAAAAACATGACCTCCAATGTAATATCTGCTATTTGTATAGGTATCAATGCTTGAGATTTAATAGTTTGGGTCATTGTACCTATGGCTAACCTACATACAATATTACTAATTGGCACTGACATAAGTTTTTAACAGTTCATTCATTTAACAATTGTTCATAAAATTTCTTTGAGCAGATAGAGCTTGATGATCCTGAATCTATTGCAACATTTACTTCCCTTCCTGCTATAATAGCTTGTATATACGGTGATTCATATTGGTTTTTACAATTCCCTATGTTTGTATTTAGACGGTAACAATCAAAGTGTGTAGATATTTTATTCTTGCCACTTAGAGCCGAAGGTACTGTATTACCAGAATCTACGTCAGGCAATAAATAATTTAGTTTTCCTGGTGAGTATTTTCAGTATTTACAGGATTGCCATTTTGTACCACAGTTACTATTATTTCATTATCATTAACATTTGTGTATGAGAGCTCTTGTTCTCCCACTATAATTACTATGTCCTCCACGTGTATATATTTCTGTATTTGTATTGTCTGTATGGTTATAGTTGTGGAAGTTTTCTCTGTTTTGCATACTTCCTCTATGCTGAAATCTATAATTAACCCTAGGTGAAGTAGAATTCTGCTGATTCATCCTTTCCATTCTTACATATTTTATGTGTTCTGGTCTCCCTTGTTGTCTTGAATCTCTGATATTTTGTGTATTGTAATTGAATCTGTTTTGGCCCTGAAATTCATTATTTCTCCTATTTTCATGGTGATAGCATGTATTGTAAGACATATCATTATGCCTATCGCGCCTAATTTGTCTGTCTCATCTTTGTGGACTCCAAATTTCATTACTATTACTATTTCCTTGCTGTTCTAATGATGATATTAGCTCTTCATCTTATAAACGGCTTTGCGTCTTGCAATTAAGATGTAGTTTTGTATGTGTAGAGGGTAGTGTCTGGTAATTAAACTAATAAAATCTTCCTCATGCATGGCTGGAGTTAAATATCTGACATATCCTGCATATTTTATAAGATAATCTGTCATTGATAAGTTGTCATCTCTACTATATTGTGAATAGCTTAGGCCTGCCCTAATCTTATGTTGCACAGTAGTATTCCAAAACTTATTCATAAATAAAACTTTAAATGTTTCAAAATTCATTTCACTGTCTGCTAGCATATGTTATCCAAGCATTTTCTAACAAGTATCATTTTTAATGCTTCAAGCACATTTTTCAATTTAAAAATATTCTACTAGATCATGTATAAATTGTCCTGGACTTGAGGAAGCATTAAAATAAGGTAATGGTAATTCATTAAGCACAGAATGATAGTTTGACATCTGATTTGGTACATGCACATGTGTGTCATCATTATTGTTTTGTATTTCAGAGGCTGATGCTATGGAAAAAACTGTAGCACCTCTTGTATTATTAGTTAGCAAAGGTGATACACTTCTTTCTGCACTTATGTTATTGTCATGCATTTGATTAGCATTTACAAAACTAGTTACATTTGCATTTACTTATGGACACTGGTACTTAAATTTTCAAAACTATTTCTAAGTTTATAAATTTATTTGCTACTTTCTTGTACTTTATCTTTAATTTCATCTATCATTGACTTTACTTGTCCTTGCCCTGTATTTGCTTCTTTTATTGCTTCTGCATTTGTTTTTGCCATTTCATGCATTTTATTTATTTCCCCTGTTAAATCTATTTGTACTTGCACAAGATCTGCATTTGTATTTTCTACCATTGTTTTTAATTTTTCATCCTGTTTATCTAACTTATTACAAATACCCTGTTTAGTATTAGTAAGTTTAAACTCCATTTCAGTTATATTTTTATCAATATGACTTGACAATTTCTGTTCTAGCTGCTTACAACCTTTGTTTACTTTTAAATCTATATCTTTTGAAGTGCTTTAGAAGATTGTTCTATTTTGATTTCTAACCTCTTGCTTTCAGATTTACTTTCTTTCATACAATTTTCTATTTGATTAGCTAGATCATTTTTTATACTTGATAGCTCTGTATTAGTTTCAGTTATCTTATTATTAGTTTCAGTTATCTTATTACTTAATTCTACTCTCAGTTCTGTATTAGTTTTAGTTATTGCTTTTAGAAGCCACATAATATTTTGTTGTGGTAAGTTTTCTTACTCTTGTTGGCTAGATGTCTGAGGGATAGTATGGCTAAATGCCTGAGAGATAGGATTTCTTTCTATTGTTGTTCCCTGCATTAATATATGTAAAGGTGATTGACCTTGCATACTACTACTAACTCGTTCTATGCCTACCTGTAAATTTACAGATAACTGATCTTCTACATCTAATCTATTTGTTTCCTCTAGCTCTGATTGTAAAGTTACATTGTAATCAGTAATGGCTGACCTATCCTCTCCTACTTCCATATTTTCATTGTTTTCTGTTTCCATTTTATTTTTGTATATTTTCTTTTGTTATATTTGGTTTGGAATTGCTCAATTTTAATTTACTGCTTCTTAACAACATGAAATTATCTTAGTAACAATATATTTTATTAACTATTTTGACAATTATTATACGTATAAAGTATTGGAATTTTCTGACCTTTTGTTCTGGCTGTTATTAAACATTTTTATTCAGGTGTTCCCTTGTAGATTAGATTCTTGTTGAATTGTTGACTGTATGCCCCATACTTCTGAAAGAATTGTTGCTGTCCTTGGATGACGTTGTTGATGATTTTTAAGTTCTCTGAAGTTCTCTGGAGTTTTTTGAAGTTCTCTGAAGTTTTTCTGAAGTTCTCTGAAGTGAAGTCTTGTAGTTTCATCAATTCTGGTAGTTCTATGAGGTTCGATGATCTCTTCTTTTCAGTTATTCTCGCCAATTCTTGCATGTTCTGGCCCCACGCAGCTGGGCGCCAATTTGAGAAAGTTGTTTATTTTTTAGGAGGTGGATTGTATTTTATTTCGACTGTTGGGGAGCCAAACTTGAAGTAGTTGCAACCACACATATGGTACCCAGTGGCCTTCGCCCCAAATTTACTTTCCGATGGGCTTTGCCCCAAATTTAAGAATAAACTTTGTATTTTGAATGTTTCTCTAAATATTATATATATTATATATTTATTGCCTCAGCTGTGTCAGTATTAATTTGTAGAAACATGAATTTCTTAACAGGGCATGGTGCGGCTGAAGAATGTAGCCTTACACAAATTATAATTTTTACTTCACATCTTTTATTAATCCTTGACATGATTTAAATAACGCTTCACTGCTATAGAGAGCTGTGAGATTATTTATTAATTACTTGTACCTTTTAACACATAAACTTTATATTCTCGCCGTAATGAATTTTCGTCTCACACTGGATACGTATTAAACTTCTTGAGGATGCGTCTCACATCCAGTTAGGAATGCTGTCTGCTAGCAACTGACTTCTGAATTTGTAAATTTTGCTCCATTTCAGTTTTTCTGGTTGTTGATTGGCTATTTATAAACTGTATCAAAAATTACATTATTGTTGCTCCAAGAATTACTAGTAGCATTATTAAACTTCCTAATTCATTATTGCCTCAAGGTCACCTCATTGTTAGTAACTTTTAACCTATTATTCTCACACCTCCTACATTATTAAATTATGTATTACATTCACATAACATTGTTACACATGTATACAATAATATAAACATTAATACAATGACTGTAATATACACTTTTTATATATTGTTACATACACATATTGCTTTAAGGCAGGCTGTTATTGAATTGTATATTATATAATTAGACTGAAATCATTTAAGTGTTAAAAATACTGCCTCAACTGCATTTCTATAATGTTTTATTAACTAGTGGCATGGCATGAGGGCACTCCCTTGCAGATGCCTCTGGCTCAGAGTAAGCCAAAATGAAGGCACAAAACAAAGGTGTGGTTGGTAATTGCTTCCCTGTGTACTTATATAGTCTGATGCACTGCACAAACCATTATTCACATGCCCATTATTTAAATTACAGTCAATTCTGAGTGTTGCACTTGAACTCTCTGCTACTTAGTCACTGTATGTCCAAAATATATCTATAGGTGCTGCAATTCACATAATGCATCAATCAACTACATATATTTATTTTATGTATATATATATTTTATAAATAATGAGTGGATAATACTCTTGAATAATGAATGGATATACAGGATGCACTTAAAACTACCACTTTAAATATTTCCTATAGGTACTAACATTGGTATTGACAAGCTGATTTTTGGGCTTAGGAGGTCTTACAAAACCAGCCCATAGGGTATACACTGGAGGGGGACATTGCATTGTGATGTACCAGGATGTAGGGATGAAGTGAAGGAACCACAGGAGGCTACAGACAACAAGCCACAGAGATGTGTGGAAGTCTTTAACAATTCCTGGTTCGAAGATCTATTCCACTACCAGAACTACCAGAAAGGACAGTGAACGACCTGTTCAGCCAAGCAGCCCTCTAGTGTCCACAGGGAATACTCTTTCCTTTGAGTATGCATCTGTGCCATCTGTCTGGCACTGCTTTATCCCACGAAACCTAGAAGCACACCCGAAACATGGAAAGGAAACAGAATGAAAGGGAAATGATGGAAAGGAAATTGTAGTAAATGAGAAACTATCCCAGCATTCACTTACTGACCAGGGAAAATCACAAAAAACCCAGGGTCAAAGTGGGCAGTTTATGGGTATTGAACCGGGAACTCCTGAGTGCAAGCTTCACACATTACTGTGCAGCCATCTCACTCAGTAAACTAGCCCATAAAGAACTAATATTAATAATAAAAAAGATTATTTTCAGATCAAGATTACACATACACACTCACACTCATATATTAAATAGAACAATAGCCATAAGTACAGCAGGAACTACACTAATTGCTTTTACATAGACTACAACTACTTGGCAGGATTTAAATTTCTTTCAAGATAACATACCTCACAGTAATTGAGGTCACCTTGGGAGTCCCTGGGATACATGAATTAGATAAGAGAGGTTCAGGGCACATTCAGTGGTCTCATCACATTAACACTATGGTAGTGCAATAACATTCATGTTTCAAGTTGCAGTCTTGGCATTGAATTTTTAAAATCTGATTGAACTTCTCATGCACCCTACTCACAAATGTTGGATGTGTGTGCCATATCATTTGCTAATGAATGACATTTGGCCTATATTCTTTATAAAGCACCTGTAAGAATAGTTTTGGTCAGAGGCACAACAAAATAAAAGATAAAAATCAACGTAGATATTATTTTATTTAAAGGTGAGTCGGAATTGTTACATTAACATCACTTAAGTTTACTCACTTTACATGTTTCGGGAAACGGTTGTTCCCATCCTCAGAAGCTAATCCGACTGGCCCGTGTTGTTGGTGTTTCCGTTTTTTGGACTGGATACTGTGGTGGCATCTTGTGGTGGAGAAATGTACTTCCAGAGAGGATTTGGTGGTGGCAAATCAAAATTCATTAGATGTGTGTTGTGTTTTAGAATGGTGATCTTCTCCCATGCATCTAATTCGGCTGCAAATTTGGCTGGTTTGACTAATGTAATATTGGGTTTGATGTTGTGATTAGTGATCCAAAAATGGTGTGAAACTGCAGATTTGTCCATTTGTTTGTATTTGATATATCTCATGTGCTTCCTTTAGCCTAGTTTCTAGGTTTCTTTTTGTCTTACCTATGTATACTTTATTGCAATCTGAACAATTGATTTTATAGATTCCAGCTTTTTTGTCTTGTGGGATGGGGTCTTTTAACTTGTTACAAAGTAATTTCTCTATGTTAAATTTGTTCTGTGGAGCTAGGCTGATGCTGTGTTTCATGAAAATCTTCTTAAATTTGTGAAATGTTCCTGGGTGGTATGTGAATTTCTTGAACTTTAGCTCTTTATCTTGCTGACTGAGATTTGTTGTGTTTCTGCAAAATTCAAACGACAGATGCACATCAGAAACACAACAAATCTCAGCCACTCTGACTCACCTTTAAATAAATTCAATACACATCACTGTTTCTAGCTTCTTTTCATTACAATATCAACGTAGATATTATTGTTTGAAAATCGCCACTCTTTTGGTGGCACTTCAGAAGAATCTGCTCCACATTTTTATATCCTTTGCTGGATGTGTGTATGGTGTATAAAAAATCTGATATGTTACACAACTTTCTCTATCACTTACAAAATTCACATATATCCGTTATGTATTATACTATTTATTAAAAAAGTGATTCTTCAATTTATGTTTGGGGGGGAAAAAGAATTGCAAGTCTTCATGCATATCTGTCGAATGACAGATTCACACTTGGGAAAAATGTAAATTTGTAATATACTTTGAAAACAGCCAGTAAAATAATACAATTTGTTTAACACAAATTGTGCAGTTTAGTGAGTTCTACATTTTCCCGCAGTAAATTTGTCTGTTTCTAATAGCTTCCTAGCTATACAAAACTATACAAAATGCAGTCAAATAAAGGGGACTTCACAAGCTATTTGCAGAAGATTCAAGATATAAATTTTATTTGTCAAGCAATATTTTAAACATATGATATTTTAACCAAACTGTTTTGTCATTTTTTAAAGAATCTAAATTAACAAAAAATAATTTTAATATAGTACATTCCAACACATGCGTATTCTGTGAAATCTCTGTTTTACCAATGCATATCTCAAGAGGGTAGGGTTTTATAGAATTATATGACACATATACATGCACATGCATACACACTCTCACATGTGTCTGTCTGCCAGTATGGGTGTGTGTGTCTGTCTGTGAGCAGCACACAAGTAACTCAAAAAATGAAAAGTCAGTTAAATACCAAACTTGGTATTTAAGTACAATGTCTTCCAAGGGTGCAACACAAAGATTTTCAAGAAAATCTCCAACCTCAAACTACCCTTTACAAAAAATTGTTAACGATTTTG
This sequence comes from Deroplatys truncata, assembly GCA_030765065.1. Taxonomy (NCBI): domain Eukaryota; kingdom Metazoa; phylum Arthropoda; class Insecta; order Mantodea; family Mantidae; genus Deroplatys; species Deroplatys truncata. The sequence goes on along the minus strand of CM060975.1, from coordinate 243,791,367 downwards.
ATTAAAACACCATGTATTCAAGATATTTGCATGACAAATAAAGTATACATATAGTGCTGTGAAGCCTTCTTCATTCTGAATAACTTGTGTAATTGGTAAACTGTAAGAAATAGACAAAATCTTACTACATAAAAATGTAGATCTCGTTAAAGATCTCATTATTTCAAATAAGTTTTTTTGTGGCATCAGCTATTTCCGAGATATCCATTGGTTTTGGTTGGAATTTTTCAATATCATGTCATTTTTTGATGTGCTGTCAGCATACAAATTTTCAATAATAGTTTATAACTTAGTGAAACAGAGAAAGCTGTAAAACTTAGATATTTCATTTGCTTAAGGTAGTGCTGCAATACATGGGCTTGTTCAAACTTAAAAATCTGGTAAGTAAGAGTTTTCATTCTTTCCAGTGCTGCTCACCAATATTTGTTTTATTTTTTATTAATGGTGGCTGAACCATGAATGCAGTGGTAGTGCCAGAATACCTCCTCGAAATTCTTATATGCTGCAATAAATATACCTCCACCATGCCATTTTTATATGGTTTCCTCCAAGTTAGTACTCTAACTGCTACGTGAGGTGGCAGTTAGTTCATTGTTTAGAATAACTCACGGTTAGCTGTTAACTAAAGTTCATAATATGAAAATTTCCTCTGACTTCCAGTTAATATCTAATGGAACCTTAACTAGAGATCGTAATACAGCCCTTAATTGTAGAGGCACTATTATAGAGTGCAAGTATACACACTAATGAAACTAAACCAAACATCACGGGTCTCATTTAAATCATGTGCGCAAACTCACCGCTGACCAGGTGCAGGTGCTATCTGTAGCGTCTTTACTTCTCTTTCAATCATCTACTGGACTGCTGGCAGTGCAGGCAGCATTATAAAAAATGATTAATTTAATTTTAAGTATAAACAATGGAAAATTAATGATGAACATGATATAACAAAGGACGATTTTCTACTAAGTTTTACACTGCAAGTGATTGGTACCTTATTCTTCACTTCTCAGTATCGCATACTTTGTTGCAGGACTAGTAGATGTGCAATAAAAGTGGTACTACTGATTTGCATGTGCTGCCAAGAAAAGCTGTGACAAGAACTAACTGGCATAAATATGGATTATTCTCTTGCCCCTCCAATCCCCAATCCCCGCTAGACTCTAGAGTGAAAACGCAGAGGGCTACGAATCTGTGCCAGGACAGAAGTGGCATGGATCCATAGAATAATAATATAATATGCTTGCAAACTCACAATTTACAGTCGCTTCCTTCAACTTCTATGGCTTTCTATTGTCAGGCAGGCCATTTCATTGTGCCTTTAAGAAAATAAACATGATCATATTCTTGAGTAATTGTGGAGCATACAGATAATTTTAAGTGTGCATTTCTTCATTTTATTAAGGTAGACCCCTGCAACCATCCCTGCTCTGCTTGTATTTTGTGTTAAATGTAGAGATTCTCCTCTGTCTCTGTCTCTCACTTACTCATTATCTCTCTTTGCTTCTACCCCAGTCCCTCATTCTTGCTCTCCATCTGTCTTTTTCTCCCTCCCCCAATTTTCCCGCTCACTCTTTCATCTTTATCCTTTGTTCCTCTCTTTCCTTTCTCACTCTCTCCCCCTCCTTTGCCTCCTCTTCTTCATTCTCTCTTCCGTTCTCTGTGCAGTTTATATGTCATGTGATCCTTTGAAAACCAGTAATAAACAGTTTTTTGGAGGGATGTTAATAAAAATGAAAGCAAAAGTAAAGGGATTAACAGTACACAAATTATGCCTCTTTTGTATGCCTGCAAAGTAATTGAATCTATGCTGTTTTTCTTGGTAATCTGATTAGGTACACTAATAATTTCATTTTCCTCCTCATTAGAAAACTTTCCCTCCTTGGGAGAGTAATTAAGCTGCTAAATGGGTGTATTCTAAGCATTAATAACTGCTTTGGCCATTCTTGTCTGACATAGAAGGAGGAGGAGGAGGAGGAGGAGGAGGAGAAGAAGAAGAAGAAGAAGAAAAGTGACTTAAATTTTAAAAAATGCTAATTTTGGTACATTGAATAATTATACATATTAGTATCAATTATTCATCCGAAATGAGAAATTATCAGAAACATTTCAGTTGCATAGATATTTTATCTGTTATATGCATAGATAGATAATTTGGGCTTAGGGCATCAACTGCTTTGTCAGTCAATTGTCATCAGGAGTTAACACCTGTAGCTGTGAGTGAATGCTCTGCCCTCCCTAAATGCTAACCTATGTTTAAGTAGAAGAAGAATACCATTTCAGCATTACTAGGACAGTACAAGCAGTTTTCATGTTTACTGAACTACACAAACCGCTTTCATTATAACCTAGTTTTTCAAGGACAAAACTTATTCATCCAGAATTTCATACTGTGTACCATAACAGAAATGGATCCAAGGCAGTTTAAGGATTGTGCTGTTATGGCAAGCTACAGTTCCATCCATTCCTGAGTTAGGTAGGTAACTCATTTTCTTTCTTTTTGTAAGTCAGCTTGAATTTCTCAAAATTTAATGTATTCAAGGAGTATTCAAGGAATGAAGCAGATGGTTACTACCTGTGTAGGGTATCTTAATATTATCTATGATTTTCTGGAGAGTGCGACGGATGATGCTTATATACGTAATATGTTTTTGTATTTGTTAGCCCCACGTTGTGGAGCCAATTTGCTATAGAAATTGCTTTACGTAATGTTGTTTACATCAGTGTTGAAGCCATCTTGTGACGTCATTCATTTGTCTGGTTTGTAGCTCCATCTGGCGTAGCAATTTGCATCAGTTTTAATGTTCGATTTGATTTCATTTCAAATGTCCTCCGGCTAACTGTTTGGGTCGAACATGTATCTCTTACAGGTTGTGAAGCGGAAAGGAATCTTTTATCCAGAAATTATACTGATGAAGAAAATTTGTTTTATAATTTTTATTGCCGAACACGTTCACGAACACTTTTACATATTGATTTAGATACTCGCCAAACTGAAACTGTTTGTAATAACTTTTTACTTATCACTTTTAACTCACGTACTTCAACTTTGTGTATATTTAAATGTATAATATTTTAGATCTTTAATGATTTTTGCTGCGCGTAACTTGACGAACTGAAGGACTGACTGACGACGTGTAGTGTACACGAAATTTTGATGAACTGAGCGACCGACATGTAAGGTATTGAGAATTTTGTTGAACTGTAGGGCGATCTACCACGGACTCGACTTTATATACTCTCACTCCTCGACATGCCTAAAGATTATAAATGAACTGCTATTGGCTAATAAAACGCGCTAACATTAGCGTCTATTTTAATATCCAATGAAAACCACGAATACATATGCTTTAGGAAATATTCTAGAAGGTTCTACCGAAAACGCGCGAACATTACGTAACTTCCTGGTTCCCAGTAATGATAAACAGCTCAACCCCTCGCTGCATTATTGCGATATTATTGACAGTTTCAGTAAAGCCGTATATTATTATTTACCAATAATAATTACAATTAATAAACATCTGAAATCAATGTCACATAAAAATACATATTCATATTACAATCATTATTTACATTTAAATAATTTGTAATACAAATTACCGTATCATATGCCCCACTAGAAACATAATTATAAATATTTATAACTTGTTTGGAAATTTTATAATTGTGTTTTTAGTCTCCTAAATCTTGGAACACACGCTATCACTTTCACTTGACACTTCACACGCATTTAACACACGACATTTTTTTTTTTTTTTTTTTTTTATCTCGCCACTACTTACTGGCTCTGGTTTAATTAATTTAGATATTAATCTGACATCACAAATTTTTTTTATAGCAAATACTTTACCCTAAATTATTTAATTACTGTTACCAAATTGTTTACTTTCTTAAGTTGTTGACAAAAATTTATACATTTAAGATTTTTTTTAATTATTACACATATTTACCAAAATATTTATCCTCTACACCAATATTTACATCTCTTAAATCTACACAATGTTTCACATGTTCTGTTTGCTACATAAGTATTTGTTTTTTTTTTTTTTTATTATTATTATTATTTTTACCCATTTTTGTTATTTTGTACTTTATTTTAACAATGTTCTTGGAATTGTATTTACGTACTTTTAATCTAATATCATATTTCAATCTTTGTATTCTTAATTTTCAAATGTTGTTACAGTTACTAAAAATTTAATTTTTTTTTTGTTTAATTTATTTCTCTTTTCAAATGACATATATAAATAATTAACCCTCTTACGTTCCAATACATTTCTCTGCAAGTCATCTTTAACTATCCAGCATTTACTTTACATCTCATTGCTATTTACCCTCCTGGATCAAATTGTGTGTGGCTAAACATTACTCGTAGCCGTAACCTAACCTTCAAATTTTTGTTCATGAATAACCTCTTGTATTCATATGAAATTTCATCACATGATAACATTTGAAAACAATCTAAAGTTTCTTGAACTACACATCTTTTAACAACTTTCATTTTCAATTCATCTGCTATCTTTATAACTTGAGAATATTCTGACAAATCTGTACTAAACTGTACTGGACTGGAGTTTTCATTTTGAACATCTTGGTACAATTTATTTCTTTGCATTATTGACTCATTCTGTATTTCTGATATCTCCCCTCTGAAATTGACTTGCGCCTGATTTACATCTACATTCATAACCTCTTTTATCTCTCTTCGCTCACTTGTAATACTACTCATTTGACTTCCTAACTCTGTGCATTCTACATTAACCTCACTTTTAGTATTAACCTCACTTTCTTTGTTACCTATGTCCATGCTCATATCTAGCATTTTCTTTGAAACTTCTCCTATTTCACTTGCTATTACTTCCTGATTTTCATCTCTCATTTCTGGCATACTACTATCTAACTTCATAACTTTCTTTTCAATTTCTCCACTGCTTTGATCTACTTTTCGCTCTAATATCTCATTACTCCTACCAATATCTTCAATTGATTTCCTATGATCTTTTTTTATATCTTCTCTCAATTCCTCCAAACTCTGATCTAATTTCTTACTAATATATTCCCTCGTTTCCCTACAATTCTTTTGCATATCTTCCCTTAATTGTTCCCTCAATTCTCTATTCATATTTCTCAGCATTTCCATCATCATACTAGCATCAATAGTAATATTTCCTACTATTCTATTCTTACTTTCTGCACTAACATTTCCTCCCTCAAATATTACATTGTTTGAATTATTTTCTGTAACCTGTATTGAATTACAGCTAACTGTTACACTATCCCCCTTCATCATTATTTCTTCAATATTATTAGTAGCCATTGTTTTTGTTTTCTAAAAAAAAATTACAATACTCTGACCTTTGTGATGCTGTCTGTTGCTGTTACTTTGATGTCCAGTTTCCTGCCCCTTTCTCCTAGGTTTGTATGTCGCTTCTGCGTTGTGTTATGATGAATCTACGTTGTCTCGATGTTTTTGTAGTTGAATTACCCTGTTGCCTTGTAATCTCGGAATTACGATGTCCAATCATCCGTATAGTCTGTCGTTCCTTTTGTTGTTTCTGGAATCTGCGTCTTGTAGTTCATTTCACTGCTGCATTCGTTCCACGTCCTGGTTATGCTGATCCTTTCCTGGTCATCGTGTTCCTTTCCTGGTCACTTTACTTCTTTCCTGGTCATCGTGTTCCTTTCCTGCTTACTATGCTTCTTTCCTGGTCATCGTGTTCCTTTCCTGGTTATCGTGCCCCACGTTGGGCGCCAATATGCGACGGATGATGCTTATATACGTAATATGTTTTTGTATTTGTTAGCCCCACGTTGTGGAGCCAATTTGCTATAGAAATTGCTTTACGTAACGTTGTTTACATCAGTGTTGAAGCCATCTTGTGACGTCATTCATTTGTCTGGTTTGTAGCTCCATCTGGCGTAGCAATTTGCATCAGTTTTAATGTTCGATTTGATTTCATTTCAAATGTCCTCCGGCTAACTGTTTGGGTCGAACATGTATCTCTTACAGGTTGTGAAGTGGAAAGGAATCTTTTATCCAGAAATTATACTGATGAAGAAAATTTGTTTTATAATTTTTATTGCCGAACACGTTCACGAACACTTTTACATATTGATTTAGATACTCGCCAAACTGAAACTGTTTGTAATAACTTTTTACTTATCACTTTTAACTCACGTACTTCAACTTTGTGTATATTTAAATGTATAATATTTTAGATCTTTAATGATTTTTGCTGCGCGTAACTTGACGAACTGAAGGATTGACTGACGACGTGTAGTGTACACGAAATTTTGATGAACTGAGCGACCGACGTGTAAGGTATTGAGAATTTTGTTGAACTGTGGGGCGATCTACCACGGACTCGACTTTATATACTCCCACTCCTCGACATGCCTAAAGATTATAAATGAACTGCTATTGGCTAATAAAACGCGCTAACATTAGCGTCTATTTTAATATCCAATGAAAACCACGAATACATATGCTTTAGGAAATATTCTAGAAGGTTCTACCGAAAACGCGCGAACATTACGTAACTTCCTGGTTCCCAGTAATGATAAACAGCTCAACCCCTCGCTGCATTATTGCGATATTATTGACAGTTTCAGTAAAGCCGTATATTATTATTTACCAATAATAATTACAATTAATAAACATCTGAAATCAATGTCACATAAAAATACATATTCATATTACAATCATTATTTACATTTAAATAATTTGTGATACAAATTACCGTATCAAGAGTCGTTATCTGAATGATAACTACATAGAGAGTGCACCCACATAAATTAGTGCCCTCTCCTCAATAAGTCACTGTGATAGGTCCCTCATTCCTCTCAAAGTCTGAAATGTTCTCAGCTGTGTTCTCAGAGGCCATGGTGCAAAATTTCCAAATGGAATTCAGGAGTTTTAAGTCTTATTTATATAGGCAATGTATAAAATTAAATTTAAGTACACATTAAACAATTATGTATGGTTTTTACAAATTTGAAGAACAATGGTATCATATAATTTCATTTTTTTTTCATTTAATTTTATTTCATTCTTTAAGTTTACATACAGAGGATACGTCATCTGATAAAAATATACATAAAGATTTATATTTACATTACTTCAAGGTTGAACATGTCATATATTATTTACATTTTTATACTCATCAATACCATAAAAAGCTTGCTCTGTTAGGTATCTTTTTATACACTTAATATTGCATTGTTTTATTTCTTTAGGTAGACTATTATACATATCTTTCCCAATATTTTCAATAGCTCTATTATTAAGAGTGCCCCTAAGTGCGGTCCTAAAATAATCTGCTTTGTTTCTCACAGTATATGAATGTACATTACAATTATATATATTTCCTTCTATTATATATTTCATAAATATATATGCATGGAACAGTTAGAATATTCAGATATTTAAATAAAGATATACAGCTACTTGTTTCATCGACATTTGCAATAATTCTGATGGCCTTCTTCTGTAATCTGAAACTTTTTAAAACAATGTTTGCATTTGTGTTACCCCATAATGAGATCCCATATTTTATTTGAGAATAGACAAGAGCATAGTATACATTTGTAAGACTTCTCTATCTATAATTCTTTTAGCCTGCCTCATTACATATAGGCCTTTGTTTATTTTTTACTTTCTCTACTATGTACAGTAAGTAGGGGAAGTATTGTATTCCACCCAAAAATTCGATACCGAGATTTAACAGGAAATACATGTTTTGAGGTGCACTGAATGCATATAAAGCATTTTTGGAAACATGTCCGTGTGTGTGTGTCTGTCTGTGTGTCTGTGAACAGCGTAACTCAGAAACGCACAGCCAGATATACACCAAACTTGGTATTTAGGTTCAGTATCTTCCAGAAATGCGACATGAAGGTTTTCAAGAAAATATCCCCACTCCAGATTACCCCTTACATGGAACATTTTTTGAAAATTTTAATTTCCTCAAAATTGGCTAACGATTTTGATTAAAATATCGTATATTTAAGATACTTTTATGACAAATAAAATGTATATCTTGAATTTTCTGGGAATGTCTACAAAAGTATTCTTCATTGTGAACGACTTTTGCATAACTAGTAAACCATAAGAGATAGACAAAATTTTACTACACAAAAAATGTAGATCGCGGTAAAATACACAATTTATGTCATATACCTTTTTTTTGTTGAGTGAATCATTTTCGAGATATTGCTTGTTATTCGCTTAAATTTTTCAATACTTATACTTTTTCTCAAATGGGAATTCATTATTGTTTTTTTTTGTCCTGATAATGCAAAGAGAATAGAATAATCCACATAGCAACCAGCTCCTAAAATATTTGACTGTTGCTTAAAGCCTACCAATTCCCCTTGCATCTACTAGAAAATTAGCAATAAGATTAACATCTTGATATCTCGATTAACATGAAGCATATGGAGAATAAGCGTTTGTAAAAATACTTTGTACAAGAGTAGAGAAAGTCATGTGAGTGTAACACATTAGATTTTTTAGTTATGAGTTCTATATATGTTGCTTCCAGCTAAGATGTTTATCAATTACCACCCCAAGAAAATTTGTTTGAGCTGTCTCAGGAATATTTTCACCCTCAATATCAGTTTTCATGTTCTTTCAACACTTTTTAAGCTCAAACCTCATCCAACATGTTTTATTAACATTTATGCTCAAGTCTAAAGCAATGAAATATTGTTTTACTATTTTTAGTATTTTATTTGCTTTGTGTTCAACATCGTTTTCGGAAGATCCTTTAATTAAAGTTGTAATATCATCAGCATTCCTACTGCAGTACCACCATTCCTCTGTATTAACTCAAAAAGATAATTTATATAAAGTAAAAATAAAAATGATCCCAATTTTGATCCTTGTGGTGCTCCTTGTCTAACAATTCCTGATTTTGACTGTATCTTTTCCATTTTTCGTCTTATATTTTTATAATTTATTTCAACCATTTGTGTTCAATTTTAGATATGATTCAATCCAGTTTTGTGCTATTCTGTGTACCCCATATTTATTTAGTTTTTCTATGAGAATATCCAAGTTCATACAATTGAAAGCTTTACTAAGATCAATAAATACTGCAATTATTGTTTCTCTATTATTTAATGCATTTATAATTATGCTATTTTTCTTATGTATGACTCGTATTGTAGATTTATGTGATTGAAATCCATACTGTTCTTCCACCATAGTTTTTATTTTTTTAAAATAGAGTTGCAATTGTTTCTTGTACAGGCCTTCTAATATCTTAGAGTAACTACTACATAGGTCTATAATTTTCTTTCTGTGACTTATCACTTTTTTGTTTGTATATTGGTCTTACAATCACTTTTTTTAAAATTTCTGGGAAAATTCCTTGAGACAGTGAAGCGTTTATAATATGAGTTAATACCTCCACCGTTTCTTCCTTTATAAATGTCACTATTTCATTTTATATTTCATCATCCAGACCACTAGATTTTTTTTACTTTAATTTATCTATTTCTTTTATTACTTCTTCTTTAGTTACCTCAGAAGTTATCATTGACTTTAACTGACTTCCTTGTATGGTTAACTATTTAGTTTGTGAAGACATATTTTGTTTAATTTTAAGGCTACTGATTATATTTAAATAATAGTTATTAAATATATTACATATCTCAATTGGGTTTGCTATTTCTTTATCGTTTTGCATTATTTTTATATTTCCAATTTATTCACATTTTCCATTTTTTGGGACTTTATTTACTATGTTTCAAATCGTTTTTGTTTTATTTACAGAATTTTTAACTAATTCTTTATTGTTACTGTTTTTGCATTTTCTATAACTCTTTTTGCTATCAGATTATAATCATTAATGTGCTTTAAAAAAATTATCTTTCATATTTGGTGTTTTTATTGAGGTTAAGAATTTCAACCTTTTGATAGATGTTTTAATACCAGTAGTCATCCACAATTTCAATTTTTTTTTTCCCATATGCACTGATTTTTTTTTTTTTTTTTTTTTAATTCCTGTGTCTAACCTATCCTTTATTATTTTGTTAAAAATATCATACTTTTCATTAACTAGTTTGCTTTCATATATTTCATTCCAGCTTACCTGTTTAAGATGCTTTTTTAATTTTATTAAATTTTCTTTATCAACTTGTCTTTTATAAATAATATTTTGTATTTCTTCTTTCTGTTTGATAATTCTTAAAATCTGCCCATAATGATCTGCTATTCCTGATTTTATTACTACAGTTTCCCATTCTGTTTTTGGCAGGTTGATAAAGACATTATCGATACAGGATTGTGAAGTTTTTGTTACTCTGGTGGATTCGTTAATTCCCACCACTAAATTTTGTCTATCTAAAATTTCCATCATTGTTCGCACATCTTTACTACTTTTTTTGCATATGAATATTTGTCACCCATTATTATTAGCTTATTGTTTTTTTTGCAATAAATCTATTAATTCTTCCAGGTTTTTAAAAACAATATATCTAGCTCCAGTCGGGGATTTATATACACCTATTACGATTATTTTATTTTCCTTTTCAGCAATCTCAATTGCAGCCAGTTCACAGTGTTTATCAGCAGCTTATTTATTGCAGCTTATTTCCTTGAATTTTATATTGTTTTCAACATAAATGCATTTGTTATCCTGCCTTGCTGCATATGCTTTAAAGAAATAATGGGTGCTCACTCTTGTGCAGTTTGTGTTCTTTCTGTGCATATTATTTGCAGAAACAGTAATAACAACGATAACAATGAAAGTTATGGGTAAAAAATAATATGCACTTTGTGCAATAAAGAGAAAGTAATCACAATGGAAGTGGAAGCATATGGTGCTAAGAAACATGTAGCAGAACTCATGATTGAAAAGTGCGATAAAAAATTTAAACCTTTTCATATTGGTGATAATGTCATTGTCGCTGTTTCAAAGATTGATCACAACTCACTGAACCACAGAACATTTTTGAAAAATGGAGTGTACCAAGTGTGTATTACTGTCATTATCATTAAATGTTGGTTTACACACACTGAACTACAAATTTGTACCTCTCCTCTTCATTTACTGAGATTTAGTTGAGCATTGTATTACATTGTGTGAAAGCATTGCAAAGTTATCACCTTTTGAAGGACAAGACTTTCGAAAGTGTTCATGTAAGCCAGGCAAACTGCAATGCAAAAGTAAGAAATGTGCAAGTTTTAAAAATGTAATTCCAAGAATCATGTTAATGTAATTTACATAAATAAATTGAGACATAATAATATCATTAGCTTTCAATTAATTCTACCCATGAAGCTGTTTTTCTGTAAAAATTGTTGCAATGAACTCCATTTCAGGTTTTTATTTATTTATTTTTTTTTACAATATCTGAATGTCTGGTCAGATTACAGTGCTGATGTATTAATGAGAGCTAACAAATTATTTTTACAATCTGACTGACCCCATTACAGTTTTTTTTAATATGCGTAAAGGTAAGAAGTCAAACTGCAGAATGAATGTTTCATTAATAATTTGCTGGCATTTTGTAAAAAGACTGAACTAACTATTTGCCTGCGACGCATACATCACGATAGGCAGAAGTCAGAGAACTATGCTGACTCAGCAATAGATTAGCAAGCTATTTCACAAAGCTATGCTTTTAATTTTAGATCTGAAGGAACTTCTGGTAAAATTTGTGATCTAAACAAGGTGTTATGTTATCAGAGAAGGTTTCTGAAAATTTTTTCAACTTCTTTTCCAGTTGATCATCAGCAGAAGAAGCAAATAAGGGTTGAATTACCCTGTATATGTCTGCTCTAACATCATGCCCTTGACTGGACTCTAAAGTTCTTCTTCTTCTCTATCAAGCATTAAACCTTTCCAAGGCTTGTTGCATGCTCCAAATGTTTAATTTATTGATTTATCCATCGTTTCCTGGATCTTCCGACATTTCGTTTTCCTTTAGGTATGTAGTACAGTATAAAATGTAAAGTTGTGAGCATTTAATATCAATCATGGGATAATATGAAGCTAGAAGCATGGAAGCTAGAGCTGGCAGCAGCATGCACATCATAGTCGCTCAGCTGACTGCCAAGTGCTATAACATACTAAGGCAGTATTACTGGTGACATGGTGGATGTGCTGTGAATCACCCCCTCACTCAACCATTGTCCTGCCTGTATTTGGTTTTTTGAGATAATTCTCTCACCTGCAACTGCAACAAGGAATAATATTAATAAAACATTGTTTGACATGTAATTTGTTACATAATTTTCTGTCACGAGATATCTCCAAAATATTTTTGAAAAGGAACCCCACCTTTATTTGGGATAGTCATGGGTGCTCATTTGGTACTTCAGCGTGGTGCACCATTTGCACCAACCTAAATGCACCCTTGGGTGGGCTCTACACTAATCAGAAAGTCTCATATAATGTGTACAGTATGGGAAATTATGGGGAGAGGAGTATAAAATTATATTTTAAAATAAAGAGAGTTGAGGGTTGTTACACTACATCACTATAATATCTACATCACTACGTACCACATCAAAAAATTATCAAATCTCTAAAGTCAAAGCCTGTAGTATACACCAAAGCAGACAAAGGAAACACATTAGTGATATTAGACCAAGAAGATTATGAATCTAGAGTTATGCAATTACTACATAACCCAGAGTACATAGAAATCTGCAAAAATCCATTAAAAGAATGCACCAAGTCACTCCAGAACACATTGATAGAAACCAAAACATTAACAAAACCGAAAAATCCAGAATTAAACCAGATTTTCCCACCATACCTAGGTTATATGCATTACCAAAAATACACAAACTCAGCAACAAAATGAGGCCCATGGTGAATAACATAAACTCTCCCACATATAAACTAGCAAAATGGCTTTCAAATACCTTCAACTCCATGCCTATGTTCAAAAGTCTTAGTATAAAAAATTCATTAGAATTAACCAGTCACCTTTCAAATATAAATATATCACCCACAGACATGATGGTATCATTTGATGTCACTGCACTCTTCCCAAGCATACCAAAAGAAGAATTATTACCACTCCTAGAAAATTGGATATTAAACAATGGCACACCTAGAGCACAAACAGAAGATTACCTAAAACTAACAAAATTATGTCTGGACCACAATTTCTTTTCATTCCATCACAAAATCTTTAAACAAACCTCAGGCCTAACTATGGGAAACCCCCTTTCACCATTTTTAGCAGAACTATATATGAGCCATTTTGAATGCCATATTACTAAATCTTTCCCACATCTATTCAAAACCTGGTATAGGTATGTAGACGATATTTTTGCTATTGTTCCAAAAAAACTTTCAGAAGATGCTTTGAAATTATTAAATTTACAAAAAAGATCTATTAAATTCACAATAGAAAAAGAAGAAAATGGCCAATTACCTTACCTAGACATCAGGATCATCAGAAATAATGCACACAACAAACTAACGTTTGGCATTTACAGAAAACCAACGCACACAGAAAATTATATTAAAAACAATAGCTACAATCCTACAAGCCACAAACATGCAATTTTAAATACAAACAGGTTAGTGCATATACCAATGGAGAAAGAGGAATACCAGAAAGAATACCAACACATTATCAACATAGCCACTATGAATGGATACCAGAAAAAAACAATAGATAAGAAGATAAAAAGGTTTGAAAGACAGAAATACATCCAACAAATGACTACGTTACTCAGACAACAAAAACCACAAGCATATAGAAAATTCACTTATCACCCTTGGACACATCATAAATTTCAAAGGATTTTCAAAAAATACAACATCACCCTGTCTCCACAGAATAACCACAACATACAGAAACTACTATGCAACAGAACAAAAGATCCTATCCCCAACGATAAATCAGCTGGTATATATCAAATTGATTGTAATGAATGTAACCTGGTATATATAGGAAGAACAAAAAGAAATCTTGAAATAAGACTTAAAGAGCATATGAGATGCATTTACCAAAAGCAGCCAGATAAATCAGCAGTAGCACATCATTTCTGGTCTTCAAACCATGATATCACTCCAAACATAAAACTCTTAAAACCGATCAACAGCAGTAATGAATTGGACATCTGGGAAAAAATACATATTGTCAAACACAGGAATCACCTAATGAATTTTGAACTGCCGCCACCCAACAGCCTTTGGAGGTTCATCAGCCCAGCACCAGAGAACACCACTAACCACACACATCCCCTAGACGATGACCGGCAAAATCAGATGAGGACATGCTGACGATGGGAACAAACCGTCTCCCGAAACGCGTTCAAGTAAGAATATTATAGTGATGTAGTGTAACAACCCTCAACTCTCTTTATTTTAAATTATGACACATCACTGTTACTAGCTTCTAAATCTTCAAAATTAGTCAATAAAATTATATATTGTAGTAAATTGATATCTCAATAGTTCTGCCCCCTTCCTTTGCCTTATGATGTGTGCGTAAGTATATGTTGCAGGCACTACTAATGAATTATCATTTAGAAGTTTTGGCAGTTGTCCACTACACTTGTTATTGCTGTATCTAACAAAACAAAATCCAGTATTATACATGCAATATGACAATGGTTGAAAACAGGAGCAGTAACTATTGTGTCTATATAAAGCTTCAAATGAGCTGCTTTTAGGAAAGTTGTAAGAGAATAAAATTTATTAATTAGCTTTATTGATATACTTGAAAAAAGTGAATTATTAAATTTTTAGTTACATAACAAGATCCACCCTCTTCTTTTGGTGGGAATCATTTAAGGGTTTTTAAAAATCCTTTTATTACTTATAATTTACATAGCTACTATAGTATAACAACTTAGTAAAACCCCTTGGTATACAGACTGCGCTAGCATTCAGGAGGGATAAATCACCCCCACCCTACTTGTCTTTTGCCATTATACTGAGTTATCCAATGAGGCATCTTAAAGAGGAAGTGAGCAGATATGCGGGAAACAAGTGTCACATCACTGTTGTGAACACAGCAATTTTATAGTGTGGAAAAATTTAATAGGATCTTGTTTATATCATTATAACTCAAAAACTAAAATCCTTATTCCAGTCCTGTAAGAGGCACGTTAAAGAGCACAGTTTCGAGATCATGATGTGTGATTGGTCTCCCTATAAAAGGATTAAAGCCGCTAATTTTATTTGTAAAACTTCAATTAAAATAATTTGTATTATGAAAATCAGCAAGGATCTTTTTCCTTGAGGACTTAGATGCAGGAGTGAAGGCTATGAAAGGCCCTAAAAAGTGTGAATTAACTTTTGGAAGATATCCCATAATAATACATGTATGTGAAATGCTATCGCTAGTTATATGCAAACATTTGTTTTCACACCTGCAGCACCTTGCTCCTTGTGTGGCCTCTCGCAGCAATCTACAAACACAATGTTTTGTTGCAATGCTCTTGTGTCTCTAGTCCTGCTTCTACAATTGGATAGTTACAACACAGTGTATAAATGATTTTGTGAGAATAAAATAAAATAAAATGTGGGCTAGGCGATATTATTGTGATTAAGCAGCGACTCAGAGGCAGAGTAGAAGAGGCATGCCCGCCTAAGGCAGTTAGAGAGGGGGAATACATGACCAGCTGCGTTAACCCTCCCAAGGGTTTTTTCTAAGCTGCTGAACTATAATACAGACAGCAGCTGTTGCATTGTACTTGAAAACACGATGACTACCAAAATAAGAAATTAATTTTCATGACCTAAGCAAATAGTTCTTTGGAAGTCGAAAAGGAATGTATAGGTGGTGCAGGGCTGCTGGAGGCCAAAAGGACCACTCATTGGGGCCAAAGGAATGGGATTTTAGGGAGCCCTGTTCAGCTTGAATGGTAAAATATCAGTACTTACAGTGTATCATTTGACCATAATAGGTACCTAAACTATCTTAAACATATGATATATTAATAAAAATCGTTAGAGCTATTTTTGAGAAAATAAAAATTTTCGAAAAAATGTTCCATGTACAGGGTAGCCTGGGATGGGGGAATTTTCCTGAAAATGTTTGTATTGCATCTTTGAAAGATACTGAACCTAAATACTAAGTTTGGTATTTATCCGACTTTTCGTTTTTGAGTTATGCTGTTCACACACACACACACACACACACACACACACATCTTTTTCTAAAAATGCATTTTTTTTATTCAGGGGCCTCAAAACATGTATTTCCCGTGAAATCTCGATATCGAATTTTTGGATGGAATGCAATACTTCCCCTACTTATTATACGTAACAGGGAAAGTAAAAAACCCCTCTACGACGGCTTCTCAGGAGGCTCAGAATTTGTAGCCCATGCTGGTGCAGTTTGAATGTTCTAAAGGAAGTATTTGACATTTATTCCATATTGCTAAAATTGTAATAAACCGGTAAGAAATAATTTTCTTTGAGTGCAAAATTCTGCAATCGTCTCTAAAGTTTTATGTGAATTTATACACATATGTGGGTTCATATTTTGAAATAGAATTAAATTTTGCAAAACTAAGCAATTATACAGAGGTTATGGGAAGGGGGGACGAAAAGGTATATTGAAGACATGACTGCACTGAGATGGGGACATAGAGCGCATATGTTTCTATTTCTGAAGGGCCGAAGTCGTCAGTGATCGTTTGGCTCTTATTTGGCCTGTACGTGATACTCTCAGAATTGAAAATATGGATATATTATTGGTAGCGATACTAATACCCATAATAATCATATTATAAATCATTTATATATCTATTCCACTGAAGCTTGTTTTTAATTTGTATAAAATTCGGTAAATGTTGCGTCCTTGCTTTGGCAATAGCGGTTTAATTTTTCGAATGATAAACAGATGGCACTACTTATATCATTTCCGGTTTATGTTTAGAATGAAAAGCAGTTAGAATGACGTCAAGATGTATAGTGGTTGATATGTTGTGGTTCGGTTTTATATTTATTTATGGTTTTTTGAATCGTGGATTTTTGAGATAGACAATAGCGTGATGGTTAAAAGCACACAAAGAATGTATATTAGTGACGTGGCTTGTTAATTGCTGCTGAAACGCTTCTGGCTCTCGGCACGGTGAGTTGGAAAACAAACACGCTGGTTTGTTGTGATATGCTTGCGATGAATGAATACGATATGCTACGTTGATTCATTAACAGATATTTCAGTGAAGGATGTAGAAATACAACTACACCCCAGCGGGCATGATTTTAGACCTGACACGTGAATATTTTTTAAAGGAAATAATGTTACCGTTTACACGTGGTTGTGTTTTTGAGGATATGATATATGGAAAATACTCTTGACTGTGGTCAAGGTCTTTCGTGATTTACACACAGGTTATGTCAGCTTTCGTGTCTGAATACTCTCTTGCAGAAATAATTCATTTTTGGGTCAAGGACTGTGTTTTGTGTAATGTTTATATTATTGCAAGCGAATACTTATTGGAAATTAATGCAAATCATACACAGAAAGAATTATGATAAGAACAGGGTTTCTTTTTATAGTTCATTGCTTGTTTGTAATAAACTGGATGTATCATAAAAGTATTTCAAGTCTCTTTGAATCATCAGAGCATGAATGCTTAAGAAGATTAACAAGATAGTTATAATTTCAACCTTGTTTAATGATAGACAAAAAAGATTATAATGTTTTTTAATTTGTGGAAATTCGCGAGTTTTCTGCAGCATAGTGTCATTGCAGCTATTCTGTGAATAAGGAAATGCCAATATCTTTATGGTTTAGTTTTTTCAAAAGGTCATGATGGCATGTTTTGTATTAAGTACAGCTTTCTTTGGTGCATAATGATGTGCTCAGTTCACTGCAATGGAAACACTACTTTTTGTAGTTTACATACATATAATGATTATTGCGTGTATTAAAGCGAGAACACAGACGTTCGCTGAACATTTTCATAACGACAACAATGAATGCACATGAAATGTGATGATCGTCTTACTGTCATGTGTAACTTCTGAAAAGATAATGGAGTAATCGTTTGAATTATTTGTGAACTTAATACCTATAAAGGTTATATTTTTTTACTGCAATTATGCTAATACTTTCGGTTACTGTGTATTGTACCAGGATAATATTAGTATTAACTAGAAAAATATATACTTGAAAGTGCAGGCAATGCTGTAATGTATTTGATGGTTCATCAAAGTATTGTCAGTAGCGTTTCTAACAGCATAACGCTTATAAAGTGTACTAGATCTAAATCTACTTCTGTTAAAATTATTGCTAGTGTACAGATGTTGAAATGTATGACCCCTAAATTTTGCACACCTGCATGTGACACCAATATTTGGACGTTTGGTTGCTAAACCAGTGGATAAAAATGACTGTACAGTTTATGGAATACTAGTTGCATGCTAAATGCAGATACAGTCTTTAAACAACTCCATAAGTTTGTTGTCCACACTTTTTTCTTGGTGATGTTTAGAATTACCACCCATCCCAAATTTTTGATACAGTAGAGTTTTTGAGATTTTAAATGACATTTGTCCACAAATATATGTATATTAACTTTAATGTGTCTATTAGTATGTTTCCCAGTGTTAATAATAATCAATTAAAAACATGTTATCCATGCTTCCATTTAAGTTACAACATTTAATATCAAGATTCATGCCAAAATATTAATGTCTGCAGTATTGCTTGGCTCAGGTATTACTTCCATCACCTCTTTTGTTTCTCTTTCCATTCCATTGATAGATCAGACTATGGTTGTGAATTTGAAATCTGAGTTACTAAATGTTCTCTTTAGCATTTTCCAATTAAAAAATAAAATTAGATCGGTGTAGCAAAGAGTCTTGGTATTTAAAGGAAGAAAAAGGCAATACATTTGCAACTCAATTTCATGTCATTTTGTGTCCTCCTAGAGCCTGAAATGCCTCCTTTTTGCACTGTTGTTCCTTATGGTGAGGTGGTTACATTGTTAATTGATGTGCTCGTTTGCTGCATTGTCAGTTCAGGAAGTTTTGTAGAAACACAAGATTTTAATTTTTACTTTTCTCTGCTTCTTGTTTACCTAAGGTAAATATTGTGATCTTTGCCAAAATTTATATCAATTTTTCATTGAAAATGTGTGTTTTAAGTTTCCGGAATCCAATAAGGATATATTGGATTATAAGGAAATATTAGAGATGGAATAGCACCATGTTGTCTCCATACCTACTAAATATGTGGATGCTGATTTTTAAGCACACAAGCTCTATATTCAGTGGATATAAAAACACTTAATACTTGTTTTGTGTGTGAATTCTATGGCATCATTTTTAATTTTTCATGTACATGTATATATGTAAGGTTTTCCTGTTTAGTGCGTACCTATAACAAGAGTTGTCAAATTGATCATCACTTTTATATGTTGACATGTGATTCTGATGGCTGTTGTAAAATCATATGCATTGCTTCATCTTGAGAGGTTCTGTAAATTTAACTCTTTATATCTACAGGTTTTACATTTAAGTTGATACTGCATGATTTACCACTATAAGAAAATGTTTTCCTTCATATTTACATACTGCCCTATTATCACTCGGGTCCACTTCAAAATACTTTTGCATTCCACTAATTTATTTATTAATGTATGTGTTCTAGTACACTTAATGAAATAAATATTGTGTGTAATTTAATTGGTCATATGTTAGTGTAGACAAGACATATGGTGACAACATGATAGTCACAAATGAAGAGTTTGATGAAGGAAATTGTTTTTCAATAATAAGACATTCTGAAAACCATTTCCAAGTCATGTGCAAAAATATTAACAGCCATACTTACCCGTCTGTCTTTGTCTAGCACAAACTGAAACCTGATAATG
This sequence comes from Deroplatys truncata, assembly GCA_030765065.1. NCBI lineage: Eukaryota > Metazoa > Arthropoda > Insecta > Mantodea > Mantidae > Deroplatys > Deroplatys truncata. The sequence goes on along the minus strand of CM060975.1, from coordinate 243,771,557 downwards.
CAACAACGGTGCCTGGAATATGCAAAAATTAAATACTTGGAGTACCTATCAAATATTTTTCTTGATGTATTGAATCACCTGGTAAAGAGGTCCAGTACCTACAAATAATACTAAACAAAAATGAAATAAATTGCATTATTGTTAGCTTAAAATTAACATATGTTTAGTCAGCTCTATTTTTCAAGGCTGTTTCATTCAATTTGTAGATAGATCTTGTTTTAATAATGTCCAACATTGCATATTCAATGAGTGCTAAAATTCTTTTGTGCCATATAGTGTACAATTTGCTATTATTCACTAATTTTTTCGGCTTTACATAGCAGTATGAATAAATTGGCAGTGAATATAATACTGTTCAAATGGCGCAATATTCTAAGTTACATTACTTAAGTTGAAGTACTCTGTAATTAACTGAGAAAGGATAGTTACCCCTTAATGGTAACCATAAAAGACTGTAATATTTCATCCATTACAAGTAACCATTGTCAAAAACCTCAACGTAAATATAAAGTATTAACTAATACAGAGTGAGCCAAAAACTACGAACCGGCTGCGCTGTGTTTTTCCTGTCCACATCCTCGGCACTTGTTGCCATCTACTGCTATCATAGAAGGGCGTGGATGAAACCATACAACATTTTTAAAACTACTTTTAAAGGCTTTACTTATCAACTTTGAAATGAGATGCTGAAACTGGCCACCGCCGTTGTCCAAACAAAATATCCATCTGGAAATTGTCAGCATTTCTCAACGTGAACTACGGCGAGTGATGGATAGTTTCCTAAAGAGGTGCCAAAAATGTATGGACAACAACAGTGGGCCAGTTTCAACTCTCCTTTCATAAAGTTGGTAAGTAAAGCCTTTAAAAGTAGTTTAAAAATGTTGTATGGTTTCATCTGCGCCCTTCTATGATAACAGCAACAAGCACCGAGGACACGGATAGGAAAAAACACTGTGCAGCTGGTTTGTAGTTTTTTGGCTCACTCTGTAGGATCTGCTTTTTAAATAATTTTATGTCTTATATAACATCTTAAGCTTACAGAGAATTCATTATGGAGTAGAAACTTGCTTATCCAGCCCTCTTTAAATCAAATATGTTTTGGATTTTTTTTTTTTTTTCTTTCTTTTCTTTTGAATTTGTCTGTAGCTGAATAGTTTTTCTTCGGAAATTGATATTTAGTGATATTTGATTGAAAAGTATGTTGGGATAAGTTAACTATCAGCTTTTTTAGTGGTCAGTTGTTGGCAGTGCCCTACCCCAAACTGCACCTTGTAATGATGGACAATACTCTCACCACTACAGATTGCAACACCCTTCCTGTTTCACTGTTTTCCACCTCAATCATTCTTTGTTCATCCTTTACAAGTTAAGACCTTGCTAGTGTATTTTGAATTGTTATCAAGTTTTTGGTGGTTTATGCTCATGTTATGGTATTGAAGAGGAGGAAATCGGTTCCGTCTATTGGTAGAATGCTGGATACAGTTAATAAGATTGACATTGGAGAACTATTGAAATATATAGCTGCTTGAATTTGTGTTTGGGATGTTAACTCTGATTGGAAGAAAATCCAAAAGGAAATTAAAGACTTGTTTAAAAAATTTTGACATAATACTGTTTACATGGTCGTGGTACAGTAAAGATATGACATTTTTGTTTTGTCCATGATAAGTTTGAATTAGTATGGTATTACCTTTATTCTACTTGATTTCCTTAATTATCTGCATTTTTGTTACTCTGATTTCTGGTCCCGTCTGGTGCAGTAAACAAAATTATACTGTAATTTGTATTTGATAATTGTTATTTCACACCATTTGTGTGTATACAGGAAGTTGAACCAAAGTTGCAAAATTCAATGCCACAGCTGGGATTGTAATCACGAACCTTCGCGTTGATGCTCTTACTGCTTGAGCTACATGACAAGTTGCCCATATTCTATTAAAACTTATGTGATCTCAGTACCCCAGTAAACCTTCATGTTATCTGTGATGCTTGAGATACCACCTCAAAGGCAACTTGGAATGTTGCGTGTGCTTTTAATTCCTGGGCTTTATAATTAACCACTGTTAGGCTTAATTTATATTTGACAATTGTTCTTTCATGTTAGCCATAGTTGGAAAGTTCAATCGGACTTGAAAAATTCAGTGCCATTGCCAGGACTGGAACCACATAATCCTCACCTCTCTGTGCATATACTCCTACTGCTTGAGCCAGATGCTAAGGTAGGAACTTGCAGCTTATGGTAGAATGAAAGTGTGATACCTACTAACAGTTCAGGCTTCATGCTGCATGATTAAAAAGAGGGCAGGCTGTTTTCTTATGAAAAATGTTAGTTTTAGAGTTTATAAAATGCATTAATGAGATACTGCCAATACCTGAAGCACAGATTGAATGTGCTAAATTAAAGTGTGCAATATGAAATGGAATCTGAAACCTTCAAACATGCATCATCTGTTATTAAAGATGGCAAAAGCAAATGATGTTATCAGACTTTTAACTCTAGTTACATCCTTTCAAGTAATACTGATGTAGAAATTAATATTGAAGCTGAAAGTCATCCCTCAACAAATAAGGGTTTGTCATTAATTGTGACCTTTGAGTGTTTTGTCCTATTTTTTTAAACCTTGGCACATGTGTTGTGAGCTATACGTGAGGTCATTTCCAAAAAGTGCTGGGGGAGGGTGTTGGAACTTAAACCTCATATTGGAAGGTAAAATGATGCTGAAATGAGCATGTGATCTGGAAAGCTTAGGAGTTACCTGACATGATCATCCTAAGGAAACAACTGTATACTGTTGGCCAGTGTATATTGCAGATGGAATTAATGTACAGACAGATTTAACCTGCTTTTTGCATTTTCACAAATTTTTAAAGTGCTACTCTCTACTGAATCCTTTTGTAAATTTATGAGACAGTTTGTTTTTCTCCTCTCTAATCATTGTGGATGTAGGTATTACAAAAAATGGGGGAAAAAATAAAATAATAAGTTAAGGACCTGCTTTACAACTTGTGCTAAGCTGAAGATGAACATGATTCACAAAGTTTTTGAACAACAAAGTTTGTTATGCATACTTTAATGAACATTAGATATGTGAAAAACTACTCACTAAACTATTTTTATCTGATATGCATATTGGAGTCAAAACAACAACACACACACACACTCACACACACACACACACACACACACACACACACATCCCTTCCCACAAATAGAGTAAATATGTATATACTCTATTTGTGGGAAGGGATAAACTGTTCTCTTTGAATGCTCCAGAAAATAGATTAAGTGTAACTAGGAACCATACTACCTTACCAAGAATTGTCACAGAGACAAACTGCATTTTGTTAGGATGCCAGGCAGGATGGCATTGTGATGTCGTTTTTGGATCTCATATTGAGGGCCTGGGGCTTAATTCCTGGCTCTTTGGTGGCAATTTTAAGTTGTTCCTATCCTTGTCTTCACCTCTGACTTGCTCATGTGAAATATCCCCAAGGCCCAACATGGTTTGGAGTCCATAGTAAAAACTGTAGGTCCTGTCATTCCACTGCCATCATCATCATTCTACCATTGGAGGCAACAGTTCAATCAGGTTGAAAATGTAGTATCAGCATGACGGATGCTCTGCACACTATGCATGTTCTGCTAGGGATGTTTTATATAACCATTACCATGATTGTTGGATAGGACACGTAGGTGCCATTAATTGGCCAGCTTGATCTCCTGACCTTACATCACCAAACGTTTTCTTATGGGCTAAAGTGTATTGTGAAACACAGACGACTTTGGACAACATGAAGGCACACATATGAAATGCTTGTACCAGTATTGAAGGAACCATGCTTTTTACGGACACATCAATCGTTCATTCATGGAGTTGGAAAATGCATTGAGGTAGAAGGGCATCATTTTGAACATTTATTACCCTAAGGTAGGTGGTGATACTCTGTGTACCAGCGTTTCATCAATGTTTAATTGCCTGCACCAGTGAAAGAACCATGTACATGTAGAAAATTGTTTATAAAAAGCTGTTTATTTTGTGATGAGGAATAAGGAAACAAAATAAAAAATGTTGGTTCCCAATTACGAAATGTAAGTGGACCATCAAATGACCAATGTGGATGGTATGTAAATTTGCGGAAAGTGTTAGTATGTCATGAAATTCTGTTCTGTACTCTGTGTAATTCATTCCATCCACACTTTTATCACAAATTTGAAAACATCTTTAGAGAAATCCATGTAAAACTTGCACTGTATAACAAACACAGCATTAAAAATCTCCTAAGTTCAAAGTTGAAAGATCAAGTCCGTCCAGAACAAACGTCTGGAATATATGCCATAAAAAGTCTAGATTGCAACATGAAATACATTGGGAAAACCAAAAGAAATATTGAAATGTGCAGAAAAGGACACTTCAGGAACATTCACCAAAAACAAATTGAAAAATTTGCTGTTGCGAATCATTTTTGGGAGAAAAACCATGAAATAGACCCGGATGTCAAACTGTTAAAAAAGTCTCAAAACCTTACGGAACTATCTGCTTGGGAGAAAATCTACATTTGGAAGAACAAGAATACTGTGATTAATTTTGATATCCCAGCTGAGGACAAACTCAGCAAGTACATCAAACCCTCACCAGATACCACCACAGATGGTCAACACAGGCAGATACAGGACAATCAAACAACCACCAGCCAGTAGGTCAGCAGCTGACGATGAGAGTAAGGGACTCTTGAAACATATCCAGGTAATTCTACTTAAGTGAAAAGTGTAAATGAGTTTTCCTACTCCTCATTCATTTTCATCTGAAATGCTTCACTATCAACCGTTTCTACATTATTACTTACAATTATTGTTTCCATTCTGATGGAAATGTAAATTCCTGAAATTTTTGTTGTATAAGTCAAGAAGAATAATGCGTAGCTGTTCTGGAATTTGACATATTATTCTGTAATCTATTTCATCCAAGCTTGGTTGGGAGTTAGTTCAAAATTTTGAAATAGCAAATTCCAGTTTCAGGTACATCCAGAAAAATACATTTGGTCGTGTAACTGTACTGCCATCTGTTGATTACATTCCTATCAACTTCGAGCTGCTTGATGGCAAGAGAATGGGGGCTTTTTAGTGCATTTTTCATGGTATTGTTACCATAGTCTTGTGAAATTAACAGAAATGTTAGCCTTAGTATATGAGTTTTATTATTTTTAATAAAACTGTGTTTATAAAAATACTAATTCACACAGTACATGGACGTTTGGAACATTGATAACTATGTTTACTTTCTACATACCTACCTATAGTAGGTAGAAGAATCCTTCTGTCTACCAAAAAGTTTTATGCGTATGTTTGAGGAGGGAGATATGAACAAAAGTTGTTAAATACCAAGTTTCATATTTGAGCCAACACTGTTTCAGCATGTCAGGTAGAGTTTTTTAAAATAAAATACCTTCACCCCAAAATATCCATTACATGGGAAAAGTTTAATTATTTTTAATTTCTTAAAAATGGGTCAGATAATTTTGATTAAAATGCCATATATCTAAGATGTTTGTGTGACTAATAAAGTGCACGCATCTTTAATTCCCTAAGAATAGCCTGTGATATCCTTTTTTATGTCTTCTTCAGCAAGGGTTAGGCCATCGGGCCTGTTCTGACTTAGGAATTGGTATAGGCATCTTAGAAACTGTCTACCTTTGTTTCAGTAACTTTGGGGTTCATAATTGAATATGACTTTTGGGAACATGCAATCTGGTATTCTCGTTATATGTTGATACAGTCTTTTCTTAATTTATCTATTTGCTCATTTAGGTTATCTATTTGTAGTTAGTCATCCTCCATGGTCTAGGGGTACCATGCTAGCCTCTAGTTCCCGAGGTTGCGAGTTCAAACCCGGCAGAGGGCAGTGGATTTTTTTCAGGTGTAAAAATCTATAGCATGGCTTCCTTTGGAAGGGAAGTAAAGCCAATGTCCTTTGTCTTAGATTTATAGCACGTAAAAAGAACCTCAAGCCTGATAAAGAGGTCTCTGAGCAAAATTTTCAGTCTTTCATGCCCAATATAGAATGGGATGCTAAGAACCATAGCAGTTAAAGAACGTCCATAAATAAAACTAAATTTTTTACTTGTAGTTTCGCTCTTATTTGTACGTTTCTCTTCCAATCTATTAATCTATATCTGGCCAGTGGATTGAGGAATTTCATTTCTGAGCTTTCAATTCTTCTGTCCTGTCTGCTTACGATCCAGTTTTCAGTTCTGTAACGAAGGACTGATACTGCTATAGTTTTGTGTAGTTCTTGTTTTATTCTGATGGTTCTGCGGATCATTTGAAGTTTATATTCTCCTTATTCTGAATTTATTTTCTGTAATTTTATATAACTGGTTAGCCATGAGTAATACTAAACAAAAATGTAAAGTGCACGGAAATATACCATTTACACGAAATACTTTTTCTGTTGCATTAACTGTTTACAAAATATTAAGTTTTTTTCAAGTTGAACTGTCATGCTGTAGCATAAAGCATCTTGCACAATTCCTATATTTTTCCCACATGGGTTCGTTAATAAAAGAAACTAGCTTAGGATATGCAAGCAGTTGTATCTTGTTTTCTGTATCATTTATGCAACCAATCTCATATTGGTAATTTGAGATCATTTATAGTCAAAAATGTATCATGACTTCATGAGTAATGGTAATGTGAATAGAAACACTTTTGGTATGAATAGTATACTATATAAGAGATTGTGAGGTAAAGGGTGAGAAAGTTGTGCAATGGTGATGTATCAGATTTTTCACAATAAACATGGGAACTTATATTGCAAGCTTTCATTCATGGTTCTTGTGGTTGGTTAATCAAGTTCTTCTTTCACTACAGTCCAAATTGAAATTAACCTTTTCAATTCTTTGCCTCCATTCCTCTCTTTTCCCTGTGTTAGCTTTGCAGGTTTTCTTATTCCTGGTAGCTTTCTTGCATATTCCCAGTTATGTGTCTCATACAATATTATATGTTTCAATACTTCTCTTTGTGCTCACTATTTATAACTCTGTTCTGATCACTTTTCCTGCCTGTAGTTGTCTTCTCAATTGATGTGATCTTAATGAAGGTAGATAGCCTAACATCCTTATGCAGCTCATATAATTCTTCAATGCGTGTTATCTTAATTTTTTTGAGGGGGGTTTCATAAATTCCTCTTAAACATTCTGTTTTAAAGGTATCCAATCTTCTGATTTTTTTCAACAGCTATAGGACACACATTGGTGAAATTAACTACAGGCAGGGAATTTCACAGTTTGCATGGCTTTGCATTTGTAAAATCTTTAAATCTGGGTCACCTCTAATATTTAATGTGAATAGTAATGATATATGTAACTTAAGTATCCGTTTAGAAAAAGCTAAGTATTTTGCCAGAAATGGGTTTTAATATTTATGAATTTGATTTTTTTTTGTTAATTTTTTATTTTTATAAAGTCCTTTAACCGGTTAAGTCGTATCATATAATACATGGATGAAATGGTGCTCAGATGACCCCAGGGGAAGAAGAGAGCTTAAAGTTACCTGACATTCATTTTTTCAGGATAAGTTAAAAGCCTTATCCAGTTAACTCACCCTAACTGAAATTTGAACTCTGGACCTCTTGAATGTGAGGCAGACACACTACCCAGGCACCACAGAGATGGCTAACATTTTTTATTTGAATGAAATCTTCAAACTGTAGTTGTGAATGGAAATATGCTTTTAATGCTAGCTGAACTTGTGTTTATTGGAAAATAGTTTCTAGCATATAATAAATTTAAATGATCTGAGTATACTGTATCATTTTAGCAAGCTTTTGTAATACTTGTGGCCATTTCATAGACTGTATCTACAACTTCAGTTTTCATGAAATTTAGTGTATTCAGGTGATTATTTACAAGGGCTGATCAACAAAGACTGAGACTGATATTTCCCTGTAGCTTCCGTGATAGTTTCGTATCTGTAACATAAATATTTGAAAAGAGCGGGTTTTTATGTATAATGTTGGTGGGCGGCAGCACTCTCGTATTGGTAGGTTGGTAGTAATGCTCTATTTTGTAGACCCTACGTGCATTTCGCATACCAGACAGTGGAGGTGATGCATTTTTTAAATCGATTATCACCGGTGATGAGTCATGGCTGCATCATTATGATCCTGAAGGAAAACAAGCCAGCACAGTTTGGAAATTGTCAGGTTCTCCAACACCAAAAAAGGCAAAAGTTGTTCCATCTGCAGGGAAAGTGATGGTGATCACATTTTTTGACTGTAATGGAATGATTTACCAGCATGCAGTTCCCCCTCACACTACTGTTACAGCAGCATACTACACGTCAGTATTGGCTACACTGAGGAAGCACATTGCAAAGAAACGACCAGAGCTTTCTTGGACTGGGTGGCGACTTCATGACAATGCACGGCCTCACGTCGCAAATCAAGTCATGCAGTTTCTGGCTCGATTCAACATTACCTGTGTACCACATCCACCTTATAGCCCCGATCTTGCACCCTGTGACTTTTTTTATTCCCATCACTAAAGGCAAAGCTTAGGGGTATTCAATTTGAGAACTCTGAAGCAGTGCTCAAGAAAAGTGAGGCGATTCTCAAGGACCTGACAAAGAATGGTCTGCAGCATGTGTTCAAGGACTGGCAGAGACGCTATAAAACGTGCATTGATGTAGGAGGGGACTACTTTGAAAAAGATCATGTAAACATTGAATTGGAGTAATAAACATCTGTGAAAAAAAATCAGTCTCAGTCTTTGTTGATCAGCCCTCGTATTTTGTTCACACAATGTAAACAATCAAAAGAATCTTATGTTATAAGTATTCACTCTCACTCCTTTATTTTTGGAAGAACAGCAAATTTGCCTGATTGTTAGTCTGTAACCCTTTGTTGATCAGCCCTTGTATTTTGTTCACACAATGTAAACAATCAAAAGAATGTTATGTTATAAGTATTCACTCTTCACTCCTTTATTTTTGGAAGAACAGCAAATTTGTCTGATTGTTAGTCTGTAACCATAGAAATACCCATTTGTTCAGATCTGTGGGAGATTTCCTTCATTAAATGGCAGATAAAGAAAGGATGCAAATTGTGTTACAGATTTGGTGCTGTTAAGCAATGACGGAGGTGACAGGGGGGGCAAATGTGCCCCCCAATGCAAATATTGTCAAGGAAGGTTGGCTGTTTAAGAGAGGTAAGTAACATACTTGATAGCAATTAATTTTCATTGAAGGACTAACAGAACAAGTTATAATAGAGACAGGCAAAATATGAAATTTTATGTTCCAAACCAATGTGGTCCAACCATTAGCTGAGGGCCAATAGGAACTTCTTATTGTTCGAGGGCCACCACTTCAATTATTCCAATTGAAGAGTACAGAGAAATAAATGAGAGATACCTCATTGCTTTTATAGAAACATTTAAAGTTTTACTTGCATATTATTTATGTGTAAAAGCTTCAATTTACTTATTAATAAAAATGCATATAGATTTATGAAACACAACTTGCCTGTTAATAAGTAGTAGGCAGTATTTTAACAAACAAAAAAGTGTTCTCAGAAAAACTTAATCTATACATCTGGCAAACTTTATGATTAGAAAAGTTAATGTGAAGATTGGCACTGCTATTCAGACACAAGTTTCTCAATGTCCACTTTAAGTTCTGTCAAGTGAAGTACTTTCAGTTGATTTTTCATTTTTGAGTTAATTGCTTTAAGAGCTGAAAAGGCACTTTCACATACATATGTACTGTCAAATAGTGATAGCATTTGTAGCGAGAATTTGTGCAGTTTAGGAAAATGCCCTTTTGATATGCACTTCCAAACATTCTCAGGAACATCCCACTTTTTGTTCTGGGAAATTAAATTGAGCTTTATATATGGATGCTCTTTAATTGCTGTGATCCTTAACGTCCCATTCTATATTGGATGTGAAAGACCGGTAATTTTGCTCAGAGGCCTCTATCAGGGTTGAGGTTCTTTTATGTGCCGTAAATCTACGACACGGGACCACCAGCTTTACTTCCCTTGCTAAGCATTTTTACACCCAAAAAAACCCATTGCCCTCCGCCGAGTTTGGACCTCGGGAATTAGAGGCTAGCATGGTAACCACTACACCACAGAGGTTGACTTTTGGTCTGGAAGAATTAATCAGCCTGAAAATCACAAATCTATTTGAAGGTCAGAGAGCACCTGGCTCACCTCAGATTCCATAGGATTGTTGAAGGGAGCAAGTTTTGGCTTCAGAGCATCAAAGTCTTGGAATCTGTTCTTGAACTCCTCCTTCACTTCACTTATGATTTCCTGAAACTCACTGAAATTTACATCCTTTTCCTCTTCCTGCAGCTGTTGGCAAGATGGGAAGTGTGCTGCATCATTTTCTTTCAATCTTATTTGCATTAAATCAAGTTTATTGTGGAGTCCTTGAATATCCCCATAGAGCTGGGAGATACTTTGTTTTCTACCTTGAAATTTCAGATTAAAAGTATTTAGATGTGATGTTAAATCGGTCAAGAAAGCAGTGAATAAATGAATTGACTATCTCTCAGCTTTTCTTGATCTTCATGCCCAATATTTTCATTGGTGAGAAAGCTAAGAATTTCATTCCTTAATTAAAAAAACTAGGTAGTTTCCAGCACTAAGCAGCACTCTTCACAATATAATGAAATGTCACTATATTCAGTCTCCAAAGTATTCAAGAATGCAATAAATGCTCTCTGTCTTTGAGCCTTTTTGCCGCCTCTTATTAGATTTACAGTACTTACAACTGTCCTCATTGTATTACTGAGTTTTACAATTTTCTCACAGAGTGCTTCTTGATTTATAATACAATGAAACAACAAGCATTGTATCCCCTTGTCTTTCATGAGTCCCACTAGCCCAAGTTTAGATAGATAGATTTTAGCTCCATCTGTTTACTATGTCAGAGCATTTACCAAAACCACTATATTGAGAAGTTGCACCATTCAATGTCCTAATATGTCAATCCCTTTATACTGAATTCTAAAGCTTGTAGTTTTAGGAGTTCTTCGTGAATTTCAAACTCAAGAGTTTATAGTTCTGACAAAGATAAGAAGCTGACTGATATCAGATATATCAGTGCTTTCACCTAATGCCAGAGAGTAGAATTCACATTTCCACATAATGTCCTCAAGAGTAGTAAAACACCATTTCCCATTTCATTAATTATTCTGCTTACTGTTTGATGGGACAAAGATACTGTTTCAAACTTTTTGGTGATCTTATTTTCCCCAAAGGCAATTGCCAGTTTTATGAAACTTGGTTTTATTAGTTCGCCGTCCCTAAAATACTTTTTGTTCTTTGCTAGTTCTGAACATACCTCGCACGATGCTATCAAAACTGCGGAAAAATATCCTTCTGCTTTGTCAGCTTCTGCCTCAAATCATTGAATATGCAATTCCTTGCTGCTCCTTGGTATACGTCATATTTTGTTTTATACAAGCTAGTATAGTGTCACCTTATGTTGTATTTCTTTGCAACACTTATAACTTGTACACATATAAACATTGTGCTTTACCGTCATGCTCAATAAAAATAAAATAACTGTTTTGCCACTTAGCCTGAAATTGTTTCTCATCTGCAACACATCTTTTTGGTTCCACTATTTTGAACGTCAGGTATGACAATCTTACAGAGCACAGAACAAGAAGATACACCTTGAAGAGTGAAGGTCTACATTGAGAGTGAGTTAAAGCTAAAAATACAACAGATATAAGGTGCTGCCGTCTCTAAGTGGAAAGCATATACTTAGACATCTGAACTGCCATCTAACGGAAACTACGAGGGCTGATCAATAAAGACAGACTAATTTTTTTTCACGGATATTTATTACTCCATTTCAATGTTGACATGGTCTTTTTCAAAGTAGTCCTCTCCTACTTGAATGCACTTTTTATAGCACCTCTGCCAGTCCTGGAACTCATGGTACAGGCCATTCTTTGTCAGATCTTTGAGAATCGCCTCACTTTTCTTCAGCACTGCTTCAGTGCTCTCAAATCGAATACCCTGGAGCTTTGCCTTTAGTGATGGGAATAAAAAGAAATCACAGGGGACAAGATTGGGGCTATAAGTCAGATGCGGCACACAGGTAATGTTGAATTTAGCCAAAAATTCCTGGACTTGATTTGCAACGTGAGGCCGCACGTTGTTATGATAAGTTCTGGATGTTTCCTTGCAATGTGCTTCCTCGGTGTAGCCAATACTGACATGTAGTATGCTGCTGTAACAGTGGTGTGAGTGGGAACAACAATCACAGCAGCTGTGTTGATGTTGACTTCAGTCATAGTAGAAGTCGAAGCACCAGGCCCACCTTGCTTAGCACAGAGGACTCACTCTACTTTGAAATCTTTGAACCACCTAAACACTGTTGCACGAGGTAGTGTGTCTTCACCGTATGGTTGCTTCAGCTTTTCCAAAGTTTCAGAGCCTGTATGATTTAAACGAAACCAAAATTTTACTGCTCCTCTTGTGGCACCTTCACTTTGTGGTATGCAAAATTCAACTAGGATCAACAATATACAGCATTACTACCAACCTACCGATATGAGAGTGCTGCCGCCTATGGACATTATACATGAAACCCCGCTCTTTTCAAATATTCATGATAGAGACGGGAAACTCTCAAGAAAGCTACAGGAAAAAATCAATCTCAGTCTTTATTGATCAGCCCTCGTACAAAACTTATCAAAATTTAACATACAACTTCCCCTATTATTTATGCATTGAAATTACAAAAACTATATTTATCAAGTATGAGAGGGCCAAGGGCCAGAAAACCTGTGTGGTGATCACGGTTTGGACCAGGTTGTTCTAAACCAATCTTGTTATCATTATGGGAAATATTTTGTTTTGCAGTATGCAGAGTTCAATGTTCATGGCGAAAAATTTCATCTCATAATAATTTAATGAAATCTTAACATTTTGTAAGATTTATGATTTTTTGCTTTTTAAAATAATTTTCATTAGCAATGAACTGGGCTTTCAAAATATTTCATTCGGGCAGTTTTCTGTGAAACTCATTTAGAAAACCCAAGACATGCTTTCCAGGAAATGCATTTGAAAAACCCCATACCATCCTTTCCAACCAGCCAGGAACAGTTGAGAAAATGTAGCATTCCTTCTATGTGACATCACACACAAAATTAAACACACCTCTGCTCTTAAAGAGTTTTTTTTATTTTCATGAACTGTATTCTAGTGCCATATTGCAATTAGTATAGTATTAAGCAAGGAAAAGCAATTAGTAACTTCTTTTTCTTTTTTTCTAGGTTGAAGGGGTTTCACAATGATTAAAATGTATAAAATGCCATGGAATTTCTTGTATTTCATTTGATATTTTATTATTAATGTGGACAAAAATTTACAAAACCTATTTTTTTATACTAATGAAGTGAACCTGTTCCAAATCCCTGAAGTATAAGGTGTTTTAGCTTTAAAAAAATGTCTATATATATTGGGATTTTTTTCTTCATATTTTGCCTGTCTGGTCATAAAACAATTTAGGATTTGTTTGCATTTTCATAGTAAGTAGATATAAGTGTTAGGCTAGGTATTTTGCAGCATTGCCTTTGAGAAAATGTGTGACAATAAAAGATTTCGTAAGACACAATGTGGTTGACATTTTTATTTTGTTGCAACACCATGCAGAGTTTGTTGTAAAATAAATCTGAGTCATGCAGTTTGTCCCAACTGGAATTCGAACCATTATAAGGCAAAAATGTTATGGCTATGCCACAAGAGTGGCTTTTGACAGTTTGTTCACTGTAAAATATAGATAGGGCAATTAAATAAAATCATTACATTGTCGCTCACCATTATTGGCTACCAGTCATCAATTTAAAACAAATGGAAAGGAAAATTAAATCAGGCTTTAAAATAGAAAGTTTGAACTATTGTTTGATGTTAAACATCTCAATTAATTTTAATTTTTTAAAATTGATTTGTTAGTTAACATGAAAAAGGCATATGGAGAAATTGCAAGTCATGCCATTAAGTCAAACTCCTGATATACATAGATGTGTTAAATGCAGGTCTGGTTATAAAGGATTAATTAGAATAAGAAATGATCTTGTTTTGCATTACTGTTCACCTCAATGCATACGTATAACTAACAACAAATTTACTCTACAATGTTTCAAATTTTCTTCATCCATTGATGGCTAATAAATATGTTATCAAACTGCTCAAAATTATAAGGTAGAACATTGGTTCATCTGGATAATTAACTTCAGTAATATAGCAAGTGCTGATAATTTTCTGGTAATTTATTTGAGCTTAATAAATGTATGTTGTCATGTTAATTATTTTAAGGGCAAAAGTCAAGGTATAATTATTATTGTATAATCATTATGATCATGGCAGTGATGTACCTATTTCATGTTTCTTAAAAAAGATTCACGAAAGTTTGGTTTTTATTGCGAGCAGAATAGGCAGTAAGTGGTTAAACTATGTTAATAACAAGTGAAAGATTATAACAACAAACCAATTCAGGGAAATGAATGTTTTCCCACTCCATGATAGAATCAAAACAGAGTTGATGGAAATGGAAGAAATAAACATTGGAGGGGAAAAAAATATAACACTATTTTTTAAAGCAGTATGCTATTGATTATTGGTATGATTTCATTTGTCATTGGTCGTTCAAGTAACTGTGAGTTCATTAATTGGAAAAAAATCGCTTGCTGCCATATACATTTTGAGAGGGAAAGGTATAATAAGAAATTTAGTAAAGTGGAAAAAGAGAGATTTGCCTGGTTTAGGTTAGGGTTTCTGAAATTAAGAGCTTGTATGGGTAATTTTGAACAGGACGTATGTCCCATATGGAAGAATAAGGAAGAGGCGATTCATATTTTCTTGAAATGCTCAGGAACCAGTTGGAGGAAAGCTTTGATTAAGGGAACATGGCTTAAAACAAGGAAGTCAAATGCTATTAGAAAAATGTTCGAAGATTACGATCAAATTAGGAAATTAGGTGAGTTTTTGTCAAGTGCTAAAAGTAAAATGGTTATGGTCAGTAAAAAATAAAGAATGTATAAAATTATGGGAAGAAAGCATGTTGTTAATTTAGTAGATATTTGTTAAATGTCTGTTAGGCAATTATGCATTGTTGTCATTAACATTTTGTTAGAACACTGTAAATGTCTTGGGGGAACAGTCTATCTGAAACCAAGCCATATTACTTGTAATAATTATCAAATATAGTTGTAAAAACATCAAATCACTGGCAATAGACAAACCATGGTGCATGATGTGTATATTGGGACTACATTCTTCAATTCAGTGAACCAGATTGTTTTAGTACTACTGGCACTATGAAGTCAGTATCCTCAGCAGTTTAATATGACATAAAACTAGATGTGTTACCAAGTCCCACCAACCCAATGGCTGTCCTCAGAGGTGGGCAATTATCCAGACAGAATGAGTAGCTGATGTGATCAGCAGGACACATCCCCAGTCATTGCTGCTTTTCTTTCCCACAGATTGCTATCAGTCCTTATGTGGGCATTGGTCCTATATATCTGCACCCCACGAGTGGTCTCGAACCTAGTCTTGGCCAAGCACACTACTAATACATACCATAAAGTAGTAAATCTGTGAGCTACTCAGATGGCAGTATTTGAAGGTTTTCTTGTGAAAAGCTTTATGAAATTTACCTTATTCAGGGTAGGAATTTTTCAGTTTCCTAATTACATTTTTTTGTTTGTTGCAATGTAAAACATTAAGAGTCTTCAAACTGAAGGATTAATGCTTTAAAGGTTGACTTATCTCTCAAAACATGAAGCGACAGGCTTGTGTACTCCTACTGAAGTTTCCCTAAATCAGATCCTAATTTCTTTGTATTAGCTTATTTGGCTAAAAGGATGTCCTTTTATTCTCTCTTTCTTTCGCTTTCAGTAAAATCTGAGATGAGTGACAACTTGCTCTAGTTTGTAGGGAGCGAGTAGTTGACTAGCCTCTAGCTCCTGAGGTCGCGGGTTCAAACCTGACAGAGGGCGATGGATTTTTTTGGGGTGTTAAAATCCTTAGCATGGCTTCCTTAGGAAGGGAAGTAAAACCGGTGGTCCCGTGTCATAGATTTACGGCACGTAAAAAAACCTCAAGCCTGATAGAGGCCTCTGAGCAAAGTTTTCGGTCTTTCACGCTCAATGTAGAATGGTATGCTAAGAATAGCAGTTAAAGAGCATCCATAAATAAAACTTAATTTCATTTTTTGTGAGTGATTGAGAAGCTGCAAAAGAACACTTCACTTCTTGGAGCTGTGGAATGAACTGGCAGTTCCAAAGCCTGTCTGTAGCATACACTTCACTATTTATTGAATTTTGCAGTTCTCTTATTTACACTTTTTCCCTCTTGCCTTATGCAGCCCATGCCTAGTTTTTTATTTCAGGCATATAATGATAGCCTTTCTCCTACAAAATATTGACAGACAATGAAAATTCATACCTTGTGGGTCTGGAAATAAAGCAATAATTGGAGTACACATCTCCTCTGTGTAGGAATTGCATATATAATGCTTAAATAAACAAAAATATTCACAGCATGCAGATAAAAACAAAAAAAAACTTGGTATCACCTTTTGATGCAAAGGGTTACAGCTTTCCATTAATAAACACAGTTTATTCTACCCTTTTATTTTCAAATATGAAGAAGAGGGTCCAACATAATATTTGTCTCTTACTTTTTTAATTTAAAATAACTTGAATAAATAAAATCAAAAGTGAAACTACTGAATATTGATTGAGGAATGTGTATAGATAATAAAGTGTTGCTAATCACATTCATTCTCCCTTTATGTGAATTTTAAGAGTGACGTAGCTTTTTTCTATGTGGTTGGCCTTATTGGTATTTTCAGCCAGGGATCTGTTGTATAATTTTACGAATATTATTAAAATAGATTAACAAATTATCAGTAGTAGTAATTGCTGTTGCATGCAAGCCATCTTACGAATAATACTAGTGAAATTGCAAGTACAAGCCACTGTGGTTGCTTCTCCTGGTTTGAGTTTCATAACCATCTGTTGAGAAAACAATGTAGATGCTGGATTTAAGCAAAAATGATAAAAAATATTTCAAACACTGAAGTGTAGCTATGCATTCTTTGTATATTCTTCCTTCTTTATGTGTCTCATCACAAAAAGAAGTAAGAATTAAGTAGACGTCTCTTGCAACTTGACACTTTAACCTGTATTTTAAGCTTTTCATTGGTATTATGTAAATTACAGCACTAATTACAAGCAAAATGACCCCTATAGCTGTTACAGTAAAACATTAAATTCATGCAGGAAGAAAAATAGGAGAATAAAGAAACAGAGGAAAAAAATAATTGACAACTTTACCTGACCAGAAAATACATAAGCACTTTAGCTGATTGGTTGTGGTAACCAGTTTCTCCAAGTTCTGTTTGCAATAAGATGAACTGTTTTGCTTAAATCAATGCATTCAGCATGGACATATATTTTGAAAATCATTTTTAATGGGAAATCTTTAGAAGTAATGGCATCCACATATAATTTGTAATATTAGTGGTGATTTTGAAAAATAGGTTTGTAATATTCATTAATAATATTGGTAATTTTGTTTTCTAATTTATAGCTTCCCTTCAGTCTGTCATACAATTGAAATATTTTAAAAACTACACCTTCCAAGTGATATTACTATTGATAGTAGTTTGTAATGCAATAGACATGAAACTTAGAACCAGAAGGTTATGACATCAGCTTATGTTCAAACGACAGGAGAGATGTTTATTTTTTCCTTGCCATGGCAGTGAGTGTTCTATAATCCCGCTGGCCTTAGAAAAGTTCCTGATGTTGTTTAAAAAAAACGAAATACTGGACTGGAAATTGTATTACTATACCCTGGGTGGAGCTATGCACTATCTGAAGACTCATGCTTCTGACCTGAACCACTTGACTGGCATAAATGCACATCAGTGGTGTTTATTTCTGAACAATCACACTATCCTCTTTGCATTAACACTACTACTTTGTTTGACAACAGACAATTATTTTACATTTTACCCATGACCAAAACATACTTTGAAATAATTGGTGTTAGTGCATTGGAACATTGAACAGCATACTTTAATTAACATGTTTCCTGCAGACCGAGTATAAATTATAAACTATTTAAAATATTGTAGTAGTAATAAACAGTATGGAATGATAGAACTGGAATGATACAATTTGAAAACAAGTGAGCACTGCTAAATGCAACAAGACTGACCAGGTCTATTTTAGTAATAGAAAATGGTGCATATGCATATTTCCATTAAGTTTTTATTAATTACAAATGTGGGTCAAAAAATAGCAGGAAAACTTTTTTTGTTTGGACACCATAATTTTTTATTTATTATTCATATATAACTACAAACTTTCAACATACCCTCCTTCTGAGGCTATATACTGGTTCCAATGTTCTATCCACTTTTCAAAACACTCAGAGAAGCCCTTGTTTGACATCCTGTTCAGTATACCTGAAATGGCACTATTTAGTTCTTTATTGGTTTGAAATTGGCGCCCATGAAGTATTTTTTTCACTCATGGAAACAGTTAGAAATTGCAGGGTGCTAGATCTGGTGAATATGGTGGGTAGGGCATGATTTTGATACCTAGTTGAGTGATTGTTGCTTGTGTTGCTATGGCTCGATGAGCAGAGGCATTGTCCTGGTGGAGGATCCATCCGTTGGCACAAAGTTTTGGTCTCTTCTTAGCCATTTTTGTCTTGAGTGGTCCCTTATGGACATTACTGTAATATCAAGCAGTTACTATGTTATATTTGGGAACCACATGTTCATAAATTACCCCAATTTTGTTGAAAAACACAAGGTGCATGACTTTCCCTGCACTTGGTTGCATCTTTGCTTCTTTTTTTTTGGCCTTGGGCTGGAAGGATGTTTCCATTGTGTGCTTTGTTGTTTGACTTCTGGATCATAGTAATGAAACCAGCTCACATCACATGTGACAACCTTGTCTAGAAAGTTGGGTTCCCTCCGAAACCTTGTGAACCATTGCTGGCAGGTCATGACCGGATGAGACATCTGTTCCTCATGAAGCACTTGTGGAACCCATTTTGCTGCCACCTTTCTGTGGCCCAAATCATTACGAATTATGTCTTCAACTGACCCGTACGAAATGTGCATAACGTCTGCAATGTTCGCTATGTCGATCTTCCTGCAACATGACATCAATAGTGTTGCGGTTCACCTCAATTTTTGATGTGGAGGATGTCCTGGATGTGGAGCATCTTCAAGACCTTTTCACCATCTTGAAATTTTTTATGCCATTCAAAAACATGTGTTTTTGGATAAAGCTTGGTCTCCATATGCTTCCTGTATCATTTGCAGCGTTTCTATTTCTGATTTTTTCAGAAGAACACAAAACCGAACTGATGCTCATTCTTACTTGAAATCCATGTCGGGTCACTGAAACACATGCTTACACAATGGCTCCCTCAGACAAAGTGAACAGCACACAGACAGTGTCGCACATATCCCAGCGTCAGTCAAAGTCAGACCTCTCCATTACCATGATTGGCGAAATTTTATGCACACGTGTTTAAACAGAAAAAAATAATCCCCGTTATTTTTTGACCCACCCTCATACATGTGTGTATATGTGTGGTGTGTTTTTAAATGCAGTGTGAACTAAAATTTAATATTCTAACAATGCTTTTTAACAAAGTATACTCTTAAATAATATAAAACAATTAATTTCTGTAGTCCGACATGGAACTACGTTGTTGTTGTTATATGCTGCCAATGCACCCAGCTTGCCACATGCTTTTGTTTACATCAGGTTCCCTTCTAAGGTCGATGGGACTATAAGTGTCTATTTTATGTGATGTAATGTATATCAGATATGAGTCATTCCACATCAAACTCAAACACACATAAAACATTGCTTTCTCTGAATTTTAGTTTACATCTTCCACACATAAAATAAATGGACACATGCTTTATATTTTGCAGAAAATCAAATTATTTTAGGATTTACAGCGTATTTAACATTTTTGTCCTATGCACACATTATATAAAAGCAATTTATTCTCGGAATACAGAATGGTCAGGAATAAGAATATATAAGTATAAATATGTTAAACCACAATATCATATGTAATCCCATTATATGAAAATCTGGAAAAAACACAGAAGGAATCTGATATATTTTGTTTTAAACCTGTTAATATCAGGATGAGATCTTCCTTAGAAGTATGCTTTTAAACAGTTTGTGTTAGAGAGTAGGGTTTTAGAACTGCAGCAACACGCTGTGCTGGCCGAGGCATTAGGCATTACACAGTACGAATATGATAGGCTATCATTTCCATGTTCGGTGTAACTTAGCACCTGGACTCTGATATTCTATGAAGCCTATTTCTGCTGTTTCATTTTGAATGTTACTTTTTGCATTAGATGTTTATGTTTAGCCCTGTGATTTCTGAAAGTGCATAATGAGTGAGCTGAAGTAACGTAGCTGTGACTCTTGCTTCAATCCATTTAATGTTTCCGACCATAACACAAGACAGAAATCTTAAAACCTTAATTATCTGCAATATGCTTACAAAATTAAAAATGGAGAACTTAACTTTGTCACCAGACCTAAAACTATGTGATGCATGCCAAAAAAAAAAATTCCCAAAGTACCAACCACTGTTAAAGTGATTGTGAGCTACAAAGTACCAATGCCGTGAATAATCCAGAAGTGGTTTTGAACATAGTGATCATTTTAAGGCAAGATATAATTTTTATAGAAATTTAAACATGCGGGTTAATAGGGATATATAGTTTTTTAATATTTGGATTTTAAAAAAATTGATGATGTGTAAATAATTACATAAATTATAATAAATATTGAATAAAAGATTACATATTAAGCTTTGCATTGCACTTTATAACATAATTTTATGACTTGTCTACTGTGAGAGATTCTAATTTAAAGGTAGAGAGATGTGCCGCTTTTTGCAAGTTGTATTGCGCAGCATTTTTATAAGATATTGCAATTTAAAAACAAAAGATAAGAATTTAAAACATAATTCACTTTGTTTTTGTTATCCATGGACAAAATTTGAAGTGAATCGGAGACATGATGATCAAATTTTGTGAAAATTATGTATTTTATGTGTTATAAAACTTTGAATAGGACGAACTGCTTCATGTGAAGTACTCTCGATGAGAGTAAATGAAGTTGTTCCTATGAATGAACAGTGCTCCAACTGAAACTTTAGCTGAGCAGAGTTCAGATTTATTGTGTCCAAGTGGCTAGTTTAGTATGCACTGCTGAAACAAGATCATTCTAAGTAACTTCAACTCATCTATAACAGAGGAGTATGCTCTTGCACATTATTCCACCAGAGCGCAGATTCAAAGGAAAGCAGTGCATAAGCAAGGATATTTCTAAAATTGTCTTTCTCAAAATCTGGATGATTTCAGTTGAAATTAATGCATGTAAGCCTTGTATAAGAACAAAGTTTGAACATGGAATCAGATGTGAAGTAAATTTGATAATATCTGGGATTTAACCATGCTTAAAACTCTTTCTTGAGCTTCATTGATATACATATGATTCTGTACTTGAGTTTATGCATTTGGTGGTAGTATTTTAGTAGTTTATAAGACTCTCCCTCTTTCTAGATCATCTGTGAATGGGGATTGGTGTGAGAGGCATGCAAGCTAAGTTTGTGTCTCATTCTTGTAATATGTGATTGGTGATGGGTTTTTGCTGTTTGGTATGTAGCTGGCTCACAGTAGCATCCATAAATCAAAACTTAACAAAACACTAAAGCTATTGTGATCACCGTTTCAGGTGTATTTATAAGTTTTTCTCTCTGCCACCTGAACTATTGTTGCCAGCTCTTTAAATGTAACCATGAACTTGCATTGTGGTTAGGTTTAGGAAGATAGTTATAGTAGATGGTAGAGGATTATCAAAGACACCTAAGAAGATCCATGGTTCATGTCCTGCTCATTAATTTCAAGCCTTTTTATTGTTAACATCCTTTTGATGAATTTTTTTACAAGCATTTGGAAACGAATTTGGTCCTGAAAAAAATCTCACGTGTTACTTCCTGTGACTTTGTATGCAGTTATTACTAATTTCTAAATTTCTTACCTATAGTAATTAGAAAGTTTCTTATTTTTTATTTTCTCAAAAATAGCTTTAATGATTTTTATTAAAATACCATATGTTTAAGATATTTTCATGAAAAAAATGTGTGTTTTGAGTTTTCTGGGAATAACCTATGAAGTCCTTTACTTTCTGAATAACTTTTGTATAACTGGTAAACCATAAGAGGTATACAAAATCTTATTACACAAAACATATAAATCTCCTTAAAACACACAATTTGCCAAATGTTTTGCAGCATTGACCGTTTCTGAGTTGTAAGTTTGAAATTTCAAATACTTATACTTTGCTAGTAAAAAAATACTATTTTTTTCTCTCTCTCTCGTGGTCATGCAAAGAGCATGGAATTTCAAAGCCATCACATAGCAATCTGCTTTTTAAAAATCTACTATTGCTTTGCCTGCTGTATCCTCCTTATACATACAATGAAATATATGTGGGCTTTGAAATTCCATACATCTTGTATGACATGAGAGAGAAAAGAATGTGCCATAGCACCTCAAAGAGTAAAAGTTTTGGAACATTCAAACCCATAGGAAATGGAAACTCTTACAAAAAATGAAATTGACTTAAGCGGTGTGTTTTAATGAATTTTTACTCTATTGTGTGGAAAGATTTTTCTATCTTATATAGTTTACCAGCTACACAAAATTCATGGTGAACAAAGAGCGTTCATCAGAAAACTCCAGATATTTTTGTTATACCATGCCTATACCTTAAAAATGCAGTATTTAATAGAAATCATTAAAGCCATTTTTGAGTTGGGGGGAGGGTTTCACGTTTCATGATCCAGTTAACACTTACTAAGTGATAAACAGTAGTCCATCTGCTTTGAAAATGAGTGAATGTGGTATCTAACCTTATAAGTTTGAACCAAAAGAGAGCGATTTTGAAGATTTACACCATTCTGACAGTGATTCCAAGACAGATATTGTGAATACCGAAAAACATGCTTGTTCCAGTCAGTGGTATAAGTGTAAGGAATGTATACC
Source organism: Deroplatys truncata (assembly GCA_030765065.1). Lineage (NCBI taxonomy): Eukaryota > Metazoa > Arthropoda > Insecta > Mantodea > Mantidae > Deroplatys > Deroplatys truncata. The sequence continues at coordinate 243,748,415 of CM060975.1, read as the reverse complement.
TATGAATAATGACGAGGAAAGTGTGTGTTGCTCGGACTATGAAAACCAAAATTGCTGAAGGCTGATTTTGTCTCCATCACAAAGCATCCTAATTTTCACAAATTAGTTATAGAGCGTGATGTTTTGAATATTGTGAGGCATAACTTAGCATCAAAAACAAAAAGTAGAGCTAAAAAGAAATTACTCACTGCCAATAATCCTGCTAATAAGACCTGGCGGTATTCCTGCTACAAGCAGTTTACAGCATGGATTAATTCATGGACTGCTATTGGACACAGAAAAAGAGTTGCCATACCATCATGTATAGTGCTTAGTGTAAGCAATGCTTTTCCAGAACCCAGCAGAGTTTATGTAGACTTTTAACTTCACTGATAAACACACAAATTAAAAATAGTAAGTTTTAAATTAACTATTATTATTTAAAATTGTATAACGTGTCTGCGACCAACCTTCTTATGTTCACTGGAAATGTGAGAAGTGCTTGAATTCTAGCAACTATTAGAGGTCGAAGCATGTGGGAGCTATATTTTTTGGTAGTGACAGATCAATGGCTGCATCCGGTAATGGGTCCACACAATGTGAATACAGAGTTTTTTATTTAACATATTATCAGCAGTTTCCATTCTTCGTTAGATTTCTCATTTATTTTTCATGATCCAAGGCCCAAATGCTTTGGAGTACTGAATTTTGACACCAGTCTTTTCTTTATATGCATTAAAATTGTGATCAAGTGCTGGTATCATGGATCTAAGTTGAAGGCCATTATATGAAAAATTTATTCTTTTCGGAGCATATCTGAGACGAAGAATGTGAAAACTTTCTAAACTGCCAGTATGTATATAATGTCGAATGAGAGCCAAATCTTTTAAGATCATGTTCTCAAAAATAATTTTCTTCAGAGCATGATAGGTGTTTGATTTGCCTTTAATCCATAATTTATTTCTTTGGTCTTCCAATAATTTGTGTTCATAAGATTTCCATTCACAGTTTTCTAGCCAATTATGTTCAGTTTTTATATGATGAAGAATTGATGTGAATTTTTCAATTGATATGGTATCACCTCATTACACTTTTGCGCTGCCCACCACATAAATGGTTATTTATATTGGCTTTCTATGCCATCAGCTCTGAGTATTTTTTTCATTAGACTTTTAAACAAATGCCATACGTCGAATTCATGTTCAACTCCTGAATATGTAGTTTTTAACCTTTATGTCTCGGAGAGGAAAACTTCAACTCTACACATTTCCTGTTTTCCAAGCTAGTCATTATGTTGTCACAATAAGCCTATTCCAAATCACCTTTCACCATACCTCTTTGAACAAGTACAAAATCAATAATTTTGTGGGAATTTAAATCCATGACAGAATAGACTAAATATTTAACTGAAAATTGGGGAGTCATACTGTCCATCTCTTGCCAACCATACAGGTATACCACCACCTTTTAGTGAATTCAAGTTCTTTTTTATTCTTGAACCCAAAATACTCTCTGGTGCTGCAATATTTCAAATGGTTTTACTGAATGTATGCCTTGAAAACATTGCCAAACTCAGTGATTTGCAGGACTTAAATTGTTGAAACAATATACCAGATAATAATACAGAACTTGCTATTAAAGCATTTTCTTCCAGTTTCTTTCCTGATAAATTTCTTCTACTCTTTCCTCCTCCTCCTCCTCCTCCTCCTCCTCCTCCTCCTCATCACTTGTATCAGAATCTGAAGTATCAGGATCATAGAAACTTTCATTCAGCTTATCCTGATCTTCCTCATCATTGCTTGTTTCGTAGATATTTTCAATTCCAACAATATATATTTCCTTATGATTTCAGTACATAGTTCACATTGTACTTCTGAATTCTTGAGTTTTCTCATCACCTTCTACTCTGAATTTTCTTTCACTACTTTTATCATCATCAATGCCTTTGTTGTCAGTCTTATTGTAAATAACACTATACATAGTACGGAAACTATGCTCTTAAAATTTTTAGCCTCATATTGTTTTGTTCTTTGTCAGTTGCTCTTGGGTGAAAATGGTGAAAGATCAAATTATTGTCCTACTAGAACTTGATATCTGGAGTCTTCATTTTTCCTTGTAGTTGAAGTAGTTCCAGGTTTTAAAAACGGCCCTCATCAGGCATAAGCTGCTTTTTTAATAACCATGTCTGTTCATAATATGTCACCTTAAAATGGAAGGAACAAGCACCAGGACCAGGCAAAAAATCTTTTCTATTGCAAAATTCTACCCATATCCTGTATCTTTTGAGAGATTTGTCTCTGTGTGGAAACGTGTAAGAATGAGTTCCTTTGTGTGTTCCCTTCTCACATTACAACCATAGACACAGCATTGAGGCGTTTTATTTTTCACAATATTATGTTTTGTGTATAATACTAAACTGACTCAGTAACATCATTACCAAAGCACTACCATAAAGTACACTACTCTTGAACTTAAATACCAACAAGAACAATTTATAAAAACGTATTACTGCACATGCAGCAATGACTTACTTGTGATCTCCTAACTGTGTCCGTTGCAGTGGTGGCGATAGCACAGCGATAGCAGAGTAACAAAACAATCTTACCGCTGCATTTTACTGGTTATATATTTCGTTTAGGAAGAAACATGATGCTTGTGTTTCCTTCCCCTTTAAGTTATTCACACACAAATCTTATTGTAAAGGATGCTCTTTTAGGTTTCAGGGACCTCAAAACATGTTTCTAGTGAAATCTTGATATCAAATTTTTACATGAAATAACAATAATTGCTTTACCTGCTATAAGAAGATGAGAAAGTAAAGATAGTACAGGTTTCGTTTGAAGGACCGAAAGTGAATATGAAGCTTTTGAATGGTTTAAAATGTTTCACCTTAGAACTCGACTATTGCAGTTTGTTAAATTCTGCATGTTATTTAAACTGAAATTTTAAACTTTTAGAGACAGAATTATGAATTGATTTTTTCTTTCTCTATCATGTACTTAGCAGGTAGGGGAAGTATTGCATTCCATCCAAAAATTTGATGTCAAGATTTCAGTGAAAATACAGGTTTTGAGTTACCGCAATAAAAAGCATTTTTAGGAAAGGCAGCATGAATTCAAAAAGAACATTTTGGAATAAAGTCCAAGCTCGTCTCAGAAATGTGATGCAGATCTTTTCAAGAAATTCCTCCTGCCACAAAATGACCCCTTACGTGGAAATTTTTATCATTTTTTTATATTCTGTAAATTTTTGTTCTATAAATTTCTATTCTGTAATTGTATTCTGTTTTTATATTCTGGCTCTTAACAATTGTAATTAACATGCCAAATATCTAAGATATTACATGACAAATAACATATCTTATGTTTTCTGGGAATACTTTCAAAGTCCTCTTTATTCAGAAGGAATTTTGTTTAACTGATAAACCTTAAGAGATAGACAAAATCTTACTGCAAAAAAAAAAAAAAAAAAAATATATATATATATATATATATATATATATATATATAAGACACACAATTTATTTCAAATAACCTTTTTTGTGGCATCAGCCATTTCCGAGATATGTATTATTGTTTTTAACCTTTTCATTGTTTTAGATTGTCATCATTCACTTGTTTCTAGTGATGTCATGAAAGAGTATGTAATTTCAAAGTCAACATATAGCAAGTTGCTTTTAAACATTCGACTATTACTTCTGTCACCTGTATGCCCCTTGTGCCTACAATGAAATGCCTAATGAAACTACTTCTGCAAATGTTTATCTCAATTAATATGAAGTAGACAGAAAAATAAGCTTTTGCAAGAATTGTTCGTAGAAGCTACAAAAAAATAAATGATGGTGGGTAGAGAATGTCATGTGAGTGTAGCATAATATTTTCAACAATTAATAAATATTATATCTATAATTATATAGATAATAAACAGTATAATACTGTTGTACATCTAAGAAAACCAGATGATATGGCCTAGGGAACCCAGAAAACTAATAAAATTCAACATTTGCTGTGTGACATAGGGAGCGAAGCCTACAGCATTTCAAAATGTATCTAACTATATAAAACCCTTCCTACAAATTAAGAGGATTTCTACTGGCAGAACTAAATTGGAAGAATCTGTATTACTAAAGGATCAACACATTTCAAACCAAAATATTAAATTTATTACAGAAAAGAAAGCTCAAAAGTGGTACATGAGATTACCTGTTGTTCCGGAGAGGACATGTGCTGGCATGCATTGTGCTCCTATGACTGTCGTTACTCAACAGGATGAGTTGCTAGCCAGTCACAGTATATAAAACCTGTTTTTCTAGTCAGCAACTCCCATGATCCCCTACGATCTTACTGGCTCCAGCTGCCAATCTATGAATATTTAACTATTCCAAGTATACCACTATAAGCATACAATTAATACCACAATACTTGTACTTCACAGAGTAGTATCATTTTGTATTATTGTGTCAACTTATGAGAATCTGCTGCATAAATGAAATATTTGATTTTATTTAAAGGTGAGTCGGAATTGTTACACTAACATCACTTAACATGTTTCGGGAAACCGTTGTTCCCATCCTCAGAAGGTTAATTCGACTGTTAACACATGTTAAGTGAGTAAACTTAAGTGATGTTAGTGTAACAATTCCGACTCACCTTTAAATAAATTCAATACACATCACTGTTTCTAGCTTCTTTTCATTACAATATCAACGAAATATTTGATTTTCATTTATCTTGATCAGGGCAAGCTTAATTGCCTACTAACATGGAAGCCTCATGCTTAACAATATTGGCAATATACAGTGAAGATCCGTTAGATCTAACATTCACATTTATTAAAAATAAGATATTGACATGAAGCATTTGGGATATATTTTCAATTGTATTGATCAGGGCAAGCTTAATTATCTAGCATGGAAGCCTTATGCTTAAGAAATATTGGAAATATATGGCAAAGATCCAGTATATCTAACATCATATTTTACTAAGAATAATATATTGACATGAATATGTTTTAAGGGAAATTCATATCTTTGGTTAATGAAAACCTTGTATTTTGTTAGATAGATGTTGATTATTCATTGTTAACTGATAGTCTTTTAAAACAGTTGTACTTATTTAGTTTTTAGACATCCTAGGTTTTGGACAGGGTCCATACTGTTTAATGTTATAAAGCCTATAAGGAGGATGTTAGGAGCAAATTACTTTAAACTTTTTGAAACACTTGACACCCACAATGCTATCATCATGTAGACATGAACCTTGTCATGAATAAAATAAATTTATTTTAAGCATGCTGGGTTGTGATTACAGCACAGTTTTGACTGAAAAGAGCCCTCTGAGAAAGAGCATTTTTCATTTCTTGGATATCTGTGGTTATCGATGGACGTTTCAAACCATTTTAATTTCTCTACCACATACCACAGTATTTTAAAGAAAAGCAGGAAACTGAATAAAAACTGTGATATAATTTGTTTAAAAATATTGAACAGCTTTATGAAAATAGTATATGGTACACTTGAATAAAAAAAGATGGGCGTACTCTCAAAGTTTAAATTTGTTCCAAGTTCTGCTTCGCTCCATGGTCATTTCACTTTGTCATCTCTGCACATGACTCTGTGTCATTCTAGTATCATGAGTCATCAAGTTCTGAATGTCAAATTTGTGCTAATAGCAAAAGTGCCTAGTAGTCGGAACTGCTGAGCTTCTGAGCTCCCCTCCAAAAGTGTACTTTTTGATTTCTTTATTGGTATTCTTATTTTGAAAATATATATGAAATTCATAAATATTCATATATATATATATATATATATATATATATATATATATATATATATACCTAATCAGGTATACCTCCACTTTTGTTAGTGCCTTCATTCTTTGAGGCATTTATTTGGAAACTGAAGATGATTACGTATGTATTGTAATGAAAAGAAGTCGAGTTAATAACCTTCTGAGGATGGGAACAACGGTTTCCCGAAACATGTTAAGTGAGTAAACTTAAGTGATGTTAGTGTTACAATTTCGACTCACCTTTAAAAAAAAAAAAAAAATAAATAAAATGAAGATGATTACTTTACATTTTTGTTTTGAAGCATGATTATCCTATAAGAATGTTGTCCATTAAAGCTATTTATAATTGCCACATACTAAACATTATTCTTACTTGCAAAACAAATGAAATATAGAGAGATTTCAAATCATGGCTGTTTTAATCTTATGCAGTTTAGTCATGAGAGCACATGACAAGAATGATGCACTTCTTTTCTCTATCACATTTGTGAATAGTGTGCTCTGAACTCAGTATCAGCGAATATTTTCTATATTCTCTTAATCACTTTGTGGTTGTTACTCATTTTTTCTGTCTTAAAAGTTGTACATGTGTTAAAAGTAATTTTATCTTATTTGTAGGCATAGCTTACAGCAATGCCACCTTTAATTCTGTGATGACCAATGTATTTTTGCTACATGCATTACCAATTAGGCTGATTTCATACCCCAACCATAAAATCCACATCAATACATGATTTTATTTGTAATCACAGTTTTACTGTAATAGGCTTGTCCAGTTAATCCAATCATTCTAATGCTCTTTAGAAGATATTTAGGGGATAGCTTTAGCCAAAACTTTCATATGAATTAACCCATGTAATTCTTATATATTTTAGAACAATGCATTTTATAGCATAAATGTCTGATCCAGTGTGTACTGAGTATTAGATGTCTTCAGACACACAGTTGTAATATATGACATCAATACAGATCAGTTTTGTCATTTCCACTATTTTGTGATGAACCGCATACAGTTTATATTGGCTCTCCTTTAAACACACCTAGCACCTGGCATCAACATTAAATGGATGGAGAAAGTATACAGTTTGGTGGTAGAGGCAAAAATGATGTACGGTATTGAAATATGGGGATTAGATGGAGGATGGGAAAGTATAGATGAGGTGCATAGAATGTTTTGTAGAGAAATGCTAGGGCTACCAAATGCAGTTGCAAGACAGGTAGCTCAAATAGAAATGGGCAGGGTGACAAGCAAGGGAAAGATAATGGAAAGAGCATTGAAATATTGCTTTAGAATCTTAAATTTGGATAAAGGAAATGTGTTAAGACAGTGCTTAGAATAGCAATAAAAAAATGTAGGGAATAGCGGATGGATAAATAGTGTGAGGTACAATTTGGAGAGAAACGGGTTAGGAGAGATATGGAGAAGTAGGGAAAATAAGTGGTAAGAAGGAGATTAGATGATATAGAAATACAAAACATATTTAGCATGATAGCTGAAAAGAGATCCATAGTTTTTTACATACCTATAAAAAACACATGGGGAAGAGAAGGATATGTAGATATCGCAAATAAGGACGAGCGAGAAAGCATTGCATGGGTAAGAACGGGAGTATCGAGGCTAAGAGGTTTAAGGAAGGGTATATCTCAAAACCAATGTCCCATATGTGGTGGAAATGAAGATGTTGAACATATAATATTTAAGTGCAAAGCTACAGAAATTTGGAGAAAAGAGTTTATTAAAAAGAAATGGTTTAAGGTAGTTAGAAATATTGCTATAATTGAAATGATTTAAAAAGATAGTAAGAGTATAGGGCAATACTTGGGTAAAGTGAAAAACAAATGGATTTGGTCAGTGGACAGATCAGCAAATATGGTTAAATAGTATTAAGGAAATGGGAATTAAAGTAAGTAGATAAAAAGAAGTATTTTAATATGAATATGACTGGTAAAGAGCCAGGGCTGAATGATGGTCATATTACTTGTATTTTACTTGTACATGGCTTAGTGCAATAAAGATTATTATATTATAACAGACCTGTGCTTTTCTGTGCAATCATTATTTTCTGATATATCAGAGGAATCTTTCAGAATTTTTTTTTTTACTTTCATGCTTATGAGACCCAATCTTAGTTTTTCAAACTTAGTCACAGTGTTAATGATACTTGCTGTTTTTTTAGTGACCTATCAGCCCAGCTGAGGCATAAGGGGCTTTTGGTGAGGTTTCTCTATTTTTCGAGCCGCAGAAGTTACTGGGGAGAAGTGAATGTTTGTTGGTGGTGGAAATGACATACAAATTTTTCTCAGTTATGAGATCCCTTTGTGTGCGCATAAACATGACAGTGGATCATCTGCTTTGCTTCCCTTCCTAAGGAAGCATTGCTAAGTATTTTTACACCTAAAAAATCCATTATTCTGCACTGGGTTTGAACCTGCAACTATGGAAGCTGGCAGGCTAGCATTGTAACCACCACTCCGCAGAAGATAACCAGTTTTATATAGGATTCAGTCAATATGCATATGTATACAATACATATGAGAGTGTTGACCTAATTTAAAGTTAATGTATTTATAGTCACAATGTGCAGTCTTCTGTGAAGTGCACTTGAGGTTTGCCAGCTTCTGTCATTCTTTGGCAACAAGGTGAGCAATCTTTGTGGTGAAAGTTGACAAATATGTATTGTGGGCTGGTATTCAAATGATATGACAATTTTCTGAGCGTATGTGAAGGTTGTGTCATGAAGATAGATTTAAAAAATGAGAAATATTTCATATATCAAACTCCTGTTGCTCTCAAGGGTAATGAAACTGTTGCCAGAGTACTCCTTACCTTAAAGCTTGGACCTAAGTTAGACTTAGCAATTTAAAAAGCTTAGAAAATGTAAAATTCAGATTTCTGAAAGCAATGTTAAGTTTATTGAAGTTCACACTTTGAGATTAACATATGAACTTTAATGTGAGACTTCCTTATTAGAGGATCCAAACACTCTTCTCTCGCTTCCATCAGCACTGAAAGAAACAATCAGGTAATACAAGCAGGGGTAGGTCTAGAAGGGAGTAGCAAGTTAGCGCCGCCCACAGAAATATCATAACCAGTGGTCCATTTAATAAGCAACATTTCTTTATAAAGATTATCCAGAACTCTTAAAAAGTACTTTTTATCTGTAGGGGACTTGTATGTCCATCTGTATAGGCAATGAAGCCTCTGTTACTGACAATAGGTCTCAAAAGGCAGTGCAAACGGGGAAATTTGGAGGTATGGCTTCGTTAACACAAAGCTATATGATATATATATATATATATACACCTAGTGGAAATGAAGTATAAACAGTAGCTCCGGCCAAGACAGTGCTGGCATCTAACTTGTTGGAACAGCTGTGTGCAACTTGAGATTTTAATGTATTATTGTGTAAACAGTACCAATAGCATAGTAATAACTTATTGCAAGTGAAATGAATTCTATAAGTAATTTGCAGTCACAAGCATTTTTCTCTGGGTCATTAGAGGAGAAAATCGAAATAAAAAGGCTTGGAAGACCAATACCTGCCAACAAGCTTACACACACAGTTTCATCGAAAGGAAGGGCCTTCAATAGAATTTTCAAACACTAGTATGTTTCAGAAACATGAGTGGTTATGCAGTTGTGATGATGATATTATTATTGATTGCATCAGATGCTGTGGGGCTTTCAAATTAGCACTGAAAGGTCATGACAAGATTTGTCCTCAAATTCAGGTATTTTTCGTGGCCTTACCAACTTCAGTGCAGAACTGGACAAGGCTATGAAGACCCATCAAGAAAACTCCACAGTTTTTAAAGAAATGTCCAAGACCATTCAAAACGAGCTTCTGAAAGTTACATTAGAAGAAGTATGTCATAATGAAATCACAAACCAGATCAAAGCTGTGGATTTCCTAGCTGTTATTGCATATAAAAATGAGTGATGTATCTAACAAGTTCCAATTGGTTGTAATATACAGATACATTCATAAGAACAGACCAGTTGAAAGATTCTGGGATTTCATTGTTTCTCCTGGCCAGATGTTCCAAATCTGGCAAAATGTATTACAGATGAACTTCATCAATCATTTAGAAACATGCCCTAGAAAACTCATTGCTCAAACATGATGGTGCATCAGTTATGAGTGGATCGTCACGTGGGGTTCAAGCACTAGTAAAGGAGCTTTACACAGATGTACAGTAATTCACATTACACACATCAGCTCAATCTGATCATACAAAATGCAGCATCAGCTAATAGGAACGTGAGAGTGCTTTTTTTCCAATCTTTGCGATATTTGTTTATTTTTCTCCACTTTACCACAGAGAACTTTGGATGAAGTGGTTAAAAAAGAACTTCCAAAATCAGTCCCAACCGATGGAATTTTCAGTTGCGGAGTGTCAACACTGTGTATGAGTATAGAGATGAACTGATTGATTGAATGAGGGTAATTCAAACTGAAACTGGCATAACACATTCAGCTACCATCACACAAGTCTGTGGTTATGAGGAAATTCTTCAAAATGAAAAGTTCATGTTTTGGCTTTCATTTTTTCACCAAATAATGTCTCACGTTCACATTCTTTTTAAGCAGAAGCAAAGAACATCTTGTGAGCCATCATATGTCCATAAATGGATACAAGCATTTGAGCATGTTATTTCAAACATTAGAGAAAATATAGATGTTTCTAGTACACAGGAGAGTGGAGCCAAAAGAAGAAGAATTGATGACAGCATGGAAACAGGGGACCAAAGAAATCTGTGACATAATGAGGATATTTCAAAGGCTATCTTTCAGCAGCTTAGTTATTCTTGCCTTTTAAATTTTCAGAGTATCATGATTCTTTTCCTACAGATTACCTACAGACAGTTTACAAGAACTACAACCTTGTAGGTGTTCGGAAACTACAAACAGAACTGACGACAGTATGTGAAAGACAAGAATTTAGGAACATTACAGATGCTCTGTCTATGTTTGACTTCATTACTGAAGATAACTTAAACGAAACTTTCAGTGAATATGTGAAACTACTTAAAGTTATGCATACTATCCGTATGACCACATCCAAAACAGGGCGCAGTATCTCTACTCTGAAGAGAATAAAAACAACACAATGACCCAGGACAGACTCTCTTACCTTGCCGTGCTTTCAGTGGAATGAGATCTGATTTCAATCAATGGGTGATTGAAAAATTTACTTCCAGAAAGGATAGGTGAAGAAATTTTCTCTTCAAATGTGTGAGTTTATGTTTTTAAATGAAATCTCACGATTAATTCTAAAACCATTCAGTATTTTACTTATTTTTACATTCTCAATTATGGGAATTCAGTGTAGGTGATCGTCATTAATACATGCAACCCCCAAGATATTTATTCACTGGCTGCCACTGAATACAAGAGAGTGAAAATATTGGAGGTTTTCTATGCCACATATGCCAAGATAAACCGAAACTGTGCAGTTCAAATGACAGTTTTTTGTGTAGTAAGTACAATTACAGGACTGGCAGTATATGGTTTCTATCAGGAACTCTTTAAGGGGAAAAGAATGCTACAATCACAGTAATACCTATCCAACTCTGCAGTAAATAATGTACAAGTTACCACTTAATGAAAGCCCAAATACCAAAAAAATTCGTGTTACATTCACATGACTTTTTCTACCTTATTTTCTATCATTTATTAATGAGTATAAAATCTATTCTTACGAAAGCTTACTTTTTTCTACCTACTTCATTTTAATTAAGATAAACCTTGCAGAGATAGCTACATCACACAATTGGTAATGGATACAAAGGGAACAGTTATAGTCAAATGTTTAAGAGCTGGATGCTATTGCGAGCCTTAAAATTCCACTTTCTTTCCTTGGAACTGGAAGAAACAACTGATTGTTGACAGGACTTTAAAAGAATGACAAATTATTGGACAATTCAAACCATTAATAACAGATGTCTTGGAAATGGCTGATGCCACAAAAAATTTATTTAAAATAAACTGTTTTTTAAAGAGATCCACATTTTTTGTCTAGTGCATTTTCATCTATTGCTTAATTCTAACCATTTATATATAAGATTGTACAAAATTCCTTGCAAATGAAGAGGAGTTCAAAGGCTATTCCCTGAGAATTTATGATGTATGTGTTATTTGTCATGTAAATACCTTTAATATATCATATTTTAATTAAAATCATTAGTCATTTTTTAGAAAATCAAAAATTTTGAAAAATATTCCGTGTAAAGGGAGTTGGGGTGGAGAATTGCTTAAAATCTTTGTGTTTGCATCTTTGGAAGATGATGAATTTTAAGTAGCAAGTTTGGTTTTTTTTTTTGAGTTGTACTGTTCACAGAGATGCACGTGAACCTTTTTATAAAAATGCTTTTATTTATTTATTCGTAGGAATTCAAAACATGTATTTCTGGTAAAATCTTGGTATCAAATTTTTGGGTGGGATGCAATACCTACTATCTATGTGGTAGAGAAAGTAAAACAGATTGAATGATCATAGCAATGAAAAATTTAGTATATGTTACCTGTATTTTTGTGCGCACTTAATAAAAATCCAAATACATTTTTCACAACAGTCATCTGTCAATTCGAATGTAATAATGAAAAGCTACACCAAAAGGGGAGGGAGGATTAGATTACATAATTGAAGAACAAGAGTTTAAGCATATCTGATGCTAACAATTGCATATTAGAAAGAAATACGGCACAATTGAGTTTCCCATTTACATAGCTCCACATTGAAGAAATATGCCTACCTTATTATTCATAGAAAGTAAAATTTTCTCGAGAAATGAAGGTAGCAGTGTATTTGCAACCCTCTTGGTTATCAGAGGGTTAGCACTTGTGGCACACCTACTATTTTAAAATTTTCATGTTTTTTGTCTATAATAATAGTGTTTTAAAGAAGTATTAACTTGTACTCATGTTTGTACTCCCTGTAGTAACTGTGTGCATTTGGCAAGCAACTTTTACCATCTGAAACTACAATGTATTAATAAACAAAAGCTAAACTGTTTAGTTGCTTTTGTATAACTATACTATTCAAGATTCGTGAAGTTTTTATCCACAGATCTCAGGAAGTTCTCTTTGAGAGTTTTTGAATGTAGAGGAAAATTACTCAACAAAGAATTAGAAATATGTACATGGAGAATAGTGAAATGCTTGCTATATCATATGCTTGAGGTAGAACCATCCTTCATTGTTTATCGTCAGCACCATTTCTCAATGACTTTCAGTTTAGCTTGTTCACCAAGTCTACAGTATAAGGAGAAATGAGCACTGATTTCAGCTGCATTCATTCTTTGGCTTCCCTCAGTTTTGTCTGGGCGTTGTCAGTGTTGTATCTGGCAGTAATACCATGTTAGAAGATACAGTTCTTAAGCTTCGATAATAACCTTTCCCAGTGTGGGCATCATTGTTCACCATATATCATTTGAAGTAAATGTACTGCTCCTTAATGAAATTTTAGATAACAGCATCACCAGTTGCCTTCCTGTTGTATACTTATTTGAGTAGTTGTGATTTCTCATACAAAACATGGCATTAGAACCAAACTATTATTTATTTAAACTTTTTATCATGAGCTCCAATAAGAGAGTACCAATTATTTTAACTTCTGAACTTTCATTTTACAATTAAGGAAAGTATGTGGCTATGTTCAGTCTCGTCATCTAAGGAAGACCTGGTTGTTTTATGAAGTGAGTGACCAAAGTCACCTTTACTGTTTTGATCCAAGGCAAGGGTGGTTCATGTTACTGCTCTCCTTCCTGAGATATTGCAATCAAAACTGGTTTTATGATTGGATCATTCAGCACTTACAACACATCAACTGTGAACAATCAGTTGATTGCAGAGGCCACATTTGTATTAATCTTGAGTAATTCCTTAGGAGGAAGTAAAGCCGGTGGCCCCTGTCGTTGATTTACTGCACATAAAAGAAATTCAAGCCTGATAAAGAGGCCTCTACGCAAAGGTTTTAGTCTTTTACACCCAATATACCGAGTGAGCCAAAAAACTACGAACCGCCTGCGCGGTGTTTTTCCTGTCCGCGTCCTCGTCGCTCGTTGCCGTCTGCCACTATCATAGAAAGCCGCGGATGAAACCATACAACATTTTTAAAACTACTTTTAAAGGCTTCCCTTGCCAACTTTATGAAAGGAAATGCTGAAACTGGCCACCGTCGTTGTCCATACATTTTTGGCACCTCTTTATGAATCTATCCATCACGAATAGTGGTCAACAGCCATTAAACGCCTTGCTCCAGCAAGGAGGAGGATCAGATTCATTTGGTGGATAGAAGCGCTAAGCGACGCCTTACGCAATACCAAAGAAACACTGGGTTCGCAACACATTTAGTACATCCCAATGGAGAAGCGCGCTATACCTGTCCACGGACGCCAGCAGCATCGGGATCGTCGCCAACTTACAACAGCATCACCAAGAAAACCTCCAACCTTTGAAGTATTTTTCTCTAAAACTTTAAGTAAACCCCAGAAATCGTTTGATCGAGAACTACTGGCCATGTATGGGGTAATAAGGCACTTCCGGGACCAGGTGGAAGGACGACACTTCACCATCCTGACGGAGCACAAGCCACTTACCCATGCCATCACTTTCAACCCAAAAAGCAGCACCGAGGGGACCCAGGAACTGGAATGCATTTCACAATTCACTGTGGATATCCAATGGTGCGAAAGGAGACAAGAACACATTAGCGGACGCCTTATCCAGTATTGAGACACTGGACTTCACCGCAGCAGAATTCATGGCCCAGGCACAGGCTGAGGACACGGACATCCAGACTTGCAGCTAAAGCCATAACAATATACAACAAATATCTATCCAAGATTCTGGCGTCGTGTTTACGTGCGAAACCAGCATGGGCAGCAACCGGCGCGCAAATGCAGGATGGGCATCTTCCAGAGGCTACATGGCATGAGCCATCTAGGGATCCGGGCTACCCGAAAGCTCATCACAACCAGATACTTTTGGCCCTCAATGCACGCTGACATCAAGAAATCGGCAAAGGCCTGTCACCAGTGCTAGACTTCGAAGATCTACAGGCACGCGTCACTGCAGGCATTCTCGCCAGCCTCCAAATTTGAACACGTACATCTGGAAATAGTAGCACCACTGTCTTCATCCACGAGACGCACCTTCTGTCTAACAATGATGGACAGAGCAACTAGTTGCGCGGAATGTGTACCACTGAAACGGATAGATGCGGCCACAATAGCCAAAAACTTCCTCAGACATTGGGTTAGCCGTTTCGGAACCCCAGCAAAACTTGCTACTCACCAGGGCCGACAATTTGATGCGAGCTATTCACAGAGCTCTGTCTCTCTCGCGCGCGCGCACACACACACTTGTTGGACATTGAGAAATATCGCACCAATGCCTGCCACCCCCAAGCAAATCGGAAAGTAGATTTTTGGCACCTCTGCCTAGAGGCGGCACTAATGGTCGCACCCAACCCCATCACGTGGGTAGACAATTTACCAATGATACTACTCGGGCTACGCACGGCAATCAGCGATGCAGATAACCAGAGCGCTACCGAATGCGTATTCCAACAGCCCATCAGGTTACCAATGGAAATATTTGTACCAATAGCAACAGCACGGCAGACCTTCACAAGGGAAACACAGGCAAGGCTACGGGACTGCAGGGCGAGCTAGATGCCGGCAGATCTCCGTATAACCACACATGTGTATCTCCGACAGTAAGTAGGGGGACACAAGCTGACCCCACCATATCGCGGACCATTCCCGGTAATCACAAACGACGGGAAGACGATGGCCATACGGATGGAAGATGGAAGCACCGGGAAGTTGTCGTCCTCCGTGGTGTGGTGGTTGCCATGCTAGCTTCTACTTCCCGAGTTCGCGGGTTCAAACCTGGCCGAGGACGATGGATTTTTTTCGGGCGTAAAAATCCTTAGCATGACTTCTTTCGGAAGGGAAGTAAAGCCAGTGGTCCGTGTCGAAGCTTTACGGCACGTAAAAGAACCTCAAACAAAGAGGCCTTGAGCATAATTACTGGTCTTTCACGTCCAATATACAATGGGACGCTAAGAACCATGGCAGTTAAATAGCATTCATAAATTCAACTCAATTTCACCGGGAAGGTCTCCATTGACCGATGTAAAGCAGTGCACAAATTGCTGAATGTACCTCAGAGGGCGCAGCAACCCAGATACGTTGCGCCACAGCAGGAATCCTGGGAAGCAAGAATTCCTGGACGCCAGGTTCCACCAGTACACAACAGATGGCACCAGAGCAACCATGCCCCCTGGCGGAAGACACCAACAACCCTTCTACCGGCCTATACAAGAGACGACTTCGCCAGCATACATCACTCCATCATGGACACCCATGAGGACCAATGGCTAAAGAAAATCCGCCATTTCTACAATACCACCACGGCATAACTAACATGCAATGGTGTTTGATTCTGCTCACCATCCCGGCACGGAGACACTGGCGCTACGCCACACTTCCAGAGAAGGAGAACAATCCTCCCTATGATCCTGAGCACCCCAAGGCTCCTAAATTCCGACATACAGAGATTTGCATAAGAAGAGGAACAGGTACCCAATGGAAGTTGGGTCATTACCAACGGAACCGAAGACGGGGACACTATCGCCGCCTAAACGTGTTGAACTGGGGGGCGCATGTAACGACGCATGGCTAAAAATGTAAGTTGTCACAATGACAGTAATGTACTTAAATGAAATTAGGCGCCGGGCTGCAAAATTCTACGCCAGTTTACCAAATCATCAGAGTATCCTGGTCAGATCTCTTGGGGATTACGACCCTAGAACTCGCCTCTTCGGCGTCATCGGGTTCCCCGCATTGCATGCGGGCACATCGGATAACCGAGGAGAAACACCAACAGCAGCAAAAGCTGACCTCCATTGTAATCCAATCCAAGAGATGGTTGGTCTCAAAATTAACCCCAACCAACTAAAGAAAATGGACAAAATAAACACACATACACCAGGGTGTAGAAGGGTTGCCGTACCCTAAAAGGCAGCTGTCGAGAAGCTATACGCTACCTCCCTTCTTTGTACTCAATCTAAAAACAAAACCGTCATCCTAAAAACATCATTCCTTAAAATAGTCTTCCTGTGGTAAAATACTATTGAGGGTGGGTACACAGCAAATTCACTCAGGCTAAAACTTAGCCTGCCAGCAGCCAGTCGGAGTCGGACGGAGTCAGTCTTGCTCTGGAACTTGCGACACACTAGCGACAGCTACGATGGCCCATCCTCCAGAGGAACGGCAAACTCCATTTTTGATTTCTCAGACTTGTTTTCCCTAGTGCTCTCCCTCAGCCTGCTCCTTTCAACCGCCACGTTCTCCCACAGACAACCTGGTGATCCCGGACGGTGCCTCTGAGTTCAGTGAATTTCGTTCAGCAGCTCAAGTGAAGCTTGGAGGTAAGTGGTGGACCAATGGCACTTTGTTGTCGTGGGATGATCTCGCTCGATCTTTGTGAGCCACCCGCTAGAGGGGGGCAAGCGGTGCCACTACTACGTAACTGAGTAACCTTCCCGATTAGACCTTTGGTAGAGTACATGAACAACATGGAAACCATAAAAGACTCCTTTTCCTACTAAACTTCATCCATATTTTATAATAATACAAAAGGCTTAGCTTGTTGACAGCCTTTTCAATCTTTAAGTTTCTCATTTCTGGACAAGCAAATCCTGGAAGAGAGTCGAATGTATTATGCACTGTTGCTGGGAGTTGCAGCGTTAATATGTATGAGGGAAACAGTGGTTTTGTCAGGATTGGATAAAACTTGTCATTTCTAGAAGATGAAATTACCAATCCTCAGGTACATAACTAGCTTTAGCACTTTAGAACGTTGAACTAAAACAGTTCAAGGAAGCCTAATAATATGAACAGTGAAGTATTGTCATTGAATTGTGTAACAAAACAACCAGTGTTACAAAGGCGCTGTTAAAGAAATTGCAGAAAATGACTAGCGTTTATCCGTCGCACAGCAATGGCTGAACTACATAGAATCATCACCACTGGGCGTTTAGAGGAGCGGTTCAATGGCTAGGAATTTTCTCCTGGTAAAATCACGTGCCTTCTTTGTTTCAAACACATCCAAAGTGTTTTAGAGTGCGATCCACACTGATGGATGCAATGAATATTGATGCAGTAATTTGTATCACAAATTATTTAAATGTAAAGAATGATTATAGTGTGAATATGCATTTTTATGTGACATTGATTTGATATGTTTGTTGATTGTAATTATTGTTGAGAAGTAAGTTTATACGGCCTTGCTGAAACTGACAATAATAGCGTGCAATAATGCAGCGAGGGGGTGAGCTGTTTATCATTATTAGAGACGAGGAAGTTACGTAATATTGGCGCGTTTTTCTTTTAGAATTTGCTGGAACATTCTCCCTAGAGCATATGTTTTCATAATTTTCATTGGATATAAAAATAGACGCTAATGTTGGCGCGTTTTATTAGCCAATAGCAGCTCAGTTATAATCTTTAGGCATATCGGGGTGTATGAGTATAAAAAGAGTAGGTTAGAGGTAGACCCCGTCAGTTCGTCGAAAGTATTTGTACGGCACACGTCGGATATCAATTTGCAGGTTACGCGTAACAGAGTTATGAAAAATCTTAAATGTTGTAAAGTTAATTATACAAAAAGTTGAAGTACGCGAATTAAGAATGATCAGTAATGAAGTTATTATAACAGTTTCAGTTTGGCGAGTGTCAAGATCAATGTGTAAATGTGATAGTTAACGTGTTCGACAATAAAAGTGTAAAACAAATTTCTTCATCAGTGTTATCTTTGGATCAAAGATTCCTTTCCGTTTACACAACCTGTATAAAGAGAAGTGCTCGACCAAAAGGATAATAGCTAGCCGGAGGACAGAGAACCAAAATTAAATAAAATAACAGTAGTATTCTTTCAAACAAAAACTAATACTGCCGCAAATTGCTAACACCAGATGGAGCTAACAAACCTAACAAATGAATCACGTCACAAGATGGCTTCACCACGGGAAGTAAACACAAATACACAAACATTATAAGTAATACCGTCGCAAATTTGCTCCCAAACGTGGGGCTCAATAAATAAATAAATGTCACAACTATAGCATCGCAATATACGGTAATATGGTGTAAGTTCAGGTGTATATATGCATGTTCGTGTCAAATTAATGAATATACCCGGACCTCGCATTACATTTCGCAATGGTGAGGGAAAATCTCGTGGTTTAGCTTTAAGGAGAGTTCATGTGTATAGACGCCCTCCGTACAATTGAACAAAAGACTAATATATTTAAGCTACTATACCTTTCACCAGTATAATACCCTGCTCTTAACCTAACCTCACGCCAAAACCACAGAGTGACACGAATCTTTTGAGTAAATATTTCTATTGTTCCACTTTTACTGTAGTGTTGTTCTTCCCTTTTTCTTCCTACCGAGCAAGTGTTCGTAAAAGCCAGAAGTGGACAATACTGATTCTTGAAGGATCGTTTTGGTTTTCTTTTATGAGCCTCTTAATTGAGGTCGCATGCTGGTTTGTTTTAAGGCAAGCTTTTCTAGTTGAGAAGTATTATTGACATGTTTTAATCCTTAAGGACCTTAAAGGCTATATTAATTTTATCCTAGCTAAGTGAAGCTAGTATAAAAGTATTAATTGTAAGATATGAGTTCGAAATAGCCGAGTGAATTCATGTAGTATTTCCAATGCGAAGTTTAGCCACGTGTTCTAAATGTCAAAACCTTCTTCAAGGAACTACGCCCCTAATTATGTATAGTTACGTTAAGATTGGAGGATAAAAGCATTTAAACCGCTACAATTTTTTGATTTGTGCATTCCTTTCATAGTTTGTTCCAGTTGCTCATCGACGTTCTTCATATTAAGCTTACTCCATTTAAAAAGCGGAATTCACGTTCAAACTTGGATAAGCCAAAGGTGAATTTCCTAACCTCTGAGCACTGCGGTTTAGGCGTATTTGTAAGCAAATTGAACGGTTAAAAGCATTGATCACTGCAGCCACCATGAAACTTTGTGTTAGAAATAAGAGCAGGTTGTTTTCGATGAAGTATAGCTGTATTAAAGCGTCTTTCTCTCCCTAAATATGTCATTTATGACACAGTTACTCCGCTACTGGATGTTGGATTAGCATGTTTAAATATCTGACGGATAATATAACTAATTTTCAGCTTTTTAGCAAATGCATGAGAGCATGTAATATTCGACATCAGTTGGTTGAACCGCTAGCACTTCGGGCAAGACATATGAGAAACCGCACAGGTGACGGCTTGTTTGACATGAATGCCCAGGGCGTTTTTGTTGGTGACTTGGAAACCCATTGATTTATGGACAACATCGCTTTGTAAAGCCACACCGCTTGTTATCTATCGTCCATGTGAACTGCTTCAGCCAACAGACGGGATTGGGTTCAGTATGTTGAACAGATTGAAATTCATGGACAGTAAATTACCGAATTACAAACCAATTGGCTGGTTTATTATTATTATTATTATTATTATTATTATTATTATTATTATTATTATTATTATTATTATTGCTGTTAATAGAGTTCCCCAGGATTCACGCGAGTACTATATGGCAAGATTTTCCGATTTTTTTTTAGTGTCCCTACCTTTACCTTTGTCGCCTAACAATATGCTTTTTAATACTACCACATTGTAATGTGGCCAGTGCTTGCTTACGTGATTTAGCACTACTATTCTGTACATTACCAAAAGTGGCATCACAATTAAATGTAACAAATTTTTCAAACATTCCACATTACTTGCAGGTACTATGAGTGGTTATACTGCAGTAGGTACACTGGCTTAAATTAATTTCTGGCGCATTACTTCGATTTGAAACAACTGCATTGTTCTTTAACAATTGTGTGCAGTTCATGCATTCCTTACATCCCGTCACTGCTACGTAAACTTCTTTGTTATTCTCTATCAGATCCTTTCCGATAAAGTGCAGTTTCGACCCATTCAAGGAGTCGTCTACACATCCCTATGGATGGATGGTAATCTCAAAAACTACTTAAGCGATTTTTATAATTGTTTCATCGCTGAAGAAGTCATATTCTTTGTGATGGCCACGGGCTATAAAGCATCTAGTTTCAAAGCATACATTATTGAAAGGCTGAAAAGGATTTACAGTCTGTTTACTAGAATACGAACACACTGGAATTATAAAAGAACATACTTGCGAAGAAGGCTTGAACGTTTCGTTGAGAATGCCATGGTGTAGAAAATGATCATAATTGAACATTTGGCGGTCAATTCCAAAGTAAAATTGCAATTAGCTTTCTTCACATTATTGATGTTCCATTGCATCGCGATTGAAACAGTAATAAAGTATTGAAACATGCTCATGGCGCCCGAGTGACCCCTGAATAAATAAATAAAAAAACATTTTTAGAAAACGGTCCGTGTGTGTGAACACCATAATTAAAAAACCAAAAGTAATAAATACCAAACTTAGGTGCAGCACCTTCCAAAGATGCGACATGGTTTTCAAGAAAATTCCCCTTACCCCAAACCACCCCTTACACGGAACATTTTTCGAAACAGGTACATATTTGGTTTTGAATCTATTTTAATAACAAAAGTGTAATGTTTCGAGTGTTAAAATTTTAAAACTGAAAAATTTTGTCCCTGTGTTTGCCCGGCACATAGCACAGCTTTTTACCTATACTAAGGAAAGGTGGTTTAAATAAAGAAGGAAACCACTGTATACCCAACTATTTTTTACAACCCTGGTTGTAAAACTGAAACTCTGCTTTAAATAGCGCATTAAGGCATAATGGATTGACCACCTACGTAAACCTTTAAAAGGCTGGTTATGTCTTAACAGTTAATATTTACATTTCGTACATAAATTTACAAACTTGTTTTGATTACGTTACTCCCGTTATTTACATACTTATGCATAACAGGCGCGCTAGCTCCCCCGATTTTCCAAACTTCTTCCTGCTGCCCTGATTTATGACTAATTTCCAGATTGTAACAGATCTGCATATCCATAGTTAACCGACTGGTCTGTTGCAGGTTCTGTTTGACTGTAATTGCAATAATTATTACTAGTGGTCATCACTGAATTGTATCGATCGAATCCCAATGGCTTCTCCTGGATGATTTTGCTGCCCTCTTTTCAATTAACCCAGCGAGTTGGAAGTAATCATTCAGTTGTTCCTTAATCTGTTTGCACTTAAGATAAAAGAACAGGAATATATGGACAGTATTATTGTTATGTACTCCGCAACAAATAAAAATATTTACCTTATACATGTAAACTTAGCTCCTTTCTAGCTTGAATTAATAGTAACCCCCCCTTTTTAGGTTAATACAGAGATTGACAATTTTTCCATTTCCTGTTGCGGACCGGCAAGGAGCACTCAAAACCTTCGAAACTGGCATTTCGTCCCGGTTAGCTACTGAGGTGGTGTGCTCCCCAGAAATTGAAATAGTTTTGGCCCAAAGTGATATTTTGGGCCGTTTGCGAGCTTTAAAGTTTTGAATGAAAAGCATAACGTAAAAATTTAAAAGTAGGATAAATGCCAAACTTGATATTTAAGGTCACCATTTTTCAAAGTTGAAACATGAAGATTTTCAAGAATATCCCAAACTACCTCTTACTTGGAAACTGTTAAGGTTTTTTATATTTTATTATTTTCTTATTTTTTTATTTTCTCGAAAATGCCTTGAATGTTGTTTTTAATTAAAATACTAAATGTTTAAAATGTTTGCATGACAAACAAAATGGCAGAGTAATCCCTCGCGGACACACTTATGCAAGGTAAGAGAGCAAAATATTAATTGAAAGAAATATTATTTTCCATTGTCACGCCTTGTAATAAGGGACTTCTTAGGTTATAATCTGGTAACATTTCTCTCTCTCTCTCTCTCTCTCTCTCTCTCTCTCTCGTTAGGCGAAAGGAACTATAGAACGCGTGGTATGCAAAACAACATTCTGCAGATTACATATGATTGACAAAAGCAGAGTTGAACGTCTTGCGAAACACTTGGCGCAGAATATTACAAGCCCACCTAACTTGCAGGAAAGCACGGAATTCGGCCACACGCGTTTCTGAAGCCTGCATAGCTCAAGTTGACCAGCATATCAGAAGTTTCTCCAGGAGGCGGTCTCATTACAGTCGTACCGATAACGTAAAGAAATACTATTTGGCAGCAGATCTTAATGTGAAGATGTATTCTTTGTATTTGCAAATGCATGATCCAGAGGAATATTTGAATTTGCAATCAGGAATGGCGGTGAAAGCTACAATATCGTACAATTTTTACGTACTACAGGTATTTTGTTATATGTATGATGAAAGATTGGAGGAACGGGTCGGAATGAGGTTGTGAGTTTCATCCGTCATTTTTTAAACAATATACTTGACAATAACGTCACTGATCTAATATTCTCTGACAACTGTAATGCTCAGAACAAAATCCATACGCTCATGCAGATCTGTTTGACGCAAGTGCAACAGGGGAAACATACAGCATTATTACCCTGAACCAGGGCATAGCTTTCTGCCCCGTGACCGCTCTTTTGGACTGGTCGAAATACTGAAAAGGAAACAACAGAGAGTGTTTGGCTTCAGATTGTTCGGACAAGCTTCAAGAACATGATGTTAGATTTCACAGGACACTTCAAACCCTTGTTCACAAGGAATGTCCTTAACAGGCACAAAGAGAAGCTTGCTATCTCCCAGTACAGACGTCTTAAATACTCAAGATAAGCAAGAATGGTTCAGTGAAGCAAAACATTAAATGAACTGATAATGTCAGAGTTTGCTATAAAACGCCCAAATACTCATATTTCATTCCCTGCGGATCACCTTCGAAAGGGTGCACTTCCACCGTGACGTGATGAAATTAGCAACGCAATGTTCCCCCATCCGACACGTGGATTTACAATGCTTTGGTATCTTACAACTTGCCACTGGGGTCAGTACCTTGTCCGAGTCGGATGATGAGTAAAGAGCATCAGCATTTGCGTAAGATGTACTTCTGTGCTTATTAAAAGAACTTCATTTTATATATTTTCAGAATTAATGACTTCAGAAGTTATATACTTCATGATTAGTTGATCATTTTTCTTCTTATATCTTACCCATTTCTTTAATTAGGGCATATTTAGGCATGTAATACGCTTGCTTGGTTAAACATCTGAGATTCTGGCATTAAATACAGCATTTTCAACCGAAACAAAACAAAAGGTGTGTCTTTAAAAAAGGCAGATAGGTCCAACGCCTTCAAAGTTAACATACATGTGAGTTTAGTGCAATACATTTTTAATTTCAATGCAGGATAGCCTATTCGACCCAGTTCTATCAATATTTCAAATTTAAGATTATTGGAAACAAAGCTGAATTTTTTATTTAGTTTTCTTTGATTATCTCAAAATGGGGTACAATGGAGGCACCTGGTTCTTTCATCAAGTCCTTCAATTACCGGTCTTTCACCCCCAATATAAAATGGGACGCTAAGGACCACAACAGCTAAAGAGCGTCCATAAATAAAACTCAATTTAATTTATTTAACACATGTATATTGTATACTATTTTGGCGATCGATGATAATTATAATATGTATTTTGTTCATTAACAGTTGGTTGAAGTATCAAAAAGGCTGCATATGAATGCCTCTTCCAATACCAACTTTGTTTTTAAATAAACTCCAGATCGATTGAAATCGGGGCACGCAATTTCTTTGTCACGGAATACTTTCGCCTGGTATTAGAAACACATTTAAGTTGCTGTAATGGCGGAGCTTGAAGAGGCATGGCAAATAGGACGTGCTTTTGTAGTCTCTAATAAAGCCAAATCAATGCCCAATAGGCCATATGCTATATTAAAAACTGTGATTAGAAAATAAAGCGGAAAAGACATACGGTTAGTTTCGCCTGGTATGCTAATGTGAAAATCCAACAAGATGCGCAAAATAAATGCATCATCAGAAATAAAGTAAAGACGTGAGAAAGACTGAAATGGTAAGCATTAACTAAAAATATGACTATTGCATGTCTATAATAATAATAATAATAATAATAATAATAATAATAATAAAAGCGGTAAAGGTTCATGCCTGTGATATGAGTAGCGCTTGTGGGCTGTAAAAATATCAAAAGAGATAGATGGGTTAGGTTGGCTGCAACGACGGAAAAACTGACTTCCCGGACGTGTCAAGATGGATGGTAAGCTCATGAAAAAACACACGCTCGATTTCTTGTATCTACAAGAAATGTGTGTAATAAACCATTTCTGTAAATGCTTAATCTCGTTTAACATCTAGGAAAAATAAATTTTAATAAGAATAGTTTGTAGAAGAGTGGGCAGAGAAACACCTATGAGTGTAATGTCAAATATCTTTCAAATGTTTCAATTTTTCTCTTGTATTAGGCATATTGCACTGCTGCATGACGCTGATATATATATAAATAATACTCCTACAGACTGCAATTGGGCACACGAACTCAAAAGACAAAGGCAGAGAAATGAACTGGTGAATCAGCACGATCACTCATCACATGCTTATGTCAGAGAACGCACTTGAGCACAAAGGTTACGTTTTGTAGAAGCTTCACAAGTAAAAGTATCCTCGCTGCAACGGAACGTTTTCCACAAAACCTTATATATTTCAGTTCACGTCACTACGATTCAAAGAAACTTGATACTGTGTTCAGAAGGCTTATAGAAGTTTGGGTGTGCCAAGGAAGGGAGACCAACTTTTGGGCTCTTCAACGGATGCAGGAAATTTTCTGTGGCCCATGATTGGGAAATGTGCGCGCGACCTAAGCGTGCTTGTTACAATGGCGATGTTGTGAGCAATAAATGGAATAGACGGCTTTGCATCATTACCTCAGTGGCAAAGTTCAGTGGCTTGAAACGGTAGCAAACATCAACACATCCTCCAAGCGGTTCTTTAAACTTTGGACAGATACAAGTCTCCAGAGATAGCCAAGGAAATGAATTGGAAAGTTTGTTATACAGAGTGGAAGGAGTAAGAAAGTCCGCGCTCAAAGTTCTTGTAAGAATCAGAAGAAATGAAGAAACACGCGCGCGCGCGATGCTTTACATTCATGTGACTTCCTCTAACAAACTATTCCTACAAGCTTATTATTGTTCTATCTGCTTCATGTTAATCGAGATAAAAGTTTGCAGAAATGGTTTTATTACACGTTTCGTTGTAGGTACAGGGGAACAGATTGGTCTAAAACGATAGTTAAATTTTTCAGAAGCGGATCGTTATGCGATGCCTTTGAAATTCCGTACTCCTTATATGACTACGGGCTAAAGAAAAAGAACTCTGATATAATACATTCACATTTCTCTACTCATTCTTCAACAAATTATTATTACAAAAGCAAAAATTTATTCTTTTATCTACTTCATGTCAAACGAGATAAACGTTTACAGAAGTGGTTTTATTACATATTTTCTTACAGTATAAGAGAAATATAGGCGATAGTCAAATCTTTTAAGAGGAGGTCGCGATGTGATGCCTTCGAAATTCTTTTGTTTGCATGACCACGAGGGGGAAAAAATCTGATGTGATACATTCACCTGAGTTTCTCTGCCCTCTGTCGTTTACTAAGGATATACAAGCTATTTATACTCAAGCTTATTTTTTGCATCTACTACATTTTAATCCAAATAAACTGTTGCAGAAATAGCTACATTCGGAGTACAACTCCTTCATAATGAAGATTTCGTAGGCTATTCCCCGAAAATTCAAGATATATTTTATTTCTTATGTAAATATCTTTCGTATATGGTATTTTAATCAAAATGGTTAGAGCTATTTTTTTTAGAAAATAAAAATTTTATAAAAATGTTCTATGTAAAGCTTAGGTTGGGGTGGGGGGATTTTCTTAAAAATCTTCGTTTCGCATCTTTGGAAGATCTCGAATCTAATACCAAGTTTGGTATACCAAATCTAAATTCCGACTTTTCGTTTTTGACTTATGCTGTTCACAGACACACAACATGGACATTTTTTTTGTTGCAAAAATAGCTTATTTGCATTCAGGGGCCTCAAAACATGTATTTCTGGTGAAATCTCGGTATCGAATTTTTGCGTGGAATGCAATACTTCCCCTACTTATTATACATAGTAGAGAATGTAAAAATAGCCATTTTCCACTTGAGAAAAGTTCAAACGAATAAGAAAGCACCTCGGAAATGGTTAACGCCACATAAGTTTTTACACTACATAAATTGCATGCTTTAACGAGATTTGCGTTTTTGTGTGGTAAGATGCTTACTAATTAAGTCTCAGAATGAAGAGGAATAAGCTGGCTATTCACGAAAATTCAAGATATACATTTTATTTGTGATGAAAATATCTTAAACATATGGTATTTTAATCAAAATCGTTAAAGCCATTTTGAGAAAGTAAAAAATAACGGGAAAAAATCCATGTAAAGGATGGCTTGCACTGGGGGAATTTTCTTGAAAAAATCCTAGTGTTGCATCTTCAGAAGATACAGAACTTAAATACCAAGTTTGGTGTTTATCGTACTCTTAGTTTTTGAGTTACGCGCACGCACTCACGCAAATACGTAGTTAAGAATAAATAAATATACACACACCCACACTATATATATGTATATATAGGGTATAAATAACCAACACAGCGCGAATTTTACTGATATTAGACGGTTCATAGACAATAAATATGTGGTCTACACAAATCACTGAGTTAAGTTTTAAAATTGCTAGGGAGTTTGCAAGCCAGTGATCACTCCTGCTTCAACTGTAAGGTATGATAAGAAAATAAGTGGAGTCAATCGGAGCTAACTTCCTTAGCGTAATGGTTATTGTAACGACCTTGCGTGGATTTCGATCCACGAGCGGGAAGTTGCATCAAGTTTCAAAAGCTGTGCAATGGAGTAATGCTAGCAATGAGGATGACACTTTGCTGATCTGTTCCTCCAAAAAGTATTTATTGGCCACGTAAGTGGATCAGCTCTCGCCCAATTCTTCTCGCGATAAGCTATTACGCAGAAACTACGTGTTAGGTCTCGCACCCCAACCTAATCAAGCCTATCTTTAAACAGTGCTTCAAGTCCTGCCAGAGCTATCCAGATGAGTAATGGAAATATACGACTAATGCCGGGTTTCACCAACCGTCGTCAAGGCATTTGAAGATCGCCAAGCTATTGACCGCTCGCTAAAAGCGTTAGTTCCGTTTCATCAATGTGCGTCATTCTTTCGACAACCGAAGTTCCCGTCAACTTTTGCGGCTCCATTTTCGGCCTTCAAATCTTTGACGGTCCGTCAATTAGTTTAAAGGTTATGTACGTACTGTAGCTCTTGAGAAAGGCATCGCATTTACTTTCATTCCAGTAACTGAACATGGATATTTTTGGTATTGAAATGTTCAGCGAATTTATTGAAAATATGGGTCCAGAACCTGTTATGCGGAATAGAAATAACCGTAACTACGAAGTGAATGACGTGAAATTTGCGACTCGTTACAGATTATCAAAACAGAGTGTTGAAAATAGTGAAAGATACTGAACTGAGATAGAATACCCTACGAACAGAAATCGGTTACTTTTACCGATTCAGCAGTTACACTCAGATATTTCTCCAGAGGGCCATTCGTATTAATGGTGACTGCAACGGAGTTTCGAAATCCACAGTGTGCAGATACATGGAGGAAGAAACGGAAGCAATCGCTTCCTTACGGCCACGGTGATTCAAGAATTTTATGCAATTGCCAATTTTCTTGGCTTTGTAGACCCAATTGACAGAACTCGTGTGCCCATTTTGTCACCCAGTGGGCACAATGCATAAGTATATAGTATATTCAGACGGTTTGTAGTGCAAGTTTACTAATTACCACTATTGTGGTACGCTGTCAGTTTCTGTTCATGACAGCATTATATTTGACAACAGTTGGTTGAGAATGCTGTTCGGTACAGGGAGATGGTATTTTGTACTTGGTGACAGTGGTTACCGAGGGGGCGTGGCGTAGTTTAAGCCTACGCGTTGCGCTTATGTTTTGTTTTCGAAGCCACAATCTCAGCCAATGCAAATAGACGTAGCAAACATTATTATTGTCAACCTTCACAAACTAATGTAACGAGTTGGCATAGTTAACGAACCGTCATTTTGATGTTATTGTCGTTGACGTTACGGCAAAAACTGACGAAGCGTTAGTTTGACGTCCCTCAAGCTAAATTTGCCGAAGGTTTGTGAAACCCGGGATAAATCCCTGCACGATAATATCTAATTCAATTCATTAAGTAATATAGTAGATATTTTTTATAGAATCCGGTGTTCTTATTTCACGCTTCTCCTAGCTCCCTAATGACAACCCTCACCCCGGTACCACCGCCTCTTCCCTCTGATGTTACTACTACCTCTGTTATTAACAGCTACCGGTGCTATCCGTCCCAAGGGTCACTACAAGATGTCAGAAAGTCCCAGGTAAACAGACATTTGCCCGCGGCGTTGTGTTTTGTTCCTTCTCCTTTTTTCTTTCTTTGTCACATGCTTATTTTAATTTGATTTACAGGAGACATATGTGTTGTGTACGTGTAATTTTTAACTTAATCAATGCTCAGATTTTAAATTTAAAATTCTTTTAATTGTAATTTACACTGGTCTAACTAAATACGTACAATAAATAAGTCCTGTGGTGCTACAGCCCTCGAAGGGCCTAGGTCCGCCAACCCGACTGCCTGCCTCTGCCCACGTGCGCACGGCAGAGGTAGGTGATCATTCAACCGATACGGGGCGGTGATGTGACCATCATCACGCATCCCCCAACCGGAAAGTTGGCTCACGAGGCCAGTACCGCTGCCTATCGCAGCTTCTCACTTTCCTCACGAAGCTGAGTGGGCACCGGACCCACATCTGGGACTTAAAATCTGCACTACCATGGGTGGGATCGAACCCGGGCGCTTTCCGTGGCCGGGAACCAGAACACCACGCTCCACCCCAAAAATAACTACTAACAAATATATAAATTTAAAAATATCTACAAAAGTTTTTGTAGAAACTTTTCTTTGTGATAAAAAAGTAAAACTCGTAAGCTTTTAAAATGATTGTTTATAATTGTCATTGCTTATTGACGAATTTGGCCCTTTACATTTGTCAATTTAAACAGGCTGCGCATAACCACGCCCATTGTATTGCTTCTCTCTTCTCAATTTCCGTACTTGTTTTTTTTTCATATTTAAAGTGCACTTTTCTCAAAAAGTATTAGATATACACACCAACGTTTTACTGAACATTTCTGACAACTATCTGTTTATGCTAAAGTTTTTCCGATTTTTAAACGGGAAAATAAAAGGCTATTTATGAAAAAAACTTGTTTTTATGTTACACAAACTCAATTATTTTTTATTCTCGATAGGCTAAAGATATTAAAAAAATCTTTTGTTCACAATCTAAAACTATGTTTTGATGGTGATCATGGAAACAAAATCATAGGAGTGAAGTGCATTTTGAACTATGAAGTAGGGTGACACTTGTATTACTTTTGCACAACTTTAAGCCAGCGTTAACTTATTATTTTAATAAACACTATTTCCAGGAACACTTAAAATATTACCAACCCAAATTTGGTTACTATTGATTCAGTAGGTATTATGTAACCAAAATTTAAAGTAGTGTCATGTGTTAACTTCTTTAGCTTCCTACTGACATTCCAGTGCCCTTAAAAGATCTAAGTGTGACTGGAAAATAAGTTGCTTGGGTGTTAACGTTATATTACAACAGAAGGGTATAATAAGAATAAAGATAAGCAAACAAATTAAGAAAACGCGCTGGCTTCAAAGGAATTGCTCCAAACTCATGACCCCTAACATCAATGCAAAGGCGACATTACGCAGTGATTCCTGAACCCTGTTGAGGATTCCTGGTGCATTACGAATCACGTCACTGACTGCAATAATGCGGACAACCAGTGCCTCGTCGGAATCAATCGGTGATGAAGATGACCCTAGAAAAAGAAATCTATGGGATTGAGATCCGGAGAATGAAGTGGCAGGCACGGCAGGACTGCCTCTTCCAGCGATTGGGGAAGATTCGATTATAGTATAATACGCAGGAGCTCCATCGTGTTGGAAATGCAGTTGAGTCCGAACATCAAGCGGCAGTTCTAAAAGGACTGGCAATACATACACCAGAATTCTTTTGTGTCATCACGCAATCGAGGAGGAAGGAGGTATGGCCCAATGACGCGGTGAGAAACAATGCCAGACCATGGACTGCAGTTGATGGCTCTGCTGCACAGTGCATGCGGATTTTTGTATGCCTAATTGTTCTTGGAGTTCAGAACCCGCCCATCTCTGATAAACGTGGCATCACTTGTGAATAACACCAATGAAAACAATTCCGGTGGCTGCTTTAAGGTCATTCACAAAACCGCAGGCGTAAATTAAAATGCCTCGGAGTTGAGGCTTGCACACCGAGCGGGATGGCTCAGGCAACAACGTCTGTCGCCCGCATTCGGGAGGTCGTAGGTTCAATTCCCGCGGCCGGCCTTCCTGGTTTTTTCGGGGATTTCCCCGGGTCGCGAGGCGAATGCTGGAAAGGTTCATTACATTCCCCCGAATTTCCTGTCCCTCCATTTCATCTCCATTCTCATTTCACTTGGTCTGTTTCAGGGTTGAAAGAGTCGGCAGGAGTCTCAGCGTTGCATGGCCGGGGAAAAGGATCTATGTAACCCTTCCTCTCCCGGAATGGAAGCGATCTCCGAGTCCCAAGCTCCTCAATGGGACGTGCAAGCCTGCAGGGGGGGCTGTTGCAGTAGGTGCCATCCGGGGAGTTTCAATCTGTGAAAGGTACGGACCCTGCCCTCTGCCCTGTCGTGTATCCTGGTTCGGCCGCCCTCTGTCTCACCACTCCCTCCCGAGGGCACCCCGTCAGAGGCGTAGGACAAAAGATCTTGTCGGTCGAGGTGGGAATTCCCCCTCCGCACCTAGTCCTAAGGCTTTTGTACCTTTTGCAGATGGAAGGTGCAGAACTGTTCCTGCAAGACTTGCTACGCACTTGTGTGGGTGGTCCCCATTGCACATGCAGTAGCACAGGTGTTGATTGACGGTTCCTCTTGCAATGATGCAGTATGTTTTCTTCGAACTCCGAAGTGCGACGAGTACCTCTTGCACTACAGAACCACTTTCTCGCAAACGCCGATCTACAAACTCGACAGTAGTCTGATGGGGATGGTGTCTATTGGTGTACCATTGGCTATAAATCTGGAAGCTATTGAAGCACGACCTTCTGGTTCGCTGTATACAAGGTGCATATCAGCGACTTCAGCAAAGTGTTTTTTTTTTTCTCTCCAGGTTCCCCGAGTGTTTAGTTACTTCAAAGTAGTATTGTGTGTTGCAAGTAATTAATGGGAAATGAAATGTGAGTGTTAATTACATTGGAGATTAAGCGATTACCTACCTATTACTTGAACAAGAAACAACTATGCCGTATGGCGATAGTGTCCTTCCAGGGTATCATGCTACCACATTCTCAGCGCTTCTTTTTGGGTAGTCATTAATTTTACTAGTGATGGGCACTATCGAATGTTTTCGACAATCGAATATATTACGACAGTGAAAGATGACTATCGAGTGAAAATATCGGTTTTTTCATTCCGTTTTAAAAGTGTATGTTTACACAAAATGCGCGAAGTAAATGGACAATCTACCTAATCAGGTTTCATTCAGATTTAAGAGTACGTTTTAATAGGAATACTATCCCTGGAGTAATACGCATAGGGCTTTAGTGTCCATTGTGTGTAATTTTAAAACATTTTCAAAATGGCTTGCAATTATTCTCAAACAATCAGAGCGAAACATTTCACTTCATCTACTACGTATAGTAAGTAGGGGAAGTATTGCATTCCACCCAAGAATTCGATACCGAGGTTTCATCGGAAATATATATTTTGAGGCCCCTGATTCCAAAAAGTGTATTTTTAGAAAAAGGCCCGTGTGTGTGTCTGTGAACAGCGTAACTCAAAAACAAGTCGAATAAATACCAAACTTGGTATTTAGGTTCAGTATCTTTCAAAGATGCGACACGAACATTTTCAAGAAAATTCCCCCACCCCAGACTACCCTTTACATGGAACGTTTATCGAAAAGTTTGATTTTCTCAAAAATGGCTCTAACGATTTTGATTAAAATACATGTTTAGGATACTTTCATGTCAAATGAAATTTATATATTGAATTTTCTGGATATGTCCCCAGAAGTCGTCTTCATTCTGAACGAATTTTGCATAACTGGTAAACCGTAAGAGATAGATAAAATGTTACTACACAAAAAATGTGCATCTCGTTAAAACACGCAATTCATGTCATATACATTTGGGGGGGTAGGAGGTCGAGCAAACCATTTCCGAGATATTCCTTGTTATTTGTTTGAATTGTCCAATACTTATACTCAAATAGAAATTCGTGTTTTCTCTCCCCCCCCCCTTGGACACGCAAAGAGAACGGAATGCTCCACATAGCAACCAAAATATTTGACTTGCTTAAAGCCTACCAGATTCCTCTTGCACCTGCAAGAAAATTAGATAAGATAGTTTCTGGAAATTTTATATCGATTAACACGAAGTAGATGGAGAATAAGCATTTGTAAAAATTGTTCGTATAAGAGTAGAGAAAGTGTTGTGAGTGTAATACATCAGAAATTATTTTTCATTAATATCGGATTGTGAAAGTATCTGTATCGTTTCTCAATCAGATTAGCACATAAATCTGTAATTTGTTTGCGCTATGTATTTTTTTAAATAAAGATATGAAAAAATGTGTTCATATTTTAAGATTATCTCCCTGTTGCAGAGTTGTATGCAGTTGTGATCTAATAGTTATTTGAGGTTATGCTAGGTTATATCGCGTTTATCAGTTCGCAGCTATTTGATTTCAGGCTAAAATGAATGAATTCTTTAATTGCGGTGCTCGGTCTTAAATTTGGGTAAGAAATATTTTGGATTGATTTGGGGAATGTAAAGCATAGCGAGCATGGAATCTATTCTGAGCTTCATGTGCTTCTCGATTTTATACCCACAACAGTTTTTGTGGCTGTTAACTAGCTAGGGAACAAAGCAGCAACTTTGCAACAACTTTAACCTCTGCTAGGCAAAAACGAGGTTTCATTAAGGTTTGGATTCAAAGTTTTGGTTTTGATTTACAAGTGTCACACCAAAGTATGTCACCTCCCACCAACACGTTGCTTGTCCTGGACTGAGTAATATTTACTTTTAATTTATGCTAAACTACTATTAATGCGCATTTTTACAGCAAATTGTATGTCCTGTACCAACTACATATTTATATTTCTTGCTTAGTAGCATCTTTTGGTGTATTGTAACTACCAAAACTGTTGCAGCGTGAAAATACAGTAGGTACTAATATATTCTCTGGAACGGGGTTGGCATATCTGCATTGGTTCATCGATTTAAGCGACTCAAAAAATCGGCTAACAAGCAACCAATAAAATAGTAACATTAGATAAGCTAGGCAGTACCAAGAGAGCTTTTTAAAACCGAATACTGTGCAACAATAGAATAAGATAGTTCTTTTGATAGTTTTCATTCCATACTGCCCATCACTACTTTGTACTATTACTTGGTTCAAAGACGAGGGGGTTGTTTAACCTCGTTAACTGTTAGATTTAAATTGTCCCTATTGACCTCACACGCAAACATCGCCAACGAAAACTTCAGGCCAGTGTCGCTTTACGACGCTCCAGGCTGAGAAGACGCAGAAGTGATACTTTGTGCATTGCGTATGATGACATTCATAGATATTCTGTAGGCTATTGTTTCCTATTTCAAAAATGACCGACTTGGAACGATCTACTGCCAGTAAAATCCGTGCGGTGTTATTTATTTGCACTGAGGTATTACATTCAGTGACTTTCTCTACCCATTATCGTTGACTTCATGTAACATCTACAGAAAGCTTTTTCTGTCTACTTCATGCTAATCGAGATAAACATTTGCAGAAATAGTTTCATCACACATTTAGTTTAGGTACAACGTAAATAAATAACAACCAAACAAAAAAAAAAAAACGAATCGATAGTCAGATGTTGAAAAGTGACTCGCCATACGATTTCGGAAATGGCTGATGCACAAAAAGTTATGTGAAATATATTGTGTGTTTTAAAGAAATCTACATCCTTTTTTGTGTAGTAAGTTTTTATGTAGCTGCCACGGTTTACTCGTTATGCAAAATTATACAAAATTCCTTCCGAATGAAATTACTTTATAGGCTATGTTAGAGATTAGAGATACTCATTTTATTTGTCATGTAAATATATTAAATATATGGCATTTTAATAAAAATCGCTAGAACTATTTTTGAGAAAATAAAGTTATCGAAAAAACTTCCAGGTAAAGAGTACTTTGGGGTGGGTGTATTTTCTTGAAAATCTTCGTGTAACATCTTTGTAGGATACCGAACTTAAATATTAGGTTGATATTTAATTTCGTTTTCGAGTTATGCTGTTCACAGGCATGGTCGGACGAGAAGTTCTCGTACCCCGTACCCCTGTGATTATCAAATGTTATTATGCAGGTTGGTAGTATCATATGTTATTATGCTACTTATCAATTGTCGGAATAATTGTTGGAATTCATGGTTACATGTGTTCGCAGTCGAGTTTTAATTTGTAGCCATGGCAGATGTGAGCGGTCATAGAGTTACTATTGAAGAGCGCTTAGTGACAAGTATGTCGCTGGACGAACGACAATACACAGGTCAGACAATGAAACATTATGGGTGCATTCCAGGAAAGATTTGATAAGGCTCCAGCGCGAAAAGCAACACTTCTGGATTGGGAAAGACGTGCTTTTGCTTTTGGCAGTGTTAAAGACAGGACGCGGAGTGGAACTAAGAAGAAACATTGAACAATCTCCTATGAAGTCGACACGTAAACGTGCTGCGGAACTCGGTATACCCAGAACAACAATTCGAAATCACACGAAAAAAGACCTTAAGCTCAGACCGTTTCGACCGACATTCGTAAACGAGTTATCGGATAGAGACCGGAATTAGCGCGTTTTAGGATGCCGTGCTGTGTTAACTCAGTTTCCAAATGCAGTGAACCGTGCCAAGGTTATATTTTCAGATGAATGTGCGACTTATCGCAGCTCACGTGCTAGAAATATTGTCTTTTGGACCAAAGAGAATCCCCACTACACAGTCGAGTTAGAAAGGAACCCGCCTCACGTAAGGATGTGGGCAGCGATGACATCGCATCTGCTTGAACCGTACTTTTTTGAAGGGACTGTGAATGGCGCAAATTATTTACACATGTTACAAATATGATTAATACCTCAGCTTGAGGAAGGAGCCTCGTAGAGCGCATAGAGATGCAACAAGATGGAGCAGCTCTTCACTACGGTCTTGCAGTGCACGAGTTCCTAAATGGACACTTTCTAGCACGGTGGATAGGTCGTGGTTCATCGGCAACATCAGCTCCCTTGAAATGGCCACCAAGAAGTCCTGGCCTCACCACACCTGACAAATCGTTATGGAGAGCCATTAAGGCGCATGTACCTGCACGCCGTTATGCTACAAACGAAGAACTGCGCAATGCTGTTGAGGATGCATTTCGTACTATAACACCGGACATGCTCAAGAATATGTCAAGAACATGGGGACATATGGAACTCTGTTTACAGCATGATGGGGAACATACAGATATATTGTACACTTAATACGTAGAGGAAAGTGGGGGAATACCACGCATTAGAATACTATGATGGTAAATGAAGAAATCCAGAGGTAAAATTCTGAGAAAAAAAATCCTGGTTAGATATCACACAAG
The DNA here is from genome assembly GCA_030765065.1 of Deroplatys truncata. Classification (NCBI taxonomy): domain Eukaryota; kingdom Metazoa; phylum Arthropoda; class Insecta; order Mantodea; family Mantidae; genus Deroplatys; species Deroplatys truncata. The sequence continues at coordinate 243,711,814 of CM060975.1, read as the reverse complement.
TACCTGTATTAATTATCTGAAGGCTTCATTTCAGCAACTCCAACGTTCTATTATGAAAAAATAAAATTACACCACTATGCTAACGCGCGGTATACCCCACCCCGTGGGGTAATTCCGCGCATGTTGTTAGCATCTCAGGAAGCGAAATAGATTATGAACAATTTGTTAAAAGACAACATAAGACATTTTAATGGCCATAACCATAATGTGTGCAGTTATACAGGGTGTTCAAATTCAACTGTCATAGTCCTTAAAGTTTTTGTACTGTGACATCTAAATTTATTTTCAACACTGAAATATAGTTACTGTCTTAACATTAATTTCTGACACGTGTCGCACTTATATCCACCTGGATAATCCCATCCACTACAATCTGCATGGGACTAGTTTCCACTCGACGTACATCGGTACCATAGTTGTCCTGCTTGTCCAAATTCATCACACACAAAGCTTGTTTCACCGCTGCCCCTATCAATAAAAGAATGTCAGCAATGTCTTCTGTAGTAAATTATCCCCTTTTCTTTCAGGTCCCACATCCAACTGAAGCTTCCTTTTGGAAACCACTTTATTTTTGGTCAATACAGCCCTTGTTTTCCTTTTTTTCCCCTCCAAATTCTTCATGGGGTTGCTGGTTAAAATTTCTGTGTGCTGTTTGCTGCTCTGGGCTTTCTTCATAATTTGTTACGTTTTGCTTTAGAACAGGAGCTATATCGGCCACAATGACTATGGATGTGTTTGGTCACACAGCTTTCCCAAATCAAATAGGGCTGTAACACAAGAAGTTGAAGGAATGGGGTCCAGTGAGCCGGACTTCAATGGCATGGTTTCTAATGAAATGGAAGCGGATGGTTGGGGTCCCACTATTCCATAAGTAGAAGGCACAGGTTCTGTCTCAGGCTCTGCTTCAACTATAGTAACACAAGAAGTTGAAGGAATGGGGTCCAGTGAGCCGGACATCAATGGCATGGCTTCTAATGAAATGGAAGCGGATGGCTGGGGTCCCACTATTCCAGAAGTAGAAGGCACAGGTTCTGTCTCAGGCTCTGCTTCAACTATAGTAACACAAGAAGTTGAAGGAATGGGGTCCAGTGAGCCGGACATCAATGGCATGGTTTCTAATGAAATGGAAGCGGATGGCTGGGTCCCACTATTCCAGAAGTAGAAGGCACAGGTTCTGTCTCAGGCTCTGCTTCAACTATAGTAACACAAGAAGTTGAAGGAATGGGGTCCAGTGAGCCGGACATCAATGTCATGGTTTCTAATGAAATGGAAGCGGATGGCTGGGGTCCCACTATTCCAGAAGTAGAAGGCACAGGTTCTGTCTCACGCCCTGCTTCAACTATAAAGTTAAGTATATCATGGGCAAGTGCAAAATCGTCCACAGTAAACTTGTCTGGATTAAATGGGACAATTCCTGCAGATCTGAAACCAGACACAGCCTTCTTCATAGTTGCCACTTTCATGTATGCTTTGTTAAAGAGTCCCGCAATGTCACTTGTTATGATGCGCTGGTGGGCATGGTTTGTCATGAATACATGATATTCTCGGGTAAGAGCGTTCTTTAGGGGCTCGAAGAATGTTAGGTCAAGAGGCTGTAGACGTTGGGAAGTATGGGGAGGGAGGGCTTCATGTAACATCTACAGAAAGCTTTTTCTGTCTACTTCACGCTAATCGAGATAAACATTTGCAGAAATACTTTCATCACACATTTCCAAGGTAATGTGAGTTGAATGGCTGTCACAAATCAGCAGCACAGGGCTATCCTGAGTGGGCTTGACGTGGCTGAAAGTGACTTAGCCAGACAAGAAACAAGCCCTCATTCATCCAGCCATTGTCAGAACAATGGTACACTGCGCTTATTGGGCCACTGACCTCGAGAGTAGGAGACATCCTCTTTCGAGGAAAAATGAACATTTGAGATATGCAACTACCTGCAGCACTCATTGAACACACCACTGTTATGTTCTTCTCTCGCTCTGCCGATGTTAGAATTCCCACTTTCTTTTGTTGACTTGTTTTGGACAATGGGTATGCCAGTTTCGTCTTAATTGCATACTCTGTGGAAGGAGTCCATGTTTGGAAAAAACAGTCTCCAAATTCGTAAAAATCTGCCAAACTTTTCTTCATTAAAGGAAGTTATCCTGCTGATGCTTCTTCCTCCAGGTTGGCGTAAACTAACCTCGGAATTACGTTTTAGAAGCAAATACAGCCAGTCTTTTCCAGCGAGTTTAGTTTCAAAGTTATGCTTCACGTTATTCATAGAAGCATAGCTGTAAGTTATTTTCCGCAAGTGAATTGGTATTAGATTGTAAAACAAGTTCGCCAATTTTAATAAGTGGGCTGCAAGCTATTTTTATTGCTCTTTGTTGAAAACAGGAGTCCGCCCCAGCGATGAATTTGCTCGTTCTTGAGATCCCATCTTCATTTGGTCCCTCAACGTTGACTCTGGAATGCCGAATTGTCGACCTGCCTGTCGAATTTTGCACCCCTGCTGAATGGCTTTCAAAGCCCTTTCTAATTGCTCAGGGGTCCAATTCTTGCGTTGAGTTTTCCTTTCGTAACGCCTTGGCATCTACAAAACAAACGAGAATTATTGTTGTCATTGCCGGCTATGTGGGGGAAAGCCGCGCGGTAGGCAGGTTGCCGCGCGCCTTTACCCCGCTGCGTCATTGTTACGCACTTATGCTTATTAACCATTCACACTGTAACTTCTTCAGCTAAATATTAGTTTATACTAATCTACTACCTTTATGAACTTACCTGATACGGTATTCGTTTGCTCACTAGTAGAACACTAGCAGAAAAAACTTAATCAGTCAGTACGGAAAGCCACAAGCGACTGACATGAAAACAAATGTCCCTCTCTGTGTCTATCGCAAGAGTGGAGGGGGACTTTTCGACAGGTTCACGAGCTTTATTAGTGTGTCAGAGGATGGCAGCACTTTGCAGAGCATCTTTCAATTCTCTGTTTTCAAGAAATACCATTGCGCGGTTTTCTCCCGCGCGCGGTATTCCCCCAGCTTCCTAAGTACTTGTGCTAAAATAAATGAATTAGCATTTGACACTAGGGAGTACGGGGACTTCTCGCCCACCCTTAAAAAATTTGAGTTTTATTTATGGATGCACTTTAACTGTTTTGGTCCTTAGCGTCCCATTGTATATTGGGCGTGAAAGACTGGTAATTTTGCTCAGAGGTCTCTTTATCACGCTTGAGGTTCTTTTACGTGCCATAAATCTACGACACGGGACCACCGGCTTCACTTCCCTTCTATCGCCCTCCGCCGGGTTTGAAACCGCGACCTCGGGACCATGGTTAGCATGGTAACCACTACACCACGGAGGACGACTCGCCCACCTGTACACATACACGGACCTTTTTCTAAAAATGTCTATTTTGGATTCATAGAACCTCAAAAACGTGTATTTCCAGTGAAATATGGGTATGGAATTTTTTAATTGAATACAATACTTCCTCTATCTACTAGATAAGTGGTAAGGAAAGTAAAAATCCCTGTATCTACTAGGTAAGTGGTAGAAAAAGTAAAAACCTGGTGTTGATTATTATTATTTTCTTTAATTGAAACTTATATAGTAAAACTGCGAATTGTAAAATTATGAATTTCGGTAATACATTTATTGCATTTATTTTGGTGCCAGGATTAGGTGTTTTTCTTTTCGAGGAAACTGATGTTTCATTGTCAAGTGGTCATTGCTCCAAGTTGCCGAAGTGTTCTTGCTTGAGGAGAGCAAGTTGTTATTTTGAAGAGTTCAAAAAGAAACTTGAGGCACGGAATCAAGCTTCTGTCATGCACAAAATTGTTCCGTTGTAACATGCGCGAACCAGAATTGGACTTGCTATAAACCCGGTTTCCTAATCCCTGTCCATAGTTATGCGCCGTTATTGCTGGTTATATGTAGTAGGAGTTTTAGAAGTGGCACAAATGTTAATCAGGTACGAGTGTTGATTCTTTACATGTACGCAAGTGCAGAATGGGGGGGGGGATTAAATTGAGGTTTATTTATGGACGCTCTCTAACTGCTGTGGTCCTTAGCAAGTACAGAATGCATTGCGGACTGGAGCATTACAGACGGAAGCGGGATTCGAGCTCGGAACCTTTTCACTAGAAACCGGCCGCCCTAACCATTTGTATACAAAGCACAGCTGCAGATATGTAGGTCAAAGCAACTATCTAAGGCGGCTTTCAGACGAGGCGACTTAACGTCTTGCTCTGTGTCCGACACGGCATATTTTTATTGAATACCATATGAGTCGACTACGGCTACAAGCCGGTTACGCTGCGGTCAGTTGCACGGCATGTATCAAGCTCGGACACGACGTCGTACCTTAATCCCGCCGCGGCCGGCGCACGGCCGCAGCTAGTGTTTTCTTTTGAGTGTTGAGCAAGAAGTTGCAGTAAGCTTCTGTGTTTTCATTGCGAAAATTACAATGGAATAAGCGATTGGTGACACTAGAATGGTTCGATGTGGAACTGTTTATTGATTTGGTGGGAAAAAGTCCCGTTCTTTGGGACAAAAGTTGATATTATGCTTTTATATCCAGGGCTGAAACAACAGCTGCTTGGAGAGAAGTTTGCTGTGGACTAAATCCTGGTTTTGAGAACCTGTGCGACGAGATAAAAAGTACGTAAGTAGTTTTACAAATAAAGAAACATGGCCAGTTTCATCAAGCATCGTTTATGATTTTGACGATTGTTTATTCTTTAACAATCTTTTAATTCTCATTTTTGCATTTCTCCAATCCAGGTTTATTTTGACGATCGACATACTCATTGTGATAGTTGACGCACCATTTTTCAGTCTTCAATTCATTGACGATTCGTTATAAACAAGGTTCACTTCGGTTGGAATATTCGGGAGCTGCAAAGGTAATTTTGTTAGGTGTATTGCTGCTCACGCTGTTATCTATCTAGAAGATGGGAGGTGATTTTGACGCTAAATTATTGTACACTGTTTTGTCAGAAAATCTACCTGAACGTAATGATCATTTCTACACAATGAAGGATTTAAAATTACTTGCAAGATACAGGCTACCCAAGAATGTATTATTAGAAATCCTGGAACAAATTGAAAACAGACTAGAGTACCCACTAACAGAAACAGGTCATTAACCCCGATACAACAGTTGCTTTTAACTCTTTCTATGCTGCTGGATCTTTTCAAATGGCAATAGCAGACCTAACCGGGGTGTCCAAATCAACTGTCTGTCGATATATCAAGAGAATTTCAGAAGCAATTGCTTCTCTTGAGACCTTTATATAAATTTTCCATGAGGTTGAGTTTGAGGTTTTTTTGTTTATTTATGGACGCTCTTTAACTACTATGGTCCTTAGCGTCCCATTCTATATTGGGCGTGAAAGACCGGAAATTTTACTCAGAGGCCTCTTTATCAGGCTTGAAGTTCTTTTACGTGCCGTAAATCTACGACACGGGACCACCGGCTTTACTTCCCTTCCAAAGGAAGTAATGCTAAGGATTTTTACGCCCGAAAAAATCCATCGCCCTCCGCCGGGTTTGAACCCGCGACCTCAGGAACTAGAGGCTATAACTTGCTCGAGGTGATGAAGTTATTCAGGACTTATACATACTTCTTTGATGTAGGAGCCATGAACTGTACTCATACAGATTCTCTCTCCTGGTGGTCATAATGCGGTCTTTTGCAACAGAAAGTCATTCTTCACCATTAATGTGCACATAGTTTGGGATGCTAATCTGCTAATTAGGAATGTAGTAGCTCCCTTGCAAGGGCCAGTTCATGACAGTTTTATGTTTTAATAATTCGGAAATAGGAATGTTGTTTGAAGTAGGAGGGGTCCATGAAAGACATACACTACGTGATCAAAAGTATCCGGACACCTGGCTGAAAATCACGTACAAGTTCGTGGCGCTCTCCATCGGTAATGCTGGAAGTCAATATGGTGTTGGCCCACCCTTAGCCTTGATGACAGCGTTCACTCTCGCAGGCATAATTTTCAATCAGGTGCTGGAAGGTTTCTTGGGGAATTGCAGTCCATTCTTCACGGAGTGCGGAACTGAGGAGAGATATAGATGTAGTTCGGCGAGGCCTGGCACGAAGTCGGCGTTCCAAAACATCCCAAAGGTGTTCTATAGGATTCAAGTCAGGACTCTGTGCAGGCCAGTCCATTACAGGGATGTTATTGTCGTGTAACCACTCCGCCACAGCCCGTGCAGTATGAACAGGTGCTCGATGGTGTTGAAAGATGCAATCGCCATCCCCGAAATGCTCTTCAACAGTGGGAAGCAAGAAGGTGCTTAAAATATCAATGTAGGTCTGCGCTGTGATCGTGCCACGCAAAACAACAAGGGGTGCAAGCCTCCTCCAGGAAAAACACGACCACACCATAACACCACCACATCTGAATTTCACTGTTGGCACTATACACGCTAGCAGATGACGTTCACCGGGCATTCGCCATACCCACACGTATACCATCGGATCGCTACATTTTGTACCGTGATTCGTCACTTCACACAACGTTTTGCCACTGTTCAATCGTGTAATGTTAACGCTCCTTACACCAAGCGAGGCATCGTTTGGCATTTTCCTGCGTAATGTGTGGCTTATGAGCAGCCGCTCGACCATGGAATCCAAGGTTTCTCACCTCACGCCTGTCATAGTACTTGGAGTGGATGCTGATGCAGTTTGGAATTCCTGTGTGATGGTCTGGATAGATGTCTGCCTATTACTCTTTACGATCCTCTTCAAATGTCGACGGTCTCTGTCAGCCAACAGACGAGGTCGGCCTGCACGCTTTTGTGCTGTACATGTCCCTTCACGTTTCCTCTTCGCTATCACATCAGAAACAGTGAACCTAGGAATGTTTAGGAGTGTGAAAATCTCGCGTACAGACTTCTGACACAAGTGACACCATCACCTGACCACGTTCGAAGTCCGTGAGTTCCACGGAGCGTCCCATTCTGCTGTTTCACGATGTCTAATGACTACTGAAGTCAGGGATAATGAGTATTAGGCAGTAGGTGGCAGCACAATGCACCTAAGTTGAAAAACGTATGTTTGTGGGGATACTTTTGATCACATAGTGTATACTAGGTGATCATAGATATAGACTTACGCAATTCCTTCAACACTACTCTTAAATCCAAGAAATCAAGGAGAAGAAAATTACAACAGCGCATATTAATACGAGAAACACTAGTCGATTACATGCAACAATCACAGAAATGCTATCATCATTTAGACGTAAATGATAGGCGCTGGACTTCTAATCCAAACGGTCGCGGGTTCATATATATATATATATATATATATATATATATATATATACACCAGGTGAGTCAGCTGCCTCTATTTATTCGTATCTATGCAACCCACAGTTTATAGTCTAATGTGAAAACATCTACCTTTTAGCAAACAAACTATTGTTGTAGCTCTACTCTTCTATTCGGAACCGTACGTAACTACCATTAATAATTAAAGGCCTGAATGAGAACCAAAGAGCTGCAAAAGGCTTAAAAAAAAAGGCGGCTGTTCGTGGATATAATGCTTGTAAGGAGGTAGAGGAATGTTCTCGCAAAGAACGGCAGAGAGTAAGTTAGCCGAGTGGGTTAGCTGTCGAAATACGGTGAAGCAAAGGTTAGTTTCGGAGGTTCGAATCTGATGCAAGCATCAAATTGTTTTTGGTTCTTTTTTTTCTTTCTCCTTGTGTTTATTTTCTGTATTTTAGTATACTAATTTATTTATTTTTGTTATTTGCTCTCCTGTGAGCCAAAGACACAACAATTACAAGCAGATAATTGGGTATCATGTTTACCGTAGTAATATGTACCGTATCTGGTGTTTTAAGCGTGTTACGTAGTTAGCTTTCATTTCTTTGGGCGGATACCGACGATATTAAATCTAATGGTTTTTGTTTCATGTTTAAACCTTATGTTTCACTTGTTCTATTGACAAAGGAGTTGTAAATGTGCTAAGTTCACGGGTAAACAGAATAATAAATTGCTAAAGAGCGTGGATTTCATCAATGAAGTAAATGTTCAAAATGACGACCCCCTTTATCAATGCTCATTTATGTACGCTGCCGGAAAGACCTTCTTGCATGTTGTAACATGCCCGGTGTAATCTGCCTGCATTCTTCACGTATGAGTGCCCGTAAATGATTTGGGCTTTGCGGTTCTTCTTGTTTACGGTAGAAAAAAACATGGTGATTATTCTGTTTTGTACACACTTATAATGATATAAAAATGTGCTTTGTATCATAATATCAAATTATAGGCCAAAAGAGATAAAACAAAAGGTAATAAAATTTTTGGACTTAACACGACGGATTTGAACCCGCACTAAAGCGGCACAGTGGTAATGCAACTATTATAATGCTACGTTGCGAGTTGGGGTTCCTATACGAATTAATAATAGCAAAACTCAACCCCACCTCAAATCTTTACATGCTTTTTGCAACTTCACTCAGCGTTTGGAGGTCATTTTGGTAACTTTAACTCAAATAAACAAACAAACTGCATCAGCCATTTCAATTACTGTATGAACTGAAATATGCCATAGTTCATGACAGAAGAGAAATTATCTACCTAATGCTTAGCATTTTTTGACAAGGCTGAACAACGAACCTTTGTTGGTTGACGGCTTAAATCCAATTGGTCGCACTGCTAGACCTTCCATTTTGTTTTCAAATCGTTTTGTCAACCGATGCATGTGATAAGTTGTTCCTTCAGGGGCGTTTTCAAATGTGTGTATCAATGTATGCTAAAGAATGAAAGTTTGTAAAATCAGCTTAAAGTGCCACTAAAGCTCCCAGTGTCAGGGTGGGATGTTTTTGGCATGGACATACATGACGATAGCATTCCGTCCTGTAAAACACCAATGCATTGAGTTATCTAATCCCTCCTCAATAAAGTGTTATGCAAATCAGCCTTTAGAAGGAATTTAAGAAAGGCGTAAGTCACATGTTGCTTAGCACGTTGCATAAATTCAAAAATAAATAAGGGCAGCTGACTCACCTGGTATATATGTTTGCTGCCATTAGTATTATCAGATACTGAAACCACGCATAATATATTTTAAGCTGGCATAAATATAATGTATAAACGAATAAATAAATTAATATATTTCCTACTTGAGGACCAGAAAAATGTCATGTACCGATTAGTGAGAAAACCAATAACAGAAAAACGTATAATTGAGCTAAATATGAACGGCCAAAGTTCGGTGCCTAAAAATAAATGGCGTATATCTGCAAAAAAACGTAGAAGTGAATAACATGTCATTGAGGTGCAACATTATTATTATTATTATTATTATTATTATTATTATTATTATTATTATTATTATTATTATTATTATACCTTAATGCGTTACGAATATCACATGTATTAGTATTGGTATTATAAACATAATACTATAGGAAGTACACAATAAAATATACAAGCAATATGTTGGTTAGATCAATGTAAGAATCAAAGCTATACTGCATTCACTCTTAGGTTGATCAGCGCCAAAACAAACGCACGTGACCAGTGTACCGTGGTACAACACTAGCAATGCGTGCAGGAAAATAGTCCATGCTAATAATCTAAATTTTAGAATAAATTTATCCTTAAATGGTATAATATTCTATACAAATTCCTAAAAATCTAATTAACGTTACTTTGTACCTTTAAACGGAGCTACAAGTCCCAACATGCAATTCATATAAGTACCTGACGTCCGGGTATGCTCAGAATATTACTTGTAGCCAGAAACCAGCAGTTTCTGTTTAGTATCATAGTGAATGGTGATTTGCTCATGCGTTTTCGCCGACTTACGTAAAGCATAAGGGGCAAACCATTGACTAGTGGTGAAAAAGCAATAGGGTTGGAAGTTTATTGTAAGTTATGTGAGAAATATCTAACACTTCCCGTGAGTTCACCGGTGTTTCGAGTACAAATATAAACAGTGCTCCTTAAGAAAAATTTGAAACGGGAAAGTGGTTACATGTGGGAAAAACAGAAAGCGTTTGAAATGCGCGATGCAAGAATGGGACAAAAATGCAATTCACGCAACAGTATACAATTTTTTTTTAAAAATGAACCGCTTACAGTCGATAAAAATGCCGCTTCCAGAGAGCGAATAAATGTAAGATATCGCATACCTGTTACTTTCATTTTCGCTCGTTTCTTTTAGAATTAACTATTATATGTGCAAACATTTATTTTGTTGCAACTATCAGTCTTATCACCTTCAACCCTAACAGAATAAGTTAGTCATCGTTTAAGTTGTCGGACCATGTTCTCTTTGCCTGTACTCTGTCACATGGTCCTGAAAATATGACAGTATTTCTGCCGCGAATGGCGGAAGGATGCATTACAACAGTGCACTGGTCACCTGGGTTTTGTTTTGGTGCGGGTCAACCTAAGAGTGAATACAGTTTAAATGTCAGTGCACCAAATACACTCTGTGTGTCACACTTGTGACAGTGTTAGCAATACTAGAACGCTTTTAAATAAAATAAGTGAAAGAGAAGCAAGTAGTAGCCCCACATAATCTAATGATGAAACAGTAGAGATTTTCACCATTCCTGATGTCATATGGGTCGCCTATTCAAACAAAGAGAACTGCGATTCAAGAACTTCGTCTATAGGTATGTCGTACGCTTTTGTTGAAACCCGCCATTTCGCGAAGTTCCCAGACAGATAATGAAAAACCGGGGTACGCTGACATGTGAAATACACGATCTGCTGCGGTTCCTCATGAAGTGACAAGAGCTTGTTAGTCATATAGTGTAACTCTAACGTAACCTTTCGCTATCTACCGGAATTTAGAGGCCCCGTCTGGTGGTGTATGGAATGAAGTTAAATTACACGCCGGCTTTTGATCTGCCTAGGGTCTTCGCGAAATGACGGGTTTCAGCAAAAGCCTACGGCATGTACAAACCGCTACAGGATTCAACTCACAAACATCCATGGACTGTAGAGGGGTGCGAGACAAACTCTTTGGCACTGAGCTCTTACGGCCTGAGAATGGATAATTTCAAGTAGTGGATCAAGATCAAGGAAAGCCAGTGCGCCACTGATAAATATGGTGTGCTCAGAAGTAGGGGTTTCTCCTGCTTCACGCCCGTGCCGTTCATCACCTCCCCTCTGCGAGTGTCAAGTGGATGCTGATGGTTGTATTTGACAGCGTTCTCTTTTGCTTTTGGTAACACCGCTCCGAGGCATATACGAGCTACGATTATGTTACTATGACAGCAGCGAAATTTTCTCCTTAACATAGTTATTTCCAGAAATGAGGTAGAGAGGTTTCCTGACTTATATAACTATGGCCGTTAATGCCCACAAGAGTACAACACAATTTTCTGCAAAGGACAGCTGCTTCACTCAAACCCAGTCTCCATGTTTCCTTACTTTCTGTCCTCTTTTTCCTCCGTAGGCGGGGGGGATTTCCGACTCCTTCAGCTGCAATGGTGCGAGCGCTGCGGACCCCTAGCACTCGTGGTACTTCTGATGTTACTAGAAGTACGAAGGGCCGAACATTCGAACACCTCCCGAAAGGGAGCTGTTCGGATTGGGTTGGACTCGGCGGGGCAGTGGTTCCTGATACCGATGAGAGATTGGGTGCGCCTGGCTGTTTTTCTGGCCAGGCGGGGTTGTGAGACGCCCAGATGATCTCCGACACCAACTATGAATGAGAGCTGTTAGACGGTAACTAGGTATACTGTCGGCCCCACCGATGTTCTTCAGTAGTCTTCCCTGATACGGCTTTCTCTATTGAGCTGACGCGCGTAAGTGGCGTATCCACTTCCGTCCCTGTGTCTCAGGAGACGAGGGAAGGATGGTGTCCTGACTCAATCTCGGCCACGCAGGGGGGGCAGAATATAAAATAGGTGCTGCTCTAATGGAAAAGCCGACGCGAGCATGAGTCGTGGGGTCTGAGGGTGCGGACTGAGTAGTCAGTCCAAATCCCGTGGTCTTAATGTCCCTTTTATGTTAGCATTTGGACTGTTAATTTTAATAAACGGCCTGGTATCTTCTTCCATCCCGAACCTTTTACCCATTCCTTCTAGTGCATCACCTACCATTCGGTTTATTCTTGCTCAGTTTTCCAGAAATTTCCCCTATTTTTATACTTTCAGCGTTGTTCTTCCTTTCCCATTGTTTTAAAACAGCATCATTACTTGTTTAGTCTATTTCAAACACTCAATTTTTTCCTATATCCACATGTCAAATCCTTCCAGCCATTTTCAATTCCTAGCAGCGTCCAAGTTTCCGCTCTATGCAGTGCTGTACTTTATTCTTTTTCTGGATCATCTCTCTAGAGATTCCGAGAAGAAAATCTTCCTTTTCCATTCGAAGTAGAAACAGAGTGCCGTAACGTGGCACATTACCCTAGCTTCAGAAAATAATAGTAGATTATGACCGTGTGTTAAAAGTAGGGTTTTATTTTGCGAGTAGGAATGTTGGCGAAACGAAGGCCATGACTGAGTTTCGCAATCCTACGAGCAAAATAAACGACATACAGGCATAAGTCTGTAAAAAGACATGAAAAGTAAAACCTAATCAAACCAAGTCGAATTATTAAACATGTGCAAATACAAAGGATAATTGTCATGTGGTTGGACTTGAAACCATAGTTTGACACAGTGGAGTAGTATAAAAATGTTATCACACTAGTGCTATAATGTAAAGTTTTTAGTTCGTGTGCACTATGTTAAAAGTTCTACTTTTAGGCCATGCTGTCTAAAAATACTTTTTTACCATCGAGGTTGACAACATTAGATAACAAAATGAAACGTTTCACCGGGTACACGTTTCCATAACACAAAAATAAGCGGTGCATTAATCCAGCCTGCCACACTCGATAAACGCAGGCATGTCAAGGTTACCTACTGGTGTCGGTAGCACGGTCTAAGCTGCAGCAGCATGATTCGAAGTACTCAGTCCCTCTGTTGGAGGATCATGCTACTACTGTTGGGCTCAGAATTGACCGCATTTATTTTGTTCTCTTTAGATACCTCCTTTGCTTGCGTAAAGTGGACGCTCTCTCTCTCTCTCATAATGTGTTGAGCTTGAACAGAAACTTTACGTGACTAGCTAACTTATCGTTTCATAAAGTTTGATCATATTACATTAAAATGTTATATACTCAAGCCTTCTTCGAGAGTGCTGTATAGAAGGGCGAACCCCGCCCCCCAAAAGGTAATCCAGCGGTTCTCAATATTTGCGCCCCCACATAGACGGAAAAGTATACTAACAATTCCTTGTGTATTATAAAGATAAAACCACAGTAACGTGCATCTTATTGACAATACAAATCTGTTGGAATTGTGAAAAATAAACAAAACTTGATGAAGGCAATGGTAATCACCATTATATGAGTACTTGAAGACCTTTTTCTTGAGGCACAAATTAAGATGTAAGCGATTTCCTCTGCTTGACTTAATCTTTTGTTTTTCTGTTCGCCGCTGCTGTTGCTCTATTATGTTATTTACGGTTTCTTGACTCCCACCACCACCACTATTACTACTACCACTACTACTACTACCACCACCACCACCACAGAGCCGTGTTCCGCGTCATCTCCCTCCCTGTCTGGAATTTGCGACTCTCTGTGTTGCCAAATTTCTGTCTGGTCAATACTACTTCCCCTCGTCTGCCGTTCGCTCTGGTTGCACCAGCCACCTAAATAAACGCTGCCGGCGCGCTCTCTTAATAATGCAGGTTTCTGCAAGCAATGCATTCCGGTTACATCACAAGTGGCTTTGGGCGCGTTCAGAGCAACCATTACGTCCATTCTTACGTAATTCATTGTGAGCCGCGTAGTGATAGGTTGAGGCTGTTTTATAGTGCTCCATATTCTAGTACATTTCTGATACGGAGGAACGGAGAGTATGATGCCTTCGCTTCCGTCCAGTGGAGGCTACTATACTTCCCTGCTTAATCCCATCTACTTCTGTTTTACCAACTTTATTTGTGCTCGTAATAGTTCAATATTTGGTTTCCTTCTTTAATGTTTTAAGCCGATATGGCACACACCAATAGATTTATGATGGACTCATAGTGACAAGTCTTAAAACTTTGTTGTCAAGTTTACTACTTCCCCCCTTTTTTTCGCTTCCACCATAGCTTTGTGTGGAGAGCAAAAATAATCTGTATACTACTGTAGTATGCTCCTAAATCCAAAATGAGCACGTTTAGATTTGCAAAGGCAAGGCATTTCCTTTGCTACCGGCGTAAAATACCGATCAACTGTCACTGTAAAGCATGCCAGACAGCAGTCACTTTAGATTCCCGCATGTACGGTGTCCCTTTAAGATCCTGTGGTCGAACATCTGCAACGTAAACTTTGACTATGCAAAATATTTCCACCAAAAAAGTGTCGTCTCCTTGTTCGTATCTAAATTCCAATTTCGCCTACAGCTCGTTCGAAAACATCTTGCTTAAATAGCTATTTCAAGTTCGATATTAATATTCTCCGTCAAGAAAAGAGTTTGAACAGGGGCTGTCAACTCATGTTGAGACTCACAAACACTTATTTCCGGTAATTGTGATGATTGGGTCTAGAGAGTAGGGAAGAGTTAAAAACATTTTAAGGAAATTTCCGTGGTTCAGTCATGAGCTATCTGAATGTTGCAGAACAGGTCACCTTGCCGAGCAGGGCACGAGTGTCGCTTATAGCTTTACTTAGCGCTCTTTTGTGTGGGATCGGTAACAGCAGCTACTATGGTATCAATAAGTGAGAGTGGACTGTGTTAACATTGTAAATTTGCAGTGATTTTTGTAGTTTCATACAAAGACCATAGAGCACAGTTTCTATGTAAGCGGAACGCGAGGCGTGTTTCTCAAATTGTGTAATACAATGCCTTCGTTTTATGCCAAGGCCACAACTGCCTTATATGCATGTCGGCCGAGACGGCAGTGACCTCGGTATTATACCACTGCGCAGCAGCGGCGCAGGACGTGTTTAGAGTACGTCTATAAGCTGTGAGCTGTCTTCGTGTTGTGATGTGTGTGATTTCCTTAGGAATGTTATTTGTCCACGGAAAAGCCTGCCAACAAAATCACGCTTTAACAGCGTATTTTTATGTACGATGCATACGTGAAAACTGAATCATTTAGACAGGTGTGTAGACAGTTTCAGCAGCAATTTCCTGCTTATCCAG
This sequence comes from Deroplatys truncata, assembly GCA_030765065.1. Classification (NCBI taxonomy): domain Eukaryota; kingdom Metazoa; phylum Arthropoda; class Insecta; order Mantodea; family Mantidae; genus Deroplatys; species Deroplatys truncata. Next base: position 243,696,665 of record CM060975.1, on the reverse strand, counting down.
TCCCGGATAGAGACATTGAGATGTTTGGTCAATAAATTTAGAACGGGATCGCTAAGCGCTAAAGTTTATGGGAACAATCCCCACACCATAGACGAACTTAAGGGCAATATAAAAGCAGAAATTATGAGCATTACGCAAGAAGAACTTAATGCGTGTGAATGGTAATTTCATCCGACGATGTTAAAAATGTCTTAGCGTAGATGGACACCAATTATAAAAAGTTAATACTCATTACATATATGTTACTAACACTGGTGGGTAAGTAACGCGGGAATTACGGAACGGAAAACCCCGCAGTGTAGTAGAATGTGTACGGAGCACGCATTCGCGCGAACCGCGGCCTTGGCATAAAACTCAAGGCACTGGTATCAAGGCCACCTGACTGGCGGCTCTCGCACTACAGCAAACGCATTTAGGGCCTTTGGATTGTGTGAAGTCATATTTTACTTTGCAGTTAAAATCATAAACCGTACATAACAGCGTTGTGGTTTGTGCTTATTTTTTGGATTCATCACATTTTAGCCCATAAAAGATGGAGAAGAAGGTACATTGTAAAACAGTTGGCCAGCTGGTATACCACACTATAATTACGCTGATTACACCTGACGTAACTGAACTGTTATGGCATCCATAATTCATCGACTCATTATGATCTTACTCGGCGGCGCGCGCAGCTACCCTATCACACATACCTTTTAACACCTTCAAAGCAATAGTCGCAACTTCAAATATCCCACTGGGATCCATTCCCTAGATAAATAATGAAATATGTGTATTTAAAATAAAGTAACTTATGGTCATTGTAATTTTAGTATTTTAATAAATTGAGTTCATTAATATGTGTTGCTTTCACGTTACCTGCGAAAAATCAACAAATACGCGTGCTGCCACCTGTTGCACTACTCGCAAACACGCTCAAGGTGCTGCCATTCGACCAGCATTTAATTACACACAGTTAACAAACTGATAAGATCTTTTTGTAAAAACTCTTAAGTTTTGAAATTATAGTGTGGTCGACCAAAACAGTAGCATGCAACTTGACTAATGCTAATAAGACCTCGTGTGGAAATTACAAAACTCTCTACCCCTCGTTTCATAAACATACTCGCGCCTTCATTACTACCATTATAGTCTTGTTGCATGTCCATATTGTTTTGGTCTAGAAGGTGCAGCAAAAGAAGATCGTGTAGAAATGACACCTAGCTATAGTAAGAGGAAGTACTGTATTCTTTCCAAAACTTTTATGGCTAGATTTCACCAGAAATACATTTTTAAAGGCGTCTAAATAAAAAACTATTTTTTAGAAGAAGTTGTGTGCACGTGTCTGAACAGCGTATCTAAAAAACGAAATGCCAGTTGAATATCAAACTTGCTATTTAACACTAAACCCTGTTTCTTATAATCTTGCCCGCAGACATGTGTTCTTTTGCTCTGTGTTTCCTTCTGGTTGGCTATGTACCTACACTTTCGAAGCCGTGTGCAGTGCAAGGATAGGCGTTAAAAGCGATATAAACGCATTGTCATGATATGATAGATGCACGTGCATTCGTCATCCTGAGAGCAGGTTTAAACCGAAGGATACTCCCATCTATTACTTGGTATTTACATGCATTCCAGTTGCATGACTGTGTTAAGTAATATATTTAATTCATACGGTTATAAAAATGTAATGTTGACACATCTTGTAAGTATATTAAGGTAAATTATTATTAAGGAACTATTTTGTATCGCATAGCAACTAATTCCACGATAGCAGCCAATGAGAGGTGACAAGTGCACGTGACCGTTACAAGATACGGGTTAAAGTTACATGGAACGGACCTTAGGTAGAAATGCAACAATGGGAGGAACGTTGTATTATCGTCACCGTCAGATGGAATTTTCAAGAACAATGCTATACAACCGTTAATTTGTATACCTGTTAACTGTTCCTCTTTCTATCTGCTTATTTGTATTGAGAAATTTTAATCCATGAAAAACTTCCCTTTGAAATATTCTTACATATATTAATTTATTTTATGTATTTTTTGTGTCTGGTTGAAAATAATAAATAGACATTTGAAAAAAAACCAGTAAGATAAGGGAACTTTACATTGATTGAGGTATTTTAATGCGAATATGAACAAATTAGGATCTAAACAGCCGTTTTAAGGCACTATAAAACCCTACGAATTGCTTTCAATCTCCATGTGACGTAAGTATTAATGATTGTTTTTTGTTTTCTTTTAAAGGAAGAAAATAGGCATTTGCCCGAAAATCGATTTCTGGGCTATAACATATTCAGTACCTCTTCTGGGTGGTCGTACTGTTTTCTTCCAAAGCGAGCCACTTTATTTGTGGCATTGACCTCCATCTCTTGGCCTAGACCAGCGGTACTCACTATAAATTACAAGAGAGCCAAACATAAGGAACAGTATCTGTCTGAGAGTAGCACCAAATTCCCCAGTACTCGAACTTGTTGATAAACACATTCATTGATTGTTATATTAATAGTCAATTATTATTATCATCATCATTATTACACAATTTTAATATAACTTACAAAGTTTGAATACGAGTTAGTTGATTTGTAACATGTCACTAGCAGGTTTTCCAAGTTCACATTGTTAAGACGAGTTTGAGTTTTTTATTTATGGACGATCTTTAATATTATGGTTCTTAGCGTCCCATTCTATATTGGGCGTGAAACACCGGTAACTTTACTCAGAGGCCTGAGTAAATTTACTTCCCGAAAAAATCCATCGCCCTCCGCCGGGTTTGAATCCGCGACCTTGGGAACTAGAGGCTAGCACGGTACCACTAGTCCACGGAGAACGACTATTGTTAAGACGAGATCTGTGTTTACACTTGATGGACTTTATCTTGCTGAAAGTCGTTTCACAAATATATTTTGATCCAAAGAGAGACACGACACCAAGTTTTCTAACTGTTTTTCTGGAACTGTATTCCAAAATTCTAAAACTGAGTTTGGTTTTCGTTTCTCATGAAAAATACTTTATAGTTCTGAATCCTGTTGGTGACCAGTAAGTTCAATTTTGAGATTTCTAAATCTGTTGTTACTGACCAGGAATTTTCGACTAATAGAAATGGGTTTCGAAACTTTCAGAATCTTTATATCTCTTGCAGAAATCATGGCGTAGTACAATGTGCAAGGATATTTCTTCCTTTCGGTTTTCTGGAATAAGATGTTGGAAGCACGGGAATATAGTGAAATCATTATTACTCAGTTTTTCGGTATACATTTTCGTACAGTTGTACCTAGTGTTGTATACGATTTTTTTTAAGTAATGCATATACTTCTTTTTAATGTATTACTCAACATTTAAGAAACTGACAATCCTTGTAAAATTATTTATAATTGGAGCTAATAAATGAATGAACTGATAGAATTTTGTGCAAATCAATTTTGCATTTGTCGAAAAATGAGTTAACTGCTTCAAAATATCTATTCCCCCTGTCTGACCTACCATAGGTATTACAGTTAAAAATTCTTCCTTTATAATGCCTATCTTATTACATATTTGACAAACGAAAGCAACTATCTGTGGACGAAACCAGAGCAAGGCTGAAATCACATTCACGAATTTCGTCGAGAGTACAAAGCCGCATGTCTCCCGACATTTCGTTAACTCTCGCAATACGAGTAGTAAGAAAGTTGTAACTTTTGATCTGTTTTGCATTTGAAATTAGAAAATAATGTATCACATACGACTAAAATACACCCACTAAAAATTCTGTGCATCCGTAAACGGTTTCATTTTGGATGCTAAAATTTTGACAGTTTTAATGCTTTTAGTTTTTCTGCTCTCAATTTAGAATCTTTAGGATATATGCTGTCAGAATTTGAGTACACGGTATCATAATGCCTATTACGATTAAATCGTTTATAATCTTGAACTATGTCACGAAATAATAAACCCATAACACAGCCTTCCTTTTTAGCAATTATGACGAAAACAATCATGCTCCCAACTACCTTGAAAAACCCATCCTTCCTCTTCCAGTTTTCTCCTACCCCTCCACCCCCCCCGAAAAAACACCAATCAAGATTAAACACTGCACTGCGATAATCTTATCACTAACATCTACTGTTTAAACTTAAGTTGAGTAGAAGTACAGCAGTAGCCGAGTATTCAGAGAGACAAAGACAAATGTATGAGAGCTTTCGGCGACAATAAACAACATTGCTCTTCATCCTAAGAAGTGTTTTATTCAATGAAGAAAAGAAGCTAAGTTGGCTAAAATGTGAAAATGGTTTCTTTTTTACATAATATTATAACTTCTGTTGCCATTTCATTTAAAATTTTCAATTGTAAAATAGTACTTTACAAATTAGGACAGCAAATAATAATTACCAGTATCACATTCCATACTTTTTCCTTGTTACTGCCTAGTATATGAAATATTATAGGTACATTAAAATTTTGGCATTTAAAATTGGTGAAATTCTAAAATTTGTCCTTGTTTTTATAATCGCTTATTGACAATAAAACCTCAAAATTATGAAAAAAAAGTTTTAAGAAATTATTCTGCGCATTAATGGGTTAACCGTAACTTCCGTACATTCCATCACTGGGACCAACATGGGGAACTGGGAGTTATTTTGTAGATTTTCTCGTCCTGCTGGCCGCAGATGCTCGATAATTTGCTGAAGATGACCCTCTTCCTCGTTAATTTCGTGCTTCCGTTTCTTTCCCCCTATCTTAGGATGAGCTGGCCACTCGTCCAGGAATTTTTATGACTCACGAAGCTGTACTGTACACGCCTGTTAGTATCAATATTCGTAAAAAATGTAAGTAGTTGGACACATTTTATAATTAATAACATGCTCTCAAGACGAACTTCAACTCTTATGCTAGCGGATTCTTGCGCTACAGCGGGGTAATACTACATGACATTTCCTCTCCTGTCCAGAACTCTGCAAGGCGAAATGCATATTCACGTGAAATTTGTAAAATAATTAGCAAACATCAAGAAAATTAAGTATCTACAAATTGTGTCTTTGCGAATTTCAGCAAATTTCTTACAAAACAGAATATATTCAGTTCTGAGCAACGAGATAAGTTTTTTATTTAAAATAACTTAGTATATCATTTCGGAGACAGCCCAGCAAATTTCTTACAAAACTGGGCAAATGTATGAATATATTCAGTTCTGAGCAAACGAGATAAGTTTTTTATTTAAAGTAACGTAGCATATCATCTCGGAGACAGTCCGCACCATAGTTGCATTCATATCTGAGACAAAGCTGCGTTTTGCTTTTCTTCCTTGCATTCTAAACATTACTCTGCCTTGGTGATTCCTATGCAAAAGGTGTACTGTCCTTGTCTCTATTTTCACAATAAATTCTCTTCAGAAAATACCACTATGCTAAAGTGCTGATTTGTTTTGCATCTGCGTTTATTTGAAGTTTGTAGAAACAACTATAGAGCAATAAGCAATAGAGAATAGAGTCTACCGAAACTTCGGTTTCTCACATCATTACATGTACTATGAACTTTTGTTTAGAACACGGGACCAACATATAGTAGTTATTGGGACATTTTCCTGACATATGCAGTGGAAATTCTGCCACGGCACATGCTAAAAAATGGAGAGAAAAAAGTTATGAAGTGTTGCATTCACATGACTTTTTCTGCTAACTCTTCTACAAACTATTCATACTAAAACTTATTCTTGTATGTACTTCTTGTTAATCGAGATAACTTTCATTGCACATTTACACATTGCGTTGTAGGATGAGAAGGGTACGGTATGTTAAACCGATGGTCGGATTGTTTAAAGCCTCTGTGTTGGGCTTTTTTACTTTCTCTACTACGTACAGTAAGTAGGGGAAGTATTGCATTCCACCCAAAAATTCGATACCGAGATTTCACCGGAAATACATGTTTTGAGACCTCCTGAATCCAAAAAAAGCATTTTTGGAAACATGTCCGTGTGTGTGTCTGTGTGTGTGTGTGTCTGTGTGTGTGTGTGTCTGTGTGTCTGTGTGTGAACAGCATAACTCAAAAACGAACAGTCGGATAAACACCAAACTTGGTATTTAGGTTCAGTATCTTCCAGAGATGCGACACGAAGGTTTTCAAGAAAATCCCCCCACCCCAGACTACCCTTTACATGGAACATTTTTCGAAAATTTTAATTTTCTCAAAAATGGCTCTAACGATTTTGATGAAAATATCATATGTTTAAGATAATATCATGAGAAATGAAATGTATATCTCGAATTTTCTGGGAATGTCTCCAAAAGTATTCTTCATTCTGAACGACTTTTGCATAACTGGTAAACTATAAGAGATAGACAAAATTTTACTACACAAAAAATATAGATCGCGTTAAAATACACAACTTATGTCATATACATTTCTTTTGTTGAGTGAACCGTTTTCGAGATATTGCTTGTTATTTCCTTAAATTTTGCAATACTTATACTTTTTCTCAAATTCGTTATTCATTTTTTTATGTCCTGGACATGCAAAGAGAATGGAATGCGCCACATAGCAACCAGCGTTAAAATATTTGACTATCGCTTAAAAGCTACCATATTTCCCTTGCATCTACAAGAAAATTACCAATAAGATTGACATCTCGATATCTCGATTAACATGAACCATATGGAGAATAAGCGTTTGTAAAATTAGATTGTACAAGAGTAGAGAAAGTCATGTGAGTGTAACACATCAGATTTTACTTTTTCTCAAATTCGTTATTCATTTTTTTTATGTCCTGGACATGCTAAGAGAATGGAATGCGTCATATAGCAACCAGCGTTAAAATATTTGACTATCGCTTAAAAGCTACCATATTTTCCTTGCATCTACAAGAAAATTACCAATAAGATTAACATCTCGATATCTCGATTAACATGAAGCATATGGAGAATAGGCGTTTGTAAAATTAGGTTGTACAAGAGTAGAGAAAGTTATGTGAGTGTAACACATCAGATTTTTTTTTTTAAATTCCATGCTCTGCAAGAGCACGTGAAAAAAAGAGAGACTTACTAGTTTAAAAATCTGATGTGTTACACTCACATGACTTTCTCTACTCTTGTAAAACTATTTTTACAAACGCTTATTCTCCATATGCTTCATGTTAATTGAGATACCGAAATGTCAATCTTATTGCTAATTTTCTTGTAGATGCAAGGGGAATATGGTAGGTTATAAGCGATAGTCAAATCTTGTAAGCGCTGGTTGCTATGTGGCGCATTCCATTCCCTTTGCATGTCCAGGACATAAAAAAATCTGATGTGTCACACTCACATGACTTTCTCTATTCTTGTAAAACTATTTTTATAAACGCTTATTCTCCATATGCTTCATGTTAATCGAGATATCGAGATGTTAATCTTATTGCTAATTTTCTTGTAGATGCAATGTGAATATGGTAGGTTTTAAGCGATAGCCAAATATTTTAACGCTGGTTGCTTTGTGGCGCATTCCATTCTCTTTGCATGTCCAGGACATAAAAAAATCTGATGTGTTACACTCACATGACTTTCTCTACTCTTGTACAATCTATTTTTACAAACGCCTATTCTCCATATGCTTCATGTTAATCGAGATATCGAGATGTCAACCTTATTGGTAATTTTCTTGTAGATGCAAGGGAAACATGGTAGCTTTTAAGCGATAGTCAAATATTTTAACGCTGGTTGCTATGTGGCGAATTCCATTCTCTTTGCATGTCCAGGACATAAAAAAAATGAATAACGAATTTGAGAAGAAGTATAAGTATTGGAAGGAAATAACAAGCAATATCTCGAAAACGGTTCACTCAACAAAAGAAATGTATATGATATAAGTTGTGTATTTTAACGCGATCTACATTTTTTGTGTAGTAAAATTTTGTCTATCTCCTATGGTTTACCAGTTATGCAAAAGTCGTTCACAATGAAGAATACTTTTGGAGACATTCCCAGAAAATTCGAGATATACATTTCATTTCTCATGACATTATCTTAAACATATGATATTTTCATCAAAATCGTTAGAGCCATTTTTGAGAAAATTAAAATTTTCGAAAAATCTTCCATGTAAAGGGTAGTCTGGGGTGGGGGGATTTTCTTGAAAACCTTCGTGTCGCATCTCTGGAAGATACTGAACCCAAATACCAAGTTTTGTGTTTATCCGACTGTTCGTTTCTGAGTTATGCTGTTCACAGACACACACACGGACATGTTTCCAAAAATGCTTTTTTTACTTTCTCTACTACGTATAGTAAGTAGGGGAAGTATTGCATTCCACCCAAAAATTCGATACCGAGATTTCACCGGAAATACATGTTTTGAGACCTCCTGAATCCAAAAAAAGCATTTTTGGAAACATGTCCGTGTGTGTGTCTGTGTGTCTGTGTGTGTGTCTGTGGACAGCATAACTCAAAAACGAACAGTCGGATAAACACCAAACTTGGTATTTAGGTTCAGTATCTTCCAGAGATGCGACACGAAGGTTTTCAAGAAAATCCCCCCACCCCAGACTACCCTTTACATGGAACATTTTTCGAAAATTTTAATTTTCTCAAAAATGGCTCTAACGATTTTGATGAAAATATCATATGTTTAAGATAATGTCATGAGAAATGAAATGTATATCTCGAATTTTCTGGGAATGTCTCCAAAAGTATTCTTCATTGTGAACGACTTTTGCATAACTGGTAAACCATAAGAGATAGACAAAATTTTACTACACAAAAAATGTAGATCTCGTTAAAATACACAACTTATGTCATATACGTTTCTTTTGTTGAGTGAACCGTTTTCGAGATATTGCTTGTTATTCCCTTAAATTTTCCAATACTTATACTTTTTCTCAAATTCGTTATTCATTTTTTTATGTCCTGGACTTGCAAAGAGAATGGAATGCGCCGCATAGCAACCAGCGATAAAATATTTGACTATCGCTTAAAAGCTACCATATTCCCCTTGCATCTACAAGAAAATTAGCAATAAGATTGACATCTCGATATCTCGATTAACATAAAGCATATGGAGAATAGGCGTTTGTAAAAATAGATTGTACAAGAGTAGAGAAAGTCATGTGAGTGTAACACATCAGATTTTTTTGATTCAGGGGGTCTCAAAACATGTATTTCCGGTGAAATCTCGGTATCGAAATTTTGGGTGGAATACAATACTTCCCCTACTTACTATACGTAGTAGAGAAAGTAAAAAATGAATAACGAATTTGAGAAAAAGTATAAGTATTGGAAAATTTAAAGGAATAACAAGCAATATCTCGAAAACGGTTCACTTAACAAAAGAAATGTATATGACATAAATTGTGTATTTTAACGCGATCTACATTTTTTGTGTTGTAAAATTTTGTCTATCTCTTATGGTTTACCAGTTATGCAAAAGTCGTTCACAATGAAGAATACTTTTGGAGACATTCCCAGAAAATTCGAGATATACATTTCATTTCTCATGACCATATCTTAAACATATGATATTTTAATCAAAATCGTTAGCCATTTTTGAGAAAATTAAAATTTTCGAAAAATGTTCCATGTAAAGGGTAGTCTGGGGTGGGGGGATTTTCTTGAAAACCTTCGTGTCGCATCTCTGGAAGATACTGAAACTAAATACCAAGTTTGGTGTTTATCCGACTGTTCGTTTCTGAGTTATGCTGTTCACAGGCAGACACACGGACATGTTTCCAAAAATGCTTTTTTTTGGATTCAGGGGATCTCAAAACATGTATTTCCGGTGAAATCTCGGTATCGAATTTTTGGGTGGAATACAATACTTCCCCTACTTACTATACATAGTAGAGAAAGTAAAAGTGTGTAAGTATTTGAAAATTCAAACTAATAGTGAAATATATCTCGGATATGGTTAACACTATAGTGAGTTTCATTTCACATAAATTGTGAGCTTTGGCCAGATGTACAATTTTTGAGCAGTAAAATTTTGTCTCTCTTGAGGTTTACCAGTTATATGAAATTCATTAATAATGAAGAGCATTTCACAGGCTATTCGCGGAACATTCGAGATATATTTTTTATTTGTCATGCAGATATCAAAACGAATGCTGTTATAATCAAAATCGTTGGTCATTTGTGGGAAAATAAAAAAGTAATGGAAAACTAGCCATGTAAAGAGTAGCGTGGGGTCGGGGGGTTCCTGAAAATGTTCATGTCGCATTCTTGGAAGATGCTGAACTTCAATACCAATGTTATTGAACCAACTTTTCGTTTTTGAGTTATGGTGTTCACATAAACACACGCTGGCGTGGATTTTTTCTAAAACTAAACGTGTATTTCTGGCGATGTCTCGTTATTGAATTTTTGGATGGAGTGCAATACTTGCTGTACTTACGATAGGTAATTAGTAGAGAAAGTAATATATTTAGCAGCCTTATATAGTGCCTAAAATAATAAATTACCTATTAGAAATGTTTAGAAAAGATGCTGCTTAATTATGAAACATATGCAATTTCTATTTTTAAAAATATTTCAACCTCCTTACTTTAATGTAATAGAGATTGCATTAATTTTAAAATTAAAATATATAAGGAATTGAATTTTGAGAAATTGAATGAAAGATGTTCATTAAAAGAATTAATGACGAAGGTCGGCCTAGGATTTTCCTTGAAGGGAAAGACGGAGAACATTGTGGACATTGAACGTAGTCCAAATGGTAAAAATATATAATTTGACGAATAGGACTGCTTCGTGATACGGTATTCGAATAAACAGTAATTACTAAAATGCGCTTCTTAATATGCAGGAGAATGTATAAAATGAGAACACAGGATAGATAAGAAATAATGTTGCAGGAGGGATGAAGAGCCAGAGATTTTCTTGGAATATCTATGAAGGAAATGACGGAAATATTTTACATCAATTTCCGATTATGGAAACTACGTGATTTCACGAGCATTTGGTGATTTTCCGTCGTTCACCTGGTCTATATCCTAAGAATATATCTGCGCGCCACGCCGCCAGGAAGGCTTCATTTCATGGTTCAGTGAAGTACGCGTTAAGAAACTCTAAGAATATGTCGGACGAGGAAAAACAAGACAGATTGTACACAAAAGTGGTTCACAGCCTTTTTTAGGGGAGGGGAAGAGCGATGGCACAATAACCGGTGTAGTTCCTCGTCACATTGTGAATAGTACTTTGTGAAAGACATTTTTTTGGGGGGGGGCTCAGCCGTTCTTAAGCTTTTTACAGCATTGCCATTTCATCCGTGTACATCATGTAGTGCGTATTTGCAATTTTTTGTGCATAGAATTCCCAACACTACTTGATACATTGCAGTTAGATAAATACGACTGCAATATGCAGTGAAATACCACCTTTTTACAGACTTAAGTTTTTTTAACATTTGTTTTGGCAATTCAGGTCTGGAGATGGTGAATGAAATATTGTAAAATTGTGCTCAAATGAAAGGTCCACTGAGCGTAGTCACCGGACATTTGTCTGACGAGAATAAGGGAAACCCCCGAAAGAGGATAAACCATCCAGGCAACTCATCCCTACAGACATGCTCCCTTCACTGTGGAGTTGGGCGAAGTTCTGTGTGAAATGTCTTTTCATTTCTTCTAAAAACTATTTATTTTGACTAAGGTTTCTCTGAATTCTGCAAATTTCAACTTATTTAGAATTTATAAAACTTCTAACACAAATTTGCTATATATTATTGTAACAAAATTAAATGTCATGGTCCTGTATATGTAACTTTCTAAGGAAATAATTTTCAGAGAATGAAAATCGATTGCTCCACCTATGAAAATTAAGTTTTAAACTGTGCATTGCTACAATAGTTATTTAAAGACAAAGATTAATTTTTTGTAGCATTGTTTGTTAGTGTGTATACAAATATTATTACGAAAGCTTATTTTTCTATCTACTTCATTTTAATCGAGATAAACATTTGCAGAAATAGCTACATTATACATTTCGTTATAGATACAAAGGGAGCAGTGATAGTAAAATGTGTAAAAACCCGACGCTATATGCTCGCCTTAAAATTCCATACTGTTACCATGCAATCACGAGAAATAACTGAAAATCGACAATCGTGTCGGAAGATATTAAACTTAAATATCAAGTTTGGTATGTATCCGAAATTAAGTTTTTGAGTTAAGCTGTTCACAGACACATAAAGACGCACAGACCTTTTTCTAAAAATCTGATGTGTTACATTCACATTAGTTTCTGTACCCTCTATCGCATATTAGTGGGTATACAAATTATTCTTACCAAAGTTTATTTTCCTATTTCATTTTAATCGAGATACACATTTCCGGAAATAACTGCATTTCGTTATAGATACAAAGGGAATAGCTATAGTATGTTTTATGACTGGACGCTATGCGCTGGCCTTAAATACCATATTCTTTCCATGACATCCCGAGAAACAACTGAATGTCGACAGGACTTTAAAAGAATGGCTAAGTATTGAACAATTCGAACCATTAATAACGGATATCTCCAAAATGACTGATGCCACAAAAAAGTTATATCTACATTTTTTGTGTAGTACGTTTTCATCTATCACTCAACGTCGTCCTCCGTGGTGTACTGGTTACCGTGCTAGCCCCTAGTTCCCGAGGTCGCGGGTTCAAACCCGGCGGAGGGCGATGGCTTTTTTCGTGCGTAAAAATCCATAGCATGGGTTTCATTCGGAAGGGAAGTAAAGCCGGTGGTCCCGTGTCGTAGATTTACGACACGTAAAAGAACCTCAAGCCTGATAAAGAGACCTCTGAGCAAAATTACCGGTCTTTCACGCCCAATATAGAATGGGACGCTAAGAATCGCCGCAGATAAAGAACGTCCTAAATAAACTCAATTTATTTATGTATACTTAACGTTTACCACTTAAACAAGATTATGCAAAATTCCTTCCGAATGAAGAGGACTTCACAGGCTATTTTAGAAAATTTAAGGTATACATTTTGCCTTATAAATATCTTTAACACAGATATTTTAAACAAAATGTTAGAGCCGTTTTTGAGAAAATAAATTTCAAAAATTGTTGCATCTAAGGTATAGTTTCGGGTGGGGGATTTTCATGTCGTATCTTTGGAAGATGCGGAATTTAAATACTAAGTTTGGCATTTATCCGACTTTTCGTTCTTGAGTTACGCTGTGTTTTCTCTCTCCCACACACACAGAGGGAGAGACACACACGAACCTTTTTCTAAAGATGCTTTTATGAATTCAGAGGGCCTCAAACATGTAGTTCCGGTGAAATGTTGATATCGAATTTTTTAATGGAATGCAATACCTCTATACCTACGACATACGTGGTAGAGAAGGTAATATTGAAGTATGTAGCACTTTTAGTTTTCTAAGAATCAATCGTGTATTAAAATCTTATATTTAAGACTGTACTTGATATCCAGAACGGTTTTTTGGGGGAGGGATCTTTTCATCAACCTCAGAAGAAGGTTTCTTATGAAAGAATTTGAACAGAATTTGCACCATAGTAAAAACATATCTTTTGCACCCCTACAGATTCCACACCCGAGTAGGTGTTTCAATTGTCTACAGGAGTGTGCCGTTAAAGTGTACATATACATTTTCATTGTATCCTGTATGTATACTAGATATCCTTTCACTTTCGAAAAATGAGCCTTTCATAAGATCGAGAACTAATTTAGCGTGTGCGGTAATATATATAAAATATCGTTACGCTCACCCATAGATGCTTGATAAACTGATTCAGTGTATACCAGACAGTCGGTCTCATTGCGTAGTGACCTTCCTGTACTATCTACTTGGTTGCTAATGATGTAATCGGAAGGTGAACTTATGGTCGTCGGACTGTTCTGGAGGTATACATCTTCCTCAACTAGTTTATTGGGAGTGAAACTTTTGAGTCGTATCGACCACCTAATCCCTTTACCTGGCGTCTGAGGAAAATATGGAAACGTCCCAGTCAAATTGGCCATTGTATGAGGATTTGAACCCAAGAACAACAGACGCTACCACCTGGTTTGACCGGAATTGTTAACCTGATAAGCTTATACACCACTTCTGCGTCTTGGTTTGTTTTGAGAACAGACAAGACATTCTATCTGGAAATGTACACAACACTGGTCGATTCCGTTAACCGAAGTTTCATGGCAAGTTACACATACACCGCTAATTAGGAACAAGGAGGACAGAAGTATTGCGCAAAAGGTGCTATAAATCTCGCATGCAGTGTATTTATGTAAGAGCATTGTGCAAGTATAAACCTTGAGAAATAGGGGAAAGTTGGAGTATACATGTCAAACGATGCTATAGCACTTCTTGATTATTCGTCGACTGTTATTTGTGTTGAACATACACTGCCGTTTGTGAAAATTGCAAGAAGGAAACGCATGAATTCAATACCACAGGTTAAGTGCATGACAAGTAACAAATGATAAGCATTTCATACCTATATATGACCTTTGAGCCTTGATATTCAGTATTTGGTGTGGCCTCCATGCGCTGCAATTAGAGCTGCTATACGCTGTAACGGTATTCTTTATAATGTTATTACTTGTGATGTTTGTATATGTGTTTACTTCATGTGAAGCCATCTTGTGACGTCATTCATTTGTTCGGTTTGTAGCTCCATCTAGTGTTAGCAATTTGTGGTAGTATTAGTGTTTGAAAGAATTTTAAGTTTTGCTTACTGTCCTCCGGCTAGCTATTATTTCTCAGTCGAACATGTCTCTTGAATCAGAGTGTGTAAACGGAAAGGAATCTTTTATCCAAATATAACACTGATGAAGAAATTTGTTTTACACATTTATTGTCAAACACGTTAACTATCACATTTATACATTGATCTTAACACTCGCCAAACTGAAACTGTTATAATAACTTCTTACTGATCACTTTTAATCCACGTACTTCAACTTTTTGTATAATTAACCTTACAACACTTTAGATTATTCATAATTCTGCTGCGCGTAACTTGTGAATCGATACCCGACGTTTGCCGTACAAATACTTTCGACGAATTGGCTGATTGAAGACGACGTGTAGTGTACACAGATTTTTGATGAAATGGCCGACTGAAGGCGACGTGTAATGTATTGAGATTTTCGATGAACTGCCCGCGATCTACCTCTGACTTGGCTTTTTTATACACCCACTCCCCGATATGCCTAAAGATTATAACTGAATTACTATTGGCTAATAAAACGCGCCAACATTAGCGTCTATTTTAATATCCAATGAAAATTATGAATACATATGCTCTAGGGAAACATTCCAGAAGGTTCTCAACGGAAAAACGCGCCAATATTACGCAACTTCCTCGTTTCCAATAATGATAAACAGCTCACCCCCCTCTCTGCATTATTGCGCGCTATTATTGACAGTTTCAGTAAGGCATTAAAAACTTACTTCTCAACAATAATTACAGTCAAGAAACATCTCAAATCAATGTCACATAAAAATGCATATTCATATTACAATCATTATTTACATTTAAGTAATTTGTGATACAAATTACTGCATCAACGCCGTGGCATTGAATCAAAAAGGTTCTGAATAAGTTCCTGAGCGATTTTCCTCCACGCAGTTTGTATTCGAGCCCATAAATCCGTGACACTGGTTACTGGAGGACCGTGACGCACCAGGTGCCGAGCAACCATATTCCAGACATGTTCGATGGGCGACATGTCACGCGAATGTGCAGGCCAGGGAAGCAATGATACCCGTCGCTCTTCGAAGGAGGCTTTACATTCTTCGCAATATGTGGTCGGGCATTGTCCTGTTGAAATGTGACCTGTGGAGATGTCTGAAGCAGGGGGAGTACTTTAGGCTCTACAACTACCGTTAAGTACCGGTTGCTGTTCAAAGTGCCCCCAATTCGTAGGAGGCGAGATCGGTTGTTGTAACCAGTGGCGCACCAAACGATCATACGTGGTGTTTGTCCACTATGCCGCTCAACAATGCAGCCCTCCAGGTTGCGCTCACCAAGGTACCGCCGGACACGTATGCGGCCATCACTGTAGGACACGTTAAAGCGGAACTCGTCCGAAAAGACTACATTTTGCCACTAATGGTGTTCACGTGCCCATTGCAGTCGGAGGAGCTTGTGGTTTCTGGACAATGGAAGCCGACGTAATGGCATGCATGCAACCAGTCCAACCTGCAGCAGATGGCGACGAACCGTTGATGCAGACAAGTTCACACCTGTTGCAGTGCTCCAGCTGTTGATGAAGCTGTACGGTCCGTTATGGCCATGCGGACGAGATGACGGTCATCCCGTGCTGTGGTCATGTTCCGTGGTCCAGTACCCGCTCTTCGCTGCGTACGACCTTCATCTATCCAGTGCTTCCACACACACACATCACTGCCGTAGCAGCATGCCCTGTACGAGCCGAAATGTCACGGTATGACAAACCCGCTTCCCCGGAGACTGATCATTCTGCCCCGTTCGAACTCGCTCACGTGCCAATATGGCTCTCTTTGACGTCGACGAGGCATACTGGCACTCACTTTATTGTTTCCACCTTGTTTGACAGCTCTGCACTGACCTTGTCGGACCGATACGAGAGGGCTCTGCTCGGCCTACGTGTACCCCATTTCTCTACAAACCTAATCACTTATTGTTTGCACACTCTTCTACACTTCCACCAAGTTTGGAGTTATTCGGGAAATTCTTTCTTCGTGGTGCAATTTTCACAAACGCAGTGTAATTGTATTAATACATTACGAATGCATTGTTTTGCCTAAATTACAACTATGCAATTGTTGCGCTAAGGGGGAGAAATCGTTGCATTAGAGGTGGAAATTCCATATTGACCAAAAAAAGGAGACGTTTATATAAGGGGGGATGCCATTTGATTGTCCGTTTGGGGAACATAGCATAGCACAAAATATAATGGCCATTAGATAAAAAGCACCTTTTCAGGGAACTTCTTGGGGTGTGTATGTAGCATTTATGGATCTAAAAAATTCACTTAGCTGAGTAGCTTGGAAGAAATTTAGAGGTTCTGAAGAAAATTATGTTGAATGGAAAGACAGAAAGCACTATTTATTTTGTGAATCAAGCAATCGTAGGATAGTAGATGTATTCGGAGAGAAGTTGAGCAGGAAGAGGCACTGTTTCTAGAGTAGGAGGAGTGGTGGTAGGGGGAAGAAGAACGTGTAAGCTTTACTGATATGACATTGCTAGCAAAATAGGAAAGTATTTAAAGGATATGTGTGGCCAGATGATAGAGTAAGCGCAGTGGTGGCGAAAACGGGACTCGCGAGGCAGTGCGACTCGCAGGCGCCACTCCTTTTCTAGCTGTCTATTCATTTGTTTTCCATATGCTGCCGAGTGGTGTAGTGCGTGTTGCATATTTGTTGATGACTAGGGAGAAAGGCATTTTTGCCCCCCTTGGAGTACGATATGAAGAAAAACACAAAAGTTATAGTTGTCTGAAGAACAACAAGGAATTCGAGGTGAAATAATTAAGGAAAGTGTACGGTGTATATATTTGGTATGTACCATGAGAAGTAACGTGAGCCATTATCCCATGCTAGCCTCTAGTTCCCGAATTCGCGGGTTGAAACCCGAGGAGGGCGATGATTTTTTCGGGCGTATAAATCCATACCATGGCTTCCTTCGTAAGGGGATAAAGCCGGGGTCCCGTGTCGTAGATTTACGGTACGTATAAAGAACCTCAAGCCTGATAAAGAGGCCTTTGAATAAAATTTTCGGTATTTCACGCCCAATATAGAATGACACGCTAAGGACCACAGTAGTTAAAGAGCGTCCATAAATACAACTCTCTTTTACTTTCTCTACTACGTATAGTAAGTAGGGGAAGTATTGTATTCCACCCAAAACTTCAATACCGAGATTTCACCGGAAATACATGTTTTGAGGCCCCTGAATAAATAAAAAACTTTTAAAAAAAGTCCATGTGTGTGTCTGTGTATCTGTGAGCAGCATAACTCAAAAAGGAAAAGTTCATTCTGAATGGCTTTTGGATAACTGGTAAACCGTAAGAGATAGACAAAATTGTTCCACACAAAAAATGTAGAGTCGTTAAAACGCACAGTTTGTCTTACACTTTTTTTGTGGAGTGAACCATTTCCTAGACATTCCTTGTTATTTATTGAATTTTCCAATACTTATACTTTTTCTCAAATGGGAATTCGTTTTTTTATGTCCTAGAGATGTAAAGAAAATGAAATGCTCCACATAGCAACCTGCTCTTAAAAGATTTGACTATCGTTTAAAGCCTACGATATTCACCTTGTACCTGCAAGAAGATTAGCAATAAGGTTCGCAAATGTTTATCTCGATTAACATGAAGTAGATAGAGAATAAACGTTTGTAAAAATAGTTTGTACAAGGGTAGACAAAGCCATGTGAGTGTAACAAGTCAGTATACATATTAAGGGGCCTCAAAACATGTATTTCCGGTGAAATCTCGGTATCGAATTTTTGGGTGGAATACAATACTTCCCGTACTTACTATACTAGTAGAGAGAGAGAGAGAGTGTATATATGTATATATATATATATATATATATATATATATATATTGAGCTGTTGTCAATCAGTCGCACAGGTGATAGCAACGACAAAGAAGCTTCCAATAAAAAAAATACATATTTCTTGTAGACTGTTGAAGAAATAACTAAACAAGACGTTAAGTATGGAGTGGGCAGGGTATGTAGATATGTAGTGTGGAAACTTGCACATTTCGACGAAGTCAGAAAAACGTTAAGAAGCATTTGAAACGTGGCTGGACTGACCAAATAAGCAATAAACGTTTGTTAGAATACTGACTGAAGGAAAAATAATTCTGAAACTGATCGGGAAAAGGGATGGGGGGGGTTGTCTGGGACATTGAATGAGTAGAAACCTCTTACTAAGAATTACAGTGCATAACATGTTTTGGAGCAGAAGAAGATATTAGATAAAAGACAATTTTAAGATAAATGTTCATATGAGGAGACAAAGAGGAAAGAAGGAAAATTGTGGTGGGTGGATCGCGTGTCTGCATTTTTGACAAACTGAGAAACCAGGATTAGAAGTTTGTTGTTTAGAAAGATGCGCATGGAGAACATTCCTTTAGGTGAGTTTACACGAGATCGATATTCAGCCAAATTATCATCCCCACTTTCCCTGTTGGCCTGGTGTAGCTGTGGCTTACTGGCAGCCCAACCTCAGATGCCGACCACAACTCCATTCCCTTGTGCCAGAGGAATAAAATTTAATCCGTGGCACGACAGCTCTTGTGGGCTTACACCTACCAACCCGACTGCCGAAGTCGCGACCACATGCGCATAGCCTAGGTGAAGGACTGTCTAGACATAGGAATGTTTGTTTTCATGACCTAGATATCGCTATAATTCGACCACAGTAGTATTTCACTTCGCTGGGCTGGCTTCTGCAAGGTCAAGTGCAATAATATCGTGCTCCTCAAATACACCACGATGCTGAGTGGGCACGGTACTACGCACCTGCATTGAAGGGTTCGGGAACCGGAGCACTATGCTCCACTCTATGCCAAGACGCAGGACGTACTTTGAGCCATAAGTGAAGTGGGTGCAAAGGGAAGCAAGAATTCTCAAAATGACAGAAGTTTGATTAAAGTATGATTTACTAGGAGGTATAGGCATTACAATAAAATTAACATGCCATCAGTCCAGTATCTCATGTAACAGAAACGTAATTTTCCAGGAGAGGAACCGTAAAAAATCTGATGTGTTACATTCATACGAGTTTCAATGTCTCTATGGCTTATTAGTGGGTATACAAATTATTCTTACGGAAGTTTATTTTCCTATCTACTTCATTTTAATCAAGATAAATCTTTCCGGAAATAACTACATTACACATTTCGTTATAGATACAAAGAGAATAGCGATAGTTGAATATTTTAAGAACTGAACGCTATATGCTGGCCTTAAAATTCCATATTCATTCCATGCTATCCCAGGAAACAACTGAAAATCGATGAGACTTTAAAAAGAATTTCTAAGTATTGAACAATTTGAAGCATTAATAACAGACACCTCGAAAATGGCTGATGTCACAAAAAAGTTATTTGAAATGAATTGTTTGTTTTTAAAGAGATCTGCATTTTTGTGTAGTAGGTTTTAATCTATCGCTTAACGTTTATCAGTTACACAAGATTATACAAAATTCCTTCTGAATGAAGAGGACTTCACAGGCTGTTCCCAGAAAATTCCAGTATATATTTTGTGTGTTATGTAAGTATCTTTAATGTACGGCATTTTAATAAAAACTGTTAGTCATTTTTAGATAATAAAAATTTTGAAAAATGTTTCATATAAAGGATATTTGAAATGAGATTTGATGCAGTAATTTGTATCATAAATTATTTAAATGTAAAGAATGATTATAGTATGAATATGCATTTTTATGTGACATTAGTTTAAGATGTTTGTTGATTGTAATTATTGTTGAGGAGTAAGTTTATATTGCCTTACTGAAACTGACAATAATAGCGTGCAATAATTCAGCGAGGGGGTGAGCTGTTTATCATTATTAGAGACGAGGAAGTTACGTAATGTTGGCGCGTTTTTTCTTTAGAATCTTCTGGAACATTGTCCCTAGAGCATATGTATTCATAATTTTCATTGGATATAAAAATAGACGCTAATGTTGGCGCGTTTTATTAGCCAATAGCAATTCAGTTATAATCTTTAGGCATATCGGGGTGTAGGAGTATAAAAAGGGCTAGGTTAGAGATAGACCCCGTCAGTTCGTCGAAAATATTTGTATGCTACATGTCGCCTTCAGTCCAGCAGAAATATTACACGTCGGCTATCGATTCGCAAGTTACGCGTATCAGAGTTATGAAAAATCTCAAGTATTGTAAAGTTAATTATACAAAAAGTTGAAGTACGCGAATTAAGAATGATCAGTAATGAAGTTATTATAACAGTTTCAGTTTGGCGAGTGTCTAGATCAATGTGTAAATGTGATAGTGAAAGTGTTCGACAATAAAAGTATAAAAGAAATTCTTTCATCAGTGTTATCTTTGGATAAAAGATTCCTTTCCGTTTACACAACCTGTATAAAGAGACGTGCTCGACCAAAAGGATCATAGCTAGCCGGAGGACAGTAAACCAAAATTAAATAAAATAACAGTAGCATTCTTTCAAACAAACACTAATACTACCGCAAATTGCTAACACCAGATGGAGCTACAAACTTAACAAAGAATCACGTCACAAAATGGCTTCAACACGTGGAGTAAACACACATACCCAAACATTATAAGTAATACCGTCGCAGATTTTCTTAAAAATCTTTGTGTCACATCTTTGGAAGGTACTGAACCAAGTGTGGTATTTATCCAACTTTTCGTTTTTTAGTTATGCTGTTCACAGACACACACATTTTTTTCCTCTAAAACTGCTTTTTTGGATTCAAGGAGCCTCAAAACATGTATTTCTGGTGAAATCTCGGCATCAAATTTTTGGGTGGAATGCAAAAGCTTCTCTATCTACTACGTACGTGGTAGAGAAAGTAAAAATCATTCGTCATATACCATTATTATCATTAATAATGTATTTATTTATGGACGCCGTGCTATTTTTGTTTGTTCATTTAAATATGTAAATATATTTCAGTTATAAATGAAGGAATTTAAAAGACTTAAATTGATGATGTCCATCCAATTATTCCCGAACAAAATGTGATGAATCATCGTCCTAAAGTGTTAAAAAGCGGGGAAAAAAACCCTTACTACACTAAAACTAGCTCAGGCATGTCAAGGTCGCACACTGTTGTCGGTAGAACGGACGATGACCAAGGTGGCGTGCTACAAGTTACTCAGATTCCACTCCGTGGAGAGTCATGTACGACAGCTGCCTGATTTAAAACAAAAAAGTATAAAGTAACAGGATGGAGCATATGGGAATAGGAGATCTAAGTATCAGTTTTATTGATCACAATTCATTGGAGCTCCGGTCACCGGTGTTTTGTTTATAACGCTGTGAATGTGTGTGATTGAGCAATTCATATATTACTCTCTATTCTGAGCAAGTTGTAACATATTAGTGAAAATTGGACAGTTGAAAGATTACGAAGTAACACGAGGCTTTAATACCCTTCGCTGCGTTATAAGACTACTTTCTAACCTTGTACTTATCACTAATATTACAAATGGGACACGTCATTTTTAACCAAGCAGCACATATGAATTGATGTATAGAAACAAGCAATCCAAAGGCTCTATCATATATTTTTCTTCAGTGGGTTTTTCTTATTGGTTTTCGAACCGTAAATGTATTTACGAAATGATAAAAAGTGTGATAAATTAATTTTTAAGCCGGAGTAATAACTACGGATGTATGAGTATTTGAGTTTTGTGTTGAAGTATCCAGATGATTATTACTTTTTCTACCACGTACTTTTTAAGTAGAGGAAGTAATGAAGCCCGCCTCTGTGACGGGGTAACGTGTATGCATCGCATTCAAGAGGTTCGTAGCTCGAATCTCGGTTAGGATGTGTTACCCGGATAAGGTTTTTCTCTTATTCGGAATTGCATTCCACCCAGATATTGGATATCGAGATTTCACCATAAATGCATGTCTTCACACATCTTGAATCCACAAAAACGAGGCATTTTTACTCTCTCTACCACGTACATAGTAGGCAGAGGTCTTCCACAGCAAAGAAAGTCCCCGGGGAATGAAGGGCAGAGGGGAAATTTCTGATTAGACACGGTGCGAACCCTGCCTACTTGCTCAAGTTACCCTTATTTATGACACACGACAACTCAGTTGAATAGTTTTACTCCTTGAGTAGCACGCGTTCTCTGTCACACATTCACTGTCCTTGTGGCACTTTTTCCAAATATATAAGGTTAGCACATTCCTGTCAGGGACTTTCTTTCCGTTGGCGAACAGTATTGCTGCATTCCACCCAAAGATTCGATACCGAGATTTCATCGGAAACACATGTTTTGAGACCTGGAATTTAAAAAAGTCTGGTGTGTTGCACTCGCAAGACTTTCTCTACTCTTGTACAAACTATTTTTACAAACGCCTATTCTCCATCTACTTCGTGTTGATCGAGATAAACCTTTGCAGAAACTATCTTATTGTTAATTTTCTTGTAAGTGTAAGGGGAATATGGTAGGCTTTAAGATATAGTCAAATCTTTAAAGAGCTGGTTGCTATGTGGAGCATTCCATTCTCTTTGCATGTCCAGGACATTAAAAAAAAAGTATTCCTATTTGAGAAAAACTTCTGCATATGTTTATCTCGATTAGCCTGAAGTAAATGGAGAATAAGCGTTTGTTAAAATAGTTTGTACAAGAGTAGAGAAAGTTATGTGAGTGGAGCACATAAGCTTTTTTTAAAATATCGTTTAGATAACTTAAAGAACATATTTTCGTAGTTTTGAAACATACACTAGTGATTAAAACTATCCGGACACCCCACAAACATACGTTTTTCATCTTAGGTGCATTGTGCTGCCACCTACTGCCTGGTACTCATTATCCGCGACCTCAGTAGTCATTAGACATCGTGAAACGGCAGAATGGGACACTCCGTGGAACTCACGGACTTCAAACGTGGTCAGGTGATTGGATGTCACTTGTGTCAGAAGTCTGTACGCGAGATTTCCACACTCCTAAACATCCCTAGGTCCACTGTTTCTGATGTGATAGTAAAGTGGAAACGTGAAGGGACATGTACAGCACAAAAGCGTACAGGCCGACCTCGTCTGTTGACTGACAGAGACCGCCGACATTTGAAGAGGGTCGTAAAGAGTAATAGGCAGGCATCTATCCAGACCATCACACAGGAATTCCAAAATGCATCAGGAGCCACTCCAAGTACTATGACAGGCATGAGGTGTGAAACCTCGGATTTCATGGTCGAGCGGCTGCTCATAAGCCACACATTACGCAGGAAAATGCCAAACGATTCCTCGCTTGGTGTAAGGAGCGTCAACATTACACGATTGAACAGTTTCAAAACGTGTGGAGTGACGAATCATGGTACATAATGTGGCGATCCGATGGCAGGGTGTGGGTATGGCAAATACCCGGTGAACGTCATCTGCCAGCGTGTGTAGTGCCAACAGTGAAATTCGGAGGTGGTGGTGTTATGGTGTGGTAGTGTTTTTTTCCTGGAGGGGGCTTGCACCCCTTGTTGTTTTGCGTGGCACGATCACAGCGCAGATCTACATTGATATTTTAAGCACTTTCTTGCTTCCCACTGTTGAAGAGCAATTCGGGGATGGCGATTGCATCTTTCAACACGATCGAGCACCTGTTCATACTGCGCGGGCTGTGGCGAAGTGGTTACATGACAATAACATCCCTGTAATTGGCTGGCCTGCACAAAGTCCTGACTTGAATCCTATAGAACACTTATGGGATGTTTTGGAACGCCGACTTCGTGCCAGGCCTCACCGACCTACATCGATACCTCTCCTCAGTTCCGCACTCCGTGAAGAATGGGCTGCCATTCCCCAAGAAACCTTCCAGCACCTGATTGAAAGCATGCCTGCGAGAGTGAACGCTGTCATCAAGGCTAAGGTGGGCCAACACCATATTGACTTCCAGCATTACCGATGGAGGGCGCCACGAACTTGTACGTGATTTTCAGCCAGGTGTCCGGATACTTTTGATCACGTAGTGTATTTTCGACATTTTAAGCACATAAAAATATGTTTCGATTTATAAACACCTAAAAGTTCGAGCCCTGTTTACGACCCAAGAACTCGTCAAGGACGGTTTTCACTTGAACTTCCCGTGCTAGGTGACATAACATTCGTCTTTTATCGCTTTGGAAAACATCACGTCATCTTATGCCCAGTTCTTTAGAAAGTGAACAGCATAGGACATGTTAGTTTTTTGTTTCCATCAAGTTACTATCAGCAGGAGCTGATGGCCTCTGCTTGGCTGAAGAATAATAGGACATTTGATTAAATTTCGACTTGCCCACGAAGAAATAGATGTGTAAACTCAGGCATGTCACCTAAGAAAGTCGGTCATCAAAGTAATGGTAAACACGTGATTATGCACACAACTACATTGTGATCTCATTTTTACTTTCTCTACTACGTATAGTAAGTAGGGGAAGTATTGTATTCCACCCAAAATTTCGATACCGAGATTTCACCGGAAATACATGTTTTGAGACTCACTGAATCCAAAAAAAGCATTTTTGGAAACATGTCCGTGTGTATGTCTGTCTGTGTGTCTGTGAACAGCATAACTCAAAAACGAAGAGTCGGATAAACACCAAACTTGGTATTTAGGTTCAGTATCTTTCAGAGATGCGACACGAAGGTTTTCAAGAAAATCCCCCCACCCCAGACTACCCTTTACATGGAACATTTTTCGAAAATTTTAATTTTCTCAAAAACGGCTCTAACGATTTTGATTAAAATATCATATGTTTAAGATATTGTCATGGCAAATAAAATGTATATCTCGAATTTTCTGGGAATGTCTCCAAAAGTATTCTTCATTATGAACGACTTTTTCATAACTGGTAAACCATAAGAGATAGACAAAATTTTACTACACAAAAAATGTAGATCGCGTTAAAATACACAATTTATGTCATATACATTTCTTTTGTTGAGTGAACCGTTTGCAAGATATTGCTTGTTATTCCCTTAAATTTTCCAATACTTATACTTTTTCTCAAATGCGTTATTCATTTTTACTTTCTCTACTACGTATAGTAAGTAGGGGAAGTATTGCATTCCACCCAAAAATTCGATACCGAGATTTCGCCGGAAATACATGTTTTGAGACCTCCTGAATCCAAAAAAAGCATTTTTGGAAACATGTCCGTGTGTGTGTGTGTGTGTGTGTGTGTGTGTGTGTCTGTGAACAGCATAACTCAAAAACGAACAGTCGGATAAGCACCAAACTTGGTATTTAGGTTCAGTATCTTCCAGAGATGCGACACGAAGGTTTTCAAGAAAATCCCCCCACCCCAGACTACCCTTTACATGGAAGATTTTTCGAAAATTTTAATTTTCTCAAAAATGGCTCTAACGATTTTGATGAAAATATCATATGTTTAAGATAATGTCATGAGAAATGAAATGCATATCTCGAATTTTCTGGGAATGTCTCCAAAAGTATTCTTCATTGTGAACGACTTTTGCATAACTGGTAAACCATAAGAGATAGACAAAATTTTACAACACAAAAAATGTAGATCGCGTTAAAATACACAACTTATGTCATATACATTTCTTTTGTTGAGTGAACCGTTTTCGAGATATTACTTGTTATTCCTTTAAATTTTTCAATACTTTTCTCAAATGGGAATTCGTTATTCATTTTTTTGTCTTGGATATGCAAAGAGTATTAATCTGTGGGAAAGGGAATGGTGCTGCACCTAGCAACCAGCTATTAAGAGATATCTGTATGCTTAAAGGCTACTGTTATTCTATATTGCCCTTGTAAATATATATTCCCCTTACATCTACAAGAAAATTAGCAATAAGATAGACTCTGCAAATGTTTATCTCGATTAACATGAAGCATATGGAGAATAAGCGTTTGTAAAAATAGTTTGTACAAGAGTAGAGAAAGTCATGTGAGTGTAACACATCAGATTTTTTTTATGTCCTGGACATGCAAAGAGAATGGAATGCGCCACATAGCAACCAGCGTTAAAATATTTGACTATCGCTTAAAACCTACCATATTCCCCTTGCATCTACAAGAAAATTATCAATAAGATTGACATCTCGATATCTCCATTAACATGGAGCATATTATGAATAAGCGTTTGTAAAAATAGTTTTTACATGAGTAGAGAAAGTCATGTGAGTGTAACACATCAGATTTTTAAAAAAAGGAGCAGTTTTTAAATTGCATATTCCAGAGCATATACATTATGCGTGCTTATTAAATCATCAATAAATGCTCTGCTGCATACATGAATCCATGAGTAACAACACTCATTGTATACATAAGCAATACAATAACTGACTTCCAACTTCTGCATTTCAAGTAAGCTATTTGTAATACGTGTCAAAATTAAACGTGTACGTCAAACAGTTTGACCGCATCTCTTTTATATTTGCATGTTTACGTTTGCTTTCCGTGGTGCAAATCATGGGTTGGACATGTCTTTTGTTGCAGTAACTAAATTCAGCGTAATGCAAATAGAAAATGTAAGAACAATTTAAGAATATTAAAATAACTTCTGAAATCGTCTATTGCATTTTATCTTCACGGTACAGTATAGAATTTGAGAAAATTGTGATTATTTATGCGTGATACATAATTCCAGGTATAAAATGCAATGTACACCATGTCTTGTGTGGCGTGTCGGTAGTAGGTAAATGCTTAATTTAATAATTATGGCGAAAATCTAGCTGAGAATATTCCCTCAAATAATCTTACGGTGTTGCGGAGTTGGGTTGGTCATGGACAAAGGGTGGAAAGGAATTAACAGCCAAGAAACTTGGCGTGAAATAGAATGTAAATTACACTCTTAACTATTTGTATAAATCTTTCGCCTACATAGTTAAGTGAGTGCCACAGTAATTTGGCGGGAAACTGGTAGGGGTGCCTTATACGCCACACTCCCCACCTTGGCGCGTCCCCCTCCCCATCCCCGCAAAGCTGAAGGCCACGCAAACCACCTAGCGCGTAGACTAAAGCAGCTGCATGCGAGAAACTATCTCGCAAGGGCATCGATATTTTGACATTCCCCACCCTTCGCTTTCTTGCGGTTACTGCAACATTTCGGTGCCTACCTCAACTGTGAGAATCCTAGCGTGTCGTACAGACTTGTTTTCGCACGTTACGTAACTGTCGTGGTCACAAGATTAGCAACCTCAAGCATTAAAAGTTGTATTCAGGTAAATTAGAACATTTGCTCGTGTTTTTTTTCTCGTAATACATGCTCACACGTTTTTGCTTATAAGTGAAGAGAAATTACCACGTAACTGAGGTTTACCTTCATTTACCATCCATTTATTAAAAACTCGCGTATCGTCATTCTTGTTTTTGTTTCTTCTTTCCCTTAATGTTTAACTTCTGGTTTTATTTCTAGAACGACATACGCTATGAATGGAATGAGTTAATAATGGTGCAATTGAATCTGTAATCCTTACTCAAAAAATTGTCTTACGTTCGACTTGAAAGCTTGGCCATAGCAGAAACAGAATTTGAGCATGCATGTTGGAAGACAAGCACGTTATCCCAATGCCACTGCGGTAGCCATAAGCAACGTTTATTGTAATTTGTTTACATAGCTGTTCTGTTTGTGTCTGCTTAAGTATCCGCCAGAAATATTTCAGTTTATGTAGTACTTTGGTAACACACATGATGTAATACAGAGAGAGCCAAAAAACTACGAATCGGCTGCGCGGTGTTTTTCCTGTCCGCGTCCTCGGCGCTCGTTGCCAACTGCCGTTATCATAGAAAGGCGCGGATGAAACCATACATTTTTAAAACTACTTTTAAAGGCTTTACTTATCAATTTTATGAAAGGAGATGCTGAAACTGGCCACAATCGTCCATACATTTTTGGCACCTCTTTAGGAAACTATCCATCACTCGCCGTAGTTTACGTTGAGAAATGCTGGCAATTTCCTGACGGATCTTTTGTTTTAATTCTGCCAGGGTATGTGGGTTTGTCTTGTACACTTTGTTAAAAGTTACACCAGAGATAGAAATCGCAGGGGGTTAAGTCGGGGAACCGAGGGAGCCACAAATCTATACTAAGAATTCTGCCCTCAAACGCACTTTCAATTGTTCTCATCGAAATATTGGCCGTATGAGCTGTTGCAGAGTCCTGTTGAAAAAAGACAAAATCATGCTCCCTGGTCAAATTTTTTCGAGTCAATAGTTGAAAGCCCGTGCATACGTGAATACAACTTTGCCCCCTGGTTTTAGAGAATTAGCAGCCAGGGAGCGTGATTTTGCCTTTTTTCAACAATACTCCGCAACAGCTCATACGGCCAATATTTCGATGAGAATAATTGAAAGTGTGTTTGAGGACAGAATTATTAGCAGAGATTTGTGGTCCCCGAGCTAACCCCCTGCAATTTCTATCTCTGGGGTAACTTAAAACATGAAGTGTACAAGACAAATCCACACACCCTGGAAGAATTAAAACAAAATATGCGCCAGGAAATTGCCAGCATTTCTCAACGTGAACTACGGCGAGTGATGGATAGTTTCCTAAAGAGGTGCCAAAAATGTATGGACAACGACGGTGGCCAGTTTCAGCATCTCCTTTCATAAATCTGGCAAGTAAAGCCTTTAAAAGTAGTTTTGAAAATGTATGGTTTCATGCGCACCTTTCTATGATAGCGGCAGACGGCAATGAGCGCCGAGGACGCGGACAGGAAAAACACTGCGCAGTCTGTTCGTAGATTTTGGTTCTCCCTGTAGAAAAACAATAGCATAAGACCAGGGCCGCCCGCGAGAGGAAATTATGGCGCAACTTGCGCCATCAAGAACATTTTTGGGAGAGAATTCAAAATTTTGGGGAATACAAAAATATTGAAGTAAATTAACGTAGGTAATACAAACACATTTATTACACTTTTAATCGAATATTGTAATTGTTAACTCAGTTTGTATTTTTTAAGTTTGTTAATATAAATGTGCTATCTGTCTGTCTGTCCGTCCGTCCATCCATCCATCCACCTATAATAGCAATTTGGGGGGGGCAATTGTTTGGGGGGATGGGCCAACGGCTATGGCATTGGATGGACACCCTTGTATAAGACAACAGCCAACTTTTTAAAAACTAGATCAATGCACGCTAGTCACATATAGTATCACAGATTTTTATGGCACGTAAAAGAACCTCAAGCCTGATAAAGAGGTCTCTGAGCAAAATTACCGGTCTTTCACGCTCAATATAGAATGGGACGCTAAGAACCACAACAGTTAAAGAGCGTCCATAAATAAATAAATAAAAAAACGGATTTTTATGAGCTCTTGAGAAGCAAAAGACAAAATTTCAGGCATACTGCTTAAAGCGTGGAAAATTTAAACGATAAACGCGAATGTTTCAGAAATGTCTAAAGTTGCAAACACTTCTAAATCAACATAAAAAGCGCATTTCACGCCATATTTATCTCCCTCTCCCTCTCTTGTGGCTTATCAGTTATGTAATGGTGATAATGAAAACGACCTTACAGGCTATTTACAGCTATTTTGGTGTACAAATGGAATACGTTAATTCTTAAAATAACCCCATAACAGCCCACGTTAACCCATTAGTGTCCAGCGTTACATTAATGGTACAGGTGACAGGATTAGACTTACAGTAATTGTTTGAACAACAGTAACAGTAAGCTTATGTAATTTTGTTGTGCTTACTTACCATTTTTGAAATATGTTCTTTCATTCCTGAGTTAGTTCTTGTGAGAAGCAGTACACTAGAAGGAGCATTTGGCATTTGTAATTAATTTTTTTTTTCTGCAGCGTGAATCTCGGCACGTCGTGGACTTAAGATTAAGTATAACTATTAAACTACTTTATAATAAAAGTTCATAAACTGCAGTTAGTTCCTTAATGGACCAATAATAACGTGTTATTCGTTTAAATTTATGCAACATTATTTTTGCCGTGGGGACACATGCCCCAATTTCAGTGTGACATAAAAGGTACGCTAAGCACTAATGAGAGCACTTTTAACTTTAATGCTTGTTGCGTGAAACTCTTTTATTTTGCAAATTGCTGTCGTGATATAAGCCCTTCTTTTCTCTTTGAGAGCTTTGGCTGAAATTACAGCCATGGTTTTCGGTTCAGGAAGCTTTGGACATACTATTTGAAGATGTATCTGACGTCAAGGATATTCTTATTGTCCCACCTGATTTGAATATTTTGACTGGCCAAGATTCTGGGGATGAGGAAGGAGTATGTACTGTTGACAGCCTTAGTCGAAGACAACTTGCTGATACTGACGTTAAAACTGGAGATAGAGGGGGACGTATTACCTCAATCACGTGATGCACAAACATCGAACTTGCAAAAAGAAGATGTACTTCTTCCACCAATGCAATTCGAGATCCAACACTAACAACAGTTCCGGACAAGTCGTGCACTCATTGTGATAAAAGGTCTATCTGGATTGAAGAAGATTTTGAAACGAGCTCGATACAATTTGATGCTTCTCATTTCCAGTTACAGGGAACCAGTAATGCAGTTGAGTCATTTGAACTATTCTTTCATGGTGAAGTTGTCAATTTCATTGCCAAGGAAAGAAACATATACGCTTTATTTAAGAATTATGTAGATCCTTGTATAACCTCTGAGGAAATGAAATGTTTCTTGGCAATTCAAATCTTAGTGGGTATAGTCAATTGCTATCTAAGAGAATGTATTGGGATAGCAGTGATGACACACGTGATAACTTGGTGTATAATGCAATGAAAAGGAATAGATTTGAAATGGTCCTGCGTTTCATTTATTTGTGTAATAATGACTTTGATGCAAGCGATATTGATAAATCATGGAAAATTCGACCTCTTATAAAGCATTGTAAAAGAAACTTTTCCAAATATTTTCTACCGGAAAGGAATCTTATGGTGAAAGCATGGTAGGTATTTCGGAGAGGCATACCCTGAAACAGTGTATCGGAGGTAAACGAATTCGCTTCGGATGCAAGGTCTGGTCCTGAATACGTCCTGTGGTTACCTAATAGACTTTGATGTATATCAAGGCGAGTCTATTCGGGATCCACAGACAGAGAAGTGTTTTGGAAAAGCAGCTGTTCCTCTCATAAAAATGATTGATGGTTTATCTACAGAAATGAAATCAATTCCACTTCACTTTTATTTTGACGACTTGTTTAGCGGTTTTAATTTGTTAATTTTGCTTAGAGAAAAAGGTTTTGGGGGGCACAGACTGTGAGAGAAAACCATGCTCCCCAAAATTGCTCCCTTCCAGAGAAGAAGGAAATGGAGAAACATGAAAGAGGAACTACAAGGGCAAATCAAAAAGTTTTTGCCCCTATTTTTTTTTTCTGATAACATAAGATACATACAGCCAACTAAACATGTATATATTATTCCTTGTACCTTTCACTATTTTTCCACACAGTCCCCGTGCCGGTTGAGACATCTGTCCTAT
Source organism: Deroplatys truncata (assembly GCA_030765065.1). NCBI lineage: Eukaryota > Metazoa > Arthropoda > Insecta > Mantodea > Mantidae > Deroplatys > Deroplatys truncata. The sequence continues at coordinate 243,664,662 of CM060975.1, read as the reverse complement.
CGCAGCACTAATTTTGTGATGCCACTGCGGTAGAAGTCGGCGTCTGACTACGGAACCACTGTCACACTGTTGTCTTGACTTCATCGTCGCAAGTGAATCGCTGTCCTGCCAGGAACTGCTTCAGCGGCCTGAAAAGATGGAAATCACTAGGAGCAAGATCCGGGCTGTATGGTGGATGCTCTAGAAACTCCCAGTGAAAGTTCCTTAGCTTGCCGACGGTCTTGTTTGTCACATGCGGTCTCGCATTGTCGTGGAGGATGATCACGTTGTTAACATCGAGAATCCCACGGCGCTTCTTTCTAATCGCAGCTCGCAGAAGTGACAGTGTGGAACAATATCTGTCGGCATTAATGGTGACACCTCGCGGCATGAAATTCAGCACGAGCGGTGCACGCAATCCCAGAATGCCGTTAACATCACTTTTGTACAGATGGCGCAGTACGGAATTTCTTTTTCACAGGAGACTGCGGATGTTTCCACACCATACTCTGCTGTTGTGATTCCGGCGTGTAATGCAGTACCTACGTTTCATCGCCAGTAACAATGCGATCCAGGAAATTGTCACCCTCCTCGGCATATCGTTGCAGATGATTCAAAGAAGCAATCATTCGCTTGCCTTTCATCACATCATCCAACTGCTTAGGAACCTATCGACATGAAACCTTCCTGTACCCTAAGCACTCTTGAATGATGTCGAAAGTACTCCCAAAAGAAATGTTCGAGCTCCTGAGCAATGTCTTTGATGCGCACGCGCCGCTCTGCTTTCACCATCGCATCCACGCGGGCAATATTGTCATTGGTCACCGATACACGCGGTCTCCCCGGACGCTCATTGTCATGCAGATTTGCATGGCCATTTTCGAACTCAAGAACACCACCATCTCACACTTCTCAAAGCAAGACACCTTTCCCCATATGATGGCTGCATTTCCCTGTGGATCTCGATGGGCATTCGTCCCTTACTCCACAGAAAACGTGTCACACTTCGTTGCTCGTAAGCCGTGGACGTGCTAAGCACACCTGCCATTTTGAATGCACTGACAGCAAAGCTGCCACCGGCAGCAGCTGGAAGCTCTATGAGGACCGGCCCATGAAAAGTCCACTACTTCGAATGTACATGTATATGTTGGTTTTTGTTTTACATTCGTAATTTGGCCGAAAAAAATAGGGGCAAAGACTATTTGATTTGCCCTTGTATTTATTCTGCCATACCGCTTCTGTGTAAATGGCACGATAGCTTCGTTGTTTCTGCAGCATCAAATATAACATGTGTGAACCCAGTAACTAATGTTAAAAGATATTCACAGCGTTCAAGGAAACACATTCGAGTTCCCCGACCCTCCGTCCTGCCAGAATACAAGTGCATGAGCGGAACTGATCGTGTGTACCAAAATGTAAATCAGTATCGGATAAATATCCGTAACAGGAAACGATACTGGGCTTTATTTCAGTTGGTTATTGGATGTCCTTGTGCACAATTCCTGGATATTCTGGCGCAAAAATGGAAATACAATTTGTCATGTAAATTTTTGAAGAGAAATTGAGCAGGTATACTTGAAGAGGCCACACAACCGAAAGGACCTGGACGAACCTCAAACTTCAATACTGTAGCAGAAGAGCTCCGGTTTGATGGACTGAACCATCTGATTGTAAAAATACAGAAACTCAAAAGTAGACGATGTGCTGGAATAAATTGCAAGACAAAAGCACATACCCAATGCAAGAAATGTAATTTAGGACTGTGTGTTGAATGTTTTGCTGCTTATCATACAAATAATTTTTTGTTTATGATTTGTATGTACTCGTTTAAAAATTGTTTACTTGCATTACAAACATTTGTAGCCTTTTCATATACATTTATGTTTTGCTCCCATTAGTGCTTAGTGGTACATGTATGATACAGCATAGGTATTATGCTAAAACTAAAAATGTAAAAACTACATTTTTACGTTTAATGCCTTTAAGAAACAAGGAAAAGGTAAAAAATAAACAATAAAAAAAAGAATTAATTCGAGCACTAATGGGTTAATACTCGTCAGAGATAATATTCATACTCCCAAATTCAGACGATGTTTCCGACATAGTTTTCACAGCGACAGATCATGCTTATTAAATATTATTACTGCCCAAAGCTTCGAATTGCTCTTTTGCAGTTTTCGCTTTTTCTATGTTTACTAGGCAGAAAAAATTGATATCCAGATGCCGAAAATAACGCGTTTTTCAGGTCCCCAAAAGCATCTTTCAAGGATACACCTCAAAATTTTCAGAAAATCCTCATCTCAAACTATCGTTTACCTACATAGTCGGCTCTAACGGATTTGGTTGAAATAATATATTTGAGACTTTAACATGAAAAATAAAACGTATATCAACTTTTTAGTAGCCTTAGTCATTTTCAAATTATTCCTTATATAAATATCCAAGACGAGCTCCAGCTCGGTATCAGTTTAACATGGGCGATCTTCTGTTTGCACCCAAGACCTCATGGTCACATGCAGTCGCAATGGAGGACATAGCACCTCGACTTACAAGATCTTTTGTGCCTTAAGCCCCTGGGTGGAGGTGAGAGGAGACAGAGGGCTGCTGGACCAGGAGGCACGACGGGTCAGGGAGCAGAATATCTATCGTTTACAGAGTGAAACTTACACATCCCCTGGGGGGCGGGACTTGGAGACCGCCCCCATTCTGGGGGACGAAGGGTTACATAGAGCATCCTTTTCCATGCCATGCAAGGCCGAGACTCTCGCCGACACTTTCAACCTTGAAACAGACCAAGCAGATGAAAGGTGAAGTGAAATAGAATGGAGTTGAAATAGCGGTACAGGAAATTCGGAGTATGTAATGAATCCTTCCAGCATTCGCCTGGCGACCCGGGGAAACCCCCCCCCAAAAAAAAAACCATGGTCAGGAAGTTCGGCCGCGGGAATCGAACCCATGACCTCCCGAATGCTGTCCACAGACACGCAATTAAATTGAGTTTTATTTATGGACGCTCTTTAACTACTATGGTCCTTAAAGTCCCATTCTATATTGGGCATGAAAGACCGGGAATTTTGCTCAGGGACCTCTTTATCAGGTTGAGGTTCTTTTACGTGCCGTAAATCTACGACACGGGACCACCGGCTTTACTTCCCTTCCGAAGGAAACCATGCCAAGGATGTTTACGCCCTCCGCCGGGTTTGAACCCGCGACCTTGGGAACTAGAGGCTGGCACTGTACCACTAGTCCACGGAGGACGACCCACAGACGTTACCCGCTCGGTTTCCTTAGTAAGAAAATTCATGCTATTGACAACAGTTACTGAGTGTCTTATCTGCATCTTGCTTGCTACCACAAAGGAATAAGATATAGCCATATAATTTCTAGGCAAACGGCTTCTTAGAGAGAAGACTACATTTTTTACACATGATATATAAGGGATATCTGTGACATGGTAATTGATAGAGAAAATGATGTGAATTAACCACATCCGATTTGAGATAAAATGTACGTTTTCGCGCACGCTCAGCATAACTCAAGAACGAAAAGTCAAATGAATACCAAACTTCGTATTTAAGCTCAACATCTTTCAAAGATCCAACACAAGATTTTCACTTCCTCCACTCCCAAAACTAAAATGGAAAAGTCTTATTATAGCATGTTTAAGAAAGAAGAAAATCAACGTAAGAGAAACCACCGGAAAAATCTAGCACTCATTTTAATATGCAATTTGTATATTTTTTGTAGCGTTAGCCGTTTTTCAAATATTCCATATTGTGTGTATACTTTAACCCAAATCTATGAACTTCGCCTGTCGAACGTCTGTGTGTTGCGACTCCTCTTTCTTTCCCGCTCTCCCACCCTCGTCGCAAAAGCTGTTAACTATAGGACTTCTGAATATACTCTTCTGTGCTTCTGATGTTAACATATGAATGCTGTCTCTGCATGTTGCAATGCAGTTTGAAATCATTTCTAGGCAATAATGTATGGTGAGTAACTTAATATGAATAGAATAACTTTTTATACGAGTAATATAATATATAAGGTATAAGAATAGCATGTGGTTTTGTAATGGGTAGAGAAAGTCGTGTGAGCGGGGTGCGTTTCTTTTTACAGTCCAAGGGACAATTGCGTCTCGAGCGCGGGATATGGGGCGTCGTCCACTTCATTCATTTATGGTTACGCCACTGTTGACTCCGAAACACTTTAAAGCAGCGATTGCAGAAAATGCACAATTTCATGTTCTCTCCGTTTTTTCTGTTGTTTGCTTCAGGACGAAATTAATGCATATGCGTTAGAGCGTTTTAAAAATATTCTAGAATACTGTTTCCTGTTTGAAAACATGATTCGTACTCTTGTTGTGGGTGCCTAGAGTGATATCTACCAACATTTCAATGCAAAAAACACTTTGATGAAACGGTTTTGTACGAAACGTGTGATGATCGAAAAGCATTAAATAAGCCATTTCAGCAAGAGTCCAAGGTAGCTTATCGCTTCTTCGAAGCCAGGACCACCGGTCACGCGCTGCTCTGCGGTTATATCGACCGGACGAGTCGCGATTTTGTACCTTTTGCGAAAAAGCTTGTTCAGCCGGAACGATATAGCAAAGAGGGGATAATGTAGCCCTCGGGTATACCGTCTGAGACCCTTTAATATTTCAAAGGACAGAAAAATTCTGCATGGAGATGGTTTTAGTACCCAAAGTATAACAGAAATCAGTTCTTGGTTGAAAATCAAATTTTCAGAATGATATTGTTACTTTTATAACATTACATTTCCTCATATCCGTTTTTTAAACTACTAAAACAGTTTCCTGCAGTTTTGTATTCTTGTGAAGGATATGTCAAATGTTTTATACTGAAACCTGCTTATCTCAAAATTTTGGTTACAGAAGAGTGTTTTTATGAAAGATCTGATGTTACATTTGTATTATTTTACATACTGTTGTTTATTTTTGTATAGCTGCTACAAAACATTCTTACATAAGTTTATTTTTCTATCTCTGGTAGACCACCCTCTGCTACCATTTTTGTAACGTTCAAGCAAAGCCGTTTCAATTCATACTAATTTATTTAAGTATAGTCGAAACGTAGAATGCCACAAATTATTCATTATAAAAAATTCCTTGAAATACAAATATCATTATAAGCAGCAGTCAGAAAAAATACAGCAGATAATTACTAGAAAAGTTAAATGCCGGGCCCATTCTAGAATGCGTTGAAACAAAGCATTCCCCCAGAGTAATGAATTCTTTGTACTACAAATGAAGTAAAAGGAAATAAAGTAAGGATTTAATACTAAATGAAACTAGTAATTCTTGCAGCCCAAAAGGCACTGGATATATTCACATTCAAATCTGAGAAACGTTAATAAATTACAATTGAAATACATTAAATATTTTTGCTTTGTCCTTCTCACACAATGTTCGCCATTTTAATACAATTTAGTACGTGCTGATATTTCAATATGAACTCGCTTCAAAAAATAACTGTCGCTCCACACACCAAAAAAGAATTTTGAACTTGACTTATGCTGAAAGAATGTATATAACAATTTAGACAAGGCCAAAAAGTGTGAAGACGGCCACTCCCAGACATAAAGCTCAACCGCTGAGAACTAAGTAAGTCACACTCTTTTTTCTTGGTCGGAGCGTGTCGCTCGAGGAGCACCGGGAAGATCAGCTAACGATGACGTCGACACTGCTTTAGCGCTATCTATGCTGGTGGAGAGGGTGCAACCTGGTGAGTGCTGTTGGTATCTGGTACAGCCGGTTACTGGCTTGTAACTCGTGCTGCCGATCTGATTACGAGCAGGGGCCGAAAATTGTAGTCCATCATTCGAATGTCATTAAGTAACTGCGGCCATCTCTGCTAGAACAGCTAGTCCTTAGAAGAAGAGCCATGATTGGCTCAAGTGATGTTATGAAGCATAAAATATAGGGGGTATTTGAAGTCCATCAAAAAACTTCAGGGGGTGATTCCTGATTGAAAATGGAGCACAAAAGTTTGTATCACCTTGTATGCGGAAATGCATAGTTTCCACGATAGATGGCACTAAAGAATGTCATGAAACAAGGAACCGTGGCACACAGTACATGCCTGAATCCCATTCATATCACAACAGATGTTCAAAGTGGCCTCCATTAGATGCAATGCATGCGTTCACATGTTGCATCATGGATTGCATCACTTGTTCGAATGTTCCAGGCTGTGTCCGAGTATCGTCACAGACTATGAGGACACACTGTTGAAGGGTCTGAACATCAGGAACAGGCTCACCATACACAATGCTTTTCAGATGCCCCACAAGTAAAAATCTAGGGGGGTTAAGTCCAGTGATCAAGCAGGCCATGTAACAGGGTCTATCCAACGTCTGGGGAAGTTGTTGAGATGTCGGTGAACATTAATGCGGAAGTGGGCTGGTGCTCTATTGTGCTGCAGCCACATTGCCTGTCATATTTCCAAAGGCACATTCTTCAGCAATGGAGGCATAGTGTTTTGCAGGAAGTTCAGATACATTTTTCCGTTCAAGTATTGTGGAAGAAGAACTGGTCCAAGTAGGCAGTTGCCAATAATCCCTGCCCAAACATTGGTGCTGAACTGCTGCTGATGAGATGCTTCAACCATACTGTGAGGAATTTCTGTAGCCCATGGATGACGGTGATGCCATCTCTACCAAAGGCCACTTCATCGGTGAAGAGGACTGAAGACAGAAGTCCCATAATGGTGATAGCCTGTTGCACAAACCAGTGACAGAATCTTTCCCGTGCAGGAAAATCTGCCGGTGATAATCCCTGCATACGTTGGAGGGCAGTTGTCATGTAGGATACAGATAGCCATCCTTTGGCTTGCACCATGTTGGCAGCTTGTACTCAGTATCATGGAGAACATGTTCCTCCACATCTGGTGTACATACAGTCCACAGCTACCCTGAATGTTCATCTGTCTCAAAGGACCTATGCTCACAAAATGGTGTGTGATGTGGGTGGTGCTGTCTGTCAGGGTATGTGGCTGAGTACATCTGTGCTGCCTCTTAACTGTTTCCACCTGCTTGGCCATACACGAACTCCATCTTGGCTGGTTCCTGGAATGAATACTGGACCATTGTGCTTCTGTGTTGCTTAAATCAGAGTATCTGAAACATACAAAACACACACTGCAAGTTACAAGAGAATGTCATCAGTGCAATATACTGTGGAAACTATGCATTTCTGGACACAAGGTAATATGGACTTAAAAACTCACCTTGTATAGACTAGAAATCTGTGTAGCCTAGCAAGTTGTGTTCTTTGCTTTCGTACATGTTTATCTGTGGTACCAGGAAGAATTTATATGTGTGGCTAACTGGTCTCAAGGATTTTTATAAAACACAATTCACATTTGTTTTACTTGTAATTTTTGTATATTTACTGCACTGAACGTTTTATGCATTCTAAATTTCACGTCAGTGCAAATTGATTACACTTTGCTGGATGAGGGAAGGTTCTATTTCAGTTTCAATTTCAGGAGGTTGGCAAGTAAATGTAAGCTTCAAAATAAAATTTAATTTCTTTTATGTCATGATCAATACAGATTACCTCTGCTCATAAAAGTGTCATTCCCAAAGCATGAAACTATTAAAAGATTCTGTTTAAAATTAATTTTGAATAGCTATATGTTGCCATTAGTGCTACTTGGTAAGCTTATGAGTAAGCTCACTAATCAGATTATCTTCTTCATTGCCGTTATGTAACATCTAACACTTGGATTATTAAAGGTTCTTTTAGGGTTATTCAATGAAATGTGGGCCACAACATGATGTTTAAATTTATTTAATATGTACATAATAAGCCAAGTGCAAAAGGTATGCATTACAGTTTTTAATGCTTTTGCTATATTAAAACAGGGAAAACGTTATTGTTTAAGTTACATAATGATTAGTGTTGCATGTGACATCCGTTTTCTTAGAAAACATAGCAAATTATTGTTTGGGATGAAACATATGTAAATATATTAAGCTCAAAGAATTCTTCAATATCTATTAATTGTGCAAAGGTTTGTGTCTGTATTTTGTAACGCCCATTACACTTTTCTTCTTCTTCTTCTTTTTTGCTTAATGCTTTATAATCAAATCTTTTATCTACAAGCCAGGAGTGCATCTACTATTATCAGATGCTCCTACAAATATAAAGAAATGCTTTAGTTTATACTTATCCAAGAGTAACTCTTTCCTTTACATTAAAATTGGAACTGCTAAATATTTTTGTTTATTTTGATCTGAACCTCCACATCAAAAGCACTTTTCCGCTAATTTCTGCTGCAATTTATGGATTATCATTATCTGTAATAATTTTTATGTAGAACTTCAATTCATTTGACAAAATGCACAAACATGAATATTTCTGTGCTGAAAATAAAATTACGTCACTAGCATACTCTCTCCTTGTTTATGACATGTTCAATCAGAAAAGCTGATGCTGGTGATAGCTACAAACTTATCAAAATAGCCGAATGTTGAATTATGTATTTATAGTAGTCTGTGTAAATATTTTCAGGAGAGCATATCAGAAACTGGAGATCACGCTACTTTGTGCTGCTGGATAATGGATCACTTATTGGATTCAAAACCAAGCCAGAACACAACCTCAGTGATCCACTGAATAACTTCACTGTTAAGGGTTGCCAGATAATGACAGCAGATAAACCAAAACCTTACACGTTCATCATTCGTGGCTTGCAGTGGACCACTGTGATAGAGCGCACCTTTCATGTTGAATCAGAAAAGGAGAGGTAAGTACTATTTAAATTTTGTTTTGTGTGTTGTAGGATTATCAGCTGTGCAAAATATCTCATCCATAACAAAGATAATTGAAGTTATGAAGAAAGTTCACCATCACATGAATTGTATATGAGGTTCTTATTTTCTGAATAACATTTTCCATTGTCAATCAGTAACAGTTTCCAGCCTAAAGGCAGGCTCTTCATTGCAAATGCAGATTACTCCTCCTCCTTCTTTCTTTGTCTCATTCAAACTGTTTTTCTTCATACTATCATCTGGTTTCTTTTGCTTATTCTCCTCCAGTGCATTTATTAACAAGCAGTCTCTTTTCCCACGCCTTGTTCCAACCAATTTCATTGCCTTTACCTGATTAGTTTCAACCTTTGCCCATTCTTTGTAAAATTGGCTTCACTGCATAATTTGTTCATTTTGCATAATCTATTCATCTAATCACATGCACATTTTGAATATTTCCAAGCATTTTTACTTTCTCTATTACCAACCTAGTAGTTAGAGGGAGTATTGCTTGCATTCCACCCAAAACTTCAATATTAAGATTTCACTGAAGTACATGTTTTAAGGTCCCATGAATTAAAGAAATGCATTATTAGAAAACGGGAAGATAGAACAGCATAACTCTAAAAGGAAATGTAAAATAAATACCAAACTTGGTATTTAAGTTCAGTATCTTCCAAAGATCCAACACAAAGATTTTCAAGAAAATCTCCCCATCCCAAACTACCCTTTGAAACATTTTTCGTTAGTTTTGATTTTCCCAAAAAATGACTAATATTTTTTTTAAGTAGTATATATTTAAGATATTTATATGATTAATAAAAATAAGTATCTTAAATTTTTTTGGAATAGCATATGAAGCTCTGTTCATTAACAATGAATTTTGTATAATCTTGTATAACTAGTAAACCTTGAGACATAGACAAGAGCTTACTCCACAAAAAACGTGGCTACTTTTAAATACATAGTTTACTTCTTTGTAAAAATTATCAAGTATTTATTGTTTTATGATTGTTTCTAATATGTTTGTTATCAATTCAATTGTTTTGTTGGTTTTGTTATATAATATAATATAATATGATGTACGACTGTTACTGAACAACATTCTAACACATGTTTCAAATGATTTGACATACTATTATTGTTGAGAACTATGAGTACCATATGTATTTGGATACAAGAAAGTTTTGACAGTTAAAAAAATATTAAAAATTAAAAATATTATAATAATATAATAACAACAATAATAATCTTTTTAGTGACAGCCATTTCCAAGATATCCATTGTTATTACAATTTATATTTATTAACTTTTTTTTTATCATTTTTACAAGTGCTTGTAAATTCACAGATGCTACATAGTTTTACCTTTCTATAAATAATATTCTCTGATTGTAGACAGCAGTGCAGCTACATCTCTTTTGCCTTTTCCATCCCTACAGCAAAATGGTTCTTCTGATTCATCTTCTATCATCGAACGTAAACATTCCTTAATTATTCTCAATAAATTCTTTGCCAAATAAGATATCAACACAGCAGTACTGAAGCTAATGTATTTCTTGGCATTATTTATCATCACTGTCTCTGAAGTCGGCCCATTTACCATTGCCATAAGTGTCATTGTATGAAAAGAGAATTGATTGGTTTGGTGAAATAAAGACATATGCCCGTTCTTTGAAACAAAATCTGATTTGTTCCCATGTTATACGCAATGGCATTTTAGGCCCTGCAGCCTCTGCAGGGTACTTATATTTTATTTTCAATTATTTTCCTTCTTTCCTCTCTTTACCTTCAGTCCTCTATCTGCTAGATTATTGATTGTTTTCATTCTTAAAGAATTATTATGTATGTTAAACCACTTGAATGTTGAGGCATCTTTCTCTTATATAGGCCTCATGTAATAATTGCCTATTGCATACCTTGAGTATTGGTACTTCATTAAGAAATACTAGTCCTTCCATTTTGTGGTATAGCAAATGCATGCATGTCTTTCAAGCTTTAAGACCCGAGTTTGAATCTTGATTTATGTAATTTGCCTAGTTAAGGTTTTCTAGGATTTTCCCTTAACCTGGTTGTGTGTTGGATAACTCTCAACTGAATGGATCCGGCTCATTTGAACAACCTTCCACTCATATTTTTTCACCTTCTCTATAGATAAGGGATGTTAAACACTTGGAAAACAATAAATAGAAAAGCCTCCTATCTATCTGTTGAAGCAAATACCTTAGTTACATTAAAAAGAGAAAATATTTAAAAGTGGCAGAAAATTGAAATTAACTCTATTTCCTTACTCCTGCTAAAACTTATCAAAGAAAATAGCATTAAGCCTCCAATATGACCACAGAAGTTAAATGGGGCTGTATAAATGAAGTGTTAAGGAAGGGGGGGGGGCGAAGAAACATAACAGTAACAATTGAATATGCATCACTCCCTTCACTAAGTTATGTAACAAAAACTTAAAAAGTTTTTGGGACATTTATAAAAGTTACTGAAGAAGAAAGTGATTGTTATTTAGTTATGATTTCATTTCACTGTGCTTTCCTATCAGTTTCTTATAAATAATGTAAGTTAGATTATAGCTTCTTTTTAATAGCAGTTTTTGGAAGTTTGAACATGCACATTAAAGGAATCATTGAAAATGCATTCCAGCAAACTGATCATATCCTCATACTACAGTCATGCGCTCTGATGACTTATGATTCCATGTTATTTCTAAATTTTGGATACTGATAACAAACCAGTGTGTGCACATTAGACAATACACGAATGGCTTGTGTGATATATCTTCCTCTTATATGACATTTATAAACATTAGGAGCCTTCCAGAAGTTGCCATGACCTATTCTGAGCTCTATCAGGATGCTTAACAAAACAAATATCTGATGGAGCGGCGTGTCCAAAGCTGTGTCTGGTGTGTGCAGTCATGCCTCTAGTGTGATGTGGAGAGGGAATGAAGTTGACTTAGATTACACAGCAGTACTAAAGCTTTATGTCATCTCTGCTTCCTATTAAATGGCATATAGCAACATGTTGTACCATTACCTAAATTGAGCTCTTATACAGGGTGAATCACCTAAAACTTGTACTGCAAATATTTTGGAAATGGAAAGTGCTATTGATGTACAGTTTTCACAGCATTGATTGGTAGTCAGGGGCTCATACATTTAGCCTATAAACAGATTTTAATAATACTGAGCAAACATACAATTTTTTTAAATGGAACAATGCCTAGTTACATCAACAGAATAAAGGTAGGGTAAATTAGAATGTCAGTGGTATTTATTACAAGATTCTAGCACAAGTGGTTTACGAGAAATCTTATTTTAAACTTTTACGCACCGACACTTGTACAACCTGTGGTAGCACAAACTAGAGAAAAACAAAAGGAAATTGTAATACTTCTGTGGATTCTTACAAGTAAAGAGAACATAGCCCTTCAAAGGTTGTGTTCAAAATGACCACCAGCAACTTCAATACATGCTTCTAGTCTGCTATGGAAAGACTGCTGCACACATTCTAGCATTTTAGCGGAAATTTCAGAGCAGGCAGCAGTAATACATCATTTCATATTGTCTGGTGTAGTTGGTACATCCTTGTAGACAGTGTCTTTCAGCCTTCCCCACAGAAAAAAGTCTAAAGGGGTCAGATCCGGTGAATGGGCTGGCCAAGGTACAGGTCCTCTTCATCCAATCCAACGATTTGGAAACAATCCATTAAGACAAGCTGTAGTACATCGTGAACTATGGGCTGGACAGCCATCATGTTGGTACCACAGGTTCTTCCTAGTCTGCAAAGGAACGTCTTCTAGCAGGTGTGACAGGTGGTCTGTCAGGAGGCTGCGATACTTGTGTGAGTTCATTGTTCCTTCTATGAACAAAGGGCCTATGAGCTGATGGTTCACTATCCCACACCACATGTTTAAACTCCATGGACACTGATGTTCCACCTGACAAAGCCAACGGGGATTGTCAACAGACCAATAGTGCATGCTTCTGCAGTTTACCTGGCCAGGATTAGAAATGTTGTCTCATCACTAAACAAGATACATGATGAATCTGGAGTATCATGTCGCAACGCCCATGTACAAAAGTTAACAGGATTCTCCAAATCGTTTCCATGCAGCTCTTGATGGAGAGAGATGTGATAGGGATGGAACCTATGTTGATGGAGAATGCACAGTGCACTTGCCTGACTTATGCCACATCCACGTGCGATTGAGCGGGAACTAATTTGTGGATCTACTGCAACAGTAGCCAAAACATTATTTTCTGCCTTTTCTCCAGTCACTTGTTTGTTTCTGTTACGTTTTCTAGATGTTACAGTACCACTTTCACATAATTGGTTGAAGAGGTTGATAAATAATTGCCTAGATGGTTGACGTCTATTGGGATAAGTTTCTGCATACAGTGTACAGGAACGAACTGCATTCTTCCTACACTCTCCATACACCATGAGCATGTCGGCTTTTGCTGTATTAGTAAATCCCATCTTCCACTCATGACTTACTGCTTGAACTGTCACAAACTAACTGACCAGAAAGTCACAGTGCAATCAATGAACATAAAACAATGCAAACAAACGTAACAACATTGTACCTAGCAACAAAGCAGGTTGAATGAGACAAGCAATTGAAGGAGTGGAAACTTTTCAAAATACGATTTCTCATAAACCACTTGCACTAGAATCCTGCAACAAAGACCCTTGACATTCTAATTTACCCTACCTTTATTCTGTTGAATTAACTAGGCATTGTTCGATTTAAAAAATTGTATGTTTGCTCAAAAAATACACTTTCTCAGTATTATTAAAATCTGTTTATAGGTTAAATATACTAGCCCCTGACTTATCAATCAGTGCTGTGTAAACTGCACATCAATAGCACTTTCCATTTCTGAAATATTTGTGGTGCAAGTTTTAGGTGATTCACCCTGTAAATAGAGGGTTATTCAAGGTTAAAACTTAGCCTTCAAAATGTTCAAGGCCCAACATAATCTCAAAGACCAATTGAGTAAAAGAAATGTTATATACTTGATGTCCTGGGGCTTCAAGCCAGGTGAATTGTTGGTGGAACACCGAAAATCTTCAGCATGGGAGAGATGCGCACTTCCTAAGCTTCCACCAGCAATTCACCTGGCTTGAAGCCCAAAAACAGTTAGAGTATATATGTCACCACGAAAGCTTCAGCTCTTACTTAACATGCTTTATGTTACAGAGAAGACTGGGTAGCTGCCATTCGTTATGTGGCAGATCGGTTGGCAGAATCTGAGGATGTGGAGATGTGTTCAGGAAGCAGGTATGGCAGCGACAGCTGTGATGCCATTGATGAACTTGGTGCAAAGTTCTCCCTTCAGGGGACTTCAAGTAGTAAATCGTCAGGGAAAAAGAAAGTTGTAAGTTCCATACTTTTATTTGAAAACAACTTATGAGATTTTACATGGTAAATGTATTTTACAAATGTGTATTATGTGTTGCAGACGTTGGAGAACTTTGAGTTCCTTAAAGTGTTGGGAAAGGGAACTTTTGGCAAAGTTATACTTTGTAGAGAGAAGACGACAGAACATCTGTACGCTATCAAGATGCTCAAGAAGGAAGTAATCATTCAGAAGGATGAAGTGGCACATACGCTTACAGAAAACAGAGTTCTTCGGACTACCAATCATCCTTTTCTTATTGTGAGTTCGTACATTTGTAAACAGTTAAAATTATTTACTAAAGAATAACCAAAGACATGAAGATATTGAAGCTGCTGCAGCACTTGGGTAGTATTGTAAATTCTATACATTGTAGCAAAAGGAGATGTTGCAGTGCCATATCTTTTGTTGGATCAACCATTTTATACTGTTTGTCTTGCTGGTCTAAATGCAATTCCTGTTGATCAAAATGCTATTGCTGTCTGCCCTACTTAGATGTGAGAAAAATTATTAATATTCAGTGACCATCCCAAAATGATACTACCAACAAATAACCATTTCCAAGTAATAGTTAAGTATGTCCACAGGCATTTATGCATAGACAAGATACTTTTGGTTCATGGTAACATTAATTGCCTGACTTGGGTTATTTCATTCTTCGTTCCAACATTAAAAGATAATGCTACACTCCCGTTTATCATGCACACAGGAATTTGCAATGTACTGTGAACACTAATGCGTCTATATACTTATTGTTAATTATTGCCCACTTAAATCATGTTAAAGAAATTCATACCCATCATCGTCATAGTAATTATCATGTAGCAATTTCCATTGTGCCAATAATTTGATTGTGTATTCCAATCTTCGGTAATTGGCTTTTACACTCTTATTGCATAATTACAGTTAATTGGTTGAAAGATTTGTAGTGGTTTTGCCCTCTTTGGAAGCGGGAACATTTAGGTCTCACATCATAAACATGCTTGTAACACAATGGACAGCATGCACCATGTTGGAGTAAATTGCTACGGAAGTAACATTTACTAAAGAAGTCTGTGCTACAGAAGTAGGTTACTACGGGAGCAATTTACTCCAGAAGTAACATTGGAGAACTCAGTTACAATGTACTCTTGCAGTTATGACTACGGAAGTAAGAGCTCATTACTCCTGGAGGTATTGTTTTGTTTGCACGATTTATTGACCCAATCATGGATAAGGTTATGTGCGATAGGAAATGGGGGGGGAAATGTCAGTGAAAGAGATAAATGTTTGTTGATGGAGATAAAAAAAAACTCATTTAAACAATACAAGTGTAAAAAACATGTTATAAAGATGCTGGAAGAGAAGTGCTGGAAAGGCGTGATGGATGAGTTTAATGCTTCGAGCGATGGGAAACGTACTGAAGAGCATCTTAAAATTCTGTAAACAATGTTTTTAATTTTCATTTTGCATGTTGAAGGAGAAACGCCCTTTCCGATTTTGGAAAAGTACACCATATTCACGAATGGGCACAAAATAGTAACATGTGTGCATTCAATTCCACCCACAATGTGTGGGAAATCTGCAAAGGTGAAAAAGAATTCTCTTTTATTTTCTGAACACTCATGTATATTTATATATGTAGATACATTGCCCTTAGCCTTAACAATGTGATGAAATACACGACCAGTAGACGCTTGGTGAACATTTATTTATAAGATCGCCTGTAATGCCGGGATTACGATGAGCTTTACTTAACGTGATATGAAATTAAGAAATGCTGGTAAAATAAAAGGTCTGACATGCACTTAACATAATGGGAATGGCTCTTTTATTACTTTGAGCTAGTGTTTGCCGATTGGTTCTAATTACTATGTGACATTAAACTTGATGTAATGGGAAGGAAAACTTTGACATTGCCAAATTTTTAAGTTATGTCGCATTAAGTCAATCCTAATACAGTGTTAGACTGTCACGTTACGTTAAATTCATTATAATGCTGGCTTAAGTATCTGAACTTTTCCGGTACGAAACAGTCGTCATCCTCCATGTTGTAGTAGTTTCCATGCTAGCCTCTTGTTCCCAAGAACGCGGGTTGAAATCCAGATTATTTCAGGTATAAAAATCCCTAACACAGCTTCCTTCGGAAGGGAAGTAAAGCTGGTGATGCCGTGTCATAGACTTACACACATAATTTAACCTCAAGCCTGATAAAGAGGTCTCTGAGCAAAATTACTGCTCTTTCATGGCCAATATAGAATGAGATGCTAAGGACCCCAACAGTTAAAGAGCTTCCATAAATAAAACTCAATTTAATTTTTTTGAAACACTTGTAGGCCGCATAACAATAATTGCAGTTTGGGTTATAGAGCTGAATTCCTGTCTGAGTTTTGTTGTTTTGCTCTCCAAGCAGGTTCAAAAGCATGTAAAAGATTCTTTTGTAATACCTAAATGTTCGTTGAACACTCTCTATGTATAAGTATCATATGGTTCTCACATACCACTATCACATTCCCGTTGTTTTCTTCATTGAGATCATCAATGTAATCTAAGTAATCTATGAACACATCAAAATATCTTCCTCCAAATACAATATGGTACTCTAGTTCAATCAACAGGTTAGTTACCCCATCCAGGTTGTGAGAGCGAATTCTAATCTATATTTGTGCTCTATTTAATTCCGTAGTAACATACTGCATACGGTGCTCTCTGACATTTACTTCTGCAGTAATTTAATCTGGGAGTATCTGAAAGGAATAAAATGCTTCGGAAGTAGTTTACTCTCGTGTGGAAGTCGCTGAGTGTTGGCTTGAATAGTAGTTTACTACGAAAGTAGAGCTTACTCTAGGTTGGTGCACGCTGCCCAATGTACTCGCTACAAAGAGTATCACTTTTGGAACTAATTATAAAACTACCCAAATGATTCTGTCGGTGTAAAGTTGGAGGACTTATTTTGGAATTTGTAACCTAATTTTCCATTTCAGAAACTTTTCCAGGATAACAGTTACATTATTTTTTTTCTCCTATCTGAAGTCTAAAAGCTCTACCATTGCACTAGTTGTTTGCTTGTGGCAATCCATTTCATTTTGATGTGGTTCAGTTCGATTGTAATGGCCTCTTTTTAACTAGTTAACATTGTTGATGCCACTTGTATACTTACCCTATCAGCTTTTTTGTATAATCATTGTTAGTGCTAAATTGAAATTTCATTTTCTGATGTCACTTAAAATTCCATTTTGGATTTTACATTCTTTAGTTTGGTTCTTATTCCTGATTCTATCGTCATTCCACTTTCCTCATTTTTTCGCTTGAGCTGGGTTCCATCTTTTTCATTTTCACCAACAATTGAGGACATTTCTGGAAGATCTATGAGTCCTTTTTCCGGAAATCATTTTACTTGAACCGCCATGTTGTATAGAATATTCCCTCCAATTTATGTTTCTTAGTTTCACCATTTCAATCCATGGCAGGACTTCTTGTTTACACTCCTGTGAAAATGCCTATACAGCTGGTATGCCTAGTGTGTTGTTTCATTAGTTTGTGAAAGTATAATTTATAGAAATAAATGTAGAATAGATGATAATGGCGAGAAAAGGAAAAAGATTTACTGTAAGAGTAGTTTGAAGAAAGCAGAAGCTAAAAGGAAGCGATCAAGTGGTGGGAAATATATAAATGGTAGAGGAATTGAGGTTATGGCAAAAGCTTCTTGCCAATTGACAAATGTTACCTGTGAAATTGTCTTCAAAAAGTGTCATTAAACCAATAAAAAGAATTGCTTGAATTATTTCACAATGGACAGACTAAGGAACTGCAAGATTCTTATATTTCACATGTCATGCAACTGAAAGATGGGAAGTCAAAGAAGAAAACTGAAAACCCAAAGATTTTTCGAAACAGCACATGGAAATGTAGGTTGTGTACAGCAGGGATAATGAGTGAAGTATGCCATTTAGCTATCTTTCCAAGTGTCAATAAAGGGAAAAAAGTACTAAAGAATCACTCTTTTGAAGAGAGAATGAGTAGTCATGATAACCGTCCGCACAAAATGGAATCAAATTTCTGGGTTCTACTAAAAGGAACATTTAAGTACTATTCATAGTGACAAAAGTCATCTGTGACAATAAGTCAAATTTAAGACATTTTCACAAACCAAACATAATATCAAGACATTATTTCAACAGTTCTTGGATTACTTTTTGCAATAAACTGGCAAAACTTTCACAATGAAATATGTAACTTCAAGTTCTTTAAAGAACACTGTGATTATGCCTTCAAGAAACTAAAAAGTGATGTCTGTGATTTTTGCTTGCAGTGTGAAAATAAGTTGAAAATATATGCTATTCAAGAGGAAGGCATGTACATAATAAGATTCTTCGTTTATGTTCTGTTTTATGGAGTTGCAGGCCAAAAAACGATTCTAATGTGGTTACTTCATTTCTATATCAAGTTTTACAAAAGAAGCTGACCGAATTCCCTAATGTGAAATATGTGATTTTGCTTTCCGATGCCTGTGGAGGGCAAATAAGAATATTGTTATCATGTCATTTTCATTTTGTTCATGGATTACCAGAATTTTTGCAGTGGAAATTACTTATCTCTTTCCACTCGTGGACGTTCTTTCAGTCAGTGTGGCCAGAACTTTGGATTAACCAAATCAAATCTGAAGAGAGTTGAGTCAATTCCAATTGCATTACCATGTCTGCCAGTTATGGTACAATGTAGAACATTAGTATAAAATATGGATAAGCTAGTAACAGTGATATGAATTTGAAATGATATAGAAAATTTGAGTCGGAGTTGAAACACTTAACATCACTTACATGTTTTACAACAATATAGAATATACCCTACACCAAGGGTGGCGAAAACGCCTTCCTTCAGCGAGTCACCAAATATGCAACATGCACTGCATCACTCAGTAGCATGTGTAAAACAAAGGGACAGTGGTAGAGAGGGAATGGCGCCTACGAGTCGCGTTTTCGCACCTCTGCCCTACACCATTTGATGTTTGCATGGACAGGAGCCTAATAAAGGACTGGAGAAGTGGTCTGCAAGACTTTTGTCTTCCTAAACCCATTACAAATGGAAGTACGTTCAAGATACAGTCATATGAACAACTGAGATATACGACAAGTGGTACTGTCCAATGTTCACTGACATATTGTGGTACATTTACACCGTTTTGATCTGGAAACAGAAATACATTACCCAAGAGTTAAAAAATATTAAATCGTCATAGGTACTGTGAATCAAGCACCTGTGACAGCTGGAAAAGAAAATTATGTTTGTGACTTGTTTAAATACATGAACAAAAAGAGCTGCTTGTGGTTGGATACAATGTTTTGTGAAAGTAAAATATCAGGTGTGTAACATCCAGGTATGTGCACTGCCAAATTGTTGCAACAAATTAAAACATTAAACATTAATAACAAAATTTAACTTTAAAACCACCTAAATTGATTTATGGAAAAAGGATTCATGCGTCAGTTTAATACCATTGTTATATTTTCAGGATGGTAGTATTGCTCATTTTAAAAATTTAGTAATATGCCATAAAAGCCTTCCATGATACCAAAACTCTAGCATTTATACATTTGAAATAACTATTTTAATCTTTAAAATTGTGTTAAATATTTACTGCAAATATCTCAAAACGTCATATTACTCTATAGGTCCTTCTTCCAGAAAGCTCCTCAATTGCTGTAACATGCTGGTGTTTCACTTTCTCCTATGATATCAACACGACTATCTGATAATTCATTATATTTTTCTGGTTGTTTGTCTCGTAGCTCCTGTGTGGCTCACATGTACCACTTTTCTGGCTGTGAACTAAAGCCAACATTGTTTCACTTCTGCAGTTCTCCAACAAGCAGCTTGCTTGCTGCTCTTCCTCCTTATATAAACATTTTGTTAACAGATGTTACTTCTGCTAAAATGTTCTGGCACCAAGGGCATTCTTCCTAAGCACTTCTGATTTCTATGACCTTCTGGCTGTAGAAGGTTCCTGTGCTTTCTCTAATGCTTCGGATTGTCCTCCATGGTCTAGGGACGCCATGCTGGGCTCTAGTTCCCAAATTGTGGGTTCAAACCTGGCAGAGGGTGATGGATTTTTTCGGGCGTAAAAATCCTTAGCATACTTCCTTTGGAAGGGAAGTAAAGCTGGCGGTCCAGGTCATAGATTTATGGCATGTAAAAGAATCTCAAGCCTGATAAAAAAGCCTCAGAACAAAATTTCCGGTCTTTCACACCCAATATAGAATGGGACATTAAGGACCATAGTAGTTAAAGAGCATCCATAAACTCAGTTTTTTCTGATGCTTCAGACACCCCACCCCATGCATGCACAGTATGTAGGCCATCCAGTAATGTAGCATTCTATACACATACAAATCTTAAACTTCACCATACAGACATTTTTATAGACCTCATAGACCCAAAGAGCATTTCTCTCAGGATGTTTAATTACATAACCAGCTAAACTTGAGACTAAAGCAAGTGAAGTGATAAAAATAAATGTCAAGCAAGTTGAGCAATTAAAGTACGAGGGTAGTCCCAGAAGTACCCGACCTGATGTATAGATAGTGGTTGTTGTTTCAAACAAATGACTATGGTAGAAAGTACCACCCTTATAAAGCTTAAGTTTGAAGTTTGATGATGCTACGTTGTTTAGTAATTGTTTGGCGCAGCCATTAATAGTGAACTCTCTCAGTGAATTTGTAAACATGGCCATCGTTTTGCAATACAATACTTTCATTTGAAAGGTCTTAGTCCCACTAATATTAAAGCTGAGCAAGACTCTACTCTGGGGGAGTCTGCTCCTTCATTTACAACAGTAAAATATTGGGTGGCAGAGTTTAAGCGAGGCTGTATGAGCTGCCAAGACGAACATCACAGTTGTCGACCAAATGAGGTGACCACACCAGAAGTTGTGAAGAAAATCCATAAAATGGTATTGGATGATCGTCGACTGAAAGTGCACAAGCTAGCAGACATCGTAGGCATTTCAAAAAGTGCTGTACATCGCACGCTAACTGAAAATTTAGACATGAGAAAGCTGTGTGCTGCATTTGCTCACAATGGAACAAAATCAGCATTGTGAGGATGTTTCAATCGAGCGTTTGGCAATGTTTCGCTGCAATAAAGCCGAGTTTTTGCATCGATTCATAACCATAGATGAAACATGGGTCCATCACTTCACACCTGAGATGAAGGAACAGTCAAAATGGTGGATTGAAAGGGGAGAATCTGCTCCAAAGAAGGCGAAGACAGTTCCATCTGTGCGCAAGGTCATGACGTCAGTTTTTTTGAATGCTTGTGGAATAATTTTCATTGATTATCTTCGAAAAGGAACAGCAATCAATGCAAACTTGCATTGTGCAAGTATTATGCAAACTTATTGCAGCATTTGAATGATGAAATCAAGTAAAAAGGGCCGCATTTAGCGAAAAAGAAAGTTTTGTTTCATCAAGACAATGCACCATCTCACACATCCATTATCGCCATGGCCAAAATCAATGAATTCAAATTGCTTCCTCATGCACTCTATTTACCAGATTTAGCCATCTCTGATTATTTTCTGTTTCCAAAGTTGAAGAAATGACTTGATGGTAACAGATTTGCTAAGGATGAAGAGGTGGAGTCTGCAGTTGATGGATATTTTGCAGAACCCCACAGTTCTCACTATAAACAAAGTATCGAAGCAATTGGACATCGCTGGGAAAAGTGTATCGAGCTGAAAGGAGACTATGTAGAGAAATAAAGATTTTTTTCCCCAAAATTTTTGTGTTTTCTTTGTTAGGTCAGGTACTTCTGGGACAGCTCTCGTACATAAGCAATTGGGTATCTTGTGATAATGATGGAATCAAGAACAGCATGTGAAGTTTTGTAGCAACTTTATTAAAGAGTAACATAAGCAATTTGCAGATGGCTAATTCAAGTTTCTTTTCATATTTTCAGTCGCTCAAGTATTCTTTCCAAACTGCAGATCGACTTTGTTTTGTGATGGAATATGTTAATGGTGGGGAACTATTCTTTCATCTATCAAGAGAAAGGGTTTTCTCTGAAGATCGCACACGCTTCTATGGAGCAGAAATAATTTCAGCTCTTGGGTATCTACATGAAGAGGGGATAATTTATAGAGACTTAAAGGTAGTTTAAAAATGAATGGTACACCATAGCTCGCCAACATTGTTCTGTTAAAATCGCTGCTAACTGATGTTGCTAATTCTTTTATGTTGTTAGTTGGAGAATCTGCTCTTAGATAAAGATGGGCATATAAAAATTGCAGACTTTGGGCTGTGCAAAGAGGATATCACATATGGCAGAACTACAAAGACATTCTGTGGTACACCTGAATACCTTGCACCAGAAGTAAGTATTGCCATAACATTGAATAAGTGATTTCACTTTTATCTCTTGCATGCAAAAGTAAGCAATTAGTTCTGTTTTATTTTTTATTTCCCTTGGTTAACTTAATCAGTCCAAACATTGAAATTTCTATTCCCAGGCAATTGTGCACCAGGCTGTATTTTTTCTTTGTTGTGAAAATAATGGCTCATCTGGACTTAATACATAAAAATATTTAAAACCTTATAGATATGTATGCTCCTGCTAATAACACTGTCCTGTGCTTTACATTGTTTACATGGAGGTTTGCATTTATAATTCTGCATAATTTTATCATCTTCAAAACCATGTGTAACTTTTTATATATATATAAATTCTGTAAATTATAATGCTTTAAAAGCATGGTAAAGAAGTGTGTGTCATTGATTGATTGGTAGCAAACAAGTTTTAATATTCACACAGCCAGATACTTGCCCATTCAAACCCTTCCATTAAAGAGTTGTAGCGGAATTTTTAATATGATTGTTGGGTTCCATTTATATAATTAATTTTTGAGCTATGAGATCTCTTTATACATCTGCAGGGCGGGTAACAGGTGAGATTCCAATGATTACAACACGAATGTTTGTTTCCCAACATTAACTGGTTTTTGTTAAATAAAAGTTATTTAATGTTTATAATTATTTAACATTTTCTGTTTTAATCTCTGATGACCTTCTAATTTACACATATATCTATGATTATTTAATAAACAGTGATGATATGCACAGTTTGATAATTAATGAAGAATATAAGTATAAATTGGATGAATGTTTGGAGAACTAGATGTGCACAGTTTGAGTGCTAATTGAGAACTTAACTGGTAACTACATGGATGGGAATGTTTTTATTTCTCCTTGACAATATCTTATTTGTTTTGTTTAGTTTTTTCTGCAGAAATAAAACTTTGTGTATTCATGGTTATATGAAGGAATTGATATTATTTTCTCTATTTATAAATTAAGTTGGCCATGATATACTTTAAATTACTGTTTTATGAATAAATGATTTTAGAATATGAATATATGTGCATTAATAAACAGTACATGCATAATCAAACAAATACAATAATCACAATAACACCAAATATGTGCACATAATAATACAATATATAAATGAATTATAACAAATAACATATGCTTCAGCCATTTCATATATACACAGGTAAGTCAAGTATGTCAATAAATATTTATCCTACAAATGCCTATTGTAGTGTTATTGTAATTTTAAGGATTATCTCCTGGTTTAGGTAACCATATATTTTTAAATTTTTTAACTTTTCCTTTCCTTCTATTAGCTTTTTTCCATAATCTTATAAATGCGCGAGCTAGCACTTTTGTTTTTCAATTAGTTGTCTCTGTGTTGCCATGGTGTGGGAAAGTCAGTGATTAAGTTTTTAGGTTTTATGTTTAACATCAATTCTACTGAGCAAATTTAGTGGTTGCATTCATAGTATTATTTATAATCTCTTCAACATATTTACATTGGCCAACCCAGGAGGTGTGATCATTGTGTTAGCATGTTATTTAAGAATTTTATGCACCTGAACTTGACCTTGTTTTTCTGTGTGTATTAGTTGTGTGTATGTTGGTACCATTTGAATTCTCCTGTGTTCCAGGTTTGTTCTGTTTGTCCGCATCTTCCTTTCCTGTCGTATTTCGATTCTTGTTGTATGCCAGCGTCCATTACTTTTATATCTCCTGTTCCTCGTATTTGTTACTCTTTGAATCATTACATATTCTCGGGGTATTGTGTGATTGTATTTTTCCTGGACATTTCACAATCTTCCTTTATGATTTGCTGCATATCTTTGCTTATATGCCTCTTTCCCTTCGTAATTTTTATTTTCTAAATTTCTCATGGTATTATCATAATGTAGGCTGTGTTGTGTTCCTGTGTAGTATACTGTTTGTGTAACAAGCGCGCGCGCGCACTCTGTGTGTGTGTGCGTGCGTGCGTGTGGTTTCCCCCCCCCCCCCCTTCATCATTTTGTAATTATGGTGGTTTTGCCAAAAGTCATGTGTGTGAGATATTTCTTCATTTGATTTGTAATTATCATTACTATTTTGTAATGCATTTGCAGCTCTATTTATTTCATCTATACTTTCTTGTTCTTTTTGAAATGTTTCTTCTAATATCTTTATTTGTTCATTTCTTTCTCTAGTTCCTTATTACTCTGTTTCATATTATCTATTTGTTTTTGTTGCAATTGCATTACATTTGACACTTCTTTTATCTCTGATATTACTATATGTTTCACATTTTCAATACTCAAAACTTTCCGTACTACGTCTACCTCTTTACACAATAATTTCTTTACCTCTTATTTGTTTCATTTCAAAATTGATTTGACATTTTTTTCTCTACTTTGATTTCCTAAGCTAACTCTGTTCTTATATTATGTATTTGTACATTCTAGCATTTCGTTTCTATATTTAATAATATCTTCCTATAGCTTTCTTTTATACTCTTTTACTTCAGTTTCTAGATTACCCATTTTATTACTAATAGATTGGATCTTATTTTCCAAACTATTCTTCATTCAAGCTATCATTTATAATTTTCATATTATCTTTACACACTATTCTTCCCTTTTCTATTTCTTGTTTTAACTCAGTTATTTCAGCTTCCCTGCTGTGTTCTATCCTCTGCTGTAATTCCTGTTTTAAGCTAGTTGTTTACCTTTTTTCTATTTTCATCTGACGCCCTCATAAATTTATATAAATCTTCTAATGGTAATCAATGATGTTTCTTTTTCCTGGCTCATTTCTTTAGATCAGTCTTCTATCGTTTCTACATTTCCTACGTCTTCCCTAGCTGATTCTCCTGTCTGACGAATGTTTATCCTGGATGCTACTACTTTTTTGATTCTCAGTAACATAACATTTGAAATGCCTTTATCCTACTATTTGTTCTTCTCTTACGATCCTTTTCATATTGTTGTGATTCTTGGGTCCCCGATGTTCGTCTTATCGCTGTAGCCCTATGGTCGTCTTCCGCCTCATCAATGTAGCCCTTTATTCCATTGTCGTGTAGTTGCCAATCATCCTTCAGTCTTCATATGTGTTGTGATGCCTTCCGGTATTATTCTGTTTTTTATTAAATTTTTAATTATGTGGAATCCCCCTTTCTATTCGAGCCCCATGTGACAAAAGCTAAATGTAGTGACATTTTTAATATAATTGTTGGTTTCTTTTCCTAATTAATTTTTGAGCTATGAGATCTCTTTATACATCTGCAGGGCAATGGTAACAGGTGAGATTCCTTTATAAATGATTACAACACAGATGTTTATTTCCCAACATTAACTGGCTTTTATTAAATAAAAGTCATTTAATGTTTATAGTTATTTAACGTTTTCCGTTATAATCCATGCTGACTTTTTAATTTACACATATATCTATGATTATTTAATAAACAAATGATCATATGCACAGTTTGATAATTAGTGAAAAATATAAGTATAAATTGGATTAATGATAATGGAGAACTGAATGTGCACAGTTTGAGTGCTAATTAAGAACTAACTGGTAACTACATGGATGGGAAGGTTATTTATTTCTCCTTGACAATATCTTATTTGTTTTGTTATGTTTAGTTTTCTCTGAAGAAATAATAACTTTGTATATTCATGGTTATATGAAGGAATTTATATTATTTTCTTTATTTATAAAATAAATTTAAAGTTGGCCATGATATACTTCACTGTTTTATGAATGATTTTAGAATATGTGTACATGTGCATTAATAAAGAGCACATGCATAATCAAACAAATAAATACAATAATCGTAATAACACCAAATATGTGCACATATAAATGAATTATAACAAATAACATATGCTTCAGCCATATCATATATACACAGGTAAGTCAAGTATGCCAATAAATATTTCTGCTACAGAGTAATGGGATTTTGCACTTAATGTATTCATGACTTTTATTTTGTGGAGGGAACTTTCTGCCCTTTCTTTGAATTCTATTGTATAAAGTTGTAATGTCCAAATTGACTAAGCAGAAATCATTTTATATAAGTGAAAGACTAAGAACCCTCTGTAAGTATGAAATGTTCTCTTAATTACTTTTTTATATAACCTATAGTTAATGTCTAAATTATTTTCCTCTACTTGTAAAGAATTCCCTGTCTATATAGAATAGAATATTTATGTATCAACAAAATATCTTACAATTACATACATTTCTTGTAATTGAGACTGACACACTTTCCTACGGGTCCAGCATGGTGACTCCTTGGTCGTCTGCAAGCATTTGGGCCCTAATTTGACTCTCTTCCATCTTTTTTGCTTTTTACTTTACTCTTCCTAAATATTCTCCCATGCTCCTACTTCTTTTGCATTCTCTGTCAACATTTTTACTGCCACTGTAATATTTTCCAATTTATCCCATTTTTTTATCCCAAATATTCTCCCTCCACTTTCTTGTTTCTTTACAGTGCATCAAACAATGGAGCATACACTCTGATTCTTCACACATAACACATACCTCCATGTTTCCTGTCTATATGACCTGTTTAGGCTATAATCCCTTCAACTTAAACAGGGTTATGCTGTGTAGAGTCTTATACTTATATTGCAATATAGACATTATTACTGTATCAATATTTAGTATAGCTAATAAAATGCAAATAGTCAGTCACATTTACTAACACATTTAGGATCTACCAACAATGTACTGGGTGATTATAATTAAACTAATGGTGTTCAGCGTGGAACAACTTAAAACTATGATGATGATGATGATGATGATGATGATGATGATGATGATGATAGGTTTCTAACCTTGAAGATATGCTAATAAGCAACTCATTCGTAAACTGCCCCTGCCTCAAACGAGTTCCAAGTCATGTCACCAGGTGAATATATGGCACTTTAAGCAGTCAGAACATAGTGTGGCCGCAGGAAAAAAGACAGGAAAGATCAAACATATGAGAATGGTTCTGGCACATTTATTAGGAATTATGGTTACAAACACTGTTCAGCATGGCCTCCCAACTCAGCAACATTTTGCATTTGTAACACAGTTCACAGTTGCTCACAGCATATTGAGTGAAATCAGAGAAACATGTTGTATGCTAGCCTTTAGATTAGGCAGAGACTGGATATGTCTGAATAGATACAATCTTTCAAATATCCCTACAGCCACATGGATTTAGGTCAGCGGATCTTGAAAACCAAGCTTCTGGAAATTGACTAGAGATGATGCAGTCATTACTGAAGGTTTCTTGCAGCAATTCCTTCACCTGGTGAGCAACATGTGATGTTGCCCCATCTTGCATGAAAATAAAGGTGTGGTCACAGTTGTGTTCTTGCAAAGCTGAAATCATGCATTGCACAAGAAGGTTCCTAATGCATAGATGTTACTATACACCTAACAGGCCCACAAGGTGCCAATCTCCTCAAAGAAAAATTGACCAAGAGTAAAGATTCTTGTGAAACTACACCAAACAGTAATATAAGTTGAGTATTTCTGCACATGTGGAGGAGTTAAATTGCATATGTGACACAGTTCGTATATTTGCTGTACTATTCAGAGAAAATTGCGGACGTGGAAATGTTAAGATGAACTAGATAAAGTGTTTCAGAAAACTGAGTTGCATGTGTAAAACATGGAGAAACATTTCAAGAGGAGGATTTCCAGAATGAAATAGAGTGCCAAATATTTTAGAACCCATTATGATTAACCTCAGAGACGACAGTTGTAATGAAGAGAGTGAGGCTGACGAGGATGACTGCAGTGATATCGAGGACGATGAGGATATGCCGTTAGCTGTACCACTTGAATAACAAAGAACGCATAGAAAAGTATGGTTTTTATTTCTCTATTTGTGTATTACATTTCCATTATTGTGTCTCTTCTTGTTTTCTTTTAGTTTTTAAGTGAACATTGAGATGGTATTTATAACAAACGTGTAACTTCTGAAGAAGCGAGGCGAAGTGAATTTTGGCAACTGTGCTGTCACTCTGTATTAGTTGTCACGAAACGTCAAGAGATTTGGATAGCACAGTAGTGTATTGTTTGTAAGCAGACTGTTGTGGCTTACCATGAAAGTATATACTAGTCCTTCTTCCAATTCTCAAATTTATCCAAGCTGCAAACTGTTTATAAGAAAGAATTTTGTTAAATCAGTTTGCTAACCTCCCAGCCTCAACAAAGGTATTGATTGTGCATGCTCACATTTGAAAATGAGTGGTATTTTGCAAATCTTGGTAAGTTATGGGCAAAGTCATAAGATTCAAGTGGCTTTTAATTCTAATTCCTCTGAAATTGGTGCTAACTCCTACCATCAGTTTCTGTTTATCCTCTTCTGTTCATCACATTTCTTAGCATCTCTGCCTAATTTTACAGTTAGCAGCTTTGTTTATATTATATATTTAAATTTTAAGGTTTGAAATTTACTACATCAAAATTTGCATTTGTAATCACTGCAACTAGCTTTGGTTCTATAACCATTAGACTACTGGCACAGAGAGCCAGTATTCCAACGAGAGCTTGGTTATTGTTCAGTAATGTTGCCAAAAGTACGATCTTGGTGTTTATCTAAAGAAGACTATGGTGTGAACTGTGAGAAAGTACTTGCTTTTTATTCATATGACCTCATTGGGTAAAAGTTCCCAAACAAAGACATAACAAGCTTATAATACTCATACCTAAACAAAAGTACTGGCGATTCTGAAATAGGACAGGAAGCAGATTAAACTCTGAGTGTAATGATTGACCATGGGAACTTCAACAAACACCTGTACACAATGGGGATTGAAAATGGGTCTCTAAAGTTTAAGATGTAACAGGAAAGATAAAACTACTCTGCATCTTATATTCCAATGTAGTGCATTAAAAAATAGACGATACAACCTTTTAGGGCATTCAGACCCCAAAGTAATACGAGGGTGGTTTGATAAGTTCTCGGAATCACCATGACGCAACGAGCTGTTAAGTGATATTCATTGGACTGTTGCCTGTAAACACGTGCCACGTCAGTGCTCTTGGAAGAAAGCTGTGGTGATGACGTGGCTCTGTTGTTCCCGCATAGTGATTTGCGAAGATGGGAAAAATCGAGATTCGAGCAGTGATTAAGTACTTCGTAAAGAAAGGTAAGAAAGTAAAGGACATTCATGTTGACTTCCAGAAAACACTGGGGGACTCTGCTCCTTCATATTCAACTATTGTCAAGTGGAAAAATAAATTTAAATTTGGTCAGGAGAGCTTAGATGATGATCCACGTAGTGGTCGGCCAATATGTGTCACTACTCCAGAAATCATTGCAAAAGTGCACAAAATGGTCTTAGAGGATCACCGATTGAAAGTTGTGAAATTGCTTAGGCTTGCCAGATGTCATCTGAAAGGGTATATCGCATTTTAACTGAAGAATTAAAGATGAAACAATTATCTGCAAGATGGGTGCCGCGACCCTTGACGCCGGATCAAAAACGCATGAGAATGGAAATATTGGAACAATGTTTGGCCTGTTTTAGGAGAAAGGAACAAGATTTTTTGCGCCAGTTTGTGACCGTAGATAAAACTTGGGTGCACTACTATACTCCAGAGACAAAACAACAGTCAAAGCAGTGGAAACATGCTGATTCTCCGCCACCAAAGAAAGTAAAGACAATTCATTTGGCTGGAAAGGTCATGGCATCAGTATTCTGGGATGTGAAGGGGATTCTGTTTGTAGATTATCTCCCCACTGGGCAAACAATTACTGGAGAATACTATGCTAACCTCCTGCACAAATTGCAACAAAAGATACGCAAAAAAAGGCCAGGTATAGCAAGAAAGAAAGTCATCTTCCATCAAGACAATGCGCACCTGCACACATGTGCCGTCGCCATGGCAAAATTACACGAACTAGGGTATGAATTGTTGCCACATCTGCCTTATTCACCTGATATGGCTCCGTCAGACTTCTATCTCTTCCCACAACTGAAAATTTTTCTTGGTGGACGAAGATTCACTTCAAATGAAGAATTGATAGCCGGAGTTGACAACTATTTTGCAAGCCTGGAGGAATTTCATTTTCGAGATGGGATCAAGGCACTGGAACATCGTTGGACCAAGTGCATTAATCTACAAGGAGACTGCATTGAAAAATAAAAAAAGTTTCAGTGATGTAAGTACTTTTTTTCTTTTCTATTCCATTCCGCGAACTTATCAAACCACCCTCATAGTATCCAATAAGTATCTAGTTGAGGGACTCCTGGAACTCTTTAAGAGAACAGGTTGGCTGAACTAGTACAACTGGGAGATATACCACATAATAAACATCAGCTTCGGTGTAGGCAAGATGGTTAGGACCTTTTTTGTCTTCCAGATTTTATCAATCAATCAATCAATCAGTCAATTCTATAAGAATTTCTTTGGAAGAGTCTTCCCATTATTATGCAATTTTCATATCTATTCTCAAATTGCTCACACAAAAGTTATTTTCTATATGCTTCCTGTTAATCAAGATAAACCCAATGCCTGGGGCTGAGACATCAATCAAATGTTCAACTTTTACATCATATACTATCTACTCATGAGAGACAAAAACAACCTCTTAACATTTTCTAAGTGTACGTTTAGAAAGTTGGAAGATTCAAAGGAATGACAGCAAGTATTTTGGAAATGATTACTACCACAAAATTTTTCATGTAGTTTCTGCATTCCATCAAGATTTGCGCTTTTCTTGAAATAAACTTTATACCTAACTCTTAGTTTCACAGTTCTGTAAAATTTAGTGAACATGAATTGAGTTTTTTTCGTTCTTTCTTTTTTTTACTTTTAATTTTTGTTTTTATTATTTTTTTTTATGGGTGCTCTTTAACTGCTGTGGTCCTTAGTGTCCCATTCTATATTGGGCGTGAAAAACCTACCAGAGGCCTCTTTATCAGGCTTGAGGTTCTTTTACATGCTGTAAATCTACGACACAGTACCACCGGCTTTACTTCCCTTCCGAAGGAAGCCATGCTAAGGATTTTATGCCTGAAAAAAATCCATCACCCTCTGCTGAATTTGAACCTGCAACCTCAGGAACTAGAGCTAACATGGTAACCACTACACCATGGAGGACACAGTGTACACAAAGACTTGACAGGCTGTAAATAGAAAACTCAGGACATCCATTTTATTTATTCATTGTGGCAATATCTCAAACTACAGTAGAGTCCTGGTTATTTGATGTAAATGGGCCATAGCGTGATTGGACGGTCAGGAAGTTCAGATGATCCAGAAAGTAACAAATACAACATTTAAAACTGACAAAATACATTTATTATTTAAAACGTTGCATATGTTAGCTGTCACTCGCTTAGAACAGCACTTTTCTATCTCCTGTTGGTTCCTTTTCCAGTCTCCTATGGCATTTTTTCTACATTATAATTGTCATTCTCCATGGTGTAGTGATTACCATGCTAGCATCTAATTCCCAAGGTCGTGGGTTCAAACCCGATGGAGGGCGATGGATTTTTTTTTGGGCGTAAAAATTCTTAACAGGGCTTCCTTCAGAAAGGAAGTAAAGCCGGTGGTCCCGTGTTGTAGATTTACAGCACGTAAAAGAACTTCAAGCCTGATAAAGAGGCCTCTGAGCAAAATTACTGGTCTTTCACGCCCAATATACAGTGGGACGCTAAGGACCATAGTAGTTAAAGAGCATCCATAAATAAAACTATTTAATTTTTACATTATAATCCTGGCCACTTTTAATAACATTTCATCTTTGTCCAATCTCTTCAAAGCTTTAATTTTTTTTCTTCCATCGAAACAGGCCTTTTTTTCCTCTTTGAAGCCACCACACTGCACCACAGAACAAGATATATACATATAGCCTAAGACAAAATAAATTAGCAACAGCCAGAGCGGAGTTCAATTCGGAAAACATCGGAAGCATTTGCTGACACTGCATTTATTTCAAAGCTATGTGATAAGTAGGAAGATGCCTTTCAGTGTGGTTGTATGCATGGTAGCCGAGCAGTGAAACACATGTCTTGTAATTGGAACAACCTAGGTTGGAATCTTTGGTATGCATGTAATGTCATACTAGTAAGTCGTCCTCTGTGGGGTAGTGGTTACCATGATAGCTTCTAGTCCCCGAGGTTGCAGGTTCAAACCCGGTGGAGGATGGTGGATTTTTTCGGGTGTAAAAATCCCTAGCATGGCTTCCTTCGGAAGGGAATTAAAGCCAGTGGTCCCGTGTCGTAGATTTACAGCACGTAAAAGAACCTCAAGCCTGATAAAGAGGCCGCTGAGCAAAATTATTGGTCTTTCATGTCCAATATAGAATGTAACGCAAAGGACCACAGCAGTTAAAGAGTATCCATAAATAAAACTGAATTTTTTTGTCACATTAGTAAGAATTTTAAATTGAAAAACTAAACCAAATATTTGATTCATTTAATACTGGTTGTGCAAATTCTCTGACTCATTCTTCATTTATGAATGGTGCTGGTGTGATCATGCATGCATACTTCATAGCCTTGGAGTTCTGTATGATATGTTAGCAATCATACTGACTTTTGCTATGGCTGAGCGCACACACAAAGATGAAGCTGCAAGGAGATCTCCCCTTACATTAGTGAATGTTACTGGATACTCTGTCTCAGGCTGCAAGAGCACTTGAAGTTCCTATATCTACGGCTATGAGGTGGGCAACATTATTCAGGGAAGGGATGGTTTGTCATTGACCTGGTTCGGGTCGAAAACTTTGTCCACTCCTCAGTAGAATTAGAAGTAATCCTAATTTCCTGGGTTGAACCGCACAGCCTTGCATCGTTTGACTATAGCAGAACTCTTTGCTTGATTGGCAGCTAAGAAGTAGCACCTTACAGATGATCACGGATTTTCTTGGCTCGCATTTGCAGAAGAAAATGTCAACCATAACTGGAATAGAGTTATATTCACAGATGAGATGACATTTTCATCTACAAGTGGGGAAAAAGTAATTGTCTACCGCCTCAGAGGAAAATGTATGATGCAAAATATGTGGCACAAATGGATTGCCAAGATTGCGTATCTGTGCTGTGTTGGGCACAGATATGCATCACGAGATGGTCTAGGTGTATTGTGTCAGCTTGATGGCATATTAAATAGCAGGCATATAAATACATCCTCTAAACACTATAGTCCTTCTGTAAGGACTAGATATTCGAATGGAATGATTGAATTCCAATAGGATAATCACCCTGTCCGCAAATGTCGGCAGGTTTTAAACTGGTTCTCGCAAAGGCAGGATATCACAGTGGTTGATTGGCCTCCTTGCTCACCAGATTTGCATCCTATTGAAAATGTGTGTAGAGGTGAGGAAAGTTTTGAAGTTAAATTGGCCTGCAAGGCAACTAAGACAAAGAGGTTTTGTGGGATCAAATACAGGATACTTGGGAGGAAGCATCCTCTTGTGAAAATTTGACTAGGCAATTGATATCATCCATGCCCATAGAATGAGGGCAATAATGGAAGCAAAGGGTTTACACATCCAATATTAAATTAGCTATTTTTATTTGCCTTTTCATTTAGGAATATAATATTTACTTATTTCATATTTAGTTTGAAAACAAAAAGGAGAGTGTTCCAATTTTTGCGTGTGAGCATAAATGCCTTGAAATCAAATAAGACTTAGCAATTGAAAATTATATTATAATGTGCGTACTAAACACTGTTTTACTGCAAAAGAAAGAAACAAACATTCAAACAAAATATGCTCAGGATACAAATCTCTGTAGGCCTCATTGCTACGTACCTGCTTATAACCGCTCGGCTGTCAGCTCATATTCAGCAGTTGGCACTCGATATAAATGGTGATAATAAAATGAAGCTAAAGGCATGCATTCCGAAACACTATTGTGAACCAGCCACGGAAACAATTTGGAGTTACATAAATATATGTTTCAAATATATGCTCTTTTTCTTTTTTTCTTTTGGTCTTAGGGTGTATATAAATAAAAATTTTATTACACATTAGCCTACAAGTAAAAATACATTGGTCATTCAATAATTAGTGACAATATTTGAATGAACAAGAATGAAAACATTTTTGGAACTGTCACATTGTTGCTGTGCTCAGAAGTAATCTCCTCCAACATGAATAACCGGCCTCCACACTTCAGTGAGACGACGGATGCCTTCCACAGCATCTTGTTGTACTAATCTTTGAACAGACTGCTCTACTGCTGCTATAATTGCTTGTCTGGTTCAAAAGCAAACTCCTTTAATGGTAATATCATTTTCATGAAAAGTCAAAATCATATGGGCTCATCTGGGTAATATGGAGGATGCTCCAGAATTTCCCAGTTCCATCTGCAAAATAAATTAACCACAGGAGCGGGTATGTGAGAGTGAGTACCATCATGTACCACAATAGGATGAGAATTTAGGAGATTTGAATGTTTACGATGTGCAGCTAGTCATTAATGGTGTTCCAGAAAGTAACTGTAATATGCACCATTCACATAATTTTCCACAGGAACTGAGTGAGTGACAAGGACACCATCAAAATCATAAGCAACTATGAACATGACTTTAAGTGGATCCTGTTCTTGCCGATACTTTTTTGGCAATGGGGAATCATTGTGCCGTCTCATTTGATTGTCTCTTCAATTTTGGTTGGTAACATTAGACCCAGGTTTCGTCAAAAATTATGATACATCAAAGAAAATGCTCGCCTTCACATCCATATTGTTCTAAGTGCAATTTTTCTGTTTCCTTCTCTGCCACATGTCTTTCTCTTCATGATTGTGTGGAACCCATCGAGCGCAGATTTTCCTCATGTTTAACTAATTATGTGAAGAATCGTACCAGGAGCAATTCCAACCTCCCTTGCTAGTTCAATACAAGTCCAACAATGTTGTTCTTCCAGCAGTGCTCTAACAGTGTTCACATGCACATCATCGCTTGCTGATTGCAGTCTGCCAGCTCACGTCTTTGATGAACATCTTCTCTACCTATGTGAAATGCATGTGCCCACCTAGCCAAGGTACGATGTGGTAAAGTTTCTCTACCACAAACTTCCAGTAATGCTGCAAGGC
This sequence comes from Deroplatys truncata, assembly GCA_030765065.1. NCBI lineage: Eukaryota > Metazoa > Arthropoda > Insecta > Mantodea > Mantidae > Deroplatys > Deroplatys truncata. The sequence continues at coordinate 243,629,122 of CM060975.1, read as the reverse complement.
ATTGTCGAGCATTCTTACCTTTTGCAATCTGAATTTTAATGAAGCATCTTTGTTGTATTTACTAACATTTTAGAGCACTACAGATAACAGTCGACAAATTAAACTTACTACAAATATTTTATAAATAAGATTACTGTCTTCAAACTCACAGATAACACACATCAGATGCTCTTCTTTTTCATTGTATCAGCTTGCATCATTTACTGCTGATAGCGCCACATACAAACATATTTGCCACTAATTACACTAGGTTACAAATGAAAACTTTTTCTCTGCAGTACGATTAAAAATAAGTGCCTTTTACTAATTTTGGTGTGCAAAATTAAAAAGTGCATTCCGTTTTTCTGTACACACCTTGTTTTGGCAGTATGACTATTTTCAATGAAATATAATTGTAAAATTTGCAAAAATATTACACACTCGTATACAACTTTTAAGAAAAATAAAGAAGAATAATAACATGAAAACATGCCGGAATTTGAGAATGTATGTTAGTTATCTTGTGTTCCCCTTTTTCTTTTTCCATGGAACTTCAGTGTACATGATTTTCTCGAGGGTTCTCTGTTAGGTTCATCTCGTGCAAGACACCAGCAGTAATTGGCCATCATATGTACGTTCCAGCATCCCTGGTAATATTGTTCAACATCTTTCAAGTCCTGGTGAAACCTTTCACCTTGCACTTCACTTACAGCTCCTAAATTCGGTAGGAAGTAGTTTAAATGCAACTTGAGGAAATGAAGCTTCCAACTCATATTACAGCCGAGCAGTCTGAAATTTTCCAGCATATGTCTTACAATTTCTTTGTATTGAGGGTCTTGCCCAGAAATTTCTTAACCGCTAAGAATCCATTCCATGCATCTTTTTCAGTTTCATTCATAGAGCTGGTAAAATTAACATCTTTCATCAATTTCCTTATCTGTGGTCCAACAAATAGTCCCTCTCTGATCTTAGCCTGTGACAATGATGGAAACTTGTGCATAAGTACTGGATGCAAGGGCAATTTTTGTCAAGTGCTTTGCAGATTGTTTCTTCATGTCAAGTTTTGTGTGTAATGGAGGGAGTAGAATTTTTTGATGATCAACAAGAGGCACAGTAGTAACATTTCCAGTTGCTGCCTCTCAGGCCATTGGTCAGTTTCCCAATGTTTGTCCCTTGCCCTGCTATCCCATTTGCAAAGAAAACAAGGGAAGTTTGCGTATCCTGCCTGTTGCCCTAGTAACAGACCAATGACCTTCAACCCAACACATTTTTGCCACTGTATTTGCCACTCATGGTCACGGTACTTAATTTTCTCAAGAACACACTTCAGTGTTTCATAAGACTGTTTTAGGTTTGTAGAATGTGGAAGCAGTATTGAAGCTAACTTGTTGCCATTATGAAGTAACACTGCCCTAAGACTTTGTTTGTGATGCGGTATTTACTTATAATGTTTATGCTTGTGATGTTTATGTATGTGTGTTTACTTCACGCGTTGCCATCTTGTGACGTCATTCTTTGTTAAGTTCGTAGCTCCATCTTGTGTTAGCAATTTGCATCAGTGTTAGCTTTTTTGTTTGATTTCATTTCAAATGTCCTCCGGCTAGCTATTATCTTATCTTGGGTCGAACATGTGTCTCTATACAGGTTGTGAAGCGGAAAGGAATCTTTTATCCAAAAATTACACTGATGAAGAAATTTGTTTTATAATTTTTATTGTCGAACACGTTCACTATCACTTTTACATATTGATCTGGATACTCGCCAAACTGAAACTGTTATAATACTTCTTACTGATCACTTTTAATTCACGTACTTCAACTTTGTGTATAATTAACTTTATAATACTTTAGATTTTCGTAACTTGTGAATCTATAGCCGACGTATCTCATACAAATATTTTGACGAACTGACGAACTTAAGACGACGTGTATTGCACAAAGAATTTTGATGAACTGCCCGCGATCTACCTCTGACTTGGCTTATTTATACTCCTTCGTCCAGATACGCCTAAAGATTATAAATGAATTACTATTGGCTAATAAAACGCGCCAACATTAGCGTCTATTTTAATATCCAATGAAAACCACGAATACATATGCTTTAGGAGAAAACATTCCAGAAGGTTCTCAACGGAAAAAACGCGCGAACATTACGTAACTTCCTTGTTTCCAATAATGATAAACAGCTCACCCCCCTCGCTGCATTATTGCGCTATTATTGCCAGTTTCAGTAAAGCCGTATAAACTTATTTCCCAATAATAATTACAATTAATAAACATCTGAAATCAATGTCACATAAAAATGCATATTCATATTACAATCATTATTTACATTTAAGTAATTTGTGATACAAATTACTGCATCATATGCCCCACTAGAAACATAATTATAAATATTTACAACTTGTTTGGAAATTTTATAATTGTGTTTTTAGTCTCCTAAATCTTGGAACACACGCTATCACTTTCACTTAACACTTCACACGCATTTAACACACGACATATTTTTTTTTTTTTTTTTTTTTTTTTTTTATCTTGCCACTACTTACTGGCTCTGGTTTAATTAACTTAGATATTAATCTAACATCACAAAAATTTTTTATAGCAAATACTGTACCCTGAATTATTTGATTACTGTTACCAAATTGTTTACTTTCTTAAGTTGTTGACAAAAATTTATACATTTAAGATTTTTGTAATTGTTTAACATTTTTACCAAAATATTCACCCTCTACACAAATATTTACATCTCTTAAATCTAGGCACTGTTTCACATGTTCTATTTACTACATAAATATTTGTTTTTAATTATATTTACCAATTTTTGTTATTTTGTACTTTATCTTAGCAATATTCTTGGAATAGTATTTATGTAATTTTTTTTTATTTTAATATCATATTAAGTTTCAATCTTTACATTCTTAATTTCAAATATTGTTACAGTTACTAAAAATTTAATTTTTTTTTTTTTAAACATTTCTCTCTCTTTTTTTTTTTTTTTTAAATTTATTTCTCTTTTCAAATGACATATAAATAATTAACCCTCTTACGTTCCAATACATTTCTCTGCAAGTCATCTTTAACTATCCAGCATTTACTTTACATCTCATTGCTATTTACCCTCCTGGATCAAATTGTGTGTGGCTAAACATTACTCGTAGCCGTATCCTAACCTTCAAATTTTTGTTCATGAATAACCTCTTGTATTCATATGAAATTTCGTCCCCTGATAACATTTGAAAACAATCTAAAGTTTCTTGAACAACACATCTTTTAACAACTTTCATTTTCAATTCATCTGCTATCTTTTTAACTTGAGAATACTCTGACAAATCTGTACTAAACTGTACTGGACTGGAGTTTTCATTTTGAACATCTTGGTACAATTTATTTCTTTGCATTACTGTCTCATTCTGTATTTCTGATATCTCCCCTCTGAAATTAACCTGCGCCTGATTCACATCTACATTCATAACCTCTTTCATCTCTCTTATCTCACTTAAAATACTACTCATTTGACTTCCTAACTCTGTACTTTCTACATCAACATGTTCATTTTTAGTATTAACCTCACTTTCTTTGTTATCTCTTTCCCTGCTCATGTCTAGCATTTTCTTTGAAACTTCCCCAATCTCACTTGCTATTACTTCCTCATTTTCATCTCTCATTTTTGGCATACTACTATCTAGCTTCATAACTTTCTTTTCAGTTTCTTCCCTGCTTTGATCTACTTTTCGCTCTAATACCTCATTACTCCTACCAATATTTTCAATTGATTTCCTGTTTTGTTCTAAGCTCTTACCAATATCTTCCCTCAATTCCCTATTATTCTTTTGCATATCTACCCTTAATTGATCTGTAATACTCTTACTAATATCTTCCCTCAATTCTTTATTATTCATTTCCATTTTCTGAGTTAGTTTTTGTTCTAATTTCTCATTATTCTGAGTTAGTTTTTGTTCTAAACTCCTATCAATATCTTCCCTCAATTCTTCCCTCATACTCTTTAACAATATCTTTCAGCATTTCCATCATCATACTAGCATCAAAATTAACATTTCCTGCTATTCTATTCTCACTTTCTTCACTAACATTTTCATCCTCAAATCCTAAAAAGTTTGGGCTATTTTCTGTAACCTGTATTGAATTACAGCTAACTGTTACATTATCTCCCTCCATAATTATTTCTTCTGTATTATTAGTAGCCATTGTTTTCTTTATCCTACCACTCGTTAAGTACATTTGTAGGTTACAATTTTGTTTTCTAAAAAAAAATTACGATACTCTAACCTTTGTGATGCTGTCTGTTGCTGTTACATTGATGTCCAGCTTTCTGCCCCTCTCTCCTAGGTTATATGTCGCTTCTGCGTTGTGTTATGATGAGTCCACGTCGTTTTGTTGTCCTGTAGTTTGGAATCTGCGTCTTGTAGATCATTTCACTGCTGCATTCATTCCACGTCCTGGTTCCTTTCCTGGTCACTCTGCTACTTTCCTGGTTACTTTGCTTCTTTCCTGGTCATCGTGTTCCTTTCCTGGTTATCGTGCCCCACGTTCTGGGTGCCAATTTGTGATAACTTGGTTTACGTAATGTTTTTATTTATTATTAGAACTTGAAGATCTTATGTTGTGTTGCTTTTGTTTTGTTTGGTTACATAATTTTAACTGCCCCACGTATGGGAGCCAATTTGATGCTGTATTTACTTATAATGTTGATGCTTGTGATGTTTATGTATGTGTGTTTACTTCACGCGTTGCCATCTTGTGACGTCATTCTTTGTTAAGTTCGTAGCTCCATCTTGTGTTAACAATTTGCATCAGTGTTAGCTTTTTTGTTTGATTTCATTTCAAATGTCCTCCGGCTAGCTATTATCTTATCTTGGGTCGAACATGTGTCTCTATACAGGTTGTGAAGCGGAAAGGAATCTTTTATCCAAAAATTACACTGATGAAGAAATTTGTTTTATAATTTTTATTGTCGAACACGTTCACTATCACTTTTACATATTGATCTGGATACTCGCCAAACTGAAACTGTTATAATACTTCTTACTGATCACTTTTAATTCACGTACTTCAACTTTGTGTATAATTAACTTTATAATACTTTAGATTTTCGTAACTTGTGAATCTATAGCCGACGTATCTCATACAAATATTTTGACGAACTGACGAACTTAAGACGACGTGTATTGCACAAAGAATTTTGATGAACTGCCCGCGATCTACCTCTGACTTGGCTTATTTATACTCCTTCGTCCAGATACGCCTAAAGATTATAAATGAATTACTATTGGCTAATAAAACGCGCCAACATTAGCGTCTATTTTAATATCCAATGAAAACCACGAATACATATGCTTTAGGAGAAAACATTCCAGAAGGTTCTCAACGGAAAAAACGCGCGAACATTACGTAACTTGCTTGTTTCCAATAATGATAAACAGCTCACCCCCCTCGCTGCATTATTGCGCTATTATTGACAGTTTCAGTAAAGCCGTATAAACTTATTTCCCAATAATAATTACAATTAATAAACATCTGAAATCAATGTCACATAAAAATGCATATTCATATTACAATCATTATTTACATTTAAGTAATTTGTGATACAAATTACTGCATCATTTGGAAGAATCAATAAAAAAGATGCCAGTTACTTGGCTCATATGCTTCCCTGCCCAACTGTTGGAATAAGATTACATACATCCACACAAAATACAAGAACTGTATTTTGCAATTGCTATACTATGAAAACGTATGCCAGATGATATCAAATTCTTCTCCTGTAGTCTTGAGCCCAGTAATTCACTTTTTTGTTTTGTGAGGGCTAAATTCCTCACTAAGTCATTTAACTAAAATTCTTCTGGATTAGAAACCAACTTATTGTCAGAAGTCGCGGTGCTCTTTCAGATTCACCAACATTGAGGTCTGCTGGTGGTGTAGATATGGGTAGTTGGTTCCATGAGGAATAGGCGCATTGCTTAGTTCAGATTTGGATATTTAATTCCTGCCTTATTTTTTTTGTTGTAGCTAGCAACTTTGCACAAGCAAAAGTAACTATCATCATGGTGATTCTGCTGCTCTCTCCATCTCATTGGTTTGGCAAATGGCATTGCCTTCCATTTGTCTTCATACCAATAACGTAATCCCTCAACACAACTGTTGCATGCAATATGAGGCACGAATGATTTATCCTGATCATCAACTTTCTTTTTGAAAAATGAGTAATATAGTTTCTTTGTTTGTGAGTCTATTTTACATATTTCCCGTCAAACACGTAGCATCCACAAATGTAACAAAACTTCTGAGGACTTTGTAGACACTGTCTCCTGCATAATCCTGATGTAGAAGTCATACTTGAACTTTTATTTTAGCATTACACATATAGAAGACGAACGTGTGTATTAACATAAGTTTTCAGTTCAACTGAAGTTAAGATCTATAATAGCTGTAAATGTAAACATAAATACCTCACAAGAAGACAGACCGAACCCATAGAACAAAACAATAAGTGCTGGGAATATAAACATCTGGATAATAGGGGAAGACAGAAAGAGCCGATTAGGAAGAAAATTAACAACTGATTTAGTATAACGTAATGAAACGTAGCAATAAGCTGAATGAATTTAGCACCATAGACATATGCACATATCATTAAAACTAGATGTGATAGCCAAAAATGGACTTCAGGGCACTGATTTCCATTAAAGTCACATATTTTCCTTTATACCACAGGATCAATGTTGACCAGTGTTATTGAATGACCCATGTATATACTCTGCTTAAATCAAACAATGTAACAGCATTTCATTTTTGTAACAATTGATTGGTGGCCAATTGTGTCTAATAATGGCCCAGTTGGTGTCAGTGTAGTCCCAAATGTGCAAACACTGCTCACTCGTGTATGCTCAACAATTTGTGAATTTTTCCTTTTTTTTCTCTCTGCCAACTAGGTTGAATTAATGAAGGTCGGATGACTGGGACTGTATTGTAATATATTTTAATCCAATTTGTTTTAATCAGTTTTGGTAAAAATAGAATACACTATGAATTGTGTGCTGTTTTCATCAAATTATGAGCACATCCTCTCTTGCTGGTGCTTGGTGAAAACAAAAATTTTGAAGGCTGTTGCTGGTTCCTCAGTTGGGTTGGTACATTTGATGCTTCACTTGTTTACTCCTGTCATGCCTTGCAACTGAATCGGTCTCCTTGTAAGGCTGGAGGAACCAAAAAGCCGGGCGTTAGGTGGTGGGCAGGGAGCAAGATTAGAGAGTCAGAGATAGATACACCTGGCATACATTTGGTATGGGCTCAGACATTAGCAGCCATTAGGAGGTTCTGAAAGTTGTCCTGCAGCCTGGCAATGCTAATCTTGTCAATGTTTGTCTTTTCAGAGTTGCACCTGATGAATTTGCTTCATGTTCAAGTTCATAGGAACACCTTTATTCAGAATTGTAGGGTATGGATTTTGGATAGTATACAAAACCATGAATTCCTTTGCATGGTTTCAGTTAAACTTTACTCCTAGTCCAATTCTAGCAGTCATGTATTTAATATTTCTAGAAATTCTGTTTGATAGACCTTCATTAAGCACTTTATGTAGTGAATTTGCCAGCTGCCTTTGTGGTAATGGTAAAAGTGATTGTTGGAGTTGGTGTTTGACTGAATGGGGCCAAGATGAGACGGTAATTTGTATCACAAATTACGTTAATATAAATAATTATTTTATTATGAATATGTATTTTTATGTAACATTGATTTCAGGGGTTTAATAATTGTAATTATTAATGGTAAATAATAATTTTCGGCTCTACTGAAACTGTTAACAATAACATAATACTTTAGCAAGGGGGTGAGTTGTTTATCGTTACCGGGAACCAGGAAGTTACGTCATGTTTCGCGCCTTTTCAGTAAAAAAAAGCTTCCAGAACATTCTATAAAAGTAATATGTATTAGTGGTTTTCATTGGATAGTAAAATAGACGCTAATGTTGGCGCGTTTTATTAGCCAATGGTAATTCATTTATAATCTTTAGGTGTAGCTTGAGGTAAGTCTATAAATAGTGTAGATTCAAAGCGAGCGTCCTCCAGTTCAGCAAGATTCTCGAAGCATTCACATCGTCCTCCAGTTCGGCAGGATTCACGAAGCATTACACATCGTCCGCACATTACACGTTGGCCGCTCAGTTCACCAAGTTACGCGCAGTAAAAATCATTAAAGATCTAAAATATTACAAAGTTACATATATACAAAAAAAATTGAAGTACGTGAGTTAAAAGTGAGAAGTTATTAGAAACAGTTTCAGTATGTCGATTATCAAGATAAATTTGTGAAAGTGTTAGTGCACGTGTTCGACAATAAAACATTATAAAACACATTTCTTCACTAGTAATTTTTGGATAAAAGATTCCTTTTCCGCTTCACACCCTGCAAGAATTAAATGCCTACCTAAATAGCTGGCCGGAAGACAATATACATAACCTTAAAACTAATTCATATAGATTGCTACGCCAGATGGAGTTAGCAGGCGACCGACGAATGACGTCACACAAGATGGTTCCACGCGTGAGGTAAGCAACATTACGTGAGAAACATTATCCACCACGTGGGGCAGTTAAAGTGAAGTAAATATACAATTTGCAATGTCCTCTCTCAAATTGGCGCATCAACGTGGAGCGACAACTAGGAAAGGAAGGCTAGACGACTAGGAAAGGAACAAGAATAACCAGAGAGGCGAAAGCAGCAGTGAAACGACCTATAGACGCAGATTCCGAGACAGAAGGGTAATTCAGCTACAAGAAAACATCGAAACGACGTAGATTCATCACGATACAACGCAGAAGCGACATACAAACCTAGGAGAATGGGGCAGAACGCTGGACATCAAAACTGCAGCATCAGACAGCATCAAAAAGGTAATTAAATGAAACTGAGAAGTGGTAGGATAATAAAAACAATGGCTACCAATAATACAGAAGAAATAATTATGGAGGGAGATAGTGTAACAGTTAGCTGTGATCCAATACAAAGTAAAGGGAATAGCCCAGATTTTTTGGGATTTGAAGATGAAAATGTTAGTGTAGAAAGTGAGAATAGGATAGCAGGAAATGTTAATCTTGATACTAGTATGATAATGATGGAAATGCTGAGAAATATGCATAGGGAATTGAGGGAAGATATGAAAAAGACTAATGAGAATATGGAAAAGAATAAGAGGGAATTAAGGGAAGATCTTAGTAAGAAAATAGAACAAAACAGGGAAGATATTGATAGGAGTTTAGAAAAAAGACTAACTCAGAATAATGAGAAATTGAGGGAAGATATTGGTAAAAGCTTAGAACAAAACAGGGAAGAGATTGAAAAGAAATTCATGGAGCTAGATAGTAGTATGATTAAAATGAAAAATGAAAATCAAGAAATGATAGCAAATGAAATAGGTGAAGTTTCAAAGAAAATGTTAGACATGAGCAGGGAAATATCTAACCAAAAAAGTGAGGTTAACAATAAAATAGAGCATGTTAATGTAAAATGTACAGAGCTAGGTAGCCGAATGAGTAGCATATCAAGTGAGTTAAAAGGGATGATGGAGGCTACAAATGCAGATTTAATACAGGTGCAAGTTAATTTCAGAGGGGAAATATCTGAAGTTCAGAATGAATCGGTAATGCAAAGAAATAAATTGTACCAAGATGTTCAAAATGAAAACTCCAGTCCAGTACAGTTTAGTACAAATTTGTCAAAGTATTCTCAAAGTAAAGAGATAGCAGAAGAATTGAAAATGAAAGTTGTTAAAGGATATGTAATTCAAGAAACTGTAGACTGTTTTCAAATGTTATCAGGGGACGAAATTTTAAATGAATACAAGAGGTTATTCATGAACAACAATTTGAAGGTTAGGTTACGGCTACGAGTAATGTTTAGCCACACGCAATTTGATCCAGGAGGGTAAATAGCAACGAGATGTAAAGTAAATGATGGATAGTTAAAGACGACTTGCAAAGAAATGTATTGGAACGTAAGAGGGTTAATTATTTGTATATGTCATGAGAAAAGAGAAATAAATTATAAAAAAACAAAAAAAAATTTAGTAAGTGTAACAGTATTTGAAATTAAGAATGCAAAGATTGAAATTTAATATGATATTAAATTAAAAGTACGTAAATACAATTCCAAGAATTAAAATTTAAGAATACAAAGATTGAAAATTAATATGATATTAAAGTAAAGATACGTAAATGCAATTCCAAGAGTATTGTTTAAAATAAAATTCAAAATAACAAAAATGGTAAAAATAATTTAAAACAAATACTTGTGTAGTAAACAGAAAATGTAAAGCATTATCTAGATTTAAGAGATGTAAATATATGTAAAGGGTGAATATTTTGGTAAATATGTATGGTAATTACAAAAAAATTCTTGAATTGATAAATTTTTGTCAACGATTTAAGAAAGTGCACAATTTTGTAACACTAGTTAAATAATTTAGGGTAAAGTATTTGCTATAAAAAAAAAAAATTTATTGTAACGACAGATTAATATTAAAACAAATTAAACCAAAGCCAGTAAGTAGTGGCGAGATAAAACATATGTCGTGTGTTAAACGCGTGTGAAGTGTTAAGTGAAAGTGAATAGCGTGTGTTACAAGATTTAGGAGACTAAAAACAAAATTATAAAATTTCTAAACAGGTTATAAATATTTATAATTATATTTCTAGTGGGGCATATGAGACGGTAATTTGTATCACAAATTACGTTAATATAAATAATTATTTTATTATGAATATGTATTTTTATGTAACATTGATTTCAGGGGTTTAATAATTGTAATTATAATGGTAAATAATAATTTTCGGCTCTACTGAAACTGTTAACAATAACATAATACTTTAGCAAGGGGGTGAGTTGTTTATCGTTACCGGGAACCAGGAAGTTACGTCATGTTTCGCGCCTTTTCAGTAAAAAAAAGCTTCCAGAACATTCTATAAAAGTAATATGTATTAGTGGTTTTCATTGGATAGTAAAATAGACGCTAATGTTGGCGCGTTTTATTAGCCAATGGTAATTCATTTATAATCTTTAGGTGTAGCTTGAGGTAAGTCTATAAATAGTGTAGATTCAAAGCGAGCGTCCTCCAGTTCAGCAAGATTCTCGAAGCATTCACATCGTCCTCCAGTTCGGCAGGATTCACGAAGCATTACACATCGTCCGCACATTACACGTTGGCCGCTCAGTTCACCAAGTTACGCGCAGTAAAAATCATTAAAGATCTAAAATATTACAAAGTTACATATATACAAAAAAAATTGAAGTACGTGAGTTAAAAGTGAGAAGTTATTAGAAACAGTTTCAGTATGTCGATTATCAAGATAAATTTGTGAAAGTGTTAGTGCACGTGTTCGACAATAAAACATTATAAAACACATTTCTTCACTAGTAATTTTTGGATAAAAGATTCCTTTTCCGCTTCACACCCTGCAAGAATTAAATGCCTACCTAAATAGCTGGCCGGAAGACAATATACATAACCTTAAAACTAATTCATATAGATTGCTACGCCAGATGGAGTTAGCAGGCGACCGACGAATGACGTCACACAATATGGTTGCACGCGTGAGGTAAACAACATTACGTGAGAAATATCCACAACGTGGTAAAGTAAACAATATACAATTTGTCATCTCTCGCAAAGATTGTCATAGTAGCCTCTTGTTGGCAGCAAGTGATATTCTCAATCTGATTTACATATATAGTGTTACCTTGTGGGAGTTAAGTAATACTTAAATTGGCTAATTTTCCAGAGGTTATTTATATTAATAGTGTCATTTTGTTAGAAACCATTAATAATTAAAGTTTCCCATTTTCTTAAGAGAGTAAGTCAGTGTCATACTGTTATTTTGTCACAAGTAATTAACACTTATACCTAGGAATATTTTTCAGAATTAATCTACGTTAATAGTACTACAATTTTGAAGTTACATGGGAACCATTTGTACTTGTAATTTATATAGAAGAGGGTTTTCAATCTGGCTAAGTAGGTGACTTAAAATAACTGGATACTCACAGTGATCATCAATTCTGTGCACAATACATGTTCTTTAAAAATTACTTCTGGTTTGTAGGCATTTTATTTAGGTGCTCTGATGTACATTGCTATGTATTTTATGTATAAGCTGTTTATTTTAGTGTTTTAGTATGTTTGACTTAATATGTTATAGACATGGATTTGAGCATTGCTGCTCACAAAGAGTGAATTTTTTGTATTCTTTAATATATGATTAAGAATCTCATGATATAATAAACTGGAATAACCTGAGTTGGTTATTGTTCTCCCTCCAACTCATATGCATAGTGGACTTACAAGGCCACATATGCGCTTCAGTTGTTCCATGTAAGTGGATGCTTATGGTGGAGAAAATTGCTTAAATACAATATGTGCTTTGCACCTCTTAAAGATAATGGATGCAAATATGAAGGCCAGTAAATTATTAGAAATTTTACAGTAGTACTATTATTATTTAATATCTTGCATTTCGAGACCATTGCAGGTCTCCTCATCAGATATGCTTATGACTTATTTATCTGCAGCAACTTTGCGTATAACTTGTCTGATCAATGGTAGGGAATGGAATGAGGGAGGAGAAGTAATCAAACCAAATGCAGACACCTATAATGATCTTGCTTACCAAAGTTGCAGCATGATGCCTATTTTAGAACATACCTTTCCTGAAGAGATCAAATTTGTATTTGTATTCTATTTGCTGTTTACATTTATGGTTTGCCTTTTTTTTTTAAGATGATATTAAAGCTTAAAAGTGTTTCTACTCTATACATTCAGGTGCTTGATGATAATGACTATGGCAGAGCTGTTGACTGGTGGGGTATTGGTGTCGTTATGTATGAGATGATGTGTGGAAGACTGCCTTTCTACAACAGAGACCATGATGTTCTGTTTCAGCTTATTCTTATGGAAGAGGTATGCATTTACACATTTGAGTGTGAAGATTCATTGCTGTAGCTTTTGTGCAATCTGAAAATAAAGATTAATACAGGGGAACAATAGACACCCAATATAACTACAGGGCTTTATTTGTATTAGTTTTGACTGCACTAGTTTCAATTATCTTTTCTATACTTAACGTGCTTATCAGCTCTATTCTATTTACATCAGCTGATGAATGCACATATACGAGGTGTAATGAAAAAGTTATGGGAATTTTTATTTAATCATCATCAACATCAACTTTGTCCCCTTCAAAGTAATCCCTCTCAGATATAATACAGTTCTGTCAGTGCTTTTTCCAATCTTGGAAGCACTTCTGGAACTCACTTTTTGTTATGGTGTTCAGCAATTCTGTTTTTATCTCATCAATGCTGGCAAAATGTCATCCTTTCATGGTTCTCTTCAGCCTCAGGAATGGGCCATGTCCAGTGAATACAGTGGCTGAGGCAGCGTAACAGTCACGAACAAGCATTGAGGTGTGAGCGGGTGCATTATTGTGATGCAATTTCCACAAGTGGTTTTGCCACAATTCTGGTCATTTACTTCAGATTGCTTCATGCAAACAGCGCATAACTTCCAGGTAATATTCCTTATTGACCGCACGATTATAAGGCAGGAACTCCTGATGTACTATACTATTGTAATCGAAGAAAACAGTGAGAAGAACCTCCACATGTGATCGAACTAGTCAAATTTTTTTCGGTCTTGGCTCTTCAGGCAGTTTCCATTGGGATGATTGGGCCTTAGTTTCAACGTCATACCCAAATACCCATGTTTCAATACCGGTTATAACCTTCTTTAGAAGTTCTGGATCGTTTTCGACGTCATTCAGAAATTTCTGAGCGATGTCTATGTTACGTTGTTTTTGGTCACAATTCAACAATTTTGGAAAAAACTTTGCTGCTACATGTTTCATGTCCAAAACATCCAAAAGAATTGCTTGGCATGAGCCAAAGGATATGCCAACATCATCAGCAACCTCTCTGATGGTGATTCGGCAATTTTCCAGAACCATTTTCTTTTCTTCTTCCACATTGTCGTCAGTAATTGATGTGCTAGGGCGTCCAGGGCAGTCGTTGTCTTCAACATCTTCTCGACCCTCTTTAAAATGTTTATACCACTTGTAAACTCTTTGTCTTACTCATAGTGGATTTGCCAAAAGCCACAGTCAACATTTTGAATGTGGTGCTGCACTTTATTGTGTTTTTCAAGCAAAATTTAATGCAAATTCTTTGATCTATCTTTTTCCAAAGTAAAAATTTGCTGAGCACTCAAAAACACGTATAACTTTTTCGACTGTCAACAATAAACTAAATATTTAAAACAGCTGAAAATGCAAACATGCATCAGGAATATGTGTACCAACAAGATAAAACAAAAGTTTTGAACATCGGATGTTATAAAGCTTGCAAAATTTAAAAATTCCCATTATTTTTTTATCGCACCTCGCATGGCCACATCACCCCCTTTACACTTAGTTCTACAATAGCTACTTACCATGTTATAATTATTAACCTTATACATATCAATTTGATCAACTTTTAGTCCATGTTCAGACACGACCTCCGCACCAACTTCTTCAAACAAAAAAATACTAAAAGATTCCACTTTATTTGTGTAATATTAAATATTTTGATGCAGGATTGTAATGCTGTTTGCATGACTTCTCTTAAATATCCCATTGCACCTTTCCACATTATCCAAGTTGCACATTTCACTAATGGGGTTGGCTGATGTAATTTGTCACTACTGCCCTCTACAGTTTGTGGTTTTTTTGCTTCAAAGACCTTATTACCCTGTTTATCAACATGCCAAATTTCCCAGTACCCCTTCTATTCAAGTGAAGCTCTCTCTCTCCCTAATGCATTGCCTTCAGCATATACACAGTCATTTTCTATACACACCGCCTCAAGCATGCAGTTATTCACAGACCTTATGTGGCATAGATCCTCATCCCTGTGACGTAGAATCCCACTCACACATATCTTGGCTTGCGGAAATTGGTCCTTTCTAGTTTTCACTGACTGAGACATTTCTTGCTTAATGTCTTCCAAAGTTTTCAGGTCATTTGTACCCACATGGAAAATGATGTCTGGATCATCCATATTTTCCAGTTTTTTTCTTCTTTTTCCCTCCAGAAGCTGTATACTTGATCCCAGATAGCAATACACTGTTACATCTTCATCACCTTGCTTACCAACACGATGCACCAGCGAGTCTCCTATTATTATTGCCGGCTTCTCGTAAAGTTGCTCTGACAGAGTTTTCTCTATCACTAAATTGTTTTCTTGTTCTCCCTCTGATGAATTCTTCGTATGATTGCTCGGTGTAGAGGTTATGTTATGTTCAGTGGTTTCCAGCAATTGGAAGCTATTTCGAACAGATGTTCCGTAGATATGCTGTTTCATTGAAATTTCTCCGTTGCTTGTCTGATTCTAATGCCGATGCTTAGCCTTTGTTCTGACTGGAATCCACTTGTTTCTCTATTGCTAGCCAATTATCTATATTCATCTTCCTGTTTTTCATTGAGTTTCCTCTCTTAGATCCTCTTTATCATTCGTCAACGTATATTTTTATTACATAGCTTACATATTTCTTTATTTGCTGAATCCAGGTTGTTTCTTAGTATTTCAATTACCAGCCTAAGTGATGCCATGCTTTCATGCTCTCCATATGATTGGTGATCGCAGCTAACATAAACAAATTTTTTTATACTGCCCCAAGTTTCTCCTCTGCCTTCATTTCCACAATTGAATGCACTTCTAACACACCTGTTTCTAATGTAACTGCCTCTATTAAGACATTTTTGGCCTGAGTTTGACCCAAAAAACTCACCATCTGTCTCGCTATGCTCATTTGGCACCATCTTAATTTCAGTGTTTACTAGAAAGAAAAAAAAGAGGAATGGCAGCAAAAAATGAATGATAAGGTAAAGAAGGCAATAAGAGAGAAAAGCAACAAAGAAATACAGGCAACTATGAAGAATTGAAAAATAGAACAGGAAATCAGATTACACCAAATGAATGTAAACATATTTTGAAAGTTTGATTGATGTGTTAATTGTTAAAAGTAATGGGTTGATTTTGAATAAAAAAGCACCAAGAATTGAATATTTAGATCAGGAAATTACAGAGATTAATACCAAATTAGAATTTTGAAACAGAATAAGGCAGCAGATATACATGGGATTCCAGGGGAATTTTGGAAAATGTTTTGATGGTAGGATACTGACAAATTTATTTAACAAGGTGAAAATGAGCAAGGTAACACCTGAAAATTGGAAAATAATTGTGGTTGTACCACTATTTAAAAGAAAAGGGGATCTGAATAGTCCAGGGAGCTATGGGAGAATCAGTTTATCTCTTTTAGGTAAAATTATTACTGGCATATAGGAATGGCTAGAACTAGAAGGGAAGTTGAGTGAATATCAGGCAGGATTTAGAAAAGGCAGAAGAGCCTGTTGATAATATAATGATAATCCAAGCTATAGTAAGCAAGTATTTAAGGAACAAAGGAGGTAGGGTGTTATGCTTTTTGCTGATTTTGAAAAGGCATTTGATACAATTGGAAGAGATATACTGGTGTATAAAATGCAGAGTAAGGGCAGTAAACAAAGGGGTTATCTTAGTGATCTTAAAGTTGTATGATGGAAAATTCTTTGTTAAGTGTGCAGGAAATGGGATTACAGGTATGGTGGATCAGAAGCTGGGTTTGAGACAGGGTTGCAAATTGAGTCCATTTTGTTTAACTTGTGTATTAATGATATTGTGGAAAGATTTTGAAGCGTAATTCACACTGTCCGGTTGTAGAAAAGAAAGAAGTGCCAGGTTTTTGTTATTTGTCAATAATTTAATGGTAGATTCTACTACAGTAATTGCACCGCAACAAGCAATAAACAAAATAGGTAGATTTTGTGCAGGAAGCGGTTTAAGAGTAAATGTTCAGAAGTTGAAAATAGTAGTGTATAAAAAAAGGAGGTAAATTAAAGAGACGAGAGATGGCTTATGAAAATTTGCCTTTGGAAGTGGTTAAGGAATTTGATTATTTCGTTGTGAGGATGTCAAGTAGTAGAGGGTGAGAACCACAAGGAAAGAATGTAATCACTAAAGGTAAGGTAGCCATGGGAGCAATTAGAATATGCTTGAATAAGATTCCAAATATACCACTAAAGTGGGTAGGAAAACGGTATGAATCGGTAGTGGAATCAAGAATGTTATATGGAGTTGAAGTGTGGGGGCCTTCAAAGGGATGGTTGAAAGTAAACTTGATTCACAGAATGTTTTGTAGAGAGACATTGGGATATTGGCTGAGTGACGAAGGGTAGGTGATGAAGAGACTTTTAAAATATTGACACAGGATTTTGAAATTAGGGAATCTCAATTTTTTTAAAAGAGTGTATGAAATTCCAAATGGAAGTAAAAAAAAGTAACAATTGGATGGTGAAGTATGAGAAATTTATAAGAAATTGGGAAGGAGGAGCTGTGGAAATTTGAAGATCAAAATAGGGTAGGGCTTTGGAAGGAAGTTAGGCAAAGAATTGAAGATATGGATAGGCAGAGATTTGGGCTAGTTTTAGAGATAAGCATTCTTTAAAATTATATAGAATAATTAAAAAAGATATGGGGAGGGAGAAATATGTGGATTGTTGTGATAAATTTGGAAGGGAAGGGTTTGTATGTAAGCACTATTTTTAAACGTGAGAGGATATAATGTGTAAGGGTGCATTATTGTGGGGAGCTAGAAAGAATGTTTTATAGTTTATTAGAATGTGGTGGGGTGAAAAGATGGAGGGAGGGTAGGTATATGGGAAATAAAATGGGACAAATTATAGAAAGAAATTATAGCACTTAAAATATTAACTGGTATGGGGGAAAACAGGAATAAAATAATGGGAGAATATTTGAGAAAATCAGGGAGAAATGGATTAGAGCAGTTAAGAAATATGAGTGAATTGAGATTTAAATTAATAAAATAGTTAAATAGTGGAATGTAAATAGTAGAGGGTGCACTTCATTATACAGATAACCCTGAGTTGTGTGTAAGGAGGCCTTGTACTACTGTCCGCAACTGAAACAATAGTGATAGGAGATAATACAACAAACCTTTAGGTTTCAGTGTTTAGGGCAACTACAACCCCGCTCCATCAGTATGACAGTCAAGTCAAGGAAGTCTTGTATAGAAGGATGTTAAGCCTTATTATGGCAGACACAAAATTTAATGGTGGGAGAAGTGTGACATTGCCACATGTTAAAGTGCAGAGCGAAGTTACATGCAGTAATAAGACAAAAAGTAGTACTCAAGCAAACAAACTTGGTGTGTATTGCTAAGTTAACAAGTAAAGAATCTGAAAATATCTTAATAACAGTGAAAAAGTCTTGCACAGACCAAGTAAAAAGAAGAAAGAACACACATTGTAAATTATATTCCTACTTTGGCAACATTACGCTTTCCGTTTATGTATTATTGGGCGACTTTCATTACTAATACCTTGTTCATAAGTGATATTTTGACTAAATACCAATAAAATAACACAACACAATCACTATAATTGAAGTACAGTAACTGAAATTACTGCCATTAACGCAAAAGCAAAACTCTCTACTGAAGCTATAGCATCAGCAACTTAGAGGCTGTTTTCTTCCTTATCGCTTACCTCATGCTGGTTCTGGTATCTCTTTTGAATCACATACTGACACAAAAAACAAACAAAAGAGACAAAGGGAGTTGAACAGAGAACTTTAAAGCTTCTTAGCAGAATCCCCTGTTTAAAGACGAATTGTGTGCACAACTATATCCCTGCAACCAGTTAAGATAGGAAATTGTTTTTTAGACTGCAAGCTTCAAAATAAAAAGCTCTTCATGAACAGGTTATTCTCTTTCCTGGAGCTCAAGTAAATTTTGTGGGCACAAATGATATTTGTATCACTGGCTTTACAGCATGTGCTGTGCGTCAGATGGCAGGTTGAGGGCAACCCGATGATGTGTTTAGGCGTGTACCTTCCCTAATTAGGGCTTTACCACGTAGTGACGGGATATGGGGGTTACAGGATGGCGGTTGTTCTTTAGGTAGGGGAGAGAAAGGAGGTAACAAAGTTTGTTCCTCAACGGTAGCCGGTCATGGTGCAACTACCCTTGTGCACCACTGGTGGTATGAATTTTGTAATTTTAAACATGTTGGGATTTTAATTTTGAAGTCCAAGCTACTCTTGAAGGGATTGTATTGGAGTTCAGCTTTAGCTGCTGTTGGAATTACTCCGCTGTTACCGGATATGCCCGCAAGCCATGCGGGGAAGCCGGTGATGCCTCAAGCGGCGTGTTCTGGGGTTATAATCCCCAAGAGACCTAACTAGGGCGCTCTGATGGTATGGCAACTGGTCGTAAAATTTTGCGGCCCGGCGCCTAATTTCATCCTCCACGTAAGGAAGAGATGAGGCTTCGTGAAGCAGTCTCACGGGAAAGGAGCGGTTTACACAATAGATGGCCCGAAGGCACCTATTCTGTACCCGTTGCAGGAGCAGCAGGTTGGAATCTGCGGCCATGCCCCAGATCTCGCAGGCATAAAGCAGGAAGGGGATTATCAGCGCTCGAAAAAGGTGTAACTTTAAAGGGACAGGCATCTCAGACCTCAGCATCGGGTACAATGAAGCCGCAGCCCCATGCCCCCGACGCGCGACGTCCCCGACGTGTCCCCGAAAAGTTAGGCCCTTATCTAACTTAACCCTCAGGTAGGTAATGACGTTTGTCCATTCTATCCTTCTTCCGAGATAGCTGAATGTGGGGAAGATTGCGGGAAAGCGGCGCTTGGTGAAAAGAATGGCGTGGCTTTTTGCCGGGTTAATGGATAATCGCCAACGCCTGCACCACTCTTGGAGGAGGCGGAGGTGTCTCTGAATGGGGTTGAAGGCTCTGTTTGGGTTTTTGCTTGTACAGTACAGGAGCACGTCATCAGCATACTGTGCCATGTTGACGTGCTGCTCTGTGGGTAGGTCGGCCACATATACACTAAAGAGTGTGGGGGATAACACAGAACCTTCGGGGACTCCGCCTCGTATTGGCCTTAGTGTAGATTTGTGTCCCGCAACCGAAACTACAAATGTGCGGTGTTTTAGATATGTGTGTAACAGGTGTATCAAGTGTGTAGGGAGCTTCAGTTTGGATGAGCTTTTTGAGGAGATCCTGCATGCCAGGTCGTCGAGAAGGCCTTCTCGACATCCAGTGAAACCGCGGCGGTGTAAGCCCTGTCCTGGAAGCCCAGGGCAGCCGCTTCCACCACGCGCAGCAATTGCTGGGAGGTCGAGTGCCCAGGACGGAAGCCGAACTGATGTGGTGGGATGGCTCGAATGTCCCCTAAAGTGGGGAGACAAGCGGGTAAGAATGGTCCTTTCAAACACTTTTGAAAGGACAGAGAGGAGACTAATGGATCTGTAATTGGCAGGATGTACCGGATCTTTCCCCGGCTTCAATATGCAGATAACCCGAGCCTCTCTCCACTCGCGTGGGAAAGTGACTTAGGGCGAAGCACATATTGAAGACCCTGGTGAGAAAGAGCACAGCCCGGAAGGGAAGGCGTCGTAGCATGGCGGGGTGTAAGCCCGTCAGGCCCCGGTGCCCTTTTGGTTGAGACGCCGGAGTGCGCCCTGGATTTCTGAAGGTCTTATGACGGATATCGATCCGCATCGTCGGGGGGACGTCGAAGGAATCGGCGTACCTCCCTCCGATTACGTTCGGAAAAAGGCATCGTCCTGGGGGCTCATCTCGAGGCCTCATGGTCCCTCTCAAGGTAGTCGGCAAACACGTTTGCTTTGGCTTTGGGGGAGGTAAGCCAGGCTTGGGTGCCGTGGAGAGGGGAGGAATATTGATCTCTGCGGTTTGCGGAGGTGTTTGGCAATCCTCCACACGTCGCCATCTTCGAGGTTCATACGGTTCATCGTCTCCTTCCACGCTTGCACTCTGTGCTCGCGTAGCCGGCGACGGACCTCTCGGCAAAGGCGCCTATGAAGCACTCGATTTATGTGGCGTGCGGTGACGCTGGTAGAGTCTGCGTGCCGCCCAGGAGCGGCGGATTAGCAGATGGAGTTCAAGAGGAAGGGACGTCAGGGGTGCAAGGGTGCTGGGGTGTTGACAGTGAGGTTATGGACCGTTCGTACCACGATGGAAGTGAAGGAGGAGACGGCCGCCTCCAGGGGTTTGGGACGTTCTACGATTCTCGGGTTGGGTGGAAGGGATTCGTTGAGGCAAACCTTGACGCATTCCCAGTCGACCTCACGGTGTTGAACCGGGACGCCGTGACTGGCAACCTGGGTGTTAACCTCGGCTAACACAGAATTATGGTCTGAGTGTAGCGCGTTGATTGATGTGAGTGAGATATGAAAGGGGAAATGCTTGATGATCGCGAAGTCGATAACGGTAGCCCGTCCTCGACCTCGTGGATGATGTGTAGGTTGCCAGGGACCCTCTGCTCTAAGTTGAGGGTCCGCATCTATCATACGTATAATTTTCATTGCCTCGTCTACACGACGGGGGGGCAGCAATGCCAACGCATATGTTTGGCATTGAAGTCCCCAGCCATGATAACGTTAGGATGAAGGGCGAGGATGGATAGGTAATCGTTAAGTACGAACAGCCTTCTTGGAGGTTGGTAAACAGACACCACCATGACTTCTGTGCCGCCGAGATCAATACAGACAGCCGTGGCCTCCAGGGTTTGAAGTGGCGGGAGAGGGATTGGGCGTTGGACAACACTGTTCCTCACGAGAACCGCGGTGCCACCTCCTCGGCGGACCAAACGGTCAGTCCTGAGGCAGCTGAAGCCCGGTAGGCGGAATCGGGTGTTGGGTTTGAAATGTGTTTCCCCGACTAAAATGAGGTCCAAGGCATATGAGCCAGCAAAGTGCTGGAGCTCATTCCCCTGATCGGCCATTCCACACGCGTTCCAAAACTGCGAACCGAAACGAGGTACGTGACCTAGCTCGATTCGCCATTTCGGGCCATCTGGATGACAGTGGTCAGGAGTGTGAGCCCCTCCATGGCAATTACCATCTTTGCGGCTTGGTCAGGTGTTGATAGGAACCTGACCAGCAGGTCGCAGATGCGCTGGCCGTGGTTCTGCAGCAGCTGCTGCAACCACCCCAGCACATCGGAAACCTGTGGTGCAGGAGGAGGGGTTGGGGTTCTTCTCGGGAGAGGAGTGGGGGGCTTGGGCAAGGGCGCCGGTCCATTGGTCCCCTTATCGGCCCTCGACCTACGCGGAAGCGTGGGAGTACCACGCTCACACGAGGCCTCGGATTCCGAGTCCGGTTCTCGCGCTGGACGACGTCTCCTTGTCCTTCTAGGACGGGGAGGTTTTGGGGTGTCTGGAGCTGGTGTTTGTGTCTTGCTGGACGTGGGTTGTGTGGGGGCCCTCGACACCGCAGGTCTACCCGAGGTGCTCTGTAGTGCTGCTGCATAAGAGCGTCGGGAAGCAGGCTGATGTTGTTGCCGTGGCGGAGCCGGAGCTGGCGGGTGCTGCTGTTGCGCTGGTTGGCCTCCCCTACCTTGGGGGGCTGCTGGTGCAGGTGGTCTCCTTGAGGCTATTACAGCCTTCCTCGTTGGGCACCCGCCGTAACACGCCACATGCTCCCCCTTGCAGTTAGCACAGGTGGGAACCTCGGCGATTGTTCGGGGACAGACCTCTCTTGGGTGGGAGCCTCTGCACCTTAAGCAGCGCAGGTTGCGGAAGCAGAAGTGGCTGGAGTGGTTAAACCCCAGGCACCGGTAACACTGTGGGGGACAGCCAGAGCCCTTGGATGGTTCGATGTGGACCCGAAGGTAGCAGATGGTGGTGACACCATCTATCTTTGCCTCCGGGTCTGCTGACCGCTCCACGACTACTAAAAATAGTGGGAGGGGGGTGGGGCCTTGGCCATTTGGAGCTGGTCTGGTGAGCTGCTTCACCAGTCTTGGGGTGATGCCCTGGCGGGTGAGGTCGTCCTCGATGTCAATCACCGAAGTATCCGCTGGCAATCCTCGGATAACCCTGCGGATGTCTCGGGCCTTATCCAGGCCGAAGGTAAAATGGGGAATGCCCCTCCTACCTAGCTGTTTAAGCAGCGTCGAATAGTCCCCGACCTGCTTGGCCTGAAAAATGAAGCGGCTTTTGTTCCGCCTCACCGTGCATGACCCGATCAGGGTCGGCATGACTTCCTTCAGGAAGCCTACAGACCCCGCAAAGTCATCCACGATGATTGGTGGAACGTGGCTCCGCTGCCCGGCGTTCTGGGCGGACCCAGAAGCGGCAGGCTGCGCGGACGTTCCTGATTGGCCAGAGGGCACACCCCCTGCAGCCAATCGGGAAGCACGCTTCCTTTTCCGTGAAACCACTTCACGGAAGTCGTCGTCCTCTCCGGCCGTGGAAAGGCCAGAGGAGCTTGCCTCATCCTCCTCCATGGAGGAGTGGATTGAATGTTGGGAGCCTAAATTGGCTCGACCGTCGTCGGAGCAGAGCTCCGAAATTTGGTCTACTCGGTCAGATGAAACTTCGCGAGAGACGCCCTGGTTGGTGGAAAGCTTGGACTGGTCCAAACAACGCACTTTGCCCTTACCGCTTGCGCGTTCTTGGCTAAGTGCCCTTTTCTTGCCCTCCAGAGCGGCAGGGCCGCCCGAGGGCTGGTTGGCTGCACCAGTGCTGGTGCTGGCAGCGGCAGTTGCAGTTTGCCCGGCATTCCCGCTGGGGCCTTTGCCAGTTATGGATTGGTTGGGTTTCGTTTTGGGCATGTTGGAAAGGCACACAAACACAAAATCGTTTACCCTCACCTGCAGGCAGCTGTGGTGCTCAATAGCGCAGCGAAACAGAGGGCCGGACACTTTTAGTGCGCCTTACCGTTCCTAAAGGAAGGTGGCTGTGGCCTTGTTCGCCTACCCGCTGCCTGGAATTGGCCTCACGATGGTAACGAGGCCACTGAAGGTCTATGTGGTGTTATGCACTGGTCGCCTTAAGAAAAGCGACGCAGTAGAGCTGGTTGAAGAAGTACGTTCTCAGGAACCTGGCCGACCCACAAAAAGTGGCGGACCGCGCAGAAAATCTCGAGGCGGCGACGCTGAAATTTTGACGGACCTCGTAGAAAAAACTCTAGATGCATGTCCTGCTGCTGCTGCACCCACCGCACCAACCTCCTCCACGCACCCACCGCACTTTACAGCATGATTTCACAGCATCTTAATTATACAATGCTGCAAGACAGGGCAAGCCTCTCATTGGATTTCGTGATAACCAGCTCCTCCCACCACCTGCCATTAAATTTTGTGTCTGCCATAGATTGTAAATTTAGGTTTAGGTTAGGATAAATTAATATGTATCTTATCCACATACCTCTGCTTACAGCATATTGTATATTGCTTTTTTTTTATTTATTTTTAAAAGTGTATATATTATTTATTTTTATATATTTCTCACATACTGTAATTGAAGAGAGCACATTGAATTTACTGTGTTTTTTATACCATTGAAAGTTTCCAGACATCTTACAAAAGCAGTCATGAAGCAGGCTTGGCTATAATGCTGTGAAATTTCTATTGACTCTTATGCTTCAGAACTTTATGCAAACATGTACAAAATTTACCTAGAAGGTTTTTTTTCCCCTCCCCTGTTTATATACTGGCCTTAACACTTTAGGTTATATCAGCAACTTTTGACTTTTAGAACATTTGCTCATTCACTTGTTTGTAACAATCATATGTATAGTTTTCTGTTAAATATTAAATCACACCTTTGTTCATATTTCTGGACTCATGGGAGGGTAGGGGAAAAAAAACTTCCATCCTCCAGCTGTTTAGTTGCTTTATTTCTTTAGTACATACTTGGGCAGTATAAAGGTTGGTGCATTTGTTCATGGTGACAATGTTTAGACATTCCTAGATATCCCTGTTGAATCATTGTAATGCCATAAAGTGTGTTAATTCATTTATGGCATGTTCCTGAAATAGAGAATGTTAACCCAGAAATGGTTAATGGTTTTAATATACAAATTTATATGCTAGATACTGTTATAATTTCTCCTTTAAACAACAAGAATTCAAAAATATGTGAATATTGAATGTTCAATGCATGCATAAATATGCTACAATTTGCATAAATGCAGCTCTCCCATAGTTTTTTAAATGTTTAAATTTTTCATGGTTTCTACAAACCATAGAATATAAGTTAGTATCTGTATTTATAACATAATATAAAAACACATTTAAAATTATTAATATACTAGTGTTGTCAGTTTTTTCTAGCAGTGAATTGAACTAAAATGGCAGTATTAATATTGAAGCAGAGAAGTATAGAAAAAATTTGCATATAGATGATTTTTGTACTTAAGTTCTCTTTTGACTGTAGGTACTTAGCTAAATGGGAACTTGAAATACATGTTGCATCACATTTATGTATGATAGAGGGAATAGACATTTTGGCTGTTCACACCTTATGAAATCAGTAAGCACAGGGTATTTACTCAACTTACATCGATCTTGTTCAGCAAACTGAATATTTTGCACGCGAGTGCACTATATGAGCTGCATGCTTATATTACTCTCATTTACATTTGCCAACAAACCTGCTAGATCAGTTGAATGAGATTAGAAGTTGAGACATATAGGATGTGCTTATAACTTTCACATGCTTATCAACAGATTTAAACAAGGGCAGGACCTGTATAAAATGCATATAAACATGGCACCTTATAGTGTAATTAGTAAAATCCAAAATTTTATCTTATTCAAAATGAAAGCCAAAAAAGGTGCCAATGCCTTAAACACAAGTTATACAGAAAAAAGACAGTGCTGTCCAACAAACTGTCAAGCTATCATGGAAAGTACACGTGATAATAGCAATATTTACTGCTCTTGCACATCTAGAAGAGCTTTCCAGTATGTAGATTGACGCTACATGCCCGGAATGTAGGAGAATAATCCCAAAATATAATTTTAAAGCTTTAACATTCCCCTATTTTTCTACATAATTGCTACTTTGGTCAATGCATTCTTGTAGGTGCTGTGACACTTTTTGTATACCCATGTCATACCAGCTCGCCACCATGCCATTGAGGAAATATTGGACCTCATTCTTTCACCTCCATGCCACTTTGAAGTGGTATTATTTGTTGTTGTAGTTGTAAGATGCTTCATGTTTATCTGCCCCATGTATGGGAGCCAATTTGTCGCGGTCACTTCGTGTTATCTTATTTCTGAGCGCCTGTTATTGTTTTACTACTTTGAATGTTGGGTTCATTGTCCTCCGGCTAGCTATTATTATTACTCAGTCAAGCATATCTCTTAATCAGGGTGTGTAAACGGAAAGGAGTTTTTACTAAAAGATAACACTGATAAAAGAATTTTGTTTTTTACACTTTTATTACCGTCACACTTTATTCATTTCACATTATCTTTTGATACACACCAGACTGAAACTGTTATATTTTCTAATATCACTATAATCACTTATTTGCTGCACATTATTAATTCGCGTATTTCACATTTATAACTAACTTTACGATGCGAGAGATTCTGTAGAATTGCGTAACGTGTACTTTAAGTATGCTTCCGTTGAACTATGCGACGTGTAACCCGTGAACGATTCTAATGAACTGGGCGACATTTAACTTCTGAATGATTCTGTTGGACTCAGCGACGTGTAATGCGTGGATGATTCTGTTGAACTGGACAATACTTGCCTCTGGCTTTAGCCTTTTATACTCCCACACCCCGATATGCCTAAAGATTATAACAGAACTGCTATTGGTTAATAAAACGCGCCAACATTAGCGTCTATATTTATATCCAATCAAAATTACGAACACATATGCTTTAGGGAAGATGTTCCCTCCATTTCTCAGAAAAGCGCGCCAATCTGACGTCATTTGCTTGTCTCTAATATTTGATAAACAACTCACCCCCTCGCTCATTGTTACCCGCTCTTATTGTCAGTTTCAGTGAGGCCGTGTAAACTTATTTCCTAAAAATGCTTATAATTAACAAACATCTCAAATCAATGTCATACAATAATGCTTATTTATACTACAATCACTCTGGCATTTACATTGTTGTGATACAAATTACTGCCACAACTTGCACACACACACACATACACGGAGTAATTAAATAAATAATAATAATTAAAAAGAAATAAAGAAGTATGTGCATCTCAGCAGTGACTGGTATTAAAAGTTTGTGCTTCCAATTAATATTTAATATCTGGCAAACGAGTACGTATGGGCGAGAATGCATAGAAGTGGATATCCTTCATTGTTGTATACTTAACACAAAAGATTGTCAGCATGATCCCAAACATTGGTCTAACCATGTCTCCAAATAAGTCTGGAAGTGCCGTACAAAGCATATGAGAATTGATGTCCACGAAGCAATAGTGATGAAAGATGGAAAAATCTTTCAAAGCTCAAAATAATTTAGCAATTTGTAATAACTGAACATAAGGACTCTATCTATTGTAGGTAAAGTTCCCAAGGACAATTTCAAATGAAGCAAAGGACATGCTTAGTGGCCTCTTAGCAAAGGATCCTAATAAAAGGCTAGGTGGTGGTCCTGAAGATGCAAAGGAAATCATGGCTCATCCTTTCTTTAGTTCAATTAACTGGACTGACCTTCAGCAGAAGAAAGTAAGTATTATTTTGGTTTTTATAGACACACTAAAGTAGGTTATATCATGCATTTGATTTATAGCTGGGCCACAGATCGCACATATCCGTAGTTCACTTTCACTGCAGTGACCTTGGTATTTTTCAACAGTGTACTAATGCGAATAACCAGCTCAAGGCTATGTTTATCAGCTGTGTTATACTGTGTCAGTTCCTGTATTCGGTTTGAACTGTAAAGACTAGAGTTTGTTCATTATGCATCTCGAAGGTGAAAGTTTATTCAAGACATCTATGTTGTGTGTGAATTACTTTAGAGTCTTGTTATTAATCCACTGAAATGCCTACTTAAAAATCACTCTTGAACAAAGAGTTTTTATGTGCAACACATACGTAAAAACCAAATCATAAAAAAACTTAATCATGTATACAGGTGTGTAGACAATTTCTTGAGAAATTTCCAGGTAGAGAAATTGCCAATGTCTGGTTAATAAATTTAGGACAACGCAAGCATTAAACCTAAGAAGCAAAATTGACATGTTCTAACGGAGGAAAAATTTGACTAAATTGGTGCATCATTTGAATGCTCTCCAAGGAAGTCTCTAAGACATGTTGCACAGCAAAAACCTCTGTTCATACAGCTGCTAAACTTTTAAAATTGAAACCCTACAGAGTGACTATAGTTCATGAATTATAACCTTGTGATGAAAAACAAGACAATTTCTTCAATTGGAGTTTACAAAATATTGCTGATGGTACTGTTGTTCTCAGATGAGGCATGGCTTCATTTAAATGGTCATGTGGCCTCACAGAACAATAGGTACTGGAGCACAGAGAATCCTCATTTAATTCATGAAGTTCCGTTGCATGTTGTAAAAAATCCGTGTATAGTGTGTTGTAACAGCAAAACAGATAATAGGGCCCATATTTTTTAGTGATACTGTAAATTCCGATAGGTACCACAGAGAGATTCTTGCACCATTTTTGTCTAATGTAAGATGATGAGAGAGAAAACAGATATTTCCAACAAGATAATGCCACAGCCCATACTGCTAAAAACTCCTTGGAAGACATAAAGGCAATTTTTGATGACAGGATTATGCCCGCCCCCATTCCCCGGATCTTCTATGTGCATCTATTTGTGGGGAGTCCTAAAAAATAAAGTTTATAGAAATAATCTCCACTAGACGAACTTAAGGACAATATAAGAACTGAAATTATGAAAATTGGGCAAGAAGAACTTATGCAAGTGAAGGAAAATTTCATCCAAAGATGCCAGGAATGTCTCAATCCAGATGGACACGACTTTCAACACAGCTTATAACAAGTTTAGTACTCATTGTAGTACATGTTACTATCACTCGTGAGAAAAAAAAATAGAAAACCCTCCAGTGTAATAAGACAGTGCGCAGAACACATATGCAGGATCACGGCCCAGCAATATAACAAATGCACTGTACTTTAACTGAAAACGCTTAACAATAACATACTTTTTATCAAGTGCTGATAGGTATTAATTGAATTCGAAACATGTGCTCTGCTGTGTTTTTGTGCACATTAATGGTACAGTTCACTTGCTCTTCAGCGAACATATAATCTGTGATCAACAGCATATAGTGAAATGTGAAAGTTACAAAGTTAATAATAATTGTTCTGAGAGGAGCATTCAAAATCTTCATTTTGCTTTTCCCATATACCATACATTTTGGAGTAGTTTGATGGCAAAATATTAGAAATTTACCTGCAGAACAGTAGAAATCATGTAAGAAAATTCGCAGGATTTAAAACTTAAATTTCCTTTTCTTTTATTTCTTTTCTCCCCAATTCCTTTGAGAGAATGAATGCATATTCTCAATGCCAGAAAGAAACTCAACATTCACTCATAGGTCATTAATGATAAGAGTAATGGAGAGTTTAGATTATAATTTATAATATAGCAGAGTTGGCTGGCTATACATTTGGTGACATATTTTTGTTTCACCAAAACCATATAAAGCATACTATAAATCTATACTATATATATATATATATATATATATATATATATATATATAAAACAAAACAAATGTAATAATTTTTGTTTCAGAATTCTATGAAACTATTCATCCTATTTCTTCAAATGCCTCGTGTGTTACATAGACTATTATTTTGTGAAAATATCACATTAAAAAGAAAATTTAGTTGGAAAACTGAATCAGACTTTTCAGCTTAGTTTCAACACACCAGCTGGTGTAAAAGAACAGTTGTAAAAGCACGATAAAATTCAGTATTAACATGAAATATTATGCGCGTGGCTGGCTGGATGCCACTGTGTTGATGTTTCACAGTTGTCTTGATCTTCCCAAGTTGTTGTGTTGGTTAATCTGATGTAACCATGAGAACATTTGATAAACAAGGTGAATCTAAAAATGGTCAATCTTCCTACTCTTTTTTTCCCTAGCTCCTTTTGCATAAACACAATAAATTTTTGTTACATTTACATATACAAATTGAATTTTTAATTACTTTTAGCTTCACTTTCTGCACCAAAACATACTGGAACATGTTTCAGAGACTATTGTCTCCATCATCGGCCTTGACTCACTGTTGTGCTTCCTCCTGTCGCTTGTTGAAGGCATTTCCTGGCTGGACGCATTGGGCAATGAGATCATCTTCATTTGGGAGAACAAATTTAATAAATCGTGTTTGTATATAAATAGTTTTTCTGAAATGGAGAGTTCAGCTGCTTTTCGAAAAGGCTTTCAAAAGCTTAGGTTTTTAATCTGATGGATGATCTATGGGTCAAAAATGCTCTGTAATTGGTGATTTTTATCAGTTGTTTATATTTTATATTTCTCATGCTCTTTAAACCTTGCTTCCATGTTCCTCTTTGTCTTCCCTGTATATATTTTCCCACCATTTCTACATTCAATTTCATAAATGCCTGAAGTTTTTCCCACTGGAATTTTGATCTTTGTGTTGGTCCTGAGTAACTTTTTAAGCACTGCTGGTGTACTGGGCTAGAGTTCTACAAGATCCTTTGAACACTAGGGAATTTCTGGAAGGCCTAAGGATGGAAGTTGAGGGTTTCTTTTATGTTGCTTAGTGTGTTGATTTACTTTATTTATTAATTTTTAAATTGCCTGTCTTCCTGTCCACAATCTCTTTTGAAAAGACACATTTATGCACAATTTCTAGGATCCTGTGGTATTCTTTGTTGCTTCTGGGCTAGAGTTCTACAAGATCCTTTGAACACTAGGGAATTTCTGGAAGGCCTAAGGATGGAAGTTGAGGGTTTCTTTTATGTTGCTTAGTGTGTTGATTTACTTTATTTATTAATTTTTAAATTGCCTGTCTTCCTGTCCACAATCTCTTTTGAAAAGACACATTTATGCACAATTTCTAGGATCCTGTGGTATTCTTTGTTGCTTTCTTCTGTGCTCAGGAATATGTTTTACCAATGTGAAAGTGAGGCTGTTTAAAATTGTGTAATTTTGTTCCTTGGGGTTTAGCGGTTATGTTAATGTAGTTATCTTTACTAATGCCAAAACTTATTTTTATTCTGATTTTTATGTCGAGAAAGGGGAATGTGTTATTGGATTGTTAAATTTTCAAATCCCATTGCACAGTACATCCAGCCACGAACCTCCACATACATGCCGCAGGAGGAAGTGCAGCAGTGAGTTTAGGCTGGTGATAGATACAACAGTCTCTGAAACATGTTGCAGTAAGTTTTGGTGCAGAAAGTGAAGCTAGAGTAATTAAATTTCAATTTGTGTATGTAAATATTAAAATATTTTATGGAGAATTCGTTCAGAATTTCAATATGTTGTAGCCTATAACATCACATACACAAAAACAGCAATCATCCATATGGTTTTAAGGTTCATGCCAGATCTTTGGAAAGCAGATCGTATGGCATGATAACCTCTATTGGGCTTCACTTCCTTAGTTGTTCTACATCAATATGACAGTGCAATAAAGGAATAACAGCATTTGAGAACAATTAATATGGGAGACATTTAAGGGAAATCTTCTCCTATAAATAGTTATTCAGCCTCTTCAGAATTTGTGGCTCAACATAAGAGCATCTACTAGCAGTGAAACCTGCAGCTAAAACTGCTGAACACAATATCAGAGAGAGAAACACAAATGTACATATAAAATTAGGACTTAGTCTTTTTTAGGTTCCTATTCTTACTATCAAATGAAAATTTGAATTTATGTGTGTCTTTACATCACTAAAATTTTCTATAATTTGACAAGGCAACAACTTTTTTAATATTTACTTTAGTTACTGATGTCTCTTTTGTACTGCAAAATTTATTTTTAAGTTTAAATGATTACTCAGCAAATGAAAGCAGTAATTAAAAAGGGTAATTCAGTTTAACTACTACTAGATGTTAACCCTAGGTTCTGCTTATGTCATTTATAAATCTTGCAAAACTAAATACTTCCTTATTTGCTCCACTTACCAAATGTCAGGACATGTTTTGAGGAACTATTGTCGCCATTCTCAGCTCCTGGTCAAAAGATCCTCAAAACAAGTACTGCCAGTAATTTGGTAAGTGGAGCAATAAGAGTGTTAAATGTTGAATTCATGTTCCATAATTTAATTATTTCCTTATTTGTTCAGAAAATGTTAGTTTTGGCACCCATACTTACTGGACAAGTTTTTGTTATTTTGATGAGCATTAACGCCTGTCAAAATAATTAACCTATCATTCTGTAAGCATGCATATGCTACTCTAGATTTATTGCCTACTTCAGCTTTAGCTCTTATCTTCGGCTTTTAGCACAAGCACTATAAATAATCAGCTGGCCTTAGAAAAGATATGTCGAAGTCGCTTGAATGTTAAAAAATTTATAGATTATTTCACTTAAGTTCAGAGTGCATAATGCATTCTCAAGCTACTTTTTATAATAAAATTAATATGCATAATTATCACTTTCAACATACCTCTTTATAATCAGTTTAATAGGCAGCTGCAATGAAATGCTACAGTCTGTGAGGCAAAACTTGTCCAATCCTAAAACTACAGAAAGAGAGAGAAATGTAATCTTTTTACTTTCTGTAGCACCTTTTTATAGTAGGCTTCCTCCCCTGCTCTCTCTCTCATTCACTCAGATAATTTGTAGAGGATGTAAAAATAAGACACTCTTGGGTAAAATGGGATGTCTGGTATCCCTACAGTAATGCCACTCACAAGGAAATCCAGTAATGTGTTTAGAAAAAAGGAGCCTGTAAATATGAAAGGAAATTGCTTTATGTTAAAAAGAAATTGGAAGAAACAGGTAGTGATGCAGACTGTGCTGAATTGGACAAATTATGTCTAATAAACAATAGTTGTTATGCACTTACTAATGTAACTAATATCTCAAATGTATACCAGTATTGTCTGCAGTTTAATGTAATTGGTTTAATGCTTGAGTTTTTAATGCATGAAATTCAGCAAATAGGCAGGTGGTAATTATTTACCATTGTGTTATTCAGATTCCACCTCCATTCAAGCCTCAGGTCACATCAGATACAGACACACGGTACTTTGATTCTGAATTTACTGGTGAATCTGTAGAACTGACTCCTCCAGAGCATCCAGGGCCATTAAATAGTATTGCAGAGGAGCAAGAGCAGCAACCGTACTTCCCACAGTTTAGCTACCAGGACCTTGGTTCAACACTAGGTAGCTCAGCTGCCATCAGTGCAAGCAGTAGCTCTCTGGCTCACAGTGCGACCATGCAATGAGGCATAGTCACCATCAGGTTCTGAAATGTGCCATTAAAACAAAACTAAAAGGCTTGTGCCTCATAATAAATGTGGTGAAAATTGTTTACTTTATGTTACCATCATGAAGTGAAGACTGTGCCGTATAACATATGCTATTTGTCATTCCAGTTCATATATGAATCAGTGCTTTTTTTCCCCCTCCCCGTTATATTGCATCCCTCCACAGATGATGACACACTACTAAGTAGAGTGTTGAATAACAGTGTATAAGTTTTACAAAACTCCTATGGTTGGTCTGAGTACTTCAAACAATTTGAGATCTGCAGCACACTTTTACTTCCTAGGAGCTTTCCTATATAAGCATTATCACATAAGGAACTCTTTTATCTTAATTTGTGACTATAAAATGGCTAAAAACTGATGCCATTTGTTCACACAAGAAGATGGAGGAGCTAGGGTTACCAGATTTTTCAGGAAAACAAATTTAACAGAGTGCAGCTAAATTATTTTTTGGTGTTTCAGCATCCATCACATTTGTGCATCAGTTACCAGCAACTGTTACTGCACCTACCCAAGTTAATTTGTAAATCATGCTTCCTCTTGGAATCAGAAGTTAGTGACAGTGGCCACTTTGTATCTGATTAGATTAGATTGTGTAGGCCATTTGTTTTCCAGATATCAGTGTGCCATTTTACTTTCTCATACAGCAGAAACATATTAATATGACAATAAACCAAAATATGAATCTTTAATGCCTCTTTTAATGCTGTTTTAGAAAGTTTTCTGTAAAAACTGTGGGTGAAATAAAAGTGGAAGGCTAGAAATTAAATGAATGTAGAAATTTGGAAATGAAGAATCTGGTACCTCTAGGAGAGGTTGAGAATTTTTTCATCTACATAAGTTTTATTACATTGGTTAAGAATGAAAATCTCTTATCTCAATGCTTTTCTTTCCTTTATTTTTCTTTTCTTTTCTCTTTGTTTCTTTTCTTTTCTTTCTTTGTTCTTCTTTTCTTTTGCAAGCCATCATTCTATATGGCAAAAATGTGTGCAGTATGTTACACTGTACTGGAAAAATATAGTTGGATGTTATTATCATACCTGCCAACTTTAATGATTTGCCCATAAAATGTATGGGAGCAAAGGTCTTTTATATGAATTTACAGCAAAAGACTTTTTTACGGCTTTGTGGGCAGAATCAAAGTGTTGCGGATTTTCACCATGGACATGACAAAGCATTAAATTCTGTTTCATTAATATTGTAACTTATGATTACAGACTGAATGTTCCATGCTAATTGGAATACAGTACTATGGTAGACCAAAGCTTATTTCTTCATCATGGTTATGTTCCCCCTTCACTGGGTTGCAACAAAATGCATAGCATGTGAATTTAAAATTTTGATTGTATCTTTAAGTGACCTCTAGTAAGTAGCAGTAAAGTGGTCACGAACATTCAGTAATGGATAATCGGAATTTTGAAGTCAACTCCCTCACTTAAGTTGTTGATCTTATTCACGGCCGTAAGATAAAGTTTCCCATTTTTGTGATAGTTTTTGTTTATAGTCCATATTATGAAGCATAAAATATGGACTAGAAATCTGGGTGTAGTTTAGAAAGTGGTGTTCTTTGCTTTAATATGTATTCATTTACGGTACCAGGAAGAATTTCAGTATGTGGACAGAAAGAAGCAGTAGTTCAAGGAATTTTATAAAACAAAATTTCCTGTATTGAACATTTTATGCATTCTAAATTTCATTTCATCACAAAATTATTACGCTTTGCTGGATGAGGGAAAGGTTTGTGGGTTTCAATTTTAGGAAGCTGGCAAGTATGTGTATGTTGTTATTATTAGTAGTAGTAATATAATTTTAAAAAAACTACAAACTTTACTAATTATCTAGAGTTGCTTACTATCCTAAGCACATTAAAATCCTCGCTATTGATACTTCAATAATCACTACAACTCCCTTCTCCATTTATTACCACTTTCACTCGTTTTCCTACAAGTTCAATTGCTTCTATCTTGCCTTTTTGAAATATTTTTCTAGCACAAAATAGCCAATTGCTGATTTTCCAGCTATCCCAATTCTCAATTCCCAATCTCTTGCTTTTCTTGCTCTGTAGGATGCATTGCAATTGCTCTTGTGTATCCAAATAAGCAGTGATAAACTTTCGTGACAAAATCCAACCTTAGCCACCATAATTTTGTGACTGCCTTTCTGCAAATTTTTCCCTTATGGCTCTGTTGCATATGCTTACATGTCTCTATTCTGTCTCCCATTTTTAGATCTGTGATTGTAATGAAAGTTTGTCACTTATATCAATATTTGTTAATACTTCCTTCCAAAAAGCTCTTCTCATTCCTAAAATTTCTCATACCAATTTATATAGAAGTCTTTCTTCTTAGAAAACCAACTACATAATTTTCCAATCAGCCCTTTGTTGAGGTAATAAACATTGCCTGACAGTTATTTTCATTCAGTTTTAATCTTAATCATTTTCCATTTATTTTACTGTTCTTCTCAGCTCTATACTACTATATTTGGGTAACAATATCAAACTTCATGTGTTTCTCCTTTTGTGAAGTTCGGTTTTAATGAGATTTTCATTCTTGGCTGATGTCCTTCATTTCATGTACATATTTATAAATGATGAACTATGTTAAAATTTCAGGACAAAGATGTGCATTGCTATTTATGTTGAACAATGTTTGAGATTTGCATAGCAGAAAGTTTGACAGCAAAATGATTATATTATACAAGATATAGGAGAGAAAAGTAATTCTAGAACCAACTGTGTATATTTGCTTCATTAAATTTATGAAATTACTATAAAACAAAGAAAAGCCTTGTCAGAAGAATAGTTGCTGAAATTGATAAAAAATAAAGATATGTTCATATATCTTTTTGCGTGATACATACATTCATAAGTATACTAAAGATCAATTGCTTACATTGTGAACTGTAGGTATTAGCCAGGATAGAGCTGCAAGAGGCGACAATGCAAAAAGATGCTTTACTTTTATGTTCCATACAATTTTAATCATCCCATGTTTGAGGACCAAAGATCAGCACTGTTTGAATGAGACAATGCAATATAGCTAATCAGAGTTACATTCTGTAAGGAAGTGTATTTTAGATTTCTGTTACCCAGTTGTAGCTTTTTAGTGATAACCAATTGAAAGCTAGAAGTTAACAAGGCTCAGGATAGATGTGGGGTTGCCAGATTAAAGGCAGACCCAGAGATCAGCAGCATTTATGTAGTTGGGGACAAAGTTTACATATTATTCTTACACTTATAACTACTATTACTAAATATTCACTCCACCCCTGCCATTACAACCAACCAAGTGTTTACTAATTATTATATACTGACACTGTGCACAACTAATTGAAAATGAAAATCATTTTGTAGACAATTGCCTTATTATTCGTAATGTTTTGAAGTCCCTTGCTGTGTCAAGAAGAGCCCTATTTCCATAATAGTTTTGTGGAAAACTTGACATGTAATTTTCAAGTTCATACACAAATTTTGGCCTTCACAACTTCCATTTACATCTGTTCCTATCATCAGACCACAAAGCTTTCATTACACTAAACACTTGTTTGACATGTGCATTACTGATCGGGATAGCAAGAATATACTGCATTATTTTGTACAGGTTTGGTGCATCTGCTTTCTCGAAAAATGCACTTTATAATTTACAACGATTACTTATCTTCCTAAGTGTTAATATTACAGATTTCAAAACAGAAAACTCATTGTACAGTTCATTTCCATTGAAACTAATTTTAAATTTCATCCCTACTTGAGTCAAATCATTAAATGAAAACAGCATTGGTTGGCATAAATTGAAAACGGATATTATTTTATACGCACTGTCATTTTTACTGTTACCAAAACTGAACCACTCATTAAGATATTTTAATAATCTGTCATAACCCACTGTGCACTCTTTTTTTATAAACATATTTTTCTGATTCTCTAAGATGTTCTAATGGTGCACTAACTTCAAATCTGTAAAACTTGTCCTCTTTGCAATTCTGTATTTGATTCTTCGCTTTTAACATAACCTGTGAACATATAGACTTTGTGTGTGTGTGTGTTCCCCCCCACCCCATGGTACATAGCACATCTTTAAAACTTGCCACATCTTAACAAGATGCTCAACAGCTGACTGCAAAGACAACCATCTTACAGCAATATGTCATAGTATTTCACTATAATCATGTTGAGCAAACTCACAAAATGACCTAAGTTCCTCCACAGTTTTAGATGATGAGCAAAAGTCTTAATATATTTGAAGAACAAGACCTTCTACATCATATTTTAAAAGTTTGAGTCCAAATTTAGCACAACTGTGCAATATATGACAACAATTGGCTTTTATCAAGTTGGGGTTTTCTTGTTTTAGTCTAGTAAACACAAATTGATACTGAAATTAACAGAAGCATTGTCGGCAAATATGCAACCACATTGTTAAAACTCAAATATGTTTCTAATAAAACAGATTCTATTTTCTTTGCATACCTTCTACAGATTTGTTTACATTTGATAAGTCAAGAACTTCAAGCTCAGTCCTGTATGTTTGGAAAAGTGAGTTACAGCTAACGGAAAATGCTTTTTATTGGCTTTATTTGAAGCATCTGACCCAATAGAAAATGGCACATTTTCTTTTAAATTGCTAAGTACCTGTTTTTAGTGTAAAGCAAAAAAACACATTTAACGAACATTTCGCTTTTGGTTCGACCGCAGCTTATTTTTGAAGCTATGGAGGAATCTATGAAAACATGGGAATATAACTTATTACCACAACTTGACACCATGCTAAATCAAAAGTTAATTTCGTTGCAGTAACTTAATTTTCTTCTGCAGAAAATTGCTTTGATAGGAACTTAAGAAGGGATTTTTTTTGGAGGGGGGGGCTGCTAACAGTTGCTTTGTGTCTGTCCAATTATAAATGTGTATGCATTGCTTTAAACTCCTTCATATTTAACAGTAAATGAAGGTCTGCAAATTGTGCACTTATACATACCCATCACCATTGACTTCACTAATCAGTCTTTATATTTGTCATCCTGTAACCATTCTTGGAATGAACTGAAATATCATCTTTTCATTTTCACTGACTCACTATTGATGTAAACTGAACCTCACAGTGCCAGGATGGAAGTTTGGATTAAAGAACAAATGACAATCGACAATAACACAAGCAAATGGATTTAGCATAAACTACAACTACTACTACTACAAGAATTCCAACTGCCAAGAAGGCATGATAAATAAAGTTCTGTATGGGCTGCACTGAACTCAACAATGAAAATAACTTAAACCATCTTTTGTTACAATTAAATGTTCAAATATAATCTGTGCCATGAGTGTGACCCATGTAAATAACTAAGGAACAACTAATATAGAACATAAATAGCATGTGAAGCCACCAAGCCTGTAGATTTTGTTTGTGGCATGGAGACCTGTAGAATGTGTTTCAAACCGGGGCACTCCAGGTGGCATCCATAGATATGCAGGCTGGACTTGCAATTAAATTGACAAAAGCATGCCAGACTTTGGCTTGATAAAAAGATCAAATACTTATATTATTTTAATTCTTGATTTGTATATAAATTTTAGATAAACATTACAGATTAATTTTAAATGGAAGACATAGTGAAAGGATTAAATATAATATATATAAATGGTTGCAAATATACAATTTCACTAAAATAGGTTCAATACCTCAGAACTAGTTTTGAGGAATCACTTCCTCATCAGTTGCAATCAGCTGACGAAGTGATTCCTCGAAACTAGTTCTGAGGTATTGAACCTATTTTAGTGAAATTGTATATTTGCAACCATTTCTATATATTATATTAAACATTACAGATATCTAGATGTTCCCAAAATTGCAGAATTTTTTTTAGTTTCCTTTAGAATTATATATTATTTTGGTCAACAGCAGTGGTAAACCTACCCTCTTCTTGGGCTGGGACAGGCCTAAAACTTTTGGTCCATGTAGATCGATTCAAAGCAAGGCTAGTAGGTTTGTGCAAAATAGGATATCAGATTTATGAAGCAGAAAAAATACCAAATTTAACACTGCTCATCGCCCATATTCACCAATCAGAAGAGATTTTTTTGTGTTCTTTTATCACTTTCATTATTGCCATTTGATAAATTTTCTGGTTCCATGTTCACCCAAATAAGCTTTACATATAATGCATGCCATAAGGCAGAACAGTTGGTCCAAATTTTGAAGCATAAACATTTCTAAATACATCTCGGTACAGCATATAAGGCAGAAACCAACATTTTTAGTAGCTTATAAGTAGAAGCTGCTTTATAAACCTTCAACACAGAGCAAAATTTACCTTAAAGTACTTACAAGATGAGTGATGCATGTAGTCATAGGTTCAATCTCCACTTCCAAAAGCTTACTTTAATTAACTTTGATTTTGGTTTTTAATGAAGAAGTGAGTTCTTAGATGCAGCAGTTTCAGGTTTATTTGTTGTAATGATGTAGTCAGTTAAGTTCACTTGTTGCAGCTTATCTGCATTCATGCAAAACATAATGTTCAGCAGTGTGATTAATATGAATGAATTCTTTTGTTAAGAAAAAATTGTTTTTAAATTTGCTAAAATGGTGGAAAGTAGATGTAACAGATAATAATTTTATCATAAACAGTATGAGACGTGTTATCTATGCATAATTCACATAACAAAACTTTTAAAATAAAAATTACCATTCACCAGTTATGAGAAACATCAAAATACCTGGATTGCTTTTCTCAGTTGTTTTACTGCTGGAAGCGTTTCAGTAGAAAGATTGAATAATCTACGAGGGCTGATCAATAAAGACAGACTGATTTTTTCCTGAAGTGTTCTTGATAGTTTCCTGTCTCTACCATAAATATTTGAAAAAGAGCGGGGTTTCATGTATAATGGCCATAGGTGGCAGCACTGTCGTATCGGCAGGTTGGTAGTAATGCAGGATATTGTTGACCCTAGTTGAATTTTGCATACCACAAAATGGAGGTGACGCGAGAGGAGCAACACAGCGCAATAAAACTTTGTTTTCCTTTAAATCATACAGCCTTGAAACTTTTGAAAAGCTGAAGCAAGCATACGGCGAAGATGCACTACCTCGTGCAATGGTGTTTAGGTGGTTCAAGGACTTCAAAGAAGGGCGAGTCCTCTGTGCTAAGCAAGATGGGCCTGGTGTTTCGGCTTCTGCTATGACTGAAGTCAACATCAACACAGCTGCTGAGATTGTTGTTCCCCCTCACACTACTGTTGCAGCAGCGGACTACAGGTCAGTATTGGCTACACTGAGGAAGCACATTGCAAGGAAACGTCCAGAACTTTGTCGGAATGAGTGGCGACTTCATCACGACAACGCGTGGCCTCACGTCACCAATCAAGTCTAGGCATTTTTGGCTAAATTCAACATTACCTGTGTGCGCATCCGACTTATAGCCCAGATCTTGCCACCTGTGATTTCTTTTTATTCCCATCACTAAAGGCAAAGCTCCGGGGCATTCGATTTGAGAGCACTGAAGCAGTGCTGAAGAAAAGTGAGGCGATTCTCAAAGACCTGACAAAGAATGGCCTGCACCATGTGTTCGAGGACTGCCAGAGATGTTATAAAAAGTGCACTGAAGTAGGAGGGGACTACTTTGAAAAATACTGTGACAACATTGAAATAGAGTAATAAATATCTGTGAAAAAAAATCAGTCTCAGTCTTTATTGATAAGCCCTCGTAGTAATGAATGCAATGGATGAATACTGCAAGGATTGTGCTCTGAAACTAAAACAAGACAAAACACACATTGTGATTTCCAAGAAATGGGATAAACATGAAGGGGCATATAAAATACTATGTGAATGTCTTTATTTGTGACTTCTGATAGGGAAGAGGAAGTTGGGAGAAAAAAAAAAGAGGTATGACTTAGGGAAAAGAAGTAAGGATACAATGTATGAATTAGAGTGTGTTGATATAAGGGACTGGTTACAGAGATTTAGCAGTGAAAAAGAATTCATTATGCAGTAATAGTACTGAAAATGTTAGTTGGTATTAGAAAAATGCAAAGAATTGAAGTTGGATGGAAAGTAATAAATTTGATGCACAGGAGCTTTTGTCAAGCGGTAATAGGTCTGATGTCATCTACAGTGATGGAAGTGCTCAAATACAAATAGAACATGTATTCAGGAAAGAGCTCACAGAAAGAGCACTTTAGTATTAGCACACAAATTTGTGAAATTTGAAGGAAAAATGTGTCATTTGAGGTTTGAAATATTATCAAAATGCTTACAAAATGGAGGATAGGTAAAGGCAGAATAGAGTAGATTAGAAACAAATGGTTTGTGAGATACACATGGATGCTAAGAGAGAATAATACTAAGAATTTTTGGCGAATAAGCAAAAGGCATTTTGAAAACAAACCTTTTTCCTGTTGAATGTTTCTTACATTGTGAATAATTCAACTAAGCTGCTATACTCAATCCAGCCCAAGAAAGAGTCCTGGTGTAAGCAACACATGTGACTTCACTGTAACAAATGAAGATAGTTTGTTACTGCTCAGCATGTATTATCACCCTTTTTGTACTTAAAATAATAAAGACAGTGAAGAAGTGTAGTATTTTAATAATCGTTTCAAACATAAATAATTAACCTCTATTATAATGACTATGCAGCCATTGGTTATCCTGCATTGTTTACTGGAGTGAAGCAGCACTGCATCGTGTTAGTCTGCATTGTTTATGTCACAATCATAGCTGAGTGCCTAGCAGATCAAACAGTGTATTTAAACAGAAATGATTAAAAATGATTAATTTTAATGTATTCAACATTTTGTTTGAACATTATGATACTCTTGCTGTTAAGGATGTCATTAAATTAACATCAGAACCAATTGGTGCATCTGTGAATGCTTTTTCCAATGCAAGGAAGGAAGTGAAGGAGGCAGGTATTGTGAAAATGCCAAGAAACAAAAGGAATCAGCATGCAGTGTTTTAGGCAAAGTGGACAAGTTAGTAGAAAGTGACATATGCTTCAAGGTGCATAGGTTTTTCTTAAACAAGGAGCCCCCGACCATAGATAAGGTATTTTGTGTATAAACAGAAATACAATGTATTTCTTCATCCATTCTTGAATTAGTACATTAAGCTTGTTTATTGAATATAAGGATGTGTATTTCTTTAACACGTGCTTTGGCAGTGAAATATAGCACATAGTCAATATAAAATTGGAAGATAATGGTGGTGGTTTTTTGAACTTCTGAAAGTAAACAGCTGAGAGGAAGAGAGAAAGCTGCTCCACGTGTTCAGGAGATGTCAGGCACGGAGTGATACTATGTGCAGACCCATCCTCAGGCCGGAAACACTATATCATAAGAAGACTTAAAATGTTATGAATTTGTGTGAGTGACATGCATCACATTCACATATTGTGAATCCAGTGTTGCTGAGTACCATCAACATTTTCAATGTTTGGAGCTGTTATAGCAGACCTTTTTTTTGGGGGGGGGGGTTGGACTGTGTAGTTAATATTAAGCAAGTAACAATAATAAGTTCTCTTTTTCATATATAGTAAAACAAACCTTTATATTCAGTAGCTCCTATTACATTTCACATATTTTTTAACTTCCCTTTTAACAACATGTCCACAAAGATATTGAATGAAATGTGTGAAGTGGACTGGGTCCATTGAGATCAAAGGCCTGACTTTGCCCTAAGAAGATAATAGCAAGCCCTGGAAAAAAGCTCTCCAAGCAACTTTCTCCAAGTGACATGCAAACTCAGGCCCTCCAGATTTGCAGGCAGACATCACAAGGTGGATTGGTTTAATATGGATACATTAATTAGCATATTGGAAATCTCAGAAATAAATCAAAAACCATAAAGAGTAAACTGTGTAAATCATAACTCCATGGAATTTCTTAAGTGTTCAGAGTTCAGTGATCACACATTTGGTATAGTTAGCTAAATGCTTGTCTCACCTTGTTAGTAGCCCCTCCCAAATACCCATCATAGGATAGGGTGTATATGACTGCTAATCATGTGAGCTGGTCGGGTATTCTCCATTGCAGAAATGTATTAACATACTTTCAAGATCATATTGTGTTGGTTTTGATCAGTAAAATCAGATTTTAAAAATCCATTTCATAGCTCTTTGACTTTCTATGCAGATGTTGCTAACTAGCAGCATTGAATCTCTCTCTCAATGATTCATATACCAAGGCAAATCTCCAGATTGTTCTCAGTCATATGAGGGTCCCTTTACAATAGCGGTAATACAGCATTAGTATTCTTGACTGTGCATTGGATTTTTCAAATCTGATTCAACTTTCTAAACCCAGCATATACTGGATTATTGCAAAAGAACAGTTAATAGAGCTGCTTTGATTTCAGTTTTCTGAACCATAGGCATACATTTTAAAAGTTTGACTCATGCAAGGTGTTGGCATGCATGCTATTCAGTTATGAATTATTAAATATAGTTTTCAAATACCTAATTTTAATATTTTAAAATGTTAGTGAATATGGCTATGCTGCTTATTCATAAAATACTTTTAAAATTGAATATGACCACACACTCTTTCTAGATCAAAATTTGGCTTAAAATACCAAGTCTTAAGGTTTTTGCATCATTATTACTATTCTATTTATTGCCTGCCACTACTATACATAATATTAACTTTTGTGTGTATAATTAAATTTTTATTTTGATTGATGTCATATGCAATGGTTCTTTAATGGAAATCAAATGATCACCCTTTGATTAGATCAGCAGTTCTCAGACTTTAGCATTTCACACCCCCCTTGTTTACCTAGGATAATTCTGTGCTCCCCTGCATAATGTAAAAAAAAGAAAGAA
This sequence comes from Deroplatys truncata, assembly GCA_030765065.1. Lineage (NCBI taxonomy): Eukaryota > Metazoa > Arthropoda > Insecta > Mantodea > Mantidae > Deroplatys > Deroplatys truncata. The sequence goes on along the minus strand of CM060975.1, from coordinate 243,584,953 downwards.
AGAACCAATGCTACACTGTAATGTAAACTTCATTTCATAACACTGGCTAATGCTGCGGGTATAGTGCTTGTGTCCACTCCCTGTCAAGCTGTGGTGCATCCCACAGTTTAAGAACCATGGGATTAGAATATACTAAGGCATGCTGCATACAGGGAGAATAAAACAAGAGACTCTCATTGCATAGCCAATCAATTGAGAATGTATTCTGATTAGCTATAGTGCACAGAATTACTTTATCCATTTAAGCAGAAAAAAAAATCTTTGGCATGACAGCTGGTACATATGTTTAAAGTATATACAGGGTTGTTTATCAGAATAATATTGGCAATTGTTTCTTAAAAGCCTTGTTTATAAATCCTAACAATATGGTATGTGTAATATTTAAAATGAAAAAGGAAGGATAAATATAATAAAACCATTCAAGCATTGTAATATCTGTTTAAACCAATCTCTCTTATTTCAGTTTGCAGAGCATGGGAATGGGGGCTTATGAGAGAGAATGTAAACTAAATTAAGCAAAAGAAAAGAAAATGAAACAATGTTATACTAATGGCCATGTGCACCATTCTCAATCAAGATTTTCCATGGTAAATACTGACTTTACCATGATGAATGGTCATTTGTGGTGCATCAATGGTAAAAGTTTATTGAGTATTTTCGCGGTTAAATTTGAATCACCTGTTAGTTTTGTTAATTATCTCCAACTTCGCTTGCATTGTAATGTTAAAATGGTGGAACAGTATAGGTTACTATTCCCAACCAAAAGAAACCCTCCATTTTCGCCAATGAATGCATCCTGATAAAGTTATGGTCTGTCTGGTACTTTGTAGTTTTTAATGCCTTATGGCATTTTATGCGATAGGTGTCTTAAATATCTTGACCGAAGTCATAACAAAATTCCTTACAATCACGGCATTACATATCATAATTATATTAGTTGAAGCATAGTTTCAATAACAATGCAGAAATAAGGGGTGCAGTGAATGGATTTAGTGCAATTAGTGCATTTTCAGTGCATTAGTACATTTTACATTAACTGCTCATGTATAAGAATCCCATAACCTAATGAGGTCATTGCCAAGGTTGGTCATCGTGGTGTGGAAGTAGCATGTGCATCCCATATGCAAGAGGCTCCGACTTCAAATCTTGTCTGGGGATAATACTTTTATTCTTTTTTCTGTCTGTCTCTTTCAGAAGGGGAATGTCGACTAAGCTAAATGGAACTAATCGGTGTGAAAAGAGAATAGAAAGGGAAAAAAAAAAAAAAAATCTTTAATAGTTCAGCATATTTTTCTACTTAATTGCAAGGCCAGTTTTTCCCCAAAGTGTCCATTTTTAAGTTGTTGCTTCTATCTTTTTACTTTCTATCTTTTCTTAAAAATTGCATGTTAAATTTAATAAGATATCTACTTCATATTTAGAGAAACTTGGGACTACTTTTGTTTTTCTTCTTTGCACGCTGAACAAGTACATTTATGTGCTTCAGCAAAGAGATAGAAAAAGTGAAAAAGAAATGATGCAATGTACTTCCGGGTGCATTCAGTAGATTTTACCTGCATTATGCGGTGCTCTCACCAAGTGGGTGCCTGCCAGCTAACCATGGTCACCTAAATTGCGGTGAACATTGGTGTGCTGCTGTGTGATGATTATCGTGGTCAAACTCTTACTGTGGTAAGGTGAAGGTCCCTGAAGAATTTAACAAGAATGGTGCACACGGCCATAAGCATAAAGTTTTTTACAAGTTTTGCCTGATTACGTAAGCAGCCTCTTAGCAGATTGTTTTTACGGAAAGCAAATAGTTTATTTTGTGAGATATTATACTTTTCAGCATAGTGTTTTCTTTGTTAAGTGTGCTAAATTTCTGCTTTGAGCAGAACAACTTCAGTATTATTTGTTTGTAAATCCTATGGGTTTCTTAATGATGTGACACCAATGATATGATAGCGCACCACTGCTTTTAAATTTAAGTGACTACTACCAGATCAGAATTATGTGTCGCACAACTATTATAAGTTGGAGTGCAGCAGCAGTTGATTTGAATTTAAGCTTTGCTGTGTGACACTGCACCAATTTTTAAATTCAGTTATGTTTGGCAAAGTGGTCAACCCTGTGACATGAAAATAAAAACTGTAAAAGCTCTGTGCTGGGCAGAAACTGTGATTGGAAATACTTTATCTTAGGCATAATGTGAACTTGAATAAATGGAATGTGTTTAATGAAAAAATACCTAACTTCAGTTGTGAAGTTAACTATTGCAATTAATGATTACCCAGAATAGAGATCTAACACACAGAAAATATAAAACAATACTTTCATTTGAATAGTGATCAAAGCAGGCCATTGACCCTTTGAATCTGTAAGGTGACAATATTTTTACTAAGTATGATTCTTTGATACTTAAGTTTTAATATTCCAACCAAACAGTTATTCACCATATTGTAGTAATTAATCATCATTATTATTTTGAGAAAAATAGTCTTCAGTGTGACTATTCAGTTCCTAATTTTATTGTACAAAAATATGCCACTGAAAAGTTACTTATACATACCAGCAATAGAGTGTATCATCCTCATACTACTGTCACATTATGAACACCCATCTTTCTTCCTGCAGCATTGTAGCTTAACATGCATTGTTGTGTTACATCAAATGAATCCTACATTATACAAAAGTCTGCTTAGTACAGATTTTAAGAATGTAATAAAATATAAGATAAAGTGCAAAATAACCGTAGTATACATCACATAAAGAGAGCAACTTTTCAATAGGAAGGATTAGAGTGTGCACATCAACTTAGCATCTGAAATGTGACCAATAGAACATCACAAATGTTTGTAGGATACTAATATTTACTAGTGTTAGCTACATCTTTTAATAAATAAAGCTGTTAATATGTAGATAAAGGTTGTTGTATTGCCATGATTTTAAAAAAGTTTTTACAAGTAATACAGGTATTGTTATGATGGTTACTTACATTTCATGATGATGTCAGAATGGCTGTGTAAATGTGATTTAAGAGTTTTTTTTTTAAATAATCAACACCTCTTTGGAAATGTTAGTGCCTTGAAACACTAGCAAACATAAAAACTAAACCGTAGCAGTTACACTAGAATGCTTGTACAATAACGGAAAAAGGATTGGTGGCTATAAATGCTGATTTGAACAATTTTGGCAGCAATTTGTTTAAAGAGATGGGGGTAGGGAGAGAATGAAAAATTAAAACAAACTGCCACAAGTATATGGGTGGAAAGAAAAAATCTTTTATGCATGAAATATATTAGCCAGAGTACAGGCTTCTTGAAGTACTTCTCATTGATTTCTCTGCGTTTAGCCCAACAAGTTTGCTGTCTTGAAAGATGTTCAGGTTTTATGTCACACATTTTATGTTTGGTCTAGTATTGGTTCAACAGGGTCTTAAACATGAGGAAATGCATTATCGTTATTCAAGTGCTCACCAGTGATGCATTTTAGGGAGGTGTTTTTTATTATTATTATTATTATTATTATTATTATTATTATTATTATTATTATTTATATGTCCTATAAGGATCTTCAAAAATGTGCTGCAATTCTGAACAGCAGTTTAGTGTGCTGCTTCAAAATCTGTTTCGTGTAAATAATTTTGAACATAACAACAGCTGTTTGGAAAAGAATAACCCTTTTCTTTATTTTCTTCAGCCATGATTTGCAATCTTTGCACTAGTTTTTCTATTGGGGAGAAGAAATAATTCTTTCTCTATGCTCTTTGTGAGCATGAAAAGCTACAGTACCATGGCCTCCTATGTCATCCAACATTTTACAGTGCATCTTCTCTTCCATCTCTTGTAGCTTAAAAATGTGATTATCTAAAGAAAAAACCATAACATTGTAATGGGCTGTTTTATGAGTTTAACTCAAAAGTAAAATATGATTTATACAGTTGCCCACTTCCAAAAATTCAGTTCATATTTACTAAGGGCAAAAGCATTTAAGTGGCCATCATGGCATCAAGATCCATTCAGAATCAACTACTGGAGAATCATGTCTCACACTGATGTGCAGTAAAAGGCACCCTTTATAATTTGGAAAACCTGTTCAGACAGGACAAATTTGAGTTTTGCAGAGTGCTGTTCGAACCTCTGCATATTTGTAGTTGAACCAAAAGAGCAGGTCTAAATGAATTCACATTTGTATAATTCTTTATATTATATTAAAATTTCAAATTTAATATTAACATCTAAACATATTACATTTTACTAATTGAATCATATTTTCTAACATTTCAACTCATCGTATATGCTATAAATATCTCCATGACATTATAAAATATTTATAGTTATAGGGCTCAGTTGGTAAGATTTGTGGTTCAAGCATCAGTTCTGGTGTCCAGCTACCTAATATCAGGTAGCTGAACTAAAAGCCTGGGTCTCAGCAGTTTGAACGCTTAGGCTGTTAACCCTTTCATACCCAATTTATTCTCGCCCAAAGATTTTATTAAAATTTGAAAGTATTTTGCTAATACTGGTGCCATTGAAAGTTATTACTACCTTTCTTTCTTTCTCCCCCTGCCCAATTTTGTTGATGTGAAAATCATTATTTTCCAGCATTTCAATGTCATATAATCATATATTAGCTAGTTTCAAATACTTACTGCAGTATTAGGAAGTCTGCAGTAAAGAAAAGAATGAAACTGTAAAACAAGTCATGTGTGTGACAGGACTTAAGTAATGCTGATGTGAAACTGTTTGCATTTAAGCTTAAAACAGTATATTATGCAATAAAACTATAATGGTATGTTTATGAAACCAGTGGTAGCAAGTTTCATAATTTTCATATGAGTGTCTTAATTACTATTATAGTCAAGTTGCATACGACTTTTGCTGGTCGACCACACTATAATTTCAAAATTTTGAGTTTTTACAAAAAGATCTGACCTTGTTGATTGTGTGTAATTAAATACTGATCAGACAGCAGTATGATGGCAGGACCTTGAGTATATGTGCGAGTGCGGCAACAGATGGCAGTACTGTTGGGTCCAGGCCATATTTATTGAGTTTTTGCAGGTAACATATTGAATAATACTGAAGCAAAGGAAATGAACTCAATTTATTAGAAAATTAAAATTACAATGAACAGAATTTAAAATGAAAATGAACGAGGAGTAGGGAAACTCATTTACACTCCTCACTTAAGTAAAATTACCTGTTAAGTGAAGAGTGTAAATGACTTTTCCTACTCCTTGTTCATTTTCATTTGAAATACTTCACTATCAACCATTTCTACATTATTACTTAGAACAGAATTTATTTTATTTTAAATACAAATACTTCATTGTTTACCTGGGGAATGGATCCCAGAGGACTGCTGCTTTGAAAGTGTTAAAAGGTATGGGGAGCTGCGCACTCTGCCGAATAAGATCATAATGAGTCGCTGAAGTATAGTGAATGCCATTATAATTCAGTTAAATCACATGTAATCAGTATATTATAGTGTGGTCGAAAAAGTATCACTGAGTTTTAGCCAAGCTGATACCCATAAATTTTATCAAACTAGCAAAAAATATAGCTGTAAAGTTAAGGAATTGCTCAAAGTTGAATGTTTCATGCTGCCATAGTTCATTCCATTATAATCGACACTGGAAATGAAAAGTTTTATCTGCCATCATCAAGGAACCTTAAGAGGTCACTAGATATTCAGAATTGGAGAGAGTTTATGATTTATGTCTAGGGAGCAGCCATGGTAGCTCAGTTGACAAAAGTGTCAACAAGGAAGGCAGAAAATCTCTGGCTTGAAACCCAGCCATAACTTTTTTCAAACCTGATTCACCTTTAAATTTTGTGGTGCTGGAACATCAGGATTTATGCAAAATTAGGAAAGAAAATTACATGCCTCTTAATTTTCCTAATGAAAGAATTGTCATCGACTATCACAAATTAGGAATAACTTATATAAAAAAAAAGTGACTCTCTTCATATGACAAGGCTCTAGTGTATGTCTTCTTACACTTATTTCTGTTTTAAGCCCTTTACCCAATCATGCAGTGCAGCAGCTGCTTGCTCTTCTTGTGAACCAAAAGCTGTTAAAATCAAGAAATAATTTTGTAATACTGCTACTGGTGTACATTTTTTAAGGCCAAGTTCTTTTTTCCGTTACAGTACTACAGTATTTCAGAGTTGGGAGCATGCCAAAGGTAGGTTGTGCAGTAGCATTCCCCTGAGTCAAGTGACCTCCCATTGCATAGAGTGACAATGAAAGAAAGAAACAGTGTACTACCTTTGTCTCTCTCTTTCTCTGTGCAGTGGCTTCCCCTACCCACCTTTGTTTGTGCTCCTGACTCTTAACACATAATGCAACATTTCCTGAGGTTGGTACAAAGAATTCAAGAAATTTCAAGAGACCAATACAACAGCAATACTTTGCTAGCTTTTGCTTTAGAAAAAAAAATAATTCACTTGTTGCATTAATATTTGCAATTGTTATTGATACCCTTCATACCTCAACTGTCTTATATTCTGTGTCTATATAGAATAAATAAATATTTATATCATGTATGCATTTACAGCAGAAGAGCTGAAAACAGTATAACTTGCATCTGCATTGTTACCAAGTGCATCAGTTTACATAACATCAATGCAATCGAGAATAAAGCAGGTTTTATCACTAAAGCATGTATTCAATAAGTTGTCATTCTGTGGAGGGAAGTCTCAGAGTGAAAATTTATAGCAATTCCCCCCCTCCAGAAGTGGCTTTCATGGAAACTTGTGAAAGTTTAAAGCAATACATTATTATTGTTTCACTGTTATGCTAAGCTTAATTTACCAATGAAACATTAGTGACCAGTGAGTGAGTGATTAAAGAGAAGCGAACTTTATCGGTTGTTCAGGATATGAATGAAAAGTTTTAAATAAAGCCTCATTATTTGTCTGAAGCTGTAATTTGTTGCATGCATAGCTGAATGCAGCATTTATTATGGCATTATTCACATCAAGGCCTAAATACAAGGAACATAATTTTAAATAGTATCTGTACATAACATGTTAATTTAAAAGAAAATCATCTGGAGACCATTGTTGTGTATATAGCTCATTGCTAAATTAATAAACTGTAGAAAATACTCTTGAAATTATGCAGAGAGTGGTATGAACTAGTGATATGATATGGAGTGAAAGTCCATCATATATAAAAGACTGTTATTAGGGCTTTCACTTCACATTTAAAAGATGGTCCATATTTAAACACAGAGTAACAGCTACTTTCAGGGTGTGAAACATTCGCTAATGAAATTACATCTGTTAAAAACTTTTATTTTAGATGTTTGCTCTCTAGTAGATTAAGAGTCTTTTTAAATAGATTTGTAAGCAGTAATTTGCAAAATATGTAAAACAATCAAGTTCCACGCATTGTGAGTTAGTATTGGCACAGGAAACGAACAGATTAATATTTAAGGTTTGTTAATTGGTAAGCTTGCCAGAAAGTAAGTATGCAGTGCAAAGAACCACAGCAAATATTTTGGCATTTATTAATGAAAAGCATATGCAGTACACAATCCTGTTACTTTTTTGTTTTTTCTACTAGCTAACCCATAAATGAGCCACATTTCTTTCAGCATTTAATTTATTGTGAATAAGTGTAATATACAAATGTTGAACAGGTGCAACTTTCCACATGTACACCTTATCAAACGTTAGAGGAGAACAGCAAAGAAAACTTCATCAATGGCATACCAACAGTTCCAAAACGACTGCACATTTCTACCAGAGGTGTGTGTATTCTTATTTGAACTTGGCATCTACAAACAGCCAAAACTTTCGGTCTGTTTTTTAACATTAAATGCATGTTAAATGGTAGGTTTTTGAGAGTGTGAGAAGTTAAATTTAAACAGAATGTGGGTGTGCAAAGTTTGATAAAAGCAGAATGGCTACCATTTCTCTAGTATGAAAGACAAAGGAAAAATTCAAACTAGTTACTTTCTCCACTGCTTACTGATAGTAAGTAGAGAAAGTATTGCATTCCACCCAAAAATTCAATACTGAGATTTCAGTGGAAATAAACAGTTTGAGACTCCCTGATTCCCCCCCCCCCCAAAAAAAAAAATTAAAAAAAGATCTGTGTGAATGTGCGCCTGTCCATCCATCTGTGTCTGTGGACAGCATAACTCAAAAATGAAAAGTCTGTTAAATTCCAAACTCTATGTTTAACTTCAGCATATTCTAAGGACGCAACACAAAGATTTTCAAGAAAGTTCCCCTCACCCCAGAATACCATACCCTTTACATGGAAAAATGCTTGTTATTATCTTGAATATTCTGCAAATAGTCTGTGACGTCCTCTTCATTTTGAATGAATTTTTTATAACTTGTGAACCATAAGAGAGAATGTTACTATGCAAAATATATAGAACTCATTAACCCTAGAATACTAATGCCTATTTACCCACCTAAATACTAACTACGTAAAATTTATGTTACAGTGTTAATGTTATATTTTAATGGGCATTTTACTGCAGACTTAAAATATATATCTTAAAATAAACGTTTATTGAGAATAGAATAAGATATAAGTAATTAAATTATGAACAAACTGGAGGTTTTTCACACTATTTCTGAAAAAAAAAATTACAGTAATTAATATCACTTGTAGACTTGTATTATATTTACTTAATTTTGAAAATAAATGTTTGCCTTTTATTTGCAAATGATACAAACCTTGATTGTTAGCCTTCTCTTGGTGTAGTGGTAATAACTGCAATACTTCCTTGAACCCTTCTGTTGAGGAGGAGGAGGAGGAGGAGGAGGAGGAGGAGGCTGCTGTGCATCTTCATTAGGTTTTAATTCTGTGTGTATTGTAGTCTTCAGTTCCTTGTTGAGACTCAGGTCAGAAGATCATTGAATTTGCCAAGGACGAGTTAGTTCTTTCTGTAGCTCTATCATTTAACTTAGCCTTGATAATGGAGTGGTTCCTGAACCGTTTTTTAAGAAGTGATGGAGATACAGGATGGAAGGTGACCTATGATCATCCTTGAACAGAATGACTCTTTGTAATGAACAGAACAATAAATCTTAGTGCAGTTTTGCTGCTTTAAAGTAGTTTTTAAGAAAAAAAGTGAAAATTGCTTAAAACCTCTATTTTAAATTAAGATTTTACAAAACTTTAAATATTTTCTGCATATTTACATACATTTTGAATTAAAACAATTTGCACTTTGCTGCTGCTGCTATTATTATTATTATTATTATTATTATTATTATTATTATTATTATAATAAGCTTTCTAAATTTGTCTCAGTTGAATGTACATTGTTAGCCACGAGACTACACAACTTGATGACACTGTAATATCGAAAGAAATGCTTTTCAGCTATTGTTCGTTGTGCTTATGGCTTGTTTTCAAAACAGCAGAATGTCAATTATAAAATGGTTCACTTTACTAATGCCAGGTATCTTGAAATGCTACTCATATACGGTAAAGCGCATCGTAATGCACCAGCTACAGCAATAATTTATCAAGAAAGATTGCCAAATAGACAAGCACCACATCATAGGACGTTTGTTTTCATCTTCTAGATACAGGAAGCATATCTCGTCATGTTGGAGTTGTTCAAAGAAATGTTGCACAAGAAGAAGAAATCCTTCACTTGATAGAGAGAAGTTCCTGGAAGCAGCTGCATGGCATAGCTGGCACTATCAGTGTATCCCATTGGACTGCTTTGAGAACATTAAAAGTATAATTGCTACATCCTTATCATACTTAGTGCATTCAGCATCTCTCTGAAGCAGATTATATGTCAAGGGTAGCATTTTGTGAATGGTTCAACAAGGAGGGGATTTCCCCTTAAGATTCTTGCAATGGATGAAGCAACATTTACTAGAAATGGAGTAATTAATTACCGTAGTGCACACACCTGGGCTTACAACAATCCACACACAGTTTTCAGCACAGATTTCTGTAAATGTTTGGGCAGGAATCATAGGAAACACATTAATTGGTCCATGGATTCTTCCTCGGGTTTTGACAGGAGCCATCTATCTCCAGTTTGTTCAAGAAACATTACCAGTTCTGCTTGAGGATGTTTCACTGGGTAAGAAGTGATACATGGCTATTATTACATGGCTGAGCATGTACGTAGAATGCTGGATTGCTCAGGATGGACCCAATAAGATGGTCACCATGATTGCCAGGTCTAAATCCAATCTATTTTTTCTTTGGAGCGATATGAAAACTTGCATATGCATTACAGAAGTGCATGATGTAGAAACATTGTAAGAAAGAATACTTCAGCAGCAGAAAAGAGAAAAAAACAACTCGACGTATTTCATAGAATGCAGCAGAATTGGAGAAATTGTTGTGAAGCATGTGTGTTGGCAAGGGGTGCACATTTTGAACATTCCTCTTAACATTAAAAAAAAGTTCTCTTTGTTTTTCTGTTTTTGTCTTGCTTTAATTATTCACAAGAGAAAGCATGCATAATCTTGTAACTTGGGTTTCTCAAGTTTTTATTTACCTTTATAAATAAGTGTTTGTATTAATAATTTGCATAATATTATCAACGCTTCCTCAGTTCCATATCCTGTATGATACTTAGGCTATGATAAAATCATGTGTAGTTTTCTGTTTATTTGTATACTGGAAGTGTTTGTTGCCATAGCAGCAGAAGCTGAAGAATTAAAATGTATGTGTTGAATGTAAAGTAAACTTGTTGAATTTGCTGTGTTGCAATATTGTGCAAAATAAAATAGTAATTTAATGAAAAGCATTATGGAAAAAATGTGTTAAGGAACATGCTCTTTCATAGTTTAAAAGGATGAATAGATCACCTTCTGCTGTGCTTATTACATAAGAATTGCTGTTATAACATTGTCATGTTTTTCGACTGCAGTTCATGTTTGACACATTTGATGTAGAGTATTGAGAGCTCCTTTCTTTGATGTGTAATTGATAGAATTATCATCATGCATGCTTGATACTAGTGCATCAAGTTGGTTTGCCCTTGGCTTGTAAGAAACTGCTGTAATGTCGGTAAAAATGATGATTCACATCTCTTTGCAATTATTTCAAATCTACAAATTTAGGTGGCAGTTCTTATTCTTTTTATAGTCCCCACAACTATTAAACATAATCTTTATGTAGCTTTTTGATGAGGGGAACACTAACAAACCAATTGTCCATGGTAATGTTCCTGTGTGTACCTTTCATTTATTGCACCAGTTGTTCTACAAAGTAATCAGTGATGGCCCACCCTCAGCTGTTGTTCCTTTACCAAGATATAGAGTAGCATCATCACAGATCATAACAATTATCAGCCCACATTTATTTGGTTTATTGGACATATATACTCTAAATGGGCATCTTCGCCAAAATCCAATAAGCTGCTAATCAATTGCACAAAATGAGCCAGGTGTGTACTTTCTAGTACAATTTGAAACACATATATCCCACATGTCTTTATGGTGCTAACTTGATTTCTTCTCTTCGTACTCTATATTTTTCTTTTTATTGAACCTGATGCAGTATGCCATGAACAATGAATCTTTCAAAGTGAGAAAAATAAACAGAACACACACAAATGCTTTGAGTTCCTATATATGGTATCTCTAAGTGTAGCATTAATTATTATGGCTTGGAATATAATCTAAATTTCATCACTATCATCAGAATCCCATAGTTTTTCAAGGTTATTCTCTTCTTCTAAATCATCACCATCTAGTCAAATTGTTATATAATCTGTCGAATTCGTTCTTCGTCATTTGGATCTATCCTCTCCTCCTTACTCTGAAAGCAATACAACCCTACACTACTGTCGTATAAGATTAACCACCTATAAACATTAAAAGATGTAAAGAACAACACTTGCCGATATTAATGATGCATAAGTTTTATGCAGACACATTTTCTACAAACTTTAACTATGGAAAATTGACATCCAGTACTCACTAAAAGGTTGCTCTGCATCCAACATGACAAGAATTAACATCTTTCACCAATGAAATTTAACTGAACACTGACCACAGCAAGCATTGCTGGCAGTACATTACCAGACAATTCCTGGACTATTCTAGGGTTAAAGCACACAATTTGTGTCAAATAACATTTTTGTGGTGTTAACCATTTCTGAGATTTTCTTTGTAATTGGTTTAATTTTAAAAAATACTTCTCTAAACTGCAAATTGCTATTCTTTTGTTTTCCTCCTTTCCATGCAAAGAAAATGGAATTTTAAAGCCATCACATAGTGACTGGCTTTTAAAAGATTTGACTCACGTTAGCTTACTGTATTCTTTTTATACCTACAACAAAATTTGTGAATGTGTAATGAAGGTTTATCTGTATAAACAAGAAATAGGTAGAAGAATAAGCTTCTGTAAGAATATTGTATAAAAGAGTGAGTAGCAAAAGTCATGTGAATGCAGCACTTTTACTTTACTGTTGAAGAAAAATTAAATAGTTTCTGTGAACAACAAAGAAGAATTCTAACCTGACATGGGAAATATTTTCTGTTTGCTATTAAGATATTAAAAATCAAAGCACGAAGTATGTGAAAGAATACTACAAAGAGTACGTGAAAAGTAATGCATGCAAAAAAACTGAAGTCATGTACCCCATTTAAGGCAAACTTTTGGGCTAAACATTGAATGACTTAAAAAGAATGTGGATAGATACATACTAAATATCATATGCCTTCAACCAAACTGCTAAATTGTCATGTTGAAAGATATTTCTTTGTATTAGTCAAGACACTCCAGGAACATTTCTGCAAGAAAAATAACAAATATGTTCATTCAATGTGTAGACATAACATATGGCCTCATTAGATCCTTATTAAATCAAACCCAAATATTTACAGAAAACTTGCATTGATTTCAGAAAATCTCCATGGCTGTAGGATTCATGTTACTCCAAATATGAGTGTTGTGTGTGTGTTAAAAAAGCCATCGCCTCATCTGTAATATGTGTCTAGCAAAATCAGGCTCAGCGTAAATACCACTCAGCAAGTTGTTGTTAGGATAATCATCTGGGATTAATGTTAATACTTATACATGCTTTTCATACACACATGTGTGCGGTAAACTGGACTGCAGAACAAATGCCAATAATGATATATGCTGTTTACCAAGGACTAAGCAAATATGGTGAAGTGTTAAGCTTTTTAAAGGTAAATTGAAGTCTTGAGATATTAAAGGGGCTAAATGCCAAATACAAGAAATAAAGTTATTCGAGACAAAAATTTTAATTAAACATTGAACGTATGTTGTACATAAGTGATACCCTATATCTATTCAACTTGAAGCTGTTTATAGGAAATTATCTTTGAAAACCATAAACACCAACAACCAACTTCCTTTATGACAACATAAAAAATAAATTTTGTGAAAAGGGCTAAGTGCCATACATTATCTCTTGTAAAAATGTTATTTAAAGCAATGTTAATGTCTTCAGATGTAACACACGTCATTTTTGTACAAAACTGTTTGTCTGATGCAAATTTGCACTGAAAAGAGGTACACTCAGTCAAGTACAAAGTTTGCAGTAAAACTCTTGATTTGTATCTGGCAAATGATCTACCATAGCCAGTAAGTCTTTGTTTTTTTTCTTGCATGATCCTGTTGCTGCATTCAATACTTCCCTTTATCTCTATTCCCTGATGTTTGAATAGTCTTCGTATGTTCATAACATTCACTTGTGACCATGGCGCTCCAGTTCACTGAAGGTTTTCTCGATACTTGGTACTTCAGGGTTTTCAGATTCTACCCTCATTGCCATTTAGAGATCTTAATGTGCTTAAGTTTAGCAGTTCTTTGGCTGCCTCTTGAATGTTATGGAAATTATGGGCTTCCATTTTAACTACTTGAAGAGGTTTTAACGATTTTGCAGCTGTAATGATATCAATGTCATCAGGTATGTATGCCTTTGTGGCTCTCATGCGCTTTTCTATAATACCAAAGCCACAGTCACATGAATGGAAACTGTGACCTGTGGTAAAGAATTTGTGCTCAACAGTTTCAAAGAGGTCAAGAGACATAATATACACCAGGGCAAATACTAGCATTCTATTCTTGTTTTGACCTGTGCAGTTGTTACTCCAGATAGTCAAGTGGCTTTTCTAGTGACTCCCATACTTGATGTTAAGATAGGGATCATCCTATGGCTTTGGGTCTCCAAAGAAATCTGATGGGTTACAATGCACAGTTCTTCCTCTGTCGGGCCCATAGCATTATGTATACCTTTCCAACCCTGTCCAACACACGGCTTGTGTGAAAGAACAATTAATTCCACGAGCATTAATTAATTTTTAAGTGAAGAATTATCTTCATTATGGGTGAAACAAAACCGCATGCTCTCAGTGTGGGAAAACATAATTGCAATAAGAATTTGCGGCAACACATTTCTAAAGCACATCCCAAAAAGTTAAGTGCATTGCACCTCTCCTAAAAAGTAAACATGCCTAAAGTGTGAAATTTGCGTTAAGAATTTCAATTATGAGTATAATTTGAAATGCCATCACCGAGATTATCACGGTGAGGGACTACCTGCCAAAAAATCACTGAAGTGCAGCTTGTGTGATTATGAAGGAGCAGCGGAAAGTATTTTAAATGAGCACTTGGAACTAGTACATGAAATATGCGTCAAATTGGAAGAACTGGAATTCTCGTCATTTGATGATTTCAAAAGTTGGAAACAAGAAACTGAGGTGGCAACATGGTCATGTTTTGTGAAAAATTATGATTCTCATACTGCTGCTGACAATACTCTTAAGATATCGTGCATATCATTGCTCGGGGAATTTTTCCCCTAAAAGCAAAGATGTTAGACATTTAAAACTGCAAGAGAGCAAAAAAAATGGTGTAGTATGTCCTGCAAAAATAAAGTCATTCAAGATCAACAAGGAGTATGAAAAGTCAAATTTGTTTTGACTCATGTTGGTCACCAGCATGAATTAGCCCACTTGGGATTGACAGAAAAAGAAAGAAACAGTATAGCTGTGGATATTGCTAACAAAATTCCTTTTCAAGCTATACTTGATAAAATACAACACAATATCTGCTTGTAATTTAGAAAGGGAACCAAACAGGATTTGTGCAACATTGAGTGCTCCACATCAGTCAGCCATCAAAATGATGGGTACATGAAATTAACTCAAATGATAACCCCACAAGACACGGTGAGCAAGTCCCATCCAGAACTAAAAAGCACAGATTTTATGTTAATTATAATGAATAGTTCTCAACATGAAATATTGAAGATGTATGGGTACGACTGTATTTACATTGATGGGACACATGGGATAAATAGCTATGGTTTTGAACTTACGACACTTCTGGTACTGGATGACATTAGCCAAGGGTTTCTATGCGCCTTTCTCATCTCAGAAATATTTGGCAACTGCTGTCCATATTTTTCCACTGCATAAAATCAGAAGTTGGAAAACTTTTCCCTAAGCTTTTTATGTCTGACTTAGCAGAATTCTTTTAATGCTTGGATTTCAACAATAGAAACTCCTAAAATGAGGCTCTCTTGTACTTGATAAGTGGACAGGGCCTGGGGAAAAAAATATTAAGAGGAATTCAAGGTCAAGGAAATCAAGCAGACATTTACAAACTTCTTAGAACACTCCTGGAGGAAAGAGATGTGGCAGCGTTTGAAATTATGCTTCATGTTGTACTAGGAATCTGGAAGAGTGATCCTGACACATCTAGGACTACTATGTGAGTAATGTAAAATGCTGGGCTTAATGCTATAGACTGTATGCAGAACTCAACACAAACATGCATATAGGGCGAATGCATCATACACATAAATATATATATACACTTGGAAAGCAGATGAAGCATTTGGACAAGGCTATATTTGCACTAATATCCTTTGTTAAAGATAAGCTATTCAACAGGCTTATTGTGCTTATGAAAGGTAAACTAACCAGCAAAATAAAAGATATTCATCGTAGGTAAAAATCTAGCTTACAAATAGACAAGGAACTCATTGTTAAGGAAGACAGAGGATAGAAAAAATATCATTCTCTTTGAAAGTGACCGAGATGTACTGTGTACAAGATAATGAGGTTCAATGTATATGCTGATTAATATGCAGTGAATGTAACACCTGCATTTACAGATACTCCTGCATGTGTGTTGATTCCAGCATTAAATGGAACATGCATAAGCACATACACTGTGTAGGTATGTCAAGTTCAACTCAACCATGAACTTCCTTTGAAACATCCTAGGGATTCCAATGCTTGTTATAGATTGTGAGGATGTTTGCACTATAAATGAAAACCAGAAAATATTAGAGCAAGTCGGTAATGAAGAAGATTATCAGACTTTTGTGCCTTTACCTCAACAAAAGGACACAATTAGTGTGGAACTGTGTATTAATTAAGGGAATTTCCATGAAAAGAACACTAATGCTTAAGAAAATTATAGCATCATTAAAGGTGAATTTAGCAGCAGTTTGCAACAAAAATGAAGAAGTACTCGTACCCAAAACCGAAGACATAAAAAAAACACAAACATTTTGCCGCATAGAAGACTGTTTTCAACCAAAAAGAAAAGAACTTCCCATCACATTCCTCTTGCAAAACCAGATACAGCAGAAGCTCAGAACGTTGCAGTTTCTTTGCTGCAAGAGAGAGAGCAGCAACTAGTTGTGAATAATTATCAAATCAAGGGCAAAATTATGAGTTTAGAGAGGAATGTGTGTGTTTATATTTTTATTTTTGTAAATAATAATAATTTCAGTGAACCATTGTTCTAAAACTTATAAAGACAAACTGAATGTATATAACAGTATACGTCCATAATTTAAGCTCACAGGAAGATATGATACCATTATTTACTTGTGTCAATAAATGGCTGCAAGAGAGAGAGAGAGAAGCAGCAATAAATGGTAGTGTAAGCTTCAATTTTGTAAATAGTCTAATTTAAGCGAACAATTGCACTTACAGTGCCTGAGAGCGACTGTTTAACTGAATAGACTTAGGCATACGATTGTTTACTTTCCCGAATCATTGTTGTTTGAGGAAGCAGAGCAACAGTTATGAATTGTGAATATCAGTGCCAGCATCCTCCAGGCTTCGGCTTTCTCCGCTGACTGAAACCTCAGGACGGTCTCTGTCTTTAAGGGTAAGTGAATCCAAAATTCAACACAGGTAAAAGGCAAGAGGCTATTTCAATGC
This sequence comes from Deroplatys truncata, assembly GCA_030765065.1. Taxonomy (NCBI): domain Eukaryota; kingdom Metazoa; phylum Arthropoda; class Insecta; order Mantodea; family Mantidae; genus Deroplatys; species Deroplatys truncata. The sequence goes on along the minus strand of CM060975.1, from coordinate 243,567,806 downwards.
CCCTCTCTACCAGCAATAGATTCATCCCAAATGCACATGATATCACTTATATTAATACAAAAGATGGAAGCAAGAAAGCTGCCTTCTGTAAAACATTTCACTGTGTGTTAGAGTAGACACATGTAACACCTATTGCAAGTCTGAAGAGATACGGCATACATCACTCCCTGGTTGTTGGGAAGCAGCTATATGTTCTTCTCTCACAACCTCTCTTGCTCGTTCACTTCTAAATTTCTTTTAGCTTCCAGACTCAGGGTTTGAAGTATAATTTGGCATTGGAAATGATCGCTTAGCTTACGCTTGTCCATTTTCAGCAAATCCTTCTTCAATACATGTAGTAATATCTGAAGACACAGTAGAACTTGGATGCTTTTTCTTGAAAGCTGCATACAAACAACACACGTTTAAGTCAGAGCTAAGGTATTCTCTTTCTGATTTTGACCTAGTGTAATGTTCGATATCTCTTGCAATAGACAGAATGTGGTTTCTGACAAACTGCTAACAGCACAAGTAAATAGTGTTTTTCCCATTTTCTTCTTTCTTGCAATAGCTTCAATAGCTTTCTTTCCTATTGAAAAAATATCAGAAATGTTTTTTTCATACAGGAAGCACATTAACTTGACCATCAGGAACACCATAGGTTATTGTTGCTTGTCTATGACTAGCAGCTGCACTGTCCTAAGTGCCATGTCACCTCTTTGCATTAACAATATTCATCGATCCCATGACATAATTTCTCTGGCTAGTCATGGTCTGCAGGAAGAACTCAACATGCAGTGTATCCTTTGTGTCTCCTGTTATAGTTTTTTACACTGAAAGTGGCATTTGCATATAACCTAAAACAAGAAAATGTCAGGTGTTAATATTCCAAATATATTATTATTATTACCATCATCTTTATTATTATTATGCTGACAATGGGAACAAACTGTCTCCCGAAACGCGTTCAAGTAAGAATATTTTAGTGATGTAGTGTAACAACCCTCAACTCTCTTTATTTTAAAAAAAAGCTGGTTCTTCCTTGTTAAGTATGACTTCCCTGCTCTTTTCAATTTCATTTTTTCTGAAGCAAATGAACCAGAACCTCTAGCTCTTTTAGAGGATCCCATCAGCGTTGTAACTTCTGACAGTATCAACTACTGTACTGTGTAACGTAAACATATATACAAACACACTAATGAAAATAAGGACAATGGCCCCTTTGAAACTACAAACACCTTGGACTATGCACTCACACTATCTACCGATGCTGGGTTGAACTGCTTACAAGGTTCATGGCACTTGGCCCAATTGATATGTGCGACGGTACTTGATGCCTATATATGTAAAAACATAATTTTTGACAAAAGTGTCACTTTACCCCTCTGATAGCTCAAGGCTTCAATTATCAAAAACATGTAAATGCAACTTTTATATGATCACTTAATTATTTAATGTTACTTGATTGTAAATTATTATGGTGACTACCTATCACTTTCAAAATATTCCTGTGCTACTTATTTTGAATACCTTAATTAAAATCTGCACTGCATTGGACTAAACGTTTTACCTCTACATAATAAATGTAATAAAATAGCAAACATGAAAATACCTTTAATTGTATACAAGTGTGCAACTTACTTTTTACTTTAAATTAACTTTTACGAGACTACATATCTTAGAACTGTTAGTGTCAGTGTTTAAGCTAATATGTACGCTTTTTATGTTTTCTCATATACACATTTAAAAAAAATACATGTGTGCAATGCCAAGTAAGACAGCTGATACATATTAACACAAGTACTTTAATGTATAAATAGCAAAATGCAAAGTGATGTTTTCCAACATAAAAAGCAAAAAAAATGGGGCCAAAGTTAAGCACAGATCATTCAGAGGTCAGTATATTTCTGAGCACACACATTGTCATAAAGGAAGAAGCCAAACCACATCAGCAGATGACTACAAAAGCATTAAATATTACCATGATTATAAGGGAAAGGATTAATAACACATGAAAGCCAAAGCGGTACCAGTCCCACAATATGTGTCAAACAATTGAAGGTTATAAATAATAGTAAGAACGTGCACAAGTGTGAAAAATTTCAGTTTTAGCACTAAGCTCAGTCACTGACTTTTCACATTTAAACAAACATGATAAAAATATCCATATTCTGGAGATGGGGATCTGTTGCTGAGTAAATTGCACGAAAAGGAACAAATTCAAAAGGAAATATAATGTTTGTAGACAGTTTCAAAGTATTACGGATTTTTGCCATGGACACGACAAAGCATTAAATTTTGTTGCATTAATACGTAACTTGAGATTACAGATTGAATGTACCATGCTAATTGGTATACAGTGCTATGAAGGGCAAAGCTTATCCATGTGTATCATTCATCAGAATCATGGCCCACCTTCAGTGGGCTGATAGTGTGCAGATTTAAAATCTGACTGCACTACTAAAGACCTCTAGTAACTAGCAGTAAATGAGTGTGAACATTCACTAATAGACAATGTGAACTAAAGTCACCTCCTTCAAGTAAATTGTTTATCTTATTCACATTCTATGGTGGGGGTTATTTTTTCCATTTTTTGTGTCTTTTATTCATAGTTCATGTTATGAAGCATACAATATGGACTGGAAAAATGATAGCCTAAGAAGTGGTGTTCTTTGCCTTAATATGTGTTTATCTATGGCACCACGAAGAATTTCAGATGCGACAGAAAGAAATAGTACTACAAGATTCTTATAAAATGGAATTCCCATTTATTTTACATGTAAATTTACTGCACTGAACATTTCATGTATGCTAAATTTCGTATCATTGCAAACTTGTCATGTTTTTCTGGACAATGGAAAGTTCTACAGGTTTCAATTTCAAGAAGATGGCAAGTATGCTCTTAGAAAAATATAGCCTATATTTCCCATAATATAATGTGCTTTATCAGCAAAGCTCAATATGTGTGTAATAGCCTCTTTGTGCATTAGGTCTCTGAGCTTCTTTGCACACCCATTCATTAATCATTTGATATGTGTTTGGAGGATGTAATCCAAGCTTTAGCTTAGATGCAGAATTGTGATGTTTCCTTTATCTATTTTTATTTGTGAGTTCTTGTGAACTTGTTCTTAAATAAGTGTAATAAGCTCATACCTGCTTAACCCAGAAAAAGAAAATTATGTCCATTATTACAAAAGTTGCATTGCTTTTCAAAGCATTTGTGCAGTTGTAAGAAAGACTGAATACTAGATGATGAAATGCAAGCTTGGAAATTTCAGTCCCTTTTCAAGTTGTCATTGCCTTAATACTATAAATGATTCTTGCCAGTTACTGCTTCAAGATCATTGCAAATGTTACTAACCTGTGGAATAAAAATGCTGTGTGTATATTTATGCGTATTACCATGTGTTTAAAATTGGACTATCATAAAGCTTATATTCTTTCCTAACTTTAGTGTTATAACCTTATTGCTCGCAGGACCAAAAGCATTTCCAATTAAATTTGATGTAATTACGTTGCTCTTTATGTTTTCTACCACACCATGGTTTATGATTCCTTATCAGTTTAATTCCTGTTAATTTTAGGTACTTACAAAGGAATTTGATTTTGTTGTTGAATTATTTATTGCCCTTAATAGATAGCAACTTCCAAGAGAGAATAATGTGTGAACACTAATGCAATTTTTATAACCTTTTGGTTTTATAACATGTTGATAAGTTGGATTTCCTGTTTATATGATAGTAATTATGTATTTATTAGATCTTTTCAGTTATAAAGAAATTTTGAAATATCTTTGTGTGTTTGTAACATTGCTGTCCTTAATAGATTGCTAATGCAAATGTATGAAAAATGTGAATTGCTTGTAATTAGAGGTGGGACATGAGAGTTCATGTCCTTGATGCCTTAAAGAAGAAACCTCTTTTGAGCCTCTTGAGAAGATTTCACGTGGTAAACAGAGAGACATATGATACCACTCTGAATATATTGGCTAAAAGGTTTGGCCATTCACAGCAAAGAGCATAGATCAACTTGTGAAATGGATAGCAAAATCTTTGTCATTTCATTTAAGCCTCAGTATATGCATAACTATCAGAATCTACAGCACCACTCACATTAATGCATTAACTGTGTAGATTCTCTTTCTCTTTGCACAACCTATCCTGTAAAGTTCTGAAACACACTAATCAAACTTTTAAAAGGTCTAATAGACCTTTTCTTAGTTTGTTTTGCAGTCTGAAATGTGTATCTGGTGTATGTAATAAGAATAGTAACAGTAATAATTACAATAATAAATTAGTGTAACTTATAAACGTTCATCCTGTTGAAATTTTGTAAATATAACTGTCAGAAATATTGTTTTTAAACTTTGGTGATTTAATTTTTCACAAAACTCAGTAACAGGCAAGATGTATTAATTTTTACTTTCCAAATATGCAATATCAAGATTTCATTCAAATACCATATATTTTGGACCCCCCCCCCCCCAAAGAAAGACTTGTTTTAGAAAAGAGGCTGTGTATGTACGAAGATGAATACAACTAATTTAAGTACAGCATCTTAAGGATGCAACATGAAACTTTCTGAAAATTCCCTCCATCCCAAACTATCTTTACATAGAACAGTGTTATTATTTTTGTATTTTCTAAAAACTGTTCTATCAATTTTGATTAAAACATGTAATATATTGACATGAAAAATAAAACATTTATCTTGAATTTTCTATGAATAGCCTTCATATCGAATTTAGAGAATTTCAAATTGCTCAAAAACTGTAAGATATAGAAATTTACTACAGAAGAGTTGTAAAAGTTAAAATATGCAGTTCATGTTAAATTGATGTTCACTTTTGAAATGAGTAAGCAATATCAGGACCAGCATAGCAAGCTACTTTTATTTGACCATCGTCCTAGTGTCCAGTATACTTCTGTGTAGAAATGTGATAGAAACCATTTCAGAAAATGTTTATTGTGACTAACAGGAAGTAGACAAAAAAATAGCCTTTTAATGAGTATAAATGAAGAGTATATATGAAAATAATTTATGGGTAGAGAAAGTCATGTGATTATAGCACACTAGGTTTTTTTTTTTTTTTGCTTCATGCCCCAATGCAGCCTCCCCCATCTCCCATTGGTATACATTCTTTAAGTAAGACCTAACAAGTGCAATATATCATTTGCTTCAGCTACTCTTAAGTGAAAATTCAAACATACAAAAATGTTAACAATTAAATGATCTTTAAGTTTTGCCCATTATACATACTAACATCAGTTTTTACTTTTTCTACCAATATATAATAGGCAGAGAAGGTTTCTCCACCTAAAAATTCAATATCAAGATTTTACCAGAACTACATGTTTTGAGATCCCCTGAATTCAAAAAAAGCATTTTTAGAGAAAGGTTTGCATGTGTTGTGTTTTTTTCTGTCTGTGAACAGTATAACTCAAAAACGAAAAGTCAGATAAATACCAAACCTGGTATTAAGGTCCAATGCTTCCAAACATAGGACACGATTTTCAAGAAAATATCCCCGTCCCAGACTACCTCACATGGAACATTTTTAAAAAATTTTTATTTTAAAAAAAAAATGGCTAATGAGTTTGATTAAAATACCATATATTAAAGATATTTACATGACAAATAAACTTTATATCTTGAATTTTCTGGGAATAGCCTGGGAAGTCCATTTCATTCGGAAGACATTTTGTATAATCTTGTATAAGTGATAAACGAAAGCATACTACACAAGAAATGTATATCTCTTTAAAACACACAATTTATTTCAAATAAGTTTTTTGTGGCATAAGCCATTTTGAGATATGTGTTATTAAAGGTCCAAATTGCTTATTTCTTGGTCATTCTCTTAGTGTCCTGTCAACATTTAATTGTTTCTTGCGATTGCATGGAAACAGTATGGAATTTTCAGGTTAGCATATAGCGTCCAGTTCTTACACATTTATCGCTGTTCTCTTTGTACCTATAATGAAATGTGTAATGTAGCTATTTCTGCAAAGGTTTATTTGGATTAAAATGTAGTAGATAGAAAGATAAGCTTTAGTAAGAATAGTTTGTATACCCACTAATAAAGATAGAGGGTAGAGAAAGTCATGTAAATGTATCACATCAGATTTTTTTTTTATTGAAGGTTGCACCGCGATTCCTACCTCAGGTATGTGACGAGTTGTAGTTCACAATGTTCTGTGTGGATTAGCCATTAAGGTACTCAAGGAAGCGGGGACCAGGAGAGGGTACTCAAACCTAATTCAAGGAGAAGCAATGACCCCCCCCCCTAAGGATTGTACAATAATTCCAACGAGAAAAGTAGCCTAGATTTGTTGAACAGATTCAGGGAAAAACATAAATTGTAGAACCAAGCAATAGTGAGATTAAATATATACCACTGAAACCATGAGTTACAGATTGAATCAACCAACCTTATCTTTAAACCAGGTGTTTACCAGTGGATAAATGGAACAAAGCAAATATATAATGCACTATCATGGAAAATTACCCACAACACTAATCAATTTTTGCTTACATGTGCCATAACAAATGCTGACATAGCCTTTGAAACATGAACCAAATTGGCCACAGTTTTAACACACGCATGCACACGCGCGCACACGCACACATACACACTATAAAATATATGTATATGTTAACAAATATTTAACAACTATAAAGGTCTGAAAACAAATGTAACAAGGAATATAAAATATATAACTGTATAAAATACCCTTAACAAAGATAAACTCTAAAATTGAAAACAAGATTAAATAGAAAAATTGCAACTTTACCCCAAACTAACAAATTAACAATCCATCCCCATAAAAGAGAATGTGCCCAAGGAAGATTAAACTTTACAATACAAATACTATGAAATTTTCCCTTTGGCTTGACCAATAACACAGTCCTGCGAAGACTTTGCGGCACAGAATATTGTACATCATAATGGTCAAATTGGTGCTCTGATTTTGAAAATAATAAGTTTTTGCATATCACGTACAGATTTTGAACAATTCTGTATCAACACAAAATTGAAAGTTCAATATGCCAGTATTAACATCAATGCATATCCGACTTACAGCATGGTTGATTAGAATATTTAAACATGCTAAATCATATGATGTCATGTTGTACCACTGTCTACCTCTGATTACAGGTAATGTTGAACCTATCTCATAAACATTTATTGTCAAGATATCAACAGGAACCTACCTTAGAATCCTCAGTGCAGTTTTAAACTTCTTCTCAGAGGTCTCTTTTAAAGCTGCATTGTGTTGTGAATTTTATTTGTGGAAAAAAAATGGCAAGTTCGAGTGGTATTTCTAGGAGGAACTGTGTGAACAATCCTAACAATTTCTGTTACGTCTGTGAGTGCTATTGTGATGAAGGAGCAGAAAAGAAACATTACTGCATTTATCAGAAGTTTGTATGTGGTCTTTTTAAAATTAAATTAAGAGATCAATACAAGAATGTTGCTGCTCATATTGTGTGTAAAAGTTGTGTAGAAAATTTAAGAAAGTGGTACAAGGGAGTTAGTTCATCTATGCCCTTTGTTGTTCCTATGGTATGGTGCGAACAACAAAATCATTTTAATTACCCTTATTTTTGTGTGTGTAATATACCTGGATTCGATAGGAAAAACAAGGCGGGCATTATATATCTAAACTTGCCATCAGCAATTAGGCCTGTGCCTCATAGACCTGATGCTTCTATTCCATCACCACCTCTGATATTACCAGAGAGTAGTATGATACCGCAAGTATAGAAGATGATTTAAATTGGTCCCCAGACTTAGAAGATGACAATTGTGTCAGAATTAAATGATTTGGTCTTGCCAAAGAAAGTGAACTTTTAGGTTCAAGGCTGAAAGAAAACAATCTTTTAGGACCTGAAACAACTTTCTACTAGTACAGGCATCGAGAAGCAGAGTTCCAGAAATATTTTGTAAAGGAAGGAGAACTAGTGTATTGTTGCGATATCCCTAACGTGATAGGTGGTCTTGGAGCAGCTTACGAAGCAAAAGATGGGCATATATTTATTGCTCAAGCAAGAGAAGTCTGAAAGGTGTTCTGCTGCACAATGGCAATATGTTTGCTTCAGTTCCAATAGCTCACTCAACATCCCTTTAAGAAACATACCAAAATTTGTATACTGTCACAAAAAAAAAATTAAATATAACAAACATAAGTGGTACGTGCACTGTGATGTTAAAATGTGCAGTATTTTATTAGGCCAACAAGCAGAATACACGAAATTCCCGTGCTTTCTATGTGAATGGACTCTAGTGCCAGAGAAAGACACTGGGGTGAAACTAATTGGCCAAAAAGAAAAGATTTAGTATCAGGGACAAAAAATGTAGTAAATTGACTGCTGATTGACTCTCAAAAGGTTTTGCTACCTCCGTTACATATCAAATTAGGGACAATGAAGCAATTTGTCAAAGCTTTGGACAAGCATGGTCCATGTTTTCAACATCTTACTCAGAAAGAAGGCATTTTTGACAGCCCACAGTTTCGCAAACTCATGAAGGACGTTCATTTTAGAAATGCCCTGACAGATTTCAATCTTGGGACTCATTCAATGAAGTTATAAACAAGTTTTTGGGTAATGTTGAAGATGACCAATATGAGCATATTGTTAAAACGTACATAAAAAGTTAAAGGCACTAGGATGCAATATGGGCTTAAAATGGTATTTTCTACATGTGCATCTGAAATATTTTTCCGAAAATATGGGTACATTAAGTGAGGAACAGGGAGAGAGATTCCACCAGGACATAAAGGGGATGAAAACAAGGTACCAGGGCCGATGGGACGTCTCCATTATGGCCGACTACTGTTGGTGTTTAATTAGAGACAACCCTCGTCAGGACCACAACTGCAAGTCAGCTCAATGTTTGTTTACAACAAAACAGAGGAGAAAATAAAATCATAAGGTATGTTTCAAAATTTCCTAGTTCAATGTAAGCTGTGGCATCTTTAGAATTGAGATTGTTTCTTAGTTTGCGTGACTTCACGTATTTTAAATTTTACTTAAAAATTAGAAATAAACTCATATTATATATTTCGTTTCTGCATGCCAAAAGAAATGGTATGTGATACAAAAAAATGGAAAGCAGATTTGATTTCAGCATACCAAAATTAGGTTTAGAGACCTGTTTAACCCCGTGCCGCAGAAAAAAAATTTAAATTCACAGGCCTGTGTAATTATAATTGCAGTTACCTGTTTGTAAATTACCAAAATTATCAAACTAGCAAGTGCACCACCGATATGGGGGTTGGTAAGTCCGGCCAAAGTTAACACAAAGAACATTTCACCCCATAAGAAAGGATTTACCCAGCCCAGCTTATTCACTACAACTGATTACACGTTCCCGGCTCAAGAAATGCCAGGGTCAGGAAGCTCGTTCGCAGGACTTGAGAGCAAAATCAATTAAATGCACAACATAATTGAGCCGATAAGGTAAACGCAACCGGCTCAAACTCCCCTCCCCCCGCGCCAACGTGGATATTAAACCGCGAAAGCACGGATAGAGAAAAGGTATACAAAGCAAAGTACACTCGGTTGGAGTGCCAACACTCCTTTTTGAGGAAATCACAAGCGGCAACACCAAGTTACACTGCCCTCGTGCCACTCGCTTGTTATAGCACATAACGTTACATGTGATCAAGTGTCTGGAAGCTATAGCGACGAGTAAGATGATTTGTTGGTTATCCACACAATAAAGGTGTTTGTTAACTATATACTTCACCCGCTCTTTTGTGACTTTAGTAGATGATCGTAGCCAGCATAACAACTACGGACAATGACATCAATGAGGAAGAAGTAAGGAGTGTCGGAAAGACGATGCACGGCCTCCCTAGCGAGACCAGCCGGGATACATCGGATTTCCAGAACAGCAACAATCAGCATGTACCAAGATGTGCGCAGACGGAGTGATTACTCCACAGTTTGTGTATAAAGGTCAGAATAAACAGGAACTCCCTCCTCAAAAGGAAGCTTCCGAATAAAACAAAAGCGAGAAACGGAGCCAAGCGAAAACTACATTACCTTACGAAACAACCAGAAAAGTTATCTGAAACAAAAAATCTAGGGGCACAAAAAGTTGTACAGATAGCAGAGAGTACCCTACTTGAGTCACGATGTGGCACTGGAAATAGCACTAAGCCACACAAACTTTAAAAATACGTGTATAACAAGAGCATATGTATTATCTTGCACCGAGCGCGGAATGGGATCCACGAAGTCTACAAAAAAAATTCAAGTGGTTTATTGGCCTCATCTGGTGCTTTTCCACATGGTGCATTGTGCGGGCATTGCCATTGCACGCACTTGACACGTCTTAACTCGGACTCTATCCTTATACATCCCGGACCAGAAAAGTTGCTCAGGTATCTTAGCCTTAGCTTTTGCAATCCCAAGGTGACCCCTCAAGGTGACGAACGAAAATAGTTAAAAATCACGGTGACCAATGGCTCGGGAAGTACTACGTAATCCTTTCCGTCAAAGGTGGCCCTCCTTAAAAGCACCCAATTCTTATGCTCATGCGAGGAAACACACTGCCCAGCTTCAACCTGTTGGATAATTTCTAGCAATCGTGAATCCTGATGTTACGCAAAACCCTCAAACAATTCAGAGAACGCACAAACATTGTCAACGGGCCAGTAGATAAAGGTCGGTTCAGCAAAGCCTGGTAAGAGCGTCGGTCACGCAATTCTCGGATCCCCGAATATGGGCGGGAAGAAACTTGAAAGCGGAAATCCCACACACCCCAACGTGTCAATCGGCCGGTGGTCCTAGAAGTTGGACCAGGTGAGCGCTTGATTATCACATTTTAGTATGAACTCAACATGTTCCAGATATTGGCTATATTTCTCTAAGCCAAACAAAACGGCCAATGTCTCGAGCTCATATATCGAGTATGTGCGTGTCGTCCTCCGTGGTGTAGTGTTTACCATGCTAGCTTCTAGTTCTTGAGGTCGATGGTTCAAACCGGCGGAGGGCGATGGATTTTTTCGGGCGTAAAAATCCTTAGCATGGCTTCCTTCGGAAGGGAAGTAAAGCCGGTGGTCCCATGTTGTAGATTCATGACACGTAAAAGAACCTCAAGCCTAATAAAGAGGACTCTGAGCATAATTATCGGTCTTTCATGCCCAATATAGAATGCGACGCTAAGGACCTTATCAGTTGAAGAACGTCCATAAATAAAACTAAGTTTTTATTTTTTGAGGATAGAATGCGCGAATTATAACACACAGAACGCCGGCCTTCAGGGGAATCCTGAAGCAAGATAGCGGCTAAGGCCCCTTTGCTAGCATCAATTTACAAAACAAAGCGCCATGAGAAATCCGGAAAGCTGAGAATAGGCGGATTCATAATAGCTGTCTTCAAAAGCTCGTTGCTCTTATCAGCCCAGCGGAACACCTTTCCGACGGAACCGGTTAAGGGGCCCCGCCCTAGCAGCAAAATCCGGAATAAACTTACTAAAGAAATTGACCATGCCAACAAACCTAGCCAATGCCTTCACACTCTTAGGTGGGGAGCATTTCTTTGGTGCGATCGGAGTCAAATTTGGGAGGTTGCAAACGTACACTTGTCCGTACGCAGAGTAAGGTTCGCCCTCTGCAAACGAGAAAAGACCTCGGCAAGATGATGTGTTTCAAAATCCGGCGAAGAAATAACCATATCTTCGGGATTGCGATATACATATTCAAATTGCTTAAGTCGAGAGTAGTAAACGCCTTGGCCCCAGCAAAATGTTGGGCAGCAGTGTGCAAATGTAGCATAAGTTGTGCTTAATCCGCTACCGGTCTAAAATCACAATCTCCTTCGGCACGAGAAATACAGCTAATATAAGTGGAAACCGATGGCCGAATAATTCACTTGTCCAACATTTCATCTGTCTTAATTCTGAGAATAGCCATTTTAGTTGGGGTTAACCTATATGGAGGTACTTGACAGGTGCAGTGTCTGATAAATCAATATAATATGTTGTCAAATTTGTAACCCCTAACCTTTCGGAAAACAACCCCTTATTGCTAGCGCTCAATTGCTCTAAAGAGCGCGCCTTATCTGGCGACAAATGGGCAAATTGGTAATTGTGTTTAATGACCTCTTGATGCGCCACATCGGCAATAAGTGGAAGCACGGACGGAACAGACAAATTGCGTTGGAATTTCACGCGCTATTGAGGGGCAAACGCAAAAGAAATTTCACTTCGTTGAAAAGCAACTTGAAGGCCCACCTTGGCCATTAAATCAGCACCCACTATCAATTTATACGGCAACTTCGATAACAAATACAATTGAAGCTACCACGTAAAGCGGGGGAAACGTAACCAAAGCGTCCCTAAAATAAGTATCTAGCACCAAAGAACACGAACTGCCATAATATTAACAGCGCTATCACCGGCTGCTTACCGATCACAACTTACTCTAGTTGTTTTTATATCAGTCGGAAGACCTAAAAGCCGACGAAATGACTTACAACTGGCAGACTCCTGGCGTCAAATGGGACGTGAATTAAACTGTCTGGAGAAACATCACGTCTTATATATTCCTCGTGGAACGTGACATTGTCGTGCTCTATTCAACATAGACCTAAATGGAAATAAGGTCTCGGAGGCGAGCCAACTGCCCGAACTACGCAAATTAGGAATAGAATCCCTTGAATACGAATGTGGAGGTCGCGAAACATCAACAGAACGAGCAGTATTCGCCGCATCTTGCTCCGATAATTGCGACAGAAGCTGTTCTAATGCCTCAAAATTATTTGGAGAGAAGCACATGTTAAAACCGAACATACTTCAGGTACCAAACCTGCTAAAATCACGTGACAAATCTGGCGCTCTGTGTCGGGCAATCTTAATAGACGAACAAACAATTTTACACGAGCCATATATTCTACAAGACTCATTAATCGCCTGTGGCTGTAAATGATTATTTTGCATTAAATTAGGTAACGCGACACGAACAAAGGACTTCAAAATGGTCGTGTAACGTAATTACTGGATCCAGCTCTGTCTTAACCCTGCCAACAATATCCAAAATAACCCCCCTTAGATTTCACTATGATCACTTCGAGCAATAGCGAAATAGGAACATTACACAACCACAGAAATTTCGGAAATTCAATGGTCTAGAGAACATTCACAGCAACTAACGGAGTTAATTCCACGAATTGCTGAAGAGGATGTGGAACTTTAACGGCTTAAGAGCTGAAGCGGTTCACTAATACACGGCACATGCCCAATCGGCATCCCAGATAGCTTATCTAAATATTTGACAAAATCAGCACGAAACTGAGCTAACGGGGAAGAAAAACTTAGTGTGTCAAAACAACTGAAAACATTCAATCCTTTGCACATAATGGAAGCTACGCGCGGTTAAGCGCCTCACCTGGTATTTAGACAAAATAGCGTCTGAGTCGAGGTCAGAAAACAAATCCACAAATTCTAATAAAGCTATTACGCACAACAAAGGTGACGACCACAAGCAGGTACTTATCCAGTAACTTAACATAAGGTCTATGCTTGAACTTACGAGAAGCTTCCAACAGCGCGGGAACGTCCGCCGAACACAATAATTCGCCATCACGAACACAACTCAAAGAATAACTCCTACTTTCATAAATGCGAATCATCTACAAGTGTAGCCATGATATAATAAACCTAAAAGGAAAATACAAGCAAATAAACCAGTTCTCCCCGTCCGGCTAAACCAACTGCGATATACTACCAAACTGCACTACCACCCCTACTTCGAGTATGTGGCGAGCTGTAATTTAACAACTTCCTGTGGATTAGCCCTTAAGTTACTCATGGAAGCACGGTTCAGAAGAGGATACTCGACAAACCTAACTCAAGCAGAAGGAATGCCCATTTTAAGATTTGCACAGTAATTTCGATGGTTTGGTTTTGTTAAAGGCGCTCAACTTCTAGGTCCTTAGCGCACTTCTGAAACAGATCATGGCAAAGGCCAGATATAAAGATCGGTAGTACATTTCATGGCAAAGGCCAGAGATAAAGCTGAATAAAAAAATTAAATAGAATCAAAGCAAAAGCCAGAGATAAATATCAATATAAAACAACAAAAGCCAGAGATAAATGTCAATATAGAAAAATACCACAAGTCATACATAAATATATAAAACTAAACCAATCAGTATAAAACACCTACTATTAGGATGACTAAATCCGTATTTGGAAATTTACTTTTGAAACAAAATTAAAAATCCTATCAACCGCCTGCTTATCATTCCCTAAGACCTCTGCAAGACTGTCCATCAGTTGCAGAGAGTTCATTTCCCGGCAAGCCAACGTGACTAGGTATGCAAGCACACTTCACATTAACGCCAAAAGCTTGTAAAACATGGAGGGTATCCTGGATACGTTGAACAATGGGGTGGTAGTTGTACAGATCATGAAGGCTCTGAAGTGCACTTAGGGAATCACTCAAAATGAGAGTCTCCGAATTTTAGACGGCGCACATGCAGAATGGCTCGGTATGTAGCATACATCTCTGCACTATAGATGGATGTGCTATCATGAAAACCGAATGTATAGGGTTCGACTCCATGAACACAAGCACATCCAACACCATTGGTGCTCTTAGATGCCTCGGTGTAGATCAGAATTCGGTCACTGTAACCGGACAGAAAGTATAAAAAACAGCTACGGATCCAAGTAGGCATCGTAGACTTCCGGTATACCGTTATCCCAAGATCTACTCAACATGTCGCACATTACCAAGGGGGAACACCCTCTCCCCTTAGCATACGTGCTAGGCATTTCAATGTCGTGCTTTGTTAGAAGCTCCCGGAAACGAACACTGCAGGCCTTGGATTAATGGAGCCATTTCTATAACGTACGTCCAGCGCAGTGTGATAAATCGAAGCGAACGCTGGATGTTGAGGCATACATTTAAGCGCACAGCCATAATTTCCCAAGAGGATTTCACGCCGATAACGCAGAGGAGGTTCTGCAGATTCGGCGTAAAAACGCATAACTGGGCTAGTGGGAAAAGCACCAAGCGCCACTCGAATGCCCCCATTATGGGCTGCGTCTAATCTCCTCAGCACAGATGGTCGTGCTGAGGAATAAATGATATACCTGTTGTCTATTCATAATCGGACCAGTGCGCGATACAGTCACAACAAAACAGCCCGATCCGCTCCCCAAGATTTGCCATTTAATATCCACAAGATATTCAGAGAACGGTCACATCGCGCTTTCACTGTGCTATATGCGATGACCAGCTAGGTTTCCTATCAAACATCAACCCCAGGAATCTCGTCGAATCTGCGAATGGTAGTAAATCTGGACCGAATCGGAGCGAAGGTGGTAATCGTCTCCTACGGCGCCGGATGTTTACGGAGATTGACTTCTCAGTTGAGAAACGAAAGCCGGTTTTAGAACTCCAACTTATGGAAGCCAAGTTATGTAAGCATTGCTGCACACGGCGTTCCAAAACGCCGTACGCAGAGAAGTACAATAAACGGCAAAGTCGTTGACGAATAAGTATGACGATACCCCTGGAGGAACACATTTAGATAGAATTAATTGCTATAGCAAACAGTGTAACGCTTAGTACCAATCCCTGAGGTACTCCGTTCATCTGAACAAAAAGGTTCGAAAAAACCCCTACTTGGAAAACGCGGTGCTTCATAAACTCCTGAATGAACAGTGGTAAGCGTCCATATATTCCAGGCGTATAGGTAACGTAGTATCCCTGCACGCCAACACGTATCATAAGCCTTCTCGAGGTCAAAAAAATCGCTACGGTTTGACAATTTTTCATGAATCCGTTGATCTGAGTCGACAATGCCACAAGATGGTCCATTGCTGAACGGCGCCTCCGAAAACCGCACTGGGTGTTGGTCAGCAGGTTGTGAGTCACCAACCACCATACCAACTGCCCATTGATTATGTGTTCCATCGTCTGGCAAACGCAACTGGTGAGGGAAATTGGACGGGAGACGACGGTCCTTTCCAGCTTTCAAAATGGGTATGACAGTGGCCTCCCGCCACTTTTCTGTAAAAGTGGCATCAACCCAAACACGATTATAGAGCTCGTGTAGGAAAGCCTTACCTTCAGGAGAAAGCTGTTGGAGCATTTGTACGTTGATACGATCAGGTCCTGGTGTAGATAGTCGCGAAGATGAAAGAGCGTGTTCTAACTCCGCCATGGTGAAGAGGCGATTTTAATCTTCAAGATTTCCTGAACGAAGAAGGAAACCTTGAGATCCAACCTGAGGCTTAACAGGAAGGAACCCGGGCAAATAGTTATCTGAGCTAGACTCTTGAGCGAAAGCACGGTCAAATGTGTTAGCCACATCAAATGCATCAACAACAGCTCCTGCAGCTGTTTTAAGGCCGGCAATTGGCATGTGGGTCGATCTTCCGGCCACACGCCTTAACTTATTCCAAACGATAGGAAGGTGTGTGTCGATTAAATGAAGCTACAAACTTGCTCCATGATGTTGTTTTGCTATCCTTTATAATATATCTAGACTTGACAGGCATTTTCTTGTATTCAATTAGGTTATCCGGTGTGGGGCGACGCTAGAAAGCCTAAGAGTAAGCCTGCGAGCAAGAATGTCATTTCGGCACTCTTCCGTCCACCAAGCGACTGGACATCGACGAGGATTGGCAGTCGACTGAGGAATAGCTTGCTCAGCAGCAGAAAGAATCTTCTCTGTAAGATATTGGACCGAAGCATCCACACAGTCGTGCTCATAATTAAACACCGCCAACTGGGATAAAGATTCCAGTTGACTTGGTCTAAGCGCCATCTAGGTAGGCGTGTGGAACATATATCCTGTGTTAAGAGACTAATAAGACATGGAAAGTGGCCACTAGAGTGTAAATAAGATATGATATTCCATTGCAAGCAAACTGCTAACTGTGGCGAACAAACTGCAATATCAAGGTGTGAAGAAGTGTTGTAAGAATCTGAGAGAAATGTAGGCTCTTCAGAAGAGCTAGGTTATTATTGATAAAAAAAAAAAAGCAAATTAATTCACCTCTCGCACAAGCCTAAGGTAAGCCCCAAAGAGGATTATGATCATTAACGTCTCCCACCAACAGAGTAGGCGTTAGTAACTGAGAGACTAGATCTTCTAAATCCACGAGCGAGAGGTCATCGGACGGAGGCAGGTAAATGTTACAGATGGTAAATCGGATAATTAGCAGTGTAAACCTTACAGCCAATGACTTTATGGATACAGATTCCACAAATATGTCATTCCTGATGAGCATCATAGTGCCTCCCTGCGCAGGAATACCTCTTCTGGGGTGAGATCTCGTCGTGCTAGGGTATATCATCTAAGTTGAAAGCTGTCTTGCGGACGTAGTTTAGTCTTGTAAACACACGATTAAAGGCTCATACTTGTTGAACAGAAGTTCAAGGTATGATCGATGAGCTCTAATTCCACGGATGTTCCATTGTAGGATAGCCATTAGAATTATAATGGTATAAGTTCTTAATCGTATAAGCTTACTATGTTGTGGAAAGCGGTGGTCGAATCAATTTTCCCTTTTTCTTTGGTGTCGGGCTAACACCTTTAACGGAGGATTTATCCTGCCTCTTTTTCACTGTCGTTCTTGCAGTGTGGGCAGAATCCTGCTCCATCTCCTCCACGGGGGACGACCCCTTTCCAATAGAGAACCTCGAATCGATTGAAAGTTGAGATTGGCGAAGAAGTAGATCGGCGATCCGAGTCCTTCCCAGAAGATTCCTCAGAAGAGGATCTCCGAGGAGATGTTTGTGGACCTTTCCTTGGATGTTCTGGGTAGAGATTTTGCATTTTCTTTCAGGAAGTCGGTTCGGTTATAGCTGGTCTTACTCTTTACCTCTGGTGCCTTATAGGTTACGGGCTTGCCAGTCGTATTGTTTGTAGCAGATGGTCTTGATCCTGAATTTACTGAAGGGATCTTCGCAGGTGCTGTAGCAGATGTAGATATGGATTTCGTGGGCTTTGATGTAATTTGACTACGAAAATCTTTTATGAAATTGTGGCCCTGTAAATATCTCTGGTTTGAATTGCGATTTAACTCGGTGCCGGTTTAGCTGCAACTGAGCTATAGGTACCGGACCTCGGGACAGAGGGTTGGCGGACACGCAGGACTTCCCGGGTTTCCGAGAAGGAAACCTCCCTAACCCGGATCTCCTGGATCACCCTTTCCTCTATAAAACGGGGGTATTCTCGGGAACTAGATGGGTTTTCACCACTGCAGTTAACGCATGTTGGAGCTGATGTACATGCTCTCTCTTGTCTCCACGGTTAACACAGATAACTTCACCGAAACAGAAATCACTGGTATGACCAAAGCGCTGGCTATAGTATCTAGGGGGTTGGGGATATATGGTCTAACTTCAATGGTTTCATACCCTGCCTTAATGCTTTGAGGTAGTTCTACCCGATCAAAGGTAAGAACCAGTAGTACGAGTAGGCACAGATTCACCTCGTCTCCGCTGAACCCGATATACAGATGGCATACCTTGATCTTCTAGATTCTATCTCCGCATTGGACACATCGTCCAATGCACGGGCATTTACTACACCGCGCGACGAGTTCAAGGTCTTGTGTATCTCCACTCTAGCTGGATAGCTTCCTAACAAGTTGGCTTTCAGGATAGTCGCTGCCTGGGATACTGAATTTGTTTCAACCAGGAGCGTGTCATTGCGAGGTCTAATACAGGATTTTACTGCACCAGCAATTTTCTCCAGACCCTTTTGAATAGTGAATGGACTAACCGTACTGAACTTCCTGCCTTCCTCAGTTCTACTGATAACTAAGCAGAAGGACCACAACACTCGACTACTTCTTTAACAACTACTTTGGTGCTTTTTTGGATGTTTTTGTATCCATAGCGCTTAGATCCTCCACCATTACAAATTTCTCCGATGGTATGCTCACATCCTGGGCGCCACCCCAGCTTAGGTGAAAGTCCTGGCCTGACCTTGCTCACCTTAGGGTCTCGCCTCCCAATTAAAAGATAGAGGGACCGAATCGCCATCAGGAGTGTTACAGTTCATGTAATGGACTCTCAGCGGATACAAACACAGCCCTACATGATACTCAGGGGCTGGGAGTTACGCATTACCCAGTCACCCCTTGAGACTTCCCTCCTCCGCCCCGCGCAGCGGTATCCGTCAGACTGTTAAGGGAGGTAACTAGAAATTGGTCAAACACGTTTGTGGACTACAGTTTATTGAGCGCTTGGCATAAGCCCTCTCACCTTTTAGGAACCCAATCGAGAGTGTGGCTCGGGACCCAGGAGCGCCAATCCTGTACCTATCGTAGTTGGCCCCTGGGGGAGCGAAATTACCAAGATTTATTGAACTCAGGGGAAAACAAATTGCAGAACAAAGCAATAGCTAGCGTAAATATACACCCACTGAAACCTTGAGCATGGCTGACTGCTATTCTCTTTCAGTCTCGGCATACAGCACTTGCATATGTTATGCCTTGTAGTTGCTACTCACGCAACATGGCGCCACCTTCCGCCCATACTGGAACTGCTGGTTGGTCAGTTCACATGGAACACTTTACGATTTAGGAGCTTGTAATTCAAGTATTTTGGTTTTTCATACGTGTAAGCCTTGTATTTTAAAAGAATTGGAATGGGTACAAATAAGTTTACATATGAGGATCTTATGATTAGAGTCCACCGTACATTGCAAGCAGGCAGTGTTTAGAAGCTCAGATGTGATATAATACTCAAGGTGTTTCCGCACAGCAGATTGTTGTAAACAAAGCAAAACTTTCTCATTTAAATTGAGAAGCACGTTGAGAACGTGGATGAAGGGTTTTGATAGATAATGAAGAGAGGCCCCGCAATGGCGCTTGTATCAAATCCATCAATGGTGAACTCATTTGTTTCACTAAATAACTACCCACATATGCTAGTGAAGAGAGTTTCGTGGTCCACTGAATGCCAACTGTGGTATCCTGCAGACTTTGAAGAGTTTTTTTTTTTTTTAAATATTTAGTGGTATTGCATTTTTGTTGCTTCCGTTGCTGGCGACATTTTTTTCGTTGTTGAAAGTTTTCTATACATAAATTATTCTATCGTTTACATCAATATTTGACAACGGAATTAATAATACGCCATTTTTAATACTTTGTTAATTCAGAAAGTCACACTCCTGCAGTCTAGCATGTTAGTTTCAGCCGATTGTCTAAGACTGTTGAAAAATAACTCTTAAGGGATCGCTATTAAGCTTCTAGTCAGAACAAAACGATAGCCATTTTCAACAAGTACTTTCTACACTGGAGCATAGAGTTTGTGGTTAATTATAAAGCCTATTATGTGTCCTTGCTGAGAAATGCTTTGTCTGCTTTCATACTTTCGGTTTTTACTTTGTCTATGGAATTTAAGGAATCATATTATAAACATTCCCGTCTGTCATCAATGGAATAAAAGTGCATTCTGTCTTCATTTCTGACTTCTGTGAAGGCCGTTGTGCTGCTGACGTCAAGCATCGTAAATCACCGTTGAATGTACTCCGTGTATTTCATAATGGAGTCGACCTTAGAGAAGACGTATTCCTGGGTGCCACTAATAGGATTATCTTTAAGCCATTTTAAAGCTCGTATTACTTCAGGTGAAAATATCTCTTTGGCACGTTTTACGTTCATCTTTTCTAAGTTGCATGGAAGAACTTGCTTTCTGGATAAGAAATGTAATGGTTTGATGGCTTCAGATGCCTGAAGTTCGTACAGGTGTCCAGCATAGTTTGCTGTTATTATTTCGGTGCCATCAAGCATTACCCTTTCTAAAAACAATGTTCTCCGGTTTTTCAGAATATGGCACTGATCAAAGGCGAGAAACAAGGGCATGTTTGGATCTTGTGGGTGAGGTATGGATGTCTGCACAGACTTCTGTTCGATAATTTCTTCATCACGGAGACGTTTGTTTTATTATTGTCTGAGGCATGTGGCAAGACAAAAAATCCACAATTTTCTGTTTCATGTATTTAATGCTTGGTCAGTAAAGGAAGCTGAGAACGGGTTAACTGCTTGGTGAAGAAATAGGCTGCATGTAGTTTTAATTTAGTTCATACTCCGCAAATCATGAAGCACAGAAATCTATTCGCAAGAACTGGTAAACTTATTTTTGTAGCAAGTGGCTGTTCATTTCCTGCTATTTTCTTTGCGTGAATTGTTACATGCTCCTGTCCAAAGAAAGTGTCAAAGCGAACGTCAGACTACATCTGCTGTTTTATAGACATCTCATCTACAACTAAGCTACAGATGAGCTCCGCTTTCGTCCTAGTCTCAGCTTCTGCTGTTAGTCGAAGTAGTGACACCTATTTCTAAACAAACAACCCCTACGAAATGATTTAATGTTCGTCGCAGGGTAATTTCAAAATGAAATCCCTAACATACCTGTAGACCTTTGATGAACAGTGCTACCAAATTACATATTTTCTCACTTTTTTCATTCATCTGGGCGCCTTTTTATTAAAATTCAAAATTTGTTGTAGCAGAAAATAAGATTTTTCAGTGTTTTCATGCAATAGAATCCCCTGCAAACTACAATGATGTTTATTGTTTTTAAATGGATTAGACTGTCCACCTTCTGCTGACTTACACGCAATTTTGTTTTGAGTCTCCATATTTTGATCTTTTGAGTCCTAGTTTCCATTTGCGTATGCTTTAGTTTAGCTACCAAATCATCAGTTTGCACCTCAACTTAGAACTAGCAATATTATTAACATTAGAAACCCCATCTCTGGGCTCATTTGGAGAATTGCTTCGCTTACACTTCCTAACTTGAGTTTTTTTTTTTTGGACTAGGGTGAGAGATGTGAAGGAAGTTAGGGAAAGCGGACGAGATTCCGCAGGAGCACCTTCGATAATTCGCACCCGTGCGAGGGCAAGTGCTGCTGCCCATTGGCAGGAGCGGAATGACGGAAATACCAGGTAACTTGGCAGGACCTGGTGAATAGGAGGGGCTTGAGGGAGTTCTTTATTGAGAATTAATGAGTGTATTGTGCACCGCAGTGCCGCTGCACCAATGCTGGCTCATGAGCGCGCCATGTGGGTCGACTTACTAGCGAGCAAACTGCAGGCCCTCGGCCCTGTCCGCCGCACGCTGAGATCTAGGGCGTGAAGCTCCCATAGCTGAATAGAGACGGCGGTGGTTGTGCTGGCGGCGTGCGGCTGTTGAGTCGGCGGTGTAAGAGGAGGTGGCTGATCTCCGCAGGCAGGGGAGGTGTGGCCGATGTCGTTGCGGCAGGAAATTGGCTCAGTCTGTGTGGCCATGTCGACGCTGATAGTGTAGGGTGGCATCTGGTTGTCTTCGACATTGTTGCCTCAGACCTGATATTTGGCGCCGGGATTTCTACCAGTACTTTATGCACTGGATAACCCAGAAATATGCTAGGTACACTGCCTGCTTTCAAAATTCTGTATTTTAATCCAGATGTATAGTCATAGTGTTCACAGCACATGATAGAAGTATTTTATTTGTGTTTGGAACAAAATCTTGGCGTGAAATAACACGTAGCCATTCCTTCCTCAGTTCACTATCAACAGAGAATTCATAGTAACTTATTCCTTTAGTTTTGTCCCTCACATATTTGCCAAAGGAACACAACAATACAGCATCTGAAATTTAAAGAAAACGTGTGAACTCTCTTGCTTGAAATAAACTGTATCTTAATATGAACGTCTATATTATTCAGTTTATAATGAACCTGGTCTATCGCACATCAAATGTATCCTAGCAACTCATACTGAACTATGTTCATTACAACAACAATGCTCATGCTGTCAATTAGTGATATAATACAACAAGCATAACACTTGCCTTTAAATGCTTCAACATATCTCCCCGAAACACGCAATATACGAATACACAATGTAGTTTACGTATATTTCGAATTAACACTTGTTTCACTCTGAAATTACATAATATATTTTACTTCTTTCTCATGATTAACCAAGCTCACCACGGGTATACAAGACTTGACGACAGCTGATTTGTTCCATTGCAGACCACGGTATGCCTCAGTAAGATGTTCTGTTAGGACGGACCGTAGTGCCACTGTGCCTGTGGAAAGAATGTGAAATTCCAGCAAAGCATGTTTCCCGTAACTCTCGTAAGCATCAGGGGTTTGCCAAGGTTGAAAGAGATTATCAGTCGGCCGTGCCTTGAGTTACGGTTGAATCATTGAGCAAATTTGTATATATAATTGCACACCTTTATCTTTAAACCAAGCATGTATCAATGGATAAATGGAACAAAGCAAATATATAATACATTATCATGGCAAATTACCCACGACACCACTCAGTTTCTGCCCACATGTGCAACAATAAATGCAGACAGTCTTCAAAATATGAATCAAATTGGCCACAGTTTAACAAATATATCCAATATAAAATATATGTATATGTTAGCAAATAATTAATAACTATAAAGGTCTGAAAACAAATGTAACAATGAATATAAAATGCATATAACTAAATAAAATATCTTTAACAAAGATAAAATCTAAAATTGCAAAAAATATTAAATAGAAAAATGGGAACTTTACCCCTAAACAATGTAACAAATTTAACAACCCATCCCCATAAAAGAGAATGTGGTCAAGAAAGATGAAACTTTACGATACAAATATTGTACAAGTTTCCCTTTGGCTCGACTAATAATTGCAGGAGTATATGATTGGCAAATCCCCAAAATTATCATACTAGCAAGCATGCCCACACAACAGGATTAGTAAGCCCAGCCAAAGTTAATACAAAGAAAATTTCACCCCATAAGAAAGGAACTTAGCAAGCAATAACTCGACACAAGTTATCATTTCACTAGAATTGATTACATGTTCCTGGCTCAAGAAGTGCCTGGGATGGGAAGCTCGCTCGCGCCACATGCGACACCAGAAGCAAGGGTCAGCAAAAGTTACTAGCAACCTAAGTTGAGCCAATAAGGTAACCACAACCGGTTCAAGCGTACTAGACAACTTTTAATTATAACTTTCAGTTAAAGTATGGTGTCCCAGGATTAGACGAGATTGCTGTATGACTCACATGCATCTACATGACCAACTTATTGCTTAAGAGTGATGAATACAGGTAATGAACACAAAGTATACTGTACATACTTATTTTAACACATTTATATCAAATGTGACACTTTTGTCCCTTACAAACCAGTTACACAAAGGCTGTCATATGTATCCTAAGCGCATCATGGGAACATTGGCAAACCAAACATAGCGGAAGGTACTGCCAAAACATAAGCCACAAAGCGTAGCCAAGGGTTGTGGCCCCTAAGCCACAAAACATCGGCAAGGGATGTTTTTTTTTATAAGTAGGGAGCGGAGCGACATAGCATAGTCATTTGATTTGTGAGGCTAAACCCCAATGATCCAGATTTTGCATATATCCTTGGCTACTATATTTTTATAAGCTGGCAATATTCATTTAGCAAACTTTTGCCTCTGGTTGGTAACATTTCATCTAAAAATGTTGCCAGTTTCTGATACATAACAAGCATTGCTAAAAAGGCAAAGTAGGTGGCCAGATGATTTCTTCTGGCAACATCTCCTGCGTAAATACCTCTGCATTACTTCTAGATCATTGTACATACTCAACTTCCACGATTTCATAAGTAATTGTGCTTCATTTCCCTGATCCCGGTATTCTGCACTAAAACTTAACTTTATTATACATACAAATTCAAAGGAATAACACTCAATTTGTATTTAATTGCAAAATAGTATTTTTGTTATGAATACTAGATGTTCCACATGCATAACAACAAATCAACATGCTTCGAAAGAAGAATGTTTTCAACCAACTATTTCTAGAAGGCAAGGACACATGTAGGCTGAAAGTGCAACATTATTTGCTTTGACTCTAGGTGTTCAGAAGATTTTCTGTATTTTGGCTACTGGCCTTGAAACGTAAGAGAAGACTCCCCAAGCGTACTCTTATAATCATAACATCCTGTATAAGCGAGGACTGAATTGAATTCCCAGATTGTAATTTTTGTTTAAATTTAAAAATCCATCAACATTGGCCTCTCTGACATATCATTTAATTCATAACCAGCAAACTTGCAGCTTTGCACACATTACTGCATCAGCTATGGAAATTATTTGCTTTGCCCCTTCAGTCTCCTTCCTCTCTATTGCCCTGCACCAGCGACTCTCCCCTTCATTCTCTCCATCCTCCCACTCTCACATTTTCTTCTTTTTCATCTACATCTATCTCCACCTCTTTCTCTCTGTCCTCCTCGTATGCCTTTATGCATAAGAATTGGTTCAGCTATTCTTGAGTGAAAAGGTATAACACACACATCTCATCTTTCTAAGATATGATAAACATCAAAAGAAATTTAAGGGTATTGGTAGATTTTGCAGTGTCTCATCATCTTTGGATTATTTATGTCATAAATCTCTGAAGGAAATCATGTGTCACATAGCAGTGGGGACTGGTGAATTTATGAATTGGGGTGCTGCAGCGGTGTTGGTTATATCAATATTTTACTTTAAAAATGGCAATTATTAAGTATAGCACAAAATTAAACTCAGTATTTGTACAGTCACTTCACTGCACAAGATTCGTTAAGTGTATCTGTGAATGTGGTTACCTCTTCATTTAGTTCTGCCTATACTGTAATAACCAGAGACCGGAAGCTTAGACATAAATCATTAAAATAGGCAGGCAAAAAGGTATTATAAATAGCCAAAATTGCTATTTTAAAAAACTTCAAAATTTTAAACAAAATGCTAGTGTTGTAATTGCACAAAAATGAAATATTTTTTAAAAAGGCCTGTGTACTGCAATGCCTTATTCATTGCACATGACAACTAAATGCTTTTTTAAGTTCTCTAGAGTCATGTTGAGTCTTCTGTCAGATAACATATTTTTCATATGAGAAAATGACCTCTCAACATCGACAGAGGTTATTGGAGCAAATCTAAAACACAGCATCATTGTAGATCAATTTCAACTGCAACACATTGTCACCTTGTAGAATTTTTGAAATGTTTCAAGTTTATCCAGATCACAATTTTTCAATAACACTTTTTTACACTTTTCGCTAACTAATGAACCTCGTTTCCCTGGTACACTGTCCAGTCTTTGCACTGCATCATCCACAATTTTCACTGACTTTGTTAAACGTAGTCCTCTTTCTTGAAGCTGGCAGATCACTTGTGGCAGGTACTCAAACTTGGCTGCAATGAAAGTTAAGTCATTTTTCACTTCCGAAGAGTTGAGAAGTTTCTTGGCTGCTACAATTGAAGATGCTTCATCCTCCAGAGCGTTCACAACCTCAGTTATACTTTGGAAATTTGAAGCATAGTAAAGTGCTGCTGAGATCCATGTCCCCCATCTCGTTATGATAGGTTGGGGGGGGCAGAGGTACATCTGGTGCAATGGATTTAAATGTCAGGAGTCTTGATGGGGCTTTCACAAAGATCTTCTTAATACTGGAAATCAAGTTGTCAACATCCAGAAACAAGCATCGTATCTCTTCTGACACCCTGTGAAAGCCATGCGCTACACAGGTCATGTGAAGCATGTTTGGAAATAGCACTTTTAACGCTAGTCCAGCCTTTTTCATATATGGTGCAGTGTCACTGATGAAAAGTAAGACATTGTATTGAATCTCTTCAGGCCACAGCAACTTTAATTAACTGGTGAATAACTGTGCGATCGTTGAATTGTTAACTTTCTCAAGACACTCTTTGTAAGCAGGAATGGTTTCATTGATTCATCTTTTGTAGGATCTAATGGTCCAATAACAACATTGGCAATGAAACGACCCATGGTATCAGTTGACTCGTCGATAGAAATCCAGATCTTCTTATTTTTCATTTTATCTTTAATGATTTTCATTCTGTCATCGTAACATTCGGTTAAGTAACATTTTCGCAAACTTGACTTGCTAGGTACAGTTTGGTTAGTCTACTTCTCCAAAAACTGTGATAATGTAGCATTCTGTAATTTTCACAAAGGGATTCCGGCGCTGAGGAAAGCTTTACATAAGGCGAATGCAAACTGGAATTTTGGACTCAATGTTGCAATTACTGTTGAAAGCAAAGAAATCTTCTTCCCAGTAGCCTTGGAAAGTGCATTTTTATGTTTGATTGTGCCGTTATGCTGTGATATAAAATACTTCTTTTCGTAGTTTATGACTGCTCGTATATTTTGCATGTGAGTATACTTTACCATCAGTACAAAATATGTCGAATCCAAAAGTATTAACATAACTTTGTCATTTACTGCATAAAGACACCCTGAATTTTGGCATCTTGCTGTTAGCTACAACAACATCACAATGAAAACTGAAAGAAAAACAAAGTTACATCCGCACTCATTATTGCTTTTTAAAATACACACAAGCGGTAATTTAAGTGCTTTCTGTTATCCATACATTTATTTGTGTGGCAGCACTCATTGTTGCAAAGATAACAATGAACCGAATGAAGGACGCCTATGTTGTCTGCAACTTAAAGACAATAATATACATTCGGCGAACTAACTTTCATTGTCACGGACTAACGGTTATTGAAATAAAATGTACCTGAAGGAAATGTTTAATTATTAATAAATAATAGATAAATAATTAAATAAAGGCAACAAAAAGCATTTATTCATAAAATAGGCCTTTATATTTAAAAAGGCAACATAAAACTGTGGCATTTCAATCACAAAGGTATAATTCGTACAGATTCACTTTAAATTGAAGATAGATTTGACACATTTAAAAAGGCGTTCTGCTTAAGTTCCGGTCTCTGGTAATAACAATTAAAAGAAAGGGCACAAGGTCATTGCTTTAAGATGTATGTTAAAACTTCACATTTGTATGAAAGTTGTATATAGTTCTTTTAAAAAGAACTTGTACTTACATTTTGCTCAATGCATAGTAACAATAAATGAACAGTACCTGTGCAAATTTTATATCCTGTAAACAAAGTCCATTCTTCTACTCTGAAGTTTGAAAACACTCTACTTGCACCGAGTTATTATAAGCTATTGCATTAAGAAACACTGATATACTGAGCTAATGATTAAGAAAACAAATTTTTAGATGCTAAAAAACTTTTTTTTTTTTGCAATAAAAATTGAAAGTATATTTATCAAAAAGTTCAAAATATTTACTAAAAGACAAAAAAAATTCCTTTCTTTTCCATAATAACTCAAAAAACAGGGTTTTAAAACCCAGTAATGAATTAATGAATGACATATCAATTTGTTGAAAATTCTTTGGAGTTACAGTACACAACACATTGTCCATTAAAAATCTCTGGCGATTGTCACGGAGCATTGCTTGATATTGGGAGAATGGTCGTTCTATGTCACATAAAGTCACTTACATATTTCAGACATGTCAGTAGCATTTACACCCTCAATGTCCACTTGATGGCCTTCCTGGGTTGTTCAACTTTAAATAGCGGAATATACGCTGAAATGAGAAGCTGTAACGACATGTTTGTTGCCTGATAAATATACTGCATTATTTGGGAGCATTCATCGCTTTTATACACTTTCCAGAAGACTGACAGTATATAATTTTTCCATTTTGCTGAATGTTACCTGAGAATTTTTTAACATAGTGCTGCAACCAAAAGCTTTCACTGTATTTTACTTTGGCATTTTGGCAAGAACAATAACGATATGCAAATCACTCAACACATATGGTAGGTATTGCTGGGTACTCTCAACTGAAGGAACAATAACAAATTGAAAGGGGAATCCCATTGAGCTTACAGTATATGATGCAATACTCTGACATGTGAAACTTCTTTCCCATGTATATATGTTTATGACAGAGTGCAATTGAAACGGAGCCAGTGTGCTGTAACCTGATCTAAGGTTACAGGATATGGCAGAAGATTTCACAGTTTCTCTCCCGACAAACCAGGTTCTTATGTTGTTTGCCACACACAATAAAAGGGGAAATGGGGCACAGTAATGGAAAATATAATGTATTGCTAGTAAATAAATAAAATATGTGCTAATAACTAAATCATGAAAAATATTTAATTACACATTTTTATTCTAAAATTATCTATTTTTTATGTGAAATAAAATGTAGTATTTGTGATAGTAACATCATGTTCAACATTTATACTTAGTTTCATGCCTATAACTCCAAGTAGAAAAAACATTTAGTTACCTAATAATCTGTTCCCTACTAATACTGATGGTTACTCATGTAGAAATTTCATAAATCTGGAAACTTGCCCTCGATGCTACATTAAAAGGATTATGTTAGTGCAGCTATCTTCAGTAAGTAGAAGACGTTCTAGCTAGAAATATTATATGTCAGAATTTGGTTAATGTAATGCTGTTATATTCTTACAATCTATAAAATATTGGAACTCAGAAAAATATCTGTCATTTAGTGTTTAAGAAAGTAAAGAATCCATTTACTAAAGCTTACAGTCATTAAGGATGGGGCCGAGGGGTAGAGTCAGATGTATTGTCATTTCCTGTCCAATCTGCAAAGGTCTGCAGCCACATGAGCTATTTCAAACTGTACCTTTTCTATCCCTACCCCTCAACTCCCTTCCATCCTCTCACCACCTTGAAAGCATATACAAGGATCTGCCTACTACTGCAGCACCAAGATACCAGAGACAGTAAAATATTGCTCAGTGAGTTTATACAGTCTACGTGGAAAGATGACGCTTCCTGTAACTGGATATAGTCTGAGTCACTTAAGTAAATAGCAAAATATGTTTAATAAAGATGCAAACCATCCTATAAAAGTTACAAAAATGTCTTGCATAGCTTGGTTACTACACCTTTTGATGCCTCTCAAATATTTCAAATGGACTGTTTCTGCAGTGCGTCGACCTGTGTTTGCTTCTATAACAGGTTTATGCATTCCATGATCAACATTGAACACAGGTATAAAATTTGAGAATAACAGTAAAATGAAGATCAAAAGCACTACATGAATAAAAGAAAAACTATAACTGAAAAAACCATCATGCAATTCGGTTCTGCTCATCCAATTAGTCTGGAACATGTTTTTCAGACAATGGTGTGCCAAACTTATGTAAACTTCAATTAAGAATGAACCACTTAATAAAACTCAGCAGAAAAATATTGCAATATAACAAAAGAATTGAGCAAAAGAGCATGGGAAGACCAAGCCAATTGGTAATTTTCTTTTATAACAAGCTATCTCCTATCTGAACGTTGAAGCTCGTAGATATTAATGATGTTGTTGGTATGACTCCTCTTCTTTGTTTGTTTGTTGTGTGTGGACTAGGGCACATGTTCAAAAGCTCCGGTTGCACTGACGCCTAAAGGCTTATTGTGCTAACTCTGTAATGATTGCTACCCCTTCATACTTGTCCTGTGGCCCTCACCAGATTACACAGGCCCAATAGTATGTTGGGGTAGTTAGTCCTCTGGTTCCACAAAAAGTTTCCCAAAGCTATTATATCTCCTTGATGCTAACGCTTCACAGGAGCATAATATATGATAGACTGTTTCAGTTTCAGACCGCACAATCCACAGTCCGTATTACCCTTCCTATTATGTGTAGGTGCTTTCTCACTGGTACATGTCCATTGGCAAAGGCTACTATTGTTTTTAACTGAGACTTACTACATTTAAGCAGTCTGTCAGGTTCTTTGATAAACAATTTCCCATGCCAAATTCCTAGAATCCTCTTCCAGGCCAGAGAGAGTTGTTTTTTTGCACCAGTTTGTTATAGCCACTCTAATTAGAACACTTAGGTGTGCCTAGAGGTGGCTTTGGTTTCAACTGTGTTGATCCTAGCTTTGCAAGTTCATCAAGTTTTCTTATTGCTTTCAATTCCTTTTATGCCTTGGGACCCACGACAAACACACTTTGTTATGTTCTGTGAGTTGGATATGGCAGTATTACATTCACCTACCAGTCTAGATGACACTAAAGGACTGTTACAACCTTTAGTGCTGCCTGGCTGTCTGAAAAAATGAAGGTCTGTTTATTTTTATACGCTCTTCTAAGATTTTCTTTTGCACATTGTAAAATGGCAAATACTTTGGCTTCAAATACCGGGTTACCAGACCCAATGAATTACTAAAGCTACACCTGGGTGTTAAACAAATACCCCAGAACCCATCACTGAGTCTGTTTTTGAGCCATCTGTGAACCAAATCAAAGAACACTCAGGTAGTCTGATAGGATTCTTGTCATAAGTCCTCTTCAATTATTGTTACCTTAAATTTCTTATGGTGATATAAAGTTTTTCCGAGGTAATCTGTTTCTGTCTTGAAAATCATTCATCTATTACCTCCTTTGTTATGGCTAAGATTCCAATGTAGACCTTAAAATCATAGTTGTTTTAGTTTGCTGCAGTTTGTGGAAAGCCATTCTGGCCTCTTCCTTTATCAAAATATCTAAAGGAGTCAGGCTCAAGAGTGTTTCCATTGCTGCAGTAGGGTTCATGCCTATTGCCCCATTATTGCTTCACAGCCCATCCTTTGGATCCTGCTTAGTTTTACTTTAGTGCTTAGTTCTCGTGTCTTAGTCCACCATACCGTAATGATGGTCTGATTATGGTATTATATAGCCAGTGTAGCATTCTAGGTCTTAGTCCCCATCTCTTACCGTACATTTGTCTTACTACAAAAAAAGTAGTAATGCCTTTTTTATATATTTTTTCCATATGTTGGTTCCAGGTCAGCTTGGGGTCGAGAATTACTCCCAACTATTTAATCTCTCCTAGCATTTTTAATTGCTCACCATTGAGAAACAGAGGCCCAAGCTATTCTAAGTTTCTTCTTCTGGTGAAAGGGACCAGGGCTGTTTTCTTGGGACTAATAGTGTACTGTGTAGCCCAAACTGCTGACCATATCCAGCAATCTGTCTACAACCAGATTCCATGGGAGAGGAGATATAACTCCCCCCTGTGGAACCCCCGTGGACTATTGCAGCAAAATTGTTGCCCACAAGAGATGCACGTACCACTCTGTTTTTGAGCATGGATTCTATTCATCTACAAGAGGTTTCATCAACTCCACACTCTCTGACAGCTGTAGAAATTGCCCTGAAAGATGTATTGTCACTTCCCCAAGTCCCATAGTTTTTTCCAGATTGTAAACAATCTGGAAAAGTGCAGCTTCTATGGAGTATCCTACTATATAGCAAATTGGTTCTGATGTAAAGGTCTGGTTACCAAAACACCTCCTCTGATCCACCTATCCAGTAGTCTCTCCAAAGTTTGTTATGAGTGACATCACACTGATTGATCTGTAGGACTTAGCCCGGGTCATAGGTTCCCCCAGTTTTGGTATAAATATCACCCTAACATACCTCCAGTCAGATGAATGTATTCCAGTGCCAAACTTGCTCTGAGAATTTTTATGAAGCACTGTTGGAGCATGGTAGGCATAATGCCATCTCTGCCAGGGTATTTGTGAGGTTCAAATGAGAACACAGCCATTTTAGTTTTTCATAACAGATTACCTTCTTAGCTGTTTGCTAGTCTTCCTTCCTTGAAGTGCACGATGGGAATTCAAGTCCTAGACCTCTTCAGCCTCCAGAAGGCTCTGTTATAGTTTCTGAGCTGGGGAAATGAATTCTTAGAAGTTCCTCCATAGTTTCCTCAGCAGAGTTAGTGAACTCTCCATCACCTATTTGAAGAATGAAATTGTGGTTGACCTCCATAGAGAGAATTCTTTGGAGTCTGGCACAATCAGGAGTCTATTCAGTCTCCTCACAATGGGCCCTCCAAGAATCCCTCATAGCCTTCCTTAAATCTTTATTATATTGAGTTAAATATTCAGTCCATGAGCCTGAATATTTTGCTTTATTGAAGTCTTCTTACCTCCTTCCTATAATGTGCTAAGTCATTACTCCACCAGGGAACATCCCTGCATGAATGTCTTTGTAAATGAGGACAGCTCCTATTAAAGGCTTCAGTTATTGCCTCCTGAAAAAGCCTAGATACTATCTCTAGGTCTGCATAACTTCAATATCAGTTTTGCTAGATTCTGAGTTCTGTAGGAATCCCAGTAGGGTATGGTTCTAATTGTCAGGAAAAACCAGACAACTGAAAGCTTATGTGCTTAGTCTGAACTGAAAGCTTAGTCTGAACAACTCACCTTATTGGGTACTGCCATGATTTTACAAAGTTACCAATATAATTGGTAATATTGTTATGTCTAAAACTTCCTCCCTATTGACTGTAACAAAGGTCGGCCTGTTTCCTATATTCATTATATCTAGGTTACTAGACATAATAAAATTGAAGAGATATTCACCTCTTTGAGTGATATTAATGCTCTTCCATGCAGTATGATGGGAGTTTGCATTACATCCGATGATGAGGTGGGAGCTGTCCTTTATACATCCAGCTACCAACCCTTCAACTTCCTTTATGGGGGGAGGTTCTGAATCATCATCATGAAAGGCATGCCTATCCGAGGATAATCTCCCTTGGTCCTTCCATACTTGATGATTGTAGTTTTACTATCGTCAGGTCTCCAGAACAGAGATGCATAAGTGGTAGTTTCTTTATTCCTTATTTTACAATACAGGTCCTTGGAATCTGGTTAGATCTTCTATAAATAGTTCTCCTACCTCTTTCAGACCTCTAACATCCCCCTTGGAAAACCAACCTTCTTGTATGAGGGCTACATAAAAAACCCTCAGCACACACAAGGCAGCTGAAGCAGTCTTGCTGTGCTGGAGGTTAATCTGTAGCACCTTCATCTTGACGTTCTCCATTTTTTCCTTCAAGGGTCGAAAGTCTAGCCTTCCAAACCTCCAGAAGGCCTTGAAATTACAATTTCCCAGCCATTTAAACAAGTTGCAGTCTAATGATAAGGCCAGTGTTTTCCCCTTAACAATCACCTTGTGGCTCATAACATGCCAATCTTTCATGTTGAGGCCTGTGTTTTGATTTTTCATCCTCAACATGACGTTGGAATATCAATATGGGCATGGGCCCATGCAATTGCCCTTGGTCTCTTTGGAAGGTTCTTGGCATCCACAACTTGCAGCAACATTCCCTCCCAAAGGTCCCCAAGTCTGGCAACAGCATGTACCAGACATTGCTTCGTTTCTTTGTTTGTATAGGCTACCAAGGGATCTCCTGCAAAAAAACTAGCCTTTAGAAATTGTGGACTTACCTCCTCCGGAGACTTGGCATCCACAGGCTTCCAAGATTTTTGATTGGATGACTTCTGATTGTGCCTGATCCAGCTTGATTTTATGGCTTACACAAAGGAGTCAGAGCTTCCTTAAAAGACATAGTCTGCTGCTGTGAGCTCCTATGTTTTTTAGGTTGCTGTTGGGTAGGGGTGCTCGAGTCTGAGTGAGATCTTTTCTTCCCGCCACTGGGCTCAGTTCCAAGATGTCTTCTTGGGCGCGTTCTCAACAGTCCAAGACACGCTATCTATGAAGAGCTATTTGGCGAAAAACAGCATTCTAATGATGGAACACCCACCATGTATGCACCATGTGGCTTTTTTCTCTTCCCATAAGTCAAGTCTGCACTCAAAGGAAACAGCTTTAAGTCCATGGATGCAGTGAAGCATATTTGTGCAAAAGCGATCTGCATATTTTATTTTGGGCTTTAATTTAAACATGTGTTCCTCTAATTTTTTTTGAGCCATGTGTTTTGATTTACAACAATTACAATGGCTAGGTAAATATTTTTCTAAATTTCATAATTTAAATCTAGAAAGCAAATAAGGTGCAAAATACATTTGATAATAAATTATAAATGAAATATTTTAATAAACTTTAGCTTCAAAATATCCCTGTTGCATTTCTATATTTTTTTTCCATGTATAGAAATGCTTTGATTATTTGGTTCCAAGATTATTATTAGACTTGGATAATTATCTGTGCTAATTGCTAGAGTGGAAGTTTATCATAGAAATGCCAATAATCTATGGGAATTAATTGTTTCTCTTTCACAGTTATTAAATTTC
Organism: Deroplatys truncata; assembly: GCA_030765065.1. Taxonomy (NCBI): domain Eukaryota; kingdom Metazoa; phylum Arthropoda; class Insecta; order Mantodea; family Mantidae; genus Deroplatys; species Deroplatys truncata. The sequence goes on along the minus strand of CM060975.1, from coordinate 243,532,907 downwards.
TGTTCTTTAATTTCCTTTGGCTTTTATATAGTGCTCCTGGGTAATTAACCGTGACCGTTTTTGACCTATGAGGTATGAGTATCCAAATTGAAATTCAGTTTTATATTCTACCATGCAGGCATTTCAAGGTGAGGCCACAGACTGGCTATATGTGTAGTAGGCTATACTGCAGTGACCTCGGTACTTTTCTGATGGGAACTGGAGGCGCATGATGCTTTCAAGGTTATCTTTATCAGCTGTACTTCAGTTGCTGCTTTATGTTCATGCTGTAAAGAAAGTTGACAATGTGCATCTCAAAGGTAAAAGCAGCTACTGTATTATTTACCTGAGATGCTATTCTATCTTTCTTCTTTTCTTCTCGGGCTTCCTCTTTACATGTCTGGTGTTTATTACATACATCATCAGTAATATGGCCCAAAACATGTCACACACAGACGTCATGCATATCATTTTTTCAATTGGAATATTGAAAGATAATGCTTGTGAAATTCTGCCCTGAAAATTGGCATCAATAAGGTTTAACATCCTCTTTGTTGCATTTCCTTTCATATCCCAAAAATATATCAGAAAAGGTTTTAAATGTAGGCTCTAAATACTATATTTGTCCTTGCTCTGCAATAACAAGAAGAAAGTGTTGGAATATTTTCTAGAACCTTGTTAGATGTTTCTTACTTACTGATCTATGAACAGTGAACAGTTTAGAAACATAACTCTTTCTGACTCCTTTAAAAAATATTTCAGCATATTATAATGCATAGAGTCTTCTTTACTGACTAACGTTGGTACATTCTCCATTGAGGCAGCATATGTTTTCCACATCTCCCAGTTCATGCTTTTCCAACAATTATTAAATAAGGTGTTCCAAAGGTGTTCCATGTCTCTACAACCATATTACAATTATATACTTTTGATACACTTCACAGATGAGCATGTTGGACCAATTTTTCTCTCTGGCCATTCCTGACATAGGGTAAGCTTATTACATCACACATTTTTATATCCCAAGTATGAAGTACATTAATAGGCATTTATTTTTCTCCTTAACTGCATGACTGCTAGAATGACTAAAATGTTTAGTAGAGACTACATCATTATTAATATTCATATACTCATCATCTGTTGTAAAATCAACATCCTGGTCTTTTTTGCTTTTTCCCTCTGCATCTGTGCCCCTTTTTGCCAACGACTCCTGCACCTTGACCATTTCATTAGCAACATCATTTTGAACACCTATGTCCATAATTGTAATATCTTCAGTCAATATAGGTAATGTCTTACAGCATAATCATGTCTTGTTGTCTACCATTTGCATGCCTACTTCCATATTAATTTTATCTTGCATCTATAAAAATTAAAATAGCACATAAATAAAGTAAAAGAGTTTATGAATTAAATGAGATAAACAATTTATCACAATTTGAATTTTGTGCTAAAGATATTAATTATATCATATGAGAATAATTTCATTAATTATAAACCATAGAATATAAATTGTAATTTTATTACTTAATTTAAATATTTAATAGCAAAGAAAAAGGTACCCTATATATTATATTAAGAGATCCATGAAACTTAATTTGATGCTACATAAATCGCCAATTTCAATTTTTGTTAAAAAGTCCAACAGCCTTATCAATGCATGTTACATTTAGTATTTGTAATTTCATAAAACATTCCTCTTTTAAGCTTACCTTTTTGCATTCTCAGAAATTTGTATTTTTTTCTCACTGACAAAGTCTCTTGCAGATACATCAAGAACTGTATTTTTCACATTTGTTTTAGGATCATTTGTATTATGTAACACTTTTATACTATTATTTATTTCGCAGTTTGAAGTCAAATATAATAAGGAACTTATATTTAAAAGAAACACTTTGTTACACTTTCTACATGCATTCTAGAACTTACTTCTACGAACGAGCAAAGAAATAAATACAAGAATGCATGTGATATCTAAACAGTTGATGGCAAATTGTAATACTACTGCCAAACAAACATCAAACGAGTTGCCCTGCATTGGTTATTTAACATACAGTAAGTTTAGAGTGCTGTTATGCTCCTTGCAGCTTGTGTGGCTAAGAGCATGCATAGCCAAGACGTTTTAGGAAACCACTAAACAAAACCTCGTACTTCAATTGCACAGCTTATGCAACGTTTAGATCATTCAGAATGGACAGTGAAAAAACTAATCATATGGTTGTTTGCAATACAAAAATGTGTTTACTCTCTTTAGATAACATATTTTAATAGTTTGTTTTAAAAATGTGGATGTTCCTGCATATGAGCTTTTAAACAAACTGTAGATAGTGTTAGGAGGAATTGGCATTAATCTTGGCATTAAAAAGTAAAAATGGGATAACATACATACATACATATATTTTTTTCTTCAAGCCATTTCCAGAGTTTCAAAAGTTGGATAAATTGTTTTTAGTTTAAAACTTCAACTGTGAAGTCTGACCTGCACCTTTTCTTTACAATCCCTTTCATGTGGTTCTGGTTGGTGACTTCTCACCCAGAGGCGGGAATTTTTTACTTTCTCTACTATGTATAGCAAGTAGGGGAAGTATTGTATTCCACCCAAAAATTCAATACCGAGATTTCACCAGAAATACATGTTTTGAGACCCCCTGAATCCAAAAAAAAGCATTTTTGGAAACATGTCCGTGTGTGTGTCTGTGTGTCTGTATGTGTGTCTGTCTGTCTGTGTGTCTAAGAACAGCATAACTCAGAAATAAACAGTCGGATAAACACCAAACTTGGTATTTAGGTTCAGTATCTTCCAGAGATGCGACACGAAGGTTTTCAAGAAAATCCCCCACCCCAGATTAACCTTTACATGGAACATTTTTTGAAAATTTTAATTTTCTCAAAAACGGCTAACGATTTTGATTAAAATATCATATGTTTAAGATATTTTCATGACAAATGAAATGTATAGCTCGAATTTTCTGGGAATGTCTCCAAAAGTATTCTTCATTGTGAATGACTTTTGCATAACTGGTAAGCCATAAGAGATAGACAAAATTTTACTACACAAAAAATGTAGATCGCATTAAAATACACAATTTATGTCATATACATTTTTTTTTTGGTGAGTGAACCATTTTCAAGATATTGCTTGTTATTCCCTTAAATTGTGCAATACTTATACTTTTTCTCAAATTGGTTATTCATTTTTTTTGTCCTGGTAATGCAAAGAGAATGGAATACTCCACATAGCAACCAACTCTTAAAATATTTGACTATAGCTTAAAGCCTAGCAATTCCCCTTGCATCTAAAAAAAAATCTGATGTGTTACACTCACATGACTTTCTCTACTCTTGTACAAACTATTTTTACAAACGCTTATTCTCCATATGCTTCATGTTAATCGAGATATCGAGATGTCAATCTTATTGGTAATTTTCATGTAGATGCAAGGGGAATATGGTAGCTTTTAAGCGATAGTCAAATATTTTAACGCTGGTTGCTATGTGGCGCATTCCATTCTCTTTGCATGTCCAGGACATAAAAAAAAATGAATAACGAATTTGAGAAAAAGTATGTATTGGAAATTTTAAGGGAATAACAAGCAATATCTCGAAAACGGTTCACTCAACGAAATGTATATGACATAAATTGTCTATTTTAACGCGATCTACATTTTTTGTGTAGTAAAATTTTGTCTATCTCTTATGGTTTACCAGTTATGAAAAAGTCTTTCACAATGAAGAATACTTTTGTAGACATTCCCAGAAAATTCGAGATATACATTTCATTTCTCATGACAATATCTTAAACATATGATATTTTAATCAAAATCGTTAGAGCCATTTTTGAGAAAATTAAAATTTTCGAAAAATGTTCCATGTAAAGGGTAGTCTGGGTTGGGGGGATTTTCCTGAAAATCTTCGTGTCGCATCTCTGGAAGATACTGAACCTAAATACCAAGTTTGGTGTTTATCCGACTGTTCGTTTCTGAGTTATGCTGTTCACAGACACACACACACACACACACACACACACACACACACACACACACACACAGACACACACACACACACACACACACACAGACACACACACGGACATGTTTCCAAAAATGAATTTTTTGGATTCAGAGAGTCTCAAAACATGTATATCCGGTGAAATCTTGGTATCGAATTTTTGGGTGGAATACAATACTTCCCCTACTTACTATACGTAGTAGAGAAAGTAAAAAATTAGCAATAAGATTAACGTCTCATATCTCGATTAACATGAAGCATATAGGGAATAAGCGTTTGTAAAAATAGTTTGTACAAGAGTAGGGAAAGTCATGCGAGTGTAACACATCAGATTTTTTTTAATTATGATTATTCCCTACCCTCCATAGAGTTTGGATGTGGGTGTGAGAATAAGTTAAAACTGACAAAAACCTATGGCTCAATAATTGGAACAATACAAATGAAATGATAGTGGGCAAACAGCCTTATCTAAATTTAACATATAGTACTGTAATAAGAATTAATAACATATAAACACTAGCACATAAACAAGATTATGAGGTCAGTTCTTCTATAGTACAATAGCACTAAGAAAGAGAATACACTACATCAATTTCAAATAGGAATTTAATAATGTTCTAGTATAAGCAGATTTTAGACTAACAAAATGATCCACATAAAGTGCTATAAATGTCAATCTGTCAGTTATCAAAATATTCCTTCTTTAAGATTTCAGTGATTTTTCTTTTAAAACCTTTTAAATTTTTGCAAGTTTTTAAATCTATAGGTAGAACATTGTTTAACATAATGGCATGTGAGAGGTTAAGTTGTTTAGGCCAAAGTAGAAGGAATTACAGTTGGTTTTATTAGGTTTTTTTTGTATTAATGATGCTTGGAGCTTTTACATATTAAATTCATTTTTAACAGGCTACTCTTTATTTTATGAAGGTGCATTATCATTCCATTTTGCCAGTTTTATTCAACAAAAACCATAACCAAGATATTCAATATGCAGTGAAAGGAGGAACAAAAGGAAAGCTAAAGCAAAACACAATTGTATGACAACTAATAATATTAGTGAGGTGCTTTTATTAGTTGCCAAGAATATTTATGAAACAGAATTTCGTTAACTTATTGGTCTAATAATATTAGCTAGTATTATTAGTGTTTTATGAAACAGGCATGTGGTCTAAATTTAGGATACTTTCCTAGCATTTGGCAGTAATGAGTACTGAGGAAAACTTGTAAAGAATCTCAGTCAGGGAGGACGGTCATGCGCAAGATTTGAACCGCAGACCTCCCGTTCACAACTCCGTGCCTTAACGACCCCGGCTACCCGTGTCGGTCATTCAAATTACTAAAAAGTTTTCTACCTCATTGGAATGTTGAAAGGAGAGAATTGCATTTCAAAAGCTACCAGTCTTTAAATGGATTTGATCCAACCGCTTCTTTGTAGCAGTATATTTCTATCCAGAAGTCCACTGTGCTGGAAATGTTTTGCCATTTTATAACATTTAAGTTACATAATTGATTATCTATTTCAATTATTCGAGTAATTTTGCAGCGTATTTATTTTATTTGATATTTAAAAATCCAATTCTTCAATGGCGAATGTATGTAGCCATGCATTTAAATCCGCCAGAATTGTATCTAAATGACTCCTAAAATCGTCAGAAATGTAGCTATATTTGAAATTTTGATAATCTTGCTGTCAGCTTGTCCCTTTGCTACGTCACGGTACAAGGTAACTTTTGCGAGTGAAAAATCCTAAAATTACGCCAAATGTGCCACCTATCTTCCTCACGAATTTGGTTCTTTACCGTTGGTATAGTTTAGCGGCGTGACGTAGCAAAGGGAGAGGCTGGCAGCAATATTACCAAATAAAATGTATCTCTTCAACTTTCTGGGTCCTCTGGCCTGTGAAGTCCTCTTCATTCGGAAGGAATTTTTTATAACCGAGTCGATTTTCAGTTGCTACTCGCGATTGTATGGAATTTTAATGCCGACATACCGCGTCCAGTTGTTAAACATTTGACTGTCGCTATTCCCTTTGTATCTATAAGTAACGAAATGTGTATAGTAAATACTTTCGCAAAGGTTTATCTCAATTAAAACGAAGTAGAAAGAAAAATAAGCTTTCATAAGAATAGTGTTATACTTCCACTAATAAACTTGAGAAACTTATTTGAATGTAATACAACAGAGTTTTTTAAGAACGTATCGTTATGTGATGGCTTTGAAATTCCATGCTTTTGCTTGACAAGAGAAAAAAAATCTTATGCGTTACATGCACATGACTTTCTCTATCCTCTGTCGTTTATTAATGTGTATAAAAACTATTCTTACGAAAGCTTAGTTTCCTGTCTACTTCATTTTCATCGAGACAACCTTTGCAGAAATCGCTACATTGCAAAGGGAGTAGGAAAATACCTACTTATTATGCACATGGCAGAAAAATAATAAACATAAGAATGAATCATAATTGGAATTTACCTCTGCTGTTGCTTGTAACATCCGAAAACGACGACCCCAATACTCGTCTAAAGAATCTTGCAATACCATTTCCTCAAAATAATTTCCTTATAGGAATTGTCCAATCGCCTTCCTCGTTTTCTTCGTAAGCATGGTCATAACGTTGGCACTCGCAATTGGAATACTTTAATCAGCAATATCGTTGTTATTTTTCACTAAATTTGTAACCGCAAACTGCAAAATATCTTTCCTATCCATATTCTATAATAAGTGTATTTCCACGTGCTTCCACAGCAAGGATTCAAAGCATAAATGTTCCGGATGTCCTGAAAACAAATTACGAAATTCCCGCTTCCGCTTGCAGAGGTGCATTTAACAATTCCCGCAGACTGTGTGCAGCGAGTATATGTTTGTGAACATTTTTTCGCCGGCTTGCAGTTCAGCAAACATAGTGCACGTTAACCTACTTAGAAAATCAATGTAATGAACATGTTCTGAAAGCCAGACCCTTCGTATATGTAATACCAAATACCATAGTGTGGCAATACAGAAAACACTCCTAATTTTACATTTATGGAAATGACATGACACACTAGCGCTCCTAGCAGTTTGAGGTTGCAGAAGCCGCGCTAGTTTGAAATTAGCATAGCCGGTAAATGCGAGTTGTAACGTACTACTGTAAAAATTTGATGTGTTACATTCACATGACTTCCTACCTACCATCGTTTATTTTTATGTCTTTTCAACAAACTGTTCTTGCAAAAGCTTATTCTTCTATCTACTTCAAATTAATTGAGATACACTTTGTAACACTTGTTTTAATTGCACGTTTCATTATAGATTCAAAGGGAATAGCCATAGTCAAATATTAACAACTGGTCGCTATATACTGTCCTTGAAATGCCGTACTCTTTCCATGACATCGCGAGAAACAACTGAAGATTGGCAATATTTAAAACACATCTGATGCGTTGCACTCACATGACTTCTCTACTCATTCTTCTACAAAATATTCTTTAAAATGTCTTTTTTGATACGCTAATTGTAAGAGTAAGGCTGTTTGGTGTTCATAAACCGTTTTGTGTTACTTTAAATGGAATAAATTTTAATGCCACCTCTTTGTTTCATACATAGATTCAAAGAAATTTGAAGCAACTCCTTCGCTGTTGATAGATAATATTTTAAAGATGAAAATATTAATTGTGAGACATTTTTACTTTCTCTACCACATACGTAGTAGGTAGACGCTGAAATTCTATGTAGAGATTTCACCGAAAATACATGTTTTGAGGCCTCCCGAATAAAAAAAATCTTATGTGTTACATTCACATGACTTTCTCTACCCTCTGTCGTTTATTAGTGGGTATACAAACTATTTATACTAAAGCTTATTTTTTTATTTACTACATTTTAATCCAAATAAACCTTTGCAAAAATAGCCACATTACACATTTCGTTATAGATAGAAAGATAACGATAGTGAAATGTAACTAAAAAACGAAAAGTCAGATAAATACCAAACTTAATATTTAAATTCAGTATCTTCCAAAGATGCGACACTAAAATTTCCAAGACAATACCTCCATCCCAAAATACTCTTTACATGGAATATTTTTCGATATTTTGTAATTTCTCAGAAATGGCTGTAATGATTTTGTTCAAAATACAATATGTTTAAGATATCTACATAACAAATGAAAATGTATATCTTCAATTTTGTGGGAATAGCTTGTAAAGACTTTCTCGCGATGTCACGGAAAGAGCATAGGCTTTCAAGGCTAGCATACAGAGACGCGCATTTAAACATTTGACTACCTCTATCGCCTTGCATCTATAATAATATGTGTAATTAGGCTAATAATTAAGTTGCTACTATCCGGGCTTGTAGGCCGTGGTCTAGAAGGCATCGTAGATACCAATGTTTCGTTCTGACCACCGCAGCAACTGAATCACCTCACCTCACCCTGAAGATGCCAAGCGCTTACTTGGCGAAACGTTGGTATCTACGATGCCTTCTAGACGACGGCCTACAAGCCCGGATAGTAGTAATTCAATTATTAGCCATGACGCCGGCCGTGAAAGCCTCAGTATGTATATATGTGTAATTAAATTATTTATACAACTATTTGTCATAGTTAATTGGAAGTATACATAAAATAAGTGTTTGCAAGAATAATTTGTAGAAGTTGTATAAAATAAGCATCGTGGATAAAGAAAACCATGTGAACTTAAAACAAGACTCTTTTTGTCAGGCACAGAGTACGGAAATTCAAAGGCATCACGTAGCGACACATTAAAGATCTGACTATCGCTTTACCTACTGTACTTTTTTAAAGATAACTTTATTGTACATTTTGTGCTTTACAGTTTTGGTTATTTACGCGATAGATAAACATGATTTGAAACATGGTAAGGAACGTATACTTACTGGGTGATTTTTTTTTAAACAACTTTCGGCTATGTTGCTTTACTTTGGTCTTAATTGAAAACGTTAATAAAAGCTAAAACAAAAGGAATAAATTACTTTAGGAGTGAGTTTAGGAGTAGTTGTTATCTCTTCTATAGCTGGTGGCCACCTGCTCGTTTTAGGTGTTTTACTTTTATAGCAAAATTACGGCGTGAAGACAACATACGTGGCCATCTTCCCGCTATCGCACATGCGCAATGGGAACTGCTAACCTAAATGAGATGTGAAATCCCCGAAATAAGCGATGAGTTGTTCTTATTTTGTTCTGCCGCTGACAGAAACGCAACGCATTGTTATTAACAGTGAATAATAGGAGACAAAATGGCTTGCGGAGGATGCGAAAACACAATATAGAGGATCTGCTAATAGAAACAGTGACTTTCCACCAGAAGTTTAATTTTTTATTGTTATAGTCAAAGTTGTGTTATATTAAAATGTTATTTGCATCAAAAGTTTAATTGCCTCATTGTTATAGCAAAGACATAAGTTATACTAAATATTAATAAAGAAGGTGCTTTGCAGTAACACTGGTAGGTAATTAGTGGTAGATAATTAACGTAAGCTTATATTAAAAAAAACTAACCCTAGCCTCCCGTGAATTAAAAACTTAAGCTTATATAAAAAACGGGTAAGTTGCTCTTACGGGGTTCCCGACAGCGATTGAAGTGATGTCTTATATGTCATACAGATGTCACTCTTTGTTCTCTAGCGCAATGCTGGCAACATATGAATAACTAATGCCGCCAAAGCCGATAAGATACTCAGCCTGAAAGCGTAGCCGAGAATGTTTTTTAGAAGGAGAGGAGTGTAGCAGTTGGCGAGGCGACGACAGGGCGTAGCCGAGGGATCTACGCGTCTAAAACTACAATGCTTCACGTTTGCAGAAATTCCTTATTTCGCGGATTTCACTTCTTATTTAGGTTGGCACTTCCCATTCAGCGTTTGTTTTAGCAGGAAGATGACTACGTTTGTTATGTTTATATCGCAATTTTCCTATAAAAGTAAAACACCTAAAACAGGTGGGCACCAGGTATTGGCGAGATCACATCTACTTATTTCCTCACTCTTAAGGTAATTAATTCCATTTCTTCTTGCTTTTTTCAGCGTTTTCAAACGGGGACCCCATAAGAGCAACATCGCCTAAAAAATTAACCCCAACCTATACTCACGTAATCAGAAACCTAAGCTTATATAAAAAGACTAAACCTAACCTCCCGTGAATCAGAAACCTAAGCTTACACACACGCACACACACGCACGCACACACTAACACTAACACACACACACACACACGATGTTTCAGAAATACTTTTACAAACTTCGGGTATGGGTTCCTTACACTGCAAGAAGGAAAAAAGTTCATATGAACACATGTCCCATAATCCGTTTTCTCGTTAGGAGGTGTTCAACACAGTGGTGCACTTATAACACACAAAACTCATAATAAATGCTCGAAATGTCCTCCTCTTGCTTCTATGCATGACCGTACTCGTCGAATCATGGAATGTCGCACCCTGTCAAAAACTCCGGATGGTGTCGAATGCTTTCGCAGGCTTCCATGGCACGTCGATGAAGCGTTTCTGCATCCGGGATGGCTGCTCCATAAACCAATGATTTAAGATGCCCCCAGAGGTAAAAATCCATAGGATTGAGATAGGGAGAACGTGCAGGCCATGGAACTGGTCCTCCTCTGCCTATCCATCGGTCATGGTAGATAACAGTCAGTGCATCTCGAACAATGCGACTGAAATGTGCCGGAGCCTCATCATGCATAAACCACATGTTTTTTCTTATTTGCAGGGGCACATCTTCGTGAAGTAAGTCGGGAAGAGTGTGCTGGATAAAGTCCCTGTAGATAGCACCAGTAAGACGTGCTGGTAAAACGTATGGACCCACCATACAGTCGCCTACAATGCCAGCCCGCACATTCAGGCTAAACTGTTGCTGATGTCTAGCCTGAAGTACAACATGAGGATTACGAGCTGCCCATACCTACGTGTAAGTTGTGGAAATTAGTAACTCCATCTCTCCCAAACGTTGCCTCGTCTGAAAACAAAACTGACGAGACAAACAATGGATTGGCTATTTGTGCTACAAACCATCGGCAAAAGTTATCCCGTGGTGGAAAATCGCCAGGCGAAAGGCCCTGCACACGTTGAATATGATATGGATACAGGAGCTGCTCGTGAAGTGCCCTCCATGCTGTTCACGTGTGATGTACCAGATGTCACAGCCAATTGTCTTGTACTCATACCTGGATCGTCTTCGACACACTTTAACATCTGTTCTTCGCGTTCCGGCGTACGAACAACTCTTGGTCTTCCTCGATCAATAGTCCGTGGTGCAACGGTTCCTGTTTCAGCAAGGCGACGATAAACGGCGACAAAGGTTGGTTGCTCGGTTGTCTTCGGTCTGGAAACTCCATCTGATAGAGCCGTGCAGCCTCGCGTCCATTACCATTCGCGCGACCATACATAAAAAATCATGTCTGCCTGTTCACGAAATGAATATCCAGCCATGGTGGAACGAAATACGCGCAGTTAACTCACGGTAATGTTGCTCCAGAGGTCGACGTGTCATAACGGACGATGTAAATGCGCAATGTCAGGTACCAACTGTTAAACGGAAAAAACGCTGCCGCGTTAGTAAAACCGGAAACAGATTAGTATTGTTGGGAACTGTTACACGCTGTCCTAATAGAAAAGTGCGATATAGTGAATAAATGAAATAAAACTGAATATTAATCGCGAAAGAGTAAAAAAGAAAAAGTAATTTTATTGTCTAATGCTTCGCGTTTAGTAATGACCATTAGCGCTCGTGCACTACTAAATAAATGTAATACAACTAAATAATTGCCGCGACGCAGTAAGCAAATGTAATATAACTAAATAATAATGAATGCTACTATAATTATGTCCAGGCACATATATGTTCTTTCAAAATGCAATTGTTAGCCTCAATGGTTGCTTTGCATCGATGTAAGTAGGTTATTAAGGAGAGAGCGAGGCCACTTTTTTGGGCATGTATGGGAAAGGATAGGGAAAACGAGGCTAGATGGGGCGGTTCAAGGAGGAAAATGGGTTTATATGGGAGAGATAGGGAATACGACGATTAATACTATGCTAGACAGGGTTGAAGGAGGGAAATACGTTTATATGGAAGAGATAGTAGAGAGCTGTTAGGCTAGACAGAGGCTGAGGAGTAGAGTATGGTTTATATGAAAGGTATAGGAAAAACGAGGACAGGTATTACACTAGACAGAGTTGAAGGGTAGAGTATGTCTTTTATATGAGAGAGGTAGGGAACAGGAGGAGGGGTGTTAGGCTAGACAGAGGTTGAGGAGTAGAGTATGGTTTATATGAGAGAAATAGGAAAACGAGGAGAGGTGTTAGACCCGACAGAGTTGAAGGGTAGAGTATGTCTTTTGTATGAGAGAGGTAGGGAACAGGAGGAGAGGTGTTAGACTAGACAGAGTTGAAGGGTAGAGCTTGTCTTTATATATGAGACAGTTAAAGAACAGGGGGTAGGGGTGATACGCTAGACAGAGGTCAAGAAGTAGAGTATGGTTTATATGGGATATAGGAAAGCCAGTAGAGGTATTAGGCTAAGGAGGTTGAGTATGCGTTTATAAGGAGAGACGAGAAAACGGAGAGATCCTATGCTAGGATAGACAGCTGTCAAAGGTAGAATGTGTTTTCTATAGGTTAGATAGGAACCCAAGGAGAGATACTCAGCTAGACAGGAGCAGGCGGGAAATGCGCTTTATGAGAGGCAAGGGATGCGGGGAGAGATGCTAGACTAGACAGAGGTTTAGAGTATGCGTTTATATGTATGAGAGATATAGGAACAGGAGGAGAGATATTAGGCTAAGGAGGTTGAGTAGGCGTTTATAAGGAGAGATGAGTAAACGAAGAGATCCAATGCTAGGATAGGCAGGTGGTAAAGGTAGAATGTGTTTTATATATGCTAGATAGGAACCCAAGGAGAGATAGACAGGGGGCAGGAGGGGAATGCGCTTATGAGAGGTAGGGGATACGGGGAGTGGTGTTAGGCTAGACAGAGGTAGAGGAGTAGAGTATGGTTTATATGAGAGGTATAGGGAAACGAGGAGAGTCGATAGGCTAGACAGATAGTGAAGCAGTAGGAATATGGACTTATGTACAGGAGATATAGGGAATAGGAGATGTTAGACCTTGAAAGCGACTTTAGGCGAGAACTTCATGGAAATATGTTTCATGTCAATGTTAGAGCGCTAATTCTAGACATGCTCATCACGTAACCTATTCAGGGAAAAGGTGACTCGCTCAGGGGAAAAAGGTGACTGCTCAGGGAAAAAGGTGACCAGCTAAGGGAAAAAGGTGACCAGCAAAGGGAAAAATGTTACCAGCAAAGGGAAAAAGGTGACCAGCAAAGGGAAAAAGGTGACCAGCAAAGGGAAAAAGGTGACCAGCAAAGGGAAAAAGGTGACCAGGAAAGGGAAAAAGGTGACCAGCAAAGGGAAAAAGGTGACCAGGAAAGGGAATAAGGTGACCAGCAAAGGGAAAAAGGTGACCATCAAAGGGAAAAAGGTGACCAGCAAAGGAAAAACGTGACCAGGAAAGGGAAAAAGGTGACCAGCAAAGGGAAAAAGGTGACCAGCAAAGGGAAAAAGGTGACCAGCAAAGGGAAAAAGGTGACCAGCAAAGGGAAAAACGTGACCAGCAAAGGGAAAAACGTGACCAGGAAAGGGAAAAATGTGACCAAAAAAGGGAAAAAGATGATCAGCAAAGGGAAAAAGGTGACCAGCAAAGGGAAAAACGTGACCAGCAAAGGGAAAAACGTGACCAGCAAAGGGAAAAAGGTGATCCACAAAGGGAAAAGGGTAGGGGAAAGGTGACCCTCTCACGGGAAAAGCTAACCCACTCACACTAACAGGTAAGTAATTCAGTTAGTATCACAGGGTAGGAGAGATCCCGGGAAGCGGATATAGCATAATTCCGTATGATGTTACAGATAATTCAGAGAGTATCGTAGGTATTTAGGATAATTCAAGTAACATAGGTGTTTAGAGTCCCTCAGCTAGTATCACAGGAGGCTAGTTTCCTGGGGGCAGGACGTATCATAGCTGCATATTTTTCACAGGCAATTCAGCTAGTATCGGGGGGCATTTAAGCTAATTCAGCTAGTATCACATGAGGTCAGATTCCAGAAGCTAACTGCATCATAGCTGTGCATGATTTCACAGGTAATTCAGTTAGTATCGTAGGTATTTAGGCTAATTCAGCTAGTATCACAGGAGGATAGATTCCAGGTTGGGTATAGCATAGTTTCGTATTTCACAGGTAATTCAGAGAGTATCGTAGGTATTTAGCATAATTCAAGTATCATAGGTGTTTAGAGTAATTAAGCTAGCATTACAGGAGGGCAGGTTCCAGGAGTCGCTTATAAAGTAGTTTCGTATTTCACAGATAGATGAGGTAATATCGTAAGTATTTGGGTAATCAGTATAGTTTCACAGATACTCGTGATAATTTCGATCAGAGATTTGTATCACAGCTATTTAAGGTAAATGCAGGTGATTCAGGTTGTATCAATGGTATTTGAGTCATTTTAACAGGTAATTCATCTAGTATCATTGATATTTGGGGCAAACCAGATAGGATCACAGGTGATCGTGCTAATTTAGAACAGGAATTCGTATCAGAGCTAGTTAAGGTAATTTCACATGATTCGGCTAGTATGACAGGTATTTAAGTCATTTTAGCAGGTAATTCAACTAGTATCACAGGTACTCATGGTAATATAGAGAGTAATTAGATCATAAACATTTCTCATCCAACGTTACAACAATTTATATACTTTTTTCTAAATCTTACAAACTTATTATATGTTAAACAGTTATAAACTGCAGAGATAAACTGCATATGGTTCACAAATTAAAAAGCTTTGCGTCAACATACCTTTATTTAAGTTCGTTGTAGGTGCCTCTCCCCTTTATCTAGGCTTCAGACTAACACTAGTATTTGCTCCTAATGGCAGGGGTACCACCTTCCCTTCCATCTTCCCCTTTCTTCACCATTTGTCTGCTAGTTGCATACACAGCACATGAGTAAACTTTAATTATTTAAATTGTAGACTCGCTGAGAAAATCTTCATCTTCGGGTTACATTCTCTTAAGTACTGTTTGTAATACTGTAATGTCCATACGCATAGGTAGTTATTCCATCCTCAGCAATAATTCTTTTATTATCAAAGGGATTCAATGTAATTTTATTCACTTGCACTGTGGTAACAGCATGCTTTCGTGATAGGATTAGATTCATGGGCGTTCTGATGATTTCACAGGTTTTAAGACAGTCTGTATAGCTGTCAAACGAAATGTACTGCTTAATAGCGCTACGTTTTATACCTTTAATCTTTTTATCATTGATCCTTGAATATCTAAGGCATACATCTTAGGACGTAGTCCAACAAAGCGCAGGATGATTTTGCTATTAGCCTCATCTTTAAATTTTCCCAATACCTTCTTGTTCTGAGTAGAGTAACATATATGGTTGGCAGGGTAATCAGCTGTATCGAGATGCTCAAGAAAACGTAGCTTGTCCTGGTACACATCTTCAGTTGTTACACGATGAATGAATGAATCAGTGTCCATATACATAAGCATCAGGTTTTCAGCTCCATAATAAGGCAACAACACGTCGTAATGATAGTGATACATTAATGTCTTGGAGATGTCCAACACACTCATACCAATGAATATAGACTTGTTGAATACAATCTGACGAGAGGCCATATGTACAGCAGCTACAATGATAGCAGCAATAGATCCTGCAGCTACAGAAACATCACCCGCAGCCTGGACAATAGCTGTAACAGAAGCAAATACAATAGCTATCGTAGCAGATACAGCAGCTGTACGACAATAGCTGTAACAGATCTTACAGCTGTAGCAACATCTGCTACAATAACAGCAGCGACAAACACCAGTTACATAACAGCTGTAGGAGCAGCAGCAGGAAAGATATAGCACTCTTAGCAATAGCAAGCATCACAGCAAAGATATTCCAGCTGTAGCTTCACCCACCACAGCAACAGCAGTCATCACTCCAGCTGTAACATCAAATACGGAGCTGAAGTAGTAGATACAACACTGTAACATCAGCTACAGCAATAACAGCATCAGATCAGGTAGCTGTAACAGCATTAGACATAGTCAGCACAATACCTATAGCAGAAGCAAATACAGCAGCTATCGTAGCAGATACAGAGACTGTACAACAATAGCTGTAACAGACCCCACAGCTGTAGCAGCATCTGCTATAACAATAGCAGTAGCCGTCGCATTACATAACAACTGCAGCAGCAGCAGCTAGAGATTTAGCAGTGTTTAGCAATAGCAAGCATCACAGCAATGATATTCCAGCTGTAGATTCCCCTACCACAGCAAAAGCAGTCATCACAACATCAACAGTAAATACGACAGATGTAGTATCAGATACAGCATCTATAGCAACAGCAGCTACAACGATAGCAGCAATAGATCCTGCAGCTGTAGCAGCATCAGACACAATCAGCACAATAGCTGTAGCAAAAGCAAATACAATTACTATCGTAGCAGATACAGCAGCTGTACAACAATAGATGTAACACATCCTACAGCTGTAGCAACATCTGATACAATAATAGCAGCGACAACAACCGGTTACATTACAGATGTAGCAGCAGCTAATCCATTTTTTGTTCAAATGTAGCAGCTTTATCAGTTAAATCATTGCTTCATTAAACAAGGATTGTAAGGGTAGACGTCTCTTCCCTTTATATAGGCCTGAGACTAACACTAGTATTTGCTCCTAATGACAATGGTTACCGCCTCCCCTTCCATCTTCTTCTTTCTTCACCATTTGTCTGCTATGTGCATACACAGCACATGAGTAAACTTTAATTTTTTAACATTGTAGATTCGCGGAGATCATCAAAGGGATTCAATGTAATTTTATTCACTAGCACAGTAGTATCAGCGTGCTTTCATGATAAGATTAGATTCATAGGTGTTCTCATGATTTCACAGGTTTTAGGACAATCAGTATAACTCTCAAATGTAATGTAATGCTTAATAGCACTACGTTTTTGACCCTTAATCTTTTAACCATTGATCCGTGGATATCTAAGGCATACATCTTAGCTCGTAGTCCGACAAAGCGCTGGATGATTTTATCATTAGCCTCATCTTTAGATTTCCCAAGCAATTTGTTTAGAGCTGAATAGCATATATAGTTGACAGGGTAATCAGCAGTATCCAGATGCTCAAGTAAACGTAACTTGTCATGGGACACATCTTGAGTTGTAACACGATGAATGAATGAATGAATGAATGAATAAGTATCCATATACATAAGCTCCATAATATGATAACAGCACATCCTAATGATGGAGATACATTGTCTCGGAGATGTCCAACACACTCATACCAATGTATACAGGCTTGTCGAGAGGCCATAAATACAACAGCTAGAATAGCAGCATATATCGACCTATCAATAAACATAGGCTTGGCGATCAGCTTCTCTAGAGTCTTCTCATTTATCACCAGTCGTATATCCATACGATCAGACAGATTCTCCATAGTTTTTCCAAACATGACGTTGTTAAGGAGCTGTAGACGTCCTTCTCGAAATCATTTGCAGCTTATTGTAGTAGCCTGTTGTTAAATTCCACATAAGGTTTTAACCACTGTGACTGTTGGAATTGCAGCACACGATGGATTTTTTAGTCGTAACCCATGATTAAGAGCTTGATTCAAAGCTATGTAATGTACTACATACTTCTTTCGAGGTCCAAGACGAGGTATCAGTTTCTTTGTATATGATTTCAATGGTTTCATACACTCAGGCAGGAAAGGTAGATCGTTAAGTTCTATAGGATGCTCGATGTCTATGACGTCACACCCAGAGACAGGATGTCTGCCAGTATCAAACACGTTTAAACTCGTCTCGTAACTACCTGTATATGCTGTCACATCAACAAGAGAAGTATTCCCACACGCTCATTCAGTCAGATGTTACATTCAAAGCCTACCACCACCCATTACACCGAAGCTAGCACAATCTCAAAGGCTTAAAAGGTAACGTAGAAGATTTTCTCCCTTGTTCAGTTAAATGTGTATATATACTACATTATTTCATGTTTTCATTCCCTTTTCAATTCTTCCTTTCCATCTTCCCACAGAAAAACCATTACATTTCACTACAATCACGAGAAAAGTAATTTTTCCAGAGTTACAGAGATTCTAAGCTTCTAGAATCCAACCCGGTAATAGTTTTAATAAATGTATTTTAGCTCCCCCGCATCAGCATCTACCATTTAATCTTTACTCGAACCTGATAGGATTCATAGGCTTGAAGATATATGAAATCACCCCTTCGGGATTCGATCTGAGTACTTTAAAGTACTTTTTGTCATGATAACGATATTTAGGAACTAGGTACTCTGTTTACGGCTTACTTGACGTGTCTATATAAATTAGATTACGAGTTATTAAATTTGCAAGTAAATTTCATTAAATCGGTATTCGAACCCAGAACACCAGGAACAAAATAATTTAAAATATTAGCTTGACATGTTAAACAAAGCTGTGTGCAGTTACGCTATCAATCCAAGTGATATATTCTAGTGTACAGAGGAAAATTAAGGAACTCATTAAAAGATGGCGAATCGAACCAAGCACAATTGATTGACAATTATATACAGCATTAATTACCTATTATAATAGCTATCAAACATGCTTTGGTTCATTCCTCTATCTCTCTTAGTTTCCGAGATAATGAAGATTTAAAATTAAGAATCGAACTCAGGACACCAGATCCCCAAATATAAATCTAGAAGAAACTACCTAATGATGTAAATGTAATAAAGTTTATTTGACGTCTTTATCTTAATTATTCTCTGAATTATTAAATTTATAATGAAATTACATTTTATCGGTATTCGAACCCAGAACACCAGAAACAAAATTATTTACAATGTTAGTTTGATATGTTAAAAAGAGCTGTATGCAGTTACAGCATCAATCTAAGTGTTATATTCTAGAGTATAGAGAAAAATTAAGGAAGTCACTGAAAGATCGGGATTCGAACTAGGGACAACTGATTCAAATTATATACAGTATTAATTACACATTATACCAGCTATCAAACATGCTTTGGTACATCCCTCTACCTTTCTTAGTTTCCGAGATAATGGCGATTTAAAAATTAAAGATCGAATCCAGGACACCAGGTACCCAAATATACATTCAGAAGAAACCACCTAATGACATTAATGTAATGAAATTTATTTGACGTCTTTATCTTAATTAGTCTCTGAGTTATTAGAAGATGAATTTGTATTCCCTCCTAGGATTCGAACCCAGGCATCCCGGCCAACTCGAAATAATATCTCAAGGACGCGGCGCATTCCAAAGAATTGATTACTTTTTATCCCATTGTTCTATCTCTTTTCATTCAGGAGATATAAGCGATTAATCAGTAGGGTAGAAATAAGAGTTCTGGCGCACTTAATATGCATGGAATGCAATTAATATGCTAATTAGCCCCACCCCCACTAATTAGCCCCCCTCTCATTTCCACCCTGATGTAGCTGATGTTACAGTGTTGTATCTACTACTTCAGCTCCGTATTTGATGTTACAGCTGGAGTGATGACTGCTGTTGCTGTGGTGGGTGAAGCTACAGCTGGAATATCTTTGCTGTGATGCTTGCTATTGCTAAGAGTGCTAAATCTTTCCTGCTGCTGCTCCTACAGCTGTTATGTAACTGGTGTTTGTCGCTGCTGTTATTGTAGCAGATGTTGCTACAGCTGTAAGATCTGTTACATCTATTGTCGTACAGCTGCTGTATCTGCTACGGTAGCTATTGTATTTGCTTCTGTTACAGCTATTGTCCAGGCTGCGGGTGATGTTTCTGTAGCTGTAGGATCTATTGCTGCTATCATTGTAGCTGCTGTACATATGGCCTCTCGTCAGATTGTATTCAACAAGTCTATATTCATTGGTATGAGTGTGTTGGACATCTCCAAGACATTAATGTATCACTATCATTACGACGTGTTGTTGCCTTATTATGGAGCTGAAAACCTGAAGCTTATGTATATGGACACTGATTCATTCATTCATCGTGTAACAACTGAAGATGTGTACCAGGACAAGCTACGTTTTCTTGAGCATCTCGATACAGCTGATTACCCTGCCAACCATATATGTTACTCTACTCAGAACAAGAAGGTATTGGGAAAATTTAAAGATGAGGCTAATAGCAAAATCATCCTGCGCTTTGTTGGACTACGTCCTAAGATGTATGCCTTAGATATTCAAGGATCAATGATAAAAAGATTAAAGGTATAAAACGTAGCGCTATTAAGCAGTACATTTCGTTTGACAGCTATACAGACTGTCTTAAAACCTGTGAAATCATCAGAACGCCCATGAATCTAATCCTATCACGAAAGCATGCTGTTACCACAGTGCAAGTGAATAAAATTACATTGAATCCCTTGGATGATAAAAGAATTATTGCTGAGGATGGAATAACTACCTATGCGTATGGACATTACAGTATTACAAACAGTACTTAAGAGAATGTAACCCGAAGATGAGGATTTTCTCAGCGAGTCTACAATTTAAATAATTAAAGTTTACTCATGTGCTGTGTATGCAACTAGCAGACAAATGGTGAAGAAAGGGGAAGATGGAAGGGAAGGTGGTACCCCTGCCATTAGGAGCAAATACTAGTGTTAGTCTGAAGCCTAGATAAAGGGGAGAGGCACCTACAACGAACTTAAATAAAGGTATGTTGACGCAAAGCTTTTTAATTTGTGAACCATATGCAGTTTATCTCTGCAGTTTATAACTGTTTAACATATAATAAGTTTGTAAGATTTAGAAAAAAGTATATAAATTGTTGTAACGTTGGATGAGAAATGTTTATGATCTAATTACTCTCTATATTACCATGAGTACCTGTGATACTAGTTGAATTACCTGCTAAAATGACTTAAATACCTGTCATACTAGCCGAATCATGTGAAATTACCTTAACTAGCTCTGATACGAATTCCTGTTCTAAATTAGCACGATCACCTGTGATCCTATCTGGTTTGCCCCAAATATCAATGATACTAGATGAATTACCTGTTAAAATGACTCAAATACCATTGATACAACCTGAATCACCTGCATTTACCTTAAATAGCTGTGATACAAATCTCTGATCGAAATTATCACGAGTATCTGTGAAACTATACTGATTACCCAAATACTTACGATATTACCTCATCTATCTGTGAAATACGAAACTACTTTATAAGCGACTCCTGGAACCTGCCCTCCTGTAATGCTAGCTTAATTACTCTAAACACCTATGATACTTGAATTATGCTAAATACCTACGATACTCTCTGAATTACCTGTGAAATACGAAACTATGCTATACCCAACCTGGAATCTATCCTCCTGTGATACTAGCTGAATTAGCCTAAATACCTACGATACTAACTGAATTACCTGTGAAATCATGCACAGCTATGATGCAGTTAGCTTCTGGAATCTGACCTCATGTGATACTAGCTGAATTAGCTTAAATGCCCCCCGATACTAGCTGAATTGCCTGTGAAAAATATGCAGCTATGATACGTCCTGCCCCCAGGAAACTAGCCTCCTGTGATACTAGCTGAGGGACTCTAAACACCTATGTTACTTGAATTATCCTAAATACCTACGATACTCTCTGAATTATCTGTAACATCATACGGAATTATGCTATATCCGCTTCCCGGGATCTCTCCTACCCTGTGATACTAACTGAATTACTTACCTGTTAGTGTGAGTGGGTTAGCTTTTCCCGTGAGAGGGTCACCTTTCCCCTACCCTTTTCCCTTTGTGGATCACCTTTTTCCCTTTGCTGGTCACGTTTTTCCCTTTGCTGGTCACGTTTTTCCCTTTGCTGGTCACCTTTTTCCCTTTGCTGATCATCTTTTTCCCTTTTTTGGTCACATTTTTCCCTTTCCTGGTCACGTTTTTCCCTTTGCTGGTCACGTTTTTCCCTTTGCTGGTCACCTTTTTCCCTTTGCTGGTCACCTTTTTCCCTTTGCTGGTCACCTTTTTCCCTTTGCTGGTCACCTTTTTCCCTTTCCTGGTCACGTTTTTCCTTTGCTGGTCACCTTTTTCCCTTTGATGGTCACCTTTTTCCCTTTGCTGGTCACCTTATTCCCTTTCCTGGTCACCTTTTTCCCTTTGCTGGTCACCTTTTTCCCTTT
The DNA here is from genome assembly GCA_030765065.1 of Deroplatys truncata. NCBI lineage: Eukaryota > Metazoa > Arthropoda > Insecta > Mantodea > Mantidae > Deroplatys > Deroplatys truncata. The sequence goes on along the minus strand of CM060975.1, from coordinate 243,510,713 downwards.
GCTGGTCACCTTTTTCCCTTTCCTGGTCACCTTTTTCCCTTTGCTGGTCACCTTTTTCCCTTTCCTGGTCACCTTTTTCCCTTTGCTGGTCACCTTTTTCCCTTTGCTGGTCACCTTTTTCCCTTTGCTGGTCACCTTTTTCCCCTTGCTGGTCACGTTTTTCCCTATGCTGGTCGCATTTTTCCCTTTGCTGGTCGCATTTTTCCCTTTACTGGTCACATTTTTCCCTTTGCTGATCACCTTTTTCCCTTTGCTGGTCACATTTTTCCCTTTGCTGGTCACCTTTTTCCCTTTGCTGCTCACCTTTTTCCCTTTGCAGGTCACCTTTTTTCCCTTTACTGGTCACCTTTTTCCCTTTGCTGGTCACCTTTTTCCCTTTGCTGGATACCTTTTTCCCTTTGCTGGTAACATTTTTCCCTTTGCTGGTCACGTTTTTCCCTTTGCTGGTCACCTTTTTCCCTTTACTGGTCACGTTTTTCCCTTTGCTGGTCATCTTTTTCCCTTTCTGGTCACGTTTTTCCCTTTGCTGGTCACCTTTTTCCCTTTGCTGGTCACCTTTTTCCCTTTGCTGGTCACCTTTTTCCCTTTCCTGGTCACGTTTTTCCTTTGCTGGTCACCTTTTTCCCTTTGCTGGTCACCTTTTTCCCTTTGCTGGTCACCTTTTTCCCTTTCCTGGTCACCTTTTTCCCTTTGCTGGTCACCTTGTTCCCTTTGCTGGTCACCTTTTTCCCTTTGCTGGTCACCTTTTTCCCTTTGCTGGTAACATTTTCCCTTTGCTGGTCACCTTTTTCCCTGAGCAGTCACCTTTTTCCCCTGAGCGAGTCACCTTTTCCCTGAATAGGTTACGTGATGAGCATGTCTAGAATTAGCGCTCTAACATTGACATGAAACATATTTCCATGAAGTTCTCGCCTAAAGTCGCTTTCAAGGTCTAACATCTCCTATTCCCTATATCTCCTGTACATAAGTCCATATTCCTACTGCTTCACTATCTGTCTAGCCTATCGACTCTCCTCGTTTCCCTATACCTCTCATATAAACCATACTCTACTCCTCTACCTCTGTCTAGCCTAACACCACTCCCCGTATCCCATACCTCTCATAAGCGCATTCCCCTCCTGCCCCCCTGTCTATCTCTCCTTGGGTTCCTATCTAGCATATATAAAACACATTCTACCTTTACCACCTGCCTATCCTAGCATTGGATCTCTTCGTTTACTCATCTCTCCTTATAAACGCCTACTCAACCTCCTTAGCCTAATATCTCTCCTCCTGTTCCTATATCTCTCATACATATAAACGCATACTCTAAACCTCTGTCTAGTCTAGCATCTCTCCCCGTATCCCTTGCCTCTCATAAAGCGCATTTCCCGCCTGCTCCTGTCTAGCTGAGTATCTCTCCTTGGGTTCCTATCTAACCTATAGAAAACACATTCTACCTTTGACAGCTGTCTATCCTAGCATAGGATCTCTCCGTTTTCTCGTCTCTCCTTATAAACGCATACTCAACCTCCTTAGCCTAATACCTCTACTGGCTTTCCTATATCCCATATAAACCATACTCTACTTCTTGACCTCTGTCTAGCGTATCACCCCTACCCCCTGTTCTTTAACTGTCTCATATATAAAGACAAGCTCTACCCTTCAACTCTGTCTAGTCTAACACCTCTCCTCCTGTTCCCTACCTCTCTCATATAAAAGACATACTCTACCCTTCAACTCTGTCGGGTCTAACACCTCTCCTCGTTTTCCTATTTCTCTCATATAAACCATACTCTACTCCTCAACCTCTGTCTAGCCTAACACCCCTCCTCCTGTTCCCTACCTCTCTCATATAAAAGACATACTCTACCCTTCAACTCTGTCTAGTGTAATACCTGTCCTCGTTTTTCCTATACCTTTCATATAAACCATACTCTACTCCTCAGCCTCTGTCTAGCCTAACAGCTCTCTACTATCTCTTCCATATAAACGTATTTCCCTCCTTCAACCCTGTCTAGCATAGTATTTTTCGTCGTATTCCCTATCTCTCCCATATAAACCCATTTTCCTCCTTGAACCGCCCCATCTAGCCTCGTTTTCCCTATCCTTTCCCATACATGCCCAAAAAAGTGGCCTCGCTCTCTCCTTAATAACCTACTGATGTATATAAGGAAGACAGGCGTAGAAGAAAAATAAGTTCTAGAGGATAGACAATAGAAAAATATGAAATTTTGGAAGAAAAGAAATATGAAAAGGAAGTTCTGAGGGAGAATACGATCAGAAGAGAGCTGCGAAGATGTTATGCCGCAGAATAATTCTCGGAGAGTGTCACAAGAAAATTCTGAAACACTCTCCGATTGGGACAGCTGTTCCTGTACATGAATTCGTGCAAGTATGAGTTGAAGAGCTCCTGAGAAGTGCCGAACTGCCTCATAAGCTTGCTAGCTCTTCTCCAAGTTGTTCTATGTCCCAATTTTCCATTAGTACAGCATCATTATTTAAGATCTCATTCTCCGCAACGATGCGTAATTCTCCATGTTGATTGTTGACTGCTGGCAAAATCACGCCACGATACGTAACCAATTCAATAAATCGCGCCAGAATACATCATCGGAAGTGCTTAAACAACCTTGGGGCATTTAAAAAGCGAAATGCCACACATTCGCGAAATTTTAGCGATGTATTTTTTTTCTACAGGGTAGCCTGCTTGACGTTGCGCGGCACCCGCCATGACACGTCGACCTCTGGAGCAACATTACCTAACTCACTACATGTACACAATTGAAACGTTGAAGACAGACAAATGACAAACGTAAACAAGTCTCCAAGGCAACACTTTGCCATCTACCGTATGTAGTACAATGGGTCAACGCCTTCTATGAATTGTTGCGGTTTAATGTTAAAGTATTTTTAACATTATTGTAGCCCCACGTTGTGGTAGCCAATTTGTTGCGGTATTTTTTTTTTTTTTTATTTATGGACGCTCTTTAACTACTATGGTTCTTAGCGTCCCATTCTATATTGGGCGTGAAACACCTGTAATTTTGCTCAGAGGCCTCTTTATCAGGCTTGAGGTTCTTTTACGTGCCGTAAATCTACGACACGGGACCACCGGCTTTACTTCCCTTCCGAAGGAAGCCGTGCTAACGATTTTTACGCCCGAAAAAATCCATCGCCCTCCGCCGGGTTTGAACCCGCGACCTTGGGTTGTTGCGGTATTACTTATAATGTTATTACTTGTGATGTTTACTTCACGTGAAGCCATCTTGTGACGTCATTCATTTGTTCGGTTCGTAGCTCCATCTGGTGTTAGCAATTTGCGGCAGTGTTAGTCTTTTGTTTGAAAGAATTTTTAATTTTTATTTAAATGTCCTCCGGCTAGCTATTTGGTCGAACATATCTCTTAAACAGGATGTGTAAACGGAAGGAGTCTTTTATTCAAAGAGAACACTGATGAAGAAATTTGTTTTATACTTTTATTGTCGAACACGTTAACTATCACATTTATACATTGATCTTAACACTCGCCAAACTGAAACTGTTATAATAACTTCTTACTTATCACTTTTAATTCGCGTACTTCAACTTTGTGTATAATTAACTTTACCACACTTTAGATTTTTCGTAACTTGTGAATCTATAGCCGACGTGTCTCATACAAATATTTTGACGAACTGACGAACTGAAGACGACGTGTAGTGTACAAAGAATTTTGATGAACTGGACGACTGAAGGCGACGTGTAATGTATTGAGATTTTCGATGAACTGGCCGCGATCTACCTCTGACTTGGCTTTTTATACACCCACTCCCCGATATGCCTAAAGATTATAACTGAACTGCAATTGGCTAATAAAACGCGCCAACATTAGCGTCTATTTTAATATCCAATGAAAATTATGAATATGCTCTAGGGAGAAAATATTCCAGAAGTTTCTACCGAAAAACGCGCCAACATTACGTAACTTCCTCGTTTCCAATAATGATAAACAGCTCACCCCCCTCTTTGCATTATTGCGCTATTATTGACAGTTTCAGTAAGGCCGTATAAACTTATTTCCCAACAATAATTACAATTAATAAACATCTGAAATCAATGTCACATAAAAATGCATATTCATATTACAATCATTATTTACATTTAAGTAATTTGTGATACAAATTACTGCATCATATGCCCCACTAGAAACATAATTATAAATATTTACAACTTGTTTGGAAATTTTATAATTGGGTTTTTAGTCTCCTAAATCTTGGAACACACGCTATCACTTTCATTTAACACTTCACACGTATTTAACACACGACATATGTTTTGTCTTTATCTTGCCACTACTTACTGGCTCTGGTCTAATGTGTTTAGACTTTAATCTGACATTACAAAAAAAAAATTTTATATAGCAAATACTGTACCCTGAAGTATTTAATTACTGTTACAAAAAATGGTTTAATTTCTTATATTGTTAACAAAAATTTATCAATTCAAGAATTTTTTGTAATTATTAAACATATTTACCAAAAATATTCACCCTTTACATAAATATATTTACATCTCTTAAATCTAGACAATGTTTCGCCTTTTCTGTTTGCTACATAAGTATTTGTTTTTTTTATTATTATTTTTACCCATTCTTGTTATTTTGTACTTTATTTTAACAATACTCTTGGAATTGTATTTACGTACTTTTACTTTAATATCATATTAAGTTTCAATCTTTACGTTCTTAATCTCAAATACTGTTACAGTTACTAAAAATTAATTTTTTCTTAAATAAACATTTCTTTTTTTTATAATTTATTTCTCTTTTCAAATGACATATATATATATTTATTTAACCCTCTTACGTTCCAATACATTTCTCTGCAAGTCATCTTTAACTATCCAGCATTTACTTTACATCACATTGCTATTTACCCTCCTGGATCAAATTGTGTGTGGCTAAACATTACTCGTAGCTGTATCCTAACCTTCAAATTGTTGTTCATGAATAACCTCTTGTATTCATTTGAAATTTCATCACATGATAACATTTGAAAACAATCTAAAGTTTCCTGAACAATACATCTTTTAACAACTTTCATTTTCAATTCTTCTGCTATCCTTTTAACTTGAGAATACTCTGACAAATCTGTACTAAACTGTACTGGACTGGAGTTTTCATTCTGAACATCTTGGTAAACGTTATTTCTTTGCATTACCGTCTCCTTCTGTATTTATGATATCTCCCCTCTGAAATTAACTTGCGCCTTATTCACATCTACATTCATAACCTCATTTATCTCTCTTATCTCACTTGCAATGTTACTCATTCTACTACCTGACTCTGTACATTCTACGTCAACATGTTCTATTTTATTATCAACCTCATTTTTTTTGTTAGATATTTCCCTGCTCATGTCTACCATTTTCTTTGAAATTTCTCCTATCTCACTTGCTATTACTTCCTGATTTTCATCTCTCATTTTTGGCATACTACTATCTAGCTTCATAACTTTCTTTTCAATTTCTTCACTGCTTTGATCTACTGTTTGCTCTAATTTCTCATTCCTCCTACCAATATTTTCCCTCAATTCCCTATGATCTTTTTTTATAGCTTCTCTCAATTCCCTATGATCTTTGTTTATAGCTTCCCTTAATTGATCTGTAATACTCTTACCAATATCTTCCCTCAATTCTTTCTTATTCTGATCTAAACTCCTATCAATATCTTCCCTTAATTTCTCATTATTCTTTTGCATATCTTCCCTCATACTCTTACTAATATCTTCCCTCAGTTCCCTATTATTCTTTTCCATATTCTCATTAGTCTTTTTCATATCTTCTCTTAGATTTCTCAGCATTTCCATCATCATACTAGCATCAAAATTAATATTTCCTGCTGTTCTATTCTCACTTCCTGCACTAACATTTCCTCCCTCCAATACTACATCGTTTGAGCTATTTTCTATAACCTGTATTGAATTACAGCTAACTGTTACACTATCCCCCTCCATAATTATTTCTTCTGTATTATTATTAGCCATTGTTTTCTTTATCCTACCGCTCCTTAAGTACATTTGATTGCTACAATTTTGTTTTCTAAAAAAAATTACGATACTCTGACCTTTGTGATGCTGTCTGTTGCTGTTACTTTAATGTCCAACTTCCTGCCCCTCTCTCCTAGATTTGTATGTCGCTTCTGCGTTGTGTTATGATGAATCTACGTCGTTTTGTTGTCCTGTAGTTTGAATTTCCCTGTTGCCTTGTAATCTCGGAATTACGATGTCCAATCATCCGCGTAGTCTGTCGTCCCTGTTGTTTCTGGAATCTGCGTCTTGTAGATCATTTCACTGCTGCATTCGTTCCACGTCCTGGTTCCTTTCCTGGTCATTCTGCTACCTCCTGGTCACTCTGCCCCTTTCCTGGTCACTCTGCCCCTTCCTGGTCACTCTGCCCCACGTTCTGGGTGCCAATTTGTTGCGGTTTAATGTTAATGTATTTTTAACATTATTGTAGCCCCACGTTGTGGTAGCCAATTTGTTGCGGTATTACTTATAATGTTATTACTTGTGATGTTTACTTCACGTGAAGCCATCTTGTGACGTCATTCATTTGTTCGGTTCGTAGCTCCATCTGGTGTTAGCAATTTGCGGCAGTATTAGTCTTTTGTTTGAAAGAATTTTTAATTTTTATTTAAATGTCCTCCGGCTAGCTATTTGGTCGAACATATCTCTTAAACAGGATGTGTAAACGGAAGGAGTCTTTTATTCAAAGAGAACACTGATGAAGAAATTTGTTTTATACTTTTATTGTCGATCACGTTAACTATCACATTTATACATTGATCTTAACACTCGCCAAACTGAAACTGTTATAATAACTTCTTACTTATCACTTTTAATTCGCGTACTTCAACTTTGTGTATAATTAACTTTACCACACTTTAGATTTTTCGTAACTTGTGAATCTATAGCCGACGTGTCTCATACAAATATTTTGACGAACTGAAGACGACGTGTAGTGTACAAAGAATTTTGATGAACTGGACGACTGAAGGCGACGTGTAATGTATTGAGATTTTCGATGAACTGGCCGCGATCTACCTCTGACTTGGCTTTTTATACACCCACTCCCCGATATGCCTAAAGATTATAACTGAACTGCAATTGGCTAATAAAACGCGCCAACATTAGCGTCTATTTTAATATCCAATGAAAATTATGAATATGCTCTAGGGAGAAAATATTCCAGAAGTTTCTACCGAAAAACGCGCCAACATTACGTAACTTCCTCGTTTCCAATAATGATAAACAGCTCACCCCCCCTCTTTGCATTATTGCGCTATTATTGACAGTTTCAGTAAGGCCGTATAAACTTATTTCCCAATAATAATTACAATTAATAAACATCTGAAATCAATGTCACATAAAAATGCATATTCATATTACAATCATTATTTACATTTAAGTAATTTGTGATACATTCTCTATGCATCAGAATGCATAGAGAAATGAAGTATTGAGGTTGGACCCCGAAGACCGTTGAACGCACTCTTTCATTGTGACAGGAATAACGCGAAAACCCAGGATTATGGGACATATGTTCATATGAACTTTTTTCCTTCTTTTGGTGTGAGAAACCCATACCCGAAGTTTGTAAAAGTATTTTTGAAACACCCGATATATATTCACACACAGTATATAACATTCTTATTCGTACACTTCAATTTTCTAAGAAAATACTTTAATATTTGTTAGAAGACAAAGTTGAATTAATGTATTTTTTTTTCCATACATGTTGAACAATATAACGCGGGCTGTTTTAGGAATTAACTAAATATTAACTTACGAACTTACAAACCAAATTACATAAAATTGTAAAAGAAACATGACCATGTTTGTGCAACTTTTATATTCGTACAGTAGAAGTAATAGTTTAATAACAAATACAACACTGATAATCTAATATTTCGTTGGGTACACCGTGGCTTTAATAACTGCTTCACACCTTCTCTTCATAGAAGTAACCAATGTTTTTCATTCTTTTGGGCTAATTTTATTCCTTTCTTCTTCCACAACGCGTTTAAGCTCTTGTTTTAAGTTTACTCTGCTTTTACGGACTCGTTTCTTCAGAATTGTCCACAGATGCTCGATTGGATTCAAGTCTGGACTCTGAGGAGGTGTTTGTAGTAGTTTGGGTACATTCCATATCAACCAATTCATGTTCAGTCTTGCCTTGTGTTTACTATCATTATACTGTTGAAACCTATAACCTGCTGCCATGCTCATTTTCACCGACCTCTGCTATACCTACATTGTTCTTTAAAATGTCAAAATACACACATTTGTCCATAGTGCATCAATAAATTGTATATTACCAACGTCATTGAAAGGCATGCAGGCCCAGAGCATAATGGAACTATCACTTAACTGTGGGAAGAGGGTTTTTGTAGTCATTGCCTGAATTTGCTTTTCACCAGACTCTGTTTATCCCATCTGACCCGAAGAGGTTTATCTTAGTCTCGTCTGACCACATCACGCTGTCCAAAAAGTCTGATCCTTATGAATGTGATCTTTAGCAAATGCAACTCGTTTCTTCCTGTTTGCTGCACTTACATAGGACTTCTTTCTTGGTGTTCGGCCATGGTATCCATGCTTCCATAGGACACGACGAACTGTTTGGCCAAACATCTTCTTTCCAGACACAATATCTACTAAGGGTCGTAATTGAGGATCATTTAATTTTGGATTTTCTCGGACTCTGCTTACAATGTAACGTTCCTCTCGTGCATTCAGCCTACTTTCTTTAGGTTTTTTTTGGTAAATTCTTTGTAGAACCTTGCTCCCTAAATTTTTTGACTACGTACTGTGGTTTATTTACTGTTTCTCCTATTTTTCTGAGAGAATGCCCTCTAAGTACCAAGTCTATAATTACTTGCTTAAGATCAGAACTAAGCTCCTTTTACTTACCCATTTTGATCTGTACTGACAGAACGTATACAACTGCTACCGCAGTAGCCTAAAGTTACCTTTGAAACACGTGAAGCTGTGCACCTCGCAGTGGTCATTCTTAACAACTGTACGAATAGGAAAGTTGTATAAAATTGGGGGTTACTTCTTTAACATTGGTGTTTCATACAATAGTGTAGATTTTGAAATGCATTTTTTCATTGGAATTTGTTTGAATTAGATTCACCAAGCACGTATAAATGACTCACAGAAAAACACAAGTTCTTAAGCAAGTAGAGAATGACTTTTTATTGAAAATCTGATGTGTACGAATTAGAATGTTATATACTGTATAAACTAACCCTAAACTCCCGTGAATTAAAAAGCGTAAAAAATTAATAAACCTAAAATAAAAAGTAATCAGAAACGTAAGCTTATATTAAAAAAACCCTAACCCTAACCTAACGTCCCGTGAATCAGAAAGTAACAAATTAACAAACCTAAAATAAAAAGTAGTTATACCCCCGCCGCTGAATCTTTGCACTTGACAGTTCATGTGGCTTCGCGTAAAGTTGGCTACATTGTGGTTGCGACGTTGCCAGTGGCTAGTAAACAACAACAGCTGATAGTTCTTTCTGTGTCTAAGCCGCATACAAAAGTGTACGTAGTAGCGAACGTCAATGTATAATAACTATTTTGTATTATTATTGTTAATTGAAAATAACTTTGCATAAACAGTGCAGCGTATGTACAATAAATTACGCACTTTTAACAATATAGAAACAGAACAATGCAAACTTGCCTGCCACATTGAGGAGAAATAAAACAAATTATAAGCATGCGATAACAAAAGTTATTTTCATTCACGATTTAAAACTGCAATGGCTCAATTCCACCCAAATCCCGTCATCATTATCTTCACCAAGGCATATCATTAATGGTTCACACTCACTAATAATTCCGTCTGTTTCTTGTGTTTTTCGTATTAGCTTATTCACATGATCTACTTTCTTCTTCCACGAAGCCGCGTCCACCGTCGCCACACCTTCCCACAAAAGCCTTTCCACCTCGGTAATGGTAAATGACTTATTGTTCTCCCTCACATGAACCTTAATGTCGTTCCACACTAATTTGATGGGGTGTACGGCTTTATCAGCAGGAATAGAGGGATGGCTGTGAAGCTTCACGTACTCCTTTTCCTGTTCAAAGAATTCTCGGGTGCTCCTTAATAGTTCCAATGCCCGACTATTAAGTGGCGCAAAGGATTTACACTTCGTGAATCATCACTCGGCGATCAACGTCGTTTTTCAGACATTGTCGCACTTAAATCTTGTATAAATAAATAATATGACTTAAATGTATATAAAACAGATAAATATATATGTATATATGTATAAACGAACAATAACTAAACTATAAAACAATAACCACAAATAACAAGAACAATATGTAGCTTGCAAAGAACAACTCGACGTTTGTGCTAGAGATTCACAAACTGAAGCACGTGGTTGGGGATAGCTACATCCGGCAACAGAGCCGCTTCCAGCTCCGGTTCCGCTTCCGCTTTGTCATCGACCATCCGGAATGCTGCCTTGTGATTGGCTTAGAAAGTCAAACGGTGAAAGCTTTTCATCTGTTTTCTTTTTGCGAGTGTACCAACTTAAACGCGAGCTGTCAAGTGCAACGTTACAGCGGCGGGGGTATAGGAACGCTGAGAGCGTTGGCGGTATTTGTTATTCATATGTTGCCAGCATTGTGTTGGAGCTAGATGATAACTAGGGAACGAATTTTTAGGTGCTAAAAAGTTAAATTTATTTCTTTTTTATGCATCAGAATTCCAGAAAATATTTGTTAAAAAGTTCAAAATATTTACTAAAACACAAAAATATTTTCTTTCATTTTGTGGCAGTAATTTGTATCACAATAATGTAAATGCCAGAGTGATTGTAGTGTAAATAAGCATTATTGTATGACATTGATTTGAGATGTTTGTTAATTATAAGCATTGTTAGGAAATAAGTTTACACGACCTCACTGAAACTGACAATAGGAGCGGATAACAATGTGCGAGGGGGTGAGTTGAATATTAATTAGAAGAGACAAACAAATGACGTCAGAAGATTTCGTCAGCCAACAGAAGCATTCACGCGTTATACGTCGCACAGTTAGTTCATCAGAATCGTTCGCGGGTTACACGTCGCGTAGTTCAACGGAAGCATACATAAAGTACACGTCGCAATTCTACAGAATCTCTCGCGTCTTAAAGTTTGTTATAAATGTGAAACGCGAATTAATAATGTGCAGTAAATAAGTGATTATAGTGATATTAGAAAATATAACAGTTTCAGTTTGGCGTGTATCACGAATCAATATGTGAACTTAATTGTGACGGTAATAAAAGTGTAAAAACAAATTCTTTTATCAGTGTTATCTTTGAGTAACAAATCCTTTCCGTTTACACACCTGTTCAAGAGATGTGCTCGACTGAATAATAAGAATAGCTACCCGGAGCACAATGAACCCAAAATGCAAAATAATAAAACAATAACAGGCGCTCAGCAATAGATAACACGAAGTGACTGCGACAAATTGGTTTCCATACATGGGGCATATAAACATGAAGTATCCTCCAACTACCTAAAAATATACCATTGCAATTTTACATAATAGAAAAATTTGTAATAAAAGAACTGTTTTGATAACTCACCACTGATGGATTATTGATATCACATGTCCATTGATGGAAATTCTTTGGAGTTACAGTGCACAACACATGCCTTCTCTAAATTGTCCATTAGAAATCTCTGCCGATTGTCACGGAGCGCTGCCCGGTATTGGGAGAATGATCGTTCTACGTCACATGATGTCACTCTTGCATATTTCATAAGAGGTACGTCACTAGCACTTACATTCTCAATGTCTACTTCTTCTAGAACTTGGGCAACTTGTCTCATAATTTGAAACCCCGTATTTTTTTCAAACACCGATTTGAACTTGTTTTTTAAAGTTTGCATTTTTAAGCCTTCGAGTGATGATTTTCGTTTCTACATTAACGATTTCTTTAACGCTTTCTATCAAGGGATTAGTTGTTGCTTCTAGTTTTTTAATGGAATCGCACAAGAAACTCAAATTAACAGCAATATACGCCATGTCATTTCTTAAACTGTCACTGAGCAGATTTTGAACAATTTCTATAGATGAAGCATCATCTCTGTCTAGTTCATCCACAACCGATATAAAGCTATCAAAATGTCCCGCATAGTACACCACTGCTGAAAGCCAAGTGCCCCAGCGAGTAACAATTGGTATTGGTGGTAATGGAACATTGGGGGTTTTGTTTCTAAAGAGATCAACTCTCTTAGGGGCTTTAACAAACACCTTCTTTCCATTGGATACCTACCAATTTGTCCACATTGGGATACAGTGACCAACAATTACGCACACCCTATGTAGCGTATGCACAACGGAAGTCACATGTATCATTTTCGGATAGCTGACATTAAGTGCTTCTGCGGCTTTCTTCATGCAAGATGCTACATCGGTAAGGAAAATAAGCACTTCATCATACTTAACACCATTTGGCCATAATATGTGCATACTTTCATTGAAGAACCTAGCAATATTAATGTGATTTGCTGTCGACATTTCTTTGCAAGCTAGTAAAAACGCACGATTAGAAACTGTCTGAAATTTTTAATAACTCTGACCACTACATTTCCCACTTTCCTTCCTGTTGAGTCTTGAGTTTCATCAATACACACCCATATTTTCTCATTTTCGCACACAGCCCTGATTTTTCGTAATGTTTCTTCGTGGTATTTTGGAAGGTAGTATTTCCTTAAAGTAGATTCATCTGGAGCATCAAAGTTGGTGTACTTCACGAGAAACGCTTTAACCTCTGGAATGTTCACTACATGTAGAGGAATATCCGCCGAAACAAAAGTTCGGCATAAATCCGAATTAAATTCATGACACTTGGAAGGTCCGGAATATGAGCTGGAGGGTCATGCTTCACTTAAAACCACCTGCTTCATAGAAGAACGTGAAGCCACCAAGATTTGTTTGTTGTCAATTACATTGCTGCGTTACTTGGAAGCGTTGATCGGCTGTTATAGATTTTCCATTAGGCTGACAATACAGAATTTTTCCATCTGTATGGAACAAGAATAACTCGAACGCGTAATCGCGTTGTGTTCAAGTACATGGTTTAATACTCTGACATCTGAAACTTCTTTCCTGCGAGTTACGTGTATATGTTTATATTGTAGCGAGCTGTTGACAACACGTAATCTAATCTGAGGGTACAGGATATGCAAAAGGTTGCACAGATTCTCTTCTCAAAAACAAAATCATGTTCTTTGCCACATACAATAAAAGGAAAAACAAAGCTCCGTATAGTATATTGGTAAAGTGCATAAAATATGTACAGACGGCTCCAAATGTTTTCCGTTGCACCGGAAGCGGGGCAAGCGGGGTACTTATCGAGAGGTTATTCCAGGTATCTTAGCTCATACCCGCTCTACAAGGAAGGTTAAGAAATGTAACAGGCTAAACAAAATATCATTCCAACACATTTCCCTTAGACTTGCTGTAAGAATGTAATAAATGTGAAAAGAAAACAACAATAACATTACAACACCGCGACATAAGCAGCATACAAACTAAGTTTTAGGAATTAGAGGCATCATATTATTGTATAACAAGCAAGTGTTAAAACAAAATGTTTTTTTTTTATACATTTACTGCTTTCTCTACCCATTATTAACTAACATATGTTCTTTATTTTCATAATGTCCTTATGAAGTATGATTTTTCCGTGCATCGTGACAACAATTTAGGCCAGAAATTATTTTAAAGTTACAATCTAAGTTACACGTTTCCCTATTTGATTGCATGCAAGATGCCGTAATGACAACCAGCCGCTTATCTATTCCACAACTCATATTTTTACTGTCTCTACTATTTACCTATAATAAATAGGGAAAGTGTTGTATTCCACCCAAAGGTTAAAAAACGAGATTCACTGGAAATACACCTTTTGAGACCCACTGAATCCAAAGAAAGCATTTTTACTTTTCGTACTACGCGCTTACAGTAAGCAGAGGAAGTATTGTATTCCACCCAAAAATTCAATAACAATATTCACCGGAAACACACGTTTTGAGCCCCATTGAATTTACTTTTCCTACTACGCACTTACATTAAGTAGAGGAATTATTTTATTCCACCCAAAAATTTAATAACGGGATTAATACTCGTTTTCAGACTCCCTGAAACCAAACAAAGCGTTTTTACTTTCTCTACTACGTAGTTGCCATAAGTAGATCAAGTATTATATTCCACCCAAAAAATTAATAACGAGATTAATACTCGGAACGGAAATACTCCTTTTCAGACTCCCTAAAACCAAACAAAGGTTTTTACTTTCTCTACTACGTAGTTACAGCAAATAGAGCAAGTATTGTATTCCACCCAAACATTGAACGAGATTCACCGTATATACACGTTTTGAGACTCCCTGGATCCAAAGAAAACATTTTTTACTTCCTCTACTACGTAGTTACAGTAAGTAGAGAAAGTATTGCATTCCACCAAAAAATTGAATAACGAGATTCAACGGAATTCACGTTTTGAAACCCCTGAATCCAAAGTAAGCATTTTTACTTTCTCTACTACGTAGCTACAGTAAGTAGAGAAAGTATTATGTTCCATCTGAAAATTCAATGTCGTAATTTCACCAGAAATCACGTTTGTGACCCCTGAATCCAATGAATGTATTTTTAGACAATGCCCCAAGTGTGTGCGTGCGTGCGTGCGTGTGCGTGTGTGTGTGTGTGTGTCCACGAATAGCATAACTCAAAAGCAAAAGGTTGGTTAAAACCCGAACTTGGTGTTTATGTTCAACTTCTTCCAAGAATGCGACACTGAGATTTTAAAGAAAATCCTCCACTCCAAACTACTGTTTACATTGGACATTTTTCGAAATTTTTTATTCTTTCAAACATGACGCTAGGGATTTTGATTAAAATACATATGTTTAAGCTATTTTCATGATAAATAGAATGTATATCTTTCATTTTCTAAGAATAGTCTGTAAATTAGTCTTTATTGTCAATGACTTTTGATAATTAGTAAATCGTAAGAGAGAGAGAGAGAGAGAGAGAGAGAGAGAGAGAGAGAGAGAGAAAATCCTACCGCACAACTGTAGATCTTGTTAAAGCACAAAATTTATATCAAGTAACATTTTTATTTTATGTCAAATAACTTTTATATCTTACCTAATCTGAAAGTTTCTTTGTTATTAGTTTAAATTTTCAAATACTTTATACTTCCCTCAAGTGCAAATAGCTATTGTTTTTCTTTCTTTCTTTCTTTCTTTCTTTCTTTCTTTCTTTCTTTCTTTCTTTCTTTCTTTCTTTCTTTCTCGTGTTCATACAAAGAGAACAGAATTTCAAAGCTATCACGTCTGTGACTCACATTCGGGAGGTCGTGGGTTGGATTTTTCTGGTCGACCTTCCTGACCCATAGGTTTTTCGGGGGTTTTCCCGGGTCGCCAGGCGAGTGCTGTGAAGAATTATCACATCCCCGAATTTCCGGACCTTCATTTCATCTCCATTCTAATTTCCCTTCATCTTTCATCCGTTGGTCTATTTCAGGGTTGGAAGTGTCGATGATGGTGTTTCGGTGTAGTGTGGATGGAAAAGAATGTTTTTTGTGACTTTCTCCGTCCCTCAGCTTTCGGCTGCCTGTCGGGAGTATCTTAACTTCCTTGAGGAGCGTTGGACACCCTCTGTGCTGGGTGGAGTCCCCGGTCTGACTGTCCGTCTGACGGGGAGTCTCTATCTGAAAACTTAGGGACCCTGCCATTCCTGTGTCGTTTTTCCTGGTTCCGGACGCCCGGTGTCTTGTCTCGCCTCATCCTACCTCCCGGAGACGCCCCCTTGTGGGGCGTAGGCACAATATCCACTATGTGGATCAATGCCGAGTCCCCTCCGTAGCCAACAAATCCAAAGATATCACGTAGCGATCAGCTTTGAGGGATTTGACTATCGCTTTAGCTTAATATGTTCTGGTTATACCTACAACGAATTGTGAAAATAAGTGATGAAGGTTTATGGGTATTAACATGACATAGGTGCAAAATAAGCTTTGTAAGAAGAGTGAGTAGAGAAAAATCATGCGAATGCAACACATATTTTAGGGTAAAACCTCCACATGCCTTCGTCTCTGTGAACAACATAAATCCAAAGCGAAAAGTCGGTTAACTACCAAACTTGATATTTAAGTCCAGCATCTTTCAAAGTTGTGACAAGGTTTTTCAAGAAAATTTCCCCATCCTGAATAATCCTTTACATGGAAAAATTTTCGAAATTTATTTTCTTAAAAATGGCTCTAATGATTTTTATTAAAATACTCAGTTTAAAATATTTTCATGAAAACCGAAATATATATTTTGAACTGACTGAGAAGAGCCTCTAAAGCCTTCTTCATTCTGAATAACTTTTGTATAATTGGTAAAGTCTAAAAGATTGGACAAAGTTTTGATACACAAGAAATGCAGACCCCGGTTAAAGCACGCAGTTTGTTACATATATATTATGAGATTAACTAATTCCCAGATATTTTTTGTTATTGGTTTGAATATTTTTTGTAATTGAGCAGTCGCTATTCATTCTGTTTTGTCGCGATCATATAAACAGCATGGAATTTCAAAGCATCACGTAGTGCTTTTTGAAAATGTGACTATCGCTTTATCTACATATACTACAACGGAACATGTAAATGTGAACTTTTTCTTTTGGCATTTAATTAAAGTCCTTTAACCGGGTAGGCCATTACGGACGGTGAATGAACGAAATGGTTAAAATGATGCTCAAATGGGCCCGAAGTCACTAGAAATTAGAATCAAACATTCATCTTCTCAGGATAAGAGGAAATCCTGGAAAAAAACTTTACCCAGGTATTTCACTTTAACCGAGATTCTAACTCGGGACCTCTTGAATGTGAGGCAGACCCCCACACCACACAGATGAGCTAAATGTGATTTGCAAGTTTATCTGGATTATAAGAAGTAGACAGAAAAATGAGATTTAGAAAAAAGAATTTGTAGAATGGTGAGAAGAGAAAGTTATGTGAATGCAACACGTTGGTTTGTTCAATTTAAAATAATAATTTAATTTATATTTAAATATAATTCTTCCTAATCATAATTCTCGTGGTAATGTAAAGATCGTGGAGTTTCAAAGACACACATAAAAATCTGACTATCTGAGCTACTGCATTCTTCTTATACTTACAACAAAGTTTGTAATTGCAGTTTCGTCTCAATTAACAAGAAGACTCTTTCACTCAAGCCGTGTGTAGGACAAGGTGGGAAAGATAGAATCAGATTGAAAAATTCAATGCCATAGCCGAGACTTGAACTACGGATCTTCCAGTTTACGTCCAGGTGGCGCCGCGGTATCGCGCGCGACTCGCATTCGAGAGATCCCTAGTTCGCTGCCCGGCTACCGCCCAATCTGAACCACGTTTTTTTTTTCGAGAGTTTTCCCGGGTCGTCAGGCGAATGCTGATATGATTTCTCTCAGCCCCCGAATATCGTTCCATTCCTCATTTCATTCATCCTTAACCCCGTTAGGTCTGTTTCAGGATTAGAAGTGTCGGCGATGGCACAGAAAAAGGATTCTCTCTGTGGAACCTTATCCATCTCTCGGTCTTTAGGAACTTTGTCTTTGCTGTGCCGTCAATCCTGGTTCCGGCCGCTCGATGTCTCTCACCTCGTCCCTCCCTCCCAGGAGCGCACCCTCGAGGGTCACAAGCACAATATCCTCATTCATTGGATCGGGGTCGAGTCCCCTCCGTTACACATTCCATTCCATTCTAGACCAGAGAAGAGAAGCATTTTAAGAACTCAGAACGTGAATCGCAATACGAAGCCTTTTTGGGGGGGGGCATCTTCAGATTTGTAACTTGAAAGCAATTTAGTTTTCAGAATAGAGTACTTTCAAATGAAGCAATTGCAATAAAAGCACATCAACCTATCTGCATTAACACTTCGGGTCACTATTTTGAAAATTAAATTATATGTTATCCTAAAAGAAACTGCTATATAGAAACTGCATATTTTGCGCTAAAGGTTGTTTCCTCGTATCTATTAACATTTTGCATACAATACCTAAATATGTGTTTTTACTCTACGTCCACTATACGACTGGCATGGTTTTTCTTCTTTTCACTTGTGAGTGTGCATATAAGGGGAATTATGTTTCAAATAAAACAATCTTTATTCGTTTTTCTGTAACAAACGCAAAATATATCTCATTTTGAAGAACATTTAATTTTATACATAATTGTTTCCAAACTGCTTCAACAGTTTGACATTAATATTACTTTTGCTGCCATATTTTTAAAATATTACTTGAATATTATCAGAACTAAATGTGCCAAGAGTACTTACACTCTTAGCGCTAAACGTTGTGATCGATATGTATGACAATTAAAAAGCAAAACGAATTTATATTCAAAGTAATAAATACCCCCGGAGCACGCGTAGAACGTTCTGTTGGTGATATTTATGAAACTATTATTATTAATATTATTATTTATTATTAGCAACAAACGTTAAAAACAGGATATACGAGTACATTATGCGAACCTTGTTTCTCAAGAAAATTACTGAATCTTAAATTTGTGTAGCATCCGCATAAAGAGTGCAATATTTGATTTTTAAACAACATATTATGCAAAGAATATGTTAATATATTTCGCTTGAATAGTTCTAGTAAAGAGAAAAGTATTTGGTTTCGCCTTCTTTCTTCTTAGAGTCGGGTCGCTGAATGCATGCACAGAAATAAATGTGACCTTTGAGACGATACCGGCACGCTGGCTATAGCCAGGCATGACTAGTCGAGAAGAAATTTCTTCCCCCTCTTCCTCTACACCCCTTGTCCCACCCGAAAACATTTGAAGCCCACTGTACTAATAACTAAATTGTGCAAAATATTTAATTACATATTTTTATTCTAAAATTATGTATTTTTATTTGAAATAAAACTTTGTATTTGTGAGAGTGGCAGCATATTCAATATTCATGCTTAGTTTCGCGCTTGTAACCGCAAGCAGAAAAAAAAATACGTATTTACCTAAACATCCGTTCCCTAATGATAGCGTAGGGTAACATTTTAGGAGATGTAAGACATCACCAATAATCTGTGGACATCAATTTCATCGCTTTTGAAGACCAAGGTAATTATTGTTATTTTGTATTGCAGTTTTCGTATTAAATATTGTAAATGGCGAATTCTATACGGCCATTATTCCATATGCGGGTAGGGAGCAACATGGAAGCGTTGTTGGGATTGTGCTGCTAACATTGCAACATCTATAGAGCCGTAAACCCCAAAGCGTAGCCAAGAGATTGAGGCCCCTAAGTCGCAAAGCGTAGCCGAGGGATGTGGTTTAGAAGGAGAGGTGTGGAGCAGTTGCGGAGCGACGACAGGGCGCAGCCATAGGATCTGCGCGACTGAACTAGAATAATCCATTTTAGCCACATTTCCATTGCTTTCCGTTAGCCACTTTTTATTTTCACGTTGGCAAAAACTCCTGATTAGATGTTCGCCATGGCCACTAACATTTTATAGCTCCTTCCCTACAAATAATTCAAAGTGAAATACAGATAAATGATGGTATACTGAAAAACAGTGTATTCTGTCCAGGCTCTTTTAGCATTACCCTTTTTAACACGAAATAGGTTTGAAAAGAAATTAAACGTCTTGGTAGATGTACACCAAATGTATAAACCACTCCGCTGTTAAAAACAAAACAACGTGTTTTAACGGCTATTTATATATCAATATGGCGATGTTAATAATATCCTATTTTGGTACCGAGGAGCCATGAATAAAACATGATGTGAATAATTTTTAGCCTCTTCATGGCTTCCGGAAAAAACATGGCTTTTAATAGCACAGTTGCAGATAAATTTATAATGATGACATTTGGAAGTGTCTAATTGTTAATAACTAACATTTATAAAGCAAAGTAGTCGGTGAAGAGTTTATTGGAAGGGAAGTAAAGCCGGTGGTCCCGTGTCGTAAATTTTACAGCACGTAAAAGAACCTCAAGCCTAATAAAGAGGCATCTGAGCAAAATTTCCGCCTTTCACGCCCAATATAGAATGGAACGTTAAGAACCATAGTAGTTAAAGAGCATCCATAAATAAAAGAAAACTAGGAAATTGAAATTGTGGTGTCGTCCTCCGGTGTAGTGGTTACCATGCTAGCCTCTAGTTCCCAAGGTCGTGGCTTCAAACCCGGCGGAGGGCGATGGATTTTTTTAGGGCGTAAAAATCCTTAGCATGGAAGGGAAGTAAAGCCGAGGACCAGTGTCGTAGATTTACGGCACGTTAAAGAACCTCAAGCCTGATAAAGAGGCCTCTAGGCAAAATTACCGTCTTTCACGCCTAATATAGAATGGGACGCTAAAAAACACAGCAGTTAAGGAGCATCCATCAATGAAGCTCAATTTGAAACTGCAGCTACCTATAACTTTGTGAATTCCCGAAGTTCAGAGTCACTAGCCGCCCCGATAATCAGTAATATAATAATATGTGATATAATGCATATTATCATCAGTCCGTCAGTTAGTGACAATGGTCGGCGTGCTAAGTTTGAACACATATGAATATAAAAACAGATCGCCAACGTAACAGATATAATGTAATTAACCCTTCCAATACATGTAACGTGCGTATTTGCGGAAGAGTTGCCGGGTATGAACGGGACCTAACAACCCGAATATCATCAGACTCTAGTGACTTACCACAACTCGTGAATCACCAGATTCTAGTGACTTATTCTATAGTGGTGGGAAAATGTCAAAGTTGCACTTTAATAACCTCTCATATATTGTAATCTATATAGCTCCATGGAGGGCTCATCTGAGTAATCTTTTCATCCATGTTATCGTTTTTGTACATCCTGTTGCTACATTGGAACTTTGCTTTCCTCTACACCTAAAAACGGCTGTTAAATGGAACATTTAAATATGCCAAAAATTGTTTACTGACGTGTTTGCAGTCATGCTCACTGAAGGAATATTTCAAAGAATTTTTTCAATTTATATTGCATGAGTGATAAAAGAAGCGAACGTTGGATGTTGACGCATACATTTTAAGTGGATAGCCATAATTTCCTAAAAGGACATCACGCCAATATCACAGAGGAGATTCTACAGTTTCGGCGTAAAGATTCATAACTGGGCTAGTGGGAAAAGCACAAATAGCCACTCGAATGCCCCAGTTATGGACTGCGTCTAATCTCTTCAGCACAGATGGTCGTGCTGAGGAATAAGTGATACACCCATAGTCTTTTATTAATTGGATGAGTGCACGATACTGTCGCAGCAAAACAGTCCGATCTGTTCCCAAAGATTTGCCATTTAATATCCGCAAGATATTCAGAGAAAGGTCACATCGCGCTTTCAACTGTGCTATATGTGATGACCAGCTAAGTTTCCTATCAAACGATAACCCCAGGAATCTCGTCGAATCTGCGAATGGTAGTAAACCTGGACGGATAAGGAGCGAAGGTAGCAATCGTCTCCTACGGCGCTAGAAGTTCAAGCAGATTGACTTCTCAGTTGAGAAACGAAAGCCGTTTTTAGAACTCCATTCTTGGAGATATCTAAACAATGCTGATACGGCGTTCCAAAAACGGCGTACGTAGATAAGCACAATAAACGGCAAAGTCCTCTAAAACAAGGGCGCTCAACTGCTAGATCATTAGCGCCTTTGTAAAACGGATTATGGCAAAGGCCAGAGATAAAGAACAGTACAAAATATCATAGCAAAGGCCCGAGATATAACTAAATAAATTTTTTTTAGCAAAAGTAAGAGATAAATATAAAAACATAGCACAAGTCATAAATAAATATAAATATATAAAACTAAAACTATCAGTATAAAACACTTGCTATTAAGATAACTAAATCCGCATATGGAGATTTACTCAGGACACAAAATTAATAATTCTATCAACCGCTTGCTTATCATCCGCTAAGACCTCTGCAAGATTGGCCAGCAGTTGTAGAGAGCCCCGATGATGTGCTAAAGCAATACACTCTTGCAACACATGACAGGCCAGAAGACCTTCGCCACAAAGCGGACAAATAGGAGCAAGGTCACTCTTGAAAAGATAACCGTGCGTAAAATTGTAGTGACCAATATGCAACCGAGCCAAAATCACCTCCTCACGACGAGATACACGAGAAGAAGTTACCCAGTTTATCGGAATGTCCTTTACCAATCTAAGCTTATTTCCGCTGAGAGCTAACCACTCCTCGTGCCAGCACGAGAGAACCGCCCTCCGCACAACAAGCCTGAAGTCTTCCGACGATACCCGGGGTATTGTACCACTGGGTTCTGTGATTGCCGCCTTAGCTGCCAAATCCGTAAGTTCATTCCCCGGCAAGCCAATGTGACCAGGTATCCAAGAACACTCCACATTAACGCCAGAAGCGTATAAAATATGGAAGGTATCCTGGATTCGCTGTGGTAGTTGTACAGCTCACGAAGACTCTGAAGAGCACTAAGGGAATCACTCAAAATGAGACAGTCTCCCAACTTTCGACGCTCACATACAAAATGGTTCGGTATATGGCATACAGCTCTGCACTATAAATGGATGTGCTATCATGAAAACGGAATGTATACGGTTCGATTCCATGAACATAAGCACATTCAACACTGTTGGTTAGATCCATCAGTATGGATCAAAATTCGGTCACTGTAATCGGACAGAAATTCTAAAAAAAAAATTAAAAAAATCCAGGTGCGAATATTAAATGTAGGCATCGTAAATCTCCGGTATACCGCCATCCCAAGATCTACATGAGATGTCGCACGTAACCAAGGGGGAACACCCTCTCCCCCTTAGAAACGTGCTAGGCGTTTCAATGTCGTGCTGAGTGTCCATAAATAAAACCCAATTTAATTTTTCTTATAAGCTCCCGGAAACGATTACCTGCAAGCCTTGGATTAATGGAGCTATTCCTATAACGTCATCCAGCGCAGTGTGGGAAAAGAAAGCGAACGTTGGATGTTGAGACATACATCTAAGTGCACAGCCACAATTTCCCAATAGGACAGCACGCCAATAATGCAGAGAATATTCTGCAGATTCGGCGTTAAGACTCATAACTGAGCTAGTGGGAAAAGTACCAATAGCCACTGCAATGCCCCGGTTATAGACTGCCTCTAATCTCGTCAGCACAGATGGTCGTGCTGAGGAATAAATGAAACACCCATAGTCTACTTTTGATCAGATCAGTGCGCGATACAGTCGCAACAAAATAGTCCGATACGCTCCCCAAGATTTGCTATTTAATATCCGCAAGATATTCCTAGAACGGTCACATCGCGCTTTCAACTGTGCTGTATGTGACGACCAGCTAAGTTTCCTATCAAACGATAACCCCAGGAATCTCGTCGAATCTGCGAATGGTAGTAAATCTGGACCGAATCGGAGCGAAGGTGGTAATCGTTTCCTATAGCACCAGAGGTTCACGGAGATTGACTTCTCAGTTGAGAAACGAAAGCCGTTTTTGAACTACATTCTTGGAGATTATCTAAGCATTGCTTCATACGGCGTTTCAAAAATGGCGTAGGCAGAGAAGTACAATAAACGGCAAAGCCGTCGACGAATAAGCATGACGATACCCCTGGAGGAACACATTTCGAGATAGAATTAATTGCTATAGCAAACAGTGTAACGCTTAGTACCGATCCCTGAGGTACTCCTTTCTCCTGAACAAAAGGGGTTCGAAAACCCAGCCGAACCTTACTCGGAAGTTGCGGTTCTTCATAAACTACCGATTGAAGAGTGGTAAGCGTCCACGTATGTTCTAGGTGTGTAGGGAACGTAGTAATCCTGCTCGCCAATACGTACCACGCAATACGTACTTTCTGGAAAAGTGGCCACAACCCAAACACGATTATAGACCTCGAGTAGGAAAGCGTTACCTTCAGGAGAGAGCTGTGGCAACATTTGTACGTGGATACGCTCAGGCCCTGGTGCTGATAGTCGCGAAGATAAAAGAGTGTGCTCTAACTCCGCCATAGTGAAGAGGCGATTGTAATCTTAAAGATTTCCTGAACGAAACCAGAAACCTTGAGATTCCACCGGAGTCTTAACAGGAAGGAACTCGGGCGAATAGTTAACTGAGTTAGACACCTGAGCGAAAGCACTGCCAGATGTGTTAGCCACGTAAATGTATCAACAACAGCTCCTGCAGCTGTTTTAAGACCAGCAATTAGCATGTGGGACGATTTTCCAGCCACATGCCTTAGCTTATCCCAAACGACACAGGAAGGTGTGTCAAATAATGAAGCTACAAACGTGCTCTACGATGTCTTTTTGCTATCCTTTATAACATATCTAGACTTAGCACGCATTTTCTTGCATTCAATTAGGTTGTCCAGTGTAGAGCAACGCTGGAAAACCCTAAGAGCACGCCTGCGAGCACGAATTGCCTTTCGCACTCTTCCGTCCACCAAGGGACTGGAAATCGACGATTGGTGGCAGTCGACCGTGGAATAGCTTTCTCAGCAGCAGAACGAATCTTCTCTGTGAGATGTTCGACCAAAAAATTTACAGAATCGTGCTCATTATAATTAAACACAGCAAACTGGGAGTAAACGTTCCAGTTGACATGATCTAAGCGCCATCTAGGTAGGCGTGTGGAACATATATCTTGTGTTAAGACTAATAAGACATGGAAAGTGGTCACTAGAGTGCAAATCAGAGATGACATTCCATTGCAAGGAAACTGCCGACTGTGGTGAACAAACTGCAATATCAAGGTGTGAAAAAGAGTTGAAGGAGTATGAGAGATATTTAGGTTCTCCGGTGTTCAGAAGAGCTAGGTTATAATTGTCCAAAAATTGCAATTAATTTACCTCTCCCACAAGCCTGAAGAGAGCCCCAAAGAGAGTGATTGGCATTAACGTCTCCCACCAACAGAATAGGGGTTGGTAACTGAGAGACTAGATCTTCTAAATCCATGAGCGAGAGGTCATGGAATGGAGGCAGGTAAATGTTACAAATGGTAAATCGGATGGATGACAGTTTCATCCTTACAGCCACTGACTTGATGTCAGACTATATGGTTACAGATCCCACTAATATATCATCTCTGATGAGCATCACAGTGCCCCCGTGCGCAGGAATACCCTCTTACGGTGTAAGATCACATCGTGCTAGGCTATATAGTCTAATTTGAAAACTGTCTTGCGGAGGGAGCTTAGTCTCTTGCAAACATACGGCCAAGGGATTATTCTTGTTGAATAAAAGTTCAAGCTCTGGTCGATGTGTTCTAATTCCACGTATGTACCATTGTAAGGTAATCATAGTATTCATAATGGGATAAGTTCTCAATCCTAAGAATCCACTACTTTGGGGATGACGGTGGTCGAATCAGTTTGCCCTTTTTCGGTGACGGGCCAGTACCTTTAACGGAGGAAGGATCCTGCTTATTTTTCGCTGTCGTTTTGGCAGTGCGGGCAGAAACCTCCTGCTCCATCTTCTCCACGGGGGAGGACCTTTTTCCAATTGAAAACTACGGTTCGAGAACCTCGAACCGATTGGAAATCGAGATCGGCGAAGATGTAGATCGCCGATCGGAATTCTTCTCAGAAGATTCCAGATGAGGATCTCCGAGGACATGCTCGTGGTCCTTTCTTGTCTTTAGATCTTCTGGGTAAAGGCTTGGTATTTTCTTTTAGGAAGTTGGTTCTTACATAGCTGGTCCTGAACTTCTTTGGTATGCATTATGTATTACGGGCTTGCTGGTTGAGGTTGACGGTTTTGATGGTAATTTTACCGATGTGGTCTTTTGAGTAGTGGACTTGGAAGATACTGGTGTCGTTGGTGCTGATTTTAAAAGCTTTGGCTGCGTTCTAGCCACGAGAATCTTTTCGACAATCGTGGCCCCCATTAATATCACTGGTCTGAGTTGCGATTTCCCGACACAGTACCGGTTTAGCTGCAACTGAACTATAGGTACCGGACTTCGGGACAGATGGTTGGCGGATACGCAGAAATTCCCGGGCTTCCGAGAAGAACACCTTCTCCCTAACCCGGATCTCCTGGATCGCTCTTTCCTCTGCAAAACGGGGGCATTCTCGGGAACTTGATGGATGTTCACCACTGCACTTACTGCACGTTGGAGCAAATGTACATGCTCCATCGTGAGAGATGTCTCTACTGTAAACGCATATGGATTTACCGTTACAAAATTCGCTAGTGTGTCCAAACCGCTGACACTTATAGCATCTCAGCGGATTCGGTATATATGGCCTAACCTCAATGACTTCATATCCCACCTTAATCCTTTGAGGGAGATCTACGCGATCAAAGGTAAGGAACAGGGTACGAGTAGGCACAAATTCACCTCTTTCTTTCCCCTGAACCCGATATACGGATGTCACGCCTTGTTCTTCCAGATCCTCTTGAATCTCCTCATTGGACATACCGTCCAATGCACGGTTGTCTACAACTCCGCGCGAGGAGTTCAAGGTCTAGTGCATTTCGACACGGATCGGATATCTGGCTAACATATTTCCTTTTAAGATAATCACTGCCCGGATGCTGAATTTGCTTCAACCAGCAACGTACCATTGCGACTTCTAATGCACGACTTGACAGGAGCAGCAATTTTATCAAGACCCTTTTGAACTATAAAAGGGTACACTGATGTAAACCTTTTCTCTTCCTCTTTCTATTAATAACCAAGTAGCGAGGACCACAAGGCTCGACTTTTCCATTAACCTTAGTGTTTCATTTGGATATTTTGTATCCATAGTGCTTACATCCTCCTCTATTACAAATGTCTCTGATGGTAGGCTCACATCCTGGGCGCCACTCCAGCTTAGGTGAGATTCCTGGCCTGGAACTTGTTCACCTTAGGGTCTCATCTCCCATTCCATACATAGAGGGACCCAATCGCCTTCAGAAGTGTAACAGCTCATGTAATGGCCCCTCTCCAGGACTGACATTTATCAGTGGATACAAACACAGTCCTACATGATACTCAGGGATTGGAAGTTATGAATTACCCAGTCACCCCTTGTGACACCCCTCCTCCGTCCCGCATAGCAGTATCCTTCACACTGTGTTCAAGGAGGTAACTGATAGCTGGTCAAACACACTTGTGGACCAAAGTTTATTGGGTGTTTGGCGTAAGCCCTCTCACCTCTTAGAGGAACCCAATCAAGAGTGGCTTGGAACCCTGTGAGCGCCATTCTCGTACCTGCTGTAGTAGGCTCCTGGGGAATAGGCTGAGAGAGACAACCCCTCTTATACCATTACAGGGGAGTAGGCTGAGAGAGGCTCTCTTATACAATCACAAGAGAATAGTTTGAAGAAGAAAGTCCCTCTTATAGCAGCACAAGAAAAGAGGCTGAGAGACAAAGTTGTGCTTACACCATTACAGAGATTATCGGCTAAGAGAGAGAGAGAGAGAGAGAGAGAGAGAGAGAGAGAGAGAGAGAGAGAGAGAGAGGTAACTCCTCTTACACTATCTCAGGGGAGAAGGCTGAGTGAGACAGACTCTCTTTCCAGTGGTATAGCTTGGTACTGTGCTGTGGGTATACTAGATTTTAATAATTGAATTTAGAATTTTTTAAATGATGCACAAATTCCCATACATTAGTGATTCACAAAATAGTGTGAATTCTCTATTATGATTTGATTATTATTAGTATTATTATTTGTTTAAGTAGTCATTAGTATCACTATTAATTGCCGAAATCAACTGAGCATACATTATAAACTAAACTAGATTAATAAAATATAGTGTTAGTTGTAACTTTACAAAATGCCTACAAACCATTGTATGATTGTAAATCATGAAAACAATGTGGGTACTCACTTAGATTTTCTTGTACATAAGTTCCAGTCTGTGATTTTTATTGCAAGCTTTTGTTTCAATGTTTTTAATATTTGATATTCCTTCAACACTCCGTTCCTTTTCCCCGCCAAACATACGAAGCAACACACTTTATTATGAATCAACTGCCAGTTAACCAATTAAATTTACTGTGCCAGGATGTTTGAAATGTCCGGTTTTGGTTATTTTCCTGGAAAACAATGCCAAGCTTAGGAAATAGTCTTTAGCCTTTAAGTTCACACTTTTCTCATAAATAGAATCGAAAACAGAGTTTTTGATAGGTAAGCCACTAAATCGAATTGTCCATATTTTTCTAAAATCATAAATAAAACATGCACAATGAAAACAATACACAGGTTTACTGCATTGCACAGTTGCATGCACATAATGCTGGTTCACCAATAACTGAGGAATGAAATGTTTATGTTACACTACCTTGCCTTACCCTTGTCTCTAACCCCTATTGTCCTGTTTCCAGACCTTGGAGAGAGCAGGTACACAGAGACTAAACACCTCGTTAAATATGTTAAGTCTCTGCTGCTGCCTTTGTGCCCTTAATACACAACAAAATATAGGTATGTTTTCCTACAATGAGAGGTCGAAATTTAGTGGGAAAAACTATATAAGTCCACTCTTCAACTCGACTTTGCTGCTGCATCATGAGATTTCGAAGCTGCCTAAGTATGCAGCACTACAATCTGACACTTAGCAGTAGCAGTTGGGGCGTTGGGGTAAGCAGCAGTGAAGGTAATTGTATTAATTAGTTTTTCATCACTTGTCTTGTTTAAAATTTTACCTAGTTTCTCGGCAATTTATTTAGGTAGGCTCAGTCTCAAAGTCTACCCTTACGCTAAGCCATTGGCTCTTTCACTATTCACAAGGGAATAGTCTGAGGGAGATACTTAAAGTTACAAATTACTAGGACAGTTTAGGATAGTAATTGATGTGATTGCAAGTTGACATGAAAATTGGGGCTAGGATAGAGGCACCACTTCATTAGGAAGTCAGTAAATATTTAACAGAAGGCAGGGACTTATGAAATGGAATGTAATTGCTTTAGTTCAAAGAAAATAACTTAAAATGAAGGTGAACATTAAATGTTTATGGCTGATAAAAAGTATAATCATAAATGACAGTACTGCTAATGAGAATATATCCTCATTGTGTAAAACTGCTTATTACTATTACAAAAGCACTGGGTTAGAGAGACATTATGAGTAGGTATGTACAATATGCCTTGCAAAAGATGCAGGCACATAAAAGGTTTTGTAACCCAAAGATTATAAATAAGCTGTAAGTCAGAGATTTACCAATAGAAAAGAATTATTTTATTAGAAAATTACTACAAGCCCTTAAATTTTTGGACATACACTAGCTGTCACTCCACCAACAGCTCTTGAGGCATCCATAGGAGCACGAATATCATTTATGTATAAATTACGAATGCAGCCAATATAATGCTGCCTTGTCAGAAGTCCACGCTGCCGTCTTGGAATAAGAGTGCGGTTGAAATCTCCAACAAGAAGTGAATCCCGAGTATCTGTTGATGATGATCCAGGGATCCCAATTCCAGGTTCTACAGTAGTCTTGTCCACAGATAAAGCCACCACATTCTTGGATTTCACAGCTGTGAAAAAAAAAAAACACATTTTAATGATAGCATTTGAAGAGTGTGGAATGTTATTTTTGTGTTAATTTGGGTTTTATCTTATCTATTTTTGAGCATGAGAAAATAGAATAAGGTTCTGGCCGCTCGTTGCTAATAAGTTTCACTAAAGAGTAAGAGTAACACTCTGTTATCCATTATGCACTGATGTATAGTTATTATGTGTCCCATCACCATTTACTATGGACCTGTCTTTCCATTTAGCTGTTATCAGAGCAGAGCTAGTAGTTATTCCCATTTTCACTTTAACTCCAAGTTAGCTACCCAGTTAGCAATGTGTACCCTTTACATATGCAGAATTTTCCTAATTGGAGGATTCCTACTCACACTTTTTTTCTGAAACATATTGATCTTCCCTTTTTATGTTCTTTAGTAGTACCGTAAGGAGATACTGGAAGCAAGTTTTACATAAGATAAATCCTATATTACCAATGAAATACATTTTTGGATCTACAATACCTTCTTTCTCACAAAAACTTAAGACACTTTCACTACTTTTTTGTGGAAACCAAAATTAAACATATTATTTGCTCATTTAAAATGTTAAGATAGATAAGAAAACATCATAAGGTTATGTGTGCCAACCATATCATTTAGGGCAGACTATAGCTCTCTTGACAAATATGATGACAGCAAGATTCACATGATAATCCATTCACAACAGTTTTTCTCCAGAATAAAAAAGCAGATACAGAGTAATAAATAAATTATGTATCTTGCAGAGCAACCTAAAATAGTACTACTAATGACATTGTTAATGGGTGGTAGTAGCATAATTATTTTAACTCAATGAGGATGGATTATACAAATATGGATTTTAGTATTTATTTTACTTCCAAGAATTTTTGGTTTCTATTATGTGTACCAGACACAATTTCACTGCTTCCAACATTTCAAATGTTTCCTTCCTTGAGATAGTGATGACCTGAATTTGGTATTAATAAATTTGTTTGCAACTACTTGTTTAGTCAACATTCAGATCTTTTACCAACATACAAGCATGGTGGGTATACAGTGAAGGCAAATGAAGAGTCCAGGTGAGAAAGGAAGTATGCCCAGTCTTGGTCATTATTAGTGTTGTGTGATGAAGATATCAGTCAGGGTAAGCAAACCCATCTTAAGTGGTTAGACAAAAATATGCTGTACATACTATCTGTAATTAAAACAACATCAGTACTACCCCATGCATTACAGTGTAACAATATACAACATTCAGCCTATCTTATTTTGAGGCAGTGCTAGATTCCCCTCCCTTTCTTGGTGAAACTTTTAATCACATGGTCATAAAATTGGAGTCCAGCTGTAGATTTACTAGAAGCACTTTCTTCATTGTTACCAAAGATACCAACAGTGCATACAAGCTGAAGGAAAACACTTCCATTGCCTTCTGCGAGGGGCAATTATTGTACATTTTATAATATACTTTTGTGTTGGCCCACCTGCCCAGAACCGGTCACACACAGCAAGCAATTGAGCTTAGTGGCCTTTGATATGTTCAGGATGCTTGCCAAAATGTATCATAACATATTAATCTGTAGATCTTATAGTGAATAACACCAGCGTAGGAGAGCTAGTCTACTCTAGGATGTAGATTACGTCAAAATTACATACATTGTGCACATTTGTGAAAATAAGTTGTAACTCTTATGTAGAGAATGTCAGAGCTATATTTAGTATTTACAAAACTGCATTAATTTTGGAGTAAAATTAGTAGTACAGTTATTGTTTTGAAATAATGAAATCCTCTTCTGTATAGAAGGTGTGAGTGATAAGGTATCTTTCTAATGCAACTTGAATTTATTTTTATAAGTTTTCAATTCCTTTATATGTGATGGAAGTGAATTAAATAATACTATGCCATTGTAGTAAACTCTTTTTTGGAATACCTATAAATTATTGCTTGGCCTGTGTAAGCCTTGGATGTCTGGTTGGTTTGTTTGTTGTATATATCTGAATTTTTGATGAACACTTCTGGGTTGTTGACTACAATTAAAAGTACAGCTAGAATATACTCACAGGCTAATGGTAAAATTCCAAAAGTTTTGAATAGTGGTTTACATTGAGATGGTTGTTTTACACTTGTCATTATTCTTATTACTTTTTTTTTTTGCAAAAGAAATATTTGTAGCATCTACTGAATTTCCCCATAATGTTATTTCATATCATAATTGAATGAAAATAAGCATAATACATTGTTTTCACTGTTTTATTGTTTGCTGTCCATTTGTAAAATGAACTAATGATCTGATTGCAAAACATGCAGAGCTTAGTTTTGGTAGGATGTAGTCAATATGGTCTCTCCAATTCATATTATGATCTATAATAAGACAAAAAATTTTATGTTACAAGTTTCATTTTGATTTCATTGCCTTGATGTTTAATCCTATTTCTGCAATGCTTTTATTTTTGTACAGAAATTAATATACTTAGTTTTTTTCAAAACTTATATGAATTTTGTTACTGTCAAACCAGTTATTCAGCATTATGAAAATACTATTGGGTAACTCTGAGAGACGACTGATTTTGTGTATTTTAATTATAATACTTGTATCATCTACAAAGAGAACTCAATGAGCATGTTTATTTATATTCTGGGGAGATCAATAATATACACTAGAAATAACAATGGACCCAGAATCAAACCTTGTGTAACTCATGCTTTATTTCAGACCATTCCAAATATGTTTTGCAATTATGTGCAGAATTTATTATGACCTTTTGCTGCCTGTTTGGTAAGTATGATGCAATCCTTTGATATGCTTTATCATTAATAGGATAATTTTGATAAAGAGTATGTTATTATTTACACAGTCAAATGCCTATGATAGCTCCCAGAATATTCCTAGTGTGTTACATTTATTATCAAGCGGTTTCAGAACTTATTGGTTAAGTTGAAAGTGGCATCATTGGTTGACATGTTATTCCTAAATCCAAACTGTTCCTTGCTAAAATATTATTTTTATTTAGATGGTGACATATTCATTTGAACATTAGTTTTTCAAATACTTTGGAGAAAGCAGTTAGTAATGATGCTGGTCTACAGTTGGACATTTGTGGCTTTTGCCCTTTCTTTTATAGTGGTTTAACAATAGAACATTTTACCCTGTCTGGAAATGTCCCTATTAAAAAGGAGAGGTTATGTATATAGCTTAAAGGTTTGCTAACTTGTCAGCCCACAGTTTTAATGTTTTCATGGTTATTTTGTCATAACATGATGAATTCTTGCTTTTGAGGTGCATTTTATTGCTTTATTTACTTCGTTGTGTTCACAGGTACTATTTCTATGTAACTAAACCTTTCTAAGTTTGTTTTCTTTAAATATTAAATAGTCTTCCACATGTTGTTTGGACTGCAACAGTAAATTTTCTGCTACCTGAATATAATACCCATTAAGCAATGTTACTTCTGTCATTCTTTTGTGGCGATTTGATTTACTGTAATTTCTTTAATTTCATTTTTTGAGTGATGTTTACCAGTCTCTCTCTCTCTCTCTCTCTTTTTTTTTTTTTTTTTTTTTTTTTTTTATAATTTTCCATATTGTATTAGGCTTGTTATGTGAAGATTGTATTTGTCTTTCATAGCAGAATTTGTTAGCTGCATTTATAACCTTTTTTAGAATTTTACAATATTTTTATAATGGTTGTCTATATTTAGCACAGTTGCTTTCTCTAGTAGCTATGTAGAGTTCTCTTTTGGCTTTGCAGGATATTTTGATACCTTTGAGTTAACTAGTCATTTCTAGGGGTATTATAATTTTCTTTACATGAAATAAAAAACTGAGTTGTGAATCCTCATAAAAGCATTTAGAAAGGAGTTAAACTTGTTATTCACATTGTTGTTCTTGTATATTTCTTCCCATGATTGCTCTGAAGCTGGTCATTAAAACGTTTTATGCTTTCACTGTTAATGATTCGGTAGCTGGCTACATGGTTCACTATTTTAAAATGGGGAACATAATAATTAATGATGAAACCTGGATATGAAATTTTGAGCCAGAACTGTAGTCTCAGTCGTCACAATGGAAACATTCCGACTCTCCACGCCCGAAAAAATTCTGCCGCTAACAATCAAAGGTGAAACTGATGATGATCTTTGCATATGATATGGATGGAGTCATAGCTACAAAAAGTTTCCCAGGGGACGTCTGTAATAGGCGCATACTACAAGCTGTTTCTGCAAAATTTTTGCGCCCGATAATTTGTCAAAGAAGGCCACATGCTTGCAGCTGGGTCCTCATTTTGCACGATAAGGCAAGACCGCATATTGCCCTATCAGTGAGAAAAGTGCTCAACAAATACAGATATAAAATACTTCCCTACCCACCATACAGTCCTGATATGAGCCCACCAGATTTTGATTTGTTTCCCAAATTGAAGGAACCACCATGAAAAACATTTTGATACAATTGATGAAGCTTCCAGTGAGGTGACCCGAATAATCAGACAGCTCAACAATGAAGAATTTGCCAAAATGTTGGGAAGCTGTCATAAGCAAGAATGGAGATTAGGTATATTGAAGGTCTGTAAAGGTATTTTGCAAAATAAATTATGTTCTTTACTTCTATCTTACAGTGTGCAGAACTTTTGAAAATTACCCTCATATATATATATATATATATATATATATATATATATATATATATATATGATTTTATATCTATACAACTATAACATATACTCACATCAGATCTAAATTTCACTGTACAGTGAATGAATTGACATAACTGTTCAGTATGCTACCATCTAGCAGGATTTATGCCAAAGTGAAAAGCAAATGGGGGTTCCCAACTTCCCATGCCTTTGCACTCTCACATGAATGAAACTTCTGCAATAATATGCTACCACCTAGTGGTATTGATGTAAACTTGTAACTGAGATATGGATGGTAATAGCTACTGCTTGTCAAGTCACATGACCCGTATGTATTTCATCCATAAGGTAATTATGTCAAAGAAGTTGCACATGCACAAGAGCTCCTAAAAATGTGCACAAATCAAGATGTGCTAGTGACTCTGTTGCCATGTCTCGTCAGTTTAGAGGAGAAGTGTGGTAGATTTAAATGCTGTTGATTTTAAATTACCCATCTATGTTATGCATAATAGCATTCAAAGAAAAAGTAAAAAAGTAACCAATAAATCCACAAGTTATCAAAAAATTAGGGTGTTCACGTGCTCTTACACAGTAGCCGCCTCTGTATATAACTTATGATTCAGTACAGCTTAAAGGTAAACTAGTTATTCATTCTTATATTATATTTAGTAAGGCACCTAACAAAATTGTTCAGGAAGTGAGGAGAAGGAGTTTTATAAATGCTGTTACTTACATAAAAAAAATGTTAGGATTGTTTGACATCATTTATGCAAATCCCAAGATTCTAGAATCTGTTTAAAATAAATAAAAAAAAAAGTTACCTGGCAACAAGTTTGGAAAAAATTTGCTGAAAAAGTGTGGTATACCATCTTTACAAGATGGCACTTCTAATTAAATTTGATTCAAAATTGACTTCATGGGCTTTGCAAATAGGTACCCAGGTGAACCACTACTTAAATTAAGAATTTACCTTGAATGGTGTGCCAGTTGCCATCACAGAAATAATGTGTATAGGGAGGAGTGAACTGAGCAGAAATGGCACCTTTTCCATTATCCACACTAAACTTCATGACGCCTTCTACCATTTGCAGCAACAAGAAATCACGTTTTCCATGCACAGATAAAATAACTCCAGACACATTACGTGGTCGAATGTCCAGTTTTATGTCTATGATGACACCCACTCGGAAATTGCTGTCTGTAAATAAAAAAAAAAAAAGAATATATATATTTATAAAGCCATAAAAATAGATGCACTGTGGAAACTGCTCTCTGCACTGGCAAAAATATGAAGAAAACAAAGTATGAAGCTAAGTCTTATGAAACTCCACATTCAGCAGTTTAAAATAACAGAAATTCTGGTTTATAGAAGATGTGTATAAGGTTTATAATGCATATTGTAATGAAGGATAAAGAGATGAAAGATAAACTTAAAAGAATCATAAATGAGAAATTGTAGGCATGTATCAATATGATAATTTTGGAAATGTTCACCTGTACAAATTCTGAAAGTTACACAAGTATGTACGTAAAACAAAAATTAATTTTTCACTTGTATATGTGTGAATTATTTATAGCAGTAATTTTTGACATCAGAATAAACAAAACATAATTCGGTACACACGGTGAAAGCAGTACAGATGTCCATAAGTTAATTAGTGTTTCTATATTTTTCACTCAATGAAATGTTATACAGTAGAGTCTCGTTAGTATGTTTTTACAGGGATGCAAGGATTTGAACATCATAGATGGGAAAACTTGTTAACGAAAATACAAAATCTGCAATTTAAGAACATAATTATGTAATAAATCCAATAATACATCTTACCTCCCAAGCAGATGGGAAATATGGACACTATTTACGATGGTTTGAAATACATATCTATGGTTGATTGCTTTGTTGGTTTTAGTGTTAAAATTTTACTGTCCATCTTGTTTAGTAAAGTCATTACATGCTCATCAACTTTGAAACTACACACATATCTTTCACTATGTCCATTGCTTCTGACACTGTAGGAATTCGCTCAGGATCTGGCTCATCATCACTTTCACCTCCCAGTGATGCTTCTTCTTTCATTTGTTCTTCAAGTATTTCATCTACTGTCACTGTTTCACACACTGGAATTTCATTGTAAATGTTTACATATGTTTCAAAAGTCACGCTGGCGCCATTCTTCACTCTCGGAAAACTCACCTTTCACCGTGATGTCATCACCAAGAATTTGGCAGAAACCAGCTTTATTAAAGCAGTTCCTAATGGTATTTTGTGTCACAGAATCTCAGGCAGCCCTAATAGAATGCATGGCATCTAAGACGGTGATTTTTCTTGTCATCGATTTCAGTGCAGCCAATCTTCTCTGTACCAGCCTCTTCTGATATGTTTGTTTCATGCACCAAATTATACCTTGATCTAAAGGTTGTAGCTTATTCATACAGTTTGCTGGGAGGAAAATAATCTTTATGTTTCTTAAATTTGAAACAGTTGGTGGATGAGTAGCACACTGATCAATGAAGAGTGCAATTTTCCTGCTTTTAATCCCAGTCTTGTGTCCCATGGTCATAAGAAATTTTCAAATACCGCAGAAGTTATCCAGGCTTTTGTGTTGGAAATGTATGTACATGTGAAAGATAGCACATTTTTAAAACATCGCAGACTGCATGCTTTTCCAATAAACAGTGGTACCAAATTCTCCATTCTGTTTTCATTACAGCACAACAAAACTGTATTCCTCTCCTTGTTATGTTTCCTGCCATGACACTTAGTGTCCTTAAAATCCAGGGTTTTGTCTGGCAAAAGATGGAAAAATAGTCCCACTTCATCTGCATTATAAACATCATCAATCTTTCAAAATTGATGGGAGTGCTGCATTTTTCACATTTCTTTATTTTCACACAGTGTAGTGCTATTATCTAATCAGCTGTCTCACCTTGCACACATCTGTAAGCTAAGCCATGTTGATTCTTGAATCTTTCAATTCAGCCATTGGACACTGAAATCATCCAGTTCCAACTTCTGTGCTAAATGTGTTGCCTGAGCTTGAACCACAGTACTATCTATTGGCACATTTGAAGCTCTTGCTTGTGTAAACCACTTTAGTACAACATCTAATTTTGGAAAATGACCAGGGTGATTACGTTTTCTTTTAGCATTTTTCCCTTCTTCAAAAGCAGTTTCAATCAGTTTATGTTTGCTAACAATAGTGTTTAAGGTTGCGCTATATCCACACATTTCATATTTGAATTGTGATCTACTTCTTCAAGGATTTTCAGTTTTTCACTGTTGGTTATTTGCCACCTTTGTTTTTCTCCATTGCAAACAAACAGTTAAAATGCAATCTACGTATGTTTGGTGAACACTCAACAGTAGAAACTATTGGTATTTACCATGCCAAGCTAAAGGCTTCTCTATCCTGCCCACACAAATCGCATCACACAAATATATACATATATGCATGTCACTGGCTGCTGGACTCCACTCCGACTGGGCTGATGAAGGATTGACCAAAGTAATGAATGACGACGTCAAACTTTGAACATAGTAAGCGCCTACCCCCACTGGACCAGCCAAGGATTGGCCAAAATAATGAATGAGGGCACCAAACTTCAAACATAGTAAGCAGGAGGGAGAAAACATACTAAACAAACATTATTTATTATTTATTTAAAGGTGAGTCGGAATTGTTACACTAACATCACTTAAGTTTACTCACTTAACATGTTTCGGGAAACCGTTGTTCCCATCCTCAGAAGGTTAATTCGACTGGCCCGTGTTGTTGGTGTTTCCGTTTTTTGGACTGGATCCTGTGGTGGCATCTTGTGGTGGAGAAATGTACTTCCAGAGAGGATTTGGTGGCGGCAACCACCAAATCCTCTCTGGAAGTACATTTCTCCACCACAAGATGCCACCACAGGATCCAGTCCAAAAAACGGAAACACCAACAACACGGGCCAGTCGAATTAACCTTCTGAGGATGGGAACAACGGTTTCCCAAAACATGTTAAGTGAGTAAACTTAAGTGATGTTAGTGTAACAATTCCGACTCACCTTTAAATAAATTCAATACACATCACTGTTTCAAGCTTCTTTTCATTACAATATCAACGTAATTATTTATTATATTTAGTGCATTAGTGCCGGAACTTTTATAATTTGTCATGCACGGGAAAATGTGTTAATGAGGAACGTGCTAACAAGATTCCACTGTATTAAGAGTTTTTCATTTGAGCACTAGATGCACTGGTTTGCCTGAGTCACTTGTCTTCAGATTTGTTGTATAAGATACTGGCATACTGGTTTACAAATTTAGTAAGATGTAAAAAATAGTGTTTTTTAAATTTTTACAACAATTCTATGTTGGCAAATGAGAATGTGGATGCCTAGAGGCAGTGCATGTTTTGTCAACAATTACGTCATTTAGTTTTTCCACATAAAATGTTCATTAATACAAAACTTGAGCATATATTTTGCTTACAGCAGATATAATATAACATAAAAACTTTTTTGAGTCATTTGTGATTAAATGTCAGGTAGATGCATTTAAAACATTCACCTCTACCTCGAGTGAGAACAGTGTTGTTTATTTTATTCATACAATAGCTGGCTTATTATAGTTGGCAGTGTGCTTTGATGGTGCTATGTTGACAATATTACATTGCAAATTATTTTTATTTTGGGCAAAATGTTTGCAGATGGAACAAAGTTATGAAGAATTTTTTGCTCCTTTCACTGACTTCTAATTATAGTTTAAAGTTGGATATCTATACCCCTTCCACTCTGTACATGATTCCTTAATTTTTTTCATTAAAGGATTTTGTACAGCAGTATAAATGACTTTAAAACTTTATGGACTAGTTTCATATATTTGTAACATTTGGAAGCACAGATTAAATGGACAACAGGAGCTGCACAAATGCAATTCCCATCTCTGCCTGAAAAAGAAGAAATGCTTTTTAAAGTTTCTCTTTGGATAAAAAGTGCCTTAACCCCTTTAGTTGATCATAACTACTCTGCCAATTTTCGGGAATGTTACAAAAGGAAATTGTAATTTCAAAAACGCTTTTGTGATTATCAAATCTTCTTCAGTATATATCCAACAGGATGGCTCAGAGTCTGATTAGAAATAAATTTTTTATGATGGAATAGACTGCAGAGTTAAACCTTGCAGAAGAAAAGAAAGATAAAAAGCTTAAATTAGTTCCTTATCCCTAACTGTTAGATGTGTGAAAATATAATGAAATACCTTTTTCCTTTCATTACTTCATAATTCTATCATATGGGGTTAACATTTGCCATTACTCCATAACACACAACTCATTGTTAGAAGTTGTTAAAGGTCATTATTTCATCAAAGTAAGTGTTTAGCATAGTAACTAGGAATGATATCAGAAGTTTACATGTCCGTGACACCTCATATTATGACTGCAGAATTTAGAATTTTGCTTTCAGTGACTCCATTCTCTAAGATTTGAAAAATGTTATACTTTCCCTTGTTATAGAGAAATTAAAGGATGATTAATGAAAAGGAACAAACCCAGTTTCACTGAAGAGCAAACTTACAGACTTCCATGTGTCCTCCAGCAGCAGAGAAGAATACTCCTGGTTCCACCTTATCTGAGCATGGAACTACACCAACATCATTTTGAAGATCACCAAGTGGCTTATTGTTTAACATTACATTACGTAAACATCCCTCAAATGTGGCATTCACACCCTGTGTAGGAAAAGATGCAGTTTAATATCATGTTACACCAGCAGTGTATCCAGAAAAATATTAAGGGGGGATTATGTATAGGATCCATGTTTTAAACAATTTGTATCAATTCAAATGATAAATATGAATTAATCCTGAGTTGAAATATTTAAATATATCCATTTTATATTCACAGATTAAGATGCAGCAACTGAAATTAAAATTAGGATAGGATGTTTTGCATATACTAAGCAGTAATGCATTGTGACATAAGGAATAATGACCACTGTGAAGTATTTCATATTACTACTGCAGGCCATTTTATTTCACCACAAAATAGGGTTACTGCTATGTTTTAAACTGGGAGATATTGCGCTCATTTGGAAACCACTCAAATTCAGTAGTGGAATGAAAACATGCCCCCGATATCTTAACATGGTTGTACCCATGCCATCTAAAGTACAGTTTCTGTTGCAGTCAACTTTAGCAATTTTGTCTACGACGGGCAGCATAAATAAAGTGCTACCAGTGATACAATTAGCAAGCCAACCTAGAAAGGTGCTTTTATTTTAATGAAGCTATTTTTGATATTCATTTTTACATTCTTTTTACCAAGGGAGGGTTCCAACTCCCAAAACCCCTCCCTAGCTATGCTTCTGTGTAACACTAATCCTCTGGTGTTGTCTGTGGCTGTTAAGGGCTGGCAGAAGTCAGAAAAACACCACAGATTAATACAATTCAAACATAAGGAATGCTGAAGGAGAATTGAAATAAACATTGCTTATGCTTACAGTGAGTTTCGCTAGAATTAACACTTAACATTGAGCAACGTAATGAAGTGTGAATATTTTTACTTTCTCTACCTCTGCTTTGCATAGAGGAAGTATTGCATTAAGTAGGTAAGAAAAATCAACATTAAGGTTTACCGCTTGTTAAATATAATTTCATACAACTTATTCAGCTGTTAGATATACACTGTTACCACAATACTATGGTTACTATATCAAAACAATTGATTCTTCGGGTAATTCACATGAGAGCACCTTTTGGACAATCAACAAGCTCACTGTTCCTCTACTAACCAATGACATCAAATTATATGATAATCAAGAATACACTATTTAAAAGCTAGTAAGTGATAATTTTTATTCTTGTCATCTCTGTTCTGATTTTATTATAGAATAATAAAGCAATAAAGACTAATAAAATTGCATTTGTTTTGCTAAGATGGAATAGGTATGTCACTTCTAACAAATGTAGAAAGAAAAATGACACTTTCCCCAAGTAATGCAGCTCATAAATGCTGATAGTTGCCCTCTGTTAATTTAATTTTGCTTTTAAATGCATGTTTGTTGTCATTAGATAATTATTTAGAGACCTTTGGTTTCAAAGTAATTTTCATGACAGTAAACACTTATTAAACTCAACTAAATTGCTGGAAAACTATAGGTACATTTAGTTTTCTAAAGATAAAATACCTCACAATAAAACAAAAGTGCTGCATAAAATGCAATGTATTTAAATCTTCAAATCCTCTAATTAACTGCCAAAAATACAGCGGACTGATATTTTTCATACAAATCACTTTTCTTTTTCATCCTCAAATCTTTCTTTTTGAGATGGTGCTGCATAGTACCAGGGCAATAATAATGAAAAAGGCATTGTCCATGTAAACAATATTCGCAAAAACATGGTGCAGTATACAGAAATATAGGTATAAGTATTACTACCTTATTAATGTTACAATAGTATACAAA
The DNA here is from genome assembly GCA_030765065.1 of Deroplatys truncata. Lineage (NCBI taxonomy): Eukaryota > Metazoa > Arthropoda > Insecta > Mantodea > Mantidae > Deroplatys > Deroplatys truncata. The sequence continues at coordinate 243,469,157 of CM060975.1, read as the reverse complement.
AACATAAACTGTTTATGCCATTAATAACACTAATACCATCATACAACATATTAAATTATTTATAAAAACTATATATTAGCTTTATATTTAATATAAATATTATTTATAGTAAAGTCTTACAAGGCATAGGATGACTACAAAGAAAATGTAGAGTTGACCTCCCCTGAAATGAGACAGGAAGAAGGAGAAGGGATGAAGGGAGGCAGGGAGAGAAAAGAGCAGCATAGTTCGAAAATAAAAAGGTTATATAAACTCAAAATCTGATTAATTTTTCATTTAATGAACTTAAAGGCAGTGATGTGAACAAATAGCAAATGGACCAAGTATAGTCATTGATCTTCCGAGCTACAAATTGAAATTTTCAGGATGTTACCCTTACCTTCATTTCCATAGAAAAAATTTTAATTGTGATTTTCTCAAAAGTGTGTTTTGATTAAAACAGAAGAATGAGATATGGCAGAACAAATAAAATGTGTAATCTAAATTTTCTGTTAAAAAAAAACAAAAAGAAACTTATTCCTGAAAAAATGTAGATTCTTCTCAAAAGGTTCAATTTCTACAATATCTTTTATGGTGTTACGCATTTCCACAATATACACTGTTATTTCTGATGGACTTTATGAATTTCAAATCCCAATCTGGCCCTAACATTATTTTAAGACATACATATTGGCGTAACTGTACTGAAATTGATAAAATTAATTCAACATATGGGCATTTTTTTCACTTAGTCACAAATATCTGCCTAAGACATATAAGAGAGACAGTAAGCCAGCTAATATTATGTACATTTTATTAAGCAAATGTTCATTCTTATTCTGTGATAAACTATTTTGGGGTAACTCAAGCATAGTAAAAGCAATACTTAAATTCCAGAAAGAGCCATCGATTTAATTATAAATATAAACTGTAAAACAAGTTAAAGGGAATATTTCAAGCAACTAAGAACATTACTATTACCTTGCATGTATTTGCTAAGTGTGAATTATGTCACATCCAACCAGTACAGATTTAACACAGCATGTATGGTGCAGGTTAACTTGCACCATACATGCAATAAAAATAATCAACATAGAGGGCCATACTGATCTAAACTTTTCAAAGACACTTTGAACACTCATTTACAATAAACTAAACTTAGCTTTTAGAAACTGTCAAAGACATTTAACACTAAATCTAAAAGATTCCCTGAACCCCTGTTTTACACACTAGATGAATTTATGGGAAACATGCTGTAAATACTAATTGTACATATAAATAAACAAATAAATAAATACATATAAACGGTAAGTGTGTGCTTTTTTAAAATTTTCTTTTCGAATTTGTGAATTTATGAGTGCAACTCTGTGTTCTTTAACTTATTAAGGTACTATGTAGCTGTTAACAGCTTTAATGCTCTAAATATTGTGACTTTGTTCAGTTTTCACTGTCACTTCATTGTTTTGATCTAGTTCAACTTTCACTGTGAGTTCACTTCATTCACACTATCACTTCACTAATGTGAACTGGTTCAATTTTCCCTATCACTTGATTGTGTTTGTGATGTAGTGGCATAATGAAATATGTATGACACAGCCTCTTGTTTGGTCTACTTCATTCACTGGGGAGTCAAAAAGATGTCTCTAATCTCTCGTGGGAGCAGGCTTACTGTACATCACAAACTCACTTGTAGAACTGCACTTGATGTTAGATCAGAAATGCATTCACCAACTCACTGACATTCTCACTCATAAGAACGCTCACTTATATAGCCAATGGAATTTATTCCAGAATGTTCTCAGGAGACAGGGAGAAAGAATCCGGTTATCTGATAGCACTTCTGGTATATATGTTGCGTGAGAGCGCTACTACAACTTTCATGTCAATCTCTCTATAAGCTTGAGTCATAGCCACTGCACAACAATATGTAACTGATTTTATAAATATTTGTATGTTGGTTGGTTTATGGTGTTCCCCTAATGGTCAATGACCTTTAGCAATGTATAGAACCCATTTATTAACTGAGGCACCCAAAGGATCGAGCCCCTTACCTTTGATGAGGGGGTGATAATGGTAAATGGCGATGAAATGAGAGGTCCTACAGCTTTTACTGTGGACTCCGAACCATGTTGGGCCTTGGGGATACTTCACATGAGTGAGTCAGAGGTGAAGGCTTGTATAGAGCTAACCAACTCTAGATAGAGCCAATTGTCACCCCAGAGCAGAGAGTCAAACCATGGACCCTTAGCACGAGAGTCATGAATGAATCCACTGAGCTACGCTGGCCCCCCCATATATTTTATATGTTTACATGTCCAATAACAATGTGTATTGTTCTCAAAAAATCTTATGTGTTACGCTCACATGACTTTCTCTACTCTTGTACAAACTATTTTTACAAACGCTTATTCTCCATATGCTTCATGTTAATCGAGATATCGAGGTCTTAATCTTATTGCTAATTTTCTTGTAGATGCAAGGGGAATTGGTAGGCTTTAAGCTATAGTCAAATATTTTAAGAGCTGATTGCTGTGTGGAGTATTCCATTTTCTTTGCATTACCAGGACAAAAAAAATTGAATAATGAATTTGAGAAAAAGTATAAGTATTGGAAAATTTAAGGGAATAACAAGCAATATCTCGAAAATGATTCACTCAAAAAAAAAATGTATATGACATAAATTGTGTATTTTAACGCGATCTACATTTTTTGTGTAGTAAAATTTTGTCTATCTCTTATGGTTTAACAGTTGTGCAAAAGTCGTTCACAATGAAGAATACTTTTGGAGACATTCCCAGAAAATTCGAAATATACATTTCATTTGTCATGAAAATATCTTAAACATATGATATTTTAATCAATATCATTAGAGCTGTATTTGAGAAAATTAAAATTTTCAAAAGATGTTCCATGTAAAGGGTAATCTGGGATGAGGGGATTTTCTTGAAAACCTTCGTGTCGCATCTCTGGAAGATACTGAACCTAAATATCAAGTTTGGTGTTTATCCAACGGTTTGTTTCTGAGTTATGCTGTTCACAGACACACACACACACACACACACACACACACACACACACACACACACACACACACACCACACACACACGGACATGTTTCCAAAAATGCTTTTTTTTTGGATTCAGGGAGTCTCAAAACATGTATTTCAGGTGCAATCTCGGTATCAAATTTTTGGGTGGAATGCAATACTTCCCCTACTTACTATACGTAGTAGAGAAAGTAAAAATGAAAATCAACTAACCTAATACTAAAATGAACAAGGAAATCTATACTTACCTTTGTATTCACTTTTGTATCTGTTGAAATCTCTGGTGTAATGCCACCCACATAGTATGGTGAATTGACATTGATAGATTTAGTACCAGTCTTTGAGCTGCCTTCACCTACAACTTCTCCATCAATAATTAATTTTCCATTTGTATGCACACGACTGAATTCTACAGTGTGCCATTGTCCATCATTATATTTATTTTCACTCACAATTAATGCTGGGCCTGATCCACAATTGAAACCATAATAGATCTGAAACAGTAATAAAGCATTTACAGTTTACATGAGTTTAAATAAATACTGTCTCAGCAAGCATACAACATGCAGAAAATATTAAGAAACATTAAGTACGAATGTATAAGTGTAAAAATGTAGAAACATTTTATGCAGCATTTGAAAACTCTAGCAAGAATATTGTGTTACTTTTGCAATATATTGTTCTTGAAACTGGTTTCTATAATTTTGTGTTTGATGGATTGAATATAGGAGGAAAGTCATTATAATGTCTACAACAACAACCCATTCTGATCCCAAGGTCATGGCTTCAAACCCAGCCCAGACTGATGGTTTTTAAGTGTGCTTAAAAGCGACAGCCCCATGCCAGTAAATTTACTAGCATGTAAAAGAACTCCTGTGAGACAACATTTTGGGAACACCAGCAATACTAATATGTTCCTGGCAATTGACAGCATCGTTAACAAACAAAATATTTATATTTAACAACAGTCCAGGAATTGCGTTCCAAAGGCAAAAGATAACAGGCATGGCTCAGCAGAATGAATTCTTTTGCAGGCTTGTATTCCTAAATGAATATAATGTAAATCATAATTAATTGTTCTTTCAAACATGTTGTGTGTAGCCTAGGAGAAAGGTAGAATCAGACTGAGCAACTCAAAGCCATTGCCTGATTTTATTCTTCCACTAAATAACTACATTTAATTATTTTGCATTGCCTTTACCTTTCCTTCCCTCAGGTATAATGCTATGAAATCAATATGACGAGCATCTGCTACATAGAATGCAACTCCCTCTTCTACAAAGGTTTTTATATCTAGTGCAAAGTCATATTTCATTTTTATACGCCCTGCATTCACAGCATATTCATGGCGACTTCCAGGCTTTGTTCCTGTAACAAAACAGTACAGCGTGTTAGAGAGTTAAAAGTGAATGTTCATTTAAATGCTTTCTCCACCATAATGTAAATGATAAGGAAATGTAACATAATATTAAAAACGATTCACATAATTATACGTCAATAATAAGATCAGTCTCTCTTTTGTTTATCTGTTTCTCTCAATTTCTTTTGTGTATTTTCTTTCTAAAGCATAGCAAGACTATTCACATTGCAAACAGTAAATAGGAAAGCTTGTTTATTTATAAATCTATTTTACTCCTTCTAAAATACCAGTGGCAACCATGTGTACAATAAGAATGGATTGATATTTGTAGATTTAACATAGCATAGCTAAATGGATGAACAAAAGCTTGCCATACTTAACAGAAATACAAAATGTTCCAGTGCCCATATTAAGTTACCTGAAATTCTCTTTCCTGCAATATTTTCAAAAGAATTTAATCTATTTCATGCAGTTTTGTAAAAGGATGTAATTGGTGAACTCCAAAAAAGTGGATGCAGATGGTAAAAATTCTAATTTGTTACCTGTAGTACATATGTAACCTTGCAAACCAATTGACAATAAATAAGAGCAATCAAGAAAGAAATGATATTCATGCCATCTAGTTTTATCTCTGATGTTACTGCAGTTACCATTACTTTACCTTCTCAGCATTAGTTTGGTTGAAGCTCGTAGTTAACCTACCAGTTTCATAAGCCAATATGCTTTGTTATTCTCCATAGCTGGGTTTTCAAATATGAATGTAAATCTCATAGAAATTAATATTTCATTTATCTTCTGTGTTTATAAGGCTTGTTCAAAATAATGTCAGTTATACACATAAATTCAGTAATTGTAAAAACATAAAAAAGTAATAAAAAAAGGTACTTGGAGCTGGATCTTGCAGCATAATAAGCATTAGACTCTATGTACATGATATTTATGGAAAAATTGACATGCTCGCATTTTAAAGTTTCAGAAAAAATTATATATATATGCCAATTTCAGTACAAATGTTACTCAGCTATCAAGGAATGCATCTTTGTCTCTTAGTCTTCATTAATATTTTCCTTAATTATTTTACATTCTATTACTAGTTGCAAATAACTTTTTTTAAATTGTGATATTCTTTATTGTAATTTTACTAAAAATGACATTAAATTCAGTAACTTTATTAGCATTTACCACACTTGCTTAAAATTGCATTTACCCTGTATCTATAACACTTTCTGTATAACAATCTAAACTGATGCTGCTTGTACTTAAAACTTATGGGTAATCAATTAGTTTCATAATCAATATAATTATTATTATCATTATCATCATCGCCAACAAAAACTGGCTTTTGCAGGCTTCGTTGAGATGAGTATGAACCATAATGACCTTCATAAGACAGATTTATGTTAAGACTAACACTTACCATATCTATATCCACTAACTTCTGGATCCTCTGCTGGCTCTATTGGTAAGGCACACCTATCTGCAGGAGTAGCAGTTGGAGGTGGTGTTGTTGAAGTTGTTGTCATTGCTGTTGTTGTAGTTGTTGTGGATGTGGTGGTAGTGGTTGTTGTTTCCTCTTCTACTTCTTCTGTTACAACATACAGTAGAGATAAAGCAATGTCCTTTTATCTGCCAAAATATATTGTAACAAGTACTAAGTACGCTCAAGTGTTTGATTTTAAAAGGTAGTTTATGCAATAATATGTATTTTTTCACTGATTATTTTGCATTGTGTATGTTTTAATTCATGATTACAGCAGAAAGATCTTATATGTTACATTCACATGCTTTCTCTACCTGCTATCACTTAAATCTGGTTTCACAGTTTAAGCTTAAGCTTCAAATCAGGCTTAAGTTACAATGGAGTTTTATAGTGCATAGTTCAAGTGATAAGCTGAGCATATAGATGAATTGGTTTAAACCATATTGAACTGTGGTTTAAACCAATGAGTTACCATTAAAGAAGAAGACGGCATTAGTGACAAGGAAATACAAATTATTTTAACCCAAATGCACAACAGAAGATGATCTAGAATGTTTAGAATGTGTCTAAACCATTTTCATGTATGGAATGACCAAGAATTCTACAAGAGATTTCATTTAAGTAAACAGTTTGGCAATGATGGTACCAGAAATTATTGATGGTATAATTAAACATAAAACTGACTGGTAAGAAACAAAACGTAATTTGGCATGCCCTTAATTTTAAATTTATGTTTCATACTTTTATTGTATACATTGTCACACACTTTGCTGTCACATCTATGAGTACATATAACGTATTGCTTTACATTTCAGTAACAAAGCCCTCTCATCAATGCTTCTCTTGACATCGAGGCTATACGCAAGTTAAAGCACACTAATTGCAGCTGGAGATTTTTTCGGCACCTCAAAACATACAGCATGCAGGGTTATCAAAATTGTTTTACGCCATTCCAATCCACCCTTATATCACAATTTTTCCCATGTTTGGTTTTTCTTACTCCATAGTAATTTGTCCGATTGCTTTCACTATATTATATGCTTATGCTGCTTACTATTTCTAGGAGAATGCTGACTTCTTGAGAAATAAATTTCTACATTATGACTGACTTTTTGGGTCATTTTAAATTTTTGTTACTGGATAACCTACAAAATTATTTTAGGAACAGCATTCCCATAAACAAATTATGGAATTCACTCGATGTGCATGCGCAAGATTACAAATTTTACTGTTCCGTGGAATTGTTCAGCTCAGTAAAGCTGAACCTGATTGTGCTACTATGAAACATGCAAAGCTTAGACTGTGAAATTGACCCTTAATTTTATATCTTTTCTGCAAATCATTCTTATAAAAGCTTTTTCTATTTACTTCAGTAAATCAAGATAAACATTTGCAGAAATAGTTTCATTAGCTACATATTTTGCTGTAGGTACAAGAAGGATACAGGAGGCTAAAGTGATAGATATTTAAAAAGTGGATCACCATAAGCTACTTTTGAATTAATTCCATGTTCTTGCATGATGTCCAGAGAAATAATAGAATTGTGACTTAGCTCTTCAAAAAATATAATATGCAGTATTGGAAAATTTAAACCAATAGCACCAAATATCTTGGGAATGGTTACTGTCACAAAATTTTTTACATAAATTGTGTGTTTTAATGAGATCACATATTTTTGTCATAAGCTTATGTCTATATCTTATGGTAACCAGCTATCAGTTATACAAAAGTACATATATAAAAACCATTCCAAATGAAGAGGACTTCACAGAAAATTCAAGATATACATTTTAATAGTCTTGCAAATATCTTTAATATATGGTGTTTTAATAAAACTAGACCATTTTGAGAAAATAAAGAACAACAAAACACTTTATCCATGTAAACATGCTTTATTGTAGAGGGATTTTCTTGAAAATATTCATACTGTACCATGCTTGTATTTATCCAACTTTTGGTTTTTAAGATTCTCTCTCCCCCCACCCAACATTCACATCTACTATGTATTTTTACTTTCTCTACTACGTATAGTAAGTAGGGAAAGTATTGTATTCCACCCAAAAATTCGATACCAAGATTTCACCGGAAATACATGTTTTGAGACCCCCTGAATCCAAAAAAAGCATTTTGGAAACATGTCCGTGTGTGTGTCTGTCTGTGAACAGCATAACTCATAAACGAACAGTTGGATAAACACCAAACTTGGTATTTAGGTCCAGTATCTTCTAAGGATGTGACACGAAGGTTTTCAAGAAAATCTCCCACCCCAGATTACCTTTTACATGGAAGATTTTTCGAAAATTTTAATTTTCTCAAAAATGGCTCTAACGATTTTGATTAAAATATCATATGTTTAAGATATTTTTATGAAAAATAAAATGTATATCTTGAATTTCCTGGGAATGTCTCCAAAAGTATTCTTCATTGTGAACGAGTTTTGCATAACTGGTAAACCATAAGAGATAGACAAAATTTTACTACACAAACAATGTAGATTGCGTTAAAATATACAATTTATGTCATATACATTTTGTTTGTTGAGTGAACCATTTTCGAGATATTACTTGTTATTCCCTTAAATTTTTGAATACTTATTTTCTCAAATGGGAATTCGTTATTCATTTTTTTGTCTTGGATATGCAAAGAGTATTAATCTGTAGAAAAGGGAATGGTGCTGCACCTGGCAACCAGCTATTAAGAGATATATATGTGCTTAAAGGCTACTGTATTTCTATATTGCCCTTGTAAATATATATTCCCCTTACATCTACAAGAAAATTAGCAATAAGATAGACTCTGCAAATGTTTATCTCGATTAACATGAAGTAGATGGAGAATAAGCGTTTGTATAAATAGTTTGTACAAGAGTAGAGAAAGTCACGTGAGTGTAACACATCAGATTTTTTTTCTTCTAAAAATATATTTTTTCTGTGTCCCAGGATCTGATAAGATATGCTTCCACTGAAATCTCAGTATCAAATTTTTAGTGGAATACAATACTTCCTCTACCTACCACAGGTATGTGACAGAGAAAGTAAAGAAAAAAAAATTGTGATTTTTAACAGTCACACAAATTTCTCTCCTCATTACAAATTCACAGGTAGCTTAATCTCTGTTCATATAAAGCTGCACTTTACATTAATCATGATAAATTTCTGCTTAGAAATGCTTCCAAGTTATGTAATAATGGTTTTGCTGGTGGAAATAGTGACAACATTCAAATGTTTATACTGCAGTCAAAATGTGTTAGTCATCAGCAGAAAGTTAAATTACATTATTATTCAGGCATTAGTATAATAAACAGATCACTTTCTTCCACCCTCTATAAATAGCTGTTCTTGTTTTCAGTTAGAGAAATGCAAGCCATTACAGCTCTGTTTTTAATTTAATTTTACAAGGAAAACTTAAGTGAAAATTTGCTGGCAGAATGGACTCTTGTTAAGTTACCAGATACCAAACTCAGTTACCCCTTTTGATAAGAAGAGGAGTTAGGAATTAGTAGAAGATAGATGGAGGGGCCTCCAGTAACTGGAACATACCATCACAAGTAGGCCACAGCGGGCCTTTTTTATTTCCAACTTGACCCCTGGGAGGAAGGGATGAGGGGGAGATACAAAGAGTGACCAGATCTGGATGACAGTGTGTACTAGCAAGGACAAGGTCCATGATTCCATATAGAGGATTCCAAAGAGATTCCATACAGAGCCCATCTTGATGACTACTAGCACTGCCTAATCCCTGTGGTCTGGCAATTGAGACAGTTCCTAGGAAGGGTGTCCCAGCAGATCCACCAAATGCCAGGGAGAAATCTTTTCCAAAGCACAAATTGCATCATCCTACCACAACATACCAATCACTGTTGCTTGGTCCTTCAATCTTAAATAGATGGAAGGTAATGAAGGGGACAGGAAATGTTAGACAAGGAATTTGTGGTAGAAGGGAAACCACCCCAACATTCACCTGCCAATCTGAGGAAACCACAAAAAAAATAAACGGCTCAGTGGCCAGCCTGATGGGAAAAATGCGAGCCTCACACATTACCATGGAGCTATCTCCCTAGATCAAGGCTACAATATAGTCAGAGATGACAATCAATCTATTGCTATCATACTTTAGAAGCAGAAATAGAGAAGAATGAGCAGCAAGACTAGCAATACAGTTGTTAACCTGTCCTCAAAGTGAAGCAGAATTATTAGCTTATGATATAAAATCAGAAGCCACTATACACGGTGATGTTAATATCATAACTACAAAAGAATTACTAAGTCAAATATAGACACTTAATAAACCACTCACTTGTTACCTCTATTGGTTAAAAGCATTTTTGTTGGCATTTGCCACCATCTTCAGCTGTGGGTCAGTTGCAGTTCTCATTCATTCCTGGTCCTCTTCTGGCTGACTGTTATACTAGTGGACTCTAGTGGTTGTTTGGTATAACTTCATAGATTGCTAACTGTTGGGATTTCATAGTTTAACATGCGATCATGGTTTTGAAGATGTAAATCCTTTCCCAGGTGTTTAGTTCAGGATGTGAGGTGATGGGTTTAAGCAGTTTGATATTCTCCCCAGAATTGTAGTTGCTGTCCAAAAGTGGTGTGAAACACCTGAATTTTTCTTGCTTAAATTTAATATCTCTCTGCACCACCATAAACGTTTCTAACCAATAAATCTAACAAGTGAGTGGTGTGTTAAGTGTCTATATTTGACGCAGTAATTCCTTTGTAATTAGAAACTATGCCATTCAGGTATTCCAAAGTGGGGAAAAAGATTATGTATTTGCATACTAGTTTTGATGGAGTTTCCATTGTCAATTCAAACTCTTAATTTACAAAGTGGCAGCTGATTTTTTCTGCATGACCAGCTAATAAGGGATCAATAATATGCCCGCAAAGTTTCAGCAATTTTTTATTGAGTACTTTATATGTTTCCTTGCTACTTATGCTACTATATTAAGCTTTATTCGTATTTTTGATAACTGTTCCATTATTTGCAATCCAATTGCCAAACCTTCAAGGTAATGGCAAGCAGCAACTTCTGACTCTGTCAACTTGTATCTTTTTCATAGTCAGTGAGGTGTAGTTTGCATTAGCACTGTTTAATTTAGAAAACAAAATACTTGGAAGAGTAAACAGACTGCCTCTGTGGTACTAAACACCAAGTTCATACTGTTCTCAACTGAAGGAAGGAACTTTTTCTTTAATTAGGCTCATACCTTTATTTTCCCTGGGGTCAGGAAAGTATTGAATGCAGGGATGAATGTGAGTAGCTCACAATGTAAAAATAAAACCAACAGTAATGTATTGTTTGGTCTTGTCACTATCGGTTTTCTTTTAAAACAAAGCTGACAACATCCCCCCCACACACACATGCACGCACGTGTGCATGCGGCGCGCGCACACACACACACACACACACTTATGCACACTACAACAAATTTCTCAGAAACTTCAGAATGAATCTGGGATCATATTTGGGGTGTCATTAGAATCCAATAAGGCTTTCAAAATTCAAAAGTGAGCAGTGAGAATTATAGGTGATGTACATCACCTTACATTATGTGTGCAACTATTTAAAAACATGTTGCTTTTTCCATGTTAGATTTTAGCCTGCATTTATATTTTAGAAATAAGTTGTTATACATGTTTAAATAAATATAATCTGATAGAAAACAGAAATACCCATAACAACCATACTAGGCAGAAAGGTAATTTATATGGGCATTATATATAACACAGTAAAACAAGGACCACAAGCTGCTCCCTCCTCAAGGTCTCTTCATCCCAGCTGACTGTAGGTTGCACCACAATCGGGTATATGGCTGCAACACTCTCCTTCACCTCGAATTTCACACAGTGGTTACATTTTCTGGCACAGTCTTCGGGAAAGGGCATCTGCATTAGAATGATGCCTTACTGCCTGGTACTCCGAGGTAAAATTATATTCCTGCAGTCGTTGCACCCATCTGTCATTCCAAATTATAAAAACCCTAAGGGGCGGAATGGTCCATTCGAAGGTAGAACTCATGTCCGTGAAGGTACTTTAGAAGTGTTTCAGGGTCTCAACAATAGCAAGGAGCTCTCGTCTTGTCACACAGTAGTTTCGTTTGGCCTTGGACAGTGTCCTACTGAAGTAGGCCAGTACCCGCTCTTCTCCATCCTGCTCTTGCGACAGGATATCCCCCTGCCGAAACCACTGGCATACATGTTAACGATTAACTTTTTACAGGAGACTAGGTATCCTAGTACCGGGGACATGCACAGGACATTCTTCAGGGTCTGGAAAGACATCTTGGCTTGATCAGACCACTGGAAGACCCATCGTTCCCCTATCAGCTGTGTCAGCAGTATGATGATGTTTGCATAACCTGCCACAAATTTCCAGAAGTATGTGCAGAGGTCCAGGAACCGGTGCAATTCTTGTTTATTCCTTGGCCTGGGCCAACTCTTTGACAACCTCTAATTTCTGGGAGTCTGCAGCCACTCTACCAGGGCTTACGATGTGTCCATTTCCTTTTTAAACAGCTGACACTTCTTGGAATTCAACTTAAGATTGGCTTGATGAACACTTTCCTCAGGTTCTGCAGATGATCCTGGAATGTCTTACCTATAACAATGATGTCAAGGTAAAGGAGGCAGACAAGTATTGTATGTGAGGCCTATCATCACAGACTCCATCAGTCTCTGGAATGTTGTGGGGGCATTGCAGAGTCTGAAAGGCATTACCATGAATTGCCACAGACCATGTCCAGTAGAAAATTCTGTCTTCTCCTTGTTGTTGTGGTGAAGTGCCACTTGCTAGTACCTCGAATTCAGGTCCAGTGTGGAAAACCACTGGGCACCCACTAAGGTGTCTAGCATATTGTCAATGCGTGGCAGTACGAAGCAACCTTTGTTAGTGACATCGTTCAGTTTCCAGTAGTCAACGCATATCTCCATCCTTCTTTTTCACTATTAGCATTACAGGGGTCCAAGGAAATCTGATACGATTATAAGACATCCTACAAGTGGATCTCTCTAGCCTCTCCATCAGGAGAAATTATTTTATGAATACAATTTTGAATGCTGATAATCAGGAACTTATTGCCGAGACAGAAGGTGAACCTCAATATAATATGTATAAATTAAATGAAATATCAAAGAACCATAATTGTAAAATACCAACAGAGAAAACCCAAATCATGTTTTTTTTGGGTGAAGATCCAATCAGCTAAAAAAATTGTAATAGATGATATTATATTGAAGCAAATTTCACATTTTAATTATCTTGGAAATAATATATCTTATAATTATGATAAAGATGTGCAAATAAAAATTGTGTGTTTTCAAAGTATGTATGGAACAATTAGAAGAATGCTAAGAAATAGAACCAGAAAGAACACTCACAAAATTTTACGAAACAATGGCTGTGCCATTTTATTATATGACAGTGAATGTTGATGCTGAATAAAAGGGATGAAAGCAGAAAAAGTGCATCAGAAATGATATTTTTAAGAGCAGTAAGGGGATGCAAATTAAAAGATCACATTAAAAATGGAGACATACATAAAGAATTGCAAATTACACCCCTCCTAGATAAAGTTAAAACCTATGAACCAAAATGGATTTAACATTTAGATAGAATGGAAGAGAGCCAAATACCCAAAAGAGCCTGGAAGGAAGGAGATTCCAAGGAAGACTAAGAAGGTGGTGGAATCAAGAACTGGAACAGGCCAGAAGACCTATCATCGACATCATGAAGTCGATGATGATGATTACTGGTGATGACCACAGACTATCGGTGTTTGGTTGGCCCTCAGTGACCACAGATATTATAGAGACGACTGGTCTGCTCTTCCCCAGCACAGTCCCAGTAAGCAGCTCCTGGTCCCTGTTGGTGGCATTGAGGATCCTCACTGGGAAGCAGCACCCTCGTAACATAAACTCCATCTTGGTGGAGTCCTCCTCCATCCACAATCATGTTCCTCATTAGGGTTTCTTTGCTTGTGGCATCAGACCTTCTTACTCCATGCTGGAACCACCTCTCGTTCACAATAAGAGTCTCAACGGCTGCAACATCTCCTCCAGATGGTTCAACAGGATCTCACCATGGTCCAAGTCAATGTGTGGTGCCCAACATACACCCTGGCATCAAAGAACCAAAGGATAACTTCCCAGGTAATTGTGGCAATGGAGACCCACATTTGTAGCCTGCTTCTTCCAAGGGTCAACTCCAGATAAACTTCCTCAGTTACAGGCAAGATTTCACCTGAGGCAGTTCGTAACTCATTGTGTCTGACCGGTGTTCTTTTTGGTAGTCCCACACCAAATCGGGCCTGGCTTGTTAGTGAGGCCCTTGTGTCCCTGAATTGGGATTATCTGCAGGGATGGTCCCCAATCCATTAAAGTGTTACCAGATCATCCTCATCGTTCCCAACCACGGTGTTCAGCATGAAGTGGGGGAAGGTGCTGGCAGTGCCAACATGCCCCTCTTCACATTGGCCTTTAGTAGTTTTCCTGATCCTCCTTCAAACTTGATTGGAATGAGCTTATAGTCTGCCCTTAGGTGTCTGCATTCTCCGCACTCCAGCACTTAGGTTTCCTGCCCCCGGTTCTATGACAGTTGGGTTGTTTAGCCAACACTGGTAATCGTCATTTATGGTGGTCACAGCTCTGGCCTGTACCAAAGTGGCTTTTCCGGCCATAATCTTTACCACCTCAATGTAGAGGGCAGCCACCAGGGCATCATTGATCTTACAGTGTTGTTATTTCACTTCCTTATCTCTCACCCTGCTGATGAATGCGTGGGCTGCATCTCCGGAAATATAATCTGGTGGTAAATCCGTCAGGGCTCGGTGTGCTAGCTGCTCCACCTCCATAGCAAATTCTTGTAGGGTCTCACCCGGTTGTTGCACTCTTGCTTTCAGTTGGATTCTGTAAGCGGCAGTCGGATGATCTTCTCCATAATGCCCCTCCAACTGTTTAATCAAATCCTCGACTGAGCCTCCAGTGGGGAAGGTACAAAGGACTTCCATTGCTTGTGCCAACAGGTCAACCAAAAGCCGGGTTGTCCTCTTTGATGGCGTCTATCCATTGTGGGTAACAATGACCTGAAATTGCAACTTAAATACCGCCCTCGAGGAAGTACCATTGAACTTCGGGGGTTTTACTATTTTTGTATTAGCTGATCTTGTAATCATGGGACCCCCTACAACTTCACCACAGATGCTGCGCATCTTCTCCACTACATCATCCATCATTCTCTTGTTTTCCTTGGTCTGCTGGTCCAGATGTTCTTTCACTGCGACCTCTATCATTGTCTTGTTTTCCTTCATCTGCTAGTCTAGATGTTCTTTCACAGGGGTTTCTATCATTGCTTTGTTTTCCTCCATTTGCTCTTCTAAGAGTTTTTCTTGCTGATTTAGATGATCTTCCACTTCACTTCCATTCCCATCTTCTCCGTTTCAGATTCCATTTTTGTCTTCATCTCCACCATACCAGATTTCACCATCTTCACTTCAGTTAATCTTTTGCATTCCAGTCAATAATTTTTTAAGCATTTCCTCAATCATGGCTTTTACATCCCAATTCTGATCCAGTATGACTTTGTCCAGCTTTTCTTTCCAACTGTCACTGTCAGTTTGCACTGTCACTGTTTAGTTGTTGTATCTAGTTCAATTCTCTGTCACTTCACTTCCTTCATGACGTAGCCTCCTCTTCTGGTTGGTTTACTTGCTGGGGAGTTGAACACAAGACCTCCACAATCTGCCACTCTGCAGAAGCACCCAATGCACACCACAGCAGTTGCCACAAACTCGCTCAGAAAATGGCAACCCTTGTTGCACAGGGAAATTCACCTGCCAACTCTCTCGCTCACTGACTGACCAACGCAACTCAACTGACTGATTTCACGAGAGGCTCACTTATATAGCAATGAAAATTTCCACAGGGCTTTTGAACATTTGAGAAGGAGAAACACCCAGAAAATTCTGGTTATCTAAAATAGTGCTTCCAGCGTTTATGCTGACAGGCACTATTTATCGTTGTTTACCTCCAATGCCTGGTGCCAACCTCACAATAACCTTGGGTCATAGCCATTGCATCACAATATCCAGGCAAATTTCCTTCAAATTATCGGCAGGAAAATGGAGACAAAACCTTATGACTCAAAAAGAAATTATAAAACTTACGATGTAAATTGAAAAAGGAAAGCACCAAAATCTGCACCTTATGCAACCAATCTATCTTCAGAAACTTTCACCAAACAAGAACTTTCAGTCCTCAACAAAAGTTAAAAACATGTATATAGATTACTTCAAAAATGCAGATGAAGTGGTAGCTGACATAGAACACCACCATTAATTTAAAAGATGTTGACAGAATTGCCATATACAAAGAATTTGAAGAAATATTACTAGATATACAAAAAGATACTAGAAATAATTATCCCTGTAAGCAGGTGATGAATTCCTCACAGTCAGAATCAGTGATATAGGTATACAAAAGTGGACAAAGGCAATCACATAGTAATACTGAACAAAACAGGCTAAATTTGGTTAAGTAATCAATAAATGAAAAGTGAAAAAAAAAGTGGAAATGGGACATGAAAAAAAAAAAACTGAAAAAAAAAGAACAAGATAATTTATTGACAAGAAATTGTAAAATGTAAATAAACTGTAGTGATTGTCTGCTGAATAAGTGACCAGGGTCAATATGCAGTAGACAATCAAATTTGTAAAACTCTTAGCACAATAAAATACTATACTATACTATACTATACTATACTATGTCAGACACACCAAAATTCAGAACTAAACCAGAGAAGACAGTTTTAGCTATATTGTATGCCCTACAAAAATACATGTCTGGAAAAAAGTGAGACCCATAGTAAATAACATAGTGGCACCCAACTACAAGTTAGCTAAATATCTTGTATGGAAATTTATATCATTGCCAAAATTCAACAGTTTAGCCATCAGAAATTCATTGGAACTTGTAAATAACGTTTCCAAATACAACTTAGACTCAGATGACAAATTGGTGTCATTTTACATCATTTAATTTTTTCTTAGTATCCCAAAGGATGAACTAATTCTTCTTTTCAAGAAATGGCTCAATAAAACTGACATAACATTTGAAGAAACAGAAGAATTGATGAAACTTACTCAACAGTGCCAAGACCAGAACTTCTTCACATTCAATAGAAGCATCTATCAACAGACCTTCGGCCTAATCCACTCTATAACCCTTCCTAGCTGATCTATTTATGAGCTTTTTCAAAACACGTATCATGACATCCTTCCCTACATATTCAAATGCTGGTATAGATATATGGACAATATTTTTGCCATTGTTCCTAATAGATTCCTGCAAGATTAATTAAAACTCTTGGACCTACAAAACAAAGTAATACAGTTCACAACAGAAGTGGAAAAAGATGGCCACCTACCTTTCTTGGGCCTAAAAATGGTCTAGGAACAACAAGACTCATCATTTGGCATCTACAGGAAACCAACACAAATGGACAATTACATCAAGAAGGACAGTTACAACTTATACTCCATAAACATGTGTTAAATGGCTTAACATATAGATAGGTTAATGTTCCTCTCAGCAAAACTGAATACAAAAAAGAATATAAACACATATTTAATACAGCTGCAAGCAATTGGGTTCATGAAACAATTAATAGACAAGAAAATACATAAGTTAAAGAGATAAAAACACCTAAAAGATAACACAAAACTGGTCCAGTAAAGAACATAAGTACCATAAGTTCAGCAAAATCTTCAAAACATTTAACATCACCTTAGCTCCACAAAATAGGTTTAGTGTACAAAAATTGTGAGCAGAAACCTGAAAGATCCTACATCTGAACACAAAAAAATCAGCTTATACAAAATTAATTATACAAACTGCTATAAGTTCTACATTGGCAAAACCAAGATAGACATAAAAACCACACTAAAAGAACACATGAGATATGTAAAACACAAACAAAAGAAAACATTTGCAGTAGCACATCAATTCTGGTCTGCCAACCATGAAATTGTACCAAATATTAAACTGTTAAAACCAGCCAGATCTGCAGCCAAGCTTGACACATGGCAGAAAATTCTAATGATAAAGGTAGGACACGCATGTTGAATTTTGATTAACCACCAGAAAGTTCTTTTTGGAAATTCATCTCTCAACCAAACAATGTCATCACATACTATCAAACTACAACAACTAGCAGATAGATATAGCCATTGGATAATTATTGATTATCGAGATAAACCATCTCTGAAACATGTTCAAGTAATTTAAAAACTTTTAATGATGCTAATGTTACTATTACTGACTCATCATCATTTAAAGACCCAAGTCCTTTCACTAGACACATGTATTACTCAGTTAAATTTTGATAATTTGTGTATGTGTATACAAAATTCAAGGAGGAAACAAAATGAATATGTCTATATGAAAGTCACTCATTCAGGAATTAAAAGTTGTTTGAAACATATACTTGTCAAAACAAATGCTGACAGCTACTACATACACCTATTATGGAAGACAAACAGAAGGTGTTGAAGTTAATGAAGGCAGTAGAAGCTGGTTGGGTGTGGAAACTAGTGGCACAGATTTGGTATCAACCTATAAAACCTATGGTTGCAGATAAAGCACCTGGTTTGGAATGGCCTAGAATGGAGCAGAAAGAAATGGACAATGTAGAAAATCTCTACTTTAATAATTTATACACATATTTACTGTGTTTAGCTGAATACAAGACATAAGTGGGATTGCTGTTTAGCCCAGGCTCATTGCCTCTCCACTCGTGAGAACTTATAACATTTACAACTTTATTCTTACTTCTAATTACTAACTATATTATGATCTAATTGTTTATTTTTACTGTCCATAACTATTTGCTTCTCACTTTGTTCATAACCACTCCAACCTTCTCATGATCCTTTATAAATATTTCCTTCACTGCAATGTTCAGGTCAACCTTTAACTATTTGTCCCTTATCTGTTCCTCCCTCCATTTGTTAGTGGCTCTACATTTAAACAGTATGAGCTGTGATAAAAAAATAATGGGAATTTTTTAATTTTGCTTTATACATCCGATATTCAAAACTTTTGTTTTATCTTGTTGGTACAGATGTTACTGATGTATGTTTGCATTTTCAGCTGTTTTGAATATTTAATTTACTGTTGACAGTCGAAAAAGTTATACCTGTTTTCGAGTACTCAGCAAATTTTTACTTTTGAAAAAGATGGATCAAAGAATTTGCATTAAATTTTGCTTGAAAAATGGAATAAAGTGCAGCATCACATTCATAATGTTGACTGTGGCTTTTGGCAAATCTACTATGAGTAAGACAAGAGTTTACAAGTGGTATAAATGTTTCAAAGAGGGTCAAGAAGGCTTAGATGACAACCGCGGATGCCTTAGCACATCAATTACTGACGGCAATGTGAAAGAAGTAAAGAAAATGGTTCTGGAAAATTGCCAAATCCCCATCAGAAAGGTTGCTGATGATGTCGGCATATCTTTTGGCTCATGCCAAGCAATTTTTTCGGATGTTTTGGGCATGAAACGATTAGCAGCAAAGTTTGTTCCGAAATTGTTGAATTTTGACCAAAAACGACATTGTATAGACATTGCTCAGGAATTGCTAAATGAACCCAAAACGATCCAGAACTTCTAAAGAAGGTTATAACAGGTGATGCAACATGGGTATGTGGGTATGACATCAAAACTAAGGCCCAATTGTCCCAATGGAAACTGCCTGAAGAGCCAAGACCAAAAAAAATTTGACAAGTTTGATCACATGTGAAGGTTCTTCTCACTGTTTTCTTTGATTATAATGGGATAGCCCATCCTTTATGATCGTATGGTCAATAAGGAATACTACCTGGAAGTTATGCGCCATTTGCATAAAGCAATCCGAAGAAAAGACCAGAATTGTGGCAAAACCACTCGTGGAAATTGAATCACAATAATGCACCCGCTCACACCTCAATGCTCCTTCTTGACTTTTTGGCAAGAAACAAAACTGTTATGCTGCCTCAGCCACTGTATTTGCTGGATATGGCCCCCCTGTGACTTCTTTCTATTCCTGAGGCTGAAGATAACCATGAAAGGATGACGTTTTGCCACCATTGATAAGATAAAAACAGAATCGCTGAAGGAGCTGAACACCATAATGAAAAGTGAGTCCAGAAGTGCTTCCAAGATTGGAAAAAGTGCTGGCATAAGTGTTGTATATCTGAGGGGGGATTGCTTTGAAGGGGACAAGTTGAAAAATTGTTTAAGAAAAACAAAAATTCCCATTACTTTTTGATCACACCTCGTATATGTACTAGATCCTTCTGTTCTCCACACACAGAGCATTGGTTTTGTGCTATTCCCATTCTTATTCCTTTTAACCTCCACACTCCTGATCTTACTTATGCTATACTTACTCTTGTTTCCTTACTGTTTTTTCTACATATTCCTCCCTTCCCCATGTTGACTTTAATATTTTATAATATATTAAAGAAGACTTTTCTGATATTTCACTAAACATTTTTTGTATTTCCATATCCTCGAGCCTCTTTCTTACTTCTCTCCAAAAATTTAATTCATTATTCTCACCAAATCTCTCCTAAACCGTTGGATTCTAGGATGTTCTTCAAACTATACACCCATCCTCTATTTTTAAAATTTTTTCTTGAAATTCTAGACACTGTCTTACTATATTATTTTCTTCTAGGTGTAGAATTCTGTACCAATACTTTAATGCCCTCTCCATAACCTTACTCTTGCTTGATTCTTGGCCCATTTCTATCTGTGCCACCTGTTTGACACTTGATATTGGTAAGCCTAGAGCTTCTTTACAAAATAACCTATGCACTTCATACTCTAATAATATGCATTAACTGTGCAAAAAATAAAGTGAAATAAGAAAACTTTACCTTCTGGCTTTATCACATCACCTTCCTCAGGCCCAGGATATGTTTCTGGACCATATTCATCTTCTTTGGGAATAGTTGGAGCTGAAATATACAATCATTCTAGTTTAAATCAATCTTCAGATGTATACTAATATTGAGTAAATCATTAAATGAATAATTAACACATTCCTCATCCTCTGTTTGTTATACCCAGTATGTGCTCCTATATGATTTATATCACACATTCAGCACAGATGCTATCCAGTAGTGTAATGGATATGCAGTCAAGGACAAACATTGAGAACCTTCTTCAACCGATCTCAGTGGTACACACGTTATTTGTTACTGCTGACTGGCTCAGGTTTACTTTTAGGTAAAAGATTGGTTATGGCTTGACCTATATTGTACAAGAACTCAAATAAATAAATAAATAAATAAATAAATAAATAAATAAATTTAAAAAAACATTATTTTTCAACACTGGCTTAGGGACATAAATTTCAAATGTTTCCTTCTTGGTTGTAAACAACACTTAAAGCTAAAATTATAAACAAGAAATATATTTGCTTTAGTCCTTAAGTAATATGACATTTAAGGCTGAACATTTGTCTTATCATTGCTCTTGTTCAATATTAGCAGCTCTTAAAATCATTTTTCTGAGAAAAGGGCACAGAAACCTGTATGGCAATTTGCAAAATCAATGTTTAGATAATGTTTGGCACTAGGCATTGTTTGAATCAAATCTTTAGTGCTAAACAATGTCTAAAGCATGGAGATTTTTAGACACTGCATAATAGCTGGTTTACACATTGTTTAACCTTAAACATCACCACTATCTTACTCGAGATGCAAATAAGAGCCGAGAAACAAGATGGACTTCACACATTTTTTTGATATTGTTGCATGTTACACCCAGAAAGGGAATGAAGGGTAGTATGACTGCAAAGAATTCTCAGAGACTGATCTATTCCCTTAGAGCACTATACCAAAAGGGAATTCAAAGCAAAGTTTAGACAATACATCCAGGTATATATTTCATTAGTGTAATTAAGCCTTATGGCTGGTACCTCCACCATATAACACTTAAAGCAGGACTGAGCTAAATTTTTAAAGACTTCTAAGAATAAAGTATAAACAATTCTAAGCACATTGTTGAAAACTGCATTGTTCTATGACTTCTCGTTTTCATTCTGGAAACACTTTTATTTTAATCCTCACCTCGTGGTGACATCATCAGGGGGAGCACAGCACACTACTTATTGTCACTTGTATTATTTAGCCTTTAATACCCATTGTGATTTTGTGATTGTAGGACAGTTTTCCTTTCCTAGTTTCCTGTAAGGTGTAAGGTTAAGAATGCCGTGTGCAGTGCTTATGGTTGTGGAGATAATTCTGGCATGAAAAGAAATATTGGTTATTACTCATTCCCTGATAGAGATAAGATCAACATATGTGCTATGAAAAGCAAAAACTTTGTGCCAACCAAAAATGCTAGAGTATGTAGAATTCATTTCAAAGAAAACAATTTTAATGAGGTTATAAAAGTAAGAATAATGAAGAATGAGAGATTCAAAAGCCTGAGATTAAAAGATGCAATGGCGCCTTCAAACTTTTTAGGAGGAGTATTTTGTTAAGTGAAAGCAAGTGCTACAGCTAGTCGATAATTCAGTAGGAAATTCTCAGTAAGAAAGTGAAGCTACACTAGTTTCTGAGTCTTTACACATGGAGCTGAAGATTGATGCTGAAATACAGTGTGAGTTGGGGACTGAAATTTAAATGGTGCTAATCTGAACCAAAGTTTGACTGATGTGGAATGCGAATCTTCAGCTGTAAATGGTGAAGATTATAAATTGAATAAATGTTTGAGTGAAGATGAAGAAGAAAATTGGTATGTGCACAAAATATTCTTTTGTGTTTGTATATGTAAATGCTCTCCTTGTGCTATTCAGTATTTGTCACCCATGTGGTGGGCCTATCACTGAAAGAAAATGTAACACATGAGGTGCATTAATGCCAATTATGATTCATTGTGTGAATGTACACATTTATAAGTGCCCTGGAGGCAAAAGTGACTGCTTAAAATCACTTTCTCTAAAATGAATTCACATACTCTAGCATTTTTGGTTGGCACAAAGTTTTTGCGTTTCATAGCAGCAACCCCTTTGTTGTACCATGTCGATTCTTATCTCTATCAGGGAATGAGTAATAATAACCAACATTTCTGTTTACGCTGGAATTATGTGCACAACCATAAGCACTATACACAGGCATTCTTGACCTTACACCTCACAGGACACTAGCAAAGGAAAATTGTTCTACAATCCCAACAGGAATTAAATGTAATGCAAGGCTAACTAATGCAAGTGACAATGAGTAGAGTGCTGTGCTCCCAGCCTGATGACGTCACCACAAGTGAGGATTAAACATAAAAGTGCTTCCACAATGAAAACAAGAAGTTGTAGAATGACATGGTTTTCAACAATGTGCTCATATTTCTTTATACTTTATTGTTAGAAGTTTTCAAAAATTTAGTTCAGTCCTCCTTTAACATAAATTAAATATGATGCTTGTGCCTGTCATATGCCATTTCATTCTTCCTTTATTCCATAAGTGCTTTTTAGCAGTTATCTTGGAAAAGTACACTTTAATGTGTTAAAATAGCAGCAACTAATCTGCTCTGGTAACTTTGCAACACTTGGTGCTATGGCATATATAGCTAGCTTTCAACATAAGAAAGTTTTGTACCCCTCTTCCTGGGTTGATATATATGAGTGTGTTTCTTATAGGCGGAGAATTTTAATAAGAAGTAAATGTGCTCAGGTTTTTTGTATGTAACAAACTAGGGATTGCCTAACCTCCCATTTTGAATGACACTTCATGCAGTGAAAGCCAATCTAATGTGGAGGTTATTATGAACTCTATTCATTGTTTGATTACTCTACTGTCTGAATTAGCGATAATGTTTAAAATGTTGAATTGATGTATGCGAGTGATAATGTATTGCTGCATGCAATTATATGAAACAAGCATTTATTTCTGCACACACAGTATGTTCATTGTTTCTAGTGTTAGGATTGAAATGAAACTACTTTAAATCTTGGAAACCTTATTTGATGAGCTTCAAGAATATTTCTTATGCACATCTATAAAATGTATAGGCTTTATGAATCAAAAATTGTTATTGAAAAATATTGGAAATATGCTAATGTAATTGTTTTCAAGGGTTTAATAACATGCTGACAGCCCACGCATTTAAGAGGATAGAGCCTGAGTGTATGATGAAGATAATAAATCAGATGCTTAAGTTAGTGTGAGCATCAGCAGACCACTGTAGCAGTTCATCAAACCCAATGTACTAATTACCAAGCCCTTATTTTTGTGCATTTGCATGCATTACATAATCACATTCATATCACATTTTTCAGGTTCCATATAGCAATTGCAATTCAAATTTTGCTTTCCATGCCAGTAGGAAAGAAATGGTCAGAATTTCCAAAACCTTTCATCTGTCACTTTCAGGAACAACACCACGTGGTGTCCAAATACTCGTACAAAGCTTCAAAATAATTGTCTCAAGTTAGACCAATTGACAGTACTGTCCTTTATGTGAAATACTCTGCAGTTCACAAGTAACATGCAACGAAACTGCAGAAATGAATAATGTGAAGTAAACTTCAGTGTGAACCTGTTACCATTTATGTACTTACCTCCGGGTCTGCCTTCAGTGACTTCATCTGCTGATGGACATTTTCCTAATAATGCACCCACTCTATCTGTTGCATTGGCAAAGTTAATGAGTACACCATTGACCGTGGCATCTCCAAGGCATCCGATGAAAGGATCAGTAGTAGCAACTGACCCAGGTATAATATCATACGAAGATGGTAAACCACCAAAGAAGTAACTTCCATACAGAAAATGAAGCTGCGGTGGAGGTGAATCTGTCCTATTAAATCATAATTCATCATATAAGAGCACTATGGATAGAGACCGGATGTTAGGCACAAAAAACTTTTAAAATAAGCAGGTATAAAGGCACTAAAAATCATGAAAATAGGCATCAAAATAGGCACTTATTTTTAAATTCACTGTAATTAAAGTATGTACTTAAATTTTATGACAATATAGTCTACTGGATGCAATTTGTGTGAAATATGAGCATATGTCACATACTACTTGCTATCAAATAAAATAAACCTTTAAATTATGCTTCATTTAACAAATAAACATTTATACATGGAAAATCCAATAAAGTAATACATAACTGTTTCTTGTCACTTGAATGCAACACAAAATACTACCAGTACACTATAGTCCTTGACAGTCATTAAGAAAATAAAATGTCATTGATTGCACATGACACAAGATGTTTTTGCAAATTTTTCACTTTTAACTTTTGTCTTCTGTCACACAACACTTTTTGAGAACAGAAATGATCTCTCCACTCTACAGACATTGGAGCATATTTGAGCAGCATTACAGTGTTTGGGTCAATGTCAGTTGAAACATTCTTTTCACCTCAGAGAATCATTCCAATGTCTTTCAACTGTTGGAATTCCCAGTTGTCACATTTTTCCTGTAAAATTTGACTACATCACTTTGCAAAACAAGGTTGATCCATCTGATGAAAATATGTCACCATATTCTTTCAAATTTATTTAGTTTTGTTTTTAATTGTGCCAATTCTTTTGGCATAGTGAAACAATTGCCCAGCGTATCTCAACAAGAAACCACCTAACACTGCCACAGTATTTCTACAAAATACTAGTCTTTAGTAGTCAAGAAAAGTGAACTGAGAATAAAAAGCTCAACAATGTTCCTCCATTCCTTCTACAACCCAACATTCACACATGTTTACAGTTATGCAACAGCTTAAAAAATCTGATGTGTTGCACTCACATGGCTTTCTCCACTCTTGTACAAACTACACTGCCATTTGTGAAAATTGCAACACCAAGAAAGAATTTCCTGAATAACTCCAAACTTGGTGGAAGTGTAGAAGAGTGTGCAGGTAATAAGTGATTAGGTTTGCAGAGAGATGGGGTACACGTAGGCCGAGCAGAGCCCTCTCGTATTGTTCCGACAAGGTCAGTGTTGCACCCAGTGTAGTCAGTGCAGAGCTATCAAACAAGGTGGAAACAATAAAGTGATGGCCGATATGCCTCGTCGACGTCGAAGGGAGCCATATCGGCATGTGAGTGAGTTCGAATGATCGGTCTCCAGGAAGCGGGTTTGTCATGCAGTGACATTTCGGTTTGTACAGGGCATGCTGCTACGACAGTGATGCATGTGTGGAAGCAGTGGATAGATGAAGCTTGTACGCAGCAAAGAGCGAGTACTGAACCATGGAACATGACCACAGCACAGAATGACCATCATCTTGTCCGCATGGCCATAACATGCCATCATCCACAGTGTTGGCTCGATGCTGGAGCACTGCAACAGGTGTGAACTTGTCTGCATCAACAGTTCGTCGCCGTCTGCTGCAGGTTGGACTGGTTGCATGCATGCCATTACGTCGGCTTCCATTGTCCAGAAACTACAAGCTCCTCCTACTACAATGGGCACATGAACACCATCACTGGGGTGCTGAATGGCAAAATGTAGTCTTTTTGGACGAATCCCGCTTCAACATGTCCTACAGTGATGGCCGCATACATGTCCGGCGGTACCCTGGTGAGTGCAACCTGGAGGGCTGCATTGTTGAGCGGCATAGCGAACAAACACCAGGTGTGATAGTTTGGGGCGCCATTGGTTACAACAACTGATCTTGCCTCCTATGTATTGAGGGCACTTTGAACAGCAACTGGTACCTAACAGTGGTTGTAGAGCCTGAGGCACTCCCTCTGCTTCAGGTATCTCCACAGGCCACATTTCAACAGAACAATGCCCAGCCACATATTGCAAGGAATGTGCAAGCCTTCTTCGAAGAGCGACAGGTACCATTGCTTCCCTGGCCTGCACGTTCGCCTGACATGTCGCCTATTGAACATCTCTGGGATATGGTTGGTCGGTACCTGGTGCCTCAAATCCTCCAGTAACCAGTGTCACGGATTTGTGGGCTCAAATAAAAACTGTGTGGAAGGAAATCCCTCAGGAACTTATTCAGAACCTTTTTTATTCAATGCCACGGTGTATAGCGGCTCTAATTGCACCACATGGAGGTCACATCAAATACTGAATATTAGGGCTCAAAGGTCATGTATAGATTTGAAAAGTTTATCATTTGTTACTTGTCATGTACCTAACCTGTGGTATTAAATTCATCGAATTCATGCATTTCCTTCTTGGTGTTGCAATTTTCACAAATGGCAGTGTATTTTTACAAATGCTTATTCTCCATATACTTAAATGTTAATTGAGATGTTAATGTTATTGCTAATTTTCTTGTAGGTGCAAGGGGAATATTGTAGGCTTTAAGCAATAGTCAAATGTTTTAAGAGCTGGTTGCTATGTGGAGCATTCCATTCTTTTTGCATGTCCAGGACATAAAAAAACGAATAACAAATTCCCATTTGAGAAAAAGGAATTTGGAAAATTCAAAACAAATAACAAGGAATATCTTGGCAATGATTCACTCCACAAAAAAAAAAAAAAATATTATATAAACTGTGTGTTTTAACGAGCTCTACATTTTCTATTTGGAAAAAATTTATCTATCTCTTATGGTTTACCCACTATGCAAAAGCCATTCAGAACAAAGAGGAGTTTTGGGGACATTCCCAGAAAATTCAAGATATATATTTTATTTGCTATGAAAATATTTTATATATATATGATATTTTAATCAAAATCGTTAGAGCCATTTTTGAGAAAATCAAAATTTTCAACAAATGTTCCATGTAAAGGGTAATCTGGGGTGAGGGTATTTTTCTGAAAATCTTTGTGTTGCATCTTTGAAAGATACTAAACCTAAATACCAAGTTTGGTATTTATCCAACTTTTTGTTTTTGAATTATGCTGTTCACAAACACACATTCACACAGACACACACATGGACCTTTCTCTAAAAATGCTTTATTTGGATTCAGGAAGCCTCAAAACATATATTTCCGGTGAAATCTCGATATTGAATTTTTGGGTGAATGCAATACTACCCCTACTTACTATGCATAGTAGAGAAAGTAAAAAGGAATGGGTGTGTTAATAGAGCTGCTTTTCTTTCTTTCTTTTTTTTATTGAGTTTTATTTATGGATGCTCTTTAACTACTATGGTTCTTAATGTCCTTCTCTATATTGAGCGTGAAAGACCAGAAATTTTGCTCAGAGGCCATTTTATCAGGCTTGAGGTTCTTTAATGTGCCATAAATCTATGACATGGGACCACCAGCTTTACTTAAAAAATCCATTACCCTCCTCTGGGTTTGAATCCATGACCTCGGGAACCAGAGGCTAGCATGGTACTCCTAGACCACAGAGGATGACACCACTTTTCTTTTTAGCTAAAGTGGTGAATGACCATGTTTGGTCTGTAAACCCCCTCCCACCATTTGCCATGATTCTGCCCATTATGCATACAACAGATATTAAGAAATAGGGAAAAGACCCTTCCAGAAAAAGTTTTGGATCTCCAAAAACTAAGGAAAATATGAAATGGAATTTTTATTATATGGAGTAAAACTAAGATATAATGCGTTTAGAAAATATTGGTCAGCAGCCAAACATTCCTTTCCATTTTGTTTTAATGCAATGCAAAGTTAATTTTGAAAAATCAATAAAATAGGCATTTATAGACATTAAAATGAAAACAAGCAAAAATTAGCAAAATTATCTTTGCTATACACAACCTTAATATCACAATATGAACTTATTTTATGTCATTTTTACAACATTTGTAATAATAAAGTATAGGCATTTTGCCTAACGTTTGGTCTCTAGCTATAAATTTAAGTAATTAAGATAATCTTTTTGTTTCATGGAAATGGAGAGAATAAACCATAATTTAGAAAATATGAGGAGAACGTTTGATTCTGGGTATCAGCATGGGGGTTTTTCTCCTGCTGGTAGGTTTAGTATAGAGTACATTTAAATTCGTGAGGTCTTTGGGGATCAACTGAAGAGCTACTTGGTGGAAAAGTAACAGTTCTGGTCTAACTGTGCCCAAGTGGCCAAGAAGGGGATGGCAGCATGCTGAGCACACACCAACCATTACTGCACACTATGTTGTGTGGATGGAAGCAGAAGCTGCAGTGGTTGTTCAGTAGCACTTGGTCTGCTTGGGTAGTTATGCCATGGAGTTCACTAGTTTAATGAGCTAAGTGGGTAGGGAAACCAATAAGATGAAGCAAAGAGCTAAAAACATTAACAGATCAAAAGCATAAATAGGGTCCCTATACCTCAATAGCTGCAATGTTTGAGCTAATTCGGTGTTCAGCTAACTCAACAACATAATGAAGTGATTTGAAATTATACATCATTAAGTTATTAATTTGTCTACTTCACTCATACATCAGGCACCTAATATAGACTATGTGCTAGAAAGTGTCAGATGTGAACCATTCATGACTCTTTGTAATGATAATTACGGACCTTACTTTATTATCACTTGGTGATGATGCTATGTTTCTTTACATGCATGCAGGAGCAGGACTTAATCAAAATAACAGGGCATATCAATGCATCATCCATCAAATAATATTTACAAATAAACAAAGAGCATCATTTTATTATTATTGACAAATTATGGGAAACTGCTACAACTTTGACATGTTCACTTCTAAAATCTACACACAGAAAACTAGCTTCCTTCAACATATAACCTAAAAAAATTATTATTTTCAGAATTAGGTATGTGTTTAAATAAAATGTAACTTGTTCACTGTTAAATTTGAAGAGTGTGAACACGACCTTTAATTTACATTTTCATTAGTTACATAGTTTATTTCAACAAAGCATGAGATAGACATTTTGATACTGTACACAATCTAATACAAATAATCTCATTTATTTTCTGTAAATATTATTCTTCCTATAATTTCAGTTGAATATATAAATTTATTTCAGTTACAATGTTGACATTCATAAGATTGTAGCTACAGTGCTGATCACTGGTTATAATTTATTGTAAGCAATTGAAATATTAACTTATTTTATGGGCTTTATTAGTTCATTCTGTTATGAAATTGTTACATTTATGTTAGAATAAATACATTATTATGTATTCCTATTAAAAGTTGGAAAAAAAATCCATTTATTTATTCATTCATACAAAATGTTAAGAGGATTGAATGTGCTAATTTCATGGTATTTTAGACAAAAAATGACAAAACAAGAAGAAAAATAAGCTAATTCCAGCGAGATGGAAGAAATGAGGCATAGTGTAATTTTTTAATACATATTTTGCTACTGTGCCACTCACTTTTTATGCTGCAATCTTCCAATCTCTATACAAAATAATTTAGTGTCACAATAGATGCATAATTTCCTCTCTATAAAGAATGGGACCTGGATACATGAAACATTAGTATCTGCTATTGTTTTGGTCTTCACAAACTAAGAAGGTAAGGCTACATTTGTCAATGTATTTTTGTAAACTGAATACTATGTATTTTAAGGGATGCATCTGCCTCTTGAAATGGTTTTTAATGTGGAAAAAAGATTTTTTGTTTAAAGAATTTTTTGCTTAAAGCAGTCTCTGTGCACATCCAGATGGAGATTAAATATTAATTGATAATTAATACCTATTTTTTGTTCAGATGCCAAGAAGCTACAACCAAAAAAATGCAATTAATTCCTATACTCCAGAACTGACTGGGAGATCCTCTACAGATTTACATAGCTTTCCACTGTTAGCTTTTCCTATCAACTACCTTAAAATGCCTTTAAAAAAGGAAGCACTTCGGGATCGGTACCCAGCACTTCCACCAGCTGTGACATAAGGGTGATAATGATATGGGGGTTAAGGACGCTAAACAGCTAAGGTCATCAGCGCCCTTACAATGTGACATAAGGGTGACGGCCCAGCGCCTCACCATTTGTGACATAAGCCCAGTGACTATGACAGACATCATGTAAAGGATGGGAAATGTAGCACAGGATGGCCTCAAGAGGGTTACAGGTTGCAGTAGTTGGAAGGGTGGTGAAAGAGTGCCATTGTAACACATTTAACTTCTGTTCCCAATCTTTGTAATGTTTGATTGGTCTAATATAATCTAAACTACATTTCAAAAAGAAAGAATTAAACTGTTGGTAGATTTACCTGCATTGCAGAGGAGGTCCAGCAGGCCATCTTCATTGGGCCTAGCGCCTTCGTCAAGATTGCAAATTAACATTAAATAAATTTAAGGAACTGATCAGCAGAGTCTGGCTAGGCATGTGGTTGGTCAAGAGTGAGCTGCCAAAAAACCCTACATTTAAATACCTGATAAAATTTTGATTAGTGCCTAGCTGGTAACTGACATAAGCATATATCAACAGAAATTACATTACTCACCCACGGGTCGGATATGAAGTGATCGTTTACCCCAAACCGTGTGTCACCTAATCTCTGCTTACTTAACATCCAGGAAATGACACACAAAAAAGCTAAAGTCAATTTTCTGGAGTTACTTAAAGTTTGTCCTGAATATCTCAAAACTTTATAAAATCATATTTATCACAATCTGTTAAAATAAAATAACAATAAGTTTTCTATGTAAAGGATTACGTGTGTGTGTCTGTTTTTAATAACATAACTCAAAAACAAAATGATGGATAAATTCAACCATAGAAAATCTTTCTTTCACTGTTCCTGGCTGATTTATTCATGAGCTACTTCAAAATAAATATTACTAAATCCTTCCCTGGATTTTCTAAACATGGTTCATATATGTTGAAGATTTGCGATAATATCATCCAAATTTATAGACAATGCTTTGAAGCTCTTAAATCCGAAGAAAAATCATACAATTCACCAATGATACAAAAGACGGACTGCTACCTTTGTTGGATTTGAAAATCATAAGAGAACAAAATATCAGAAACCATCACATACAGATAACCACATCAAGGAAAATAGCTTCAATCCAAAAAACAAACTACATCAACAAGCCATTTTTAATAGTCTAACACATAGACTGATCAACATCCCTATCAAGAAAGAAGAATATGTACACGAATACTACCACATCTGTCACAGTTGCCCTCAATGGCTTTGACCCTAATCTTAGAGATAGAAGAATAGCCAAATTCAAGAGACAGAAATACCTAAGAGACACCACTACCCTCACTATAAAAATTCCACAAAAGCCATACAAGAAATTCAGCTTCTATCCATGGTTAGACAGTAAGTTCCAGTATATCCTTAGATCACAGAATAAATACAGCATAAAGAATTTGCTCTCATCTACCCTCAAGGACAGAATTCCAGAGAAACATGAATCCAGCATTTACCTAATCAGTTATACAGATTGCAACCATGAATATGAAAGAAAACAAAGAGGAACAAGGAAAGAGCATTTCCAGTGCATCAAATACAAGTAGACAGAAAACTCTGCAATAGCAAAACATTTTTAGGCCAAACACAACATAAACCCATATGTTAAAATCCTTGAACATAGCAATAACCCTACAGCCTGCATGATATAGTGATCAAACAGTGAATTTTGAAATCCCTCCAAGCAACAACTTAGATAGATTCATTAAAAAAACTGCCAGACAGCTTCAGTTTCACTTCATCATCCATGCCAAACAAGATTCCACATCCTTACTCCAGTCAGTCCTTAGTTGATGATGGAAGTAACAGCTCCAGAAACTAGTCCTAGCAATTAAAAGGTTAGTGAAGTTTCAAGTGTATACTGACTTGTCAAACATACCAAACTATGTATTTAAGTTCAGCATCTTCCAAGAACGTGATTGAAGATTTTCAACAAAATATCCCCTTTCCAAACTAATCTTTACATGCAAAAAATTTTGTTATATTTTATTTTCTGAAAAATGGCTCTATCAATTTTGATTAAAATACTATCTATATGCTTAAGATATTTACTTGACTAATAAAATGCATATTTTGTCTTTTCTGCAGGTAAGACAAGACTTTTGCCCGTGAAGTCCACTTCATTCAGAATGAACTTTATATAACTGGCAAATCATAAGAGATAGGCAAACACTTACCAGACAAAAAATGCAGAACTCTTAAAAACAGACAATTTATTTCAAATAAGTATTTTGTGGCATCAGTAATTTCTGAGATTGTTATTTAACCTTTGCTTTAGCTTCCCCTTCGTGTCTATAATGAAATGTGTAATGAAAGTATTCCTGCAAATGTTTATTTCAAATAAACTTCTGTAAGAATAGTTTATATAAACTATATAAAAATAAATTATAAATGGCTACAGAAAGACATGTGAGTGTACTCTCAGATTTTTTGTTTTTTTGTTTGTTTCATTCTCTACACTTAAATGTGCACCATTACCCATCCTTTAGTGCACGATTACTCCAAGTGGTGAGGAGAAAATACTCAGATGCATACTCCTACATACTGAAATATTGCTTCATTAAATTTAGTTGTTTACCAAACTACTTCATAATGAAAGCATAACAACATGAATAATGTTCACCAGTATGGGTAATGTTGTTATGTGAATATTTGCAGTATTTGTGCCATATACTGGAAGCAAAAGACATTAACTTACAGAATCAATGAATTTTGAAATTCATTATGATATCTGTACATAAATTTGTTTTGCTTCCTGTAGATGGTAGCAGTATGGCTAATGATCGCAAATATAACAACAGTAATCATAATAATATAAATTATCAGAGAGGAAATAAGAAGAAAGGAGCTAATCATTCTTAATCATTTCAGAAAGATGAAGCTTTTCACAGTATTTAATATGAATTACATAATGTAATAATGAGTACCTACTTACTTTTCAGTTTCATAGTCATCTATATCTATTCGAAGGGCTGTGTCATCATGTGTTGCTGTGACCACGTGCCACATATTATCATTGTAAAGAGCTCCAGAGGTCATCAGTTGCTCTCCTTGACTTATCATCACAAGGTTACCATTTTGCATTCCCAATGAGAACGCAGACTCCTTTTGTCTGTCAGTTGCATAGAACAGTAGACCAGAATTTACTACTGTTTTGAACTTCAGATTCAACTGCAGGAAGTTTGTGGATGAACCATTTGGCCAACGGACATATCCCGGAGAGCTTTCTTCAAATGCAATTGAAGTAGCAACCTGCACAAAAACACACCCTTTTTACTCACTTGTGATACATATATGTTAGAGGGTATCTTAATTTATGGCAAAGCATACACGACTGGAAAATGACCCAGAAAAGAGAGAGGGGGGAGAGGAAGGGGGTTTCATCTTAGCAGTTGAAACTTAAGCAGTTTCATCTGAGGCTTACATTTGGGAGCTTCTGGATTCAATTCTGATTGAATTGGGCACCCTGATCTTGGGTTTCTTCATGATTTTCCTCAGCTGATAGGCAAATGCTAGGGTTGATTATATGCTACTGCTACTGTGAATTTTGCTATCCCTAATTTCCTTTAATTTCATTTCCTTTCATTTTTCAGGAATGCATAACCAGGTACAGTGAACTGTTGGGTGTGGCATATATAATGATAGATGTACTTTAAGGCAAGAGCTGTTTCTATTTAGGCATGGAACCTTTTGCCCAATCTGTCTGTTAGAATAGGGAAAGAGAGGTTATTGAAGAGGGACCTGGGGTTGTTTGATATAGAAATGTAAGGATCCCACTGCGCAACACCATCAAATCTAGCCACCTATCATACTCCTTCTGCTTCTCCCTCCCTTCTGGAGGTCTATTAGGCACACTAGGCCTAGCCTTGGTCATATAGCTGAAATCCTCTTCTCTTCCTAACCAATACCAAATACCATGCAACGGAAGATTCTTTTTTACGTAATATGTTTTTTGTATTTGTTAGCCCCACGTTGTGGAGCCAATTTGCGAGAGAAATTGCTTTACGTAATGTTGTTTACATCAGGGTTGAAGCCATCTTGTGACGTCATTCTTTGTTAGGTTATGTAGCTCCATCTGGCATAGCAATTTGTGTCAGTATTAGCTTGTTTAATTTCATTTCAAATGTCCTCCGGCTAGCTATTATCTTATCTTGGTAGAACATGTATCTCTATACAGGTTGTGAAACGGAAAGGAATCTTTTATCCAGAAATTACACTTAATGAAGAAATTGGTTTTATAACTTTTATTGTCGAACACGTTCACGAACACTTTTACATATTGATTTAGATACTCGCCAAACTGAAACTGTTTGTAATAACTTCTTACTTATCACTTTTAACTCACGTACTTCAACTTTGTGTATATTTAACTGTATAATATTTTAGATCTTTAATGATTTTTGCTGCGCGTAACTTGATGAACTGAAGGACTGACTGACGACAACGTGTAACGTGCTAGAAATTTTGATGAACTGGGCGACCGACGTGTAAGGTATTGAGAATTTTGTTGAACTCGTGGCGATCTACCACGGACTCGACTTTATATACTCCCACTCCTCGACATGCCTAAAGATTATAAATGAACTGCTATTGGCTAATAAAACGCACCAACATTAGCATCCATTTTAATATCCAATGAAAACCACGAATACATATTGCTTTTAGGGAAACATTCTAGAAGGTTCTACCGAAAACGCGCGAACATTACGTAACTTCCTTGTTCCCAATAACGATAAACAACTCACCCCCTCGCTGCATTATTGCGATATTATTGACAGTTTCAGTAAAGCCGTATATTATTATTTACCAATAATAATTACAATTAATAAACATCGGAAATCAATGTCACATAAAAATACATATTCATATTACAATCATTATTTACATTTAAATAATTTGTGATACAAATTACCGTATCATATGCCCCACTAGAAACATAATTATAAATATTTATAACTTGTTTGGAAATTTTATAATTGTGTTTTTAGTCTCCTAAATCTTGGAACACACGCTATCACTTTCACTTAACACTTCACACGCATTTAACACACGACATGTTTTATCTCGCCACTACTTACTGGCTCTGGTTTAATTAATTTAGATATTAATCTGACATCACAATTTTTTTTATAGCAAACACTTTACCCTAAATTATTTAATGACTGTTTCAAAAAAAAAATGGTTTACTTTCTTATATTGTTAACAAAATTTAGGCATTCAAAAATTTTGTAATTATTACACATATTTACCAAAATATTCACCTTTTATATATATTTACATCTCTTAAATCTAGGCACTGTTTCACATGTTCTATTTGCTACATAAATATTTGTTTTTAATTATATTTACCAATTTTTTTGTTATTCTGAATTTTATTTTAACAATACTCTTGGAATAGTATTTATATACTTTACTTTAATATCATATTAAGTTTACATCTTTACATTCTTAATTTTCAAATACTGTTACAGTTACTAAAAAATGTTATTTTTTTTTTTTAAATATTTATTTCTTTTTATTTTTCTATTTTTTTTTTTTTTGAATTTATTTCTGTTTTCTCATGACATATATATATTTAGTTAACCCTCTTACGTTCCAATACATTTCTCTGCAAGTCATCTTTACCTATCCAGCATTTACTTTACATCTCATTGCTATTTACCCTCCTGGATCAAATTGTGTGTGGCTAAACATTACTCGTAGCCGTAACCTAACCTTCAAATTTTTGTTCATGAATAACCTCTTGTATTCATATGAAATTTCGTTCCCTGATAACATTTGAAAACAATCTAAAGTTTCTTGACCTACACATCTTTTAACAACTGCCATTTTCAATTCTTCAACTATCTCTTTAATTTGAGAGTACTTTGACAAATCTGTACTAAACTGTACTGGACTGGAGTTTTCAATTTGAACATCTTGGTACAATTTATTTCTTTGCATTACTGTCTCATTCTGTATTTCTGATATCTCCCCTCTGAAATTGACTTGCGCCTGATTTACATCTACATTCATAACCTCTTTTATCTCTCTTAGCTCACTTGTAATACTACTCACTTGATTTCCTAACTCTGTGCATTCTACATTAACCTCACGTTTAGTATTAACCTCACTTTCTTTGTTATCTATTTCCCTGCTCATGTCTAGCATTTTCTTTGAAACTTCTCCTATCTCACTTGCTATTACTTCCTTTTCATCACTCATTTTTGGCATACTACTATCTAGCTTCGTAACTTTCTTTTCAATTTCTTCCCTGCTTTGATCTACTTTTTGCTCTAATATCTCATTCCTCCTACCAATACTTTCCCTAAATTTCCTATGATCTTTGTTTATAGCTTCTCTCAATTCCCTATAATCTTTGTTTATATCTTCCCTTAATGTTTCAAAAAAATTTCTTATCATGTCCATCATCATTCTAGCATCAATAGTAATATTTCCTGCTATTCTATTCTTACTTTCTGCACTAACATTTCCTCCATCAGATACTACATTGTTTAAGCTATTTTCTGTATCCTGTATTGAATTACAGCTAAGTGTTACACTATCCCCTTCCATCATTGTTTCTTGTTTTACACTTTTTTTTTTTAGAATTAAAATCACACTTTTCTAACCTTTCTGATGCTATCTGCTGATGTTGCTTAGATGTCCAGCTGTCTGCCCCACTCTCCTAGGTTTGTATGTCGCTTCGATGAATCTGCGTAGTTTTGTTGTCCTGTAGTTTGAATTTCCCAGTTGCCTTGTAATCTCGGAATTACGATGTCCAATCATTCATGTAGTCTGTCCTCCCTGTTGTTTCTGGAATCTGCGTCTTGTAGATCATTTCACTGCTGCATTCGCCCCTTCCTGGTTATGTTGATCTTTTCCTGGTCATCGTGTTCCTTTCCTGGTCACTATGCCTCTTTCCTGGTCATCGTGTTCCTTTCCTGGTTATCGTGCCCCACGTTCTGGGTGCCAATTTGCAACGGAAGATTCTTTTTTACGTAATATGTTTTTTGTATTTGTTAGCCCCACGTTGTGGAGCCAATTTGCGAGAGAAATTGCTTTACGTAATGTTGTTTGCATCAGGGTTGAAGCCATCTTGTGACGTCATTCTTTGTTAGGTTATGTAGCTCCATCTGGCGTAGCAATTTGTGTCAGTATTAGCTTGTTTAATTTCATTTCAAATGTCCTCCGGCTAGCTATTATCTTATCTTGGTAGAACATGTATCTCTATACAGGTTGTGAAACGGAAAGGAATCTTTTATCCAGAAATTACACTTAATGAAGAAATTGGTTTTATAACTTTTATTGTCGAACACGTTCACGAACACTTTTACATATTGATTTAGATACTCGCCAAACTGAAACTGTTTGTAATAACTTCTTACTTATCACTTTTAACTCACGTACTTCAACTTTGTGTATATTTAACTGTATAATATTTTAGATCTTTAATGATTTTTGCTGCGCGTAACTTGATGAACTGAAGGACTGACTGACGACAACGTGTAACGTGCTAGAAATTTTGATGAACTGGGCGACCGACGTGTAAGGTATTGAGAATTTTGTTGAACTGGTGGCGATCTACCACGGACTCGACTTTATATACTCCCACTCCTCGACATGCTTAAAGATTATAAATGAACTGCTATTGGCTAATAAAACGCGCCAACATTAGCGTCTATTTTAATATCCAATGAAAACCACGAATACATATTGCTTTTAGGGAAACATTCTAGAAGGTTCTACCGAAAACGCGCGAACATTACGTAACTTCCTTGTTCCCAATAACGATAAACAACTCACCCCCTCGCTGCATTATTGCGATATTATTGACAGTTTCAGTAAAGCCGTATATTATTATTTACCAATAATAATTACAATTAATAAACATCGGAAATCAATGTCACATAAAAATACATATTCATATTACAATCATTATTTACATTTAAATAATTTGTGATACAAATTACCGTATCAACCACTATCTGGATGCACTTTGATAGCAGCATAGAGAATAAAGCATGTTAACAGACATGAGTCAAATTATTTGACTTAATGTGTTGGGCATGGTTTGATTCCTGCATGGGAGAACCGCAAGAGTAAGGATCCCACCTACAAATTATCCATACCCTGCTAATGATGAAACCAGTCAACTTTAGGTACCAGACACGTTTATATCATTATATAATTTATTCCACCGTTTATGTTTAAAGACCCTTTGAACCTGGTAGGGTAGGTACTGTAAGAGTAAAAGAATGCAGATAATTACAATGCCATTTCTTGGATAATGGTATGCAACAGCTGAGAAAAAAATAAAATATTGAAACTTGAGTGAGGAAATAATTTTGTCTACTTACTCGCACTGGACATCCAGGAATGACTCCATATGCCTCCACATTTTGACTAAGATCAACTGGCGTACCACCAATGTGAATTGCATCTATGCAGCCTTCAAATCCAGAGCTGGTCACTGGTTTGTAGGGATGTTGACCTGGATATCCACCAACGTATAAATATTGTGAGATCTGAAACATTTGTAAAAGGATATTTCATCACTGCACAAAACTAATTTTTATTATGACTTGCTGTTATACAGCAACTGTAAATGGTGTTGTAGTTTGTTGCTTATGTTGATTAAAATGTTTAATTTTAATAAACATTTTCACAAGAAACATATACGTATTTGATATACTTTTATGAAGGGTTATATGAATACTATAAATTAGCAATTACTGGCCAACATTGCAAGCAACAGCCTTCATTTCAAATGCTCTACTTTTTTTTCAAGAAAGTTAAGGCTTGTGCTGCTAGTTACATCGATTATAGGATTTTATATTTAAATTATGAATGAATGTTCAAGCCTCATGATGTGCACAGTTGTGTGTTTTGTTTTATAATCTGCTTAGTAAACTAAAGCTAACTCATGCAAAATTTGTACTATTTTGCTCTCAGTATTATCTTTCAAAC
This sequence comes from Deroplatys truncata, assembly GCA_030765065.1. Lineage (NCBI taxonomy): Eukaryota > Metazoa > Arthropoda > Insecta > Mantodea > Mantidae > Deroplatys > Deroplatys truncata. Next base: position 243,429,532 of record CM060975.1, on the reverse strand, counting down.
AATAAAAGACATATTGGTCAATGTTGATCTCCATGACCAAACAAATAACAAGATTCACCAGCTGCAGCACTTATTTTTCTATTACAAGTGTATGACAAACTTCACAAAGTGGTCAACATTCTTAGAAAAACTGGATACTATAAAATGCCAATGCATATAATATGTCAATTCATGCACATGGTGGAAATAAAATGGTTTCCCTATATACAACAGGTTTACCAACATTTAATTCCTAAACATTAAATCTTATCATTCCATGGATATTATATCAATAGATATAATATAAAATTATGACATTTTTTTATAAAGCTTTTACTTTAATAAAAGAAACATGGCATATAGGGAATTTGTAAACAGCAGTGGTGATTTCTTTCCATAAGGGCACAATGAGAAAAGGTTTAAAGCTTTTTCCTGACATTGGTACAGTTTCATACTGAGACACATCCAACTACTGCCACTTGCGTGCTTAGATATGAAAAATGCCTAGGTTCAGGACATTCCTATTGGCTCCAGTTACATGAGTTATCACTGACCGCAGGAACGTTTATCCTTAAACTGTATGTGTACATAGATGAGCCATTTGCAAGGTGGGAAATAACTGCAATGTAAAGACAAATTATACAATCACATGAGATCAAACAGGGGTGTCCTGACTGCAGACAATTGGTTGTATTTTATTGTGAAATTTATGCCAACACTAAGGATTTCTGTGATCATAGACTTTTTTGTTTTAATCATGCATCTTAGATACCTGAAAGTCACATTGCTTGTCAGGCCACTGCATCATTTGAAAGTCCTCACCAACTGCCAAGGGAACAGCTGATGTTTTTATAGTACCAGAATAAAGAAATTTAAAACTTGCCATTGTTTCTTAAAAATCTAGTGCTCAAAATAATTATATTAAATTATGATAAATGAATAGCAATGAGTTAGGTCTTTAAATTAAAATGCATTTACAATTAATTTGTTCAACACAGTAACCTGCAGAGTGCACTGTCTATATTCAGTGAGAACTATATTTTGCAAGTATAAATAGTTCCTTAATGCATATTACAAAATTCATTAGGTATTCATGTAATTTAATGAATTTCTAAGCTTTTTAATATTTTACTGAACTGTAGCTATATTCAATAATGTATAATACCCTTTATTTTAAAAGAGTCCAACTTTAACTTGGTGTTGCATTCATGTGAGGAGGCAGCCAAATCTCCTGCCCCTGTAAATAAGGAGAAGCTAGTATACTGTTGTCAGGTTCAAGATGATTTGGACCTTGATTGTACACTTAGGAGCTTATATACTTATCTATATCCTATATAACATAATATACTTATGCCTATAATCGAGTTATTAACTTCCTCACACAACTTACATTAAGCTGTTTAGCAATTCCAGGAGCACTAGCCTGGAATTCAAGGTTTCCATCCACTGAAAGTGCTCCCTTTTCTCCCTGACGAACAGCATCCACAGAGTGCCATCTTCCATCATTAAATGCAGTTTTAGACATCATGCTTAACAAACCATTGCCCAAATCATACTGTAACAAGTTTAAAATATGATGAATAATAACATGTATAAGTAGGAAAGTAGCAGCAATATAATCTGCATGATGAATCTCTGTTTTGTACTTAAGGATGATTTCTAGATATTTATTATAAAACCATCACCGTTACTAGGGCTGAGTGTTGTGCTTCTTCTAGAATACCTATCTTGCTGAGTTGTCAAGTATTTCAGGTCACTTAGAATTAGTGGTGAAGCATGCATGGAAGTGGTGGAAGCGCCGCTTCCCCCAAGAATTTAAAAAGAAGAAGAAAGCAAATAAAATTCACGCGAACAAACATTTCATTTGTTCTGGATACATTTTTAAAATTTAAATCTATTTTTAGTTCCTTTTTTACCGAGATTAAGAAAAAAATATAGATACAACATTCATGGTTCTCTCCTATTTTAATGAAAATTATTACTTGGAGCTTCCCTCACTTTGAAAGTCACGCTTCGCCACTGCTTAGAATGATTTTCCATGGATTTGTTTTTCTAGTTTGGGAAGTAATTTCTGTGCTATGGAGCAAGACAACTGTAAACATTCTTCTGGGCAAATTCCAAATTATGTTTGTTTCTAAACACACTCTGTTTTGCTAACCATAGCTCTACTTTGTTTTGTCATATGTGTTGTCTGTTATGTTATCTACTTGAAAACAAGGAATTGATAATATTATAGTGAAAAAGCAGTTTAGTGCCAATATCATTGTACAAATTGCTGTTAGTGTGAAGAAAGAGAGAGCTGAAGGGGCAATCTAGAATGCCACTTGCTTTTATACAAAATCTAAAACATTGCTATTTACTAGCAAAGTAAAAGGCAGTGATCTTTATTTCAGTAACTCTATAAACTGTAGGATTTACTTCCTTATTTTGCAGTTCAATGTGAGAGCATACTGCAATTTATATTTAGTCAAATGAAGACAGAACGGCCTCACAAAATAATTTCCATTATAACCATACTTTAATTTATGTTAATAACCTCATTGTTGTGACAAATAATTCTATTGTTAATAAAAATTACAATGTAGGTAGGTAACTTCTGGCATAAAATAATTCTGGTATAATAATATAATGATAATTCACAGCTATTTAGATATGCAACACTACATGTACAAGGTGTATTCCAAAACTAAGGTCCGTTTGGTCATAATAACTATGTCGCTCATGAGACAAGGTTTTTATTGACATTACATATTACATGTGCCTACATATACTTTACTTTTCCACATAATCACTGTTCACATTTATACACCTGCTGTAATACTGCACCAGCTTCTTTAACCTTTCGGCATAGAAGTCTGCCACTTGGGACTTGAACTAGTTGGTAATGCTCATCTTGAGTTCATTGTCGGTTTGAAATCGTTGCCCACCCAGCCGCCGTTTCAAATGCAAGAAGAGGAAATAGTCGCTTGGTGCCAGGTCGGGACGGACTGTACGGAGGGTAGTCAAAGAGTTCCCAACGAAGCTCTTGAATCTTCTTTTTGGTTTTAGCAGCAGTGTGCAGGCGTGCGATGTACAGGAGGATGATGCCAGACAACAGTTTCCCGCGGCGTCGATTTTGGATCGCACCTCTCAGTTTGGTAAGCGTTGCACAGTACATGTCAGCTGTAATTGTTGACCCTCGGTCCATGAAATCAATCAAAAGGACGCCCTTTTTGTCCCAAAACATGGTAGCTATCATTTTGTGATTCGTGTACGGTGATTTCTTACACTTTTTGGTTTGGGTGAATCGGAACGGCGCCACTGCATTGACTGTTGTTTCGATTCTGCTTGGTGTACGCTATCCATGTCTCGTCGCCCGTAAAAACGTAGGAAAACAAACCATCTCTATCTTGTCTATAGCGCTCCGAAAACTGTCGTGCACTACGCATTCGTTGCTCTTTGTGCTGACCGGTGAGCAGTTTTGGCACCCACCTCGCACAAAGTTTCCGATGTCCAAGCTGTTCAGTGACAATCCTGTAAAGTGAGGTTCGAGCAACATTTGGGAATTCATCAGCCAGACCACTAATCGTCAAACGCCGATCACTTCGAAGTTTTTGGTTCACTTGCTCAACAATGTCGTCGGTTCTAATACTGGGCCTACCACTCCGCTGTTCATCGTGCACATTTGTGCGGTTATTTCGAAATTCTGGACATCATTATCGAACCTATTTGTCACTCATTATGTCCGGTCCATAAGCGAGGCATAACTCACGATGGATGTCCGCAGCGGACGATCCTTTGCCAGCAAAAATCTAGTCACACCGCGCACTTCACAACTGGCGAGATCTACGATTGTCACGGCCATTTCGATCTGCTCTCACCGACTGGCAAACGCCTACTGCGTCGCACCAACATTGCGGTAGGTTTCTCAGGAGTCGGTAGGCAGCGCTGCAGGCGTGAAACCTCATTCAGGCCTACCTCCGTTAAATATTGTTCACCGGACTTTAGTTTTGGAATACACCTCGTATATACTATTCTCTTAAATTTAAGCTTGAGTTTAAGCAATTAAATGAGAATGAAAATTATGATAATTCATGTTAAATCCATTGGCATTAACTTAACTTTCTCCACCAACTGCCGTCGTCCTCTGTGGTGTAGTGGTTACCATGCTAATCTCTAGTTCCCGAGGTGGGTTTAAACCTGGTGGAGGGTGATGAATTTTTTCGGGCGTATAAATCCTTAGCATGGCTTCTTTCAAAAGGGAAGTAAAGCCGGCGGTCCCGTGTCGTAGATTTACGGTGCGTAAAAGAACCTCAAGCCTGATAAAGAGGCCTCTGAGCAAAATTAACGGTCTTGCACTCCCAATATAGAACGGGATGCTAAGGACCACAGAGGTTAAAGAGCGTCCATAAATTAAACTCAATTTAATTCCACTATCTGCCTACAGGAGGTAGGGGAAATAGTGTATTCCACCCAAAATTTTATATCAAGATTTCACTGGAAATATGTTTTGAGGTCCACTGAGCACCAAATATCAATTTAGAAAAAGGTCCCTAAAAGAAAGACAGAGAGAGAGAGAGAGTGGGTGAGTGAGAGAGTGGGTGAGTGAGAGAGTGGGTGAGTGAGTGGGTGAGTGAGTGAGTGAGTGAGTGAGTGAGTGAGTGAGTGAGTGAGTGAAGGAGTGAATTTTCAAAAATGAAAGTTAGATAAATATTAAATCTTGTTTTTGAGTCAGACACTTTGTAAGCTTGTCAGGTGAAGATTTTCAAGACAACTCGTCTGCCTCTTTTAAATGGAAAACTTTGAATTACTTTTCATTTTGCCAAAAATAGTTTTAATTATTCTGATTAAATTACCATATGTTTAAGATACGACTACTAAAATGTTAAACTTAAATTTTCTGTGAATAGCTTGTGAAGTCCTCTTCATTCTGAATGAAGTTTGTAAAATTTTGTATAACTGTTAAACCACAACTGATAAATTAAAACCACAGGGAAAATCCAGAGTTTACAGATATACAATTTGTGTGAAATAATTTTTTTTGTAGCATTAGCCATTTTTTAAACATTCTGTGTTGCATGTTTACACTTTCCCAAATATGTATCATGTTGGACATGCTTAAGGTTTGTGTTTCTTCTCTTTCCAACGGAAACGCTAGTTATTACAGCTAAACATAATAATGCTGTTTCCAGAGTTTTATGTAACTAAGCATTAAATGCTAAATTTGAAACCATTCCTAGGCAAAATATAAATCATAAATAATGTAACTTTTATACATATATATATATATATGAAGACTATAATATATAGTGGATACATACCTATATAAGAATGTCTTTTCCATTGTGGAAAATAAACAGTGAAGCACATAATTGTTAAATCTCATATAAGGTATCTTTTTCTTGCTTCCGTTGCCAGTTTTTCTAGGACACATTTCATGTGATTTGCCTGCATCATTAGTTATTCATTGACTCAAGTTAAGCGTGACTTCTTATGAAAATTTTAAGTACAGAAAGTCATATGAGTGTTTCAAACTATTTTTTTTTCTTCATTGGATAATCACTAACATAAAGGGCAGAGCATATTCAATTAGAATAGGTATAATAAGACTGTATGCCACATAACCTTTTGTATATGTATATCTCAACCAAAATTTCACATTTAGTACATATATGCCTAGGTATATCCAAATCACTATATGATTAGCTCTATCAGGCTATTTTTCGCTGTTCTAAAATTTAAGAAGAGACATGTAAAACAATGAGAAGAAAATACTGAAAAGTAATAGATACACAAAAGTAAAAGGAATATAAAACAAAGCCTCTAGCTTTTGCATCTTTTTTGTCTTCTTGATTCTGATAAGAATTTATTAAAAAGCAAACACAATTAAATAAATATATAAACACAGAAACCTACATTGACATGCCTTGGACTTGGAGTAAATGCTAACATATTTTATCCAACTTAGCTACTGCTTAAATTCAGAGAGCCAGAGTAAGTTATACCCCGTAACGCTCCTAATCACAGCATTCATGTATTAAATTTACTCTTATTGGCACTTGTTCTGAATTTGGAGTTTCTTAGCATCTAAAGTTGCATTTAAAGACATGCTATTAGTTCTAGAGTGTTAACCAAGTGTTAGGTAAATTATCCCAGATGGGAACTGGAACCAATGTTTGCAGATTATATAAAACTGCAGGTTGAATAAAACCAAACTTAAGTAACTTGTGGACCACCTTGAGATCTATGTTAAATGTTTTTAAGTAGTTTGAATTCTACATTTCCCGAAACAATAAGTATTTTAATTACAAACCTGGTATAAAACTTGTCCATTCCGTAGTTCCAGAGAAAGGAATGTACGTCCCTTGCCAGCAAGGAATAGTAGGCCATCAGATGCAAACGTCTTGAATTTAAGTTGCACATCTGAACGTGATCGCATGCCATATGGTTTACTATTTACAATGGCATACCCACTGCCATCAAAACGGAAACCAGTGCTTTGTTGCAAGTTTACAAGCTTATCTCTGAAAACAGCAAATATCAAATCTTTATGACAGAAATATGCCACCATTTGTTATAATATATTATTTTCATTCTCACTGAAACTGTATCAGGAAATTAAAAAGGATTTAAATTTAATACATTAGAAGTATTGCTGGATAGGCACATTGCCTAAGAAACATAAATACAGAGGGAGTGTGGTGTACAAACAAGAGTTTACATTAATTTTGTTGCATAAAACTGACTCAACCCTTAGAACCTGCAGCACAGAACTATTTTTGTCAATATATTTTCTTCACATGTATATGAACAACTATGAGGTTATTTAAGCTGTTATGATACAAGAAATGTTTGCAATCTTATAGAAAGAAATGCACTTTTGCTTGTGTTTTGGTTTTCCATGTTTATAGCATAACCCTAAGAACCTTTACATCTTACTTTATCTAAATAATAAGTTCATCATATATGCTGCAGCTCCTGATGTAAAGCTGATTCAACGTGCTTCATTAGGCTCAGCAATTCCTCTGCGGGTTGAATCAGTCTGCATATTACATCAGAGAGTTATTGCCTCAGGAAAAAGTCTGTAGGCTAATGCAACTGTGTGTATCATAAATTTGGTTTACGGTGGAATTAGATGACACAATAATTGATTTACCTGCTTGAATATACCAGATCAATAAAAAAATGCATATACACACTTTAACAGATGGTATCTGCATATTGTTTTCAGAGTGGTATTGAAATATCCATGGAATTTTAGTATGGTGTTTTCTTAACAAATAGCAGTACTCATACGCCTCTTATAACTAATATGTGCCATATAATAGTGAATCAAATGGCTGGGGCACACTTGATGCTTTAAGAATGGAAGCTCATTTTAAAGTGGTGGTTCAACTTTGAAAATGTCACTGAAGTTCAATATCCACGGAGGCATGAGTTTGCAACACAACCTCCTACATGCTTGATAATTACACAGCTTTGTGATAAGTTTGAGATGCATGGTATAATTTTTGATGGGCACCAAGGAGGTTTCAGAAGACCTCATATTGTTAAAAGTCTTGCTTCTCCAGCTATGCTTTTGAAAAACTTTGCAATATCACCCCACAAGTCTGCTACACAATGTACTCATCAGACAGGCTTTAACAGTGCAAGTGTGTGGTGCATTCTGAAAACCATTAAAGTGGATAGTGTACATACCTAGATTATTGTATGCATTAAATGATCATGATCATCCTGATTGCTGAACGGAGTTTTGTGAATGATTGTAGTATGTTATCGTAAATAAGGATGAAGAGTTTGTGACAAAGATTTTGTGGTCTGATGAGGCCCAACTCAAACTAACACAACAGTGAATCATCATAATGATTATATTTATTGGGCACCACAAAATCCATATTTTCATTTAACAAGGCAGTCAATCTACTGGGGATGAATATGGGATTTAATAGACCCTCCTTCTTTGAAGCTACACTGGCTCCAGGGATCTGGGAATGCAGAGCACATCAATTATACATGCACTTTATAGAAACAATAAGTTCTTCCACCAACAAGACCAGGTAGGTACCTCCATACCACCACTGAGGTATGTATGCTTTCCCGGAAGGAAGGACAGTGGATGGAACAAAGAGGTGTATTTCAGTTCCCAGTACATTCACCAGATTTAACACTTCTGGACTTTTATCTCTGAAGGACCTCGAAGGTTACCATGTAGTGCAGGAAACCTACACCAGAGTTCCTATGTCAAGGAATTACAACAGTATATGCAGAAATCCTTATGGATACATTGACCAACATTGTTCAAGCAATCATTTGCCATTGTGATACATATCTGGCCACTAGGCAACCATTTTGATAACTGAAAGGAACTTAACAGATGCAGAAAGGTTGTAATATAATGATGATATATAATTAAGTCCAGTACTAATACACAATAAGCATTTGTGCTCGTTAAAGTGCGTATACATTTTTTTTACAGATTCTACTTGTTTTTATCATCTGTGGGGAATGTTGAAAGTTAAGATTTATGCAAGTAATTCCCATAAATATTTGGCATAGGTTCTAAACTATTTTTGCTGCAGAAATTCAAAGTATGCAACACTTATTTGGATGCAGAAAGACATCATTTTCTACACTTTTTGTAACTAAATGTATGGCTAATATATTCATATAGTGTCTCGTTTTGCTATTAATCAGCAGAGAAAGGTTTGGCCAGTCTAAACTATAAACTAGATTGCAGGAACATTTCAGAAATATAAAATATAAACAGACAGATAAATCAGCCATAGCCCATCACTTTTGGTCATGCAATCATAATATTAGCCAAGAAATCAAACTTTTAATACCAGCTAAGAATCACTGGGAATTAACAGTGTGGGGAAATATTTATATCATTAAGAACATAAATCAATTAATGAACTTTGAAATACCGGCAATAGACGATGTCTTGCAACTGACCAATGTGAAGAGCGGTAGACCAGGCAATGAGAGAATGGGGAGACAGTTACCTGACGTGAACTTCAGTCGACCGAGCCACTGAGGATGGAGAGCATGCCTCTTTGAAACATGTCCAGTTCAATTTTGAGTAAGTGGAACAATTAGTGTTTTTTAAATGTTGACTAAGTGTTTTTTAACATTTTATTTCTTCATACTGTTTTTATTGTTGGCTTTTCCCACTTCCTTACACTTCTCTCTTGAAACCTAGTATACCAGCTGCTGCACCAATTGGAAATTTATCTCCCCCCCCTTTCTTTTCTCTTACATGTCTTTACCCTTATAACTCTACTTCTCTTCCTTCTTTCAAAATTTAACTGAATGCTGGACCTAATTCTCCGTATTCCTATCTCTTTTACAGTGGCAAAGCTAGACATAATTGACTGGAGTGTCTGAGGCTTACCTTAGGTTTTCTTATAGATTAACTCCATACAGCATTCTTTTCTGCCTGCAAATAGATCACTGACACTATCCCTGAAGTTTTGATTCCTGGAAAGTTCATTCAGTATTGCAGGTGAACTTAAGTTGCTTGTCTAGTGTTGTTCATGGAGTTCCTTAAGAATGTTTTGATGCATTTTAAAGGGAGGTCTGAAGCTACAGGGCAGTTCCACAAACTACGCAGATGATCAATGGATACTTCAGTTCAAAGTAACGATTATGTACACAATGTGCTCACACTTCTTTCACTGAAATGTAAGGACTAAATGTAACAGACATGTTGTTTCTGCAAAAACTGTATCAAGGCCATAATTCAAAAAAAATTTAGCAGCATTTGTGGTGGTAGATATTTTTGTCCATCAGAGTACACGTTTACAAGTTCATTCTTTAATTGTTCACTCTGAAAATATAATGGATACATATCCAGCAGTTGCTTCATTTTTGTTGTTGAGAATACTTTGATATATCTCTGAAATTGCTTTTCATCTAATAATTCAGTGAAATGAAAGTTTTCAAAATCTCAAAATCACATTTCCATCTGAACCACTATTACATCAATAATTCATATAGGGTCGAATTCATAGTCGCCGCTTATTTCAACAAAGTCCTTAAGCAGCCATTTCCAATACACAGATGCTACTCTTTAGGCGAATAAGGAAATGCTTATTCATATAAGAAAGCTCTGACCTCCACTTATATGCAATAAGGAGAGCCGATGCCATCACCATCTTGCATCAATTGCTTACAATGGAGGTTAACCATAATAGCGATCATGGAGTATATGGAATTTCATAACGAAAATTGCACTGCGCATTAGTAAACGAATTTGCGTGATTTTCAGAATTCACTTGAAACGCATAGGGATACTGAATTTAAGAATCAATATCGGTTTACCAAAGCAGCTGTTGTAATAATCTAATGCCTCTGCTAAACAATGTAATCTTAACAGAGGTTATGAAGTCGCAATGTGAGACAGGCTTACTTGAACAGATAATGTATAAAATCTCAGTGCTATGACACTATCCATATGTTTTCTGTTCAGATGTTTTCCCATTTATGTTGTCCAAAGTCCTTAGGTCCCTAGAAAACAGATTCCGCTGCACTTATTCAGAATCGTTTAATGAAATCCTAAAAATAAGATGCAGAAATATTTCTGCAATACATAAAATACATCTCTGCAGTGTTTTTCTCAATCAAATTGCCTATTTTGCATAATCACTATGACTGAAATGAATCACTTAACAAATCACATGTCTTTACCATTAATTTGCAAATATACGTTGGCTTATCAAAATCTTGAACAGAGGTTTACTGATTTCACGTGTAAAGCTGCTGTTAAAGCTTAACATTATAAGTTATTGGTTACTTTTGCTTTTCTGATTACTGCTAGATGATGTAGTGATTGCATATGTGATTTTCTTCCATGCATGCATATTGTAAATACCTCTAGCTACTAACACTTTACACTAGAAAGTCAGGTTTTCATTTTTAAAATAATCCTGAGTAAATACCACTTAAGGCCAGTACATCACACAGCATCCGATTGCCTGCATTCTACGATGTCTTTATATCTCAGTACCAACTCAATTAGTTGGTTTCTTTCCTGCTCGCTGAAATGTTATCCTTTTGGCATGTTTTTGACCCAACTAATGTAACTGTATAACTATTACTACAAACTCTTAACTAAGTTTACAATCTACTTGATTTTAAACGAAAGTTAAGTAGTTAATAAATGCACCATTTAAAACTCGCAAACTTCTACCACGTGCTTAACAGATGTTATGAACAAAACAACAACGAAAATGAAAATGGTGACAGGCTATGCGGTGACCTGCATGTTTGTTTACACATTCCTTTGCACATCCGAGTGGCTGTGAAACAGTTGAACCATATTGCCACATGTGCTTTGGAAATAAGTAAACGTTTAGCACTGAGCATATAATTACCATCTATGTATACCAAATGGTAATAAGCATTTCCTTGTCAGAAAGAAATACTTATTACTTAAGCATCTCCTTTTCACATAAGCGACGGCTATGAATTCGACCCATAATTTCATATTTAAGTGTGGGCACTAGAAATGATTGTAAAGTCATATCACTGTTCAAAGTTTTGCTGATTTTAACACAATCATTGACTGTCTTTATTTCGCAGATTTTTCAGATTATGTATGGTTAGTTTTATCTCATGGTTGTACATGTTTACATTAGATGTGTCCTTTGTTCGCAGCACCTTAAATAAATGATCTGGGAAATAAAATATCTTGTTATACAAGCAGAGCAGAAAGAGAAATGTTGGCTCCTCCAATCTCTTAATCAACCCTGTAACACCATTTAGAGATGTGGCATCTAAATTTTTGTCATTATCAACTATGTACAAGAGCTTCTTTCAAGTATTTGAAATGATGAAGGTATTGTAGCTATTGCTCTGGAATGGAAGTTCCATCTTATTGTGGATGCCTGTGGTAGTTTGAAACCTGCATCTCTCAGGACTTGAGTTCTCTTTGTGACTTGCTAAAATAAGTAATGAAGGCAGTCAAAGCATAAATGAAGAGATGCATTTTCTGTATTGTTTTTTATCCATACAGCAGCACAAAATTTAATTTGTGTGCATAACAATGAATGAACATTGCATGTGGGCACTCTTGTTTGATGATGCTTTGCACCCCCCTGCAGAATCCAACATCACAGAAGCTGTATTGTAGGTCTGACAGATTAATTTCTCATCCACACCCCATTCTCTTAAGACACCCAAAATAGCAGCTGAAAGTCCAAGAACACTTTTATCTGTTGAGATATCATAAAATTCCAAAAATCTCTCCTGAACGGTACTGCCAGCCCAATAGCAAAATATAATGTTATCTGGGACTGACATGACAAATCAAGTTTCATCTTCCCGAACAGATACTAATTCACAAGCTGAGATTTCTTTCTTATCTTCTTCATTTATTATCTGAGTTATATATTCAATAAGCTCATTTTTAACATTGTTTGAAGTTTGTTTAAATCCTGAGATGGATTTCAAATTCTCTCTAATGAACTGTTTTTCTTGTCAAGGAATTAAAGCATTTCAAGATAAATTGCCTTTATTAGCAATAACTCATCTGCTGTAAGTTACTGATTTGTATACTTTAGAGCTGAAAAGTATACTGCTTTTGATAAGCCATGATCGATTCTATATTTTTCAAGAAGATGAAAATGCTTGCTGTTCAATATATGTCTTTTTGAAACTTGATGTTTACGCGCCCTTCTATGAATATGTTTTACACCATTATGCCACTTTCACACCATTCACTTTCTCCGCCAAACAATATGCAAATATAACAATATAATTTACAGTTTGTTATACTTGCTGTGAGCCATGGGTACTCCCTGTGCCATTGGGACTGGATAGTTCTTATTTGCTTCTATCTTTTTGTACAATATTCAAATGTGGTGTTGGTCTCTTATGCTTTAGAGCACACTTTCTTCAAAAGAAGAAAGGGATGATAATGGTGTTCTAATAAGATGGATAACCAAATCATTAAACCAAATCATTGCAAAGCATGAGAGAAAGGCACAGATTGTTACAAAAGTTGCAAATACTTTGAATTCACAGCGCAATAGAAAATGAAAACTAACACGCCTCATAACTCGCTGGCAGCCAGAGACTAGACTCCGAGAATGCCTATAGCATTATAGTAATGTGGCTTGGAGGGGAATGATTGCTTAGTAATGCCTAGTAAGCCCCTCCCTTGTGCAGCATGTGCAAGTCTGGCATTAACCAGACTCCTAAATTTTTAGACTGGTGTAAGTTGCTGCAGAAGTGTACAAGTAACTTATTGTTGACTTTTAGTCACTGTTTTCTTGCTATTTACATCCAACATATAACATACAATTTATCTGCATTTAGTTTGGGTAACCTGAGGCTCTCAGACACCCCTTCAGTTTCACCACTGCTCTTTTAATACCCCTGTAATTGCCCTCATGTATTTTACTGAAAATGTTAAATGTATCCTAAATTTCAGTATATTAGATTTTATGATTTACATTTTTACCAAGCACTTACCTTTCTAGAGAACCATTTTCATTATTTTCAGCATCTGCAAAATTCCATAGTGAGACTGGAGTATCTCCGATCATTAGTTCTTCTATTCGACCCTCAAATGACTGATACTTCACAGCTGGCTGCATGTTGAAACTTGAAGGATATCCACCAACAAATAATTTAGAAAGATCCTTGTCCAAGTTATATATGGAAAATGTTCCAGGTAGAACAAGTTCCTTCTCATATTTCCGTTCACGTCCTTCACCAACTTCTTCTCTAATTGTCAATTTCACACTCTTTCCTTTCCTAAAGAAGAAAATATACACCACACATGTATAAGTATGTATGTCTATTACCAAACTCTTATATGATGAGAAAAAGTGAAGAAGCAGAATCCGCTAATTCATAAGGTAACAAGCTTCAAATCATGCCAGTCATTTTTTGTAAACTTTGGTTTGTAGATATACAGTCTGTATAAATAAGCAACTATTGCTCTAATTATCCATTTAATTGTATTAAAATACAATAAAAGAAAGTACAATATCAGCCTCCCCATTTCTTGCGGTTGATTGATCACTATACATGTCCCATGAAAAGGTGATTATTAATCTAAACAGATTATACATTTTTGCAGCATTTGCTTCACCGTTATTGGTTTCATTTGCTGGTTATTGTTAGTTATTTAGCTTTGTAATTTCATTCATGGACATAATTATCAGTGATACACTGGAATGTTTCATATTTGGGATTCCCCCCGCATATAAAGTGATGCTACAAATTATAAAAACAGAATCATCCTAATACACAATATTGGAGAAAACAGAAATGTCCCTCTAACTTCAAAACTTAAGACAGGAAAAATAGGAACAAAAAATCCAACACTTACAATGATTGAAATCTAAGAGAAAAAGGAATGCACCCAATATTACTTCAGAAAATACTGTATCTGGAATACAGTGATCACATAAATGAGATGTGTGAGTATACCTATATCAAAACATTCATAGTTTTTTTAGGTGTTCAATTTAATGCTTATGTGAGCTGAGAAAAGTCAAACCTCACCTGCAGTAATAAAGCTAACAGATGGGTTAAGATCCTGTTTTTAATTATTAAAAAGTGTGACCACGAACTAACTTCTGTCTGACTATGAAATAAGAGCATGAAAGGAAAACTGTCTTTATTATTGCAGACTCAGTGATATAAAACTTATTTTTACTTTTTGTATTACATACCTAGTAGGCAGAAGTATTGCATTTCACCCAAAAATCTATATTGAGATTTCACCAGAAATGCATGTCTTGAGGCCCCTTGTATAAAAGGAAGCATTTTTAGGAAAAGGTCTGCGTGTGATTGAGTACATGTGCGCATCTGTGTCTGTGAACAGCATAACTCAAAAATGAAATGTTGATAAATACCAAACTTGGTATTTAAGTTCAGTATCTTCCAAAGATTTTCAAGAAAACCTCTAAACCAAATTGCCCTTTAATGGCAAATGTTTCCTTATTTTTGAATTTCTCAAAAAAGGCTCTAACAATTTTGATTAAAGTATCATATATTTAAGATACTTACATGGCAAATAAAATGTATATAATGAATTATTTGGGAGTAGCCATTGAAGTTCTCTTCATCTGGAAAGAATTCTGCATAATTTTATATAACTGGTAAATCGTGTAACGTAGACAAAAACTTAATGCACAGAAAATGTAGATAGATATGTTTAAAGTATACAATTTGCTTCAAACAACCTTTTTTGGGGCATCAGGCATTTTTTGAGATATCCATTGTTATTGATTTAAATTTTTCGATACTTTTGTCATTTTTGAAGTGGCCATTATTCAGTTATTTCTTGAGCTGTCATGAAAGAGTGTGGAATTTCAGAGCCAGCTTATAGCAATCTGTTTTAAACATTAGACTATCGCTTTGGTTTCCTGTAGCCATAGACTATCGCTTTGGTTTCCTGTAGCCATGTTGGCAATAATGAATGAGTCATGAAACTATTTATTTTAAGTTTATTTCAGTTGATATGATATAGATAGAAAAATAAGCTTTCGTAAAAAAAGTTGTAGAAGCTTTTTAAAAATAAATGATAGTGGGTAGAGAAAGTCATGTGAATGTACAAAATCAGTTTTTGCTCTACTAGGCACTTGTCATAGCGTGGCACTAAGTTTTATTTGACTGTTAATTGTGTCTGCTGCCAAAGGCTTGGATATCATCACTGTCTGAACCACAGTATGACAATTAAAATGCTTTTTTGTCAGAATTTGACAGCAGAGGATAAAGTCATTGGGTGTGAGGTCAGGCATGATCAAGGATGTTAAGGATGTTCGAATGGATTGCTGCTAAAGAGCCAGTGTGCACTCTGCATTGGCTTTCTGTAAATTGTCTGCACCACCTTCTGGCAGAATTCTGTTAGCATATGCTGCCTCACTGTTAGCCAGCTTGTGGCATATCTCACATTGCTAGGAGATCTGTGAGAACAGCCATGTTTACAATAACTTGTTTTATAACGTTGCATTCATAGAGGTGCAAATGCAGCAGAGCATGGTCAAATGCTCCTCATTGAATACTGTGTGAGTGTACCCTGCTTTGGTCACTTTTAGAACTTTGTGGATGTACCTTGTAATACCTTTTAGAGTCCTTCATGGGCTGAATTTCTTAGGCCTGGCCTGATATGAACCAAGCCCTAGAATAGGTTATACTGTACCACCTGGCCCAGGCCTATTTTCTAATTTTGTTTTAAGCAAAATTATTTTGCAGTTGTTTATTATTATTATTATTATTATTATTATTATTATTATTATTATTTTTATTTTTATTTTGGTATTGATATGGGAATTTTTTCCCCTGCTGGGTTGCCTGTATGGAATGCACTCAGGTCCTTGGGACCAATTGACAAGCTGCTTTACCGAAACTGTGGTGGCGGAGGTCCTGGAATCCACATGTAGCAAGTGGCATGTTGACGGCATATGCTTTATTGACCACATGCCACCTCTATTACTGCACTCTGCCCAAGATGTCCTGAGTGTGGGTTGACAGAGGGAGGCTTAGTTCACAGCTACATGCTGTTGTAACATTACTTGTGATTGGCCAAAGCCAGCATTTGTTTACTGTCAATACGTAGTATTACTGCTGCTATGGATGTGTGATGCTGCAATAATTGTGCTATTCCAGGTATCTCAACATTGTGGACCCAAAAAAATGTGATAAATTAACTTTTTTTTTTTATTTTCCCTTTGCATGGGAAAGTTTTCGTTATTTTTTATTTTCTCAACAATGGTGCTAATGACGTTGATTAAAATACTATATGTATGAGATATCTACATAACAAATAAAATCTATTTTGAATGATAAATTAATTTTCAAGCATGAGCCCAACAAATTTTTTTCAAATTAAGCCCTAACCTGGCCTAAGGCTGGGCCTAGGCTTGAGGACTTGGCCCCAAAGTCTGTGCAGATCTCTAATATCTTTTTCGCTTTTATGTATTTATTAAGATTTATAAATTACATTTGTCCAATATCACCTAATGAACATAGATTGCCTGACAACTTTCAGTTGCTATATGGCAGTAAATGTTCTGTGATGTCAAAATTTGTGTATCTAAACAACAGATAAGGTTTGGACACTGCATAGTGTTTCATGTGCAGTGTTACCATAAAAAATGTTATTTCTCATGAATCTGATGTAACAAATAACATATGTTTATAATAATATGTTCTTCATAAGCCTAGCTTCATCCTGAAATAAATGTTTATCCCTTTCTACTTGTCCTAACTCTACCACCAAAACCCAAATGATTTTTCCTGGTGGGATACTTTTATAAGCATGATATGAGCTCTGCATATTACCAATATGAATTCTGATATTACAATATGAATTTTATTCTTTTACAAAATTTATTCACTATCAATCCAGCAACACAAAGGAGTACGATTATTTTGCACAGATTTTAAAATTTCTAAAGCAATATTTGTCTTTCTTTTACATTGATTTCCTTCTTTGTGTAAGAAATTAAGAAATTATCTAACATGAATTTATTAGATACAGTAAACTCCCAATTATTTGTGTACAGGTTATTTGTTTTGCAGATTATTCGGGCATATTTGTATAGTAAAAAAGTACATTATTTTCTATTCACTTGTGAAGTAAGCTTTCTGTGTTTGAGTCGCCAGCAATAAACCACCTACCATGCAACGGTATAGTAATGTTTCCTTTGTTATTTGCCTGCTGGTTCCGTGGGAATCAATAACAAACTCAGTTTCCTCCATGATCAAACCTTGGTCATTGACTGTAAAATTAGTAGATAAAAACTTAGTTACAGGTATGAGAATGCTCTCATCAGTATGTGAAGGGGCATTATTAAGCACCAGAACAGCCTTCTGTGGCAATCCTTTTCTTCTAGAAATTGGGCATGGGATTTCTGATGTCTGACAGGATGTCAAGCCACATACACTAGTTTGATCATGGAGAAAAATTCTTCCAGATATAGAAGAAAGTGATTTTCAGAGCTTCAGTGATGAAGAAATAACAGCTTCATAAATAATTAATCTAACAATGGGTTTAAATGGCTTTGAATATATTGATGAAGAAAACTTGAATGAGTGGCTGAATATGGATGCATGTGAACCTGGCTTCCAGTATATGAGTGACACTGATATTGTGATTGCTGCTTCACAACAAAACAAAGAAGATGACAGTGAACTTGTCAGTTATTGTGCCATGTTGCAATGTGTTGATACTCTTCTAGATTACATGGGCCAGAGGGGGTTTCAGTACAATGACATTATTACTGCAAAAAACATTTGAAGTGCCGTGCGAAAAAGTGTCAACTACTCTCAGAAGCAGACCAACATCATGTACTATTTTAAGAAATAAATAGGCCTACAATATCTATGTTAATGTGATTTAACTTAGCAGTACAGAACTTGGATAAAACGTTTGAACAAAAGATACATGGTCAAAAATAAGCCTTTTTTAAAAGTAATTTCCTATTTATATATATTGTACCTTAAAAAACATTAAATTACAGGTTTCCCAATTATTCATGTTTTTCAATTTTTCGCATACCTTCTCCCCCCATTACCCTGAATAATCAAGAGTTTACTGTAATTCTATTATTTACGTAAATGTCCTAACATGTTCTGTTTGTTAATATAATTTCCTACTAACGTTTACCAGTGCATCCCATAACGTATTTAGTGCTTTTAATTCATGTTATTCATTAGTTGTTCCTTAGGATAAGATTTTTATGAACATATCACCAATAGAAGTTATTGTTAACAGAACTTATAAACACAAGTTATCCAACATTGCTGATTTTGCAACACAGAGTATAAATTTTGCAATTAAAGTCAACAAAAACCTAATGGATACATAAATATGAAGGATAAATTTATTTTATATGAAGTGTATGCTATACAATGGATTATGTTTTATTTTAAATGTTATTGGTTTAATGATGAATGATCCAGTCTGATCAGAAAGTCAAGGAAAGCTTCAAAGAGAGTCACTAAACTATTCTTCTACAAATTAAGATATTTTTCTTTTTTGGGCAATACTGTCAACTGGGCTGAACTTGGGACAAACGACAAGATGTTTTTGCAGGCAGGTATTATTAACCTTTGCTGTTAATAATACACATATGAGCCCTCATGTAAACAAGCCTGAACTGCTACTTATGTTCATCATTAGCAGCATAAACACATAGCATTTGTGTCAAAATATCTTGTCACTTTGTCCCGAGCTACAACCTGCTCCAAGCTGATAGTACTTATGTTTATTCTGGTGCAATGTCTTTACTGATTCCAGTAGTTTGTAGTGGGGAAATACAAACCACATTTAAGAATTTAATGTCTGGAACTTGGACTTGACTTTCTGCGCAGATGCTCTTCCACCTGTCTACCATAGCTTTTGTTGCCAACTGCATACTGAATTTCTCTCATCTGAATACTTGAACTCTCTGGCAAACCACCAAGTCAAACTCAATGGTATGAGTATTTTAATCTTGGAAGTAACTTGCACTAGCAATTCATTTTTGTGACTATAATACTCATACCATGGGGTTGCCAGAGAATGCAGGAATCAGACTAAAAAGGTGGTGAAAGCCATGGTAATCAAGTTGGAGAGCACTAATATGGAAAGAAAGATCCATAGTTTGAATGTTCACCAAAGATATCCAATTGTTCAAGTCTGATTTGCCTTTCCATCTTTAGCCAACATACAGTTAATAAGAATAGGAATGATTTTTATAGATTCTACATATAAGTCTAAGGTATACTTTTACTACAAAGTTCATGAGCAGCTTTGAGTGTAGCTAATAAAGTTTTCTCTCTATATGTGAATACAGACTATCTATGTGGTATAAAGCTTATGCATGTGTTTATTTGCTGTATAGTTTATTTTACTATTGTGTGTAAATATAAATAGTTTTAAAAGTATAATGACAGAATTCAGAACTTGAGATTATTTTAAGTATTTCTTACAACAGTTGTAACACATATATTTTTGCTTACCTGTCTATTACTGCCTGATACCAAACATCATCTGCCACAAATTTGTTGATAATCAGTCTTTCAGCTCCAGACCCTAAGTCTATTGACAGGACAGGGAACCCATTTTCAATTTCAAGTGCTATGAAGTCATCTGTCAGAACCCTTCGAAGTTTCTTGTAGGTTCCTACTTCATTACCCACGTAAAACAGGAATCCATTAGGCTTGTTGGTCTTAAAATATAATGATATTTGGCTCGATGTTGCAAGCTGTGACAGAGATTCTGGGTTTCTCAGTTCTAAAGTTGTATTCTGGTAGAAAGTCATGCCAACCTTGATCCTAAACATACGAGTAAAAGAATGTACCTTCATTGTACTCTTACATCAATGCTTTAATATTTACTGCATTAATGTCTTGGAGAAAGCAGGTATTTTTTTCTTGCTTAATTCTTTCATTTTACTTCTATTGCAACAATTTGTTGACTTTTCTTAATCCATGCTTTAATGTTATGATAAAACAACAAATAAAACTAGTTAAATCACTATGTCTACATGAGATTGCATTTCAGTATATGCACGCAATCTTCCGTCCACCCCATAGCATTTATTATGTTAATAACCCAAAGCAGAAAAAGCTGATTCAGTTTCTAAGCAACAATGATCTATTAAATACTATAAACATTTCCTAAGAGGTAAGGCATATGCAGCATAACAGCATTATGCTTAGCAAAAAGCTGATACCAAGACTAAATTTCCTTCAAAATTCCCTTTTATTCCGTGGAAGAAGCTGAATGAGATCATGATTAAAATTGATTAAAATGCAGTTTTTGTTCGTTTTCAGAAATCCTAGGAAGCATTTTTCTTCCCCCCAAAAAGATCTAATTAATAAAATTCAGCTTAAATTATAATTTTGCTGTATCCATCTAGTTATCAAATTGTTCCTTTTTATTCAATAAAAATTAACCATTATTATTAAATAAAATTCACTTAAAAGTTCACTAAGTATATAACATCTTATATGAGTCCATTTTTATACTCATAAAGTTTTATTACTTTAAACTATTGTTACATTTCCTGGAGAATTTTAGAGAAAATTATTGAAGTACTACAATTTATAGATTAGCATGAATCATAATTTTGCATTGAGCATTTCATTCCCAAAGCAAAAGCAAATAAATGAAGAAAGTGCTTTTAAGCAAGTAGTGATTTTGTAGGTTGCATAAAATATACAACTTTGGAAGAATTTTTCTGAAAACATGGCTTAAATGAGCATTTGCTGCAATTCTGACTATGGATACTTACATATAAACAATCATTTTTTAAGCAGCATTTATAGAGAAAATAAATAAGCGTGTCTTCCTGGGTTGCCTTAGGTACAATTTCATTGTCAAAATGCAACACTGATTTAGCAAATGGACTTACTAAACAAACATGCAAAACTACTTTAGGAAAACTTTAGGGGATTTAATTTGTAATAAAATTAAGGGGAGGCATTATCTAATACGTATTAAAAGAAAACAAAGGAGTTTTAAGAAACTTATACTTTATTCAAACAGCAAATGAGACAGAGATCATGGATAATTCTATCACAACATTCCAAGAAATAGTACTTACAAGATTACATAAATGTAAACTGCAGTGGAGGTAGATGCACAAT
Organism: Deroplatys truncata; assembly: GCA_030765065.1. NCBI lineage: Eukaryota > Metazoa > Arthropoda > Insecta > Mantodea > Mantidae > Deroplatys > Deroplatys truncata. The sequence continues at coordinate 243,407,977 of CM060975.1, read as the reverse complement.
GTTTAGTGAACTAAAATATGTTACCTATTTGCCACATCCCTAGCAATGGATATCTGGTGTCTTAGAGCCTCTATCTGAGCTCTGATATCATTTCCTAGAGCTTGCAGATTTGTTTGTCTTTCACTGAGACGATCAATCAGACCAGCAGTATTTGGCATCACTGTACTCAGGCGTTCAATTTGATGGTGAGCCTAAAAAAGAAAACACACATTCCACAACAACTCACTTACAACTTTAGCAGAGCTAAATTATTTAGAGCAGTTGTTTAGGCTATGTTTCTGAAACATTACCTGGGATATTGCTTTATTAGTGTCATCAACGTCCTTGGGTAATTGCCGGGCCTGCTGAACATCCTCAGGTAAGTGATTTATTATCTCACCAATCTGACCCAGAGCTTCCTGAGCTACATAATCTGCTTCTTCTGACTGTATTGTTGCTTCTCGTGCAACAGGTTCCAAAATTTGGATCGGGATACGCTGAAGCGCTCTATAATGCAAAAAACAGAAAATCATGAGCTATATGTGTAATTACAAGGTTGTAAAATAAAACAAAGATTCTGCATTGGATTTTAAATTAAATAAAAATGCTCATTCAACAGCAAAGATAAAATTTTGAGCATGCTCATAATGTTGCAAACTGCATTAAAAAAATTAAATAATGCCTTCCAATCTTGTGATTTTTGCAGATGTTCTAATGAGCCATACTTGGAAGCAGAGAAATGTTCACTAGCCTATTGTAAAAGATATATGTTACAATCACGCAACTTTCTGCAGGTTCCTGAAAAGGTTTGGTACTGCTATGTTGATGCTATCTTTGCAAAAGTTCCAAACAGACATTTACAGAATGCTGTAAAACTACTCAATCTAAAAATAATAATAAAAAAAAAACATTAATAGGCAACTTCATTTTATGGATATAAAAATCATTAGAAATGAGGAAAAGATAAATATTGGAATTTACAGGAAGCCAACTCAAACCGAAAATTGCATTAAAAATGACAGCTAAAACCCAGTATCCCACAAACATGGAATAATAAACAGGCTTACACACAAGACTAGCTATTGCTCCCATGACCCAAACTGAATACAACCAAAAACTTAAAACCATAATCCACACTGCAGAAGAAAATGGATACAGCAAAAGTCTTGTATACAAGAAAGTACTTGGGCCCTTTGTTGTTTATATTATATATTAATGACATTCCTTGCATTCCAAATTCTAAACTACTGTCCTATGCTGATGACATAACTATGTTATGTTGGCACATATCTATTGACGAGCTTGTAGGGAAAATAAAACTGGATGCAGCTCAGTTGCTGAGTTATTTCAGTTCCAATAACTTAGAATGTAATATAAGTAAGACCAAAATATTAAACTTTGCAATATCCCATAGGCAAGGAGAACAGCTTATATCTAAAGTAGGTGATGAGGATATTGTTGAAAGCGACCAGACTTCTTTTCTGGGCATAATATTTCATAAACATTTAACATGGGATAGGCATATTGATTTGGTCTGTAATAAAATTAGCAAAGGAGGATATCTGATAAGATATTTTTCTAAATTTAAAAATCTAAACATTTTACGCAGAATTTATTATGGAGTAATATATCCTTACTTGCTCTATGGCATATAAGTCTGGGGTGGAGCTGCAAATGTACACATAAATAGAGTGTTGACATTGCAGAAAATGTGTGTAAGGATGGTATCAAATGCAAGATATGACCATCCACGCAGAGAGTTATTTATTAAGAATGAAATTCTCATGGTTGTATCATTGTATGTACTTGTATATCGAATACTACTTTTAATACATGGATCGAAGGACATCTTAAAACACTGTGATATGTATAAATACAATACTAGAAGCCAGACTAATGTACATACAAAAATATTCTCTGATAAAGATCCCTTAAACATAGGAGCAACGTTGTATAATAAACTCCCAATGGAACTTAAATCTCTACAAATTAATTGCTTTAAATCTAAGTTAAAGAAGCATCTTATAAATAAACCTTTGTACAGACTTGAAGAATTTGAGTAAAGAGGTGTGTGTGTGTGTGTGTGCATGTGCATGCATGTGTGTGTGAGAGAGAGGGGAGGGGGAGGGAGGGGGAGGGGAGAGAGAGAGAGAGAGAGAGAGAGAGAGAGAGAGAGAGAGAGAGAGATTGATGATATTGAATTATACAGATTTCAAAATTAATATCCAGCCTTTTTAAAAATAGAGTAAAACATTAGCTTATAAATATAATATTGTACAGACTGGATGAATACTGAAGTATAGAGTAAGAACTTATGTATAGATGTGAGTGTTTGTGTATGCCCGCTTGTGAGTTATTGTATTGTGGGAATGTGAAGGAAATTTGTAAACCGTAGTGTTAATGTTGTCTTGACCATGCTTTTAACCTGCATCTCCAAGTATACGAGCAATAAAGAATTATTATTATTATTATTATTATTATTATTATTATTATTATTGTTATTATTATTATTATTATTATTATTATTATTATTATTATTAAAAAAATAAATAAAGCAAATTAAAAGAAGACCATAAAAGAAATAAGCACCCTCACTCAGAAAAATATAGCAACAGCACATTCAAGAGGTTCACTTATCACCCAAAAATGTTTAGAAACATAAAAAGATCTTCAGAGAACAAAGTAGCACCTTGACTCCCACATACAGATACTTCATAAGAAGTATGTTAAATTAAAAATCAAAAGATGAGATCACACCAGACAACAGATCGAAAATATATAAAATTAACTCCATAGTTTATGAAAACTTTTGTAAGGAAAAACCAAAAGAAGTCTAAAAACCAGAACCAATCAACACTGAGAAATGCTAAGTTAAAGCAAGAAGAGAAGTCAGCAGTAGCATCTCACTTCTGGAATGAAACCAATAACCTGAACCCAAATCCAAAATTACTCAAAGTCATAACAAGCCACAAACATGGGAAAACATTATAATGTGGAAACACAAAGACCATCTACTAAATTTTGAAATTCTACCGGATAGCATCTTGTTGAAGAAGCTCATTGTTCCACCATCAGAGAAGGCTGCCAGCAAAACTGTAACAGCAGCTGTTGGACCCCCAAGGTTGAAAATGGAAGTAAGGGCTCCTGAAACTCGTCCCTCATAATTAAAGTGTAAGTGACATAGAGTTATAACTGATTCTACAATTATAAAACTATAATACCAGTTTGTTTCCTGAGAGTGCTAAAAAGCAAGAGGATGTACGAGGGTGGATCGAAAAGTAATGCACAATAACTTTTTTCTGCCTTGGTATTGCAGTGGAATGTTGCAATTTCACTCAGATATAGTTTGAAGTTTTCAATAGAGGGTATTTTTTGTTTCATGTGCAGCTCTAGCGAGAGAAGGTGAACTATGCAACAAAGATAGCACGCATGTTACTGTCATCCATGTGTGAAGAGCAGAGAGATGTGGTTTGATATTTGTGGACCAAAGGGCATAAACCAAGTGATATTCACAGGGAGATGCATGGTGTGTATGGAGATGATTTTATGGACCGTAGCAATGTCTCCAGGGCTGTGTGAACCTTAGTGATTTGCTATGCTCCGGGAGGCCGGTAACAGCTGCAACCCCGCAGAATGTCAGAGGCATTGAGGCGGCAATTTTGATCAACCAGAGTGTACAACTGTGAATCTTATCACAACAGTTCAACATTTTCTATGGTGCAGTGTACGATATTGTTCATGACACGTTGAAATTTCGTAAAGTTAGTGCTCGCTGGGTGCCTAAGAACTTGACAGACAACCACAAAGGGCCAGTGAATGATGATGAGCTTGGATCACCTAACATGGTACACCACAGAAGGGCATGACTTTCTGAAAGGAATCGTCACTGGTGATGAGTTGTGGGCATACCACTACACGCCTGAAACTAAGCAGACAAGTATGGAGTGGAAACATGCTGGTTCCCCAGTGAAGAAAAAATTCAAAGTGATTCAATCTGCTAGGAAAGTGCTTGTGACAGTGTTCTGGGATATGCATGTGTTGTATTGGTGGACTTTGCTGAACACGGGACCACTGTGAATGCTGCAGCCTACATGAAAACTTTGGTGAAGTTGCATTGTGCCCTTCATGACAAATGCCACAACATGAATGATGATGATGTCAAAATTGTTCATGACAATGCTCGCCCCCATGTTGCTGCTGTTCGTCAGAAAATCACCAAATTTGGTTGGGAGGTGCTCCAGCATCCACCATACAGTCTGGACCTTTCACCATCGGACTTTCATCTGTTTGGTCTCATGAAGAGATTCCTGACCAGTCAAGGCTTTGCGACAGATGCCGAAGTGAAATCAGCAGTCCGTAGGTGGCTATACTCCAAGGAAACGGACTTCTACAAACATGGAATACTGAAACTGGTATCATGATGGGAGAAAGGTGTTGAGAAACTTTGTGACTATATCAAAAAGTAGGTAAAAGGTATAAGTTCATTTGTGATTTTTGTTTTTGTTTTAACTATTAAACTTTTTTGTAAAAGAATTATTGTGCGTTACTTTTTGATCCGCCCTCATAATTATGTCAGCCATAATGTTACAGACATTTTATTTGAGCTAACAAGAAGCAAAGGAAGTAAAAGCTAACATTTGGTCTGCAACCCTACTTACCTCCACTACTATAATGGCACTCCAGGACATATTAAAATATATAACTACATGGTAAAAATGGTAATGATGTTATGTCATTCCCAGTTTATTGAGGGGGAAATATATAAACACACACTAGTGCTGAAGCCCCAAGGTCTTGGTAATATGTCAGGTACATATCATGTACCTGATTGCTTAGCAATTATAGGGTAACTGTGATAAAAAAATTCATAATGCACAGATATTTTAGCTGAAAGTTACTCCATTAATTTGAACATAAAATACAAATTTATGCTTTTACTTAAAGTAACTCAAAATTAAAGGTTGTTAATTTTGAAATATTGGATGGAAGGGGTAAAATGCTCCCCCTAGTCCTCCTCCCTTAAGTTACATCTTTGATTACATGTATGGAGGAGCTATGCTCAAAATGTTTTGGGAATCACCTTGAATTTGAAAACATTTTAAAGTTTTTATTCTATCTTCCTTAAATATTTAACTTTTACATGAAATGACTGCATTGAAAACGGTCTTTCTTAAGCTGCTTTACTACACAATAAGTCATTCTGTTGCTTCATATTCATGCTATGTAGGAAACAAAATCAAAACAAATGTATTCCACTTGACTAAATCTATGAAATGTTACATACCCTCTTTCATATTACCACATTAGAAGTACTGTACCAAAACATGCTAGAAAATGTTCTGCCAATGATTATATGACAGTAGCACTGACATAGGCCTTTAAGAATCGGGAACTGAAAATTGTAACAAACAGAAGCACTATTCCCTTACTGTGTTTCTAGAATGAAAAGTAATACTCTGTCTCCATTATAGTTGTCTAAATTCTTAGCCAAATCAAGCTAGTATCAATTAAAGAGGAAAACCTTGGTATCCCTGTTTCCTGCTGCTGTTTGTGGTTCCTTTATACCTATAATGTGTCGTGTCCAAACAGAAATTTATTTCATAAAATACAATGCTACAAAATCCTCTCCTAAGTTCAATAGAAGCCTTGTCTTTCTTCTTACACTCTCCCTAGTTGACTGTCAGCATACTCCACCTGTTCAAACCTATCATTACAGTAATCCCCCATTATACTGTCTAAAAATACAGTGGAAACTCGTACTTTTCAGTTTTATTTTAAAAATGAAATGAAATTATTTAGGTATGAAGTGAAGTATTATTCAATCCATTTGAATCACACTGGAATACAATACGCATCATTTTACCAAAATTTAAGTTATGAAATCACTGCATGAACACAGCATTTCTACACATACTGCCAAAGTATTATAAGCTATAAATCATTATACCTGTTTTAAAAATAAGTTTTAGTGCTTAGGATATTTTGACTTTCTGAGGAATGATACTGATTTTTTTTCTTCAGAAACTTAGGGAATGAAAAAAAAGAAAAAATCTGATGTGTTACACTCACATGACTTTCTCTACTCTTGTACAAACTATTTTTACAAATACTTATTCTCCATATGCTTCATGTTAATCGTGATATCGAGATGTTAATCTTATTGCTAATTTTCTTGTAGATGCAAGGGGAATATGGTAGGTTTTAAGCGATAGTCAAATATTTTAAGAGCTGGTTGCTATGTGGAGTATTCCATTCTCTTTGCGTTACCAGGACAGCAAACAAAAACAAAAAACAAAAAAAAAAAAAAAAAATGAATAACGAATTCCCATTTGAGAAAAAGTATAAGTATTGGAAAATTTAAGGGAATAACAAAGCAATTTCTTGAAAATGGTTCACTACAAAAAAAAAAAAAAAAAAAAATGTATATGACATAAATTGTGTATTTTAACGCAATCTACATTTTTTATGCAGTAAAATTTTGTCTATCTCTTATGCAAAAGTCATTCACAATGAAGAATACTTTTGGAGACATTCCCAGAAAATTCAAGATATACATTTTATTTGTTATGAAAGTATCTTAAATATATGATATTTTAATCAAAATCGTTAGAGCCATTTTTGAGAAAATTAAAATTTTCGAAAAATGTTCCATGTAAAGGGTAGTCTGGGGTGGGGGGATTCTCTTGAAAGCCTTCATGTCGCATCCCTGGAAGATACTGAACCTAAATACTAAGTTTGGTGTTTATCCGACTGTTCGTTTCTGAGTTATGCTGTTCACAGACACACACACACGTTTCCAAAACTACTTTATTTGGATTCAGGAGGCCTCAAAACATGTATTTCCGGTGAAATCTCGGTATAAAATTTTTGGGTGGAATGCAATACTTCCCCTACTTACTATATGTAGTAGAGAAAGTTAAAATGGGAAATGAGGGAGAATATAGGGAAGAAGGTGGGAGGGAACCACAGAAGAAAGGTAAGGTAGAGACTGCTACTAAGTGAATATCTATTTAAAGTTTTAAATATCTAAATCATAATTATTCAGGGTGAATAACCTCTTCAACCAATTACATGAAAGTGGTACTGTAACACCTAGAAAATGTAACAGAAACAAACAAGTGAATGCAGAAGAGACAGAAATTAATTTTTTGGCTGCCGTTGCAGTAGATCCGCAAATTAGTTCCCGAACAATCACACATGGAAGTGGCATAAGTCAGGCAAGTATACTGCGCATTCTTCATCGACATAGGTTTCATCCCTATCATGTCTCTCTCCATCAAAAGCTGCATGGAAACGATTTGGAGAATCGTGTTAACTTTTGTACATGGGCATTAAGACATGATACTCCAGATTCATCATGTATCTTGTTTAGTGGTGAGGCAACATTACTAATCATGGCCAGGTAAACTGCAGAAACATGCACTATTGGTCTGTTAACAATCCCCGTTGGCGTCGTCAGGTGGAACATCAGCATCCATGGAGTTTAAACATGTGGTGTGGGATAGTGAATCATAAGCTCATAGGCCCTTTGTTCATAGAAGGAACAATGAACTCGCACAAGTATCGCAGCCTCCTGACAGACCATCTGCCACAGATGCTAGAATACGTACTTTGCAGAATAGGAGGAACCTGTGGTACCAACATGATGGCTAGTCCATAGTGCACGAAGTACTACAGCTTGTCTTAACGGATTGTTTCCAAATTGTTGGATTGGACAAAGAGGACCTGTACCTTGGCTGGCCCGTTCACCGAATCTGACTCCTTTAGACTTTTTTCTGTGGGGAAGGCTGAAAGACACTGTCTGCAAGGATGTACCAACTACACCAGACAATATGAAACGATGTATTACTGCTGCCTGCTCTGAAATTTCCGCTGAAATGCTAGAACGTGTGCAGCAGTCTTTCCATAGCAGACTGGAAGTGTGTATTGAAGCTGCCGGTGGTCATTTTGAACACAACCTTTGAAGGGCTATGTTCTCTTTACATGTAAGAATCTACAGAAGTATTGTAATTCTCTTTAGTTTTTCTTTAGTTTGTGCTACCACAGGTTGTACAAGTGTCGATGTGTAAAAGTTTCAAAATAAGATTTCTCGTAAACCACTTGCACTAGAATCTTGCAACAAATGCCACTGACATTCTAATTTACCTTACCTTTATTTTGTTGATGTAACTAGGCATTGTCCCATTTAAAAAAATTGTATGTTTGCTCAAAAAATACACTTTCTCAGTATTATTAAAATCTGTTTATAGGCTAAATATACGAGCCCCTGGCTACCAATCAGTGCTGTGAAAACTGCACATCAATAGCACTTTCCATTTCCGAAATATTTATGGTGTAAGTTTTAGGTGATTCACCCTGTATACGAAAGGCATCATAAACTTTTGGTCTGACCATGAAAATACAAGATTTAAGAGAAATTTATTTTTATTTTTCAAAATAGAAACCTTGTAAATCAATACATTCAGTCCAACTTTCCAATTTTTAATATCCTCAGTAAAATAAGATTTGTGCAAAATATGTGTCTCTCTCAGCTTCAACCTGATCATTTGGTGTGAATCTTCATACACTTAGCCATTTCTTCAGGCTGGGAGCCCAATCCATCAATATGGCAAATGTGGAAGCACCACTTGGAAATGAAGGTCACATAGTTCTCCAGCAAGAATCCCAGAAGTGTATAAAGGTGCATTATTGTGATGTAAGAGAACTTTCTTTTCTGGAAGGTGTGGACATTTAGCCTGAACAGCATCTTTCAGTTGGTTCAGTAGTGAAGTGCAATATCCCCGGTGATGGTCCTGCCCTTCTGGAGGTAGTTTATGAGCACCACACCACGAGAATCCCAGAAAACTGCAGACATGACTTTTCCTGCAGATGGAACCATTTTTGGTTTCTTAGGTGCACTTTCACCTGTTCACACACACTGTTTGGACTGCTCCTTTGTGTCTGGCAAGTATTTCACCTACTGTTACGAAACGTTGCAAAAACTCACTGGAATTGCATTTAAACAAGTGTATACACTCTTGTGAAATATTCACTCAAATATGTTTTTAGTCTATAGTTAACAAACATTGCACCCATCAAGCAAAACGTTTTCTCATACCCAAAACTTCACGTTAAATGTAGTGCAGATGGCTTTTTGAGGTCTTTGTAATGTCAATAAACTTGCAAACCTTCAGTCAGTAATCATTGAGTGTGGATTACAAATTTGAATCCCGGTCTTGTGCCTCATGGTGGTTTTGGGATGCACTGTGTACTCATTATCTTAAAAGGACATAAGATCTTGCTTAAATTCAGCAGTCCATTTTTAACCTTTGAAAATGAAGAAAAAGAATCCTTTATCGGCAAATCTAGCTCCTTTTTATTTCTATTGGGATTATACCCTTCAAAATAAAATACTTTATCGCAGCTCATATTTCAATTTGATCCATTTAGTAGTAGAAAGTGCTAACACTAGCTTGTTTACATGATGATCATCATAAACAAGTAACTGCACTTATGTATCTGAAACTTTACAGTGCACCCTTTAAAGGATGATACTTAAGAACTGTCATAATAATCTGGCCATCTTCATTATACCTCTTGAGTCAGGCGAAGAACTTTTAGAACTCCCCTCGTAGTGAGACTGATTTTATTTTATTCTATTTTTTTTAACACAGGTACTAGAAATAAACATTTCTGAGGTTTTACATTCACATGAATTTCCCTACCCACTATCATATATTTTTATATATCTTCTGCAAATTATTCTTACAAAAGCTTATTTTTCTATCTACATCATATTAATTAATATAAACGTTTGCAGAAATGATTTCAATACCTATACATATTTATTGTGGACATGAGGGGAAAAGGAGGTTGAAGTTATAATCAAGACTTTAAAAAGTCATCCCTAACTTTGAAATTCCATACTTTTTGTATGGCAACTCGAGAAACAAATGAAGAGTGACTTAGTGCTTCAAAACAGTATGATAAAAGTTTTGGAAAATTGAAACCAATAGCAATGAATATCTCAAATATGGTTAGTGCCATGACAGTTTTACTGGACATAAATCATATGTTTTAACAAAATCTACATTTTTCATGTACCTAGTAAGTTTTTATCCATAAAAAATATACAAATTTTATTAAGAATGAACAGGATTTTACAGACTATTTGCAGAAAAAGCAATATAACTTTTTACTTGTCATGCAAATATTTTAAGCTTATGGTATTTTAATTGAAATTGTTAGAGTCATTTTTGAAAGGAAGGAAAGAAAGAAGAAAAAATATAATAATAAAACATGCATGCACACAAGCACGTATGCACAGGCACCTCAAAACATGTATTTCTGGCAAAGCCTTGATATCAAATTTTTGGGTGATATACAATACTTTCTCTATCTACATACTATAAACAGGTACTAGAGAATGCAAAAAGTAAACTTTAAATGTTTGACATTTAATTCTTAACAAACAAGTGACCAATTGCAAATAGCTATCTAATATACTTTAAGCACTTCATAATTGTTTTTCCACACTAGCCATGTGTGTAGGACAAGGTTGGAAAACTACTTAGACCATTGTAAATCGCCATTGGGGTATGCCATCTCAAAACAATTTGAGATCTCCTTGTGGTTTACTGGGAAAAATGTGAATCAGCTGGAGAATTTAATGTCCTACCAGCATGTTGGCATGGTAGCTCAGACGGAAACTGGGAGATCCGTGGTTCAAATCCTGAATTTTTCAGTTATCTGATTCTACCTTTCCAACCTTTAAGCACTTCAGTTCATCGTAAATATGTTCCTTGTGTCTAATATGGTTTAAACATTTCAAAGTTTATTTCATCATAAATATGTTTCTCATGTGTCAAGATTACACAGCATATATGTAGCAGAATAAATCAATATCATGTTGGTCTAAAGCATAAATAATTCTAATATGTGAAAGAAAACTGCTGGAATAATAACATAAAATAACATGAAGTCTGTAACTATTAACCATATGGTGTATTTCACAAAATATACTCACCTATAACAACAAAGACTTCTCAGAGTAAACAACCATCTATAGATAACCTATCTGCTTTCAATTACTTTTTGGTGATTTAGATATGAGGAGGATGGTGAAGAAAAAGAAACTGTGTTCAGGATTTTTCTGTCTATTGTTACTACAGAAAAAAGTGTTCTACTTGAAACCTGCATTTGCTAAAACTTGCAAATGTTAAGAGAATCAATATAACTGTATTTAAACATATACAGATAGCAGCAGTTCTTTAGTGCCCCCTACATTCTGTCAGGATCACTGTGCATACCTATAGTGCATTTGATTAAGTTGAAACATGGAAAGTAGAAAGAGATAGCACTATATTCCATGTGACAGTTGGTGATCCTTAACTGCTTAATCCCAAAACCTTTACTATTGAAACTTACTATTTAAAATCTGGATTAGGTTGAAACATGAAATTTAAAGGGAACAACCAGCAGCCACTTGTAACAATATGGAAATCAGAGAGGCTAGGACGGCTGAAGATATCAGGATACTTTCCATATTTCATTGCCAAAAGTACAACTCATACTGAAGACTAGGTAGTGAAGGGTGACTGTGACAGGGTTTCTCAGCACTCAGACCGTCATTAACACCACCCCTCCTAGACTGGTCAAGTAGCATCAAAATGGTTATGTTTCAACTTAAACCTCAAGTACTGTATGTGACTGCTCAAAAAATGTGCTTGAGAGTTACTATTTATGTATCTATACAACATGATAATTTTGTTACAGGTAGATTTAAAGTGGAATTTGGTGTGTTAGTTAACAAAGACTTAATGATTTGAAAAATTAAATTGAGTTGAGTTTTATTTATGGATGCTCTTTAACTGCTGTGGTCCTTAGCATCCCATTCTATATTGGGCGTGAAAGACTGGCAATTTTGCTCAGAGGCCTCTTTATTAGGCTTGAGGTTCTTTTACATGCTGTAAATCTATGACACGGGACCACCGGCTTTACTTCCCTTCCGAAGGAAGCCATACTAAGGATTTTTACACCTGAAAAAAATCCATCGCCCTCCGCCGGGTTTGAACCTGCAACTTCAGGAACTAGAGGCTAGCATAGTAACCACTACACCACGGAGGATGACTAATGTTTTGAAAGACTACTTTCATCATATCTTGGAAAAAACGAATATTTTAAAGATAAGTGAAGTTTTTTAACCATTGCTGAAAAGCACTTTGAGTACAAGTACTCAAGGAATTTAATTTTTTCAGAGCTATGTGCTGTACCTGTTGATAAGGCCATCCCCTTCATCAATCTTTGTGTTCATCTCTTGGACTTCTAACACTTTCAACCTAGCCTCCTCCAACTGTGGCTCCAGCTGTCGTTGAGCTTGATCAAGGGTATCTCGGGCTTGTTGCAACAGGTTGGATGATCTTGCTTCTGACTCTCCTGTCCTCTCATCTAGGCCAAGTGTCAACACAGTAGCATTTTCTGCTGCATTTCCTGCATCCTGAGCTGCTCGAAGAGCTTCTTCAATTGCATCTTTTATATTAATATATGCATTTGCTGCATCTACTGCACTTTCTGAAGAATATCGCGATTCTGCAAGGAGTTTGTCCAAGTCTTCAGCCTACAAAATGGGTTTAGATTTTAAATGTCCACCTTGATACTGTTAAACTATGGGTATTCTTTGTAGTATTTCATTTGGGAAAGCATGCCAAAAATACCTGCTTATGGTCAGAATTTTTGTAAAACTTAAATTATAAAGACTCTTTTACAAAAGTTCTCAGAAAACAAAGCAAATTTATTTTCCCAATATTTACAGAACAAAAATATTGGAAAATAAGAGCAAAAAGATTATGTAGCAGTTTTAGACCCAACTTAAAATAAAAATTGCTCAGAGCAACATGCTTTTCTTAATATTTGTATTATTATATTTATTAAAGAATGTTGCATTTGAAATGGTATGTTAAAAACTGTATGTCAATTTCTACAAAACTAAGTTACATATGATTTTGTGTCCAAGACATGTACAACTGAAACTATAAAGAGAAGCAGCACATGTTCTAACACTGACACATAGTCATATTCTGAAAGAATGTTTAAAACTTGAAGTGGGAATTGAATCTATGGCAAAAAGTTGTGCCACAAGGCAAAGAATTAAAGTAATTTAATTAGCAAAATAGCTCAGAGAAAAATTAATTATCTGTAAAAGGAGATGTTGTCAATATTTAAAGTAATAAAAATGCAAGTTAGAGTTTATATAGTCATATCAAGAAGCCTGAAGGCAAAAGTAACATGTGATTCAAAGTAAAAAGTTCTACATTATTGTTCATTATAATTCAAAATGCCAGGGAAGCTTAAGTTGTGTTTGAAGGCAAAAGATAACATTTAAAAGTTGAAATAGGAATGGGAACTATAGTGAGGAGGTGAAACACAAAAACAAAAATAAATGCAATATAAAATGTTTCTACATATCTGTATAAGCTTACCCTAGTTTTCAGATGCTCTGCATGTTTCTGTGCCTTATCAACTGGTACTGTGGCTTCAACAAGTTCTAGATCTAGGCGTGTTAAAGTCTCATTAAGTTCATCTTTGCTTGTCTGCAACAGCTGTGCCTCTTGATAAAGCCTATTAAAAATATCCTCAGCTTCGTCTAAAAGATTTGAGGCATTTCTTAGCAGTTCCTGCCCTTCTTCAAGGGTTTTATTAGCTTCTTTGGTAAGGTTCTTGACAGTATCCACTTTGCTCATCACCTTTGAGTTACTGTTAGCATTGTTGAGAGCTTCGGCATCATCAGCTTTGGCAATGGCAGCTTCACTGTGCATATGTAAATCATCCAACTTGTCATCAAAAGCCTGAATCTGTGTTCGCAGATTTTCAAAATCTTGTGTTTGATTTCGTACTGGCACTGTGAATGACTTCATTTTTGCTAGTAGGTCATTGGCTTTTTTTAATTCATCTTGAGCATCATTTAATCTGTTTTGAAAATCTTGCTGTTGAATTTCCTGTAGGGGGAGAAAAAAGAATAAGAAAAGTTTATTCCAATTAAAAGGCAATAGCTAAAAAGCACATATGTATCATATTTACATTTCTTATTATTTTCACTTTTGCTAATAAATATTTTAATAATAAAAAATTAGATAACAATACAAAGAGCTTAACTAAGGATTTGAGAAGTAGTGAAGACCATTTCAAGGCTTAACGAATGTAGCTCTTCAATATAGTAAATAATAATGTTTTCAACAGCTGCTTATTCAGATAAAAATTGAAAATATAAATTTAATTTATTGATTCCTTTACTTTTACTTTTCTTATTCTTTACCAAAGGTAGAGGAAACTCTGCAGCTGACCAGAATTTCAGTATTGCAATTGAACAAAGCATACATGTTTTGAGCTCCTAAAAATCCAGGAAAAGCATTTTTAGAAAAAGGTATGTATGAGATGTGCTGCATGTTGCATAAATATCTAACTTGTTTTAAGGAAGCAAGGAGTTTTGAAGAAATTTCAGTGAGCCTAAATGACCCTCTACACGGAAAACTCTGCCATTTTTTTATTTTAAAAAATGTCTCCAAATGATTTTTTATTCAAATTTCATAAATCCAGAATTCAGCATTGTGAATAAAATTTATATTTTGGATTGTTTGTAGTTAGCCCATGCAGTCCTCTTCATTCTCAGTGCTTTTTACTTTCTCTACTACGTATAGTAAGTAGGGGAAGTATTGCATTCCACCCAAAAATTCGATACCGAGATTTCACCGGAAATACATGTTTTGAGACCTCCTGAATCCAAAAAAGAACATTTTTGGAAACATGTCCGTGTGTGTGTCTGTGTGTGTGTGTGTGTGTGTGTGTGTGTCTGTGTGTGTGTCTGTGAACAGCATAACTCAAAAACGAACAGTCGGATAAGCACCAAACTTGGTATTTAGGTTCAGTATCTTCCTGAGATGCGACACGAAGGTTTTCAAGAAAATCCCTCCACCCCAGACTACCCTTTACATGGAAGATTTTTCGAAAATTTTAATTTTCTCAAAAATGGCTCTAACGATTTTGATGAAAATATCATATGTTTAAGATAATGTCATGAGAAATGAAATGTATATCTCGAATTTTCTGGGAATGTCTCCAAAAGTATTCTTCATTGTGAACGACTTTTGCATAACTGGTAAACCATAAGAGATAGACAAAATTTTACTACACAAAAAATGTAGATCGCGTTAAAATACACAACTTATGTCATATACATTTCTTTTGTTGAGTGAACCGTTTTCGAGATATTGCTTGTTATTTCCTTAAATTTTCCAATACTTATACTTTTTCTCAAATGGGTTATTCATTTTTTTTATGTTCTGGACGTGCAAAGAGAATGGAATGCGGCACATAGCAACCAGCGTTAAAATATTTGACTATCGCTTAAAAGCTACCATATTTCCCTTGCATCTACAACAAAATTACCAATAAGATTGACATCTCGATAACATGAAGCATATGGAGAATAGGCGTTTGTAAAATTAGATTGTACAAGAGTAGAGAAAGTCATGTGAGTGTAACACATCAGATTTTTTTATAAGTGAAAATCCATAAAATGTAGACAAGAGCTTATATTAGGAAAAATCAGAGTTAATTAAAATAATAGAGTTTAAGTTGAATAACACATTTATTACACCAACAGTTTCAAAATATTTGTTGTATGTTCATATTTTCCTAGGTTACCAACTAAATGACATGTTGAATATGAGCATTTTCACTTTGACCACACACATAAATTTCAGTCAAGATGGCAGACCCACACATTCAACACAAGCTCCCAGGCAAGCAACACATTGGTCACAAAGTTCCACATGCAGTATTGGAAACTTAATGACATATGAGTATAAAG
Organism: Deroplatys truncata; assembly: GCA_030765065.1. Lineage (NCBI taxonomy): Eukaryota > Metazoa > Arthropoda > Insecta > Mantodea > Mantidae > Deroplatys > Deroplatys truncata. The sequence continues at coordinate 243,392,154 of CM060975.1, read as the reverse complement.
GAATAGCATAAAATGATACATAATGGTCAATCACATCCACTGCTATGATATTTTATTGTCTAGGCCTCTCTGGGCTACCTAAATTCCCAGTCTCTCTAACACATATGCCCCCGATGCCCTTATGAGCAATCCTGCTCATGACAATTGAAAATCAAATTGTGATATAATTAGTTAAATGCTGCTTTTGTAGCCTGCATTTAACAAAGTATATATTATGTAAATGCACAAATTAAGATTTTTATTATTCTATCTTCACTTTTTCACCAGAACTTACTGGAACATGTTTCAGAGACCGTTGTCTCCATCATCAGTCTGGATTCACTGCCATGCTTCCTCTTATGACTAGTAGATGGCATTATCTGGTTGGATGTACTTATAAATGTGATCCTTTTCACATGGGATATAAAAGTTTAATACATTGTGTTTCTTCTTATGAATGAATAACTTTTCCCAAATGGAGAGTTCTGCTGCTTTTCTAAGGGCAGAAGTTGCAGTTTTTCTTCTATCTGAGGATTTGTGGGTCAAAAATGCTCTGCAACTGCTGATTTTTCTGTTTGTTTATATTTCACATTTCTCATGTGTTCTTTAAACCTTGTGTCTATATTCCTCTTTCTTCCCTATGTCCACTTTCTTGCAATCCTGACATCCAATTTCATATATACCAGAAGTTTTTCCCAGTGGAATTTTGTCCTTTGTATTGGTCTCCTGAGTATAATTTTTAAGGAATATTTGCTAACTGGAGCTTAGATAATATCGTATTCTTTGAATAATTTTGTGAATGCATGGGTGGAAAGTGGTATTTATGAAATTGGATGTCAGGATTGCAAAAAAGCGCACATAGAGAAGACAAAGAGAAATGTGGACACAAGGTTTAAAGAACACATGAGAAATGTGAAATATTGTAATGGTCTTAATGTTACAAATTGTATGTTGCAAATAAATGTTTGTTTACATAACTTTAACTGCCCCACGTTGGGCGCCATTTTGCCTTCCTTTCCTGGTTATCGCGCCCCACGTTGGGCGCCATTTGTAACGGTCTTAATGTTACAAATTGTATGTTGCAAATAAATGTTTGTTTACATAACTTTAACTGCCCCACGTTGGGCGCCAATATGATGCGGTATTAATGTTACAATGTGTTTAACATTATTATAGCACCACGTTTGGAAGCCAATTATGATGCGGTATTACAAATAATGTTGTGTGTTTACTTCACGCGTTGCCATCTTGTGACGTCACTCCTTGTTTGGTTCGTAGCTCCCTCTGGCGTAGCAATTTGTATCAGTTTTGAAATAATTCACTTTAAATGTTCTCCGGCTAGCTATTTAGGTCGACATTTAACTCTTGCAGGGTGTGAATCGGAAAGGAATCTTTTATCCAGAAATTATACTGACGAAGAAATTGGTTTTATAACTTTTATTGCCGAACACATTCACAAACACTTTTACAAATTAATCTGGATACTCGCCAAACTGAAACTGTTTGTAATAATTTCTTATTTATCACTTTTAACTCGAGTACTTCAACTTTGTGTATTTTTTAACTGTATAATACTTTATAATAATTCTCGTAATTCTGCTGCATATAACTTGGCGAAATAAATGAACTGAGAGACCGACGTGTAGAGTACGGAGAATTCTGTTGAACTGGGGGACAAGCTACCTCGAACCTACACTATTTATAGGCCTGCATCAAGATACGCCTAAAGATTATAAATGAACTGCCATTGGCTAATAAAACGCGCCAACATTAGCGTCTATTTTACTATCCAATGAAAACCACGAATACATATGCTTTAGGAAATGTTCTAGAAGCTTCTCAACGGAAGAAACGCGCGAAACATTACGTAACTTCCTTGTTCCCGGTAATGATAAACAACTCACCCCATCGCTGCATTATTGCGTTATTGTTGACAGTTTCAGTAAAGCCGTATATTATTATTTACCAATAATAATTACAATTAATAAACCTCTGAAATCAATGTCACATAAAAATACATATTAATATTACTATCATTAATTACATCTGAGTAATTTGTGATACAAATTACCGTATCAATATAAACAAACAGAAAAATCAGCAGTTGCAGAGCATTTTTGGATACAGGGACATGAAATTGTGGACACAGTATCACTTATCAAGCAGGCACAAAAACCTACAGAATTAAACATTTGGGAGAAAATATTTCTTTGGAAATTTCGACCAAGGTTAATGAATTTCGACATCCCTATGGACAAAAATTTGATTACTAAACTTGTAGAACCACCACTAGAGGGACAAAGAGACATCTGTAACCATCAGAGGAAAGCCAACCAGTTGCAATCAGCTGATGATGAGGAAGTGATTCCTCGAAACTAGTTCTGAGGTATTGAACCTATTTTAGTGAAATTGTATATTTGCAACCACTTCTATATATTATATTTAATCTTTTCACTATGTCTTTCAATTTAAAAGTAATAAAAGTAATTAAAAGTAATGATATACTTTATATATGATATATATATATATATCATTATATATGATATATATAATGATATGCGCTTCCTTTCTGTTTGGTCCCTTTAACAATATTGACAAAACAGTGTTACCATGTCATATTCCTATGATACAATGCACGTAATTGTGTTGGCTGACTGATATAATGATACCCCTGTGAATTCATAATGACTAGCAAAAGTCTGTCTCACATCACCGTGTGGGATGGCTCAGGCAGTTATGTCTGTGGCCCACATTTGGGAGGTCTGGGATCGATCCCCGGCATCTGTCCATTCTGGCCCATGGGTTTTTCATGGTTTCCCTGGGTTGCCAGGCAAATGCTGGGATGGTTTTTCTTCCACCACAACTCTCATTCCTCTCATTTCCTGTACCTATCATCTGTCATCTTGTCATCTGTTTCAGGGTTGTAAGACCAGGCGATGGTGTTAGGTGGGTTGCAGTTTGGCGGTGACTTGCACTCCTAAAGGTTTCTTCCCTGGCGCCACTGCTGTACTGCTCAGAAAGGTCTCTCCTCAGCATGGGACTCCACTCCTGAGGACCCTAGAGGTTGGTGGCTTGTGGGCAGGTGCCGTGAGGTGTCAGATGCATTCCATCTAGAAACGTTAGGAACCCAGTCCATGCTTGTCCCCGCCGGCATCCAGATCTGGTTGCCCTTCAGATCTTTCCCCTCATCTCTCCCTCCGAGGGGTCACTTTGGAAGCACAATGGGCCGGCTGGCCTGCGTGCGGTGCTCTGCCCCGGCTCCAGGACCCCTTTGTGATATGTACCTTTACCTTTACCTGCCTCACATCAGATACTTTAAAATTATTTCCATTTTCTTAATTATGTCATTATACTATGAAGTATCAATTACCTGAAGAGCTAGAAATGGTAATGTTACTCCATGAGTTGAAGAATAATACAAATAATATAAATCCAGTAACAGCAAAGTACAGATATGAACAATGAAGTATGAAACAAATTGCAGTGTCTATCGAACATATGCATATATGTTTCCTATCCTTGGTGGGAATAAGGTCATGCTAGTTTCTAGCTATCAGTGTGGATCCAATGGTGGTTAAGTTCAGTTCAGTTACAAGGGTGATTCAAATATAAGCAGTAATTGAGCCATTATACTGAGCAAGCACTTCCAAATGGGATGGTGGAGTAGGGGGTTGAAGGTCAGTGTGTTAGGGAGGGGAAACCACCTTGGTTGGCTGCTTTGCTCTGTTCTGGTGTCAGTACAGCCATGTGTGAACAAATGGTTTCTTGATCTGTTGCATAACATATTATTATCAAGCTTTTAACCAAAGAAGGGGTTAAACTCTCTGAGATTTTAAATCGTTTGAAGACACAGTTTGGGTACACTACACTGTCCCAGGACTGAGTGTTTACTTGGAGCAGAGAATTTAAGAGTGGCTGAGAAATTGTAGAAAATGAAGGTCATGTTTGACACCCATGGTTAAGTCTCACAGAAAAGTTCTTGCAACGGCATTTATTGACTACATAGGAATTTTAGTCATTGATTTTCTTCATGATTGATGTACAGTTAGTGCGACTTACTATTGCCAGTTATTTAAGTCAGCAAAGGCCATCTACTGAAACAAAAGGCGTCATAAGCCCATCAGAGATATCATCCTTCTGCGTGACAATGCTAAGCCTTACTCTGCAAATTTGACAAGGAGACACACTGAAGGACATGCATTAGGAAACCCTCAACCACATTCCCTACAGTCCAGGTTTGTCCCCCCTGACTTTTTTCTGTTTGTTCCCATGAAAGAATCGATTAGAGGGCAGCGATTTGAAAACGATGAAGACGACAAGGAGCATGTGTGCAACTGGTTGATGACACGCTCTAAAATTTTTTTTCAACAAGGAAATTGTTGGCAAAAGTGTATAGAGCATGAAGGAGGCTACGTAGATAAAAACTAAAGGTATATGATTGTGTATATGATTAATCAATAGGTGTATAAAAAAAATACTGTTTATATTTGAATCACCCTTGTATTACAAAAGGTATAATTTGTTCTGTATTTAATCATGAAGTGAACTATGGCTCAGTATGTGTTTTCTACTGCACAGCATGTATTTATTTATCACTTATTCCATAACAAAGAATTGTCATATATACACATGAACACAGAAAGGATTATAGAGCAAATACTTTTTTTGAGGCATCAGTTGAATATCCATACAGTGATTACAATTTTGTACCCCTTATTTGAAGAAATGAACTAGCATGGAATATGATTCTCTCTCCCCCCCTCATTAAGACACTGATGAGAGAAAAATGAAAGCGTGTTTCAGAATGACAGAGTTGTTAGTAAGGGTTTGTGGCCCTCTCGGTTCCTTGACTAATCCCTTGTAACGTTTACTGCTTACTCTGGAAGAACTGAATCAAAATATCTGCCAGGAAATGGCCAGTATTACTCAGTGTGAACTGTAGTCAATTAAGGAAAATCTTTTAAAGAGATGCTAAAAATTATGGCCAGCTTCTACGCCTCCTTTCTTAAAACTAGTGCATAAAACCTTTTGAAATAGTTATGGAAACTGTTGTATTTATGATTACTTACAGAAGTAAATTATTTGATATGAAGTTTTCGTTCATATTGTAATTATTTATTTTGTAAAACTTATATGATATTTGGTAACTTGAAGCATGCATTTTAGATTTCATAGCCATGCAAATTTTACTGCATATAACTTCTGTAATTTTTTCCATTTATGTTTTAAAAACAATAGAGTTAGATATACAAGTATAATGAATTTAGTAAAAAATGAAATTTCTTTTGTGCATTGCTCTTGCACTGGCATGGAAAGGGTTAAAGGTACAAACAGAAATGCAACAAATGAAATTAAAGTAAAGAAATAGTCAATCTGTTTATTTCCCTTTTGAGAAACAAATAAAACTTAGCGTAACATACTGCTTTTGAATGAATAACAATTAGTGTGTATAATGGTCACCAATCAATTCAAAAGCAGTATTAAATTACATCATTGTCTTTCATCTCCTCAAAAGAAAAAATTTATAAAAACATTGCAGATAAAGTTAAAATAATGTTTGCCCAAAGATATTCTGACATTTCTACCATAAACAGAATGGCTTCTCGACCAACTAATGGCACTACTTATAATAGCACTCAGCATATCTGAGTCATAATAAGAATGAAAATAACAAGTCGATGATGTAAAAACTTGCTTTTAGGAAACATATCCTAGGGAAACTAATTTAAAGCTATGTGAAGCTTTGTCACTATTAGATTCATATTTCTGAGCTTAGCTATGCAGTTTAATCATTAACTGCATAAGAGTGGTGGCTAAACAATAGTGGTAAAAGCATATAGGAAGGGTGGTGCTCAAATAAATATTGTAAAAAGCTGGAATAAGAAAATGGGAATGGGTTTAAACAGTGTTCCATTTTGTTTCTTAAACAGAAAATAGTCATACCTGTAATATATGTTGTGCCTCTTGGAGGGCTGAATCTATTTGTGGACTGGCTCCACCTTCCAAACTAAATGCTAGGGAACTAACTTCTTGGACGACCTGTAGTGCTGCACTGACTGTGCGCTGTATCAAGTCCTCTACTTCAAGAGCATCATTACGCACTCTGTCTCCATCAACAGCTGACTTGTTACCATTATCCTCAGCATACTCAGCCTAAAACAAGAAAATTTACTATTTACACCCTTCAAAATTTATAATTATATATATTATCAAAAAGCAGATATGTAGAAAATATGTTACTCTGTAAAGAAAGTTGGCTTGCATATGCATGTGATAAATGAGTTACTATTGACTCTGCACATGCATGTGTATAAAAGAGATTGCTTCTGTTTCCCTACTATACAAGTGTAGAACAGCTGAGTTTGTGAAAGGAGAAGTGGCTTAAAGTGAATTTGCCTCCAACTTTCTTTTCAATACGGTAAACCTGTGTTAAGGAGCTTGAATCATAGAAATTATCATTACTAATTATATTTATACCTACCCGTCTATTTAAATTTTTGGAATCCTGCTCCAAGCTTTCCACCTCCTGAGTGATTGGCAATAAATTTACTCGGTTGGGATCCAAAAGTGTTACCTTTGGTGCCAATTCATTGGCAGTTGAATTTATATAAACAAGTCTCTGATTGGTGAAGTATCCCAAAGCTACACTCTGGAAAATAAACATTCTTTTAGAAGCTAACAATCCCATCAGAATTAAAAAAACTAGAGCTATAACTAAATCTTAATACCACTCCCAGAGGCATTTGAAATAATCCTATTCTTATTAGTAGATATGATGATGATGATGATGATGATGATTATGATGGCAATGATAAACAAAATGCTATACATTACTAATAGAACAAAATTACATTTCATGCATTATAAAACTAAATTATATTCAGATAAGAATTATTATGATTCCTGGATGCATAAAAATGCAAAAGCTATTATAAGATTGTACTAGAATGTACATGACTGTTATAGTTTGATGTTTGTAAACAGTTTTCTATTGTTTTCCATAAGCATTTGTTAAATGTTGTATAAATTATAAAGGGGTTATTTTATACCTTTTCCAAAACATTTGGTGTCATATCACACACCTGTATATGTAGCAGCCACATATTTGTAGAAACTAATTCTTGAATTATGTAAATAACTACTTTACTATGAATGGTGATAATCTGGGTATAGGATTAAATTTCTTCTCATTTCATTTATTTTGCATCCTTTGTAAAGAATATACATTGTTATTATTGGACATGTCAAATAAAATATTTACAATATAAGATGCAGACTTACAGCTGTCAAATTGGAAATGACATTAAAAACAAACAATTACATTATAAACAGACTAGACACAAAATATTCTTCATATAAAATGTTTACAATATTCAGCAACGTTTACAACATCAGCCATCAATTGTTGACTTATAGCCTAAAGGACATAGTGTTTTAATTACTGTTTACAACATACTTCTTCCAGTGTATAATAACACTGCTGTAGCAGGAATCTTTTCAGTTGAAATTTAAGCTTTTGACTTCACTGTTTCTGAAGGCTAGGGGTAATTTATTATAAATTATTAGTCCAATGTGTATAAAGCTTTCTTCAAAAAGTTTGGATCTATGTACATATCTATGTAAATTATTTATTATGTGTGTCGTGTGAGTGCACTTCAGATATTGTATTGAACTGGTGCAGATTGGCTTTAATGTAATTCAACGTTTTATTTAATATGGTCATGTATAACAAACTTGATAATTAACACTTTGAGTCTCGATTATTTATTCACCTCTGGTGCCATGAAACCCAAACTTTTTAGGGATATTTAAAAAAAGAAACCTGGATAGAACTTTGAAAAATATTTACAGAAAAAAGAATATCACACTTGGAAAAAATGCTTTTAAATGATGTCTGAGAAAATTAAACATGTGTTAAAACCTTTAATTATGCCTTGTAACTTATTTAAAAATGTATGACATTTTATTGCAAGAAAACGTGTTTAAACTTCATAATAAAAACTGCACACATAATTAATTATTGAGAAATTTATTAGTTGTATCTGAAACTTGTTTATGATCTTTTCAATTTCCCTCTGTTTTAGTCATGGAAGTGTTTATTCAGACTTATCCATAGAAAATCAGGTGTATATCTATATATATATATATATATATATATAGTGATTACCAGTGCCATACTTGTGCAGAATGGCAACATGCATTGTACATAACCCTGGGAATGATCTTGGGCATGGTTACATGCAGTTGTTTCTAGGGGTACCATGCTAACATAAATCAGTTATCTTCATTTTCATTTATGTGGCAGATGATGTTGCATGGCTGGTAGTCTGCATGCTAAAAGCACATACCCTTCAATCCTTCTTCCTAAAATTATCTGTGAATTTTCTTTATGCACTGTGTTGTTTATAGCTACATTGTTTCTTGTTTTTTTAGTAACTGTTAAATTTAATCTAATTTATTTTAGCATTCATTAATATAAAATAGCAAAGTATAGTAGATTTTCATATTAAAAATGTGCATGCACACACACACACACACACACACACTCACACTCACAGGCGTTACAGAATTCAACCACAGTAACATAAGGAATGGTAGAAATTATAACTAATATGATTTTCCGGGCTGTTATGCCGTGGTCTGCTGAAGAAAGATTTCCCAGACGTTTCGTCCACAACTGCGGTGGACATCTTCAGTGGCGCGGACGAAGTCTTCTCGGTGAAAGTATCACAGCGTCTGATGCGTTGGCCGTTAGTGCCGCTCTCTTTATAGTGTGGGCGCTCTCTGCTGATTGGCCCGCTGGTATGAGGGGGCTGGCGCCGGCTGTGTTGTTGCTCTCTTCTGATTGAAACTCAACAGTAACTGGCATCTAGTCATCAAAAACAAGAAAGGTCATACAAAACCGAAAAACACTGCGAGCCAATCAGAAGAGAGCAACAACACAGCCGGCGCCAGCCCCCTTATACCAGCGGGCCAATCAGCAGAGAGCGCCCACACTATAAAGAGAGCGGCACTAACGGCCAACGCATCAGACGCTGCGATACTTTCACCGAGAAGACTTCGTCCGCGCCACTGAAGATGTCCACCGCAGTTGTGGACGAAACGTCTGGGAAATCTTTCTTCAGCAGACCACGGCATAACAGCCCGGAAAATCATATTAGTTATAATTGTGACACCGGCCGTGAAAACCTACGTTCTTACATGAATGGTAGAAAGTCCATAGATAAGCAGTTTGAGATAGGGCACTTATAGTCTATGGTAGTTATGCAGAACTTTTGAATTTTCAAGATATTACAAACTAGTCACTAGTAAAGCAAAGAAAGAGCAAAGTTTTATATGATGGCTATACTGAAAAAGTTTAGAATGGCATGTTTCTAAAAACAAATTAAATTTGCTTATATTTGACAATTACTTTCTAATGTTTAGCTAGCTGATTGCCATGTAGTTTGTTTGATTTGCCTTAACAGTTTGTTAATTATCATCATTTAAAGATTTTGTATTCACCCAAAAATGAATTTGGCTAGAGAACATTTCTGGGTTATGATTTTTTTATGATTTTAAATTGTCATTAATGCCTAAACAATGTGAAGAATCGCTTACAAATGCATCTGACAAAGAAGCTCATCTAAGGCAACAATTTATAATTGGTACAGTAAATTTAAAAGATCAAAGTTCATAGGCTTTCATGATCGGTGTCAATATTAAATAAAGCATTATCTTTTGAATTTATTTAATAAATTCAAAAGAGATTGGGTTTTTCTTAGTGATGAATTTCATGAAGGATGCCCAGAATTACTGTTACTGCTGAAAATATTGCCGCTGTTCAAGTAATGCCTGAAGAAGATCAACGAACATCCTAAGAATTTCTTCAGTTCACAGTGGGCTTTGGTATGAGTCAAATCCAAAACATATTACATCAACAGTTAGGCATGAGAAAACGTTTTTGTTGATGGATTCCACATAAACTAGTCCTGATCAAAAACAACTATGCATTGATTGGTGCAGAAAAACTCTGGAAAAATTTCAAGGTGCCAGTTCAAATTTGGTTTAGAATATTGTTACTGGTGATGAATTTTGGATTTATTGCTATGATCCTGAAAAGAAAAGGAAAGTCAATTGGCTCAATGGGTCTTTCAAACAGAGCCTAAGCCTACAAAAGTCCAACGAATTCGCAATGCTGGTGAGAAGATGGTTGCTAGTTTAGTTTCCTTTCTTTTCTCTCTTTTATCTTTTTTTTTTTTTTTTTTTTTTTTTTTTTTTTTTTTTTTTTTAAGGGCCATATTACTACTAAGGCATTAGAAGATAAACGTACTGTTACTGTTGATTGGTACATAAGTGTCTGTTTACCGCAAATTTTTTAAAAAGTTTTGAAAAATGCCCAAAAGGAAAAAACATCTTACATTATGACAACACAGTCACATATAGCAAAATTAACAACTGAGTATCTGGATGCCCCAAAGGTCAGCACCATGGATCCTCCACCATACAGCCCTGACTTAGCACCTTAAGATTTGTTTTTGTTTCCAAAAATTAAAGATAAAATGTATGGAATACGATGAAGCACCTGGTTTATGAAGTGACTCAGAAAGAGTAGCATCTTGCTTTAAGGACTGGTTTCATCGAATGCAAAAATGTATTGGTGTTAAAGCGGAATATTTTGCAAAAACAATAAAATCATTTAAAGTTTTTAAAACTAATCCTTGTTTGACTTTCTAAATATTTTAAGTGTTCCCCTTGTACTAAGACAGTCATTTATGTCTTAAATAATGGGAAAGCATTGGTTCTGACTGTTAAAACCTGACATTTTCAAAGTTATGTTACTTGCTATTCTACTGTTTCCAAAGGTAAGCACACCACTGATTATAACTGCATGCTTTTTGGTTTTTTCCTCTTTTTATTTCTTAAATGCACACAATTTTAGTTTATTTAATGAAATTATTAGGTTTATAAAACTTTTGATTTACGATACTTAAGATCACAGACATGACAGATTATATTATATATGATGATGAAATAATGAATAATCTAATAATCTAATGTCTGTTTATTGCTACAGACTGTCCTCCTTAACCACTGTCCTCTTAACTGCAAGAAATGCATTATTTCAGGATTTTAAGCATTTTAGCAACTAGTAAATGATAGTACAAGATCACGGCAGTTAGCAATGGTACCACATCACCCGTCACTGCCAGTCTTTACCCCACACCCTGGCAGTGGTGATTCAACAGGTAGAAGTTTCTATCTAAAGGATGAGTGCTGGATGATGAAATGGGACAACAAACCTGTATGTGCTGACCTGCTGGATAGTCATATGATTGTATTGTTCATTCTGTTGAAGCTCTTGTTATTGTATAATGAGCAGTATAAACAATAATTATGCATTTGCAGAGCATGCAGACTACAATTTGTTTATGGAGAGTAAAGAGGATGTGCCTCTGCTGCAGAACAATTATATTGTGAAAGCTCTTGAAACATGTTAAGTTAAAAACAATAAGTGGAGTTCGTGTATCTACCGCTGACTCATCTTCTGTTTAATAGTTGTTGATTTATGTTGTTATGGTTATTGTCATTAAATGGGTTTTTTTTTTTTTTTTACATCATCAGAAGTAAAATAAATTTGTTGTCAGAATCAACTGGTAGTATTTCAAAATTCATTATGTGAGCTTTAATATTTAAAATAAATAATTTCCCCCAAAATCATAAATCCATATGCCTATTTAATTGCTTTAATAATTTAACTCTGGGTTTATTTCATGATTAAATAACCAAAAATGACCTGCTAAATATGATTTATCAATTTGTTTATATTTATTTCTAAAATAATCCTTCATTCTGGTTTCCAAATTATATTTGGTTGTTCCAATGTAAACTTGGTCACAATCCAAAGAGTTTCATTAATAAATAGCAGATTTTTTTATTTGTTATTCTTTTATTTTAAAAGGAAAGCGAAGCATTTGTCGCAATATACATACATTTTTATAAAGGTTATGTTATTTTTTCCTACCTCTATAATGGATAAACTTAATTCAAGGACTCACTTGCCTCAGGTTATACTGTATGACATTTTCTTACCTCAAATTCAACCATTACTGGATCTATCAATGCCTTCAAATCATCAGTCACATCAAGGAGATCATGTATACAACTATCACATTCAAAGCAACCTTCATCTTCTATGAGCACCCAGCGATAGGGACAATGGTCGCATTTTTCACCAATCACTCCAGGCAGGCACTCACACTGACCAGTGTTAGGGTTGCATCCAAAGCCAAGAGAATATTCTGTGTTACATCCACAAGCTGCAAAATAATTTAATATCAACAAAAATCCAAGAATTTTAATTGGAGATATGTATTTTAAAGTCATCTTCCATGATCTAGGGGTCCCTGAGGTCATGGGTTCAAACCCAGTGGACTTCCTTTGGAAGGAAAATAAAGCTGGTGGTTCTGTGTCATAGATTTACAGCACATAAAAGAACTTCAAGCCTGATAGAGGCCTCTGAGCAAAATTTCCAGTCTTTCATACCCAATATAGAATGGGATGCTAAGAGCCACAGTAGTAAAAGAACAACCATAAATAAAACTCATTTTAATTTAATTTTGTATTTTTAAACTTTTAGCTCAATTTGGATGATTTGTTGCAATTTTCAAGCTCTAATCTAATTTGAATTGTATCACTATCTCCTTTTTTTTTATCTTGGATGGCCAATTGGGTAGGTATTAAACATTAAACAGAAAAAGTAAGCCCATGTATGGATTAATTCAGTCATTACTAAAAGAAGAAGAAATAATAAAAAAGAAAGTGCATTTAACACATTGAGAATGGATGATACAAATTTGCATCCTATTTTTTTTTGGTTGATGATGCAAATGTATATGCATTTTAGCACCTATATTATTTGTCATTATCAAAATACATAAATGACTTAGCTCATAACAAATTGTAAACACAATTATAACATTGATTAAAACCTGGCAGCACATTAATAAGCTTATTCCACTTTAATCTTTGGGCTTTGGGGTAGCTCAACACTTTTGTTCATGATTCTCATTCTGAGGGTCAATGGTTTAAGTCTTGGCTATGTGTTGGAATTAAGTCACCCCTATCCAGGCCTTCACCTCTGACTAGCTCATGTTAAGTATGTCCCAGGCCCAACATGGTTCAAAACCCACATTAAGAGCCATAGATCCTCTTGATCCATTGTCATCTTGATTGTAATCCTGCAATTAGAGGAAATGAACACCACCCATTGGGTGCCTCCAATTAGAAAATTAGTCCAGTCATTGCTTGGTGAAATGAGGTTTCCCAAAGGTCATAGAAGACAGTAGGTAATAGGGAGTGTTGGAATAGCATTAACATATGTAAACTTCCCTCTAGGATTCTTTGAAAATGCAAATCAAGATAATTCAGGGCTTTCCTTTTATGTTTTACTATGGCAGTAGCATCAAAGAAACAGCATTATGATGATTATTATTATTATTATTATTATTATTATTATTATTATTATTATTATTATTATTATTATTATTATTATTATTATTATTATTATTATTCAAATAAAGAGAGGATGTTTACTGAAGGCATACTGAAACTTTAATGCTCCTATTGAACTGCACCAAAGTGAGGCAATGCCATTGTTAAAGTTTGTAACTAAAATTTGACAACATTACTTTCAAACAATATATCGACAAATAGTTTTACAATGGCCAACATAAAAACTGTGCACAGTAAACAAACAGTTGGAGATTTCATTTCCATTGACAGTGAAGACAGGGTTGTATGAGTAAATAAAATCATAATCATTTTCAGGAAGCTGATGTGCAAACATGCATTATTAGGTAATGCAGCATTCTAACTCCTCCTCCTCCCTCCAAGATTAGACAGCTGGGAGTTACCCCTACCACTTTTCCTGATGTAACATTTTATATGCGAAAAGCAAGCCATAATACATAACCAATATGTTCCTCTTATGTCAGATGTGATTTTGCTGCATCAAACAACTATCAAACCTTTGCTTATGCATTAGAGAGATGAACTTTTCCACATCTTGCAATAAATCATTTGAGTTTGTTTTTCTTTCACCTTAACTCATGCACACGATGCATATGGGGTAGAGAAACTTATTGCTGAAGAAGAAATTGTGGGAGAAGCTTTCTTGACAGTGTAACACATGTTCCTGATATCTTCAGGGGTAGTGTGAATGAAGATGAACAGTAATAATGCTAAAAGTCATGTTTTTACTTGAAAGTTCTGGTGAAAACTGCTGATAAGGACTTCACAAATTTGAGGATTGAAAAGCTGAAACCTAATTTAGAATCCCAGAAGTAAAACAAATTCCCTTCACCCAAAATAAGTATTGGAAATCCAGAAATGGTTTCCTTGAAATAGAATAATTAGAGTCAGAATGCAGATTCAGAGCACCCTGCTCTATTAGCTCATACCCAATGTAAGCCTCATGGTAGACTCCCTGTTCTCATCTGGAAATCTGTGCTTGAGAGAACTGTAAAAAGTATACAAAGCAAAAGTAAGAACCCTACTGGGTAGCGCCACATTTGTGCAACTAAACAAGAGCGAAGTTAGATACTCGTATATCTGCAAATTCTGCTTGGTGTTACTCCACAACAAGGAATGTTTTCAGAGATATTACATCTTCAAACGTTTTCAGAAGTTATAGTAAGTGCCACTAGTGGCTCGTGGGTATACATTTTGGGTAATTGAAGTGTTATTCAGAAGTTAGAGGCAGTGAAGTGAAACAATAATTTAATTGAATAATTAAAGTCGGTAGATACACTAAAACTTTACTTACTTGAAATTTTAGTGTATCTGCTGACTCAAAATTCACTTAATTATACAGTTTGGGTGTTTACAAAGTTTAGTCAGACAGTCCTGATAATGTGAAATAACATTTACTGCATAATAGTTATGATTATGAACAAATTAATACAACTGCAGTTGCTCCTAACAACTACAAAAACAATTAATAATAATAACAACAATGCATAACTTGTCTGAAAAAGAATTTTTTTTTATGTTGTGGTGTGCATTATGTTAGGACAAGAACAAAGTAATGTGTAAATTAAATTGTAGTTGAGATTATGGATGGTATGGAGAAACCGGTGAACTTTTCAAGCTTGTGCACATTAGCTACTTCTAGTGACTAACTTCTGCCATGTGCCACCACCTAGTGGCACTGATGTAAAATTATAATGCCACTATGGAAACAGAGTGTGTGGAAGGATTTTCTCACATGTGCATTCTTCAAGTGTGCATGACCCATATATATTTGGCCCCATAAGGTAATTACATCATACCAGTTAAGAGTGCAGAAGTTCCTTTAAACATGCACAAGTGAAGATGTGCTAGCAATTGTGTTGCCATGTCTCATTTACAATGGGTATGAATCTGTGATTTGCTCCACAAATTTCTGAATATTGCCCGTAAAATACTCCAGGGCGATTAAATCAAAATGTTGCTTGATTTAATCGTCCTGGAGTAGCATCAGCTTTAACTCCAATTCTTGGAATTGTTCATGAATGGATTAGTTTAAAAGAGTAGTACAGTAGATTTAAATGTTGTAGGTTTTAAATTACCACATATACAGTATGTTTAATAGCATTCAAAGAAAAAAATAACCAATAAATCTGCAAAATGTCAAAAGTTAGAGTGTTCACATGCTCTTGTGCTCTTATGCAGCAGCCATCACTGGTAAGTGCTGTCCCAAAGTTTTAGCTTAGAAAAGTTATGAGATTTTGTAGAAACACAGTTTTAATTCAACAGTGCAAAGTCTAACACTGACTTAAAAGTACTCAAATGGTTCAGTGCCTTCAATGGTTGGCAATGGCAGTTCAATGGTTATGATTTCTTATGATAAAGGCACTCAAATGGTTCAAATACTGCAATCTTCAAATATCTTTAATATTATAGACCTTTTCATTACTCTCTTAATTTGTTGTTTCTGATACAACATTGAAATAACAGATGTTAATGTAAAAATCTAATATGAATTTATGTAAATAAACTTACAGACACAACCATTTTCTGTGTAGTTCCAGAAGCCAGGAGAACAACGCTCACATTGTAGGCCTGTAACACCTGGTTTACAGCGACACTGGCCTGTTTCACCATCACATTGGGAACTTTCAGATGCCAATCCACAATTACAAGGCAAACAACCCTGAAAATAGACAAAATTCATTTTTAACATTTTTAAAACGGCTTAACTGCTCAAATGTGATACTAGCTTGCTTTTCGTATCCAACTTTGAGATTCAACAGAAGCATTTTGAGGTCAAAGAACTGTGCATGTCTCATTGCCATCAGACTAATAGTTTACAGGCAGCTGAAAGCTTTTGGTATGACTCTCATATGTTTTATCTTACACGCTTATTAGTTTCTATGCAATGTTTACTTTCTCCACCACCTGCCTACAAAAGGTAGAGAAAGAACTGTATTTTACCAAGAAATTTGCTAAGAAGATTTCACCAGAAATACATGTTTTGAGGTATCATTTTTATAAACATTTTCATAAAAAGTTCCATGAGAGAAAGAGAGAAAGAGAGAGAGAGAGAGAGAGAGAGAACAATAAGTCAGATAAACCCATACCTGGTATTTAAGTACTGCATCTTCTAAGGATGCGACAAAAAGATGTTCAAGAAACTCCCAATCAATCTTTACATGGAATTTTTCATTATTTTCTTATTTTCTCAAAAATGCTCAAATTAATGTGATTAAAATATCAAATGTTTAACTTATTGACTTGACAAATAAAATTTATATCCTGAATTTTCTGAAAATAGCCTATGGTGTCCCCTTTAAATAGTTCAATTTTGTATAATTAGGGAAACATAAGATATAAACAAAAACTTAGTGTTGGAAAAATGTAGAGCTCACCAAAATGCACAATTTCTGTCAGATAATTTGTATTGAAAAGGTAGCTATTTTCCAAATATTCCACATGTAATTTTATACTCTTTTCAGAGTGCAAGTATGTCATCTAATGGACATGTTTCAAAGCATGCGATTTTTCCGCCCGCCCTTTCTTTCCATTACAAGGGCTTATATGACAAATAAACAGTTGGATGTATGGATAAAAAAATAATATTTTATATGGGTACTGTGATATATAAGGGATATAATGTGAAACTTGTCATTTGTAAAGAATGACATATGACATCAAACTTTTAATTTTAGTTTCAATTCTATAGTTGAAAAATTACTATCTATGGCTTGTATTATATAAAATTGTATTGGTGATGTACACATAATTTTCATTAAAAATAATATTTGTCCCAAAAATAGACACCCCAAGTGTCTTGACATTAAAATATGCACATTTTTATAGGCATTAATTTGATGAAGATAATGATGTGAAAAATCTGTGGCAATACTACTACTATGACAATTGAGGATGTATATTCCAACCTACTCAGACAGGAATTTCTTGATGGTAAAGAGAAGTTAGTGTCTACAAGGGTATATAAAAAGTCAAGTTCGCTTAAGTGTACTTAAAATGTTCTGAAGTGTGATGATAGATGCCAAGTTGTAGAATTAGTTGGTGCAATTCAAATACTCTTACTGTAATATCTAGTGTTCCCCAGGGATCCATTTTAGGGCTGTCTCTGCTTTTAATTTACATCAATGATCTTCCTTCCCATATCTCACCTATAAACAGTGTTCTGTTTGCAGATGGTACAAACCTCATCTTCAAAAACAGCAATGAAAGAATTATGCAGGCAGAAATTAGCAGCACTGTTTCAGATTTGCAGAACTGGATGATTAGCAATAAACTTCACATAAACATAAGCAAGATTGTATCTCTCAACTTCAATTAACAATTAAAGAGTTCACAACCCCATCTAAATTTCAATTGGTAGCAGACTGGTAAATGAAAGTAATTCTACTAAGTTCTTAGGCATGATTATTGACCAGCTATGTTGGACAGAGCATCTTGACTTTCTGGTCAACAAACTGAGTCGTATATGTTATGCAGTAAGACAACTACCTAAAGTATGCAACATTGAAGTATTAAAAGCAGTATATTTTGGCTATGTATATTTGGTACAGGCATATGGAATCCCCTTCTGAGAGTCTTCCAGTAACTGTGTTAAAATGTTTAAAGTACAAAAAATAATTATTAGAATTATTAAGCAAGTTATTCAATGTACTCCCAGAAAACCACTGTTTTAGAATTAAGGATTCTACCTCTACTATGTATTTTATGTACATTTTAGAGACAGTTACCTTCATTCATGAAAATAAGAATAGCTTTAAACTCAATAATGAATATCATTCATACAGCACTAGAACCTCAAAGGCAATCCATCTCCAACAATATTACTAACAAAGAGTTTAAATTTTATTACACATAAAGGTGCAAATTTATACAATAAACTCCTTGATTTTATCAGAATTTCACAAGGTAAATTGTTTAAGAGGAAGGCCAAAAATATACTCTTAAGTCATATGTTCTATTCAGTAGATGACCTCCTGCATACCTTCTTTTAACTTTTTAATGTACTTAATGTGGAATAATGTATCCTTCTTGTATATTTTATTAATTTTGTATTGATATAATTATAATTTGATGAAACCATGTATACAAATGTAATACTTCTGGTGAATAAAAATTTAATCTAATCTAATCAAATTGGAAATATAAATTCTTTGTCAGACGTGCCATGAGCACCATTTAGGGATTCAATGAGAAGTTAGAAAATTGTACTTGAAATGCTTACTGTAACTAGTATAGATCTGAAATTGCTACAATATGCAACATTTAAGTTTTGTGTTCCGCTATAAAAAGTCTCTAGTACTTTAAAATGGTACTATAGGTACCATTATAGGTACCTACACCACACTATAGGTACTATAGGAACACAAATCTTTAAATAGCATAAATGATTCCAGGAGGGGGGGAGGTGCATTCTGGAAAATCCATAATTACAAAGTTAGTCAGTGTGAATACAGTAGAAAGAACATAATAATTACATAAGAATTGCAAAGATTGTCTAGATCATGGTGTCTTATGGAGAGAAAATTGCAAGAAATGACCAAATTTTGCAAGGGTATGATGGATATTGCACTAATATACAATACATACTCATTGAGCTCTCATGTAATTCAGAACATCAAAAGGCACAAAATGTTACATTTGAGTTAAAATTTTATTTCTTTCATTTTTGTATAGCAAATGTGAATTTCCAAGTAAAGCGTATGATTTAACTGGTCTTTTAAGGAGAAAGTGTTATTTATCTGATTAATGATAGTATCAAACAAACCTGACAAGAAGAGAATCCATAATGCTCCACTTTACAACGGTCACACTTTTCACCAACAACATTTGGAAGACAAGTGCATTCCCCTGTGAAACTATCACATTCCTTTGTTCCACACCTGTCACAGTCACAACCTAAATGTAATGAAAAATACTGCATTATAAATAAGCCAAAAATATTTCTTTGGAGCAATCTTAACAAAAAAATACTTAGGGCCTGATGGATAAATTGTTTTATATATATAGGCAGTTGACATAATTGAAAGATAAATGTTTTCTATGGTACTACCAATGGATTTTAGCTAATTGTCAGTATCTGCACCCTTATGAATAGGTTAATA
The DNA here is from genome assembly GCA_030765065.1 of Deroplatys truncata. Classification (NCBI taxonomy): domain Eukaryota; kingdom Metazoa; phylum Arthropoda; class Insecta; order Mantodea; family Mantidae; genus Deroplatys; species Deroplatys truncata. The sequence goes on along the minus strand of CM060975.1, from coordinate 243,372,562 downwards.
GAGACTAAAGCATTACAGAATTCCAGTTATTTCTAAGAAAATAGCCAAAGAGTATTCGTTAAAATACCATGTCAATATGAAAAGTGCTTAAATTCAGAACTCCAGTCACTAAAACAACAAAGGAACACAAGTGTTCTCTTCAGTCTACACAGTCAATGAAATAATACTCTCATTTCGTGAGAAAAAATACTAAAATTAATTTTCAGGTGTAAATATATTGTGGTGCAAATTGTAATGAAGCAGAATAAAAAAAGAATCCTTGATCTTTGTTGTACATAATGAATAGTTTCAATAAAGGTCACCTTCTATTTCACATCACTGAGTGCTACCAGTTTCCACACAAGTGCAAGGATGATATTTTTATGGTAGTCAGAATAAATAACAGGAATAATGGCATTTTATGCACTTGCACGAAATATGACTGAACTGACTGAAATAAAAATGAAGTATATGTATTGGTAAATGAACCCCAAACATCAGTTTTCTTAAGCATGAGAGGACGATGCCACCAAAAATATTTTAAATATTTTGTTGTTAATGATGCTGTCAATTGCCAGGATCATATCAGCACCGCCGGTGTGCTGGAACTTGGTCCTGCAAGAGTTCTTTTACATACCAGTAAATCTACTGGGCTGTCGCTTTTAAGCACACTTAAAAACCATCAGTCTGGACTGGGTTTAAACCTGTGACCTTGGGATCAGAAGACCAGCACCTAACGAACTGAGCCATGCAGACCGACACTAATGCCATTGATTATAACAATTAACCATTCAGCTAAGCAACCAGTTTAAGCTTAGCTTTTTATACAATACAAATTACTTTGTACTACTGAAGTTATAACACCACCATGTACATTCTGTTTAATTCAGTATTCCCTAAATTAAGTAGTCAGTAGTTCAGCTGCAGATCAGTTTTAAATAGTTTCTCAATACTTTGTACATACTTGGACATAAAAGGGGAAATAAAACCATGGAAATCTTTGAAGTGGAGAACCTGCTACATTGGCTTCTACCATGATTGTTTTAAACTGTATACCCATCATAGAAGCATGCCTGAACGATACTCATCCACAAAAGATGTACATATACTTTCTTAAAAGATAGTACATACATTCATAAAAATAATTTTTTCTGGAGTTTATAGGTTACAAATCCAATACAGTGTATGGCCCTATCTGCAGGATTGCCAGTTCAATGCTGCTAATTTTTCAATTAGTTAATCTAAAGGATATTCTTCCAGATTTTGAATATGTGGAAGCCAGAGTATGTGTTTTCAATTCAAATTTAAAATAAATATGCAAACTGTTGGATAATTTTAAGCATTGTGTTTATCTGCCAACCCCAGTACAGACCTTATCATTGCTAATTTAATTAAAAGAAACACTGGGAATAATTATATAGTCAGGATACTTTAGCCAGGAACTACTTTATTAATTTTGTATCCTAAGCACATCAATGGCAGTCCTTTTACATACAAGAACAGTATTCAAACATTTTAAAACAGGAATATGATTTTCTTTTTAAATTACTGTTTTCTTTCTCAAACAGGTTTAGAACAAAAGTCACATAGAATTTACTCACATTTAGAATCATTATAGAGCAAGTGTATTCAAAGGACTAATACCTTTATTCATTCTTCAGTTTTATTTGTTTATTGAGTACTACATAAATTCCAAAGCAGTGGATTGTTATTGAATTTCCATTCTTATCTATTGTCTTAAATGCTTGGAGGCTAATGACGAAGTTCTAAAATGAAGATAGACATAATTCATCATTGAGTACCTGCCACAACACTTTACTATTACTTTTAATTAGAAAATGTTATCGTCTTACTTGCATACTATTTCCAGGTTTGAATTTTATATGACCTGGCTTTTAATTTCAGGTCTCTCCACCTCATAATTTTAATTGATGTAGAGGTAAAAATAATTAACTTTTAATTTGCTTTCCTGTCTTATTTTTCATTTTAGTTTTTTAATAATAGAAATTGTAATAAATCCCCTGCTATCTGTTCCCTATAAGTATGAAATAGATGTAAGTGCTTTTTACTCATTTCTGAGCTAGTAAGGTGTGACTGGATAGTAGTATACGGTGCACACAATCATTTTGATGTGGAGGGGGGCAGGAAAATTTCGCATCTGCAGAATAGCTAGTATTTACATGCCACATAAAGCTGCATAAGGTTATTATTTCTACTTCATAGTTATGGAGAAATTAGTGTGCCTTGTGTCACACATTTAACCTACTTTGGCAGTCTTTCAGAGTTACTGCATCTCCAAAGTACCCAGGAGCACACAGATTACAAGCCATTCCATAAGTATTGTTGAGGCAGCGCAAGCACTCCCCTGTTACAGAGTCACATGAGCTTGGATCATCTGGATTTATGTTGCCTGAACATTCACAACGTCTGCAGAAATCCCCTGAAATCATACAATTACATTATCAGAAATGCACAAAAGGATTAGTATTGTAAATATGAATCTCTATCTGTCCAGATATATTTACCAAATCAGAGTGTAACATCATTCTGACTTGACAAATCTACTAAAATCTGTTAGAATATAACAGAATGACCTTGTTAATATGTTCTTCAAAGGCCTTCTGCCTAAGTGCATAATTGGAAAGACAGTTCCATAAATGGGATGCGATTTATAAGATTTTGTATAATTTCACAAGAAGTGTATTTTACTGTTTAACAGCTTATTTATGGAGAGTTTACACTTTTTCAGTCACAAAGGATTTTGATTTGCTATGTTGCAGTGTCACACTTACTGCATACTGCACAGAATCTAAAACAGTCTAAAGTTTACAGAGAGAGACAGCAGAAAATTGACAGGGAAATTTCTGAATGCTAAATTCTTCTCATGTAAAGAGAAGTATTAAGGTGCTAAATACACATTCAGTTGTTAATGCAGGTTAGTGGCTGTTTTATTAGTTTTAGGGTTAGAAAAGAGAGCAAGTTTATACTGCTTGAGAATGCAGACATTAAAATTTTCCCTTATTAGTATGAATGAATGAAAGAATTTTATTTCAGCTTCTGTGACTATACATTTCATTCCAAAACAAATTTTCATCACAATGATACATATTATTACTTACTCTTTCCATATATCTAACATATTACCTATGCTTGAATTGCCTCTGGCATAAATATATCCAACACCACTGTTGTTGTTATATTGTACACCAGATTCACTACTACCTAGACACCAAACTTCAGCTTATAGTGACTGAACCAATCTATTTAGATAGGTATCATTGACAATTTATGTTTTTAAAATGTTGAAATTTTTCTTCTCCATTTTCCTCTAATGTTTTCCAGTAATTCACAGATACTTTTGATCTCCATTATATATATAGTTTTCAAAAGTCTTATCTTAATTATCTTACTCTGTAACTGCAGCCCTCTGAACGGTACAAATTGGACACTCCGTAATTTAGCCTCTTCACATTCTAAAATATAATGGAGATCACCGCCACCGCCACCGCCACTACCACTGCCACCGCCACCACCATTATTATAGTTAAGGTATTGTGAAACAATAATTCTTATCATGTGAAAATTCATCTTAACTGAATGTTTTGATAGACAATTATTAGTAACCCTCCAATGGTCTCTGAGATCCTCAGATTTGACACCACCTGATTTTTATCTCTGGGCTTATCCAAAGGATTGAGTCTTTGCTAGACGCTCTGAAAATCTGAATCAGCTGCAGAACTTTATTCTCCAGGAGATGTTGACTGTCACACCTGTGTTTGAGGCTGTCTTCAATAACATGGTCAAAAGAGCAAGGACTGCTTACAGTGGAATGGCAGACACATTGAATCATTTGTTTAAAGTTACAACAAAATTTATTTACAATTCAAAACATGTAAAGAGATTTATTTTGCTATCTTCTCTTCCTGTCACTTGGTAATTAAAGAAAATAGATGCTTCAGAAAATCCAAAAATATCATGTAATGAACACCAAGTTTTGAACTCTCTTCATACTTTCCTTCCACCCTATCACCTATTAGTGTAGTAGCAGTTGCTGCCATTTGGTGCATGGATTCATTAACATTTGAAGATTAAAAGATCACCAGTCAGTGCTGACATCATATCAGTATACTGGACAACGGATCAAAATAAAATGAACATTCAGTAAGCAATAAACAATATATAACTATATAATTATAGGCATTTTGTTTGCTACTGTATTGAAGTTTTACATAAGTGCCTCTTTTGTGTAGTAATACAACCTCACTTGGGTAACAGTAAAACAGGTATTTGATTTTCAATCTGTTCAAGAGAAGTTCATAGAATGTGCAATCTGGAAAGTTGAAAAGTGAGTGCCAGGCTGCTTCACATAATATCATACACTTTTAAATCATTCATAAGTGCTTAACACATCTTTGTAAAACTTTGTAAAAAATATTTTGTGTTCTTGTATTAAATTTTATTAATACCATTCAGCAAAATAAACCCATAAACACTCAAATAATTAGATATTGTTTGGCAAAAAGGGGTTTAGCTAAAAATATACTTTTTTCAAAATATGTAAAGAATAAAGATAAAAACCTCAGATTATCATCACTCAAAAAGTAACCACATCAATGTATAGTACAACATCTAATTATTACAGCTCAATAATAAATTTATTACCTAAAATTATCATATCTATTTATAAAAATTGCCAAAAATGTTTGCCAGAGTAAATGGCTACCTACTTAGATTAGCTACAAAATAATTAAAATAGTATAATTTTCACAGATAATTTCCATGTATCATTTTTAACTGTTTCCAATCCAAAGGAAAGTGCTACTTTCAGGAACTGGAAGCATCATGAGAGGGTGAAATGATGCAAAAGTATACCCAAGCACAATGAATGAGAAGCAGGAGCATTAATGAGGCTCAAGAATATTGTTTTAATGGCAGTTCGAAGGAAAAACTCATATAGCATGAGAACATTACATCAAAATGATGGTAGATATAATGCCTCACATTCTTAAACAAAATGCAGGGAATTTGTTTTTAAATTACATGCCAAGTAATGTAATAAAATAAAAGATACCTTGAATCTCTGGACGGCCAAAGAAACCTGCTGCACAAGACTCACATCTAGCACCAAAATAGCCTGGTATGCAGTCACAACTAATGCGCTCACCATCTGCACTAACTTCACAACTTGTGGCAAAACTGGTGACAAACACAATGCAAAATACTCATCTTGATACCATAAGAGTTTTATTAAAAAATAATATATTTGCATTAAGACTTGAACATTTTTAATTATAAATTTACTTCTCCTATATCTCAAAAGTGACTAGGCTTATTTCGCAGGGAAGAGATGTTAATTTTCATGTTTACTCTTATTAATTTTAGCAAGCAAAAAACATATGAAATAGTGGAATTAATTGTTCTTTCACACAAGCTGTGTGTTGGACAGGGTTGGAAAGGTAGAATCAGATGACTGAAAAATTCAATGCCATAGCCAGGATTTGAACCATGGATCTCCCAGCTCCGTCCGGTTGCTCTAACCACTGAGCTACCATGGCAACATGGTAGCTCAATTGACCTAATAGTGGTTGCAACTATAAAGCCCGGGACTTAAAGTACTTACAATGTATGTAAGTCGCCATTGGGGTATGACATCTCAATACAATTTGAGATCTTCTTGTGGTTTACTGGGAAAATGCGAATCATAATTGACCTAATAGTGGTTGAAACTATAAAGCCCGGGACTTAAAGTACTTACAATGTATGTAAGTCGCCATTGGGGTATGACATCTCAATACAATTTGAGATTTCCTTGTGGTTTACTGGGAAAATGCGAATCATAATTGACCTAATAGTGGTTGCAACTATAAAGCCCGGGACTTAAAGTACTTACAATGTATGTAAGTCGCCATTGGAGTATGACATCTCAATACAATTTGAGATCTTCTTGTGGTTTACCGCGAAAATGCGAATCAGCTGGAGAATTTAATGTTGTGTTGGCATGTTGCTATGGTAGCTCAGTGGTTAGAGCAACGGGACAGAGACCGGGAGATCCGTGGTTCAAATCCCGGCTATGGCATTGAATTTTTCAGTCATCTGATTCTATCTTTCCATATGAAATAGTATTTACATTTAAAATGTATTTTTGATAGCATTTCTTTCTTTATATCATTTATTGAAATCTTATGAATACTAACTTGTTTGATGTTACTGGTAATGGACATGCACATATGAGACAGTCAAAAGGTGTTCCTTGTGTGGCATCACCATGGTAACCCACAGCACAAAGTTCACAGTGGTCCCCTGTTGTGTTATGTTTGCAGTCCTGTTATAAACATAGCAAATGACATAGCATATTAACACAAGGATTGAAAGTATATTAACATTCTTCTAGAATAGATTATCATTTTGAGAAATTACAATACCTATGTCCATTCTTATTAAAAGCAGATATGCATAAAGACTGCTAGTAGACCAACTCTGTAAACCATAATATTTGCATCAGCAACTTCTAAACAAGGCACTCCAATCTCACGGTTACACAAAGCAAGAATGCAAAAGAGCATTGCATTCCAGGAGAAGTTCTTCAGTGCAGAAACAATATCAAATATGACAAAAGGCAAAGTTTTTATCCTTTGCACTTTGAGTTATCAAATTAGACACAGACCACACAGATGCTACAACATTAAATTCATTTTCAAACCAGCAAAACAGATACATAATAATATGCTTCATTCAGCCAAATTACAGCAGAATGTGCAGAAATCCCTAAGGACACACTCATCAACAATGTTCAAGAAACATTCATAATTGAAAGCAACTGAACAGCTGCTGGAAGCTTGTATTGAGCCCATTATAAGCATTCAGTACTAACACTCAATAAAGAATTTGTGTTCATCAAAGCATGAATACATTTTTTTTTTTTTTTTGTTGAGAGGTGGTAGTGTGGACCAAAACAAGAAAAAAATGTCCCGTAAACATGTGTTCTAAAATTCATACATAAAGAGCTAGGAGCACTAGTTCATCTTCGCTACTGTGAAACATCTCTTCTGCTCTAATGTTTCATCTTGGAATCACTATCAACTATCAAGCGAGGGCAAAGTACGCCATCTGTATGGTTATCTCCAAGTTATGGTTATGGTTACCTCCCTAACCACTACCCGAAGTGATGGTTAGCTCATCGCTAAGAATAACTCTTGGTTAGCTGTTAACTGAAGATCATAATACAAAAATTTGTCTTGTCACCCAGTTAATATCTAACCGGAATCTTAACCAGAGATCGTAATGTAACAGTTTATATACGACCTCAAAGAGATGTTTACTACATATTTTTTAATTATTAAATTGAGATATTGTTTGAATAAGTTGATAGGAAATTTGTGTAATTTAAGTGCAAATTTGTGTTATTTAAGTGCATATGTAATTAATGAAGTTGCTTAATTTGTATGAAAATTGTGATCATTACTTACCAGTGAAAATATTTGTATGTTAAAATGCATGTCTGTGAGAAAAAAAAAGAATATATATGTATATAATAAAACAACCAGGAAAAATATTCAGGAAACATAACCAAAGAAATACCTACTATAACCTTAAGAATTCAAAATTACATAACCTACCTACCTTAATAGTTGCTCAGTTCATTTATTAATTTATGAAAAAGAAAATAAAAGACAAATGAAAATATCTATTAACATCTCTATAGGAACAGTTGTTATGTACAAGGACAAAATTTTTAACAATATATAACTTGTTTCTCTGACTAACGATTAACACATATGTAGTTTGGACATCTTCATTGAATAGAAGAGTATATCTTCCTACACATATGTTATGAGCAATTTAAAAAGGAATACTGCATAAGAAGATGGCATGTTTTATTTGTTGAAAATGTATATATTTATTGAAATTCAATAAAATACAAAAAGAAATTAAAGGTGGTCTAGGTAATCATTTAATAATTGTCTATCTGACAGCATCATTATTTAAGGTCTCATTCTCCACAATGATGCATAAGTTCTCCATGTTAATTATTGACTGTGATAAAATCATGCCAGAATACATAACTAACTCAATAAATGGTGCCAGAATACAATCGGAAGTGCTTAAACAACTTTAGGGCATTTAAAAAGCCAAATGCCACACATTCGCGAAATTTTAGCGATGTTTTTTTCTACAGGGTAGCCTGCCTGACATTGCGTGGCACCCGCCATGACACGTCGACCTCTGGAGCAACATTACCGGAAAATGTACATTACAACAATGGTTAAAACACAGTACACAAACAAATACCAACACAAAAAAGGGCAAAAATATGGAATTATATATGACAACAAAACAAATGATTTAGGAATTAATTTAAAAAAGAAAAAAAAATGAGCGGAATTATTGTTTATATTTAAATTTCTTTTAGAATAACAAAATGAGGTAACAAAAGCAATATTAAAGCAAATTTAAAACATAAACAATAGGAGGCAAATGCAACAGTTTATATAAGACCTCAAAGAGATGTTTACTATATATTTTTAAATTATTAAATTTAGATATTGTTTGAATATGTTGATAGGAAATTTGTGTTATTGAAGTGCATATATAATTAAGGAAGTTACTTTATTTATATGAAAATTGTGACCATTACTTAGCAATGAAAATATTTGTATGTTAAAATGCATGTGTCAAGGGAAAAAAAAATTGATATAATAAAATAACCAGGAGAAATATTCAGGAAACATAACCAAAGAAATACTATAACTTTAAGAATTCAAAATTGCATAACTTATATTAATAGTTGCTGTCAATGTGAAGAACTCAGTTCATTTGTTAATACATGAAGGAGAAAATAAAAGACAAATGAAAATATCTATTAACATCTCTATAGGAACAGTTGTTATGTACAAGAAGAAAATTTTTAACAATATATAACTTGTTTTTCTGGCTAATGATTAACAGATACATATTTTGGACATCCTTATTGAAGAGAAGAGTATATTTTCCAATACATATGTTATGAGTAGTGTAAAAAGGAATATTACATAGGAAGATGGCATGTTTTATTTGTTGGAAATTTATATATTTATTGAAATTCAATAAAATACAAAAACTAACCAAAAGTGGCACAATAATTTAATTTTTGCCTATCCATACCACACAAACCCTGCAAATAGAACCCAATGCACTACTAACTGTAATAAAAAACCGCCGCAGTAATATAGGCCCTTAGTTGTATAACTGTAGTTACCTGCCTACTTTTGGAATAAAAACAGAACTCAGTTACTACTGAATAAGAGTAGAAAAAACTAAATTAAATTGAGTTTTATTTATGGATGCTCTTTAACTGCTGTGGTCCTTAGCATAACATTCTATATTGGATATGAAAGACCAGTAATTTTGCTCAGAGACCTCTTTATGAAGCTTGAGGTTCTTTTACGTGCTGTAAATCTATGACACGGGACCACCGGCTTTACTTCCCTTCCAAAGGAAGCCATGCTAAGGATATTTACACCTGAAAACAAATCCATTACCCCTTGCTGGCTATGGATCAGCGATCTCGGGAAATGGAGGCTAGCATGGTAACCACTACACCATGGAGGATGGCAAATAAGAATAGATGACTGCAGTGTTGTGACAATTGGTTTTGTGTACAAAAAGAATATCCTTATTTCTTTCAAACCACAATCCAATTTCCATTATCTAAGTATGCTATTAGATTCAGAATATGTTAGTGCTGGTGAAGAGCAGATAGCTTCTTGTTTCCTCTTAAAATGGGGGAAACTTGCAATTTGGCACAAAATAAGAAAAGCAATTGATTCTTACCATGCATATTCCAGTGACCTGGTCACAGATATCAGAATGTCCATTGCATTGGCAAGGAATGCAGTATCCTCCATAGGGTCCACTAGTGGAGCGATAATACCCAGGAGCACATTCTTCACAAGAGAGTCCTTGATATGGTTGTGGGCACTGGCATTGTTCCACTGCCATAGCCTTACTTGTGTTGGGGTTGTAGCCCTCAACAGCTACATCCAATGTTACCTCTTGCAACCTGAAATAATTCTCATGGTATCATAGCAATCAAATCTATTGGAAAAGTACTTTCTAATCTTCTTCTTAAAAGATTTGAAAAAAGAAATATTTTTGTTATGAAGCATATGCCAGTACAAAGGCACTACCTCTGTCTTAGGGAAGGGGAAAAATTGCAATATATGGCTTTAATATTTTTGTTACCATTAACTCCGTGATGCTAGATTTAATTTTATGAAACCAGCCATGGCTTCCTTAATTACCAGGTTGGAGTGTTGCAAATCTGGCAACAGTGTACTGTTGGCCAGCCCAGTTCTTCGATTTGGCTTGCGTTTGGAAATTTAAGTTTTTGAATGTGTATAATAATGTTTTATCTATGTTTATTTGAAAAAACAGCAATTTAAAGTCATAAACATAAAAGTGTACATTGCATTCATTTTTTAATATATAGGTAAATAAAACATAAGTTTAACCTAAGTTGAAAATTTATGTTCAGCAATTTGACTCTTGAAATAAATACCTAGTTTATTATCTATATATGATGTAAGCAGCACTTTCAACTGTAATTTAATTATTTTTGTAATCTATGAGTATTGATTTCTACGTTTTTGTGAAGTTTCTGTAACTTTCAGCAAGGAGGTAACATAGCTTAAATTATCATTACTTTATCAGTTCATAAAAGTGTTTCCCTGCATCCTGTAAAACACACAGGAACAAAGCCACATTCAATTCATAAATTGTATAACTTGGATGTTTATAAATTAGGTGTATATAATGTACCACAAATTTAAATCTCTTGCTTTGCAGATGGCTCCGAAATGTTGATAAACAATAGATTACCTGACAAATTTCCTTCTTTCATTATTGATGCACTTCAGAACTGAAAAACTGCCAACATTTGAGTGAAAAACATGCAGTAAAATGACAGGGTCCTGTGATTTTGAAATTTAGTCTGAGTTTAGGTTACAATGCCTAGGTTAGTGCATGTATATGAATGAGATGACAGGGTACTATGGTATCAAGATTTAGCTCGAGGCTAGGTTACGGTGTGTAGATTAGTGTGTGTATATCAATGGATGACAGGCACACCCTCAACAAAGAAACACTAATATTTTAATACATTTCTTGCCATTTAAAAGGCCAAAATAGAACTTTCTAGTCAACTTCACTTTTAGCCATGCTATCGGCCAGTTGATGTGAGCCAGCCAACGAGTTTATCTCAGTGCAACATTGCCAGTGTTTACATTCCAGCCTGGCAACTAAAGGAAGCCGTAATTACATTTGTGCTCAGTCGCATAAATAGTTAATCTCTGGTTAAGTACTAACATGAAAGTTCATCTAATGTTAGATTTAACTTGAGAAGTTTCTCGCGTTATTGCACTTGAACTTAGCTTACCACAAATTACACAATTACTTTTACTTACTTTTGAAGCAAAGAAGAATAAGATGATAGTTGGCAGTATTTGTAATTTTATGTGAAATTGCATATGTATAAATATCATTCTCTGTAATTATTCATTTAATACATAGATGTCTATTTTCAGATTACACATTACTCTGATGTTTTATCTACAAACAACATTTTCTGTTTCAGTGGACCTCTAACACAGTCCAATCTGCTCATTGGGCTGAATGGTTGATGACCTAAAATCATATTTTACTTAATAAATTCTATTGGATAATGAAACCTAAGTTATATTACAATTAATAATAAGGCATGAAAGAAATAATGCACTCAAATTCGTGTTTATATTACTTCTCATACAGTTCTGCAAAACAAGAAGCTTCCAAGTGGTAATTGGATATGCACTTAATGTGAATACAAGAACAACAAGTAAATCTTGACATAAAGCTGCAAGATAATCAGCAACTTTAAATCTTCATTTCATCAGGTTGTTTTCTGAGGGGGATGAAAATATGGGTAATACAGAGCTTTGTGCATTCTTCTAACCAAATATGTGTGTCTTGCTCTTTAAAGTCTGGTGTATAGTTTTCTTTCTTTTTTCACCATAAAATACTATTTTTGTTAATTGGCATAAATGAGAAAATTGGTATCAGAATTTAACATTCAATACAACATAATTGCAATTTCTCTCATACTTGGTACTGTTGTCCAACATCCTCTTGTGATCTCAAATCAAAATAAACCAGCTTCAGATGATTAGAATCAAAGTTATACAACACAAATAGAGAACAGAACTAAGAGCATTCCTGAAATTCAATAAAAAAATTAATCACAGTCTATGATTTTTATTCAACCAGCTTAGAAGCTTTAACAGTTATGTACATTAGAGTGATTCAAATAATCTCAAATTATGAAAAAATTGCACATTAATTAATTTATTGATATTGCTAAAGCTCCCAAAGAGTCATAGGTTTGCATAAAACTACATACAATATGTTAAGTGGGGATGTACAGAATACTGAGATTGAGTTGGTAAAACATCCTTTTCTAAAATAATGATAACAGCACTACATCCAGGTACAATAAACCATAGAAAAGCACATGACTATTAAAACATTTATCTAAGATTATATTTTACTTTATTTTTTATTTTCAGAATTCAGGGATATAATTTTTTGTGGGAAACTATTGTATAGAAAAGAGCAAAGAAGTCTATTAGCACTTGTGATCTTACACTTAAGTAACTTACAATGATATTTTTTGCAAATTTTAATTGAGTGTTGCTCTATTTAAGAAGTTTACGTACAAACACCAGAAAGAGTTTTTAGAAAAAAATTAATAAAGGCATAATGTTTAAAACATAATGAATTAGGAAGCATTAAATGATGAAAATTAAATAGCATGTTTAAAGAACAGTTCTGAAGTATATGAAGCTAAATTAAAAGCATTTGGCACTTCCATGATGTAAAATGTTCACACATTAAGATGGGAATTAATTGTAGAATAATATAACTGCTTTGGCTGAAATACTATTTATATTCCTTTGAGCATTTTTACATCACATTTCAAATCGCAGTCAGGCATTAATTCCAAGTAAAATTTGTTTAACCATTCAATCAAGTTATTTTCAAAAGTTAAAAGTACTTACATAAACATGTAATTATTAGTTTTCTTATTTTAAAGAGGGTAATAATCCAGATTTCTTTGTCTCATGCCTTACCTGGAAGTGACACTATCTTCCCAATAAGTAGCCCTGATATAGATGGCCTGCAGTTTATGCAGTACCTGCATTAGTTGCTCCCGGGTAGCATCAAAACCAGTTGGCAGTTTGAAGTTGCTTTCCACAATATCCACAGATGCTTGATAATAAGTAGCAGCTGCAGGTTGCTCCAGGGAAAAGTGCAATAGATAAAGGTCACCACTCACCAATATCACATCTGGCTGACTTACTGCACTTCCTGTAACACAGAATTAATCCTTATTAGATTAATCACAAGCTTGCTAAGTCAAATGAACTACAAGGGCAGACCCAGAAATACCCGACTTGGCATATATATATATATATATATATATATATATATAGCGGTTGTTTCAAATAAATGACTATGGCAGAAAGTGCCAACCTTATAAAGCTTAAGTTTGAAGTTTGACGATGCTACATTGTTTAGTAATTGTTTGGCTTCCATTAATAGTGAACTCTGTCAATGAATTTGTAAACATGAATAAAAGTGGCCATAGTTATGTGATACAATACTTTCATTTGTAAGGTCTTAGTCCAAGTAATATTAAAGCTGAGCTAGGTTCTACTCTGGGGGAGTCTGCTGCTTCATTGAAAACAGTAAAATAATGGGTGTCAGGTTTAATTGAGGCCATACGAGCTGCCAAGACGTCGCAGTGATTGACCAAATGAGGTGACTATGCCAGAGATAGTGAAGAAAATCCACAAAATGGTATTGGATGACCATCGACTGAAAGTGCGTGAGCTAGCAGACATCGCAAGCATTTAAAAAAGTGCTGTACATCGCATACTAACTGAAAATTTAGATATGAGAAAGCCGTGCGCAAGATGGGTGACATGTTTACTCACAATGGAACAAAAGTAGCATTGTGAGGATGTTTCTGTCGAGTGTTTGGTGATGTTTCGCTGCAATAAAGCAGAGTTTTTGCATTTTTTCATAACCATGGATGAAACATGGGTCCATCACTTCACACTTGAGATGAAGGAACAGTCAAAACAGTGGATTGAAAGGGGAGAATTGGCTCCAAAGAAGGCAAAGACAGCTCCATCTGCAGGAAAGGTTATGGCGTCAGTTTTTAGTGATGCTCGTGGGCTAATTTTCACTGATTATCTTCAAAAAGGAAAAGCAATCAATGACGAGTATTATGCAAACTTATTGCAGCGTTTGAATGATGAAATCAAGCAAAAATGGCCACATTTAGCAAAAACGAAAGTTCTGTTTCTTCAAGTTAATGCACCAGTTCACACATCCATTATCGCCATGGCCAAAATCAATGAATTAAAGTTCGAATTGCTTCCTCATGCACCCTATTTGCCAGACTTAGCTCCCTCTAATTATTTTTTGTTTCCAAAGTTGAAGAAATTGCTTGGTGGTAAAAGATTTGCCAACAATGAAGAGATGGAGTCTGCAGTCGATGGCTATTTTGCAGAACTCGATGGTTCTCACTATAAACAGGGTATCAAAGCTATTGAACATCGCTGGGAAAAGTGTATCGAGCTGAAAGGAGACTATGTAGAGAAATAAAGATGTTTTTTCCCAAATTTTTTGTGTTTTCTTTGTTAGGTCAGGTGCTTCTGGGACAGCCCTCATACTGTTTATATTCAATTTCTGCATCATCAGCACAAATGATGGTCCATTTTATAGTTGCATACCTAGGCAATAACAATGGGGGAGATGAAAAATTAATGTAATACACAAAATAAGGGTGATGACCATAGAACAACTGAGTAGAATCCATGCTATTTGTAGTGACTCTGGTTAAAAAAGGTTAAGGTGGCCACACATGAATGGAGCCTCTGGTGATGTGGAATCTAATACTTTCCTCTAGTATTCTGAGATATCCATGGCTATGCATAGAATTCAAAGAAATTTATATATGTAGTGGTAATATTTATTCATCCATTTGATCATAATAACATTATATGGGACACATCAGATAATCATAACCAGAATTCATAGTACTTTTTAAACCACCACCACCAACTCCCTTTGGTAAGTCATAGTTATTTCTCATGAATAAGTCTAAGTGAGCCCAATCTGCCTCCTGACAGAAGACTCTTTAATCATCACAGCTGTCATTATCATAATGTTTTCTTACTAACTGTAATTTCATAAAAACATTGTAAGAATTATATGCAGAATCAACACAATTTCGTAACATCTGTGGGATTATTTATCAGAAGTTTCACTACAAGTTTAACAGAATGGATGAGGTACATTCTTGTCCCCAATAATTGAGAGCACTGCATTATGGTAATGCACAAACACGAAGCAACAGAATGTTAAATATTGCTGTTTAAGGAGAAAACAATTCCATTTGTTTAAAGATTTTACACAAACTTGATCACAAACTTTTAAATCCAATGTTTTTCCACAGTGAGCACTGATTTAATCTTTTCACTACTGATATTTTCAACCTCTTATACCCATCTTGCTGAGTTCTTTTCGCAGTTATTAAATTCTTTCAAATACATAATACAATATTTAAAATTAAAGTATAAGTAATAAATCAATCACTGAACTTCTTATGGGTGATTCACATTTTAAGATTTTTAAATTTTAAAAGTCTTGAACTATACACACCTGACAAAGGGCTGTCCAGTGGTCACTTAAGCACATTGAAAATGTTTTCATAAATAATAGGAATTTTACCACTCACTTTCACTTTAGGTTGCTGTACTGAACATATCTATTTACAAGACAAGGGTGACCAAAACTGATGTTAATGGCAAACCCTATAATTACTCCTGCTTCACTTCATATATTACATAAAACCCATGAATGAAACCACATCCTCCTGAACTGAATTTCAGTATTTGATATGTGTGTGATATTTTTCAAAGCAGGGTGTACACACAAGCCCACATTACATTTATCACATATGAACTGGCATCTTTCTGTTTTTTGAGATTGTATTGGAGCATACATGGCATTTCCTAGCAGGTTTTACTTTTTTGTCAGAGGGTGGAACCAGTGAAGGGAAGTGTCTTTCACTGAGTCTAAGGGGCTGAGCACCAGATAATTGCCATCCAGATTTAGTGGTTGATCTGGGAGCGTGTTACTGTTGGAAAATTTCTTGAATAAGAGAGAGCTGAAAATCAGCTAAAGTAATACTATTATATGCTTTCATTCTGCATACATATTGTCTGAGAATTTAGCAGAGTTTTATCTTGGAGATGAAAAAAGAACCTGCTCTGAACCACTGCCATCGCCACCACCAGTGCTACCACCACTTAAAACCTAGTAACTTTTTTATACATAGTAGAGTATGGAAAATGCTTCTTACCAAATGGCCCAGCAGTGTAGAAAATTGTGTAGTTGAGAGCTCCTCCATATGCTTTCAGTTTATTTCCCAGAAATATCTCTGGAGCTGAGAAGTAAACTACCTTCTGATATGCTTCTCTTGATGTAAGATCCACTCCAATTGAACTTTCCAGCTGCTCTGGCTCTAGTTCGAGTTCCTCTATGTTTACTGTTTTGTCAACATTAGCTACTGCTAGCTTCCAATTTTCCATATCACGAACCTGAAAACAAATCTCTTTTGAGCTACCAAATTAAATAATGCAACTAAATCTTCTTTTCCATGGAAAACAATGTTTGCAAGTTGTTCAGAGAACTCTGAATTGATTAAAATCAGGATAAGCTTTTGAGGCTTTCTTTGCATTGAAAATCAGATAGCCAGATAACATTTGAAGCCAAGGAACTCCAAACAAATTTATTGGCAGCATAGAGGACTTTAAACTACATACACAAAAAAATAAGATTGAAAATATTAATCATTTGAAATTATTCTGATGCAAAATGTGTGCATTTCAATGCTATTGATGTAAACAGAGATTGACTGTTAGTGATTTACCTGTGCTCGATATAGCTGTGAACTGGAACAACGTGTGGTCTTGCCTGAGCAGAAGCATTTTGTGCATCCATCTGGGTTACTTTCTTGGATGTTAAATGTTCCTTCTTTGCAGAGATCACAAGCCTGGCCTTCAACATTAGACTTACAGTAACATTCTGCAGAATACTGAAAGATAAAAGCAATCATATTATGAACATTTGCTTATTCCTTCACCTGTCTCTTACACTTTTAAGCACCTACATTGAAATACTATGAAAAAACATGCATGTTTGCAAGCTCATCATCAGACTCTCGGATAGTTTTAAAAATTTAAATTAAACTGTCTCATACAAAGTGAACAAATATTTTTAATGAACATTACAACTATTTGCAGCTTGTTATAAATTCTGAAGTTGTATTATTTGCTTAAAACACCTGAATTATATGAATAAAAATTACATAAAAAAATATATACCTGATCACAAATATCCAATGTAGTGCCTCGGAGATCACAGTCACATTGATAGCATTTTGGAAAGCTGTGATGACCAGATACACAGCGATCACATGTTCGTCCCACCACATTTGGCTTGCATCTGAAAAAGTAGGATAAAAAGTCTGTTTACTTGAAAATGTAGTATTTGAAATTACCATTAGTGTTTTGATGGAAGATGAAATATCAAAAGAGCTAACATTCAAAGTCTTTGGTGTATCTTCATGACATATGGATGCAGGAGCTACATGCCACTTAATATACCTAAGCAGTAGTCATGAGATATTTATGTAATTAGGTGAATGAATTATGCAACTTTATCCTTGTGCACTGCAACAGCTAGTTACTGAAACAGAAGCAATTTAAGCAAATTTTGCAAAAGATAAGTTTGCATGAAATAAAAAGGAGTATCTTTTGATCTACATGTTAGAACAGTCTTAAACTATACACCTGATTAAGGTGAGCACAACATAAAGGTATATGAATGCAGAGATTACTATCGATTCTAACAAATCATACTCCTCATCTCCAGTCTTGCAACCAATACATGCATGTTACACTAAACATTTTTACAAAAATATAAATATGAGAAAAATGGCTCAATTTTCTAGTAGAAACTGTAAAAGTGTCCACATATTTATCTTCACACTGCTTTCATCATTCATGATTATGTGAAAAGACCCTGCTTAAGCCTAATGTCATTGAAGAAACAATACTGTGTCACTAAAGAAATCTTACAAAAAATTATGTTATGTCACTTCAAGACCTGAAGTTATTTTATAATATAACAATACAACTATATAATTAGTTGTGAAAATGGAAGTTTATTTATAAGTGGTTTTAGATGGCAGGGGGAGGGTTTGAATAGTGTTAGTGAAGGCCCTTTTGTAATTTGGTGTACATTAGTTTTTCATGTTACACAGATCAAAAATGAGGTTTTACATATGAATTGAGATATTAGCCAGAATTAGAAATTAATATATAAAACATTTCTGTTTTTATAACATACAATATTTTACTTCTAGGGCACAAGGGTAGCTCAAAGATTTAGTTTGTTGCTCTTGCTCTGAGAGATAGTGGTTTGATTCCTGGCTATGGGATGATAATTTTAAGCTGCACCTATTGAGGCCTTCACCTCTGGTTGCTCAAACTCTAACATGATTCGGAGTTCACAGTAAAAGCTGTAGGTCCCCTTGTTTCATTGCTATCCTTAGTGTCATTCTACTATCAAAGGTAATGGTTACCATCCACTGGATGCCTCCAGTTAATAAATGGATCCAGTCACTGCTTAGTGGAATGTGGTTCCCTGAAACCCATAGTAGATCATGTGGAGGAGAATTTGCAACATCAATAACAATGTATTTTACTTCATAGTATGTTGGATTGCAATATTTCTGTTCAAAAAACAATAAGATGACATTATGTCCACTTCAGGATGAGCAATTCAAGGCAGCATTCAGAGAGTTGATGCTCTTCAATGGTCAATCAGTGGATGAAATAACCATATAGGGAGGTTCAGGTGTAGCTCCTTCACTAGTTCAGAAATATCAAAGGAAGAAACTATTAATTGTTTATTTATTTATTTTGCTGCTGAGTACATTACATTGGAGTCTACCTTTTTGGTCCTGGTCATTCTCAGGTAGATCTCCCTTTTTCATTTAACACATATTCTTATCTCTAAAGGATTAATACACCAACTTAAATTGCATTATTTACTCTTTGCCTGTTTGTCTCTGCCACTTAAATTTCAATCTCCATAGGAATTCCCCTAAATCTCTTAGCTCTCTTTTATATTTAAACATTTTTTATTTAATCCTACTACTTTATTAATCTTTAGCCATTTCTTTTTTATCAACTTATTTCTCAATCCATTAGTCCCCATGCATTCAAACAATGCATTTGAATATTTCTAGTTTACTCCTACTTCTCAATATTCTCCCCAGTTCATTGTTCTGCCTTCCTTCTGCATCTTTGTATCACTACTACAGTAGGGACGATGGTTCTGTGCCAGTGAAGGCTGGGTGCGCACTGGTTATCTGGACAGTGAGCGAGCCCCCAATTCTCAGGCATGCTCAGTGAGTGCCATCGCTTCAGTCTAGCGTCAGTAGTAGTTTGAGTAACATCTCTCTTGACAGCCGTCTGTTGATGCTACCTTGAATGTTGTGTTTATAAATTAGTTACTATATGTTTCTGTAGGGGCATCATTTCAGTTTCTGCATTGGGGGGGAGGCAAGATTGCTTGGAGCAGTTTCACAAATGTTCATGTGGATTGTAACGATATATTTGGCCTAAAAGAAAATAATGTTTTATTTCTTAAATGTGATATATTGCTATTAATAGTACAGTTGTAATGTTTCATTTGGTAGAGCAATAATGTTGCTTGTAACCTAGGGGAGAGGGTCAATTGACCCCTGCCCCCTAAATGACACCCCTGTGTGTCTGTAATTAAACTTGGATTGCATATAGGTATTGTGTATTTTGGTGTGTTTATTAGAGGTTCTTGCCTTCTGCGACATTTTATGTAAAAATAACAAAGGTTAATATAACACAAAATGATGGGGATAAATACAAAGAAATCTCTAATGGAAAATCTAATTCCTATCTTGCCTCTCAGATCTATCTTGGTGATGGATAACACACCATACCATAGTGTGCAGTTGGAAAAGGCCCCATTACCTCATTTCAAAATATGATGCAGAACTTGCCCCATTCCACGAAAGGATGCTAAGTTTGGAGCTTTACAACCTAAGTAAGGGTCAAAGCCTGTTCTGAAAATTTACGTTGATAGTCTGTAGACCATGCACACAATATTCTCCGATTACCATCCTGGTCTTCGGATCTTAATCGAGTGGAACTCATCTGGGCTGATATAAAGCAATGGGTAGCTTGGTAGAACACCCTTTTAAACTATATGATGTTATTGATTAAGCTTAGCTAACAATATGTGGAGGACATTAGCGTAGAAAAGTGGGAAAATGCCTCTCAACACATTAAGTAGGAAGACAAATACATTGAAGAACAACAAGGCCTGTTTGAAAATGTCTTAGAAGGTTCTGTAATCCAGGTTAGGAAATATAGTGACAGAGTAACGAGAAGAAGACTGATGACAATGAAGGGGAAAGTATTGCAGAAGAAAACAACGGTGGTGATATTTCTGGTGTAGAGTGTTTATCACACTAATGAAGCCCCTGCTAGTTTACGACAATGCATTTATGTGACAAGGTTTGTGTATAATGTGTAAATGTAAAAGAATGATAGAGCAATCTGACAATAGTGACAATAAACCAGTCATGCAGTGGTGTGGTGTTGTATGTTTATGTCGTATCATCAAAGTCCCACGTCTTCCAGCATGCAGGCAGACAGAGAGCTGCCTGGCGTTAGGCATAGACTCTCTTCAGTGCGCGAGGAAAGGTCACCGGCACAGAACCATCGTCCCTACTGTACCTCCTGATACTTGAAGAATACTTCCCCTGGATGTTAAAATGACACCTGATGCTGCTGATTCACCGACTTCTTCCAATCGCACATCTTTTAATCTTGACCCACTTCCTCTTCCTGTCACCTATTGCATTTTTACTTTCTCTATACTATACGTATAGTAAGTAGGGGAAGTATTGCATTCCACCCAAAAATTCGATACCGAGATTTCACCGGAAATACATGTTTTGAGGCCCCCTGAATAAAAAAAAACATTTTTAGAAACATGTCCGTGTGTGTGTCTGTGTGTCTGTCTGTCTGTCTGTCTGTGTGTGTGTGTCTGTGAACAGCATAACTCAGAAATGAACAGTCGGATAAACACCAAACTTGGTATTTAGGTTCAGTATCTTCCAGAGATGCGACACGAAGGTTTTCAAGAAAATCCCCCCACCCATATTACCCTTTACATGGAACATTTTTCGAAAATTTTTATTTTCTCAAAAATGGCTCTAACGATTTTGATTAAAATATCATATGTTTAAGATATTTTCATGACAAATGAAATGTATATCTCAAATTTTCTGGGAATGTCTCCAAAAGTATTCTTCATTGTGAATGACTTTTGCATAACTGATAAACCATAAGGGATAGATAAAATTTTACTACAGAAAAAAAATGTAGATCACGTTAAAATACACAATTTATGTCATATACATTTTTTTTGTTGAGTGAACCATTTTCGAGATATTGCTTGTTATTCCCTTAAATTTTCCAATAGTTATACTTTTTCTCAAATTTGTTATTCATTTTTTTACATCCTGGACATGCAAAGAGAATGGAATGCGCCACATAGCAACCAGCACTTAAAAGATTTGACTATTGCTTATAACCTACCATATTCCCCTTGCATCTACAAGAAAATTAGCAATAAGATTGACATCTCGATTAACATGAAGCATATGGAGAATAAGCGTTTGTAAAAGTAGTTTGTACAGGAGTAGAGAAAGCCATGTGAGTGTAACACATCAGATTTTTTTCACTAGTTCTCGATCTGGCATGACCTCTGCAATGGTGACATCATTACCTGATCCTTCGTTTGACCTTGATTGCTTACTATGTCACAAACATATGTCTGCTGGCCACTCATATTCTCTGTATTCACGCATGTAGCATTGGCCTTTGGACTTCTCAACTCCTCAATCTACCTGGTCACTTCCATTTGTCTCCTCCAAATGTTCCTTGAATCGTTTTCTTCCACAGCTGTTTGATTATCAATGAATAAACATAAATTACAAATGTAAGCTTATTTTTCTCCTGATCTTGCTTGTTTCATTCATTGTACTAATTCTTATTAAGGGCTCTCTGCTGCAGCAATAGGCCTCTGTTGATAAAACTATCTGTTCCCTTCAGTTTCTTCAGTGTCTCGACTATTTCATATATCATTTGTGTTGATCCAAATCTTACTACAGTTATCCTACTTCCTCTTCGTTTGCCAACTTGGAATGCTTCTGCCATCTCCCAGCTTTTTAATTCCAACTCAAATTTACCTTCTAAGATCTCTTTCATCTGCTATATGGGCCATATCTGTTTTCTTTCCTGCATACCTGACATTACTAAATTAAATCTCTTATGTTTGTTCTCCTGTGTTTCCACTCAAGATAGCCTTTTATTTGTTAACTATTTGTATTTATTGTGCTAAGAGTTTTACAATTTGATTGTCTACTGCACTTTGACCCTGGTCACTCATTCAGTAGACAATCACTACAGTTTATTTACATTTTACAATTTCTTGTCAATAAATTATCTTGCTCTTTTTTTTCAGTTTTTTTCATGTCCCATTTCTACTTGTTTTTCAGTTTTAATTTATTGATTACTTAACCATCACACATTCACTATAGTTTTCCATTCAAAGTAAGATGCGCTACCTCTTACTTTTCTCTTTCCACTGTCCAAAGCCATTTATTTTTTACTTTACACAAAAACTGTCCAATGCTTCTAGCGTCCTTTTGTTAACTAAATATCTTAGATGTTTGCTATTTTAATTAAAATCATTAGAATTAATTTGAAAGAAATACAAAATAATAAAAATTTTTCCATATAAAGGGTAAATAAACACAAAAAATATTCATTTGTCACATTTTTTGGTTTGCGATGTTGAGATGCCCAGAATTGCACAATTATTACAGCATGCGCGCACAAATTCATCGCAGTAGTAATAATAAATAAGTGCTCACTTTTGCCAATTGTGGATAATATTACAACAACATGACAGCTGCAAACTCTGCCCACCACCATCCACCCACACCCAAAACATCCTGAACAGAGTGCAGTAATAGGGGCGGCATATGGTGAATATGGCAGTATATTGTCAACATGCTGCTTAATACATGCAGATTCGGACCTCAGCCACTACTATTTCTGTAAATGGGGTCCTCAAATTGGCCTCAATGACCTGAGTGCACTCCTTACCAGGCCTTCCAGCAGAAGAAAAATTTCCAATGCCACCGCAGGCAGCAGTGCTTTGTATAATAATAATAATAATAATAATAATAATAATAATAATAATAATAATAATAATAATAATAATTGTTATTAATTTACTGCAAAATAATTTTATTTAAAACAAAGTTAGACAATCAGGTCCGGGTTGGGTGGTACAGTATAACCTATTCTAAAGCTCAGGCTTGGGCTTGGTTCAAATCAGGATGAGCTGGGCCAGGCCTAAGAATTTTGGCCCCTGCAAATTTCTATGTTACATTAAACTCATTGTGGGGCTTTGTCAACAACTAGTTCTCAACACAAGCAGATAATATGAATGACTCACCAATATGATGCAGTGCATCTATCTGGTACATATTTAAGTAACTGTTTGGATACTTTGAAATGCTTTCTGATGGCATACCTACATGTTGGTACATATTCAGTGGCACAGAGCAGAATAAGGTTCCATTAATCATTTTCTTTTGAGGGTGAATATATGAATCTCAACATAATACAATCAAATAAAATATTTTATCAGCTGGATCCATAGCCCAGTTGGTAAAGCATCTACCTGCTGTGCAAAGGGTCCCAGGTTTGATTCCTGGCTGGGGATTGGAATTTTTCTCCAGTCAAGGTTATTCCCTATCCTCCCCCAAATCTGGAAGTATGAGAGTGAGTGAGTGAGTGAGTGAGTGAGTGAGTGAGTGAGTGAGTGAGTGAGTGAGTGAGTGAGTGAGTGAGTGAGTGAGTGAGTGAGTGAGTGAGTGAGTGAGTGAGTGAGTGAGTGAGTGAGTGAGTGAGTGAGTGAGTGAGTGAGTGAGTGAGTGAGTGAGTGAGTGAGTGAGTGAGTGAGTGAGTGAGTGAGTGAGTGAGTGAGTGAGTGAGTGAGTGAGTGAGTGAGTGAGTGAGTGAGTGAGTGAGTGAGTGAGTGAGTGAGTGAGTGAGTGAGTGAGTGAGTGAGTGAGTGAGTGAGTGAGTGAGTGAGTGAGTGAGTGAGTGAGTGAGTGAGTGAGTGAGTGAGTGAGTGAGTGAGTGAGTGAGTGAGTGAGTGAGTGAGTGAGTGAGTGAGTGAGTGAGTGAGTGAGTGAGTGAGTGAGTGAGTGAGTGAGTGAGTGAGTGAGTGAGTGAGTGAGTGAGTGAGTGAGTGAGTGAGTGAGTGAGTGAGTGAGTGAGTGAGTGAGTGAGTGAGTGAGTGAGTGAGTGAGTGAGTGAGTGAGTGAGTGAGTGAGTGAGTGAGTGTGTATTCTAATGTACAAAACCCAAAGAAAAACCAGAAATCCAATGACAATTGCATAAAAGTTAACACCATTGCCGATACTGCCAATATGACCACTGTAGTTAAAGATATGTATAAATGGAACCAAAAAAATATTTTATCAACTTATGTTGCTTAAGAAGTACATTGTATTGATGATTTCAATTTCAAAAGTAAATCATTACTTACCTATAATAATATGGAGAAGAAGTTAGGGCACAGGAATTATCCCATTTTAGAACAAAAGTAAGCTGTTCAAACAAGGAATACAAGCTGATAATCTAGCACAGCTTTACAATTTAGATCACTTTGGAATGTTCCAAAAACAGATATATTAAGCTCATTTAAAAATTTTAGTTACTCTAAAAGGATTATTCTAAAATCACAACTCACTTGCAGCTTCCATTGAATAGATCACATTGCAAGTTTCTTTCAGCAACACCAAAAGGATTACAGTTACACTCTTCACAACCAATAATGGGATCAAAACCATATGTATATGCAATACATTCATTGCACTTTTCGCCTGTCACTCGAGGCGGACATATACATTCTCCTAAAACAGAATGCCAATGTATTTAAAACAAGTAGTCCAGAAGTAAGTAAATACAGAAGTTAACACCAGTGAAAGAAAGGATACCTAATCCTAACTGCTATTATAAAAGCTATAGTTACTGAACATACAGGCACACAAAAATTCATAAAAGCATTTTCTCTCTCTCTCCCTCTCTAAAATGATATATAGTCATGTCAAGGTATTCTAGACTTTATTACTTTATTTTATTGATGAAATTTTCAGAGAGCTTGGTGCTGACAGTGGTAGGAGAACATTTTGCAGAGTTAGAGCTGACATGACAATGGGTGTAGACATGGAAACATATAGAGTGCAGATAGGCAGCTGCGGAAGAAGAAAAAGTGTTGAAAGCTGGAAACATAATGAAAGACTTCCAAGTATGGATGGCGGCAGTAATCTTGAATGCTACTAGTAATTGATGAAGTGGAGTAGAATCCAGGGTTGATGGTAATTGACCAGCTAATGGAATCACTAAAGCCACTTGGAAAAGAATTAGGCAAGAAAATGGATAACAATACAAGGCGACTCGAGGAGGTTATCAAGATGCAAAGAGAAGAGATGGAGCAGCAGATAATGGATTGCAGGAGGAAAATTGAAGATACAGAGAAAAGATTCAAAGCAGAGCAAAGGAGAAAGAACTACATAATTTTTGGAGTGACAGAAGAAAACAGAAGCTTAGAAGAAATAGTATATAAGATTACGGAAGAAGGACTTGTATAAAAATATTTGGTTGTGAGATAAGAGGACATGTTTCAAATTGGAAAAAGAGGAAGAAAACCTAGACCCATTATAATAAAAGTATCAACAATGGGAAAAAGGAGGGAAATTTTTAAGGAATGTCACAAGGCCAAGAGGTACAAGAATATTCATAGAGCAAGACTACATGGGAGAGGAACAAATTCTGAAAAAGGAACTAATATCCAGGATGAAAGAAGCAAGAGCAGATAGGAACAAGGCATTTTTGAAAGGATTAAAATTATTCGTGGAAGGCAAAAAATGGAGTATGAACATATGGAGGAATGAATGAGAAAGAATGTGCGAACACAACAGAAGCAATGGCCCAGAGCACATTCAAGTCAAAGGACTAAGCAAACATCTGAGTTGGTAGCCTGGGGAAAGGAAGGGCAAACATAGGATTCAAGATTAGAAATGGTAGGCATGGGAAGCATTCAGGGAAGAAGTGCAGAAGAAAACTGTGAGGAAAAACCAGCAGTGCAGAAGGGAGGAGAGGAGCTAATATTGGTGGCAGCGATGACAGGGAAGCGATGCAAGGAGGGGGAAGTGGGGAGGAGCCAAGAGGACAGAAGAAAACCAGTGCAGCAGGAAACGCATGTGTGGGGGAGGGAGAGATACAAGTGAGAAGTAGGGAATTATTAAGAGTGGAAAGTGTTAGCCAAGCTGAGGAAATTGCAAGAAAGAGGGGGTTACAAATAATGGAGTTGAGGGAAGGGAGCGTAATGCAACAGGGGAAGGAAAGTGATGATGAGCCGGTACCTAGAATTATTAGATTTTGGAAAAGTAATGAGAAATATAATTATCAGGACAAACCAAGGAACAAATAGGGAAAGGGGATAAATTTGATGTTCTTTGTACACATCATTTGCACTACCCACTATTTCTACTGTGTCACTTTTGTTTAAGTCTTTACACTGCTTGTGGATATCCTTTACCACATCCATAAGCTGAGCATCAGGCTTAATTATGCTCTCTGCTGCAATTTCATGGTCTTTTTCCTGGAGGCAACTGGCGATCCCTCTTCCCTGGCTATCTCCAAACATAAGTATTCATTTCTTATTTCTGTTTGCAGCTTCTTTTCTGCTCTTCGTTGCATTTCATTGAATCATTGTATTGAGGTTATGTTTGACCATATTCACTTTTGGGTTCTTCATCCAAACTCTAATTTCCCTGTTTGAGTCTACCTCTTCTTCTAATTCACTTAATATAGTGAATCTATTTGTAGTTGGGATTGGTATGTAGCAGGTTGTTGCTTCTCTTTGTGTGCAGTCTTTGTCCACATCAGTGGATAATGTTGTTGTTTTCCTGCTTTCAGATAGTCATTTTAATTAATTCTTAAGTTAGAAAACTTGAAAACCTGTATCACATGGGCGATAAACATACCTAAATATTTTTATTTTCTTATACATGTGGAGCTATTTAGGTTTCCATGGAAAAATTTCTAAGATAGAAAGCCATTAGTGTTTAAGCATTTAGGAATCGAATTTGGGACACATTTGCTTCACTTACTCTGTAATTTATACAGGATATGTTTCAGAAACTTTCACTTCCATTACTAGCTGTACGTCAACTAAGCCAGTTGTGCTCTCAAGGAATTACCAAGGTAGCAAAGTGGTTAAGCAGGTTCCTGGGTATTTAATTCACCTTCTTTACTTCCAAAGTAATGTGTAATAAAGGATTTCTGCAAATATTTATCTCAATTAACAAGAAGTAGATAGAAGAATGAGCTGTTGCAAGAAGAGTTTGTAGAAGTGGGGTAGGAAAAGTCATGAGAATGTAACACTCAGATAATTTTTTTTATATAAACTATATGTTTAAATTACATTACAGCAAACAGAAGGGAGTGTTGTTGTTGTTGTTTTTTTGTTTTTTTTTGGTGTTCAGAGAAAAACATGGAGAAGGAATATCTTTATATTTTCCCCAAAGGAGAAATTTACAGCAAGGATTTGAGACATAACTGCAATACATACCAAAAATGTATTACAGTATTCAAAACATTTGATGTTTAAAACATGTCAATGAAACAGATTTTGAAGAAATATTTCCTCCTAAAAGGTGCCAGGTTAAAGATAAGAACATATAACATGATGTTGAACAAAACTGATCTTTCTTCATTACCTATTTTTGACAGAGAATGTATCAATGTGCTCTTCTACCAACAAAGAAGAAGGTTGTTCAAGAGACAATAGTAAGTTGCAGTGACACAACTATACTGAAGTATGTGTTCTCGAAGAGGCTTAACATATAAAGGAACCTAAATTAAAAGGAGACGTGCAGTATGAAGTTCTAAGGGATGTATGGTGAATTGCAGCAATTCCACAAACAAAATATAATACTAAATTGATTATACACAGTATGTGGCTTGGAAAATCCATGAACAGCAAGGTGCTACACATTCATTATGGTGTAAATAATGAATTGTACAGATGCTGTAGAATGCAAAAGAATCTGATTAACATAATTACTATTAGCCAACATTAGGTCTTAAGTGATTATCCGCACAAAAATGTTCACTTAATGCAGATGGCAGAACCAAATGAATGCAGCCTTATGTAGCAATCAGTGGTGATGACATCACCAACTGCCAGGACCTGTAGTGTTTTAGGGACTAAACGGCACAGAGAAATGCAAAAAAATGCATATAACCTAAGGGTCAGGCAAAAATTCTATACTGCAATTAAAATTTTGGATAAAATGCCTTACCGGGCCCGACTTTAGCGACTGAAGTGATGTCTTAGATGTCCAACAGATGTCCCTGGGTGTCCTACAGATGGCACTGTATCTCATTCTCTGACTTTAACGCAATGCTGGCAACATATGAGAAATACCACCGAAGCCGGTAAGATACTCAGCCTCAAGGCGTAGCCGAGAGTAGCAAGTTGTGTCCGTTAGGCCGCAACTGTGAAGCAATGACAGGGCGTAGCCGAGGGATCTGCGTGTCTAAAACTTGAATGATTCACGTTCGCAGAAACAACAGCACATCGCATATTTGGTGCATTTCACTTTTTATTTAGGTTGGCAGTACCCACTTTGCATGTGATTTATCGGAAAAATGGCTACATTTGTTGTGTTCCTGACGCGATTTGCCTATATAATTAAAACACCTAAAACGGGCACAAGACATAGAAGAGACCACATCATGTTCTAAACTTACTACTAAGGTAATTTATTTCACTTCCTTATACTGATACGGTAATTTGTATCACAAATTACTTAAATGTAATTAATGATTGTAATATGAATATGTATTTTTATGTGACATTGATTTCAGAGGTTTATTAATTGTAATTATTATTGGTAAATAATAATATACAGCTTTACTGAAACTGTCAACAATAACGCAATAATGCAGCGATGGGGTGAGTTGTTTATCATTACCGGGAACCAGGAAGTTACGTAATGTTTCGCGCCTTTTCGGTAGAAGCTTCTGGAATGTTTCCCTAAAAACAATATGTATTAGTGGTTTTCATTGGATATTAAAATAGACGCTAATGTTGGCGCGTTTTATTAGCCAATAGCAGTTCATTTATATTATTTAGGCGTATCTTGATGCAGGCCTATAAATAGTGTAGGTTCGAGGTAGCTAGTCCCCCAGTTCAACAGAATTCTCAGTACTCTACACGTCGGTCTCTCAGTTCATTTATTTCGCCAAGTTACACGCAGCAGAATTACGAGAATTATTATAAAGTATTATACAGTTAAATATACACAAAGTCGAAGTACGTGAGTTAAAAGTGAGGAGTTATTACAAACAGTTTCAGTTTGGCGAGTATCCAGATTAATTTGTAAAAGTGTTTGTGAATGTGTTCGGCAATAAAAGTTATAAAACCAATTTCATCATCAGTATCATTTCTGGATAAAAGATTCCTTTCCGATTCACACCCTGCAAGAGATACAAGTTCTACCAAGATAAGATGATAGCTAGCCGGAGGACAATATACATAACCTTAAATTCTTTCAGAAACTAATTGATACAAATTGCTACGCCAGAGGGAGCTACGAACCAAACAAGGAGTGACGTCACAAGATGGCAACGCGTGAAGTAAAAACACATATTTGCTCTCGCAAATTGGCTTCCAAACGCGGAGCTACAATTAATGTTAAATAATTACAACATTAATACCGCACCATATTGGCTCCACAACGTGGGGCTCGACAACAAAAAGACATTACGTAAAGCAAGTTCTCTCGCAAATACGTGTGAAGTAAACACACAACATTTGTAACATTATTTGTAATACCGTTGCAAATTGGCTTCCAAACGTGGTGCTATAATAATGTTAAATACATGGTAACATTTAATACTGCATCATATTGGTTCCACAACGTGGGGCTCAACAACAAAATTACGTAAAAACATATTACGTAAGCTATACCACATCATATTGGCACCCAGGACGTGGGGCGAAGTGACCAGGAAAGGATCAGCATAATTAGGACGTGGAACAAAAGCAGCAGTAAAATGATCTACAAGACGCAGATTCCAGAAACAAAAAGGAACGACAGACTATACGGATGATTGGACATCGTAATTCCGAGATTACGAGGCAACAAGGAATTCAACTACAAAAACATCGAGACGACGTAGATTCATCACAACACAACGCAGAAGCGACATACAAATCTAGGAGAATGGGGCAGAACGCTGGACATCAAAGTAACAGCAACGGACAGCATCAGTAAGTTAGAGTATCTTAATTTTTTTTTAGAAAAAAAAAAAAAGGTAAATAAATGTTAATGAGGAGTGGTAGGATTAAAAAAACAATGGCTACCAATAATACAGAAGAAATAATTATGGAGGGAGATAATGTAACAGTTAGTTGTAATTCAATACAGGTTACAGGAAATAGCCCAGACTTTTTAGGATTTGAAGATGAAAATGTTAGTGTAGAAAGTGAGAATAGAATAGCAGGAAATGTTAATTTTGATGCTAGTATGATGATGGAAATGCTGAGAAATATGCATAGGGAATTAAGAGAATATATTGATAGGAGTTTAGAACAAAAACTAGATCAGAATAAGAGAGAATTGAGGGAAGAATTAAGGGAAGATCTTAGTAATAAAATAGATCAAAACAGGGAAGATCTTAGTAAGAAAATAGATCAAAACAGGGAAGATATGCAAAAGAATAATGAGAAATTAGAAAAGAAAATAGATCAAAATAGGGAAGATATTAGTAAGAGTATTACAGATCAATTAAGGGAAGATATGCAAAAGAGTCATAGGGAATTAAGGGAAGATATTGGTAAAAGCTTTGAACAAAACAGGAAATCAATTGAAAATATTGGTAGGAGTAATGATATATTAGAGCAAAAAGTAGATCAAAGCAGTGAAGAAAGTGAAAAGAAAGTTACGAAGCTAGATAGTTGTATGCCAAAAATGAGAGATGAAAATGAGGAAGTAATAGCAAGTGAGATAGGAGAAATTTCAAAGAAAATGCTAGACATGAGCATGGAAATAGATAACAAAGAAAGTGAGGTTAATACTAAAAGTGAGGTTAATGTAGAATGTACAGAGTTAGGAAGTCAGATGAGTTGTATTTCAAGTGAGTTAAGAGAGATAAAAGAGGTTAGGAATGTAGATGTAAATCAGGCTCAAGTTAATTTCAGAGTGGAGATATCAGAAATACAAAAAGAATCAGAAATGCAAAGAAATAAATTGTACCAAGATGTTCAAATTGAAAACTCCAGTCCAGTACAGTTTAGTACAGATTTGTCAGAGTATTCTCAAATTAAAGAGATAGTTGAAGAGTTGAAAATGAAAGTTGTTAAAAGATGTATTGTTCAAGAAACTGTAGATTGTTTTCAAATGTTATCATGTGAGGAAATTTCAAATGAATACAAGAGGTTATTCATGAACGACAATTTGAAGGTTAGGTTACGGCTACGAGTAATGTTTAGCCACACACAATTTGATCCAGGAGGGGAAATAGCAATGAGATGTAAAGTAAATGCTGGATAGGTAAAGATGACTTGCAGAGAAATGTATTGGAACGTAAGAGGGTTAACTAAATATATATATATATATATATATATGTCATTTGAAAAGAGAAATAAATTATATAAAAAAAAAGAAAAAAAAAGATAAATGTTTAAAAAAAAAAAATAAATTTTTAGTAACTGTAACAACATTTTAAAATTAAGAATGTATAGATTGAAACTTAATATGATATTAAAGTAAAGATACGTAAATGCAATTCCAAGAGTATGGTTAAAAATAAAGTACAAAATAACAAAAAATTGGTAAATATAATTAAAAACAAATATTTATGTAGCAAACAGAAAAGGTGAAACATTGTCTAGATTTAAGAGATGCAAATATATGTAGAGGGTAAATATTTTGGTAAATATGTATAATGATTACAAAAATCTTAAATGTATAAATTTTTGTCAACAATGTAAGAGAGTAAACAATTTGGTAACAGTAAATGAATAATTTAGGGTAAAGTATTTGCTATAAAAAAAATTTGTGATGTCAGATTAACATCTAAATTAATTAAACCAGAGCCAGTAAGTAGTGGCGAGAGGAAAAATATGTCGTGTGTTAAATGCGTGTGAAGTGTCAAGTGAAAGTGATAGCGTGTGTTCCGAGATTTAGGAGACTAAAAACACAATTTTAAAATTTCTAAACAAGTTATAAATATTTATAATTATGTTTCTAGTGGGGCATATGATACGGTAATTTGTATCACAAATTACTTAAATGTAATTAATGATTGTAATATGAATATGTATTTTTATGTGACATTGATTTCAGAGGTTTATTAATTGTAATTATTATTGGTAAATAATAATATACGGCTTTACTGAAACTGTCAACAATAACGCAATAATGCAGCGATGGGGTGAGTTGTTTATCATTACCGGGAACCAGGAAGTTACGTAATGTTTCGCGCCTTTTCGGTAGAAGCTTCTGGAATGTTTCCCTAAAAACAATATGTATTAGTGGTTTTCATTGGATATTAAAATAGACGCTAATGTTGGCGCGTTTTATTAGCCAATAGCAGTTCATTTATAATCTTTAGGCGTATCTTGATGCAGGCCTATAAATAGTGTAGGTTCGAGGTAGCTAGTCCCCCAGTTCAACAGAATTCTCAGTACTCTACACGTCGGTCTCTCAGTTCATTTATTTCGCCAAGTTACACGCAGCAGAATTACGAGAATTATTATAAAGTATTATACAGTTAAATATACACAAAGTCGAAGTACGTGAGTTAAAAGTGAGGAGTTATTACAAACAGTTTCAGTTTGGCGAGTATCCAGATTAATTTGTAAAAGTGTTTGTGAATGTGTTCGGCAATAAAAGTTATAAAACCAATTTCTTCGTCAGTATAATTTCTGGATAAAAGATTCCTTTCCGATTCACACCCTGCAAGAGTTAAATGTCTACCTAAATAGCTAGCCGGAGAACATTTAAAGTGAATTATTTCAAAACTGATGCAAATTGCCACGCCAGAGGGAGCTACGAACCAAACAAGGAATGACGTCACAAGATGGCAACGCGTGAAGTAAAAACAAAAATTTGCTATCGCAAATTGGCTTCCAAACGTGGTGCTATAATAATGTTAAACACATTGTAACATTAATTCTGTTACAATACCTAATAAATGTCGGGTTCGGTAAGGCATTTTTGCCAAAATTTTCTATGTTATTGCAAACTACTACTTTAAGCCATCCTTTAAGGTATATTAATTGTTCTTTGATCACAAAGCTCAACCCAGCCAGTCTGATTGTACCTTCAAAAATCATCCTGTAAGGACATAAAGTTACAATATTAGAAATTTATGTAGTTAGCAATGACGAGAATAATGTTAAAAAAGATGAATTTTACAATAAGCTAAATGGAGAAATTGGAAGTGGAAGGGAGATTATAATTGCAGGAGATTTTAATAGTAGAACAGGGAAGGAAAACCCAAAGTAAAATTGTAGGTCCATATGGAGAAAACATAATAAATGACAACGGTAATAGATTAATTGACATATGTGAACCGAATTCCTTGAGAATATTGAATGCATTATATTAGCACAAAAATCAATTATTGATTGTACAGGGTGATTTTAAATGATGGACCCATTTTATAAAATTTGTATTTATTAAAGCACAAGTCCAACTTGAACAATCTGTATAACAATGAAAAGAGGAAGTTTCAAAGTTTTTTTTGACTGATGGTGATGGTTTTAGAAGCGGCCGGTAGAGTGCTCATGCAATAGGCTGTCATTGTGTTTCACTGTCAGTACATAGTGAGATGGCTACTGTGGAGCACAAGGTTTTCTGTGTTATTGAGTTTGCAAAAAAAGCGAGTTGCAAATTGTAGTGCAGCGGGCATTTCGTAGCAAATTTGGTGTTGAAGCATCAACTATAAAAAGCATTAGCCATTGGTTTATGCAATTTAAACAGATTGGAAGTGTGTGTAAAGGAAAAAGCACAGGTCGACCGCGTGTGTCAGAGGATGTCAGATGGATTGAAGACAGTTTTGTTTGCAGTCCACGTAAGTCTACCCATAGAGCTAGTAGAGAACTTGGAATACCCCAACCAACTGTATGGAAAGTTCTGAGACGGTGTTTGCTGTACAAGCCCTACCAATTACAACTTGTGCAGGCTCTTAAACCTAAAGACAAAGAGAAGCGTCTCAAATTTTGTGGTTATGTTGCGAGAGAACAAATTGTATATATGTTTTAAAGCACCACGTTGTGGAAGCCAATTTACGAGAGCAAATTATGTGTTTACTTCACGCGAAGCCATCTTGTGTGACGTCATACGTTGGTTGGTTCATTTGTTCTGTTTGTAGATTCCTCTGGCGTAGCAATTTGTATCAGTTTTAAATGTCCACCGGCTAGCTATCATCTGATCTTGGTAGGCATGTTTTTCTTACAGGTTGTGAAGCGGAAAGGAATCTTTTATCCAAATAATTACTAGTGAAGAAATGTGTTTTATAATGTTTTATTGTCGAACACGTGCACTAACACATTTACATATTAATCTGAATACTCGCCCAAACTGAAACTGTTTGTAATAACTTCTCACTTTTAAATCACGTACTTCGACTTTGTGTGTATTTAACTGTATAATATTTTATAATAATTCTCGTGTAACTTGACGAAATGAAGGACTGGCTGACGATGTGTAGTGTACACGAAATTTTGATGAACTGAGCGGCCGACGTGTAGTTTACTAAGAATCTTGTTGAACTGCGGGGCGACCGACTTCGAGCCTGGCTATTTATGCGCTTACCTCAAGATACACCTAAAGATTATAAATGAAATGCTATTGGCTAATAAAACGCGCCAACATTAGCGTCTATTTTACTATCCAATGAAAACCACTAATACATATTACTTTTAGAGAACATTCTGGAAGCTTTTTTACTGAAAAGGCGCGAAACATTACGTAACTTCCTGGTTCCCGGCAACGATAAACAACTCATCCCCTTGCTGCAGTATTGCGTTATTGTTAACAGTTTCAGTAGAGCCATATATTATTATTTACCAATAATATTTACAATTAATAAACCTCTGAAATCAATGTCACATAAAAATACATATTCATATTAAAATAATTATTTACCTTTAAGTAATTTGTGATACAAATTACCGTATCATATGCCCCACTAGAAACATAATTATAAATATTTATAACTTGTTTGAAAATTTTATAATTGTGTT
Organism: Deroplatys truncata; assembly: GCA_030765065.1. Taxonomy (NCBI): domain Eukaryota; kingdom Metazoa; phylum Arthropoda; class Insecta; order Mantodea; family Mantidae; genus Deroplatys; species Deroplatys truncata. Next base: position 243,336,970 of record CM060975.1, on the reverse strand, counting down.
TTTTAGTCTCCTAAATCTTGGAACACACGCTATCACTTTCACTTTACACTTCACACGCATTTAACACATGACATATGTTTTATCTCGCCACTACTTACTGGCTCTGGTTTAATTAATTTAGATATTAATCTGACATTACAAATTTTTTTTTTTTTTTATATAGCAAATACTATACCCTAAACTATTTAATTACTGTTTCAAAATTGTTTACCCTCTTACATTGTTGACAAAAATTTATACATTTAAGATTTTTTTTTTTTATAATAATTATACATATTTACCAAAATATTTACCCTCTACATATATTTACATCTCTAATATCTAGGCAATGTTTCACCTTTTCTGTTTGCTACATAAGTATATATATATATATTTTTTTTTTTTGAATTTATTATTATTATTTGAACAATACTTTTGGAATTGTATTTACGTACTTTTAATTTAATATCATATTAAGTTTCAATCTTTGCATTCTTAATTTTTAATTCTTGGAATTGTATTTACGTACTTTTACTTTAATATCATATTAAGTTTCAATTATTACCTTCTTCTTTTCAAATACTGTTACAGTTACTAAAAATTTAATTTTTTTTTTTTTTTTTTAATCATTTCTCTCTTTTTTTTTTTTTTTTTTATAATTTATTTCTCTTTTCAAATTATATATATATATATATATATATATATATATATATATATATATATATATATATATATATATATATATATATATATAAATAGTTAACCCTCTTACGTTCCAATACATTTCTCTGCAAGTCATCTTTAACTATCCAGCATTTACTTTACATCACATTGCTATTTACCCTCCTGGATCAAATTGTGTGTGGCTAAATATTACTCGTAGCCGTATCCTAACCTTCAAATTGTTGTTCATGAATAACCTCTTGTATTCATATGAAATTTCATCTCCTGATAACATTTGGAAACAGTCTACAGTTTCTTGAACAATACATCTTTTAACAATTGTCATTTTCAATTCTTCTGCTATCATTTTAATTTGAGAATACTCTGACAAATCTGTACTAAACTGTACTGGACTGGAGTTTTCATTTTGAACATATTGGTACAATTTATTTCTTTGCATTTCTGATTCTTTTTGCATTTCTGATATCTCCGCTCTGAAATTGACTTGCGCCTGATTTACATCTACATTCCTAACCTCTTTCATCTCTCTTAGCTCACTTGAAATACTACTCATTTGACTTCCTAACTCTGTACATTCTACATTAAACTCACTTTTAGTATTAACCTCACTTTCTTTGTTATCTATTTCCATGTTCATGTCTAGCATTTTCTTTGAAACTTCTCCTATCTCACTTGCTATTACTTCCTTTTCATCACTCATTTTTGGCATACTACTATCTAGCTTCATAACTTTCTTTTCAATTTCTTCACTGTTTTGATCTACTGTTTGCTCTAATTTCTCATTCCTCCTACCAATACTTTCCCTAAATTTCCTATGACTCCTGTCTATAGCTTCCCCTAATTTCTCAAAACTCTTTTGCATATCTTCCCTTAATTCTTCCCTTAATTTATTCATATTCTCATTCATATTTCTCAGCATTTCCATCATTTCCTTCATCATACCAGCATCAATAGTAATATTTCCTGCTATTCTATTCTTAGTTTCTGCACTAATATTTCCTCCCTCAAAAACTACATTGTTTGAGCTTTTTTTTGTAACCTGTATTGAATTACAGCTAACTGTTACACTATCCCCCTCCATCATTGTTTCTTGTTTTACACTTTTTTTTTTTTAAATTAAAATCATACTTTTCTAACCTTTCTGATGCTATCTGCTGATGTATCTTTGATGTCCAGCGTTCTGCCCCATTCTCCTAGATTTGATGTCGCTTCTGCGTTGTTTTGTGATGAATCTACGTCGTTTAGATGTTTTCTTGTAGTTGAATTCCTTGTTGCATCGTAATCTCGGAATTACGATCGAAGTCTGTCGTCCCTGTTGTTTCTTGAATCTGGGTCTTGTAGATGATTTCACCGCTGCATTCCTCCTTTGGTCCTCTCAATTCTTCTTGGTTATTTCTGATCCTTTCCTGGTTACTCGAGTTCCTTTCCTGGTCGCTTCGCCTTCCTTTCCTGGTTACTTCGCCCCACGTCCTGGTCATCTTATTCCTTTCCTGGTCACTTCGCCTTCCTTTCCTGGTCACTTTGCCCCACGTTGGGCGCCAATTTGCGAGAGAACAAATTGTATATATGTTTTAAAGCACCACGTTGTGGAAGCCAATTTACGAGAGCAAATTATGTGTTTACTTCACGCGAAGCCATCTTGTGTGACGTCATACGTTGGTTGGTTCATTTGTTCTGTTTGTAGATTCCTCTGGCGTAGCAATTTGTATCAGTTTTAAATGTCCACCGGCTAGCTATCATCTGATTTTGGTAGGCATGTTTTTCTTACAGGTTGTGAAGCGGAAAGGAATCTTTTATCCAAATAATTACTAGTGAAGAAATGTGTTTTATAATGTTTTATTGTCGAACACGTGCACTAACACATTTACATATTAATCTGAATACTCGCCCAAACTGAAACTGTTTGTAATAACTTCTCACTTTTAAATCACGTACTTCGACTTTGTGTGTATTTAACTGTATAATATTTTATAATAATTCTCGTGTAACTTGACGAAATGAAGGACTGGCTGACGATGTGTAGTGTACACGAAATTTTGATGAACTGAGCGGCCGACGTGTAGTGTACTAAGAATCTTGTTGAACTGCGGGGCGACCGACTTCGAGCCTGGCTATTTATGCGCTTACCTCAAGATACACCTAAAGATTATAAATGAAATGCTATTGGCTAATAAAACGCGCCAACATTAGCGTCTATTTTACTATCCAATGAAAACCACTAATACATATTACTTTTAGAGAACATTCTGGAAGCTTTTTTACTGAAAAGGCGCGAAACATTACGTAACTTCCTGGTTCCCGGCAACGATAAACAACTCATCCCCTTGCTGCAGTATTGCGTTATTGTTAACAGTTTCAGTAGAGCCATATATTATTATTTACCAATAATATTTACAATTAATAAACCTCTGAAATCAATGTCACATAAAAATACATATTCATATTAAAATAATTATTTACCTTTAAGTAATTTGTGATACAAATTACCGTATCAATGTGCTAGGAATGATGGAGGATGACACATTTCTACAGCGTATCATTTTTAGAGATGAAGCGACTTTCCACCTTAGTGGAAAAGTCAACAGACACAATGTTCACATATGGGGTTTGTAACATCCACATTCAACATTGCAACACGAAAGAGACTCACCGAAGGTAAACGTGTTCTGTGCCTTATCCCGTACAAAGGTTTATGGACCATTTTTCTTTGTGTAAAAAACAGTAACTGGAATAATGTACCTGGACATGTTGGAACAATGGCTGTTCCCTCAAATTATGGAAGATTCACAGGACCTCATTTTCCAACAGGATGGAGCTCCGCCCCATTGGCACAGCGATGTACGAGGCTTTTTGAATGAATCCCTTCCTCAGCGCTGGATAGGTTACAGGGTAAATGAAGACCTGGCTCTACACTTCTGGCCACCAAGATCTCCTGATCTCACCCCATGTGACTATTTCTTATGGGGTTATGTTAAGGAAGCTGTTTACGTCCTGCCTCCACCTACAACTCTGGACAACCTGCGGAACCGTATCACTGCTGCCGTGCACTCAGTAATAGAAGATATGCTTGCTCATGTGTGGGACGAGTTTGGCTATCGCGTAGATGTTTGCCATGCAGCAAACAGTGGACACATTGAACATTTATAATGTATTAAACAAAACTTTGAAAATTCAGCTGTTTATTGGTATAAAGATGATTTATGTTGGATTTGTACTTTAATAAATACGAATTTTATAAAATGGGTCCATCATTTAAAATCATCCTGTATTATAGTTAAACAAATGAAATTAAAGGTGCAAGATGTGAGAGCATATAGAGGGGTAGCATTTGGTGACCATTTCTTAGTCAATTCCAAAATCCTATTTTCTTTTATAACAGTGAATGGAGAAGTTCAAATTGAGGATAATCAGCAAGAAAAAAACAGAAATAAGTGCTCAAGAATATAATCTGACAAGTTTAGAAGATGAAAGCACCATTTACCTATATAAGAAAAGACTGAATGAGAAATTAACAGAAATATTTGCTTCTATGTAAATTCAATACCAGTACATTTTGGATAAAATACATGAAGCTGCAAAAAAACCAATGGTGAAAAATATGACAGTCAAAAAGAGAATAGGTATTATTATTGGAATGAGGAAGTAAGAAAGGAAGTACAATTAAAGAGAGATCTTTATCCAAAATGGCTAAACACAAAGGACATAGAAGATAAAGTAGAACTTAGAAAACAACAAGCAAAGATAAGAAAGAAAATATCAGGATCAAAAAACAACTGTGAAAAAGCATGTCAAAAGAAAGAAGCATTCATTGGAGGAAAAAGGTGTACAGAAGCTTGGAAGACTTTAAAAAATATTAAAAAGAATGATAAATAAGTGTTTTGTAAATATATTAATTTTAAATCATGGGAAAAGTATTTTAAGGATTTATTAATAGAAAACAGAGATAAATATATGAGTACAATGGAGGAAGAAGTTAATGAAAAATTGAATGAGTATATGCACTTAAAATTATTAAAAATAGTAAAGGAAGCAATAGAATCTTTAAAATGTGGAAAAGCACCAGGGATTAGAGGTATCCCAGCTGAATTGCTAAAGCATGGATCAGATAAACTATACGAACAACTGAGAAGTTTATTAAGAAATGCCTGAATGGTGAGGATGTGCCGGATGATTGGAAAATAGGATATATTTCCACAATATATAAAAAAAGGAAGAAAAGATGAATGTAAAAAACTATAGAAGCATTACAATAAATAGCATATTAAGCACACTATATTACTATACTATACTATACTATACTATATGGTAAAACAATTAAGCATTTCCTTGAGCTACAATACAAAGATTTGGAAGCAGAAGAACAGTCAGGCTTTAGAGCAGGCAGATCAACTATTGATCATATATTTTGTTTACAACAGATATTAGAGAAGAAAACAACTAGAACACAACCCCTCTATTTGCTGTTCATTGATATGGAAAAAGCCTATGATAATGTACCATTATCACAATTCTGGTTCACTCTAAAATTGACGGAAATCAGACCTATTTTGATAAGAGCAATTCAAAATTTGTACAAAAATGCATATGTAAAAGTACAAATGGTAAAATATTTGTCATGTGGATTTCATTTTAATAAAGGAATACTAATGTATCACTTACATTATATAAAATTTACACAGGGAAAGCTATAGCAGGTTGTAAAAAATAAGTGTAAAAATATGGGAATTCCAATAGATGATGACTCAACAATAAACTCCCTGCAATTTGCAGATGATCAGTTAATTCTGGCCTAAGAATATGAAGACATAATATCTTACAAGAAAACTTATTCAAGAATACAACAAATGGGGCCTAAAAGTAAATATGGATAAATCCAAATATATGGCCATTGGAGATGTTCATCAAGATTTGATACTGGAAGACAAAATGGGGATAATTAAACACACAGGGAAATATAAATACCTGGGAGTAAAGATTACACAAGATGGGAACAACAAAAGTAAATAAGATCAAAGATAAACTCACTCTATATCTACTTTGAATGGTATGTTATGGAATAAACAGGTATCAAAATAAACTAAAACTACAATTTTTAAAAACAATAGTTAAAAGTATTATAATCTATGGTTCCGACGTGTGGACTGTGGACTATCAGTTAAAAAGAAAATTATTGGCAACAGAAATGGATTACTGGAGGAAATCTGCTAGGATATCTAAAAGAGAAAAAATTAGAAATTAGATTATAAAAGAAAATATGAATGTTCAAAATTCAATTTTAGATTTTATTCAACAGAAACAATTAGAATGGTATGGGCATGCTAAAAGAATGGAAGATGAAAGATTACACAAAAGAATAACAGAGTGGACGCCACCGTGAAGGAGGAGAAAAGGAAGACTGCATATCACACGGATTCACGGAATTAGAGGGCAATGATGGACTGGGAAATTGAGGAAGATTTATGGTCCAATAGACAAGAATGGAGAAAGTGATAAGAAGATGTTAAAAACTGTAGTCTTGGGAGCTGGAAAAATGTTTGTACATTGTAAAACCAGAAGAAAATATATATATAATGCTATACTTAAAAATGAGCATAAAGAAAAATGCAAATTGTGTGCACTAACAACATGTAAACAGTAATGATCCTGTATGTTTGGTGTTTGTTCTGTGTATCCCAATGTGACTGCTGCTCAGGAATATTAAATACTCCATGCAGGCACAACACCATCACTAATTACATGTCATTAACATAAGATGAAGTTAACTTATGTGCCTGTAACGTTTATCACTATTTATGTCATTATTTGATCAAGAATGAGGTGAAGTTATATAAAAATTAAAATCCACATAATTCAGGAATATACATTGTATGTATAAATTTACAAGTTTCATGCAGCTCCCATCACCTAACAAAACAAACAAAATGCATACCTGTATATGTTTCACACAGAGCTGTTGACGGACAGTCACAAGGCTTGCAGTTTGGGAAACCATAAAATCCTGTACGGCAGGCTTCACATCGTCTCCCAATTACATTTGGTTTACATTGACATTGCCCACCAAATTTTTCACACTCAAAGCTAAGTGACCCATCAAAATCACAATTGCATGGCAGTGCTCCATTATTGAAGTCTGCAGTTAAGGAGAATACTGCATCATGACAGAAACCTGAAAAACAATTTGGGCTGTAATGACTTCTACTCACGAAAGAACGTTCAATTACAATAATTCTTTTACAACTGAAATTTTATAACAAACTGAAAACTTGCATATACTTCAAGGTAAACATCTTTACATTACAAACATTTTCCAAATATGTATTCCAGTCTTGTTTTGCAAGTTCTCTTGCATTAATTGTAATTGTTTAGCATGAAGATCTCTTTATGTTAGTTCTAAATTTGATTGGTTTTAAATATTTTTTGATTTTAATTATGGTAGTGAAATCTTCATTGTATGAAATTGTTTGATTTCCAATGAACAATATACAGGATGAGTCACTATTGTGAATGCAATAAAGTAAAAGATAACTGCAGAAGCAATTGATGAAGCAAGAGCAAGCAAATCAATCAGTAACAATGCAAATATTTTGTTCATTATATGTTTTAATAATTAACATTTCCCATGAAAGTTCTAAATCTCATATAAGTTGTATTTTTTAAATGGAACCCTTTGTTATAGTGAAATTAAAAGCATGTAAAATTAGTATGTTACATTTGCTACATTTTTCCATGTCAGTTTCCAAATTCTTGTAATGTGAAGTTGAAATTTGGGATATAAAGATAGAAGCAGCCTCTGCTGCTCTATGTATATTTAAGTTGAAGGCTTCTATAGCTTACTTTAAATTTAAAATGCTCACCTTCAGTATAGTTATTTACAAAGAAATGATTCTGGCCACACTCTTTGATGAAGGTTCCAGTGTGGTCTACTGGTTCCTCAGACATGACATTTTCAGAGTAATGTTCTGCTGGTATAACCAACACATAGTCCAACCAAACTCCTTTGTTTTTAGCTTCCTAAAAAAATTAGCAGTAATATTGGAATTAAACCATCATATAATATAAACCATCAACCATGGTTAGGGTTGCCACAAGCGTGAGACAAGAATTCAGGACTCTATCTAAAAGTATAATAATTTCATTACTTTCAAACAAATAAAGAATATCACACTCATAATACACATGCTACAAAATCAATTCATTTACATCATCATAGTATTTTTAAAACAATTAACAATATATCTCACAAGGGAGTAATTAGTACAAGAAGATACCCAGTTCTTTCAAGGTATTGACAGGCAAAATGTTCAAACGGAAAGTAAAGGAATTGTTATTAAAATATAAATTTTATAATGAAAATTATTTTCTCAGACTCAAATTGTAAGGCAAATTGTAAAGATATGTATATTCTTGAAAATAGTATGTAAAATTAATTACAAAGCCATTTATACCTATGTATATTATTCAATGAATAAATTCTATTCTATTATAATTTATTACCTAATTTCTATATGGTCATAAAATATACACAGAAATTTTGCATGCATGTATGTGCAAGTGCTAAAAATGTCATATTTGAATGTATCAGTAACTTTGTTGCTTTATTCATCATTTTTAGTCTTACACCAATCATATTTTTATGAAGATGAAATCTTCTTAATCAGTACATTGTTTTACATGAAATATTCATGAAATTCCAAGCACAACATGATTTTCAAATTATATTGAACCATCAGAATTGCTCCAATGGATTTAAACTTTAGCCTATTCCTGTTACTTGTCCATTGTGCAATCATCATGGAGAAAATTATTTCCACACATGCATTTGGGTAGGCAAATAGAATAGAACTGGGCACCGTTTGATAGTTCAGGATATTGCTCACCATTCTTACAAGAACTGAACAATTCCACTCATTTGTCAGTAGGTTGGATGATGCTGAACTTAAATATGAAGTTTGGTATTTACCTGACTGTTTGGTTTTCAGTTATGTGCACACACACACGCGCACACACACATGCAGACCTTTGAAATTACATCAAATTACAGTCAGAGTAAGGCTCATTCAGTTTTTCTTTCAGAAAGTTTATTAAATACACCGAGTGGTTGAATGCTAATGAGTCATCAACTTTATAACCATATTTAATAAATATTTAACAGTTCCTTCTGTATGCCCACCCCAAGTTGGTACTTCCTTCAAGAGCAATGAATTGAAACACAAGATCAGTTTAAGAATGTAACCACTTTTTTAAATAATGAAGACAAGTAATATAGCAATGTTTTGTTTCTTGTTCAAAAGCCTTAACAATAACTGAGTTAACTATTTCTTCTAAAATGTCTGTCACAGTAAGAGGCAGAAAATGTTGGTCATTCCTCTTTTTTAGAATATTTGCAACAAAATTCAATTCATTTATAATCTTTATTACAAATACAGATTCTCCCTCTATATTAATTTTACATTTATGAAAGACATGACAGAGTGACAATGCCAAAAAATGGCATTACAGCAAAAAAACAAAGTAGTGCTAGCCAATGAGAATGTAATAGTAATGATCTTTATACCATTTGGTGATAATTCTCATATTTGTGGCACAGTGAGTTGTGTATGGCATGGCTCTAGCATTGCGACAGAAATGCAATAATAACAGATCTTCATTATTCGGGACATTCACCTGCTTTTTCAGGATGTATGGCAACCCTAAACATGGTGGTTCATCAAAATATCCCTAACTTATATTGCTGTTTCAGCAATTTTCATTAAATTTAAAAGAATTTAACAACAGTGCTGAGAGGCAAAGACACTCAAAATGATATGTCCAGGGTTCATTTTTAAGGTTTTGCACATTATGGATGCACAGCACAAAGATTGACATCCTAGTTCTAATTTTTTCACATCTTGTTTACCAAGGTGATGCACCAAGCATTTTGCATGTCTGTGCCTGCTAATCCATTCCTGTTCTATAGTTCAGGTTGTGTATTAAAGCTTAGCCTCTCACATTCACAAACAGCTGCATCTGGGAAAAGTGACAGATGGAAATCTGACTGTATAAACTTAAAGAGGTGGGAGGAGGGGAAAGCATGAGTAACAAATATGCATGTTACACACATAGCTGGAGAACAAATTATTAATCCAGTGAAAATGAAATCTTTTACACAATGTGTTTGTGGCAGCCATGGTAAAAAATAATGCACCCATCCAATGTTGCCAGAAAATGGAAGATGATAATGTTTTATCTATCTTATGGAATGTAAAAGTTCCTACATTAAAATAAAAGGTTTAGAAAAAAACTGAAGATAATCAAATGCTACATCTGTGAATACCATTAATATACATTTCACAAACACCTATGTAGAAAAGGAAAACACATGAGGCAGATACATACAAGGTTCTTATTGTTGTTTCCAATGCTTCCCATATGGTCTGGGGGAATCCAGTGAGTGGTCTCTGTTATGTCTGATGGTGGGATGATGAAGATGGCAATGGAATGAAGGAACATACAGTTTTTACTGTGTACTCCAAATCACATTGGATCTTGGGGATAATTTGCACAAGCTAATCAAAGGTGAAAGTCTGATAGGGGGTGATTTAAAGTTGACTTGCTTTGGCTGGGAGTTGAACCATAGACCCTAAGCATGAGAACTGTAAAAAAAAACAAAAAAAACACTATCTACCCCAGTGCCCTGAACATTTAGTTATCCTTGCTACTGTTTTTGCCTTTAAGCTGAAGAAGTGTAGCAACAACTTCTATTTGATCTTGAACTTGATGTGCTGTGGTCTTTTATTTTAGTTTTTTATGGGTTTAGGCAGACTGCAAGGGATCTAATTTACTGAAAGTTAAACCAACTAGATAATGCTGCTAATCATAGCTATACACAATTTATATTATCTTTCTTAATTAATTGTAAACAAGGGAGATGTGAGTAATTGGCAAACTACATGAACAATACCTTGCTGTCAGTACTAGGTAAAATATACACTGGGGTCTTGGCTGAAAGATTGCAAAATTGAATGGAAGAAGAGGGCAACTTATCAGAAGTTCAAACGCATTCTAGGAAAAATAAGAGAATAATAGATAATATTTTTGTGATGATAGTCACAATGATAAACAAATATTTAGCAACGGAATGAAGAAGGTTATATATGTTATTAATGGATTTTGAAAAGGTTTTCAGCACAATAAATCAGGAAGCACTGCGGACCTAACTGAGTAGCAAGGGTATAATCAATAGGTTCATAAGAATATTACAAAGAATATATACAGGTAACAATTTTCATATTGAGATTTCAAATAATGAAGTGTCTAAAGCTATTCAAAATAATATACTGAGATAAGGCAAAGCTATAAGCTGAGTCATGTACTGTAGAGACAATTAATATCACTAATATACATGTTCCACTAATTAACATTTCTACTAATCTCATACCAGGAACAACAGCTAATCTTGGATTAATGAAAACAATTAAAGCAATATATAATTTTTGTAAGAAATGGAGTTTAATGATTAATTTAAGTAAATAAAAAATTATGGTATTTAAGAACGCAACTAGTTAAGGAAATATGAGAAGTAGTGTTGGCAAGGAAGAGAAACTGAGATGGTTATAAATTTGATTACCCAGGAGTAAGATTAAATAGCAGTAAGCCTATAAACTGAAGTGCATCCAATATATGGCATAAAACTGTATCAAAACAGACAGGAGAAAACAAGATTAAATAGTAACAGTAAATGGAGTGAACAAAAGAAAATTATACTAGCTAAAGGAAAACTTTTCTTGAAACCTATAGAACCATGTACAGATAAAATACCAGGGATGCAAATATAATGGAGACAGTTTATTTGGCAATAGTTGAGGTTAACCCAGCATTGGTTGGGTTGATTGGGACCCTGCTGTTGGTTGACATGTGAGCGCATGGCTGCATACTACCAACCATCATCATACAATCTATTTATTGTTATTCAACAATTACTCCTATAAGTTTTTAATATATTTAGTTAAATAAAGTAATCAGGATTTTAATTTCCACATTACAAAGCACTATATTGAATGTATGATCTAAGTTATCTCCTTTTCAACAGGAACATTTACTTAATGTCTTTTTCACTGTATCTAAGTTGTTAGTATTCTGCCCCTGACCTGAAGTATTATTGTTTTTTCAAAAATTCAGATGTTGTGAGAGTTTCATCTTCAACTTCCTGGAACATTTCAGTATTTGCTATTTTTGACATTCCATTTTGTAATCAAACCTTTACCTAACAATATACAACTAATAAAATATTGAGTCAGTACCCAAAAAATGCAGGGGATCATTTGGCAATATAGCGGGAATAACAATACAATATATTATCTCCGTACTCCATAAAATATAACATGAGAATGAGACAATCATGAAACACGAACATTCAACATGTGAGCTGTGTACTCAGTTCATTGACATGTGCCACATCTTCATCTATTGAAGAATGGAATATTTAACACTCCAGAACTTGTAGCAAGTTATTCCACAATTAAGCAGTGAAAGGTATACAGTGTCTCACTCTATTGGGTTCAGTGGCAAATAATTTAACACGTTTTGAAATCAAAAGTGAGCATGGCGCTCACACATTGACAAAAAATGGGTTAAGAATAAGATACTTTATGGAGTGGAGATTTAGGGTCTGGAGGAGGGGTGAACAAATGTGAATATGTAAACAAATCTTGTGTTTGCCTAGAGCTTCACCTTTACAAGCGGAATTAGAAAGAACTGGTATCAAAGATGACAATTTGGAAAGAACATCTATTAAAATATTGATTTAGGATTAGAAGTTTAAATGAGCAAAATATCTTACATCAAGTGTCTGAAAATCTAGGAAAGATTAAACAATGGAGAAACCTGATTCAACAGGATTGAGGAAATTTTGGAAAAAATTGGTTTTGGAGAAATTTGAAGAGGTAGAGAACCACTAAAATTTGTTTCTGCAAAGAAATTAAATTAAGAATTGTAGATATAGAAAGGCAAGAAATATAAGCTAGTATTAATTTCAAAGTTTTATTGAGTATATATAGAGAATTGAAAACAGCATGGAGTAGAGAAGATTTTGTTGAAAAGTGTGACAAAGCAGCAAGAGACGGTTTTGTATAGGCCAGAACAGTGGTTATGAAACTGAAAGGGCTAAGAGTAACAGGGGATTTAGAAAAATACCCAATCTTCAGCCAAAAGGACAATAATTAGGATATACTGTTAGAATGGGGGGAAAAAACACAATGCTTAGAGAGAAACTAGGAATGAAGAAGAGGTGTAGTTTATAGAGAGAAATTATGGGGAAAAAGATTATGAGCATAAAATTAAGAAAGAATTTAAAGGAAATAGAAAATCATTTAGGTAAGGTAAAAACTAAATGGCTCAAGAAAATTAGTAAGCTAGACAACAAAGAAGATAATAAAGACTATTAGACATTAGGTTTAAAGAGATCAAAGGGCTCAAAAACTAGACAACTATCATGTTTAAAAACTACTGAACCTTCAGAGGAATTCAGCAACTTAGTGTAATGATTTGTGAACTGATCGAATAGGTGGATTATTATAACACAACTTTAAGTATTTTGATTAACATTGTAACTAATGTAATAATATGCATAAATAATTATTAGCAAAATAAATATGCATGTATTCAATAAATTAAAATTAAATGTACGGACACTATACCTATAGTAATATCATTCTCTGGATTAAATATTTTACTTGTGTTAAATAAACCAGCAGTTCCATACTGTGCTTTATTTAAATCATAAATTACTAGTGACCCTACAAATAAATCCTGTAATCTTGGTAAATAAATATAAAGCCCAAAAACAATCATTCACTCTAGTTTAAATGCTAGGATCGCCTAACAGTGATGCCAGAACAGTTCCAACTTATTGTAATGAATCAAATGTGTGTATATTTTAATGTAAATGTGTATGTACAAAGATGACCAAGACTTTCTTTTAATTTTACATTTTATTTATTTATTTTTAAGTGTACCATCTTTGAACCAATCAAAAAATTAATGAAATGAATATAAAAATAAGCTTGGGTACCCAAAGCAATAAGATTATATCATGAGCAACTGAAAGATTGAGGGAAAACTCCAAATACAAACCTCAAGCAGCAGCTTGACCCAACCAGAATTCTAAACTGGGTCTGTTGCATTTTAAAATCTCCTTTTTAATGTTTCCTTAAGCAAAGGTTAACCCTTATTGATTGCTGATGAGCAGGTTAAGATTTTCTGTGACAGATGACAGGATTGTTTTACCAACACTGTTCAATACATTTATACAATATCAAGATAGTTTTCATAAATGTTATCTTCATGTGTAATTAATAGTTGGTTGAAACAGATTTGACTACATGTCGTAAGCAAATAAAACTAGATTACACTTCTGATGTCTTTTAGCTAGCAAAGTTCAAAGCATAGTGTTTATCCTTGATTCAGGTATATTTGAATATGGATAACATCAGTCAATCCAGCAGAGCAACGGCCAAAGATGTTGCCCCTAGAAAATCACCCTACAACCATCCTGATCAACACATGTAAAGCCCTAAAAAGAGTAGATACCCTGAAGCCACAACTAGGTAGACTCACCATGAGCCTACCAGACAGCAGTTGATCAGTTGATGGATGTATTCCACTAATAATCCTAACTTTTAATTTCATTTAGTATCCATGATGGCAATCATTTATACATTTGGGATTTTTCATCCATCCAGAAGACAAATGTTTTGAAATAAATAAAAAGCTTATAATCTGTTTCAGTAAAATGCTTTGCATAAGGCTCTTTAGAATACTCATTTAAAATATACCAGACCAAAGTTTACATTTTAAATATGGCATACTTATGTATTTGAAATTATATATAAATACTGCTTAAACAGTAATGAAAAATGGTATCCAGGTTCACTTATAAAAGCTTATTCATAATTAAAATTAAGAAACTGAATTAATAATTACCTTTAATGTAAGCACAAAATTTTCTGTAAGCTGGAAGTTTGTGTTCCCATCAGGCTGTTTTACTATAGCACGACATCCTGAGTATGAGGGGCAGTGCTGAACTGGCAGTTTAGCTTCATAAAATTGCCCATTGTGTACAATTACTTCCATATCAAACTCTAAAAAATAGAATAGGTTATTGTATTACTAATATAAGGCATTAGCATATGCCAGAAAACATTTCCTAATTAACTATTTCACTCATTACATAATTCTTGCTCAATAAATTTAAGCATCAATAAGATAAATCCTAAAACACATTAAGGGCTGAATTCATAGTCAGTGCTTATTTAAAGCTAATGCTTAAGCATTTGCCTATACTATTTTCATTCCAAAGTAATATATTTTCATTTTATGTCTTTACTTAAGCCTGCATAACTGTGGGCTTAAGTAATGACTTTTAGCTCATCAGATCAACAGGCAGATGAATTTGCAGAATATGTGGAATTCTACTCTCCACATGTTTACTGGATACCCAAAAGGTACATCACGGATATTTGTAATCCCCTGGAAATGAGTGATTATCAGTTTAAATGCCAATTTCACTTCACTAAATGCATGATATTGAATATGCTTGTTCCATTGCTGGAGAATGAAAACATGACCAATAGAGGCTTGCCAATTTCTCCAATAATGAAAATACTTATTGCATTGTGGTTTTGTCATCCTTCGAGGTGTAGTGATTACCATGCCAGCCTCTAGTTCCCGAGCTTGCAGGTTCAAACCCGGCAGAGGGTGATGGATCTTTTTGGGCATAAAAATCCTTAGCATGGCTTCCCTCAGAGGGGAAGTAAAGTCGGTGGTCCCATGTCACAGATTTACAGCACGTAAAGGAACCTCAAGCCCGATAAAGGGGCCTCTGAGCAAAGTTACCGGTATTTCATGCCCAATATAGAATGGGATGTTAAGGACCACAGCAATTAAAGAGCATTCATAAATAAAACTCAATTTAATTTAATTTTACTGCGGTTTTACGCCACCTCTTCATTTCAGGTAAGTACCTATACACTTTATGGAGTTTACACTCTTTTATACCGGGTCATGCTATGTATATCACGGCATCGTAGCTGAGGTGGAGTCCCACTATCGCTTCCCGCCAGTCTTTGTTAGCGCTTATTATTTCTGGGTCTGTAGGGGTGATGCTACAGCAAAATTTTAAATTTGTGAAAGAACTGACTTCTAAAGCAACCGAGCATAGACTGAATAGTTGGTAATTATGAAATAGAAATTCTATAAAATTATAAATATTTATCTTGTGTAATAAAGTCTTTATATATGTAGGTATAGCTACCACTTCATTTCAGGTAAGTACCTATACACTTTATGGAGTTTACGCTCTTTTAAACTGGGTCATACTATGTATATCACGGCATCATAGCTGAGGTGGAGTCCCACTATCGCTTCCCGCCAGTCTTTGTTAATGCTTATTATTTCTGTAGGGGTAATGCTATAGCAAAATTTTAAATTTGTGAAAGAACTGACTTCTAAAGCAACCGAGCATAGACTGAATAGTTGGTAATTATGAAATAGAAATTCTATAAAATTATAAATATTTATCTTGTGTAATAAAGTCATTATATATGTAGGTATAGCTACCACTTTTATCTCGCCTTTTGGAACAACTTAAATATCATAATTTTGCATAAAAAATCCTTGGCTCTGATCTCACTTTTTAGGCTTTTTGCCATTTGTCCTCCAAATGCCACCAAAATTAAAATGTTCTATATATATTTCAATTCAAATTTCTAGAACTGACGACACATGTCTTGAATGCTTTATAACCCCATTACAATGCACCTATCAATTAATTATGATACTGCTATCATATTGTTTACATCATCCTGTAAGTCAACTCACAATCAAATCTATACCAGATTAAAAGTAGAATCACAATAACATTTTTACTTCAATCCCCATAGTTATTGCTTGTAGTTCATACAGTTTGTTGTCTCAAGTTTGATAGCCAAATCAAACAGAAAATAAAAGCTTCTTATGCAACAATTATATACATGCACTATTAAAGATAAAATAAATAAATTGCATAATATACCGCCAGTCTCTTGCAGAGACAAATGTAAAAGTTAATCAAATATAACATTTTTATTGATTCTATTGGTGACTACTTTCTCCTGCATTACTTTACATGCACCTTTGATTTGTCTTGTTAACATCTATTTAAGGCTATACATATATGGAAAACTAAAAATCCAAATTTTTAGGTTAGCTTGAAATTATTACAATGTGTCTACTGCCTTGAAAGTTTAAAATTCCAGTATAAGTTTTGACAAAACTCCAGTATTGGATCGAGTCACATTGCAGTAAAAATGCAGCAGTATTCAAATACATATTGTGTCTAAGTCAACATCTTCACTGGTTTTATTTGTTTTCAGAGCCACAATATGAAGCTGTGTTCATTATTACTTGCTATACCCAATCTTGCACTGCTGGCTTTTGAAATCTTGAATGTAATTCAATTAAATTTACTCTTTGTACTCTTTAGGAAATTATTGTACAATGATCTAGAAGATTTTTATGCTGAATTCTCCCCATTACTTCTTGGAACTGTAGTTTCATAAGATTGCTGTGTTATTCATAATAACGGACCAAATAATCAGTGATATTCACAGAAATGGTAATGAAATATCAGCAGATTTTGTATTTAACCTTAGCCTCCCACCACCCCTCTCCTAGAACAGTCTTCATAATTCTGAACATATTTTATAGCTTGTAAAATATTTTATGGGTAAAAAATTATCCAGATGTTTGAGTCATTATAATATAAGATAAAAGAAGAAATATGGAAAAAACAAATATCATGCAAAACAATAACTTATTCAACAAAATGCGTATTTGATTAAAAAAAATCTTCCATGAACCACTAATCTAAAATTTAATCTGAAATAAATCCCGATATGGTAATTTGTATCAAAAATTACTTAAATGTAAATAATGATTGTAATATGAATATGCATTTTTATGTGACATTGATTTCAAATGTTTATTAATTGTAAATATTGTTGGAAAGTAAATTTATAAGGCTTTACTGAAACTGTTAATAATAGCGCAATAATGCAGCGAGGGGGTGAGCTGTTTATCATTATTGGGAACAAGGAAGTTACGTAATGTTCGCGCGTTTTCGGTAGAAACTTCTGGAATGTTTCCCTAAAAGCAATATGTATTCGTGGTTTTCATTGGATATTAAAATAGACGCTAATGTTGGCGCGTTTTATTAGCCAATAGCAATTCATTTATAATCTTTAGGCATGTCGAGGAGTGGGAGTATATAAAGCCAGGTCCGAGGTAGATCGCCCCCAGTTCAACAAAATTCTCAATACATTACACGTCGGTCGCTCAGTTAATCAAAATTCCTAGCACATTACACGTCGTCAGTCAGTCCTTCAGTTCATCAAGTTACGCGCAGCAGAATTACGAGAATCTAAAGTATTATAAAGTTAATTATACACAAAGTTGAAATACAGAGTTAAAAGTGATAAGTAAGAAGTTATTACAAACAGTTTCAGTTTGGCGAGTATCTAAATCAATATGTAAAAGTGTTAGTGAACGTGTTCGACAATAAAAATTATAAAACAAATTTCTTCATTAAGTGTAATTTTTGGATAAAAGATTCCTTTCCGTTTCACAACCTGTATAGAGATACATGTTCTACCAAGATAAGATGATAGCTAGCCGGAGGACAATATACAAAACTTTAAATTCTTTCAAACACTAATTGATGCAAATTGCTAACGCCAGATGGAGCTACAAACCAAACAAATGAATGACGTCATAAGATGGCTTCCACTCACATGAAGTAAAAACAATATAAGATCCCCAAGTTCTAATAATTTACGTAAAAACATATTACGTAAGCATCGTCTGCATCAATCCATGTTATACAGATATTTCATTCAATTTTTCCAGTATGTAATCAATAATATCAATATAATTTCAGTATATCCAGTATGTAAAAAACTTCAAGTATATGTCCAGTATCAGTAGACAACCTGTATTGCCATGTATGCAGAATGGGTAACAAAAAAGTAGATACAAATAGTTAATAAGATATGCCAATCTGTTTTTGACATATTACTGTTTTAATGGTCAATTTTGATATGCATATAAAATTGTTCATTCTACCAAAGGCTTATAACTCTTTCCTGAACTTAACAACAATATTATTATTATTATTATTATTATTATTATTATTATTATTATTATTTAAAAAAATTAGTCATTCAATAATTACAATGAAAGTTTTAGTTGATTGTTGTGCATACATGGATAATTTGAATTAGTACATGAGAGCAAATTATGTTGTGAATGTTCATATTTTATTTTGAGTGGGAACATGCTATGGAAAGCATTAATTACAATGAATCGCTAAATATTTTTATGCAGTAATTTTTAACTCCTAAATCTCAGAAGCTTATCTGAACACCTCAAGGATGAACACCTAAAAAAATCCTGGAAAAAAAGAGCTGCGAGTGTTGACTTGAAGTTCACACTTACTGTAACTATATAAATGACCATTTGGAGATTTTTAATAATTGCTCATAAAACAATAGTGTAGCATGCTCACTCTTTTGCACATATAATATAGGAAATAACTTCTGATGATTCATTATAGTATATTGAATCATTTTTAATAGATGGGCTAAGCTAATACTTCCTTCTTCTTCTTCTTTTTCTTTTTTGCAGTTGGTTTGTGCAGATTTGTAAAGTGTGAGCCAATCTACAGTATGCCATGTAATTTTGGAGCTGTCGCACACTCTGGCAACTCGAAGATACGTACATTTTCCTGCAGATATGAACAATACAAAGTTACAGTTTTTCCAAAAAGGTGGGTTTCCAGGAGTAACTGGTGTTATCAATGGGACCCATGTACCAATTAAAAGCCCCAGAGGTCATAAGGCAGAGGTGTTTAGAAACAGGAAGACATACTTCTCCTTGAATGTCCAGATAGTGGCAGGACCAGGGATGAAATTCTGGACAAAGTTGTTAGATGACCAGGCTCTGCTCATGACAGCAGAGCGCTGTAAGAGTATAGCTTAGTGAGGGGCAATTAAATGGGATTTTACTTGGCGATAGTGGTTATTTTCAATGCCACTACATTTATACACCTGTACCACAACCATCCACCCAAGCTGAGAAATGGTCCATAAAAGAACATTAAGTACAGTTAACACACAATTGGGAGATGGAAGAGAAGGTTCCCATGCTTATACTTTGAGCTACAAAATAAGCTGAAAAATAACACAAGAATCATGACTGCTTGCGTAGTTTTGTATAATATTGGTATTCAAGTTGGAGATGTTTGGGAAATGGAAGAACTGGAAGAAGGGAGGGAAATTATTGAAGTACCTTTAGCACCTGCAGCAGAAAATATGAGGGGAAGAGCAATAAGACAAGCTTTTATTGAAAGGCACTTTGCTTAGCTTTATTCATTTAATATTTTTTTTAACAATGCCAGCTCCAATTCTCTGTCTTTTTTGCTGATACAGCTCCTCATTGCAAGCATTTTGAACCTGCAACTTGAGCAGTTTACAATGGAAATCCTGCTCCATTTTTCTTTTTTACCCCAATTTCCTTTTCTAAATCCAGAGGATATTGAGCCTTCTTATTTCTTAAGTTTGCCTCCTTGGTGAACATGAAAAGCTTCAAGTTTTTTCTTGACTCTGAAAGGAAACATACTATAGATTAAACCAGAGACATAATTCTTTAATAGGTGTTAAATAAGGGGCAAAATACAAAGCTGTCAATTTTAGAATCTGAACTTTGTTTGTAAGGTATAAAATTCAATTCTCCCTTATTATACATTATCTAAGGAAGATTGAGATAAAGAATTGCTTCCAGAAAATAATGAAAAGGATATATTATATACTTTACTTTTTTGTTTTTAAAATTATTTGGATTTAAATTACAACTATTAGCAGTGGGAGTCAAATTTGTTTTGTTCACCTGAAATAGGCCTATTTATTATCAATCATAAAAGTACCCACATATTTTTCTGCTACTGGTTGTGATTGGATTACCATGCTTTGCTTTCACTTGCATATTTTACAACCTCTTGCCTTCATTTTATAATAAAGCAGCCAAGTTGAAGGTTGAAGCCTTACTTTAATATTTCCCTCGGTATGATGTTATTGGTGCTCAAATTAACAAACTGATATGTTCATAATGGAATGGTACTTGTAATGAAGGAACTAATGTTGTCCTTTATTGGCTGTTGCTTTGCTATTATATTGAAGGTTATATTATTATACTCATGGTCGCAAACATCGTATATGCACTGTATCATAAAGAATGTAAACAGCTTTTTACATAGCTCTTCACAACAGCTCTTCCTGATTTTTGTGTGTGTGTGTGTGTGTGTGTGGGGGGGGGGGGGGGGTGCGTGCGTGTGTGTGCGCGTGGGGGCGTGGGCGCGTGCGTGCGTATTCTACTGCAACAAACTTAATGGTTGACGAACTGTAATATTGGGTTAATCTGTTCTAAAATTTGCATAATGTAATTGAAGGATTTGCAAAGAAATTTTGCATAATCCACTTTCACAAATAAAAGGTTACATATGGAAAATCAATGCTATCCAAACCTGCAGAATGTCAGTGTGTGTAGTCATGGATATCAAGATAGCTATTAACAGGACATGTACTGAAATAGTTTTGTTATTAAGGTCTAAGCTAACACTTTGCATAAGAACAAAAACCAAACAAGTAACAATCCACATTAAACAGATAATATAAGGAGAAAACAACACATCTACTGATGTGATGTGTACGCAGTAATTTATCTCTCTTGATAGATCTACAGATGGGACTGTGCAATGTTCTCAAGGTGAGTCTTTCAATTTTAAAATATTCCTCCACTAGTGCTCTTTGGTGTTTTCCAGCCTACCTTTGAAGGCTGACTGTCACTAATTGCACCTTCTGTAACATATAATAAGATACAAACCGCAGTTAATAAGTAAAAATATATTCTGTGTCAATAAAGTCATGTTGCAATAAGATTAATAATTTGCATTATGTAATTGAATATACCCTCAGTACTATTTTGTGGTGTGCAATCAACTTTTGTGGCTTAACTCTCTGCCAACTCACGTTCTGTAACACACAAGATAGGAAGAACAGTTAAAACAAATTATATATATATATATATATATATATATATTTTTTTTTTTTTTTTTTTCAAAAGTTTATATCTGTTTACTTGATGATAACACACACCTCTACTTCCTTGAGCATCTTCCTATCCTCCTCTTTATTGTTTGACAGCAGCTGCTCTGGAAAGGGAGATAAAACAGAAAACTTGAGCATATAGCCATACTTAAACAATTAACGCTACCTATGTATATTATTAAAAAATTCTGTAGAATATATATTTTCTTCAATACTCAAATTTCTGGAAATTATAGCCTGTAAACAGTCGCCTGCATAATTTCACATATAGATGTTATTTCAATATTTGAAATTATCATTCAAGTCTCATGAAATGATGCAGCACATTGGGTACACCCTTTGGGCACAAAGCCAATACATTTTAATACTGGAACCACTGATTGGTGAAAACTGCAACAGCGCTAATAGGTATGCAGAATCAAGATCCTAAGATTAAAATTGTGTGGATATTATGAAATTCTAATGAAATACTTACAGAAATAAATGACTTGTTTCATGTTTAAGGTCACAAAAAGATTTTTGCTTTACAATAATAGCAAATAATCCAGGTTGCACTAACAGTTTATATGCCTTGGGCATATTGTATTTGTACAAACAAATGCTTTTCTAACATGTGCTCAAAAGAGAGTCATCTATTTGTGATTAATGGAGTGATTCAAAGGTTCTATCATCCTGATACACATGCATATCAGTGCAATATCAGAGAAGCCTTAATTGGGAACCCAGTTTAGAATCACTGGAATAACATTATCTTCGGTAATATTATTTAAGAAATATGTACCACAAACATACCTGTATATACTTTATTTACATACTTAAACTTTGCTGTGAAACATCATCATCTAGATCCACATATGCCTGTGGTTGAAGCAGTGGTGTGTTGCTGTAATAGTGATTGGATTTGAATATCGACATTGCTGCATGCATCCAACTCCGGATTTATTGTGGCTTTTGTTTCAAGAGGAGGACTAACACCAATGCATGCTTCTTTTTTCTGCTGCCAGTTCAGCCTTCCTTTTAAATTTCAGGTTTCTCCAGAACTTTTAAGCTGTTCAACATCTCTCTAAAGAAAGAAAATAAAACAACAAATTTTGTACTGTATAATTAACATTGGTAACATACTGCCAAGTGTGCAATAATCATAGCACATGTTAATCACGTGCTAAGATTAACAATCATAACACATAATCAAACTATAAATACAATCATTATGAAAGTGATAATTTAAATCTTTGTTTGTTATACTTGTCCAATTTCTTCACTATTTTATCTTTATTTTATAATAAATTTATTTAATTTAAATTCAAATTCTTAAATTATATGCAACAAATCTTATAAACATTTCAGGTCATCTGTTTAAGGTTAGGTTAGATTAATTAAAGCTAGGTAAGAGACATGATGCACATTAAAATTTTTTTTCTCACATCCATAAACCCAGGTTCCCAGGCTGATCCTGTGTTTAAAAGCGGTATATGTGCTGGATGAACTAATCGAATCTGTTATTCTGTTAAATATTTTATAAAGAAGTTTTTAAACAAAATATAGTATAACCCAACTTTTCACAAAGGTAAAAGCAACACGTGTTGCATCACTTTTCAGTGTTTGCTTCCATATAGCATATTAATTGAGTTTGTAAACAAAGTTACTTCAATTTTTATTTTGAATGAGTGTTACTGGTTTCATAAAGTAATAATTGGATTGCTGTACAGAAATGATAAATTGTGAAATTCAAAGAAAGCTTACCTGATTAGTTTCTCCATTCCCATTAAATTCTGCAGCAATCTTTTCCTAAGCTTCTTTTTTTTTCTGCAGAGAAGCACAGTCTGATTGTTTACTTTCTACAATCTTATAGTGAAGAACGAGATTTTGCAGGTGCTCTCTTTCAAAATCACTGAAACTCTTGCCTTTTGGCATTGCGTTGCTTTTAGACAAAGTAAAAAATCACAAATTGTAAAGATGCTAACAATTTACAAATGTGCACGCTCCTGCTGCCAGATATCCGTCCATACGAAGTAACCAATAAGATATTAGTGAGAAGGTGACGTCATGGATCTCTACATGTTGCCATATGTTTGTAGTCTACAAGTACCAACTTCCTGCATGATGCATAAGTGCAGTTTATGAAATGCAAATGTCTATAAGTATATACTTTTTCTAAATAATATCTTATAGCTTAAGACAGTGTAATTATTGATTAAGCACTTGCTTTTCATATAAGCAATGATTATGAATTGGGTCCTAAGATAATGATTCAAATGTTATAGAGCAAGCTTATTCCAATATGATAATAACCGATCTATGAAGTATTTGGAGAACATGTAAAGTAAGTAATGCAAAGGTTGTCTGCTTTTATTAAGAGATAGTTGTCTTATCTATTGTTTTTGAATGATGTTTTTATTCATTTCATTCAATCCCTTGTTCTCTTATACATGACATCCATGTAAATTGATTAAGATTTCTTTTTATGTTAAGTTCTTTCTTGATTATACCTTAAAACAGTACCTAATTTAAAGCTCCACAATATTCACAATAAGAATAAAAACTCCCTCCAGTATAAATACTAATAGAAAATCAGTGAATGGTTTTACTTCTGATCTTTGTAACTCTCAATATCATTTTCCAACTTTTAAAGTATTTATAAATCCTATAAGTATCTTTAGCTGTTGAATAATTTCTTTAATTTAAAGAGTAACAAGTGAAATTTAAAGTGTCCTTAACATATCATATTTAAGTCAAGCATGCACCTGATGCACTTACCTGGGTGGTCTGGTTGGTAGTAGTGCACAACAAATACATATGGACCAGGACTTGGAACTTTTCCAGGTGTATCTATCATTGAATCCTTCTCATCTAGGTATATCAGTCCTGTGTTATTATCTAGTACTCTTGGAAGTACTTTGGCAAGCTGCATTTCATTTTCATATTCAAACTCAATCTGAGAGAAATAAAAATTAAAATAAAATACAATAAAATAGTAATAACAACAATATGTCAATACATTTTAATTACTATTATCATCATCATCATCATCATCATCATCATTATTTAAAAATCAGAGTAAGTATGCATTTTTGTACTTCAATGGTCACAGAGCTAAAAATAGTTGAAACTCAAGTCATACCATGGCATGCAAGTAAAACAATTAAATTAATTATTTTCCCTTGGTTTTCAAAGGCTGGTCAACAATATATCTGTAACAGTCTACCTTTTTGGATTCCGGTAAAATTGGAAATGCTGCTTGAATGCATTTGCCATTCCTTCTTACACAGGCTGGTTTTGGTTGCTGATAATCAACTGACCACTGATCATAAGGGATAGCCACAACTGAGTCTATTCCAACAACAGAGTTATTTTCTCCCTAAAATGAAAAAAACATTTTATAATAAATATCACATATTAACATGAGAATATTTTGTTAAATTTTACATTCCTTATAATATTTTCTTTCAGATGAACATAAGGTTCCATAAATAGTTCTTTTATGTATTCAAGAGATTTATCTATGTATTTTCACTATTACATAAAAGTTTGCACTGTGTAAAGATCTATGAAAAAATGTAGTTTTTAAAAAGGTGATGTAGTTACAAGATATGCAAACTGGGAAACAATTGTATATGGCTGCAGTTCTGTCAGTTTATATGGTAGATTGTTTTGCTTGGATGCAGTCTTACTTGTAAACCCCGAATAGCCTATTGTCAAATTTTTATATTATTTGAGCTCCCCAATCTAGAGTGGTTTCTTTATCAGACAAAAGTGAGATCTTGAGATAAGAAGCTGAAAATTCCACTTTAAACCAAAATATGCACTTTTTCAATTTTTACACTTTTATACCCCTTTCTATGATAACATTTGTTTTATATTGTAACTAAACAAAATAAAACTAGGTCTGTGGTCCTAGGTTCAATTCCCAGCTGGAGGGTAGGAATATTTCTTTAGCCAGGATTATTCCTACAAGATTTTTGTCACTTTGGCCCTACTCCGAAGAAAATCCCTCTGTAAACCTCACTCCAAACATGACATTTAGGGACCTCTCTAATAAATTAATTTTCTAACAATGCTTGATATCTTTATTAGAGCGGTCATTAACTCAAGGAAGAATGGCACAAGGTAGAAGAAAGTGTTCATTGGGTATGAAAATAGATGAAAAAGTTTGCTCAGGGACCCTTTTCTCAGGGTATGAGGTTCTTTTAGTGTGAATAAACATCACATGGACCCAACAGCTTTACTTCCCTTCAGAAGGAAGCCATGCTAAGGAATTTTATACTGTAAAAAATCTGTCACCCTCTGCATGGTTTGGAACCTACAAAATATTTACAGGTTTGATAAATTTTAGCAATTAAGATATGCACCTAGATTCAAGGTATAAAGCCAATTTCATGGAAGTACTGACTACACAGATTTAAGCCACCATCCCTAGTTATGTTTTCCTAAACATATTAAGATATTGTACATATTATGCTCTTAATTTAATTTTTTTTAAACACAATTAAGTGTCAGTTTTCTGATACAGACTTGAATTATGTACTAACTTGTGAGATATATGAACTTCCAAAACCTACCTTAAGTACAAGACTGATGTAGTTTGTATCAAACTTAAATACTGCAACCCTCCCATGCTTGTCAGTTACAGCCTGTCTGCAAAAGAAGGAGTAGGGACAGGGATAAAGTATTGCTCGTCCTTTGTCTCTCCCTCTTTGTGTGCTGGTTTCTATATGAATTGTTGAACTGGATCTATTGTTAACTGGAGTAAGATAATTGACGAGGAGGATATGCCTGCCTGGTTTAGACACTCGTAGGTCCAAATGGATTTCTGGTTGTTGCTTGTTCAGAAGAGGAACATCACTGGTGTTCAACTCATGCAAGTGCTGTAATACAAAATATCAACTTTAGATTTCTTGTTAGTCTATACTTGGAAAATCTAATTCTCATATTGGCACTGTTCAGAGCATTAAAGGTTATAGTGTAGACTTTGTTAGTTCAAATTTGTATAAAGTGAGTATATCATTATACAAAATTAATTGGCCCCAGCAAAATTATGTGGGAAATTCCAATTGCTTATTCTTTCATGCTTGGATATACTGATATAGTACCACCATTTTCATGCATATATATTGTTGTAAACATTGCATTAATAACTTGTGTGGGTAAAATGGAATGGAGAGTGCGGAGTACATAGCTATCTCTCTCTTTCTGTGCATCCATTGGCCTTTATGCATTATACAATATCAGAAGCTTACAAATATATGTGCTATCAAAGCTACATGTGTTATCATATGAAAAAGCTTCATAAAAAAAAAGGTTGTCATTTTCATATTGCATTACATGCAGAACTGAATTGGAAAACAATAGGAATTCTTAATATGGTGCACATTTTATCACATTATGCATATTATTCTCATAACTTATGACTGGTTGGGCCAGATAGTTTATCTCAGGCAAATATACATTACATTTCATATAATGTAGTGTATATTTGGCATTTCAGATTTACAGGAAATATTTCACTATTCTACATGCAGTTTCTGTACTAAGTTTGTTCCATCAACAGTCCTTGATAGTTTGAGTATGTGCATAAAGACATCCAGCTGGTGGTATATTCCAGCCTGCATTTGCATACTGCAGTCAGGCATTCCAACAAAGTTTTGATCATATCAAAATCAGTATGTAGCAAATAGCAATTACTGATTCTGACCAGCAGTCTATGCTAAACTAACATATATACATTAGGCAATCATGGAATGTATGTGAAGTGATCATGGTTAGTGTAGCGTGCCAAAGGATTATCATCATCATCATCATCATCATCATCATCATCATTATTATTATTATCATCATCATCATCATCATTATCTTTATCGTTATCATTATTGTTGTCATTATTGTTGTTGTTACTATTGTTATTATTATTTATTATTATTGTTATTATTATTTATTATTATTTATTACTATTATTATTGTTATTTTTGTTATTATTATTGTTGATTTTGGTGCTGACAGAACATGGTCTAAATGAAATGCAGATTAAATATCTCAATATGCAAAGCTACAAACTAGCATCTAGTTTCTGTAGACAGAGTCACAAAGGTGGAGGAGTCGCAATATATATAAAGAATGGGATAAATTTTGCTTTGCAAAACTGGGTAGGGGGTCATGAAATGGAAATGGTTTTTGAAGTTGCAATTACAAAAATACAAACAAAAGCAGAAAACTACCTAATTATTGGTCTATACAGATCCCCAGGTTCTAAGGTAGAGGATTTTTTGAATAGACTCGAAAGTCTTTTAAATCTAGTGCATGAAAAGAACAAAAATATCATACTTATGGGTGACCTAAATATAAATTCATTAGCAAATACAGGGGATTATAAAAGCCTGTCCGACCTACTTTATAGCTTCAATTTACAAGACACTGTTAACGAACCAACAAGAATCACACTAAGTACATCATCTGCCATTGATCATGTGATAACTAATTTAGAATGTGGTAGGTACGCTGTGACTGTGCAGGAGTTTTTTATATCTGATCACTGCGCTCAGGTAATGGATATAGTAAATGTTAGCAAACTCTCTGAGCAATTAAACTATAAAACAATTAGACAAACAACAGTAAAAAATCTGAACCGGATGCTTGAAAGCCTAAAACAAGAAAAATGGGAAGTAGTTTATGAAACGCAAGATAGTAACCAAAAATGGGAACATTTCTTCAAAATTCTAACAAAACATCTAAATAACCATTGCCCCATAAAGAAAGTCAAGGATAAAGAGAAGGGAGACCAGTATATACAAATACCAATAGAAATTAAAAAATTGCGGGAAAAAATGAAAGACTATTACACATTTTATAAGTCTACAAAATTAGAGCTATTCAAATGCAAATATAAAAACCTGAAAAACCAATACTCAATAGCACTAACTAACCTAAAGAAGCAACAATATGGTAATAAAATAACAAGCTCAAACAATAAAGTTAGGACCGTATGGGGAATAGTAAAACAAAGTAATATTAACAAAAATAAGCACGAGAATATAAAATTAGTTGAAAAAGGACAAACAATAGATAATCCACAAGATGTATGCCAACATTTCAATACATATTTCCTAAACATAACAAGGGGGGAACAAAGCGTGATAGAAAGCATTCAAAAAGAACTTCCAGCTTGCATAAATTCAATATATTTGGAAGAAACTTCAGCCGAAGAAGTGGAAAAGATAATAAATAAATTAAAAAATAAGTCCTCTTCAGGATGGGATGAAATATCACCGATAATCTTAAAACATTGTAAGACGGTGCTTATTACTATTCTGGTACATCTAATAAACTCTTCGCTATACAGTGAAAACTTTCCAGATTCCTTAAAACTCAGTATAGTTCGGCCAATCTTTAAAAAAGGGGATAAAGCACAAATAGGGAACTATAGGCCAATCAGTCTTACTTCTGTCTTTGCAAAAGTTTTTGAAAATATACTGAGCTGCAGACTGATACGATTCTTAAATAAATATAATCTGCTTAACTCATCACAACATGGATTCAGGAGAAAATTATCAACAACCACTGCTATTGCAGAACTTTATCAGGAAATTCTCGAAGCACTTGATAAAGATAACAAAGCTGCAGGAGTTTTCTTGGATCTATCCAAGGCGTTTGATAGTGTAGCACATGATAAACTACTGGACAAGATTCAGAAAGTGGGCATCAGGGGAAAATTCTTAGAAATCATAAAATCATACTTGTTAAACCGTATGCAATGCACAGAAATTTATTACCAACAGCATCACATAACAAAATGTGCAAGATCAAATTATGAAACAATGAAGGTGGGTGTACCTCAAGGATCTGTACTTGGACCAATCCTATTCATATTGTATGTAAATGACATTCCTAAATCTTCAGAATATAAAATAATATCATACGCAGATGACACTTCAGTTATATTGACAAGTAAAAATATACATAGCTTAGAGAAATTAGTAACCACAAAAACACAGGATATATGTGAGTACCTAAAATATAACAACTTAAAGATAAATTTACAAAAAACAAATATGATCGTGTTCCAGCACCGAAATAAGGGATCCACTCAAAGATTACATGCAACACTAAACGATGAGTATATAGAGCAAATACAGAGAATAAAATTTTTAGGGGTAATGATAGATGAGAATATGACATTCAGAAATCACATTGACCTTGTATGTAATAAAATTAGTACTGGTTTATATCTGTTAAGAAAGATGAAAAAATATTTAGACATTGATTATTTAAAGCTAGTATACTATGGTCTAATTCACCCCCATCTTCAATATGGGATTGAAGTCTGGGGCAGCACAGGTATTGTAAATATGAACAGAGTACTGTTAATGCAGAAAAAGTGTTTAAGATGTATCTATGGTCGAAATAGTAGAGAATCATGTAGACAAATCTATGTGGAGGCTAGTGTTTTAACAGTCGTATCACTATATGTGTATAAAGTAATTATGTATGTAGTAAGTAAGTCACATTCTGTAAAAATAAAAGATAGTCACATATATAAAACTAGAACACAAAATAATTACTACAGAGATAATGTAAATAAAAAGGCCACTGAAAAGGATCCAATTACGATGGGTAGGATACTATATAACAAATTACCCAATGACATTAAAAGTTTACAGGGCAAAGAATTTCAAAGGAGGTTAAAAACATTCTTAATTCAGAAATGCTTGTACAGGTTGAATGAATTGTAAATATTGTATACAAATGTAAATTTTGTAACTTTTCATTGTATGACGATGCTTGAAACTTGTAAAAGTCTATAAGCAAATAAAGATTATTATTATTATTATTATTATTATTATTATTATTATTATTATTATTATTATTATTATTATTATTATTATTGTTATTATTACGATTATTATTATTATCATCATTATCTTTATCATTATCATTATTGTTGTCATTATTGTTGTTGTTATTGCCATTATTATTGTTATTATTATTTATTATTATTGTTATTATTATTTATTATTATTATCATTATCATCATTATCTTTATCGTTATCATTATTGTTGTTGTTGCTATTGTCATTATTATTGTTATTATTATTATTATCATTATCTTTATCATTATTGTTGTTGTTGCTATTGTCATTATTATTATTATTATTATCATTATCTTTATCATTATTGTTGTTGTTGCTATTGTCATTATTATTGTTATTATTATTTATTATTATTATTGTTATTATTATTTATTATTTATTATTATGATTATTATTATTATCATCATTATCTTTATCGTTATCATTATTGCTGTCATTATTGTTGTTGTTGCTATTGTCATTATTATTGTTATTATTATTTATCATTATTTATTATTATTATTTATTATTTATTACTATTATTGTTATTTTTGTTATTATTATTGTTGTTATTGTTATTATGATTATTATTGTTATTATTATTATTATTATTATTATTATTATTATTATTATTATTATTATTATTATTATTATTATCGTGGAAGAAATAATATTGTATCAATTTAGCCAAGAGACAGATAATGACATTGATTATCACAAAATGCTGTGAAATCTACAGTGCAGTCATTGTAAGGTGAGGCCACAGACTTGCTATACCAGGTGTTAAGAAAAGTATCCCATATTTTGAGTGGTGGTAATATGTACCAAAACAAGAAAAAAATGTCCAGTAAACATGGGCTCTGTTTTTGTCCATGAATACAGCATGCAGTAAATATCTGTTAGTTTTGTTACTGTAAACTGTATTCACAATTCTGGGTAAGTGCAACGCATATTCTTATAAGTTGTAATGGAATCAGTTTGTGTTTCGATATGTTTGTGAAATGCTTTTACATTGCAGTTTATCTTTAAATCTTTGGTGTATGCAACCCCCATTAATGATGTACAAACACTACAGGAAGGTATCATCAATGCCTGCCAGACTATCTGTGACCAACCTGGAGTGGTGGGAGTGCGTGATTCCTTGAGACGTTGGACAGAAACATGCCTTACTATAAATGGGCACCATATTGAACATTTCCTTTAGCAATGGTTCACAAGTGCAGGTCATATGTAATTGCAAGAGATTACATTAAAAGCTATGCTGTTTCACAGTACAGAGTAATGTGTTCTCATTTGTTTACTGCATTCTGTAGGTCATACGTAATAGCATAGAGCTTGCCGTAGAAGAGACATTTCACAGAAGCAAAGTTCAGTGCTCATAGTTCTTAAGGTGTGCATTTTAGAGCTCATGTTTACTGGACATGTGTTTCTTATTTTGGTCCATACCACCACCACTCAAAATATGGAATACTTTTCCTTTAACATTCTGTATATATAGCACACTGTAGTGCAGTGACCCTTGGTACTTTTCCAATGTGCAACTGGTGGCACGTGATGCATTCAAGGTTATCTTTATCACCTGTGCTTCAGCAGCTGCTTATTCATAGCACCATAGCTGGTATTTCGAACATGACTGAATGAGATGGCTACAGATTTATTCTTGTTTATTGTTAACTTATTTTTTACAAACCATTCCTGCATTTTTTGTTCTAAAATCAATATATCTGTTTCAGCATCTTTATTACTACCCATTATGTCTATGGATGTGTCATCAGCAAACATACAATCTTGTTGGATGTAGGTGGTTAACTAAGTCATTTATGTACAATAGAAATAAAAAAGGCCCTAGAACTGAACCTTGGGAAACGCCACAAGTTACATATTTTTTTTTTGGATCTATACACTCCAGATGTATGATTATGGAAATTTGTTTGTACTACTTTGACTAGTTGTTCACATTGACTTAGATATGATCTAAACCAGCAGTTTGAAAAACCTCTTATATCAAAGCATTCTAATTTTTTCAGCATTATCTCATGATTGGCTAAGTCGAAGGCTTTCGAATGATCTAGAAATATTCTGATATTGTATTATTTTTACCTAATGAACTGTAAAAACAGCATCAAAAAATTAAATATAGATATCTCAATTGATTTATTTTTTATGAACCTGTTTTGCACTGCAGATAATATACTATGTTTTTGAATGAATTTTTTACATCTATTACACATAGCCTTTTCTAGTATTTTTGAGATGGAAGATAATATTGCTATTGGCCTATAGTTTTTCAGTTTTATTCTTGTCACCCTTTTCAAATATAATTATTATTTTTGCAGTTTTTATACATTCAGGAAACACACCTGTTGAAAAATGAGACGGTAATTTGTATCACAAATTACTTTAATGTAAATAATTATTTACATATGAATATGTATTTTTATGTAACATTGATTTCAGAGGTTTAATAATTGTAATTATTAATGGTAAATAATAATTTTCGGCTCTACTGAAACTGTTAACAATAACAATAATGCAATGAAGGGTTTGAGTTGTTTATCGTTACCGGGAACCAGGAAGTTACGTAATGTTTCGCGCCTTTTCAGTAAAAAAAAGCTTCCAGAATGTTCTATAAAAGTAATATGTATTAGTGGTTTTCATTGGATAGTAAAATAGACGCTAATGTTGGCGCGTTTTATTAGCCAATGGTAATTCATTTATAATCTTTAGGTGTATATTGGGGCAAGCCTATAAATAGCCATGCTCGAAGTCAAGCGTCCCCCAGTTCGGCAAGATTCACGAAGCATTACACATCGTCCCCAGTTCGGCAAGATTCACGAAGCATTACACATCGTCCCCAGTTCGGCAAGATTCACGAAGCATTACACATCGTCTCCAGTTCGGCAAGATTCATGAAGCATTACACATCGCCCCCAGTTCGTCGAGATTCACGAAGCATTACACATCGTCTCCCGCTCAGTTCATCAAAGATTCGTATACAATACGTGACTACATGTCGCCTATCGGTCCTTCAGTTCGTTAAATTATACGCAGTGAAAATCATTAAAGATCTAAAATATTACAAAGTCACTTATATACAAAAATTGAAGTACGTGAGTTAAAAGTGAGAAGTTATTACAAACAGTTTCAGTATGGCGATTATCTAGACAAATCTGTGAAAGTGTTAGTGCACGTGTTCGACAATAAAACATTATAAAACACATTTCTTCACTAGTAATTTTTTTGATAAAAGATTCCTTTTCCGCTTCACACCCTGCAAGAATTAAATGCCTACCTAAATAGCTGGCCGGAAGACAATATACATAACCTTAAAACTAATTCATATAGATTGCTACGTCAGAGGGAACTACGAGCCAGACCAACGAATGACGTCACACGAGATGGCTGCACTAGTGAGGTAAACAACATTACGTGAGAAACATTATCCACCACGTGGTGCTACAAATACACAAACTCAAACACACAAATACTACTTCAAATTGGCGCATCAACGTGGAGCGACAACTAGGAAAGGAAGGCTAGACGACTAGGAAAGGAACAAGAATAACCAGAAACAGGCGAAAGCAGCAGTGAAACGACCTACAAGACGCAGATTCCGAGACAGAAGGGTAATTCAGCTACAAGAAAACATCGAAACGACGTAGATTCATCACGATACAACGCAGAAGCGACATACAAACCTAGGAGAATGGGGCAGAACGCTGGACATCAAAACTGCAGCATCAGACAGCATCAAAAAGGTAATTAAATGAGACTGAGAAGTGGTAGGATAATAAAAACAATGGCTACCAATAATACAGAAGAAATAATTATGGAGGGAGATAGTGTAACAGTTAGCTGTGATCCAATACAAAGTACAGGGAATAGCCCAGATTTTTTGGGGTTTGAAGATGAAAATGTTAGTGTAGAAAGTGAGAATAGAATAGCAGGAAATGTTAATCTTGATACTAATATGATGATTATGGAAATGCTGAGAAATATAAGGGAAGATAATGAGAAATTGAGGGAAGATATGGAAAAGACTAGTGAGAAATTAGAACAAAAATTAACTCAGAGTATAAGGGAAGAAATTTGCAAGAATAATGAGAAATTAGAAAAGAAAATAGATCAAAACAGGGAAGATATTGATAGGAGTTTAGAACAAAAACTAACTCAGAATAATGAGAAATTGAGGGAAGATATTGGTAAGAGCTTAGAACAAAACAGGAAATCAATTGAAAATATTGGTAGGAGGAATGAGAAAGTAGAGCAAACAGTAGATCAAAGCAATGAAGAAATTGAAAAGAAAGTTATGAAGTTAGATAGTAGTAGGCCAGAAATGAAAGATGAAAAGGAGGAAGTAATAGTAAGTGAGATAGGAGAAATTTCAAAGAAAATGCTAGACATGAACATGGAAATAGATAACAAAGAAAGTGAGGTTAATACTAAAAGTGAGGTTAATGTAGAATGCACAGAGTTAGGAAGTCAAATGAGTAGTATTACAAGTGAGCGAAGAGAGATAAAAGAGGTTATGAATGTAGATGTAAATCAGGCGCAAGTTAATTTCATTGGGGAAATATCAGAAATACAGAAAGAGTCAGAAATGCAAAGAAATAAATTGTGCCAAGATATTCAAAATGAAAACTCCAGTCCAGTACAATTTAGTACAGATTTGTCAGAGTATTCTCAGAGTAAAGAGATAGCAGAAGAATTGAAAATGAAAGTTGGTAAAAAATGTATTGTTCAGGAAGCTTTAGATTGTTTTAAAATGTTATCATGTGATGAAATTTCATATGAATACAAGAGGTTATTCATGAACAACAATTTGAAGGTTAGGTTACGGCTACGAGTAATGTTTAGCCACACACAATTTGATCCAGGAGGGTAAATAGCAATAATATGTAAAGTAAATGCTGGATAGTTGAAGACGACTTGCAGAGAAATGTATTGGAACGTAAGAGGGTTAACTATTTATATATATGTCATTTGAAAGGAGAAATAAATTATATAAAAAAAAAAAAAAAGAGAAATGTTTAAAAAAAATAAAAAATAATAAATAAATAAATTAAATTTTTAGTAACTGTAACAACATTTGAAAATTAAGAATACAAAGATTGAAACTTAAGATGATATTAAATTAAAAGTATGTAAATACAATTCCAAGATTTAAAAATTAAGAATGCAAAGATTGAAATTTAATATGATATTAAATTGGAGGTACATAAATACCATTCCAGGAGTATTGTTAAAATAAAATTCAAAATAACAAAAATGGTAAAAATAATTCAAAACAAATACTTATGTACCAAACAGAAAAGGTGAAACATTGTCAAGATTTAAGAGATATAAATATATTTGCAAAGTACAAAAAAAAAAAAAAAAAAAAAAAATTGGTAAATATAATTAAAAATAATTGAAACAAATACTTAAGTAGCAAACAGAAAATGTGACACAGTGCCTAGATTTAAGAGATGTAAATATATGTAAGGGGTGAATATTTTGGTACATATGTATAATAATTACAAAAATCTTAAATGTATAAATTTTGTCAACAGCTTAAAGTAAACAATTTGGTAGTAGTAAATAAATAGTTTAGGGTATAGTATTTGCTATAAAAAAAATTTTGTGATATCAGATTAATATCTAAATTAATTAAATCAGAGCCAGTAAGTAGTGGCGAGATAAAACATATGTCGTGTGATAAATGCGTGTGAAGTGCTAAGTGAAAGTGATAGCGTGTGTTACAAGATTTAGGAGACTAAAAACAAAATTATAAAATTTCTAAACAGGTTATAAATATTTATAATTATGTTTCTAGTGGGGCATATGAGACGGTAATTTGTATCACAAATTACTTTAATGTAAATAATTATTTACATATGAATATGTATTTTTATGTAACATTGATTTCAGAGGTTTAATAATTGTAATTATTAATGGTAAATAATAATTTTCGGCTCTACTGAAACTGTTAACAATAACAATAATGCAATGAAGGGTTTGAGTTGTTTATCGTTACCGGGAACCAGGAAGTTACGTAATGTTTCGCGCCTTTTCAGTAAAAAAAAGCTTCCAGAATGTTCTATAAAAGTAATATGTATTAGTGGTTTTCATTGGATAGTAAAATAGACGCTAATGTTGGCGCGTTTTATTAGCCAATGGTAATTCATTTATAATCTTTAGGTGTATATTGGGGCAAGCCTATAAATAGCCATGCTCGAAGTCAAGCGTCCCCCAGTTCGGCAAGATTCACGAAGCATTACACATCGTCCCCAGTTCGGCAAGATTCACGAAGCATTACACATCGTCCCCAGTTCGGCAAGATTCACGAAGCATTACACATCGTCTCCAGTTCGGCAAGATTCACGAAGCATTACACATCGCCCCCAGTTCGTCGAGATTCACGAAGCATTACACATCGTCTCCCGCTCAGTTCATCAAAGATTCGTATACAATACGTGACTACATGTCGCCTATCGGTCCTTCAGTTCGTTAAATTATACGCAGTGAAAATCATTAAAGATCTAAAATATTACAAAGTCACTTATATACAAAAATTGAAGTACGTGAGTTAAAAGTGAGAAGTTATTACAAACAGTTTCAGTATGGCGATTATCTAGACAAATCTGTGAAAGTGTTAGTGCACGTGTTCGACAATAAAACATTATAAAACACATTTCTTCACTAGTAATTTTTTTGATAAAAGATTCCTTTTCCGCTTCACACCCTGCAAGAATTAAATGCCTACCTAAATAGCTGGCCGGAAGACAATATACATAACCTTAAAACTAATTCATATAGATTGCTACGTCAGAGGGAACTACGAGCCAGACCAACGAATGACGTCACACGAGATGGCTGCACTAGTGAGGTAAACAACATTACGTGAGAAACATTATCCACCACGTGGTGCTACAAATATACTCTAACACACACTAATACTACTTCAAAAAGAAGCATTGATCAAATAGCAGAGAGGTGCAACAAAATACTACAACAGTTTTTAAGAATACAATTAGGAATTTCATGTACTCCATTGGAGGTTTTATTCCTCATACTCTTTAATATTTTACTCACTTTACTAGTTGTAACCGGATAAAGGTATATTGTATTTACATTCCTGGGAATTTGTTTACTTGTCCAAGGTGTTTTATGTTTATGTCAATTTTATTGATTATATTTACAAAGTAATCAAATGTCCTTGCCACTTTTTTTGGTTCCAAGATAACCTCATCTTCCTTATTTGTAATGGTGCGTTTATTTTCTTGAGCTAATTGCTAACTCTTTATTTACTGTCCGCCACAAAGGTTTTGATTTGCTGTCAGAACTTTGTATGATCTTTTCTTTTCTGTATGGTATTGTTTTGCAGCTATCAGAACTTGTTTGTATACCTTTTTATACTCGTTAAAATATTTTGAAACTCTTTAAATTTGTAGTTTTGTTAAGCTCACTAAGAAATGTTAGCCTTCTAAACGATTTAATGTTTCCTTTTGTTAGCCATACCCTGGACTTTCCCCCTATTTTTATTAACTTTCTTTGGTATCGCAATGTCCAGATAATATTTTATTATATTAGCAGTTGTTTTGAAACCATTGTTTATGTCTACTTCCGCATATACTTTTTCCCATGTTTCATTTTTTAACAGATCTCTAAATACATTTATATTATTCTTACTGTAAATATGCCCTATTCTATATTCATTTCTTGTATCATATTTACAAATATTCAGAACAATCACAAACATCTGTGTTCTGTGATCAGAAAAATCTGTTTCTACTACTCTAATATTTTCCACCTTAAGGCGACCTTACTTTATCAAGGCTTGGTAAATGATAGTTGCTGAGCGGGATGTCACCCTAGTGGGTATATTTATGGCAGGCATTAGGTTATAGATTAACATAAATTCTTGCATTGTTTTACATAATTTCCCAAGGGAGAAATCAATGTTCCAATCTCCTATTACCACAATATCTTTAGCCAGTTGCAAGCTATCTAGAATGGCACTTAGACATGCTATTAATATGTTGATATCACTATCTGGTGCCCTATAAAGACAAATAATAACTGTGTTGTATTTGGTTACCTTTATTACACTGGCCTCAAAATATGATTCAATGCTTTCAGTTCCTATCTTTGGTATCTCCCTAATTTCTAAATTTGCTTTAGTTAATATACGTGAGCCACCATGTTTTTTAGTAGATCTACAGTAGTGTGACGCAAGTTTATAATTATCAAGACTTAGGAACTGGATTTCATTACTATCCAGCCAGTGTTCAGAAAGGCAAATTATATCAGGCTCAATTTTGCCAGAGTCAAGCGGAACTTCAAAGGATAATTTCTTATTTTTAAAACTCTGTACATTTTGGTCGAAAATCCTGATTGTATTTTCTACTGTCTTTAGGTTTGACCTTTTTACCTTTTACAGTTTGAGAAATCTGTCTGCTACTACTGGAGCCCATTCTCCATTTTATACACACCTATTAGAACAACTAGATGAGTCATTTAAGTTCAATGAGATTCCATAGAATCCCTAAAGCTATGCTCCATTACCAACCTCATGTGAAGAGATCTCTGAGACATTCTAAGAAGAGATGGAAAGAAATTCTTATTTTATGCGATCATAACAGACCAATGACCTAATACCTGTTTGGATGATGATGATGATGATGATGATAAAATAAAAGAAGGCTGAGAGCAAGTTACTTACCAAGCTAGGTGACTCCAGAAATGATTTTATGTGGTGCATTAGCTAAATCAGTTTTACTTACAATTCAAATAATGCTGCAGGTTACATGATACACCCCTATTATTGTCCATGTTTTCATTTAGATATAAGAATGAATATTGTACTGATTCATTTAACAGTCAATGATAGGGGCCTAGAAAAATGAATCCAGCTGTGTGGACAGCCCATTGCTCATGCGTTCTGCATTGCTGTGTCAAGTCACTTTCATTTGCATAACTTAAGATCCATGGCAGTCCTAGATTAAGAAAAAATCATTACCATGATTTGAGGCCAAAATCTATTAATAAATTCCAAGCAGGCCTTACCTCTCTGTCATCCAAGTAGATATCCAGAGGAGTTCTCTCTTGACCTTCAGTTCGATATCCTCCTCTTACCATGTCAAATCTTGTAAGGTTAGGATAACTAAAATGCCGACAGAGGACATTATCTCCTACTTCACATGGAGCTTCAACTTGTTCAACTAGTGCCGTGGCCTCATAGAATGCAGCTGGCAGAAGAACGAAGTAATCCTGTTGACATTTATTTACTTTGTTCAAATTCAGTTTATATTTTGTTATTTTAGGTATTCATTTATTTTTATTATTTGTTTATTAGTTATAATTTATTAATTTACTCAGCACATTTTTTCATTGGATTGCATCTCCATTTTCAATTGCCTAACTACTCAACTGTGCAATTGAAGTCAGATGCAGCAGCATCTATAAAAACATATTCTAACAACTAACTTAAAAAGAGTGTTGCATTAAGGGTGTTAAAATATAGCTCCACTTATCTAAGTTAACACTGTATCATTGTTTTTATGCACAGAATAAATAAAAACATTGGGAGATATGCATAAACATGCATTAAATGCTTTTCCTTCAACTTTCACAGATTATGCTTTAAATTAGATGCATCAACCACATAAAACAATCTCTCACTTTAAAGTAAGTCTGAGATTTCTTGCATAGCTTTTAGTTCAGAACTAAGTTGCAACCATGATCTGATGCATATGTTGCTTCTTAGTTCTTGGTTTATGCTAAGAAAGTCCATACTTTTATCTGGGCTTTTAGTGTCTACTGTCTATTCCAAACCAGAGTTCCCTCTGATGTAAACAGAAGCACATGCTTCAGCTTGTCACGAACCCAAGAATATAGTTTTACACCAACATAAATAGTTCCTTAATACAGGTATTGTATTATAAAATATTAGAGCAGGAAAGGTATAGAACTGAACATTTTATTGTGGTTATCATAAGAACTCATCGTTAAAGGTAATGGATATATACTACCTGTTAAGAGATTACAAAATATGGTTTTCGCCTGCTATTGTGCTAACGCTGAGAGCATCTTGCTTGTTAATACCAACCATATGCATGACTGCCACTCTCTTACATACACAAGAAATGCAGCAATGAATTCCCAGAGGTGCTATCTGAGTACCAAATAAACACTTTGCATAACGCAGAATATATGATAAACAAACAGTCATTCATAATACACTAACACACATATGCTCAGCTCAGGTCAAATCTTGTGATTTAGTCAGTTGGTATTTGAGCTCACATGGCAGAGGAAGGTGCGCGTAGTGCGAATAAACTGTTCAAACAAAGAAGCGGGAAACAGTTAAAAAGTGGTAAAAACAAACAATACTTCATATATTCAACTCACTATTACAAAAATACCCAATGCTTGCATTATTGCATATTACGAAACTAATATCGGATTTTACAGGTGTTTCAGTGAGAAGTGTAAAGAAAGCGAGCAGGGAATATAAACAGACATAATACAACATAGAAGAGGATAAAAAGTGGGAAATTGTTTTAAGTGCGACAGTGCTCTGGAATTGTGGATAAGCTTGTCATTATTTTGGAGAGTAGTTCTGATTCTGATATGGCAGCTGAGTCATCTTCGGAGGATTCGGATTTGGGTGTTGCACTTTTGCCCGAGGATTGTGATTAACGTAAGTAAAATGTTCATTGCTGTATACTTATAAAATCGATTGTTACCTCACGTAGCATTTTGAACTACAATTCTCATGCAGGATGCCTTTTTATAGATTAAATAGTGTTCAACAAGCATGTGGGAGGGGAACAAGCAGCCATTATGGGCGGGGATTACAAACTACTTTTGCGCAGATAATACAAACGGTTTGTTTTCCGTGAAAGGCATTCTGGTTTGGAATGGACAGTAGTAAATGCTAATTTTACAATTTTGAGAATAAAAGACTTAGACAAAAAGAAGACAGGCTTGAGCGAATACTCTTTATTGGTTTGTGAAATGAAATACCAATGGTTAAGTGAATATTTTCTTAGCTACAAGAATGGAAGAGAGTAATAATAGTGAGGCTTCAGGATGCACAACTATTGATGTCATTAGCATCCTGACAAAACGATGGAAGTAAAAAGTCAGGTAACTACTAATCCTGCTTTCTTAAGCATAAAAACAAAATAAAACTCAGGCTAAAACAGTGTCAGAAACTGCAAAACATATACCTAAAAGACAGACAAATCATCACAACTCTTAGACCATTACAGAGAAGTGAAAGTGCCAATAAAAGAAGACATCATACTAATAAAATTTAAAAAGTAAAATTACACTGATTATACAAACTGGCCCTAGCATTGTGATGAATAAAAAAACATTACATGCTCTACAGCACATAAAGTACAGTCAACACCTGGGACATTGTTACTGGTAAGCCCAAGGACACATGTAAGTGAGCTAAAAATGACACTGGATTAAAGTGTGAAGCACTGTCAATGGCTCATTACAGTGAGGGCAAAGAGGTTCTGGTCAGAAGATAATAAGTGACCGTGACTAAAACAACAGTGCCTGATACACAATCTGACTAAAATTGCCTCCTCCTGATGGGAGGAGCACGAGGAGGTACCCAGGTGATACGGAGGGGCTTAATCTCCCAGAGCTTGTTCCCTTGAATACCACCCCATTCATCGG
This sequence comes from Deroplatys truncata, assembly GCA_030765065.1. Classification (NCBI taxonomy): domain Eukaryota; kingdom Metazoa; phylum Arthropoda; class Insecta; order Mantodea; family Mantidae; genus Deroplatys; species Deroplatys truncata. The sequence goes on along the minus strand of CM060975.1, from coordinate 243,294,615 downwards.
TGATATGGAGGGGCTTAATCTCCCAGAGCTTGTTCCCTTGAATACCACCCCATTCATCGCTCCAGTGCAATAGAGCGGAAAAGTGTAAAACAACACTAAAATCATCACAAGCAACACAACAGCTAAAACATCTAGAGAGAATGGAAGATGTGGGCAGCTATAATTTATTCAAAGTACATATAGGAGATACTTTTAACAAACCTCTTTTGCTTTCCATTTTGTTTCCTCAAATTTAAATTTTGTTTTCAGCATCATCATGCTGTCAATTATGCAAAAGTTATGAGGGCAAAAAATTGGCAATATAGGAATATCTACTCCAGCAGGTCCATATTTCATTTTTATATGCAAGAAGAAACAATCCACTGAGTTAAATGTCTTTAGAAAACTAAATGATTGATCTTATCACATTAGAGTTACAAATAGTGATGAGTGTAAACACATAAATAAGCAACAAACTTACCTAAACATCATTGTCATTTAAACTTTTAGCACAGCTTGTTCTAACAACTGTTTTGAAATGTTAATATTTAATCTTCACTGATTTCTAAAACAAAACTGTAATCTATTGTTACCTAGAATCCTTTATAATAAGGTTGTCCACTGATAAAAGTTCAAAATTGACAATTTTACCCTAATTTTTTCAAATGAACATTTTCCAAGTTAAAAGTGTGTTGTTATCTCAAGTCTCCAGCAGTATGACTGAATATTTAGCAACAGCAGAATTTTCTATTTGTTTGTACCTTTTCATATTACCGAAATGCTGTTTTGCTCTTGTTTTTTTCTTTTGTGTTTTATTGCCTTTTAGTTTATCCAACATATACTTTGTTGTCATTTAGGTAATTAAATGCATAAATTCACAGTTTTTCCAAAATTGGAGTTACAGTTTTTATTTTCAAATTTTGTGAATGTTTAGCAGAGAATTTATTGTACAGAACCAATTTCTTTTTTCAAACTTATTCTGAAATTAAATTCCCACACAAGGATGGGAATTTAATTTCTACTATGTTCAGGTTTCTATAATCTCTTTCAATGTTAAATGATGGAAAGTGAGTCAACATGAAATACTTATACTTGTCTACTTACCAAATCATTGGCAAGACATGTTTCGAGGACCTATTGTTCTGCCAATAATTTGGTAAGTGGAAGAATATGGATGTTTAATGTCAATTCACTTTCCATCATTTAATTATTTGTCTCACGTGTGAAAGTCCCAATGATTTTAAATCTTTCAATGTTGTTATCTTTTCAAGCATTTTTATTTCTGTTTTTAATAGTATTAATTTTGGAACCTACTAGTTCTTTGTTGAAACCATTTTTTAAAGCAGCGCCAGTAATATACTTACATTTTTTTCACATTCTATCTGAAAAATATGTTAGTTATTAATTGTAAGTTAAACTAAATATAGGTAGATACCTAATGTTTTCTTTAGATAATAATAAACTTATTTTCTCTCTTACGTCCTAATATTTGGATATAATATCTTCTGCTGAAATGATTCAGAGTGCGTTATATAGTTCACATTCATTTCTTCCTCTTGAAAACACAATTTGAGGTATATAGGATGCCAATTTTGGGTAGCTGTTTACCCAACAGCTGTGACCAGTAAGAAGTTTAAAACATGGCCACAGCAGATTTATGTGCTATAACAGGAATTAGTGAACATTTTCTACTAGTTTTCTAAAGAGAATTTTCTGTATTCTTTAGCATATTAACCTTATTGCTATATTAAATTTTATTTTTAATAATTTGTTTTAATGAAGAATATGAAAAATTATAGTTTTGTTTGATTACAATGCCTTTCTTTGCTAAAATGTCAGCTCTCTCATTTCTGCATATGACATAATATGCATAAACTATGAAATGTTTGCATGCTTTAGGATTATTTTTGTTCTTTTTTTGCATAAATATCTCTGTGAATGGGGTTGTTATAAATTCCAAATATAATAATCGTTGCCTTTCTATAAATTTTTAGCTCTAAAAAGGACAAAGTTCCAGCTGATTTAATTTATATGTTGAACTTAAATATCTCTTCTTGTTAATTAAGTACTTTCATAGCATTCCCAGTGTTTATTTAGATATGATTGATATTACCCATATCACTGGCGCGAGTATACCAAATCTTATATAGCTATGGAAAGCTTTGTTATGTGCATTTCAAATTGGCTGATGCCTGACAGGAATGATGATAAAGGGCTGCCCACTGCTAAACTAGATTATAATTGGTGATAACTATGACTAATGCTAAAGAAATTTTGTTCACTGTGCAGGTTACTGAGTTCAACTAAATCATTTATGCCAACCTCAGTAAATTTAACAAAACCAGATATTCTTTTATGAAATGATACTTTATTTTAAGAAATGTATACTAGGAAAAGGTGACTTCATATTGAAGGACTTTAACAACTTTAATTTCTTACACCAAGTTATAAACATTTTTACTATAATTTTAATACAATTATTAAAATTAATAAAATGACCTAACTTATTAGACGAAATGTAAAAGTGTGCAGTATTTGTTTTGTATGATAGGAATCTCATGCATGTGAAATATAGTACAACCATACTTCAATCTTTTGTTAGAGAAATGGCCTAAAAATGCACTATTATCATCTTATGCATATCACTTATTCTGTTATTGAGAGAAATTACTGTATCAGTTCTCTTTCTTTTTTTTAAGGGAAATCCCCAGAAAAATCCTTATCTAGGTAGCTCACCGTAACCAAGATTCAAACTTGGGACCTCTTAATGTGAGGCACACATACTACCCCGACACCACAGAGGTGGCTTCAGTTCTCCTTGTAATATCTTAAAAGTGCAATTACAAAACCAATGCAGACTAGCGACTATTCTAGGGGAAATTATTGAACAAAAATAATTTAAATGTTTTAAATGGGAATCACATACTTACAAGAAAGACACTTTTATCATTTTGTATGCTCACAGACCAGCGCCCAGGGTTCATCACCATTGGTGAGGGTATGTTACCGGTTGGTCCAGAGACAGTAGTGAAGCTTGGTGTTTTTGTTGGTTTAAACTGCACTAAAAAGTTCTGTTCGATGTCATTTAGATTCTCTGGAGTTATTACAATTGTACCAACTATAGATTCTGGGTTTGGATTTACATAACGGAGTACCATACGGTATAATGATGGTTTTGTGATGTCAACTTCTTGGATGATTTTATTCTGCAACAAAAAGGAAACTATTAAAATAATTTCTGAATAAAATTCACAGTTTGGTTGTAAAATTAGATTTATATACACCATGATCACCCTATCATTCAGTGTAATAAAATTCACCAAGGTAAGATTCATAAACTGAAAATGGATGCCCTGGTCTGCTTCTCAGGAAACTCCCAACATCTGGCTGACAAGTGAATGGAATTAGTGTCCAATTATTTAAAGCTAGAAACTAAGGAAGCTAATCTATAAAGTTAATTTGCAAGGTGAGATTTTTATAAATACTTCTTGTAGAATAAAGAAATGCTGTTGTTACTAGCATAAAATATACCATTTTGTTTGGTATTCCAGACTGAACAAGCCAGATGCATAGTGTATATCACAGAATTATAAAAAGTCTATTAATAGGTTATGTGAGAAATCATAAAGGTTTATGATAATTCAATATAAATAAATGCCATTACAGTTTTGTAATACAATTTTCACTATTACCTTCATAAAATACTCTGTATTATTCTGATATCTGGTGCTGTTGATGAATGCATCTGGATTAGAATTATTTCAAAAAGCGTTTGTTTATCATTACTTTGATGACAGCACTAGTGTTAAAACAACATTTATTTTTGCCAAAGCGAGACATGAACGCACACCTGACTATAAGCAATTAGTGGAACAGGCCTAATAATGGTGCAGATGAACACATAGCACATCTGTCTCTTCTGGGAAACCCCCCCAAAAAAGAAAAAACAACAATCATTAAATTATGGAAAATTAATCAACATTAAACACTCATATTATTTAACTAAGCAAATTATTGGCAGGACATGTTTTGAGGACCTGCTGTCCCCATTTTCGGCTGCTAGTCAATTATCCAGTGATTCTCCGATCTTCTTCTTCTTCCCTGTGTAACTGCAGCACCATCTGGTGCGGGATTGATGTATTTAGAAATTAAACTATTATCTGTTGGAATTTCAACTCAGTTCTTTGGGTTATGTACTGATTTTAGCAGCTTGACTTTTTGTTCTCTAACGGGTCCTCAAAACATGTCTTGCCAGTCAATTCATTTTCCATCATGTAATTGTTTGCTTCACTGTATGAAAGTTTGAAGATAACGATAAATGCTTACCTGAAGCAATGAAAATACAGCATAGCCTTTCCATGAATAACCAGGAAACAGAGATTCATCAAAACCATATCTTACAGGTGTATTGGCAGGAGTATGGCCATCTTCTGCTTCATATTGTAATTGATACAGTGTGGGAAAATAATGTGTCTGGAGAGGTTCCTTACAAGTTCTACCATTTATTCTGGGACGACAAGTACACTGCCCAGACTCTTTGTCACAGATGTTGTTCACAGATCCTCCAATATCACAACCACAATCTGTAATTTTTATATCAGTAAAAAATGAATAATGGAACATAGTACAGGTATTAATCCCTTAATTACTACAGACAATATCTCACATCACTTTGAATTTTTCCTTTATTGTACATTTCTTTCACCTTCATCTACAAATGTACTCCTCCACAAATGATTCAGACATAATGCTGCTTACATACAATGCAAGCCTTTCTGTTGTTTGTTATATTTATGGATTGTGTTTTGGGGCATAAATTTAATCTTATATTTTTTAAAGGTAAAGAGAGAACACAGGACCATTTAATAAAGTGTTTAATATAATAAGCATCCTAATTTTTTGAACTAGATGAGCTCTTATGAAGTGTGTTTCAATATCAATACTGACTCTACATGTAGCCAAAATCAGAGAAAGAAATTAGGAGAAAACCTTACCTTAATTTACGCATATTGCAAAAAATATTTTTACCTGTTGTTATTAGTATTTTATTTACTAATGAATACCTTAAACATATAAAAAGTTAAAGAAAAGGAAACTGATTTTCCCTTTAAATATGGTTTTTGTTTAATACTTTCCTATCTTATAGATACATTAAAACGGGCAAACAGTCAAAATAATGGCCTTTTGAGAAAATAGCATAATTTTAATCTAATTAAGGGAAGAATGAATTGTAAATATTTATAATTATATTGGTTTTTCATTTACAGTGAATTAGTTTTAATTGGAAATTTATTTTAAAAAATGATTACAAATTACGAATTTTGTTGCCTTTTTGATATAAGCCATATTTAATTAAATCACACAATATCTGATATGAATATGTGTTTTTTCTCATATCAGCTTGTATGTTTATTTTATGTTAAGGCTTCATATTTATGTATTCTCTCAAGTATAACTAAATTTTTAATTCTTCTATAATTCAAACTGTCAAAGACTTTTTCCAACAGCCCAGCAATTTAGTGGTATGGTATGCCTGGATAATGACTGGGTAGGTAGAAGCACCTAGTGTGGTACCTGTTTTGTAAATTTTAGAAACATATTACTACACTTACTTTTTAAGGCCAATGATGACAAAATTAATCTGCATTAAAATGTGTTTTCACAAATTTGTATTTCTTCAGCATTAGGAACATATTTCTCAAAAACTACTTGGTTCAGAGACATTGCTTTTGTGCATTTGCTTTGATACACATATAACTGTAACCATCAATTAAATAATTTAAAATGCACACCATTTAAACGTAAAAAAAATTATAAATTAAAACTTTTGTCAAAAATGTTGATGACAAACAGCTAAAAATCCTGAACATAAAAAAACTATTTCAGAATGTTGTCATTGGTAATTATTGTTGGCAAACCATGCAACTAATGTATATGTAAGAAGTTTCAATCCCTTAAGTAAAATACTTTTTTAGATAGATATTCCTAAAGTTTATGAAATTAACATTGCTTGTAAAGTGACATCCTTCTCCCTTAAAAAGGATGACTCTGAATTTTCAAAACAAACATCAGTGCTATAATTTTTTACTTCTTTGCAGTACAGTATATCCTGAAGTGATTACTTCCTGAATTTATATGAATTAAATATCCAACTTCTACAACCAATGAAGGTTACTTGAAATATATGAGAAGCTAAATGCATGAAATAGGTGCTTTATCAATAAAACCAGTGTAACAGTGGTCTAGTGGGCCCTTTCATAGAAGTTACATAGGGATACATTTCAAATTCTGTAAATTAAAATGTACACTACATTCTGAAGTGTTTATTTGACTTAATCCTTCGCTTCTAAAACACAATACATTAGTTGCAAGGAGTCCTTTACCTTACTACTAATGGCTAATACACTAGTTGCAAGGGTTCTGTTCCCTCACCATTTACAACAGAAATGTTGGTCAGAGTATTCCATCTTTAGGGTTGTCAGCTCTGCTTTGATTTGGTTTATTTCATATGGCAACATATGCTCTGGAATGTACTATGCATCCTATGAATGTTCTGAGAGTATTTTAGATATCATTGTGTGTCTAACAATCCAATGTGGTTTGTAAGATGAATCTTCCAAATAATTGCTAATCTGGCTGTGCCTAATATATACCCCCGCTGCTGTAACATTGCACTTGACAGCTAGCGTTTAAGTTGGTACACTCGCAAAAAAACAGATGAAAAGCTTTTACCATTTGACTTCCTAAGCCAATCACAAGGCAGCATTACAGATGGTCGATGGCAAAGCGGAAGCAGAAGCGGAACTGGAAGCGGCTCTGTTGCCGGATGTAGCTATTCCCAACCACGTGCTTCAGTTTGTGAATCTCTAGCATAAGCGTTGAGTTGTTCTTTGCAAGCTACATATTGTTCATTGTTATGGTTATTGCTTTATAGTTTTGTTATTGTTCATTTATACATATATATTTCATTCATATTATTTATTTATACAAGATTTAAGTGTGACAATGTCAGAAAAATGTCATCGATCACCAAGTGATGATTCACAAAGTGAAAATGCTTTGCGCCGAGGTGCACCACTTGTCAGGCATTGGAACTATTAAGGAGGACCCAAGAATTCTTTGAACAGGAAAAGGAGTATGTAAAGCTTCATGGCCATCCCTCTATTCATGCTGATAAAGCCATACACTGTCACTTCAACCCTATCGAATTAGTGTGGAGTGACATTAAGGTGTATGTGAGGGAGAATAAGTCATTTACCATTACCGTGGTGGAAAGGCTTTTGCGGGAAGCTGTGGCGACGGTGGAAAGAGAAAGTAGATCATGTGAATAAGCTAATATGAAAAGCACAAGAAATAAACATAATTATTAGTGAGCGTGAACCATTAATGATACGCCTTGGCAAAGTTGGTGATGTTGATGATGACGATGATCATGATCATGATGTTCCGAGCATGATGATGATGATGACGACAACAGGGATTTGGATGGAATTGAGCTATTGTATTTTTAAATCGGTGAGTGAAAATAACTTCGTTATCGCATGCTGATAATTTGTTTTATTTCTCCTCATTGTAGCAGGCAAGTTTGCATTATTCTGTTTCCATATTGTCAAAAGTGCATAATTTATTCTACATATGCTGCAATGTTTATGCAGAGTTATTTTCAATTAACAATAGTAATACAAAAATAGTTATTATTCATGACGTTTGCTACTTAATACACTTTTTGTATGCAGCTTAGACATGACAGAAAGAACGATCAGCTGTTGTTTACTAGCCACTCTGGCAACATTGCAACCATAATATAGCCAACCGTGCATGAAGCCACATGAACTGTCAAGTTCAGCAGCGGGAGTATAGGTCCTAACCAATTGGAAAAAGACTGTTGGGTTTAATAAAGATACAAAATAATTAATCTATGGATGTATTTTGATCCGTGAATTATAATTCATTTCAGAAACACATTATAAGTACATAGATATACTCAGAATAGCAGATTTACTGTAATTTCTGTTCAACTATGTACTATTTTGGTCAAAAGAGGCTAGTTTGGATGGCAAATTATACCACAATATTGTGTCCAGTTAGGATCAGGCGCAGTCACACCTAAAACTTTGGTCTGTGCAGACACCTACTGCCTGATGCCAACTTTGGCAGCTAGTAGTGCCTGTGCATAATCTTTGTTAGGGTCATAAAATTTGATTGCATACTCATCCTCAATTACAGCCTGAAAAATATTTTTTGAAAACATATTCACTTTGTTTCTTATGTCCTGCCATTAGTTGAAGCTGAATACTCAACTTTTGATTTGTTTTTTGGCATGCCTTTTATTACATAGCTCCTGTTTTTAGCTTTTCTGACTGCAGATGCATTTTTGTATCTCAGTATTTACTTTATAATGTTCCTAAGTTCTCTCTACCTCTACCTTGAGTTGCTTTCCTTGGACTCCAACAAACTCAAACCTTGAGGTTGTCGAGTTGTTGGGTTCTACTTGCAAAATATCAAATAAAAACTACTGTAATTTAATACTCATTTGCCCCTTCCTTGCTGATTTTCCTCATCCATTTTGCTCTTACTCTGCCCAAGAAGTTTCCTACTTATATTATATTTTTCCTAGATTTTACATTTACTAATTTTTTAGCTTGAATTTCTATTGGTAAATTTAAGCATTCTCTCTTCTCTATCCTCTTTCTAAACAACTTTATTTCTTCACACTCTAAAACTATATGCCACTCTTTAACTTTCCGTGGCATAGTGGGCATTTCTCCAAATAAATCTCTTTTCTCAAACCTTTCAAATTCACCACCCCTGTCCTAGCCCATGCAAATCCTGATGTTCCTAAGTTAATAAGTGCTACATCAAACTACATGCCAATGTGAAAAGCACTCAGCACAAAGAAAATAAGTTTGCAGCTACTATTTGCATAGGATATTTAGCAGTGAAAAGGTTACAGTTAACATATATGATATGCAATTACTGCATGCTTCTAGAGGCAACATAAATGTTGCATTACTTTAAGAAACAGGGGAATTTGAGTAACTACAAACTAAAGTTAGCTACTACCCTTTACACTTATAATATTATTTTCTGTGTCCATTGGTATTAAGTAAACGATAATTGTCATAATAATATGAAAAGGTTTAGTTACCACTGCAACCAAAGAGGTTATCTTCTACAAGATTATAGGTGCCTGGTTTGCATGTTTCACAACGTCGAGAACTGACAGATGGCTTGCACATACACTGTCCATTTTTGGTATCACATACACCAATGCCACCCATCACACCAGGAAAGTAGCACTCACATTCTGAAAACATCACAACAATTCTATAATTCATATCATTAAAATTCAATAATTAAGTAATTAAATAAAAAGAAAGAATGAGTGCTTAACTGTCATTTTCCTACCTTCACAACCCTCTGGATTTGATGGCTGTAAATTCCAATAAAGTGGACGGCATTCATTACAGATCCTTCCATGTACTCGATCTTTGCACTGACAAAGTTCTCCTGCTGGAAGTGATCCACATCCTGCAAATGTGGCTAGTATTCCAGCTGGATCACAGTTGCATTCTAATGGAAAGCCATGAAAAGAAATATTTTATTTGTATTTTTCCTCAAACATGTTTCACAATCAAATAAGTACATTGTGGAACAGAAACCTGCTTAGTATTGATTAATATTACCAATAAAAGCATCAAATACATGATTTCAGAGTATTGCTTTGATCATACCTTCACATATGGGAAAGTTGTAAAAGCCCTCTTTGCATTGATCACAACGACTACCATCAAAGTTGTCACGACATTTGCATTTTCCCTCATTATCACAGGTGACACCAATTGAACCTCGAGTATCACAGTCACAAGCTGTAAATGACATTTAAAACAGGATTACTTCAGTCCAACATTCCACTTGTCTTACATTCAAGCTGACTGAAGAAAAAAAAGCAGTAAATACTCTAAATAAGTAAATATATACAGTAGAACCCTGAAAATCCAAAATTTCTTAATCTGAACAGAATTCCCAATAAAGGGAAAAAATTTAAAGTATCATTTACAATGTAAAGAAAGGATTTAATCATAGTACTCTACTTAAAAATGACTTTTTAAGCTAGTATTTAGTGTAATATAATCCAAATATAGTATAGTAGGCCCATATTGTTAGTCAAATTCTAGTACAGCATACAGTAGGTAAAATAGAGTGAAGCTATAAAATGGAAATGACAAATATTGTATTGTAAGCAATTTTGTAATTGTACACTGCACTGTATATACAGTGCTTTATTACATGGTTTTTGGATAATCTGAACATTTTCAAATCTGAACATACCACAGCACCAATTCATTTGATTTTCTGGGGTTCTACTATGTGTATATACAGGGAGAACCAAAATACTACGAATCGACTGCGCTGTGTTTTTCTTATCCGCGTCCTTGGCGCTTGTCATCTGCCGCTATCATAGAAAGGCACGGATGAAACCATACAACATTTTTTAAAACTACTTTTAAAGGCTTTACTTACCAATTTTATGAAAGGAGATGCTGAAACTGGCCACCGTCGTTCATACATTTTTGGCACCTCTTTTGGAAACTATCCATCACTCGCCATAGTATACTATTAAGACTCCACTCACAATGTGCACTTAATTATAGGATCACCTGCTTGAAGAATATGTGCCACAGTTATTTTATATGGTTTTAACTTCAGCAATTTGGTAGCTCTTCGCGCAGAGCCATAAGAAATGCCTGCCTGTTGTGAAAGATGCCTAAGTTATTTTTGGGGGAAATTTTCCAAATGGTGACCAATGTCATCTAATGCTTCTTTGGTAAGAACTGTATGCCGTATTTTAGATTTCTTAGCCTGAACACTTCCTGTGGCCTGAAATTTATTGAAAAGTTCATGAATTGTTGTATGGCCTGGAACAACCTTTACACCTGGAATTGTTTCTGCAAATCACACTTTCACTTGGCAAGCTGACTGAGTTAACACATACAAATCATAAATAAATACATGCTGTGCAGTAGAAAACATATACTGTGCCATAATATACTTTGTGACTAAGTACAGGACAAAATAATAAATAACTCGTAATAACTGAACTACATCACATCACCGTCAACTCAATACTGCACTCCACACTGCATAGCAAAACCACATCAACAGTGTGACCTTGTTTATAGCAGCAGTGCATTATCATGTTTCCACATGCCCAGTAGAAAAACACCGCACAGCCGGTAATATTGTTCATAAAGTACCCCTTCATGATGAAAAAATTGGTGTATGATGCACCTTGAGCAGAGAAAGAGTTATAGGGACAATTTTTTTCGAGTCAACAGTTGACACCCATACATATGTGAATACAATTTTGCCCCCCTTTTTTAGAGAATTAACAGACAGGGAGCGCAATTTTGTCTTTTTTCAACAAGCTCTACAACAGCTTATATGGCCAATATTTTGATGAGAACAATTGAAAGTGTGTTTGAGGACAGAATTATTAGTAGAGATTTATGGTCCCCTAGGTCCCCTGACCTAACCCCCTGCAATTTTATCTCTGGGGTAACTTAAAACAAAGTGTACAAGACAAACCCACACACCCTGGAATAATTAAAACAAAATATCCATCAGGAAATTGTCAGCATTTCCCAACGTGAACTACGGCGAGTGATGAATAGTTTCCTAAAGAGGTGCCAAAATTGTATGAACAACGGTGGCCAGTTTCAGCATCTCCTTTCATTAAATTGTTAAGTAAAGCCTTTAAAAGTAGTTTTAAAAATGTTGTATGGTTTCATCCGCGCCTTTCTATGAGAGCGGCAGATGACAATGAGTGCCGAAGATGCGGACAGGAAAAACACTGCACAGCTGGTTCGTAGTTTTTTGGCTCTCTCTCTGTGCGCATGTGCACGTGTGCATGTGCATGTGCGCATGCGTGTGTGTGTGCGTGTGCATGTGTGTGTGTGTGTGTGTGTGGAGAGAGAGAGAGAGAGAAATAGCAAATTTTCTTAAACATTTTATCCAGTATTATTATGTAAATGTTTTATGATTTTGTTCTGACGATGTTACTGCTATGGATGCAACTTAATAATAACTATTTCACTATGATAATGCAGTTTTTAAATGGACTGCATACCTAAACATTCTGGATATTTATAATATCCTGGGTGACACTGGTCACAGTTTCTCCCAGCAAAGTTAAACAAGCAGACGCACTTTCCTGTAGCATCACAAACTGTTGAAGCACTACCCACTTCACTACAGTTACATGGTTTGCAGTCTGGGTAGCCATGGTAACCTGGTTGACATTGATCACATCGCTCTCCTGAATATCCTTCTCGGCAAAGACACTGACCAGTTGTTTTGTCACAGACTCCTTCGATAGTCCCACGTATGTCACAGTTGCAATCTGAAACAAACAGAGAAGATGCATTATATTAAGAGAAATGAAATGGGGAAAAGTGAATATTAAAAAGAATACTGAATATAAATTAATCAGATGTGCATATAATATTATGGAGTGAAAATATGAGAATTCTTTCTAAGAGCTCAAAAACAAAAGCAGAAGCCTTTTACAGTGTGAAAATAGTCAATAAGTTAGAAAATGTGCTGATATTTGCTTTGCCAGTGCTAAACTAAAATGTTGTTTTATTTGTAACTTCAATAACCATTTTTGTATGAATTTAACTAGTGCTTAGCTCTTATTTAACAAGATTTACTTACATATACATTGTGGGTAATCATAATAACCATCCTCGCATCGGTCACATGTTCGACCACCATAGTTATTCTTGCATGAACACTGCCCTGACTCTATGTCACACGTGTTTGTCAAAGATCCTTGCTCATTACAATCACATGCTGGAAAAAATAATATTACAAATTATAAAATAAAGGGATAATGAGATAAGTAAAATGGAATGTAACTTCTTATTGTACATCAACTTGTACAGTAAAGATTTCTGTGAAGTCATTCAATGATTAACCATGATATAAACCAAAATATGATTAAGACCAATAAAACTAGTGCTCCACCACCAATGCCCTACTAGTGCCACCGCCACTGCCCCACCACCACCACCACCACCACTGCCACTGTCACTGTCAACAGATCTCTTAAAACCAAAACCTGCTATTAAAATCTTTTAACTAGATAGCCTAGTGCATTGCCTGTAATGAATATCTGTATAAGAGCCAGTTCTACAATTTGCCAATAAAACTATGTACCAGATTTCTTGGTGATTGTCATTCTACAATCTCTGAATAGCACTACTTGGAAGATATCTTTGTGGATAAGTTTTTGGCTAGTTGGAATAGCCGCTACATCCATTATCCAACAATTAATACTTTTCATATTCTAGACTATCACAAATCTTATCACTAGCAATAATAAATATGGCAGAATCGTATTTATCCTATGATGATGAAATAATGATGTTTCTGCACAACAGAAGAAAGTCCAGGTCATTAAAGTGAGGCAAAATTATTTCCAAATATTGGACAAAGACGAAACTTATAAGTTTGCTTTTATAAAAGACTAGCTGGTTTACCTGAAATTTCATGGGTAGCTTTTTAAACTCGAATAATGTTTTAATTAATTTCATTTTTCTCCCACCATTCTTTATGAGCTCATTGTACAATCATCTACAGGATGTTATGGTTAATCCTCACCTTTACCCCTTATAATTGCAAATTCATACAGCGCAGGCTATTCCTAATAATGGATGAAAAATCCTGATACTCATACAAGTGGAATGCTTGACTTCCTTAACTTCTCCCCCGACAGTTTTTGCAAGTATGTTCTTTTATAACTCTAATGTGTTCATATTTAAAACACAGGCTTTGCAAAATCCTTTTTAGTATTTTAGTAATTTATGAATTGAAATTATAAGGCATTTTGTAGCCCATTTCTGCCACAAAAGCTTGGGCTTTTCCATAGTGAAACAATTATAAAAACCAGTTGAGTGGTTTTTAAGATTAACTCATACACATACCTACATACAAATTTTCTCTCTTTTATAATATTATTATAATATAAATTTCAGCTTAGCAGCTGTATTGTTGTCTGCTTCACAAGGCAATTCTTGTTTGTTTTCTAATTTGTGAATTCACCAATAGTGGTGTTTACGTCAATTCAGAATGGCAAACTTAACACATCACAGATTATCCTTTAGGATTGCTATCCAGAAGCTCTGTGATTGTAGAATGAGATCATTGCTTATTGGCCAGAAAAACTTATTTGGAGAGTATCTACAGGCAAGATTATCAGGTCATTGTACAACTTGCCCTCAGTAACGTAACATGCTTCCATTGACAGACATAGAAGGAAGGCAGAAAAGTAGTTGTCTTTTAACACATACTTTGAAAAAAAAAGTTATTTTTATCCATATAGATACAAATATGAAAAATTACATTCCTAATGGAATATTTAAAGGAATACACATGTGTCTTTGAGGTCTATCTCTCTTAGAGTTATAAAAACATTCATCTTCAGGCAACGAATCTTTGAAAAACTAAAAATTAATAATTTTCTTTTGATTAATTTGAAGTTTTTATCATGTATACAGAACATAAAATATGTAAACTATACAAAACTTTATTGAACAATGCTAACTATTTTTCAAATATTTTTCTACTTGTAATTAATTAATTTTGATACATTATTACAAAATCCTCCTTCAACTATATCCATCCATTTTGAACTTAAAAAATCAATATAAAAAAACTGTTATGTTGGCACTGATTAATTTTATTAGTGCACTAGAAAAATATTCTTTTGTACATGTATAATTGAATTGTTTGTTTATGAATATCTGTTATGAAAAATATTTAATTGCAGATAACTAGGTACTTAGTATATTTAAATAATTGCTCAATGATGTTTAAATACTTAATATCTGAAGCTCTCCTGAAAATTTCATGTACCTAAACTAAAAACTGTGACATAAAGAGAATTTTGAAAAGTGAAAATTGCAAAATGCAACTAAGACTTGATGTTTAACATTGTACTTTGTCTAAACTACCCAGGGCCATTTGGAGCTTTAAAAATGGCTCATATCAAGAAAATAATAGGGAAGCATAAAATGCAAGGTATAAGCATAATAACAAATATCTAAATTTTCATTCATTTTGTCAAATTTCACTAATGCTCAAGTTAAGCTTAAAGTAATGTAATAATGAGTTTGTTTAGCAACAACTGGAGCCAATGGCTGGTATTGCCAGTACTAATTGAATAATTTCATAAGTTTCACTTTTGATATATCTTCCTTGACCATTATCTGTTACAGAAATCACCATTACATGAGCTAGAAATGCTACTTACGCTGACAATCTGGAAATCCATAGAAGCCTTCATAACATCGATTACAAAATTTTCCAGCATAATTGGGCTTGCATGGGCATTGACCCCCAATGGATTCACAGTGAAAACCTCTTGTGCCATTCATATGACACTCACAAGGTCGACATTCAGGGAAGCCAAAATAACCAAAACTACAGCTGTCACAGTTTGGTGGCGTAAATTCAATTCTACATTCACATTGCCCTGTACCCTCTGCACAATTGCCTGTTGAGTAGTAGTTGTCACACTGGCAAGCTGCATTCAGAAGCAAACAAAAAGAAAAATATTAATAATAATTAAAGATATAATTTTCATTGCTAAAATATATGTTTTTAGCATCATGCTGTTCAATAAATTAAATACTTTAATATAATAAAATAATGATTTTAAACATACATTTATTGAGCTGGATGTTTCTTGTTAGTTAGCAATAACACAAGCAAAACAGGACAAAATATGAAGATCACTCAAATGTTTCCAGATACTGCCTGGATAATAGCTTTAATTAAAATCTACTTCCTCATCTTCTCACAGTAGTCCCCCTTAGCTTCTATAGAGGTTTCCATCCTCCTAAAGCAAACTTAGAATTACTGGTGTCATTCTTTACTTTAGTCTCAAGCTCCTCTATAAAGACTGCAATAGCATCTTCAGCAAATGAGAGAGAGAGAGAGAGAGAGAGACAGAGAGAGAGGCATAATAACACTAAGCTGGGTCCTAGACCACATATAACTACCCTTTTAAATGCTACCAGGGGGAGAGCTCAAAGGGATACTAAGGAGACAGGTGGTAGAATCATTAATGCATAATAAAACCCCACAATCTACTTACAATTTATTGTGAAGGCCATCCATTGAGATTTCAGTCTTACAATACTTAGAATCACCCAATGTTTTTCTGATGTATGTTAGAAGCAGGTTTGACACAATTTTTAAGTCTAAGGCAGAAACTTCATGATGTATGCATCATACACAAACTTCTAAGTTCTTAAATTCCAAAAATAATGACAAAGAAATAAGTATTTATTGAAACTATTGATGCATAAATTTTCTGTGACTACCATGAAATGATAGAAAAATGAGGTTTTCTGTGATATGTAGGATCCACATGAAATGGTAATGGGTGGAGAGCATGTGACTGCTACATAATAGCTTTTCTTTTAAAAATATGAACTGGATTGATACTGAAATGTATAGCCCAATTTTCTCTGTTGAAAAAACACACAAGTCCTGAAAAGAATAGTGCAATGAGGTACTTACGCTGGCAAACATCTGTTGCATTTAGAGGTTTCCCAAAAGGCCTATAATAACCTGGTTTACATCTGTTGCAGTTTATGCCTTCAGTGTTATCTCTACAGTTCTGGCAAACTCCTCCTCCTTCATAATAGCCATGGATGTCCAATGATTCACCCCTTAGATCCACATCAGGATCATATGTACATTCCTCAGTGTGGCCAAAACAGTTACAAGCTGAAAAATATATAATGCTTTGTGTAATATGATAAATTAAATACATAATCATCCATTCTAAAAAAAAACCAAATAAATATTGATAATTAAAGAGCAACATTATGGAGATATTATGAACACCAAAATATCATATTGCTTTCAGTAAAAGAAAACATGGAGGGCACAATTTTTAACTTCTATAATCAATAAGGTAAAATGATTCATAAATAATACTGAAAGTTTTCAGAACATGTTATCAGTTTATCAATAAATAAAATGCAAATGGAAAACCTATTCTGTACACCTTATAATACAAAACTGGAAATGACAAAATAACACATTCTTTTCATGTGTGCGTGCGTGCGTGCGTGCGCGGGTGCGCGTGTGTGTGTGTGTGTGTGCACGCGCATGCACGCGGTCTTCTTTTTTTTACTTTAATTACTGAAATTAAAGCTACTAAGCAGTAATAGAAGAAAGTATTTTTAAAACACCAAATAGTAGCATAAAAGTTCTCTTCCAACTCATTGCCAAGGTTATCATTATTCCATTTTTCACAAATGGTTAATTAATAATAGTAAACATTAAAAGTAGTAAACATAATTATCTTAAATTGTTTCTGTACATTTCAATGATTTTTTCTCCAAAGGACTATTTTTGTCTCCACTATTATGATTATGTACTTCTTGCTTATATATCAGCAGTAAAAGACTTTCTCTGTTTGGAAGTTCTGCAATGCAATAAAATGAAGATGTTAAGCAATGTTTAACAGATTGTTTAGTCCTGATTAAAGGAAGAAGGTGTAGAATTCTACACATGTTATTGATTGAAATAGCAGGCATAAGAATATTATTTAGTGACTCTAAAGCAGACTGCGCTCTAAAAGTTTAAAAGCTGTCAATAAAATAGGGCAAAGTGAGAAAGAAAGTAAAAATTTGAGGGAATTACTAAATTTATCTTTTGGAAAACTACAACCACTGAGTTAATTTGTAATTTAAAATCCAGTCCACTGTTTAGATGAAAAATGGATGTTTCTTATACTAATTAAACTATCATCATTCTTCTATATATTAATTTTAGAACACAGAACTAAAGGCTAGGAACCTCAGCTTTAGTTGTAAATTGTTACATTACGCATAGGCATAACTTGGGACCCATCTTTGAAAAATAGGGAAAAGTGAAAAAGAAAGCAAACATTTGAGGGGTGGGGTAGTTACTAATTTTTATATTTTGAAAACACTATAACCACTGAGTTAATTTGTAATTTCAAAAGTTTAGACGAATGTTTCACTGTTTAGATGAGAAGTGGATATTTCTCATAATAATCAAACTATCACCTTTCCTCTATAGCAGCCACAACCAACCCGCTTGCCACAGTGCATGTGCTTGAATATGGTAATGTGCTGATTCAGTGTGAGCTGCACAGTGGGAGCGGTTGGCTTGTCCTCCGTAGCAGTGGTGAGTACATCAGCGTCATTTTGTAATGGAAGGGCACTCGTTAAAGTGAAGGGCACTCATGCCAACAAATTATTTCAATCCTGAATGAGAAGTTGCGCACTTCTTCATGGGATGTAGCAGTGGTGCCATTTGTTTAATTTGTCACAAAAGTTTGCAAGTGCTGAAAAGATGTAATCTTCAGCACTCATTTTAATACACTGCATGCTAATGATTATTCAGCTCTTGAAAATGAAGAATGCACTGCAGAGATACAAAAACTTAGTGAAAAGGTTACATCACAAGAAGAGGAACAGGAAGAAGGGGATGGTGGCATCACAGAAACCTCAGTATATGTGAGTTACGAGATAGCACTAGAAATTGCCAAGTCTTTGAGTTGTTTTTTGGATGGTCCATTTATTAAACAATGTATGTTTATAGCTGGCAGTAAATTCATCCCTGTCAATGTTCATCAGCTCAAGCGTGTAAGTCTGTCACCTCCTACTATATCACTAGAATTCAAGATCTGGCGGACAATCTTTATGGGCAACTTATTGAAAGAGCAAGAGAATTCATTGCATTCTCTATTGTCATTGATGAGAGCACTGACATATGAAATATGGCTCAATTATGTATTTTTATTCATGGAGTGAATGACAACTTTGAAGTTGTGGAAGGAATGCTAGATCTGATGCCAATAGAAGGCACAACAAATAGGGTTAGACATTCTGAACTGTGTAGTGGAAGTTGTGGAGAATGAAGGGATCCCATGGGATACACCTGCATGGTAGCTACCAATGGTGCTCTGGCTATGGTTGATTCACACATTAGGTCTGTGGATCTCCTAAAAAATCAATTAAAAAAGGAAATAACAGTGATCCGTTGCATAGTTTGGCACGAAAACTTGTGTGCCAAAATAGTGAATGTAAACAATGTAATGAGTCTGGTAGTGAAGATTGTAAACAAACTGAGGTCCCATGGTCTAAAACGCAGACAATTTAAAAGCTTCTTAGAAGATTTGGAGCATGAGTGTGGTGGTATACCATACATAAGTTAGTTGGCTTAGTCAAGGCAAAGTTTTAAGTAGATTCTCCAAATTATTGGAGGAGATACATTTGTTCTTGGAAATATGGAGAACCTATTGCAGAGCTCGCAACTGTTAAGTGGAAATGTGATCTTGAATTTATGGCTGATTTGAATGCATCACTTCAAGGGAATAACAAGTTAATCACAGATACGCTCTGTACATCAAAGTTTTCAAAAATATGCTGTCATTATGGGAACATCAACTGTCAAATGGTGATCCTTATCATTTTCCCAGGTTGGAAAGTATGATCAGTGATATTGATTCCCTAGAGGTAGGATGTTATGTTGAAAATGCACTTGCTTTCTTGTGTGTTTGATGAAAGATTTCACGATCTGATGGGTTTAAAAATGGATTTTGATTTATTTGCTATGCCATTTAGTATGAATACTGATGATACTCCCGAAGATGCTCAACTGGAGCTTATCACCTTGAAATGTGACATTGAGTTTGCTGATAGTAACAGAAACAGAGGAATTTTGCTAGACTTCTACAGTCAATTTCCTAAATCAAGATTTCCTCATATACACAGGCGTGCAGCATCTATGATTGCAATGTTTGGTTCGACCTATGTGTGTGAACCTTTATTTTCAGCTATGAAATGTAATAAAGGTCCTCAGAGAGCCAGTATCAGTGATCATAACCTTAATGTGTGCATTAAGGAGTTGTGTTCCATTGTCTCCAAATGTGGCAAATACTTTGAAAATCAAAAGACGTCAGAAAGTAACATTATCTACCAAGAAGAACTGAATGTATCAAATTCTTACTTGAAACATGTATTCACTACACAGTTTATATTTGTTTAATTTAGAGTCTGCTTTGTAATATTATCACTGTATAATAATTTTATTTTGTTATTTTATATTTGTGCAACTTTTCCAGAATCAAAATTGTGCTAATTTCCATGAACAAAGTACTGTTTTATTCTTATATAAAAGGTATTGCAGGTATATGCTATCATTTGGTGTATAGGACTAAAGGCTATAATTGATTTGTATTGTGTGGTTTTGTCTATTATTTAATACCAAGTACAAGAGGAATATTAAACCATGTATAACACAGTTTGTGACTGATTCCTTCTCTACTATCCTATCCTTAATATTTTAATGGTAATGCAACTACATATTACTTGACACCACTGCGTGAAGTAGTGATTGACTCAAGCATATACCTCAATGGTACATACCAGTGACCTTCAGCACTGTGCGCACAGTACAAATACAGTGTGCTTGGGAGTTGGTTGTCCCTGCTCTATAGAGTAATTTGAAAAGACAGAACTAAAAGCCAGGAATCTTGGACTTAGTTGTAAATTATTATATTACACATGGGCATAACTTGGGACCCAGCTTTGAGAGGGCAAAGTAAGTGAAAACTGCATTATGAAACCCAGTATAAAATAAAGTAGCTTTTAGTTATTTTTAAGTAAAAATATCATGGTTTCTCTTTTGAGACTGCTAAATAGCTAGTTCAAGGTAGTTGTGTTAGGTTATTTAATTATGTTGAAAATAAGTAATTATGTTGCAATTACAAATGTTTTGCATGAGTTAAAGAGATATAAAGGGAGTTGGTCTGCAACTTACATTGGCACTTCAGAATATTAAAGATTAAAAACAGAAGCGTTATTAACAGTGAAGTATTCATCATGATTTAGATTGAGTCACACTTTTTTACAGTCACCTTCACTAATTAGTGAAGGTGAGTGTAAAAAAGTGTGACTCAGTCTAAATCATGACTTCAAAACATGTTAAAATATATTACTACTTGTCAAAAAATAGCAATGATGTTATATCATTCACAGTTTACTGAGAGGGAAATCTAAACGCAAACTGGTGTTGAACCCTCAAAGGCAGTAAACTTGATGGCTCTGCCATTATGTATATTTTAACTGAAAACTACTCTATTAATTTAAATATAAAATACAATTATATATTTTTCCTTAAAGTAACCCGAAACAAAAGGTTATTTAGTTAGAAATATTAGGGGAGGGGTTCAAATATCCTTCTTTACTCTCTCTAAGTTATTACACCGAGTGGTCACAAAGTCCTGTTAGCCCTCCCAGAATTATTTATACATGTCATTGTTGTCTTCTGATGTTAGTGGTATGATTATGTGCATTGCAAATAATCAATAATCAAAATAGCCAAAGTGACTACACTTTGAAGAGCACATTATGGCTAGCAGTTGGGTTCATAATAGGCTATGAACAGGAAACACAATGCAAGAGGTACATTGAAACTTCCAACAGCAATTCAGATGTCAGGCTCCTCCAAGAATGACACTTCTGTGATGGGAACACAAATTCTTTGCCACAGGTAACATAAAAGATAAACCAGGCAGTGGGAGAACTTCAACAAGATTGGAGCAATGCACACAATTCACAGAATCAGTGGAAAGATCCCCTATGAAGTCAACATGGAAATGGTCTTCAGAACTCATATTCCCAGATCAACCATGCTCAGACTCATGAAAAATAATCTGAAGTTACAATCACATCAACCAATGTGTGCGAGGAATCATCAGATAATGACACTGCAAAGAATGGAAACATGTGTCGCTCTTCTGCAAACATTTGACACCGTCCCAAAGCTGAGTAAGGTGATATTTAGTATTAAGTGTGCCGTATACTGTAGCTCCCAGTCCCAGAATATGATGTTTTGGTGCAAGGAAAACCTGTACTTTTATGAAGAGGTGGAGCAGAATCCTTCCCATGTCATGATATGGGCTGGTATGGACAGCAAGCAGATTTATTGTCCATATTTCTTTGATAAAAGTGTTGATCAACATTCCTGTTTTCGCATGCTGAACACTTGGTTGATACCATTATTGGAAGTTCAAGGATCAAGGAAGATTGCTGGTTCCAGCAGGATGGGGCACCTATCCATTTTGCCATTTCTGTTCATGAGTGCCTCAATGAGGTGTTTCCACAATGCTGGATTAGCCATGAGTCAGAGCTCTTCTCAACTGGCCACCTCACAGCCCTGACCTCAGAACATATGACAATGCACTGTAGGGCTTTATTGAGAGTATTGTTGTAATTCAATGGTATGACACCATTGATGCCTTGAAGGATGCTGTGCGATATACTTTTCAACAGGTTACACCAGCAATGCTGAGGCGAATGTCACATAGGAATTCATGATGCATTATTTTGTGTCATGAGAGTGATGGGGCACATATTGACCTTGTTAACATTTAGTACTAATATTTATAGTATTAGTGTGTGACTGAAATTATACCAACAGTGTGAATGTTGTTGATTCTGGTAAGGGGTAACAGGACTTTGTGACCACTCTGAAGAATAGGCAACCATTCATTTTTCACGTGCTAGTAGCATCTTCAGATTGGTAAACAAACACCATTTTAAAAATACACACACCTAAGTTATCAAACATTTACGCATTTGAAATCTGCCTTAAATGTGTGATTTTTTTTATTCAATAAACTGTTTATGACAGATGCACAAGGCCCAATTTATACCCCATGTTAAAATAATAATATGTTAAGTAGAAGAAAAGATCAATGAATTTTTCACTAATTCGTAAATGAAAATATAGAGGTGTTTTGCAGACTGTAGTTAATTAGGCTAATTAATACCAGCAATGGAATTTGAGTGGCCCTAAAATCATCATTGTTATAAGTTCTGTCTGCTTTAGATGTGCAGGTGACCATACATTCAATAGCAATCAAGCAAATGTTAATGTACTCACGCTCGCATACAAATGGTTTGTAGCTTTTAGATTGTCTCCATGCCTTCTGCTGAAATCCTGGACAGCATATGTCACAATTAGCACCACAAGTATGATGTTGGCACCGACAAAGTAATTTATATGGATCATTAGGATCTGTTATGTCACAGGTGTCTGCATGCCCATTACAAACACAACGCCCACCAATACTTATGTCCTTGATGGAATAGAAGTACTAGAACAAAACAATTACAAAGAATACAGATATCTCCAGTATTATTTGTTTATGCACCTGGTAATAAAATAAGCTGGAATGAAGAGAGGAAACAGAGGAAGGGTCAATGGGAAAAGTGCAAGGAACTAAATTATGAGGAAGTAGAAAACAATGGATAATGGAACAATAACTGTGGCAGCAGCGGTATTGGTGGTGATTTGAAGATAACTGCAGAGAGATGATAACTGATGATTTTAATGATAATGTTGTTATGCCATCATAATAACAGTGATGAGGAAGAGGGTAGATTAGGAAGACCAAGAGCCCATTAGGATTCAAAATTGTGGCTGCAAGATGAAAGAGCATTGCCCTTATATCATCATGGTTGTAACCCTGCAGAGAATAATAAGAGCTCCAGTATAAATGAGTGAAATAATTATTGTCATGTGTAACTTCAGAACCAATCAATCTGGATATGGGTTAGGTTATGCTGGTCCTGAAGATAATAAAATCCATTGTAGCCATTATAGAGTCAGCAATAGCAGCTATTCTGAGTCGCCTTCAATGCATGTTCTAATGCTCTAAGCAAAATTCAGGATTTGTTCATTTTACAAACAATGACCTTTTTCTACAGTAAGTAATTCATTGATCATTTGTTTTGTTTAGTTTTGTGTTTATAACAATTCTTTATATACAATCACAAAATGTTCTAACTCCAACCTGTTTTTATTATATATCATTGTATGAATCAAGTATATCTAACTTTTGGATATAGCTGTATTTTATGTCTCATTAATGGTGTGGGGTTGATATTTGGAACAATTTTTTAACCTGGTTTCATACAAGCACAATGCCAATGCATTTATCAGTAGACTAAATGGCTATCTGTGGTTGCTTACTCTTCTTGTGACAGTTGGATCCTGACGAGCTACAGACATTAAATGCCCTAGAAGGGTTTTGGTGCGAAGAAAGCGTAGGCGCACATTGGTTGCTCTTGTCCACTCTTGTAGTACTGTGGAATTGAAAAAGTCATTGGCCGATGGACGATTATTCAGTAGTGATACAACAATCTAGAACAAAAATTAAGTTATTAGAAAGCACAAAAGTATTGTGTATACAGTGCATAAACAAAATAGAGAGCCAGATGCAATGCTAGAATCACCCAATATTATACAGTAAGCACATCGGCATAAAAGAAAGGTAAGCAATTCAGATACACTTGTAACACATGTCTTCCTTTTCTGTGTTATAAAGGTTGTATCATACTGATAGTGCAAAGTGAAATGGTTGAAAATACAGTATAACCTCTTATACATTTTCAAAGGGAACAGTTAAGATAATGTCTGAATGAGAAAACGTAAAAGTGAATTTTCTTATGCTACTGAAACTGTTTAGTTAGATTATTACTGAAATTTATTATCTATTATTTAATATAAGGAAGCAATAAATGAAACAAACACATAAATGATAAACATAATACACTATTTAGAGTACTTACTGGTTCTGTTAGTCATAATTCAAAGAAATATATAAATTAAAAAAGAAAGAAAGGAAGGGAGAGAGGGAGGAAGGGAGGAAGGAAGGGAGGGAGGGAGGGAAGGGAGGGGAGGGAGGGAGGGAGGGAGGGAGGAAGGAAGGGAGGGAGGGAGGGAGGGAGGAAGGAAGGAAGGAAGGAAGGAAGATTCAGAGCACTGATGCTTTATGCTCGTTTAAAAAAAAGCATAAATTTTTCTTGTTTCTTTTATTTTCCTACAAAGTCATACACTAGTCAATTATATGCATTAATTACAGAAATGCTATCATCATTTAGGCTTTGTAATGATAGAAATCATTGTGTAATTTCTAGAGCTTGATTTGCCTCATGTACACTGAGAACACCTTTTATAAGCCTACTTCATCATCAGTATAATCAGATACAACCTGGGAGAGAATGACCTTGCCCAAGTATATTGTTAACTCATGCACAGCAATAATGCATTCTGAAAAGCATATTGATGCCTTGCTCAACATACCTACTGTTTTGTGCTGTGACAGCAAGGATACAGTAGATAGAAATCATCCATAATATATCTTAACATGCATACACATGACATAAAAATGTGATGTATTAATGAGAAGACATATAACTTAAAATGTATAACTGGGCTAAATATTAATAAACAAAGTTCATTGCCTAAACGTTTCGTGTATATCTGCAAAAAAACATAGAAGTTAACATATAAGTGAGGTTCACCTGTATCCGAAGTTTACAAGTCATCACTGACTGTGTTATTTGTACAACGGACAAACCAACTTACTCTTTATTGCTGTAAGGTGTTACATTTTGACTACAATACAGCACAACTGATGCTCCTTAGACAAATGATGTTCTTTCTATATATTTTCAGACTATGTGCTCTACAGTAAGCATAGTTTGATTAAAACTTTAACTCCCAGAATTTTCAGTAAACCTTGGACCATTTCTAGTGCTCAAGAAAAAAGGTTAAATTGTTTACAAACAATAAAATTTAGTCTGCAATGGACATAACCATGCATTCAGAACTATGTCAGAAATAGCTCATTTATGCACCCATATTTACTGACTTTTTTTTTAGATTATAATGTACTTTCAACTATTAGTTTTACTATCAATTTAGATACTCTTGGTACAAAGAACATCCAAAAAAAAAATTATTGCATCATTACTGAAATCATATAATTGCCTGTCTTCCTTGCAGGTATATAACTAACATGCACACAATTTCTGATGACTATTCAGACGCATTCATGTTGAAAATTAAGGCAGTTTCAGTTCCATTTTTTCAAAAGAGGATTTGAGACAAAATAAACCAAAGGGAAGTAATGATACTTCAAGAATAATAAAATTATATTTATAACTAAAATTACTTTATGTTGTAAATATTTTAAAAGTACAACTTGAAATGCCACACAATATTTTCAGGCGATGATTACAAATTTAAAAAGTTATAGTGCAAACAATCAGAATATGAAAATGATTGATTTCTACATAAGAATATGAATGTGAACAACTATGTGAGTCTAAAGAAATTTACTGTTCATGAGTAAACAAGATCACTTAAGATGTTTTAGGTTATTAATGTACTAATTTTAAGAATGCAGGATAGCAGAATTTTTGGTTTTGTTATAATTAGACCTTGGATTTTGGGTTTTATGCCAATTTTTTCCTGAAAAATTAATCAAAATCTAATTATGTATGTTCACATTTCATATAAAATTACAACTTCTGTAGAAGTTTCATTGTACCTAAAAGTACCAATATACCTATTTCATGGATTTTAAGCCTACAAATGCCTAATTATAACAACTAGAAGTTATAAAATGGTGATACATTATCAGTTTAGTTTTGAGTCGGAGTTTGAAACACTAAACATCATTAAATAAAGAATACCTGGACATACATTTCAAGAACAAGCCAATAGTTCTAACATATTAAACAAATAGATAAAGTATTTTAAAATTGCATTGCTTAAAGTTGAGAGAAGGGCCTACAAGTTTCTGACCGTATGCAAGTGCAGCATTGTTGCACACCAAGCAGTGAATTAAAACAGGGTTTGGAATAGAATAATGAGTTGACCTTGAACGTCAAACATGAAAGAAGTTTTTTGATCAACAAACTTGTGAATTTCTAGCAATCCTCCAAGGAGCAATTTATAACAACCTTTAACTTAAAAATGACCAGTTTGCTGCTACATTACCGTTCTAGAAGGGGGCTGCGCTAATGATGGTCCAGGTCAACCTACAGTGCCTTGTCTCTCACTAACAGTTGTAATTGTGTTGTGACCAGTTGCACTTTTTGCTGTGATACATGGAAGAGATTAGGCAGTTAAAGATTATCAACTGCTGTGTGAAATAGTGCTATCTATTCCTACTTTCCATGTTTCAACAATGTTGCAAATGCATAAAAAAGTTTCACCTTGAATAAGTTTCTAATATCCATCTAAAAACCGTTCCTTACTGTAGGCCTTCTACAATACGAGTACAATGTAAGCCATATATATGACTGTGCATCTGTAAACAGCTATATTTACTATAAAGTGTGAAAATGCCGAAAGTGAAATCTTCTAAAAGTGCACTGATACAACAATGGGTCCAGCATATACCAGGACTCTCCAGTGAAGGAAAATCATTTTTTGTGAATTCTGCAATAAACAGGTAATCTAATTTTCACAATCAACCAACTTTCAGAAACATACAATAAAATAATGTTTCAATTCTATTTGGCACAAAATTCTTATTTATTGCAACTAAAAATTTCCTTGTTTCCTTTTTTGTAGGTTTCACATGAAAAGAAATCTCATATGGACCAGCATATTAATGGTAGTGGCCATAAAGCTAGAGCTTCCCAGACTGCATTAAAGAAACAAACTTTATTAACACAGCTTTCTACATCTACAAGTGAAACTAATTTTAACATGGATCTATACAAAGCTTTAGTAGCTACTAACATCCCTTGGAATGTAGTACATAATCCAATTTTCAAAGGATTTTTACAGAAGTACTGCAAGCATTCCATTCCATCTGAATGAGCTTTGCGAAAAAATTATCTAAATTCTACATACGAGACCACTTTTGTTGACAAAATGGATCCACATGAACCCTCGTCCCATTATATCCTTTGTTAAAAACAGCTAGATAGTGTCAACAGCAAAAGAATTGCTTATTTTATTAATAGGAATCTGAAGTTGCTTTTCCCAAATGGCATTGATGATTCCAAAGTTCTTCTGTGTACTGATGTTGCATCTCATCTTACATGGTCGCTGCTTCACCTCTCCTGAAAGCCTTTTATCCAAATTTAATTCAATTATCTGGTTAGACCATGCATTGCACAGAGTTTCTGGAATCATTCAAAATGAATTTCCTAATGTCTTGTGTCAAACATGAAAAAAGTCTTCTATAAATCTCCTTTAAGGGTAGCATTGTTCCAACAAGCAATTCCTTCAGATCTCCTTCCTCCAGAACCTGTAATTACTCATTTGAGCACATGGATTGATGCTGTCGTGTATTATGCTGAACATTTTGATGCAGTAATTTGTATCACAAATTACTTAAATGTAAATAATGATTGTAATATGAATATGCATTTTTATGTGACATTGATTTCAGATGTTTATTGATTGTAAATATTGTTGGGAAGTAAATTTAAAATGCCTTACTGAAACTGTCAATAATAGCGCGCAATAATGCAAAGAGGGGGGTGAGCTGTTTATCATTATTGGAAACGAGGAAGTTACGTAATGTTAGCGCGTTTTCGGTAGAAACTTCTGGAATATTTTCTCCCTAAAAGCAATATGTATTCGTGGTTTTCATTGGATATTAAAATAGACGCTAATGTTGGCGCGTTTTATTAGCCAATTGCAGTTCAGTTATAATCTTTAGGCGTATCTGATTGAAGGAGTATAAATAGGCTAGGTTAGAGGTAATGTCCGTCAGTCCTTCAGTTCGCCGAAAGCATTCATACATTACACGTCGTATTCAGGCCAGTTCATCAAAATTCTTTGTGCAATATACGTCGTCTTAAGTTCGTCAGTTCGTCAAAATATTTGTATGAGATACGTCGGCTATAGATTCACAAGTTCCGAAAATCTAAAGTATTATAAAGTTAATTATACACAAAGTTGAAGTACGTGAATTAAAAGTGATCAGTAAGAAGTATTATAACAGTTTCAGTTTGGCGAGTATCCAGATCAATATGTAAAAGTGATAGTGAACGTGTTCGACAATAAAAATTATAAAACAAATTTCTCCATCAGTGTAATTTTTGGATAAAACATTCCTTTCCGCTTCACAACCTGTATAGAGACACATGTTCGACCCAAGATAAGATAATAGCTAGCCGGAGGACATTTGAAATAAAATCAAACAAAAAGCTAACACTGATGCAAATTGCTAACACAAGATGGAGCTACGAACCTAACAAAGAATGACGTCACAAGATGGCTTCAACATTGATGTAAACAAACATTTGTAAGTAATACCGTTACAAATTGGCTCCCATACGTGGGGCAGTTAAAGTTATGAAACCAAACAAAACAAAAGCAGCACAATATAAGATCTTCAAGTTTTAATAATTTACGTAAAAACATATTACGTAAGCAATGATACTATCGCAATTTTGAAGAAGTAACCAGTGTGTGAGTGGATTGCCAGATGATAGTGTGGCATGTGTGAAAGTTGTTAAAGAACTGTTGCACAATAGCTCCCTAAAGAAAGACATTATTTACATACAGACCAATTTTTTCTTGTCTCCTTGCATTTCAAAACTTGAAGCAATGAGAAAGTCCCTTCCAGAGCAAATTGACATAATTCAAGAAGTAGAAGCCAAAGTAAATACGGCAGTGGGGAGAGTTGGGGCAAAGTTAGGGACAAGTAGGGTGCATTGTGAAAAACAATACTGGGTTTTCTATTTTGAAAAATGTGTGCAAAGTACTGAACGGTGTCTAACACACAACACAACACCAACACAAATAAGCATGTCATATGTAGCAAAATTTAAATATGCTCCTGTCACTCCAGTGTCTTTGAAAGATCTTTTTCAGGGTATAAAATGCTTCTCTCTGATAAAAGATGCAATTTAACACTGGAAAATTTGGAAAAATTAATAGTAATATATTGTAATGCCAATTATCAATAGGCACAAAATACTGCAAGCACTAGTAATTGAGATTAGAGACAAAACGAAAGCTCAAGTAAAACATAGAACATTGCATTGGTATAGTAAATATGTAATTTTTTCCCTGTAAATTTATTGTTCCCTTATTTCCTTATCTGACTGCTGTTTTATTTGAGATCTCACTTATGGAGAAAAAAAAGTATTAATGTGTATTTCATATGAAGGTCAATCTTCTTTTAAATCTTTTTCAAATATCCTTTAAGGCCAATAAACACATAC
Source organism: Deroplatys truncata (assembly GCA_030765065.1). Lineage (NCBI taxonomy): Eukaryota > Metazoa > Arthropoda > Insecta > Mantodea > Mantidae > Deroplatys > Deroplatys truncata. The sequence goes on along the minus strand of CM060975.1, from coordinate 243,264,532 downwards.
TGGTTGTAGTAATTACTAATTAAATATTTTTATCCCTATTGTTAGTTTTTGTGATTTCATTTAACATGTATGTGCATTCTGGTGTTATTTGTTAATTATTAATATTATGCATTACTAATCTTTTAAATTCCTAACAAATTTAAAGAACCAAAAAAGGCATTTTATGGCCTATTTTAAAGTTTTTAAAGCATTTTAGGTGCCTAAATGTTCATTTTTAATACTCTAAATATCCAAGGTCTAATTATATCTTAAGATTAGCTGTTGGACACAATTTAAGATTTATATCCACTGAAGTACTACACTTAAACAAAATTTTGCATAGCTTAAGTATGCATAGCTGTTTAAAAAGCTTTGATCCTTGTTTTATTTTAGAGGCAGGTAGGAAATAAATGATCAACTTTATGGAACATTCTGAAATGTTATATGTTTATTGTAAGAAAACAAATATTTTCTTTGCAGTGGTTTTTCTTTCCTATAATATATATATTTTATGCTCAGTTATGGATTCTTTCATTAACACTATAGATCATAACTCTTTTTATTTACAATGGAAAATGTTAAAGAGTATATATTACAATTTTGTTGCCAGTAGGTACCTAATTGCTATAGTATGTGAAGTTGCTTGCATTACTCTTAAACAGTTCTCACAAACAATACATAAATGTGGAAAAATGCAATTTACTAACAAGAACTTGAAAGTAAAAGCAATTTTAAGCATTCTTATCAAATGACTAGAATCATTAGGGAATATTAGCTATATTTTGGCCTTTTCAAGAAAAATGGAACAGATAATTTCCAAATTTCTTAAACATGCATCTACAACACAGAATAAATACCTGGTAGTGATATTGCATTTATATGGTCCATTAGTGTTTGAATTATGCAAATAACAAATTAAATTATAGCAAGTTCTAATACTTGTATTCTTAACTATAATTGGAACAGACTTTTATGTATGTCATTATAATTCTAAGCAGTTTTTATGCTCAAGTGGCATGGTACTGTAAAGCTTCTTTATATTGAAGTTTTAAAATACACTTCTAGAAAATATATACAGCCACAAAATTTGTAGGCACACTCCCAAAACATTAGACCATCAAATGAATAAAACTGGTTTTATGATGTGTGACATTCAAGCCTTAAATATAATCAACAGCAATTCCATTGTATAGTTGGGTAATAATTTTGTTTAAATCTAACTTTGTGTCACTTAAGAGAAAACTTAGACAGTAAGGTTAAGTCTTATTTCTGCTTAAAATTGATTATTTTAATTACCTCTCCACCTTCCAAAGGCACAACTTTGGAATACTGGGTTTCACAAATAACAGAATCATCCCTTGTAATTAGCTGTAGACTTTCTTTTCCAAAATATGCTTCACAGTCACTGAAACAGGAAATGTCTTCAGAATCAATTAAATACTAAGCAATTAAATTATTGCAAAGCACTGTAGGAATGTCATCCATATTAATTACATAAATACACTTAAATCTTTTTAACTGGTATTAATCTCATATAAAATAGATCCTCTGAAACAAATTTCTTTCTAGAAAGTATGTGTAAACTGTAGCTTTAAACAATAAATGTTCATATTTACCCTGGTGTATCTGCAAAGTACTGCCATGGCTGGTAGGTTTCCCCATTATCTACAGATCTCTCCAATACCCATACACCAGGCCGAGGTGAGTTTGCCATCTTGATGAAAACATATGCTACATGAAATTCCTGCAAATATAATGTGGATGTGTTACAAAAATTTCTTAATCTTCTTTTTACAAGCAATGTACCCCAAAGAAAGCTTAATTTTTTTATTGACATTGATCAAGCTAATTTAACTACATGTTTTTATAGTACATTCTTCCTTAGAGTAACTTAAGATTGAGAATGTCAGATGTCCTCTAGCTCTTTTCAAATTCATTTGATGTTTGCTAGCAAAATGCATCTATAATTCACAAGGTTATATCCTGTACAACTCAGCAATATTGAGTAAGATCTTGTATTTTTGGAGGGAAAAGTAATTTTAGGTACCTAGTACCTACTTTTCTTTCAGTTTACACAGTACAGTGTGTACTAGATTAACAATGCATATCTGAATAAATGAACAAGGAGGTAAGAAACAATACCTAAGGCAAAAATTGGAAGTGCACCAAATGCTTTTGAAATGCAGAATGAGGTATGTGCATTAAATGTAAGTACATATTTTGAAGTAGGTTTCCTTCTTAAACAAACAAATTTTATAAGAGAAATTAAGAAAATTTATAAAGATGCCAAATTTGCATATGTTGTAAAAAAACAGTATCACTCAGACGATTCAACAGAAAATGGGATTAAGACAGGACTCTAAGTTGAGTCCCACATTATTTAATTTGTTCATAGATGATGTATTGGAAAAATTAAAAGTAAAAGACCACTATTTGTCCAGTAATAAGGGATAGGGAGATCCCAGGTTTATACCAAGCGGGATGGCTCAGGCGGCAACGTCTGTGGACCACATTCGAGAGGTTCCGGGTTCGATTCCCGGTGGCCACCCACTCTTTCAGGCAGTGTCTCCGGGTTACGTAGTGCATCTGGTGATGGACAGATGCATAGTTGATGCGCTTTAAGATTTCTCCCAGCCAACGACAGGGAGCATTGGCCTGCCTGCAAGAGCCACTTTGTGGACTCTTCGCCTTTACTGGCGAGAGCGGATGTTTCGTACTGGAAATGAATGCAACTTCTGTGCGTCTCTGTGATCCCATCTGCCTGCGGACCTGCTGCTCCTTCACTTCATCCCTACTTCTCAGGGGTATAGCCACAATAGATCTAGTTGGTCACAGTGGCAAGATGTCTCCCTCCGGTAATTCCATCCTACAATCCAGGTTTATTATATGCAGATGACCTTATGGTAGAGGTGCTATATCTATAATAGGATTACAGAAAGCAAAAGATAAAATTCAAGAATATTGTAAAAAGAATATAAATAAGTCCAAAGTGATAGTTTTCAAAAAATGAAGCAAATTGAGAAAAGAAGAAGTATGGTGGAGCTCATGGTAGAGATGTTAGCTAAAGGGAAGGCAGCCATGACAGGGATGAAAATATGCAAATATAAGCTAGAGATGTCGACTAAATGGCTGGAGAGAATGTATGAGATAGACATTGGTAGAATCAAGAATGCTTTATGGGGTAGAAATCTGGGGGAGAGGCGAATTAAGCAAGAAATTTGACCAGATGTATAAAATGTTTTGTAAGGAATTACTCGGACTGACAAGATCAGCATCAGGGGAGGTCGCACTTGTAGAACTAGGAAGAACCTGAAGGAAAGGTATAATACTAGAAAGAATTTTAAAAATTTATTTAGGGTATGACAAAAGAGGAAGTAAAAATTTTAAGGATATGGATGGCGCAGCAAAAGAGTCTGACAAGCAAAAACATTTATTGGAAAGAAATGAAAAAAGCAATGGAAATAATAGGTATGAAGATATGTGGAGATTAGAAGAAAAAACATAAATGGTTTCTGGAAGGTAGTAAGAAGCAGAGTGGAAGATACAGAACGACAAGAGATATGGGGAAGCATAGAAGATAAAAAATAATTAAGCTTTTATAAAATAATAAAAGAAGAGAGAGGTACGTTGATTACTGTAACAGACAAGAAAGGGAAGGTTTAGCATGGGTGAGAACGGGAGCAATGTATCTAAGAGGGTTGAGAAGCAGGGGATGAGGAACACGCGAACAGTGTGGAGGAAGGGAAAGTATAGAGCATTATATGAGGGAATGTAAAGCAATAACGGAATGGAGAGAAAAAGTGTGAGAAAGAAAATAGGAAAATATGGGTAGAAAACCAAGCAGGATGGCTCAGGCATTTGTGGCCCGTATTCGGGAATCGTAGGTTCGATTCCCGTGGCCGACCTTCCTGAGCCATGGAATTTTTTGGGGTTTCCCCGGGTCACCAGGCAATTGCTAGGAAGGATCATTACATCCCAGGAATTTCCTGTCCCTCCAATTCATTCCATTACACATTTCATTCATCCTTTACCCTGATGGGTTTGTTTCAGGGTTGGAAGTGTCGCTGATAGAGTTTCAGTGCAGCATGACAGGGGAAAGAGATGCTCCCTGTGAACCTTCTCCGTCCTTCGGCTGGTTGCCGGGGTATAAAGACCGCCCCCAATGGGGGAGCTAGACTCCATGTGGGACGGGGTCCCTGATCTGCCTGTCCGCCTGCCGGGGCGTTTATATCTGGGAACTTTAGGGATCCTGTCATTGCTGTGCCGTCACTCCTGGTTCCAGCCGCTCGATGTTTTCCATCTCATCCCCTCCTCCCTGGGGCGACCCCCTCGTGGAGGCATATGGTACAATGTCCGAACTCCCTGCATAAGTGTCGCATCCCCTGCGCTTCTCCTTCCATTCCATAGGTAGAAAAATAGTAAGTATTAAAATGTTGACAAGGAAAGAAGAAAAGAAAATCAAAGCCATGGGGAGCTTTTGTGGGAGGTAAAAGAAAAACGGTCTAGAAAAGTAAGAGACGTGAGAAGGAAAGAGCCGCTCAATGAGCTATAAGGCCTGGGAGCCAAGCAATCTGAGTGGCCAATATAAGAAGCTAAGCACCAGACAATTTGAACACAAGGTATATGAGTAGAGGAAATTTATATTAAATAAAATATTGTAAAAGTTATAAACAGAGTGTACAAATAAATTCAAATTCAATTCATAAACAAACAATTACATAAGCTAAATGCAAAAACACTAACTTTACTCAAAATTTAAGATGTTTCACGTTGTTATAACAAGACTATGATGATGATTGATGAGCATCCCAAAACAGACACATTAACTTCGTACATCACCTTTTTGCTCATTTCTGATCTCCTGCCAAGAAACAAAAAGCATATAACACCTTGCCTCCAATCCTCATGGACTAAATGTTACTCCACTAAATTATTTATGTGTGTGAATGATGCAATTAATGCATATCAGTGGTAACAAATTAGGATCTACATATATGTAGATAAAATGTTTAACTGTAACAACCCAATAAAATTGTAACATTCAACCGAAGGTCCTTCTATCCAATCCCTACATTTATCATAACTAGACACATGGAACATGTTTATACCGATTGTCCTCAAATTCTTAAATAGCTATGCAAAATTTTGGGGGTAAAGTTGGAGTAGAATAAAATGTTTGTGCAGTAAAATATGTAAAGAGTTGTATCTTATGTGAATAAATTGTTATAAGAAACAAATGTTTGTTACATTAGCATAAGTGTAATTCATGACAGGTATTTGCCACCATCTGTATTTGTCACATAGGCGGCAGTTACTTAAGAGAGAATGAAATGCCTTGTCTTGAAAATATTAAATCCTAACTGAGTGCAACAAGAATAAGGCTCAAAGATCTGTCAGAGGAGTGCAACGAGATGATGAATGGAGAGACCTGAAGCTACAGAGCAACTAAAAGAGTCTTATAGAAAAAGAAACCTCCAAGCAGAATAGTCTAGATATTGGAACGCACTGACATGGATGATCGAGGTCGTTAAGGCATGGAGTCGTGAACTGGAAATCCACGGTCGAATCCCTTAATGAGTTTGTTTCCAGATTTCTCTTATTTCTCATAAATAATAATTGCCAAAAAGATACGCTAAACTTGCCTAGAACGTCTCATTCCAAAATTTCCTTTCCACATCATTATTTCAATTCATGTATCATTCATGTACACCTCCTGTGTTGCCGTAAGCTGTAAGAACGGAATGTACATACCATTAAAAAAGATTGGAATGCTTTGGAAGGAGAAAAAGTATTGAATCCAGTTCACCTAACGGCGGTGTTGTTTCAGAATTGATGTGCATTAGGCAAACGTAACAGTATTGTTGCAAGCTCTCAGCACTAAGCGGAATATTGCGGAAGTGAGTTAAAAGCGCCTACAGAACCACTGAAGAAACACTAGTGAATCGAAGGGAGCTGAAAGCCAACATTACATGATTTGTTTGTACCGACACACATGTAAACGAGCACAAACTGCTCCTCAAAATGCTGGTACATTCATGGATTGCTAAAATGGCAAAAGTTATTATGTTGTTCTTCTTTAACGGATTATCCTCTTCTTTGTAGGACTTACACTCCCAAGGACTTACAAGCCAGTAGCCTGTCGAGGAGCAAGCAAACTCTACTACGTCATAACATATCCAGGATAGGTGATCAGCCCAATGTCTGGTATGGCGGTGAAGAAGAAGGAAATGAAATGTAGTGATGAAAGGAATGATAGGAAAATTCGCGGATCAAATTATCCAACCCAGATTCGCCTAACTACGGAGGAAAACCGCGAAAAAACCTTCGGCCAGATTGGTTGCTCCTGGGGGTTAGAGCCCGGACCTTCCGAATGCGGGCCACAGACCTTACCGCTGAGCCATCCCGTTCGTAAGTTATTAGGTTGAATAATATGTAAAATCCTTGCTGAATCATCCAGATGGATATTTCGGAATCTCATTTAAAAATGCATGCATTCACATGACTTTCTCTAATCACTGCTTTACAAATTATTCTTACAAAAGCTTATTATTCTACTTCTTGTTAATCCAGATAAACGTTCAATTCATATTTATACAGGTTTGTAGGATACAGTAGGCAAAGCGATAGTCAGATTTTTAAAGGCGATGCCTTTGAAGTGCCAAACTCTTTGAATGGTCACGAGACAAAAAAAAAAAAAAAGAATAACGACTTCCCAGTTGAGAAAAGTATAAGTATTTGAAAATTCAAATCAATAACAAAGAATATCTAAAAAATGGTTAAATAACAACAAACAAATAAAAAAAGACGTAAATTGTGTGCTTTAACGGTATCTAAATTTTTGTGTAGTAAGATTATGTCTCTCTGTTACGATTTAGTGCCGGCCCTCGTAGCCGTAGTAGCTGGAGTGTGTAGCTCCGGCAAGTTGAGGGTTGCGGGTTCGAGTCCCGCCATGGGCATGGGTGTTTGTGTATATATATGTATATATATGTGTGTGTGTGTGTTGTGAAATTGCGGTAACGAAAACAGTAAACACACAGTATCATAAACTGGGTAAAACAAGGGAACTTAAAAAGAAAAGAAAAAAATAAATAGAAAGAAAGAAAAAATATTAGTAATTATATACAAAAGTAATTAGAATGAAGAGGTCTTCACGGGCTATTTCCAGAAAATTCAATACTATACATTTCATTTTTCAGGAAATATCTTAAAACATATGGTATTTTAATCAAAATTGTTACAGCCCCGTTTGAAAAAATAAAAAAAATAAAGAACATTTTTCCATATAAAGGGTAGTTTGGAGTGGGGGATTTTCTTGAAATGTTTCATGTCGTATCATTGGAAGATATTAAACTTAAGTACCAAGTTTAGTATTTAACATGCCCTTTTTAGTTAGCTATGCTCTTCACAAACACGCGCGCGGAGCTTTTTCTAAAAGTGTTTTTTGTTGTATATTTCCGGTGAAATCTCAGTATCGTATTTTTTGGATGGAATGCAATACTTCCTCTGTTACTATAGGTACCTAAGTAGTAGAGACATTAATCAAAAAATGAAAACAAGTACAAAAAAAGTTAATTTTGTCAGAGAAGTATAATGTATTGGTACACATCAATGCTGGAAACTACTTTTAACAGAATTATGAGCTGAAGCTTTCCTGCGTTGTGAATACTGTAGATCTTCTGGGGCTTCCAACACCTGGCTGGAAGCCCGAGATACTCTACAGTACTTTTTAAAAGCTAACTTGGAAGAGAATAGAAAATATATTGTTTACAAACTTAAATGAAAATAATTTATATATTACTAATTCTGATACAAACTGCTTGTGATTATTTTTGTTAAATTTTGTGGATTACAATGCATGTGTTTCCAACTAAATCATATGACTAGTTCGCATTTATTTGTTTCGAATATAAATTCAGAAATTTGGTCCAGAATCGATAGTTGATCGGCTTTAATACATACTTTGGCAAACAATACATTCTGTATACCGGGCCTGCCTCTGACATCCCGTAGTGCTTGTATATCAGTTTGAACAGTTGAAGGAAATACACCCCCCGCATCCGGTCGTCTGGTAATTAAACGTTAGCTGTGGCCACTCTTCCTTCAAGATAAGATTAGCTACTGAGTCATCTTTCTCTCTTCATACTAGCAATAACTCTGCTTTGTAGTAGAACGAAATGAATCGGCAACTTTGTTCTCCCCCGACGCTGACAGCTTAGAGAACACTGAACATAAATCTAAATTATAATTGCACACTCAGCAACAGCCGCATAGAATTTTATTTGCACTAATGCTCCACGTGGAATTTAAATAATTTACTCGTGATACGCAGCTGCAGACCCTTCCAAAACGGTACATTGCATCTGCGCGTCGTCGCATGTAATGTACAGGTAATGCAAATCGTCTTTGAAGTTGACATCTCAGAGTAATTGGAACAACTTTGAAACTGTACAATGAGCCACACGCACCTGATGACAGAAGATCGTGTTCGGAGACATGGCCACAGTAGCTCAGAGGAATAGTGTCTACACCGAAGATCCGTGGTGGTTCGAACGATGGACTGACATTTTATTTTCTTTCTCCCTTTACTTCCTACAAAGCTGGTTCAACTAGCCAACCTTGGAATATATGCGGCCAACGTGAAAGAACAATTGTTATAAATTTAATTTAGGCTCAAATTTTAGACACATAAAATATAAGTTGATCTTAAATGCTGGTTAAAATGTTCCCGCAATGGAAAATATTCGTATAGATGTCTTTGATACTTAAGCTGTGGTCTGTATTTATAAATTGCTAACTGGAGAATCATATTCATTAGATTGATGACATTTTATAAATTACAAACTAACTAGTCATAATCAGCAGTTCCCAAAAGGCAGGCCTACAGTGTAAATTGACCTGATTTTTTGTCAGATAACTCACAATTGGTTGTTTTTTTGACATTTAATTAATGTTGAAGACGCACATAATTCAGCTTCAAAAGTACTGTGAGATTGAATGAATGAGAAGTTGACAAACTTTACAGTGACTTTAGAAGCTAATTTACTCGGATATGCATCTTAGAATGCAACGTTCTTCAGTAATTTTATTGACCGGATTTGCATCCGGGAAAACTATCCTGTAGTAAGGTCACTTGTTCCAAAACTCAAATGCCTGTCAAAACTGATCGTTGTTGATTGAAGTTTTGACTAAATGAAATAAGTTTACATAGGGCGGGTAACTTAGGTTGGAGGAATATTAATGAAGACGTTGTTTTAATAATGGTGCACGTCCATAATTTAAAAAAAATGAAGCTAGTCACTCTCTAAGACATCTCGATAAGTGGTTTTACCCTTGAGAGGCTTTAAACTTCGCTTGGGGGGGGGAGGTTTCCAATTTAACTTCGAATCAGTAACCAGACCAGAAGTTTAACGGACGATTGTGTGTTATCAGCAAATTTTCTTCTCAATAAAAAAAAAGTATATTCCTAGTTTTATTAGAATTAAGGCACAAGCCACTGGCTTGAAACCAAGCGGAAGACTAGTGAAATGTTTCTTCCAAAACGTACTTAAATGTTTAAAATGCTACGAGCAGAATAAAGTATTGTTTTATTTCCAAATACAATAGATTATCTGGACTATCAACATATAAGTGATAAATAATTACTCTAATAAGAAACAAAACGGGTCCTAAAGCTGATCTTTATGAAACTCTAAAGTCAACGTTAATAAAATCAGAGTAAGCTCCAATAAAACATAAAACGTGCATACAGCCTTTTAAAATGAGATCTAAACAGCTCCAATTTATGACTTGAATTCCACAATAATGTAATTTGTTAATTATAATATCATGCGATACACAGTTATAGGCTTTCTTAAATCACGAAGAATTGCAAAGTATTAGTTTTAGTTGAAACATCTAACCCAGTATGAAGTCATAACATGAACAGAACAGGTCCTTAGGTAATTGGGGAGCCCCTTGTATCAAGAATATCAGCATGAGAGAAATACGTCAGTGCTGTACTATATCAACCTGGGTCTAAAGAGAGAATATTCACAATAAAATAGTTTGCAAATGTGAACAATCAGAAGCTGTCTGATTAATATGGATGGCATGTAGGTACCGTCAACATTATGGCACCAGTACATGTGTCTTTGTTCGCAGCTTGTGTAATGTAAGTCTATGGCGTTAAAACACATGTAAACATCTCATAAGATTTGTTTAAAATACTTATACGTATAAAATATTCTATGAGGTTGTGTTAGCTTAGCGTTACGGTTTTTCAGGTAGATGTATTAAAACAACGAAGCGAACAAAATCAAGATACCTAGCTACGGAATAATGACCAACGTAATAGGAAATTCAAACTTTATACTTATTATTGCAATATTTAGTTATTTCTCGCTGCACTTCAATCTTTTGGAATTAGGTTGTCAATTCCACTGAATCAGCCAAATATATTTTCTCTGACATAAATATGACAAATTATAATATAAGCTCCAACATGTTTACTTTCGACTTGTTAAGTAGTGTTCCGCATTGAAGAAAGAGCGAGAAATAGAAAGAAAGAAAGAAAGAAAGAAAGAAAGAAAGAAAGAAAGAAAGATTGTAGAAGTAAGAGTGAAAATAGTGAAATAAAACTGCAGAAGAGAGAGAAGATTACGAAGTGCCATCTCACGAGAACAGAACATCTGAAGAGCATGTGTCGAGAGCGATTATATCAGCTCTCAACAGCTGTCCGCCTGACTGCCAATTGCTGTGGAGACGGGGTAGGATTCATACTTCCGTTGTAGGGCGCGTTCCACAGAGGTCAGAGTTCCATTAATACAGAAATGCGGACAGCCAGTCCATTTGTTTTGATAAAATGGGCGGTGTTCATGTCTTTCGCTTGTTCAGAGATCTAGAGCTTTAGCCTCAAGTATCTATTCTTTCCCTTCAAAGCATTTGCATGCATCTGTTTACAAACTAATGTGAATCGAGCTAAACATTACAAGTTGACTGAATTCGAGAAATCATATAGGATTAAGAAATTAAACAGAAATTGACCTTTTGAAGTTTGTAGTAATCCTAACGCTATTTCGAAGCAGCTTTGGGTTTTGATTATTATCCACAGTCACGGATATACTCAAAAACAAATTGATCACACAGATTGTGTCCTTTGTGCAATAGCTAGACATCAGGTTTGTGTGCACTAAAATATTTAAAATATGTATGCATTTATCCTGTTAAAATCTTTCAAATATACCATTTAATTTCGAAAATATGCACTAATCATGTACTAAATTGTTAAGTTAAAGCTTATACGTTTTGGTACTTAAAATGTACATTCTTCCTTAGGCATCGTTCCGGTCGTTGTATTCGTAATTTGATTTGCAGTACACAATGATCATTTTTTCCAAATGCTCAGGTGTAAGTTTATGACGTTTATGGGATAACACAAGTTTGTACACTAAGAAGGATCTTTGTACGTCTACAGATATTATTGGAAAAATTTGAAAGCACCTATAGCTCTGGGAAATTTCTTCAGGAAGCATTAGGTTATCACTTTGAACATATTTATCCAAAAATACAACACTTTAATGTCAGTGCACATTTTACCGCTTAATTTTCCTATACTTTAAAGAATCACTCTCAAGTTTGTTCTAACGTCGTTGAGAAATCGTATACCTCTATAGTAAGGGCTTTATTATTTTGTCACTAATGTGTTTCAATGTTAATTAAAAAATCTGAAATTAAAACATACGTGTATTATATGCTCGATGAAAAGAAAAATGAAGAAATACGCACTTGTATCCACACAACTTCACATACAAGTACAGAAAGAGATGAAACATTTGAACTTAATTCCAATCACAAGTAAAAACAAACTAAATATGCACTTGCAAACAAATCCGATGTCTAGTAATAGCCTTTCACCAGCGAAGCAATGTAGAAACACGTGTTTTCAAGCACTGTATACAGTCACACCTATATTGGTTTAAAATGCTGCAGTGGTTTCATTTTTTATTGTGAATTATGGTAGTTTGTGGACTGAGATTTTTAACCCGAGATCTTTGTTTAAGTCGGTATGTATCCATACATGATTGCACCAGGTGTAAAAGCTGCAGATGTCATAAGGTAACCTAAAATGTTCACACCGACACGGATGTCCGAGGTCGTTAAGGCATGGACTCGTGAATGGGAGGTCTGCGACTCAAATCCCGCCAGGATAGTTCTCCCTGACTGAGCTGTTTTCCAAGTTTTCCTCATTCCTCATGACTGTCAAATGCCGGGGAGGCACCCTATACTTAGGCCTGGAACGTTTCCTTACCAAATTTCCTTTTCCAATTATTCCATTTCAAGTATCATCACTGTCCACCACCTGTGGTGCCGCATGCAGTAAGAACCGGTGTTAAACATACTAAAATATTCACCGAGTCTTATGCTGTAAATGTAGCAACATTTTTCGGTTTTAATGGGCGGGAGAAATGTATGACGTTTGTTTTAACAACTCAGATCTACAGAAAACGTGAATGAATGAGTAAAGTGAATGGAATCGTGACATAAGTGCACCAAGAAAGTCGGATGGAAATTCGGTGAATGAATATGAAGGACTAAACCTATAAACCAAATTTAAAGTATTTTAAACTTCTTCACTTTTCTCGTTAGAGTAGGAATGTCAAAAAAATAAACCTCAACTGCATTATATACTAACCGTTTCTTCTGGTATTAATATTTAACAAAACTGGAGTGAAATTAGATGACAAGAATGTGAAAACCCTTGTAACACTACGATTGTAGAATCTTTAAAAATGTTATAAACTATATCAGCCAGGAAGAACGGTTCTATCCATGCCCATACACTTACGCGCAGACATAATATAATACTTATCCCACCTCCTCCAGCAGGAGGCCACCTAAATCAAAAAGCTTACAAAATAATTAATTTTGAATGACAACATATTAAATACAAAGCGTTAAATAATTATTTTTTTAAATAGAGAAAATAGAAATGTACAATTTGATAAAATAGACGAAATGAGTATTGGTACAAAAGAAACGCTATGTTCGTATTACTGGCATAAATTCTAATACAATTTAAGCTCCAAGCAAATCGCTGTGAATGAATAACTTAAGTGAATGCCCTTGGGTATCTGTGTAGAAGCAAGAGCACAGTCATTTGGGGCGAACTTCTCCAAGAAACGCTTAATGAAGCATGTGTTAATATTAGGTGTTAGCACATCTCGGTGTCAAAAGATAACACTATAGTTTACAAAGCCTGAGAAAGAAACAAGGGATTTAGCAGTTCAAGGTTACAAGTCCATACGGGAATGTTTCTCAAACTATCTGCAGCGACACTTCTTTATAGGTGTGTCATAATGTCAGGGTATCATTGAGTTTAAGCTACTGACATGAAATAATACCTTGAACTTTTATGAAATACAGAAAAGCACAAACATCAAAGGAATAATAGTTGAATTCTTTAAATATGTAGAACTGGTTGGCGAATTCAGATTGCCTCACAAAATTAACGCCCCCCCCCAAAAAAAAATTACAAAGTGCCAAATTCCGGAAAGCTACTCAAATAATATGTATCTTTAAAAATCTGATGTTTGACTTTCACATGACTTATCCTATCCGTTATCGTTAATGCTCAAACCAACTCTAGAAATCAATTATTATAAGGGTTTATTTTACTATTTATTACCTGTAAATCGTCAATCGCAATATTCTACAATGCTCCACTTATGTAATGCGTGCTGTGATATGTACCTACTCTTTGTACGAGACTCGTAAATGACCACTTAAAATTTCAAATCGTATTGCTCAAAATGTGGAGACATTCAAACAACATAGCACTCTCGAAATTGTTAAGATTGTATGTCTTCATGGTTCCTGAAGTTCCTGAAGTCTAAGCTCAAAATTGCCAAATCTCTGTCAAGAATAATGGTTTACATAATTTTTTTTCAAGAGAATTAAAATCTAAACGAATTATATTCATTCATTATCTGTTTACCCTCCTCTTATGTAGGACTTACACCCCCCAGGACTTACAAGCGGGTGCCTGGGGTCAGAGACCCGTCGAGGAGCAGAGACATCCAGGATGGGTGATCAGCCCGATGCCTGGTATGGGATGAAGGAAGTAGATGAAACGAAATGTTGGTGGGAGCAATTGGTGAAATGAATGGTGGAGGAAACCGGAGAAAACCCGCCCAGACGCCGCTTCGTCCACCACAAATCCAACATGCAGGTCCCTGGGATTGAACCCGGGCCGCCTCGGTGGGAGGCGAGCGGTCTAACCACTCGGCCACGGCGCCGCCCTAGACGAATTATACATATAAAAGAATAGTAAAGAACATCACATAAAAATATCCTGTCTTTCCATTTTCAAATTGAATGCATTAATTTGGGGCATTAATATATTAAGAATGTGAATATTCCAGAAATTAATTATTCACTTCTAAAAATAGCTTCATTTGTAGCATGAAATCACCTACAAAATTGTGACTCTGGTTTCTCTTCTTTAAGTTACAAAAATCACTTCTGGAATATCTTATATAGCACTGCACTAAACGATAAAAATGTACCCCGATGAATTACTGTTATACCTGTTTCCATAATCCCTATCCATATAGACATTTTGACGAACGGATTTAATTGAAAACCTCAAACGTTATTTCTTCCGTAAAATTAAACTGAGTTTTATTTATGGACGCTCTTTAACTGCTGTGGTCCTTAGCGTCCCATTCTATATTGGGCGTGAAAGACCGGTAATTTTGCTCAAAGATCTGTTTATCAGGCTTGAGGTTCTTTTACATGCCGTAAATCTACGACACGGGACCACCGGCTTTACTTCCCTTCCGAAGAAAGCCATGCTAAGGATTTTTACGCCCGAAAAAATTCCATCGCCCTTCGCCGGTGTTTGAACCCGCAACCTCGAGAACTAGAGGTAACCACTACACCACGGAGGACGACTACTTTTTCCGTTGATAACTTTAGGGAACTAATGCTTAAATGCTTATAGCATTGTGAACAAAACAGCCTTGCGCTGCGCTGGCAGCAAGACGCAAGGAGTGCAGGTGGAAAAGCTTGTTTTGAGAAAAGTATCACGCTCTGGTAAAATCTTGGAACTGTTCTGACGATGAACTCATTCTTTATTCTCTGTAAGTTGATAACAGCACTAACGCATTAGAACAGTACGTAATGCACACCTGACGTTTGTGTAGTAGAGTAAGTGTAGTGTCTGTATGAACAATAGGAAATTGAAGCTTTAAAACTTCAAGCGGAGTGAGAATGCTTCCCTGGAAGAACCGAAGATACATTTCTGACAATGTAATGGACATTGCTTACCTGTATTCACGTCCTGGAAGCTTCAGAATTATGTTAAAAATAAAATAATTGCTGTAACCACAACTGTCATGTTCTTATTCAAAAGGTGTTGCAAAATTCCGAAAATGATACCCAAATACGGAAAAGAGCCTTATTGAGAGAGCAAGAGAAATTCATAGAAAAGTTGTGAATATTATTCAGATAAAGAATGCCCATTTTAAAGTAGTTCATGTTAGCGTGTTTATCGCTTACAGACACTTGAAAATGTATATTTTACTCAGGGAACGTACCTACAACACTCTTTTACAAGAAGCCTAACGAAGGACAATGTTTCATACTACGAGTAGTATTTTGAGTTTCGTATGTTTACGTTCTTCAAAATAGTCCGGAAAACGGAAGTATTCAGTACAGCAATCCTTTACCGCACACAACTTCTACCAACATAATTACATATCATGAGAATCCCACAAGAAGTTAGTAGGTATATCTACTATCCTATATTTATAAGAAAATGTAATATACAATTTAATAGCATCTTCTTTCATAAAATATACTTAAGTTTTTGGGCTTAAATTACAAACACAATAAATATGTATTATCTTTGAATATTTTAAATACAGTGTAGAAGAACTCATATTTAAGACTGTAACAAACAGCAAATGGAAACAGACGTAAGTTTAAACGCTTACCAAAGCCAACATGTAAGCTAACATAACGCGTTCGTTGACTTCTATCGTGTTATTACTACATTTCCTAACATAAAATTCTTCATATCATTCTTATCATTCTGATTTCATAGAGACCATTATCCCCATGCCTTCTTTAGATTTTGCCAAAATATTTGAACTTGCCGCCATGCTTATTAACGTCGACTGTTGTTTATTTCATTTTGGGGCCATTAACCGAGCGTAAGAAATGAGCGTGCCGGTGTAATAACTACAGTCACCTTTTTACCGTCTATACTATTGTACCTTGCATTTCATCTAAAAATTAGATGTCGAGATTTCACCGGAAATAAATGTTTTGAGGACCCTGAATACAAGGAAATCTCATGTGTTACATTCATATGATTTCTATCAATTATCGTTTATTTTTATGTATCTTCTACAAACTATTCTTACGAAAGCTTATTTTTTTTATTTATTTTATGTTAATCGAGCTAAACATTTGCGGGAATAGTTTCATTACACATTTGTTCTAGTACAAGAAGGATAGCGGAAAGCGAATCGATAGTCAGATGTTTAAAAGGCTTGCTATATGCTGGCTTTGAAATTCCTTGTATACCTACTCTTTCCACGACATCGCGAGAAACAGCAGAATAGCAACAGTCTTCAAAAATGACAAGTATTGAAACATTAAAACGAATATCTCGGAAATGGCTGATGCCATTGTAAAATTTATTTGGAATAAATCGTGGGTTATAATTATAATTTTTTGTGCAGTAGATTTTTGTCTATTTCTTAGTTTACTACTTATATAAAGTTACACAAATATCTCTCCGAATGAAGAGAACTTAACAGGCTATACCTATAAAATTCAAGATATACATTTTATTTGACATGCAAATATCCTAAATATACGGTATTTTAATTAAAACCTTTAGATCCATTTTTTGAGAAAATAAAAAATATCGAACGTTTTTCCATGTAAAGGGTAGTTTAGGGTGCGAGGGTTTTTTGTTAATCATAGTGTCGCATCTTCGAAAGATATTGAACTTAAATATCAAGTTCCGCGAGCGATTTCTTTTTCTAAAAATGTTTCTTTTTAATTCAGGAGCTTTAGATATATACTTCAGGTGAAATCTCGGTATCGAAAAAAAATTGGGTTGAATACAATACTTCCTCTAGATACTGGGTAGGTACGTGGTAGAGAAAGTAAAAAGCATGCTTAGAAAACTCTGCGCGCGCGCGCGCGCGTGTGTGTGTGTGTGTGTGAACAGCATCATTCAAACAGAAATGTTGGACAAATGCCAAACTTGGCATTTTAGTTCAGTACCTTCAAAATATACGACACGAAGCTTTTCAAGAAAATTCCCCACCCCAAACTTTCCATTAAGTGGAAGGCTTTTCGTTATTTTTTATTTTCTCAAAAATGGCTCTAAATTTTTTTTTATTAAAATGTCACATATTTAAGATATTTACATGACAAATAAAATGCATATCTAGAATTTACTGGGAACAGTTTGTGAAGTCCTCTTCATTCAGAAGGAATTGTTTCTGTATGACCGGTAAACCATAAGAGATACACTGAAATCTATACACAAAAAATGTAAATCTCTTTAAAACAGACAATTTATTTCAAATAACTTTTGCAATGTCATTGGCCATTTCCAAGAGATTCGTTATTATTGCTTTGAATTTTTCAATACTTTGACATATTTTGAAGTGATATCGCCATTCCGCTGTTTCTCGCGATGTTATGGAAAGAGCGACCCGCTTATAAACATTTGTCTCTCGCTTCGGTTTCCTATATCCCCTTTATCCCCTACAACGAAATGTGCATTAAAACTAATTCTACAAACTCGAACATGAAGTAGTGGAAAAATAAGCTTTTGTAAGAATAGTTTGTAGAAGCTATACAAAATAAACGATATGGGTAGAGAAAATCATCTGAATGTAACAAATCAGATTTTTATAATGTATTCTAAAAATTCTAATAGTATGAAGCAAAATACTGCATATTACAAGAAAAGGTATTTTATGTATTCCCCTTACCCGCTATAATCTCATAAAAACTCACTTTCCGTCCTTATAATGTCAATAACTATTGTCTTGTATACATCCTGCCTCATAAAACATGTCTATTAAACTACATCTATACCGGATGAATTCTATATGACGTCTTCGAAGACCAGATAGTAATAGGCAGGACAATTTAGCAACCAATGTATGTGTAACCTTACTATACAGTACCGTGAACACAGTAGTGTTGATATAAACAAAGATGCCAATGCGCTGGCTTATTTACTACTGTAAACAGTACAGTCTAGTGATGGTGAAAAATGAAGTAGGACACATTCATCGGAATGAGAGACAGAAGTGTATTTGTATACTCGCTTCCATTTATGCCGTCACCGCAGCTGTGCAAGGAAGAGGTGTGTGTATCTGTTTACCTTTTCGCGCATGAGGTGGCGTCCTGCTTTACGTGCACAATTCTAGATTGTTCACATTATGAATATATAACTTTAAGCAATAGCTTTACTCGTCATCACTTAGAATAACCATGTTTAAATACATAACTAAATAAAACAATGTTTTGCGCAACATCTCTACGAAAAAAATAGTTTTAATGGCAACATAATGTAATACTGAAATGCATTATACCTTTTACTCGCAATAAGGACACATTTTCAAGACATTATTGGAAGCATCTATCCAATTAAAATATACAAATAAATAAAATACTGTTTTGCACAATTTATCGACGAAAAAGTATTTTAATGACAATATAGTGTAAAACTGAAGAAAATTACACTTTTTACTCTCAAAGAGGACACACATTATTTTAATAACCTGTCCAATCCCCAATCTTGCCCAATACCTGATTTAGCCGCCTAGGCACTGAAACATTCGTCGCCCTGGGAACACTGTCATGAAACGTGGGAACATTTGCGCTTAGAGCCAGAGTTCTTCAAGCACCTAAGTGATTCAGTGCCTAGGCGGATAATCAGACATTGAACAAGAATGGATATTGGAAAGATTAAAATAATGTCTAGTAAATGTGTCCTTTTTGAGAGGAGAAAATATAATTTACTTGAGTTTTACATTATATGATCATTAAGAATACCTTTTTCATGGAGAAACTTTTTAGTTGTATATTTAGATTGGACAGTATCCCAATTATGTCTAGTAAATGTGTCCTATTTGAGAATAAAAGATACAATGTATTTCAGCTTTGCATTATGTTGCAATTAAAAATTTTTTTCGAGGAGAGTAGATACGAAAGGACAGATCGAGGCCACTTTTTGACCAAAAAAATGCGTTTATATGGGAGAGATAGGAAAACGAAGTGAGGTGCTAGGTCGGGCTAGGGTTGTAGGGCAGAAAAAGTGTTTATACGGAAGAGATAGGGAAAAAGAAGTGAGGTGCTAGGCTGGGCTGGGGTTGCAAGGCAGAAAATGTGTTTATATGGGAGATAGGGAAAACGAAGTGAGATGCTAGGCTGGGCTGGGGTTGCAAGGCAGAAAATGTGTTTATATGGGAGAGATAGGGAAAACGAAGTGAGGTGCTAGGCTGGGCTGGGGTTGCAGGGCAGAAAATGTGTTTATATGGAAGAGATAGGGAAAACGAAGTGAAGTGCAAGGCTGGGCTGGGGTTGCAGGGCAAAACATGTGTTTATATGGAAGAGATAGGGAAAACGAAGTGAGGTGCCAGGCTGGACTGGTGTTGCAGGGCAGAAAATGCGTTTATATGGGAGAGATAGGGAAAACGAAGTGAGATGCTAGGCTGGGTTGGGGTTGCAGGGCAGAAAATGTGTTTATATGAGAGAGATAGGGAAAACGAAGTGAGGTGCTAGGCTGGGCTGGGGTTGCAGGGCAGAAAATGTGTTTATATGGAAGAGTTAGAGAAAACGAAGTGAGGTGCTAGGCTGGGCTGGGGTTGCAGGGCAGAAAATGTGTTTATATGGAAGAGATGGGGAAAACGAAGTGAGGTGCTAGCTGGGCTGGTGTTGCAGGGCAGAAAATGCGTTTATATGGGAGAGATAGGGAAAACGAAGTGAGGTGCTAGGTCGGGCTGGGGTTGCAGGGCAGAAAATGTGTTTATATGGAAAAGATAGGGAAAATGAAGTGAGGTGCTAGGCTGGGCTGGGGTTGCAGGGCAAAAAATGTGTTTATATGGGAGAGATAGGAAAACGAAGTGAGGTGCTAGGTCGGGCTAGGGTTGTAGGGCAGAAAATGTGTTTATACGGAAGAGATAGGGAAAAAGAAGTGAGGTGCTAGGCTGGGCTGGGGTTGCAAGGCAGAAAATGTGTTTATATGGGAGAGATAGGGAAAACGAAGT
Source organism: Deroplatys truncata (assembly GCA_030765065.1). NCBI lineage: Eukaryota > Metazoa > Arthropoda > Insecta > Mantodea > Mantidae > Deroplatys > Deroplatys truncata. Next base: position 243,244,268 of record CM060975.1, on the reverse strand, counting down.
GAGATGCTAGGCTGGGCTGGGGTTGCAAGGCAGAAAATGTGTTTATATGGGAGAGATAGGGAAAACGAAGTGAGGTGCTAGGCTGGGCTGGGGTTGCAGGGCAGAAAATGTGTTTATATGGAAGAGATAGGGAAAACGAAGTGAAGTGCAAGGCTGGGCTGGGGTTGCAGGGCAAAACATGTGTTTATATGGAAGAGATAGGGAAAACGAAGTGAGGTGCCAGGCTGGAGTGGTGTTGCAGGGCAGAAAATGCGTTTATATGGGAGAGATAGGGAAAACGAAGTGAGATGCTAGGCTGGGTTGGGGTTGCAGGGCAGAAAATGTGTTTATATGAGAGAGATAGGGAAAACGAAGTGAGGTGCTAGGCTGGGCTGGGGTTGCAGGGCAGAAAATGTGTTTATATGGAAGAGTTAGAGAAAACGAAGTGAGGTGCTAGGCTGGGCTGGGGTTGCAGGGCAGAAAATGTGTTTATATGGAAGAGATGGGGAAAACGAAGTGAGGTGCTAGCTGGGCTGGTGTTGCAGGGCAGAAAATGCGTTTATATGGGAGAGATAGGGAAAACGAAGTGAGGTGCTAGGTCGGGCTGGGGTTGCAGGGCAGAAAATGTGTTTATATGGAAAAGATAGGGAAAATGAAGTGAGGTGCTAGGCTGGGCTGGGGTTGCAGGGCAAAAAATGTGTTTATATGGAAGAGATAGGGAAAACGAAGTGAGGTGCTAGGCTGGACTGGTGTTGCAGGGCAGAAAATGCGTTTATATGGGAGAGATAGGGAAAACGAAGTGAGATGCTAGGCTGGGTTGGGGTTGCAGGGCAGAAAATGTGTTTATATGGGAGAGATAGGGAAAACGAAGTGAGGTGCTAGGCTGGGCTGGGGTTGCAGGGCAGAAAATGTGTTTATATGGAAGAGTTAGGGAAAACGAAGTGAGGTGCTAGGCTGGGCTGGGATTGCAGGGCAGAAAATGTGTTTATATGGAAGAGATGGGGAAAACGAAGTGAGGTGCTAGCTGGGCTGGTGTTGCAGAGCAGAAAATGCGTTTATATGGGAGAGATAGGGAAAACGAAGTGAGGTGCTAGGTCGGGCTGGGGTTGCAGGGCAGAAAATGTGTTTATATGGAAAAGATAGGGAAAATGAAGTCAGGTGCTAGGCTTGGCTGGGGTTGCAGGGCAGAAAATGCGTTTGTACGGGAGACATAGGCAAAAAACGAGAAAAGATGATAAGGAGGGCAGGGTTGAAGGTGTTCGAAGATAGCTCTGGGAATAATTTAGGGTTCACTGGAGATGAACAGGTAGAGGTATACGCTCATGCACGTTGTAAGGCTATGTTGTTCAATGTTCTGCTGTACGACCTATGTGCGATGTATAATGTAAGAACTATGTATATCTAACCTAACACTAACCATTCTAACCTAACCTATATCATCCTCACATCATTATTCCATCCGATCATCACAGCAACTATTCTATCCAGCCATCGCCTACCCTAATCTCGCAGCGTACATCCTAACCTAACCTAACCTGTGCTATCCAATGCTAGCCTAACCTAACCCAACCGATTCTAACAAAGCCAACCTAACCTAATTCCATACATCCGCTAAACGACACCTTAAATCAGTAATTTTAGAGGAAGTTTTTGGATACTTCGGGGTACTTTGACGATATTTTTAGTCCTTTGAATATATTGTGCCCACTTTTAAGGCATTCTAGAACTGGAACAGGTATTTTAGCGCATTTTGGAAATGCTTTGAAGACATTTTAAAGTCTTTTTAGCAACAGTTTAGACATTGGAGCAGGTATTTTAGGCTGTTGGCGCAGGCTTTCGAAGGATTTTAGCCAATGTTGCAGGTATTTTCGGGTATTGATATAAGCTTATAGCACATTTTGGAACACTGGCAGAGACATATCAAGCACTTTGAAGACATTTTAGGCAATGGAGCAGGTATTTTCAGGGTATTTATATAGGCTTTTAGGACATTTCGAGACATTTTGAAGATATTTCATGCTGTTTTAAAATATTTTTATACATTTTTCCAGCCATTTGGAACGGAGATATTTTAGGCTCTGGACAAGATATTTTCTGGAGAAGCACTTTCCCGAGCTTTTTACACACTATGAAGGCATTTCGGGCGTAGGAATAGGTATTTTAAGCTCAGGTAGATGTATTTCAAGCACTAATACAACTTTATAGACTATTTTATGATCATTTTGAACGCGTTGAAGACATTGTACAGTATTTTGTCAGGAATTTCTAGTGTTTTATACAAGTTTGCCAGTTTTCATGATCGTTTACTATGTTTAATAGATATTTTTCTAGTTTTACAGTAATATCCTATGTTTTACAAGAATGTGAGGTTATTCTCAGATCTTTTTCACCCCTTTTACAGTATTTGAGGCATTATTTCACCCATATTCAGATACCTTATAAGCAATTTGTCCACTGTTACAGAACTTTTTATATGCTTTTAAAGTCCTTTTCTACAGCTTTTATAAACCTATGTATGGCAAACTGCTAGTTTGTGAAGCGAGGAGGGGCAAACTGAAGCATATTCAAATGGCCTAGCCTAACCTAATACCAACAATTCTAACCCAACCTAGACCATTCCCTCATCATCTATTCTATCCTGTCTTTGTCTAACCTAACCCGATACTATTCATTCTAACCTAAACTAGACCATTCCTTATCATTTATTTCATCATGACATTGTCTGCCCTATCCTTGCACCGAGCGCCTGAGCTATTCAACACTACTGCTCATACCGAGCATTCTAACCTAAACTAGACCAACCTTGTCGTTTGTTCTATTCTACCATAGCATAAGCTAACCTCGCACCAAACATAACCTATCCTAGAAAAGTCTGATCAAGGCAGTCCTCTCATCACTATTCTATCCCACCATCGTCTAACGTAACCTCACACCGAACATACTAACTATCCCAGCCTAACATGCTCTAGAACATCCTCTCATCATCTACTGCATTGTCTAACCTAACCTGATACCATCCATTCTAACCTACACTGGACCATTTCTTATCATCTATTTTATCATGCCCTCGTCTACCCTATCCTTGCACCGAATGTCTGAACCTAACCTAAACGCATACCGAGCATTTTAACCTAAACTAGGCCAATCCCAATCATTTATTCTATCCTATCATAGCATAACCTAACTTCGCACCAAACATTCTAACCTATCCTAGAAAACCCTGATCAAGACAATCCTCTCATCACCTAATCTGTCCCATCATCGTCTAACCTAACTTCACACCGAACATCCTAACCTATCCCAGCCTAACCTGCGCCAGAACGTCCTCTCATCATCTATTCTATCCCGTCATCGTCTAACCTAACCTCACACCAACCATTCTAGCCTGAACAAGACCATAGCGTAACGAAACGTGACTGGCCTGATGTGACCAAGAACGTGACCAAGAATGTGTCCACACGTGACCAAACTCATGAGCGAATATGGTTTAAAACCTGACCAAAACGTGACAGATGTGACCAAATATAAAAAATCAGACCAAATGTGACAAAAAGTGACCAAAACATAATCAAACGAGACCAAACGTAACTAACTCATTGCTAAGATAACTTAAGCTATCCCATCCTTCATAACGTAGACAATCAGTACCCAAGCCTAATCCAGTCTAGACCTTTCCCTCATCATCTATTTATTCTACACAGTCATCGTCTAACCTTATCTGAAACCGTCCTAGCCGTATACAAGCATTCTAACCTAAACTAGACCATCCCTTATCATCTATCCTGCAATCGTCTGTCCTAACCTAGCACCGCACAACCTAATCTAACCTAATCAGGGTTACCCAACACTAAACAAACTGAACTTGGGGTTTCTTTTAGTGAAATTAAGGTGTTTTATTCTGGTTTTATCATTTCAGGGTTGCAATTAAAAACATTTACGCCAACTAAGCTTTATTTTGATATTTAGTTTAGTTTATTGTTTGGCGTCTCTCCTCTTTTATCTGGGCTTGCAACCAGCACTAAAGGTTACTCCTAGTCGAAGGGTTTTTTTCATCATGTTTATTCTAGGAATATGTAAATGATAGCTGAATAAACCTCCATTTTCTGTAAGCAGACTCAAGGAAAAAGCCAACATATTAAAGTATGCAACACATTCGCTTCTGCAGGGCTCACAAAGCTGTAATGACCATAAGCTTATTAGATATTTCATCATCTGCAAACATTCCTTTGTGTCATGTGATGATAGATCGATTTTGTTAGCCTCAACTGTCAAAACTGTATGATAACGAGAGTGAATTAAATACAACGGAGCTTTTATTGTTTCGTTCCTTTTTAGGCAATCCACGCAACTATTGAAAGTAATACAGTGGTTAATAGCGCTTTTTTAAACATCCTTAATCTTTTGAATTACACTTCCATCAATATCGAATGCATATATTTTAGGTTTACCACCCACAAAGCGCAGAATGATTTTTCCGTTGGCTTCATCTTTAAATTTTCCCAGCACCTTTCTTTTTGAGCTGAATAGCATATATGGTTTGTAGGGTAATCAGAGGTATCTAGATACTGAGTATGTGTAGCTTATCCTGGTATACATCCGATGCAGTTACTCGATGGATGAAGGGATCATCTATATACAGGAGTTTGGGGGTTTTCAGCTTCATAAAATGGGAGTAACACATCATATTTATGAGTACGTAAGGGTTTTTGAAATGTCTAGCATACTATACCTATGTATACTGGTTTTTTAAACAGTAAGGCATATGTACAGCATCCTAGTTCTATCAACGAATGTAGTTTTCCTATAAGTTTCTTCAACTTTTTCGATCTCTCATAAGCCTATATCCATTCCATTCCGAATGTTCTCCATGGTCTTTCCGAACACAGTATTGTTGAGCAGCTTGTAGAGATCCTGCTCAAAATCGTTTCTAGAATGTTGTAACCATCGTGCGCGAAGAATTTTTGTTACCTATAGTCCATGTGGAAGAGCAAGTTTCAATGTTCTATAACGGAGATATACTTTCATCGAGGTCCAAGGTGAGGAATTAGCTTCTTTGTCGAAGAATTATTTAGTTTCAGGCATGGTCAGTAATGGTAAATATTTATGCAGTTCGTGGAGCTCGGAAGGATATTCGATATCGGCTTCTAAAATATATCCGTGAGGTTCATCTTCTTTAAAACAGTGTAGCCCGATATCTTTATGATAAACCCACTCAAATCCTCCATAAAGAAGGGTGTGGCACATTGGCCAACCATATTGGTCATTATCATGCTCGTATTTAATAAATTGAGGTAGTTTCAGAGGAGAAAACTTTTCCATGTAAACGTTATTAGCCTCTGCATACCGGTTGGGAAACCTGGCACAACCTTCCCCTTATTGCAGATTGCACCATGAAAAGCTGATCGTAATCCAGCAACGATTAACGATATTAAACGAAGCGCTATTAACCACTATATTACCTTCAATAATTACGTGGATTGCATAAACAACGCAACTATACAAGCTATGATGCATTTAATTCAGTCTCGCCATCATATGGGTTCAACAGTTGAAACTAACAAAATCGTTCTATCATCGCCTGACGACAAAAAAGTGTTTGCCGATAACGGAATACCTACATATGCTTATCATCGTTACAGCATTGTTAGCCATGCACAAGAGATTGTGTTGCTTATTTTAATATGTTGGCTTTCTCCGTGAGCCTGCATACAGAAAATGGAGGTTTACTTATCTATCACTCGCATATACCTAGAATAAACATAATGAAGAAAGAAAAATAAGAAGGATAATGGAAGGCGGCAACTCTGTCACTAGGAGTAACATCTAGTGGTGGTCTCAAGCCCAGATAAAACAGGAGAGACGCCAAACAACAAACTAAACTAAATTTCAAAATAAAGCTAAGTTGACGTAAAACCTTTTAATTGAAACCCCGAAAGAATAAAACCAGAATAAAACACTCTAATTTCAGTAAAAGAAACCCAAAGGCTCCTTTGGTTAGTGTTGGATAGGCCTGATTATGTTAGGTTAAATGTTAGGTGCTAGCTTAGGGCAGGCGTTTGCAGGTTAGGTGTAGGGTTAGCAGGTTATTTTATAGAAAAGTAGGACAAAGTGGTAAAAGATGTAGATCATTATCGGCCAATGCAAAAATAATGCACAGTTATAATTTAAATGCTTTATTAATACCCACATGCATACACATTTTATATTTTCTTAAAATCCTTAAACATACAATGTTAAATTTGATCACCAACAGCAGTCAGTTATAATTCTCTAGAAACTAATCTTGCGCAAAACATCTAGCTTGTTTGAAATAAAACCAAGAAATTCCATACAACTGAAGTTCTTTTAAAATTACACTTCACTAAAACAATACCTTTGACTGAATCAATAGATGATCCTTTCATCTGTCCACTGTACTTTTATTAGTGAAAATATTAGAGTAGGCGATGGTTGGATAGAATAATTGATGTGACAGGATGGAATAGATGATGTGAAGATGATCTAGGTTAGGTTAGAATTGTTGGTATTAAGTAGGTCAGACGATGACAGAATGGAATAGATGATGAGAGGATGGTCTAGGACAGATCAGGTTAGCTAAAGTTAGACATAATCATCACAGAAAGCTCTTACGTTATACATCGTACATAGGTCGTACAGCAGATACACTGGACAACATACCCTCACAACGAACGTGCATACGCGATTACCTCTACCTCTGCATCTCCAATGAACCTTGTCGTCCTCCGTGGACTAGTGGTAGCGTGCTAGCCTCTAGTTCCTAAGGTCGCGGGTTCAAACCCGGCAGAGGGCGATGAATTTTTTTGGGCGTAAAAACCCTTAGCATGGCTTCCTTCGGAAGGTAAGTAAAGCCGGTGGTCCCGTGTCGTAGATTTACGGTACGTAAATTAACCTCAAGCCTGATAAAGAGGCCTCTGAGCAAAATTACCGGTCTTTCACGCCCAATATAGAATGGGACGCTAAGGATCATAGTAGTTAAAGAGCGTCCATAAATAAAACTAAATTTCTTTCTTTCCAATGAACCTTAAATTATTCCCAGAACCATCAACGAACACCCCTCACCTCGTTTTCCCTATCTCTCTCATATAAACGTATTTTTAGTCAAAAAGTGGCCTCGATCTGTCCTTTCCTACCTACTGAGGAGATATTATGCAAAACAGTGTTTTATTTAGTTAGATATTTAAATATGCTTATTATAAGTGATGACGAGCAAAGCTATTGCTCAAAGTTATATATTCATATGTGAGTAATCTAGATATGTTCACGTAAAACAAGACTCCACTGCATGCAGAAAAAGTAAACAGATACACACACTTCCTACTCGCTATACATACTGCACCTGCGAAGGCCGGTAGAATGCCGCCTGAACCTACCGTAGCGGCATATATGGAAGCGAGTGTACCTCTAGTCACGAAGCGGATTGTACACGGACCCACAGGTAAACAAAACTCCAATGTGTCCCTTACTCCACCCTACTTGATGCAAGTATACTACACTTCACCCTTAAGTTGTCTCGGATTTTTAGCCGGCCGGGTGACAGGAACCAAGGCATGTACAGCTGTATAGAAACCAACTTGCAAGTTTCCCCAATTGTCAAATTCGGTATTATTTATGTGGATACAGCTTCTTTACGCACGGGTTTGCTCAGAGTGTAACACTTATTCTCATCGCCGTATTTTTTCGGGCAAAAATCCTTAGCATGGCTTCCTCCGGATGGGAAGTAAAGCCGGTGGTCCCGTGTCGTAGATTTACGGCACTTAAAAGAACCTCATTCCTGATAAAGAGGCCTCGAGCAAAACCTCGGAAATTGAAATTGAGTTTTATTTATGGACGCTCTTTAACTACTATGGTCCTTAGCGTCCCTTTCTATATTGGGCGTGAAAGATCGATAATTTTGCTCAGATGTCTCTTTATCAGGCTTGAGATTCTTTTACTTTCAGTAAATTTACGACACGGGACCACCGGCTTTACTTCCATTCCAAAGGAAGCCATGCTAAGCATTTTTACGCCCGAAAAAAATCCATCGCCCTCCGCCGGCTTGAACCTGCGACCTCGGGAAGTACAGGCTAGCATGGTAACCACTACACCACGGAGGACGACAGCAAAACCTTGGTCTTTCACACCCAGTATACAGGATGTAACAAAACTGTACGGCACAAATTGCAGGACACATTCCTCACATGTAGACGGAGAAATTATGTTATATGAACATGGGTCTAGAAACGCTTTGTTTCCATGTTACAACTCGTTTTCTCCAACACATTAATCTTGGCAAACACACACGAACAGAACGTTAGAATCATGGGGAACATGCAGTCTTGGTTACGTTGTCATTATCGTAGGTGCACACCAATGTTTTATTTCACATGTATGTGTTGCCATGCGACTTAGGTCATTGCTTGTTTACAGGTAACATCAAATGTTCCAGTGAGCAGTACGACCTTGGCAAGCACATGGGTTACTACGTACTAGTAGTGTTGATCACGTACTTTGCTCGTGCAATGGCTGTGTACACAAATGCAGAGATGGCAGATGACCCGTTTGATGTATGGATTAGCAGACGGCAATGGCGCTTGCGCTAAACGTTCGTAACGGAAGAGATTTCCAGGACGAAGGTGCACCGACAGGAAAATGTTTGAAGCCATTGATCGTCGTCTTAGGGAAACATGGAGCATTTCAGTCTGATACTCGCGACCGGGGGAGGCCTAGAAGGACGAGGACACCGCAACGGGAGGCGGCAATTCTCCAGGCAGTTGACGACGACCCTAGTGTCAATACAAGACAAGTAGCTGCAACAATGAATGTTGACCACATGACTGTCTGGCTAGAGTTACACGAGGTCCGGCTGTTTCCGTACCATTTACAGCGTGTACAGGCACTTTCAGCAGCTGATTTTCCTACATCTGCGAATGGTTTATGCAACAAAGTGTCAATCCTAATTTTAGTGCAACGGTGTTGTTCACAGATGAGGCTCGTTTCAGCGCGATCAGATTGTAAATTATCACAATCGTCATGTATGGCTTAATCCTCACGCAAGTGTTGAAGCAAGTCATCAACAAAATTTTCTGTCAATGTTTGGGCCGGCATTGCTAATGACTGTTTGGTAGGACCTCACGTTCTTCCACCCAGGCTCAACGGACAAAGTTGCCATAATTTCATAGAGAATGTTCTACCTGATCTGTTAGCAGATGTGCCTTTAGCTGTGCGACAAAGCATGTACTTCATGCACGATGTAGCACCTCCTCATTTTAGTGTTGCTTCTAAATAACAGTTTCGGTGGTAGATGGATAGGTAGAGGTGGACCAATTGCCTGGCCTCCACCCTCCCGGGACCTAAACCCACTGGACTTTTATTTGTGGAGGCATTTGAAAGCTCTTGTGTATCGAACCCCAGTACCAGATGTCCAGAGTCTCTGTGCCCGTATTATGGAAGGCTGCGAAACCATACGCAATACTCCAGCGATACATCAGCGCATCTGGGATTCACTACGACGGCGGGTTGATGCATGTATTAATGCTCACGGAGAGCATATTGAACATCTCCTGTGAGAAAGAGTTGCATATGGTATGCTGGTACGTTCCATTTATTAATGAGTTGGAGAAAATGAGTTGTAACGGTAACAAAGCGATTCCAAACCCATGTTCATATAACATAATTTCTTCGTCTACGTGTGAGGAATGTGCCCTGCAATTTGTGCCGTACATTTTTGATACACTTGTAGAATGGTACGTTAAGAACCGTAGCAGTTAAAGAGGTCCATAAATACCTAAAACTCAAACTCAACAGAAAATTAGACACTTCTAGACTGCTCCTTCATCACTCCAATCACCTTACACAAGTTATGCTATAAAAATAGGATAGCAATTCAACGCTCGAAATCCGGTAAATCGCGTATCATATACTGACATACACAATGCAGACTTCATGTTCTTCCATTACTTCACAGTTATAAAACTATAGATGTGTACTCTAACATCCATTTAAATATGGCATTACACAGAGAACTTAAAGAGTACAGTATTTGAAAACAGCCAACTACGGCTTACAGCACATCACTTGATGTTTGACGAGAATGGAAATCGTGCTATTTTCACCGCTGGATTGTACAAGGAAGTTACCCACGCCGCCACCTGATCTAAATGTTTGGGAACGACTAAAGCAAAGAATATACATGTTACAGGCATTAGATCGTTGGTATTTTCTTGACATTTAACACTAATTAGGGACTTCATACGCACCGTGGATCAAATTAACCATTGCCACGTTTTACTTCTTGTATATTAGATCTCCATAACTAATTACAGTACCATGACAGCTCCTATCATTGGTTTCATATTCATTACAACCAATTTCAAACCCGTTTGGTTGAATATCACTCTCAGAGGACGTTTTGGCATTTTATTGCAAACATGAATATTTTTGTGACTTCCAGCCCAAAAGGGTCATGGGGAGGATTAAAATAGTTTAAACTTGAGTTATTGGAGAGGGGGAGTTATATATCTTGTTCACGTCCCTTCTGATTTCGTTGAACTCTGTCATCAAGAAGGGTTTGGGGTATTAATTTGAAAAACTTTGTATACTTGGATTTTAGAATCTGGCAAAAATGATAAGATACTCTACAACTTTCAAAACAACCTTTTGCTACCCTTATTTTCAAACCCTCTTTTCAGCCCCTGATATACATATGAACAATCTTTGGTCTATCAGATAAAACTTTGTAGACTTACACTGTATGACACAACGAAAATTGTAGGCTACCTTACAACTCTCACAAACTATCCCAGGATATTTTCAACTCCTTGTGTGGAAATATACACTGTTTAATCCCATGGTCAACATGATGTACAATTATACCATATGACGTAGCAAAAATCATAGATTACCTTAATACTTCCAGAAACTACTCAATTCTTAGTTTGAATCACAGTATCAAACTCGAAATGTTTAAAACCCACCCTTAACCTTTATTTTCAACATCTTAGAGGCAAAATTATAGGTACTACTTGGTCAAATGGAGCACAAACTTATGTGCCAGAATTTTAGAACTTTGCGAAAATTATAGGATATCTTAAACATTCAAAGAAAGAAAAAACTAACCCACTTATATTTTTTACCCCGTATATACAAATTTGCATCATTTGAACAATCTGGAGACAAAACTTTGGACACTTATGCTTAAAGTACGAGTGAAAAGTTTGGGCTAAGTCCATCCCTTACCTTAATTTCAACCCATACTTACAGAATGCATTAATGCAAAGCGGGTAATGCCGGGATTACGATGAACTTAAGAAAAAGTGAACTTAACGCGATGTAACGTGAAAGTCTAACACATTGTATTTAAATAGAGCTATTTAGGGCTGACTTAAGGTGACGTGACTTGACTTAACTGTGACGTAATTTAAGAGTTTGGCAATGCCAACCTTTTCATTCCTGTTACGTTAAGTTTGATGTCAGCTGATTAATTTGAACCAATCGGCGTTTGGAGTAATAAAACTAACTACCAATCAGAAGCATTCCCGTTACATTACATTAAGTGCATCCTAGTTAGACTTTCAATTTAGTAGTATTTATTAATTTCACTACATCCCATGTTAAGTTCAAGGTAGTCCGGGCTTGAGCAAGTGTGATAAACTGTTAAATTTGAATCATTTATATATAATTGTGTATAATTATGTACACATTCGGTTATAAGCTTGAGCGAAAAAGCTTCACTAGAGTTATGGGGAGAAGGACAGGTTTATGCATGTTAGTCGATTATTTTAAGCATACCGCTCGCATAACATTTAAGTGAACTCACCTGACCCAGGTCGATTGTAAGATTCACTTCATTATACTTGGTGCCCCGAGAGAGAGGTGGGCTCTGCCACCAGGTTTCTGCACCATCCGTTGCGTATTCAGCAGGATGCCTTTTATCAAGTTGTGTGGGGTCGCAGTAGTCACACACCTGCAGAAGATAAACAAATGCACATTAGCCATGTCGATTATCAATTACAGTCATGTTTTCTCCAAATATTGTTATGTTCTCTCTTTTACTCTCCATTGCACTAACAGCGATGTAATATTGCGGTTTAAAACCATGTCATTAAAATTAAATATTTGCAAATACAAAGATATGAATAAAACCAAATTAAATTAAAAAAATATGTTGTGTAACATTCGCATGGCTTTCTCTACCCACTATCGCACATAGCTTCCGCAAATTATTCTCACGAAAGCTTATTTTTCTATTTAATTCATGTCAGTCGAAATAAACCTTTGTAGACATAGTTTCATTAATTCATTATACATTTCGTCGTAAATACAAGGGAGATAGAGGAAACCAAATCGTTAGTTTATAACCAATGTCGCTGTAAGTAGGCCTTGAAATTCCGTAGTCTTTTCATTACATCGCGAGAAACAACTGCACAGTGACAGCATTTTTAAAAAATTACAAAAGTGTTGATTCAAACCAATAAGGAACAACTCGGAAATGACTGATACCACAAAATAAGTTATTTGAAGTATGTGAATTGTGTGTTATAAAGAGATCTACATTTTTTTGTGTAATAAAATTTTTGCCTATCTCTTATCGTTTACCAGTTATACAAAACTATACAAAGTTCTTTCCGAATGAAGAGGAGTTCACTGGCTATTCCCAGAGAATTTAACATTACATTTTATTTATCATGTATCTGAAATATAATGGTATTTTAATCACAATCGTTATAGACATTTTTGGAATTTTTGTTTTTCATTTACAGGGTAGTTTGGTTAGAGGGTAGTTCAAGAAAACATTCGTGTCATATCTTTGGAAGATACTGAACTTATTTGGTATTTATCGGAGTTTTCATTTTAGAGTTATGGTGTTCGTCACACACACATACACACACACACCTTTATCTAAAATACTTCCTTTTTTGGATTTAGGGACCTCAAAACATATTTTCGGTGAAATTTGGACATCTTTGGGTGGAATGTACACTTCCTCTACTCACTGTAAGTACGTAGTGCCGATTCGGGTTCTAATACTTGGACGTTTGCGTTGAAAACAAAGAATCTGATTGGTTTCTACCCAGAGAATTCAGTGCATTCTCGAGAGACCCTAGTTTTAATGAATGATGCAATTTTTACTTTCTCTACCACGTATTAATAGAGGAAGTACTATTCTATTATATTCCACCGAAAATTTGAATATCGAGATTTCGTCATAAATACACGTTTTGAGGTACCTGAATAAAAAAGGCATTTTAGAAACAAATATTTGTGTGAACAGCATAACTAAAAACCGAAGTGCTTGATAGTTAAGTTCAGAATCTTCCAAGAATGCAACACGAAGATTTTCAATAACCCCCCTCTCCCAAATTACCTTTTCAAAAATTGCATTTGTTTATTCTATCAAAAGAGGCTCTATTAATTTTTATTAAAGTACCACGTCTTTATGATATTTGCATGGCGAATAATATACATATGTTGAATTTTCTACAATAGCCTGTGAAGTCCGCATCATTCAGAGAACATTTTGTGTAGTTTTGTATATCTTGTAAACCGTAAGGTTCAAACAAAAACGTATCATACAAAAAATGTACATCTTCTTAAAACACAAATTTATGAAAATAATTTTGTGTGGCATTTATAACATTTCCGAAACAGTCTTAGTTATTGCTTTGAATTTTCACTTTTTTTTTCTCAAGTGTATCTACAACGAAATGTGTAATAAGTGCAATTCTCCGAAAGTTGATCTGAATTAACAGAAAATAGATAGAAGAATACGCTTTTGTAAGAATAGTTTGTAAAAGAGTGGGTAATGAAAGTAATGTGAATGTAACACATAAGATGTTTTTTATATTATCTCCAATATCTTTTGACACTGCCTCTCAAACCTACGCTAAATAACGGAAAATGAATTATCTATTTACATTCAGATTCATAATAGTAATTAGGGTCTCTACTCTTCAACTCGATTTTTAACGCATATGTACTTTATATTGTTATTTTTGTAATCGATTTAGTGTAGTGTTAATTTTTAATTCAGAAAGGTATTCGCGACTGTGAAGGTCGCGCAGTTTTGGAAAGAATAATCTTTAGTATCCTGTTATCAGTTATCCCTGTCACGTTTCCCAATTGTGAACTATCTTCTTCCTATCTTCCAGAATTTTATTTTCCACTCTCACAAATTACCTACTTATTTTTTCTCGAATTGGATGACGATGTTAGTAATAATAATGTTTCATTTGTATACACCTTTATTCTTAAATCTTTCCTTTGCAGCTCTTAGTTTTAGATAGGCCATTTATTAGAACCCTTACGCAAGTGGACCTGCTTTATATGCAAGTTCATTAGTGCTCTGTAAAGTTCCCTTGTTCACCCAGGTTATGATTAGTGTGTATTGTTGTTTACTTTACCGCTTATTACCGCAATTACACACACACACACAAACACTCATGCCCATGGCGGGACTCGAACCCGCGACCCTCAGCTTGGCAGAGCTCTGGAACTATAGCTCCAGGGACCACGGCTACGAGAGCCGGCCTGTTAGTTTCGTATGGCATAGCAATTTTTCCAAAAATATTTCGCTTAGGAGACAACCCATAAGGCTATTTTAATATACAGTGAAATAAACGAATAACTATATCAGGTCGGAAGTTAACTGTTTCACTTGGAGCAAGATTGGTATTAATTTCACATCAATTGGGACTGAAGTCATCATAATGAACAATGACAACTTTCCAAATTTACAGTTCATTATATTTTCTGTAAAACAAACTGTTGCAAAACAGTTCATAAAATAAAATACCCTGATTAATTTATTCGATTTCGAGCAACAAATTCACTAATTGTTATACAAAAGATCAAGAGGAACAATATAAATTTACATGCAAGAAAGAACCTTATTTCTAGCTTCAAAAATATGTTTAGTCCACTGGGAATTGTTCGTACAGTACTATTCTGTAATGTATACAAAAAAGAAGCTTATTTTCAAACAAGGTACCTCGAAAATGAGGCTACCTTACCCATTCCATTAAAAGAGGTATACTAAACTGATTTTGAAGCCTAGAAGTAGTTTTAAGATTAATGATGGGCGACTGCATAACTTGCAGAGCTAAGTTTAGAGGCGATTAGACCAATGAACCGTCATAATTCAAGTAGTAGTTACTTAACCTCCTTTTAGCCTTTCACCACTATGAAACTAAACTATCCTTCTCTCACTACAAAACATGCTTACACTTGCCTATATACCTCGTTGCTGGAATTCTTTATCTGGCCATATCAAAGATTTCCGTATGTTGCCAAAATTTTAAAACGGATTAAAACTTTCTGTTAATTCTTCTTTTACACTGACCCTGGGTATATTAAGCTTTAAAGTTTAACCAAATTTCAAAAACAATTAATAGTTATAAATCGAGAATAAAAAATACTTCCATTCATCATCCGTTGGAACTGTCTTATTTAGTCATCATCTACGATTAAGTTTGGTTTCTTCTTTCCTCGCGAGGATACGGTATCTGTGTGCTCTGTGCTGTACTCTCACCTCTGAATGATTTGTGTTTATGGCTTTAGCTCCAGCTTTTGGCTTTTGTTTTGGATAGGGATATGATTTTTTTATTTTGCTGCTATTTTGCAATACAGTGCTCGTGCCATGCATTTTGTACAGCTTTATTTGTCTCGTTTACATTATTAAACAAGGACAGTAACTCTGTTGAATGTTGGCATAGTTCCTATCGACTTTGTGTGATTGCAGGCCGAAGCAAGCTGAATATCATTCAGCAATAAAGTTATACGAGACAATCTCAGTTCGCACGGGAAGCATTCTACAAGGCGAACAGCATGTGGTGACTGGGGCGCGAAGTATGTACCGGTGAAAGGGTTGAGTTACATCTCGAAGTAATTGATTTAGCCTTGGAGGTTCGCTGGGATACGAATCTAACGAGTCCATTGTGCGTTCGAGGTATCCTCGTGGTAGTACTGCATCCCGCAGGGCTGTCCTCCCTGATAGGTTTTTTCCAGGTTTTCCCCAGTCCTCACAAGTGATAAATGCCGTCGAGGTACCCTAAACTTATGTCTGGAACGCCTCCTTCCCAAATTTCCTTTTCCAATTATAATTTAATTTCATGTATCATCATTGTCCACTGCCTGTGGTGCCGTATTAGTAAGAATGGGCGTTAAACACTACTAAAAGAAAGTAGCACTGCGTCGGCACGGAAAGCGAAGATCCGTGGCTCGAGTACCAGCCCGGAGTTGAATTCTTCAAATCTGATTCAGTCTACACATGCCTGTATGAAATAATTATTGTAATTTGCTTTTAAGTAAGATATCGTAACAGACAAGACGTCTCTATCTACATATCGCTCTGGAAGTTCGTCGGAGTACACAAATCACACGAGAAAAGTCCAGTAAGCGTTCGGGTGTATCATCCATCAACCTTGACATAGGGCGTAGGCATGGAAAGTCAAAGATCTGCGTTTGGAGTTCCTGTAATGTTACTGAATTTTTCAAAACTGATTTAACTTTATAAATTAGAAATGGTTATCCTCTCAAATCGCAACCATTATACTGAATTCTTAGCGTTTCGATTATTACTGTGTCTCTGAGTGCATTAGTTTGGCAGTCTAGATGTTTTAAGAGCTTTTTTTACATGTTACTTTCATTGTTATTTTGCACTAAATTGATTTAGAGATATTGAGGGTATACACCTACAGTTGTTTTATCTTATATTATTTCTATAGTGAATTTTGCAATTCTATGTTTACAAATATATGATATTTCTACCTTGTTCCTTTTTTATCGCTGAATTTGGAAGGGGTCTGATCTTAACCTGGCAAGTAAAAGCAAACGAAAAAACTTCTTTAGACCAGGGTAAGTTTGTTTTAAATCATTTATTAATCATTACAATGGGACAGTGAAGACAATTCCTCCATTGGTGTAAACCAAACTTACATTGCGGAAATATTGCTAGACATTGCCTCCGCCGATAAATGTTTCCCTGCCTGTCTAGGGTAAGGTCTCTCAAAGCAAGAGCAAACACAGTAAAGCGGTATTATGGTCCAAAGTGTACAAAGATTAGCGAGGCATGAGGCTGCTGCTGAACTCAGTAACATTTCCACGGCTCGTAAAGGAAGCATCAACAGAAGAAATAACTACAGGCAGTGAGTGCATCGCCGCACATGAGCTTCAGTGACGGTATCGGAGAACTCTTTCACACAAAAAACAATTACATCTGTTTCACATCCACCCAGACTTGTTCCTCTGAAACAGGGTGTTCTTAAATGAGTTGCACAACCGCATGTTACCAATTATAGCGTTATTTTCGTATGATGTGGCCAAACTGTTTTATGACTTGTAGGGGCTTGCCACCTCTGTGATTAAATGGTAGCCTGTCTGTCTAGTACACGGAAGCTCCATTTCGAATCTCGGTTAAGGCAGGTTACCTGGATAAAGATTACCATGGTTTTACTACACCTGCAGTTAAATGTTAGGTAACTCTTGGCTCTGGATCACAGTCTATTTAAACACTTACTAATAATTTCATTCATTCTCTGTCGAACCCGGGGTATTACAAGAGAACTTTATCTTTCTCCTTCCATGCCTTGTGTAACTCTCAGATTAAGTAGACATAGCGAGTTTTCGAAAAAAAAGAACAAAAAAAAATCTAATCGTCTTTGGTATTCGTTTTGTACTGTCATTGTGATCTCTTAATTTAAAAATGAGAGATATCCACGAATAAATCATGTCTAAAGCTAAATGACCAATTAAAAGCCGCACTTTCTTTTCAAATACCGATTTTTTACTTTCTCTACCGTTCATCTATGTTAGGTAGAGAAAGTATTGTAGTCCACCCATAAATACATGTTTTGAGGTCCTCTGAACACAAACAAATGCTTTTTTTTTAGGAAAAGCTTCATGCGTATGAGAGAGAACAGCATAACTCACAAAATCTGATGTATTACACTCACATGACTTTCTCTACTCTTGTACAAACTATTGTTACAAACGCTTATTCTCCATCTACTTCATGTTAATCGAGATAAACATTGGCAGAAACTAATCTTATTGCTAATTTTCTTCTAGGTGCAAGGAGAAAATGTTAAGCTTTAAGCGATAGTCAAATCTTTTAAGAGCTGGTTGGTATGTGGAGCATTCCATTCTCTGTGCATGTCCAGGACACTCTACATTTTGTATGTAGAAAAGTCTTGTCTATCTCTTACGGTTTACCAGTTATGCAAAAATCTTTCAGAAAGAAGAGGACTTTTGGGGAAATTCACAGAAAATTCAAGTTATACATTTTACTTGTCATGAAACTATCTTAAATATATGATATTTTAATCAAAATCGTTAGAGCCGTTTTTGAGAAAATAACAATTTTCGAAAAATGTTCCATGTAAAGGATAGTCTGAGGTGGGAAATTTTCTTGAAATCTTCGTGTCGCATCTTTGGAAGATACTGAACCCAAATACCAAGTTTGGTATTTATCGGATTTTCGTTTTTGAGTTATTCTTTTCACAGGCACACACACGTGTTTTTCTAAACGGTTTTTTTTAATTCAGGGGACCTCAAAACACGTATTTCCGGTGAAATCTCGATATCGAATTTTTGGGTGGAATGCAATACTTCCCCTACTTACTATACGTAGTAGAGAAAGAAAACATGAAAGTTGGGTAGATATCAAATTTAATAAGCCCAGATCTTTCAAAGATGCGATTCGGAAATTTTCGCGAAATCCCCCCCATCCCAAAAAACCTTTCCGTTAATTTTTATTTTCTCAAAAACAGGTCAAACGAAATTTTATTAAAACATATGTTTGATATAATGACGCGAGGAATAAAATACATACATCCAATTTTCTATGGATAGACTTTGAAGACCATTCTAATTGATTTTTGTACCTATAGAACTATAACATCGTAAGATAGACTAAAACTAATGTAGAGCCCATTACAATGTACAATTTCAGTTAAAAAAACTCTCTCTGTCTCTTTAGTTTTGAACTTTAGCCAATTACAAGGTGTTTTTGAGCTACGTTCTTCTGAATTATATCCGTTCTTTTGTTTCTCATCATGCCCTTCCGAGCATTCAAAATATCAACATATCGAGCTTCTTTTTAAATATTTAACTGTCGCACTAGCTCTTTTGTATGTTCGTGCTACAACAAAATATATCGAAACTATCTCAGAAAAAAATAACCATGACTAAAAAGAAGTAGAAAAACATTTTTACGAATAATTTACAGAAATACATGAAGGTAAATCACAGTGGGTAGAGAAAGTCTTTGGTTGTAATATACCGATTTTTAAAAAAAAACATTTTCAAAATATTGTAGGTTATTGGACTTTATGTACCTTTAAAACTAACTCTGCATAGTTTCTACCACTAAACAGGACATTGTACATGGCTTTGTCGTAAAACGACGACCTCTGTGATACAAAATATAGTTAAAACTAAGTTCTTGTAAACCACATCAAGATTTTTAAAAAATCTGTTGGGCACAACCATATAACTTTCTCTCTCCATTACCATTTCACAGGTATTGCTTATATATTCTAATACATACACGTATTCAATACATATATTTATATTAATTAATCACGATAAGAATGTTTGCCTAAATATGATTTCAAATTGAGCAAAACGGCCTTGGTTACAATCACTCCTCGTTGGTTTATATGCTAGATGTAGAAACAACAATCAGTTGTTACATCCCAAATTGGTTTTTGTTTATCACGAATCGACCAGTTTCTAAAGTTCAGAGACGGTGACCAATGCCGCCTTCATCACGGGAACTCATACTTTTGTTCAGCACGGTTTAGGCTGTTTCAACGTTCCAACGCCAAATTCTTGTTCTATCGATCTTATTCTTTGATCTTCCTTTGGATCAATAATTCAAGGTTACTTTGGGTATTCTCATCTCTTTACTGCTTCCAGGTCTCCATATACTTCACTGTTATGGTATTTACATCTTCAAGTTTAACTGTTCTCTCATTTCGTTGTATTTCCTTTCCATTCTTATAATGTCCCGTTGTTAGTCTAAGAAATCTCATATCTGCTAACTCTGTTTTAGCTTTGTGTTGGGTAGACATTGTCCACATTTCTGAGCATACATAAAGATAAGTATTGCCATTATTTTACATTACTTATTATTTTCTAGCTTTGTTTTAGTGCACGTTTAAGTGTTCCTGTTATATAAATGAATACCGAGCGGAATGGCTCAGGCGGCAAAGTCTGTGACCTGCATTCGGGAGATCGTGGGTTCGATTCCCGCTGTGACCTTCCTACCAATGGGTTTTTTCGGGGTTTACCCGGGTCAATGGGCGAATGCTGGGAAGGTTCATTACATCCCCGAATTTCCTGTCCCCTCCATTTCACCTCATTCCCATTTCACTTCATCTTTCATCTGCTTGGTCTGTTTCAGGGCGGGAGTTTCGACGTTGCATGGCAGGGGAAAAAGATGCTACATGTAACGCTTCGTCCCCTGGAAAGGGGGCGGTCTCCGGCCTACTGGTCCGGCCGCCCGCTCTCTCCTATCACCCCACCCCTTCCTCCCGAGGGTTAGGCACAAAAAATGTTGTATGTCGAGGTACTAAGTCCCCCTCCGCACCTAGTCCTATATAACAGAATCGTTGATATCCGTTTTGTTACTGATTGTTATCTCATGCCTAAGGAATTTGAATTTCATCACCGATTTTATTGGTGTTTTCTAAGATTGTTTTAGACCGCACTACCTTATTGCCTTTTCAGTTGACATTTTCATATTATATTCTTTTGTCAGCACGTTTAATGTATGTGTCAGTTTTTGGAATCATCTTCATTTTCTAATAAAACTTGGTATTCTGTAAAGCAACATTCTTATTACCAGGCATAGGAATTTCCAAGCGTTAAAGCCAGGACGAAAGGAAATCAAGTTGAACTGTTACGGACTTTACGCAGCGACGTCGCATGTTACAAACCACCTCCATCTCTCGTACTATCTGTTCGCGTTTGTAGATAGCACTCACCAGACAGTTTACATGCCTGTCAGTGACTCATAGCCGCTGTTGTTTATGTTCTTTGTATTGACAATGGTTTGAGTGTGGGTAACTTGAAGTCAACTGCTTAAGAATTCCTATGCCTGCTTATTACCAATGTTTCTGGTAGTAATCTTCCTTTTGTTTGCTGTTTCGATGATCTTATCATATCGTCTGTATAAGTACGAAAAGATGTGGTTGGCACTGGGAAATCTTACCAAAAAAAAAAAAAAAATCCAAAAGAAAAATGAACATTTCAATATAACTATTGCCACTAAAAGTTATTCAACACAAGTTGTATATTTTAACGAATTCTATGCTGTTTCTTCAGTAAGTTTTGGTCTATATAAAATTCAAAGAATGAACAGGGTTTCAATTCACGAAAATTCAAGATATACCAACATATCAAATATATGGATTATTAATTAAAATCATTACAACCATTTTTGAGAAAATAATAAATAGGGAACATTTTCCTTGCAAATGCTTGTTTGGGATAGGGATATTTTATGGAAAATTTTCGCTGATGTCCTTAAAAATGTCTATGAAATTTGGCATTTATCCAACTTTTCGTTTCTGAGTTACGCTGTTAACAGATACACGAAGGGGCGTTACTTTTTTCTAATTTTGTATTTATTTATATATGGGATCGCAAAACTGCATTTTTGGTGAAAACTCAATATCGAATACTTGAGTGAAATGCAATATGGTGCTTCAACTTACGACTTTAGGTATGTGGTAGAGAAAGCAGCAATTTAGGGTGCCCTGCTGTTCTACGGTGTGTTCAGAGGGTAAACAGATTTAGACAACCGCTGCTTTGAAGGAGATGTAGTGTGTCTAATTTGCTCTCTCTCTCTCTCCATCCGTCACATGATGCTGAAAAGCGCCTATGCCTGTAGCCATTTAAGCAGTAAGAAATAACTGAAGCGATTCTTATTGGCAATTCACTTTTCAAAGTGGCAAAATGCTATTAAGCGGGCAATAGAATTCAGGTCACGGAGATGGCATATGCACGCAAATAGAAGATAACTGCTCAGAGACGGATTAATGGGAAGGCGTGCGCTATGGTTCCCACAGCCTTGTTTATGTCATAGAGGAAACGTTTTTGTTAGGGTGACACAAGTTGTTTCGAAATAAGAATGCTCTCATATGCTGACGCCATTAGCAAGGAACTCATCTTCCATTTTTGTATTGCCTCTTATGCGCACGAACACCAAAATGAATGGCTAGTGTAAGCAATCCCTTACAGGAAGCGTATTTTATCATTCGCTTACGCCTTACTTGTTCTGGTTCGTTCTTGGGGTTCCTTAGAGTTGTGAGATAAACATTGAACGTTAAGAGACGGAATGACACATTTCTTTTTCGCAAGTACATCGAGCATAGCAGATGAAACCGGAGGTGGCGCTTTCTTCCCTCCTTTTTCTTTTCCGTTTTGCTGTTTACAGTCTGTTATTCCATTGTTTTTCCTCTTGACCTGCTTACCTTTAGACAGACATTACACACAAACACATAAGCATGGGGTAGGATTCGCAGTCCCCCCCCCCCCACGCTCTGGGACTCCAAAGCTAAACGCCTAATAAGGATGGCCATGGACTGGCAGCTAGGGCAGTTGGTGGATCTAAAAAATCTGAGGCATGAAATAGTGTCGTATTATGTTTCTACACAGAAAATTAGATGACGTGACGAGGATGTCCTTAGTAATTTAATTAATATCTATAAGAAAATATTTTATCCCAGGTTTTCATTTAATATGCTGTTTTATAGCTAATTGTCAGAAATATTGCTTATGTTTTTATAAATAAATTTGTAAGCAATTGTTGCGTTACGCTTTCTCCTTCAGAAGGCGCTCATTATTACCAACAATAATTATACTTGTTAGATGCTATCTCACCATTCATTTCAATGTTGGTCTTGTGGGTCTTTAAATCTATAAAATGGTACCTGTCCCAATTAGTCAGTAACACCCCTTACACTGTATCAAATAAGGATTCCGAAAAGACTGTCATGCTGGTAATATTTTTAATAGACACATAACTATTTGAAAACAGTATCAGAATAAACTTATAATATTTTGATGTAATTTTATAACTTTAGTTTGTTTTTTCCCTTACTTCTTTCTCTCGTTCCTTCTTTTTTTCCATGTGCTTACAACTAAAGAATTCAGTGAACTGTTTTCAGTCCCATTACCTTTGCTGACAAAGGTAATGGAACAGACAGCTGACAGGAAATTCTAGGTAATATTCACATACAGTGCAAAATGTTTCAGAGTAAAGATTGCGACAGCAAAATTTTCAAGAAAATCCTTACAATATATACTAACCTTTACATAAAAAACTTCTCGTATTTTTTATTTTCTCAAAAATGATTGTAACGATTTTAATTAAAATTTAATATGTTTGACACATGACACGAGGAATAAAATATACAATGAATTTTCTGTGAACAGTCTGCAAGGAACACTTCTTCCTGATTAAAGTTTCTACAACTATAATAATAAAATATAGGAAAAAAACTACTAAAAATGTAGAGCTTATTAAAGCATACAATTTGTGGAAAAGTAGAATCAGACGACTGAAAAATTCAATGCCATCGCCGGATTTGAACCATGGATCTCCCAGTTTCCGTACAGTTGCTCTAGCCACTGAGCTACCATGTCAAGATACCAGTAGACATTAAATTCTCCAGCTGATTAGCATTTTTCCTGATAAACCACAAGGAGATCTCAAACTGTATTGAGATGACATACCCCAATGCCAACTTACTATTATGTAAGTACTTAAGTCCCGGGCTTCATAGTTTCGACCACTATTAGGTCAATTAATGGAATTAATTGTTCTTCCAAACAAGCCGTGTTGAATTTTTCAGTAGTCTGATTCTATCTTACCAACTTTGTCCAACACACGGCTTGTGAAGAACAATTAATTATATATAGTTTGTGTTAATCACTTTTTTGTAACTTTTTCTATTGTTGGTTGGAATTTTCCAGAGTTTTAAGCTACGCACTTTTGAAATGCAATGCCCATTCTTTTGTTTCTCGTCGGGTCTTGCTAAGTGTATCCAAAGTAGGGTTCCTGAACATACAGCACCGCTGCATAAAGCGCTTGGCCCGCTGAATGTACCCACTGATTTTTGCTTAAGAATGTTTTCAAATTAAGCAAAAAGTTGTCAGTTACAATATTTCACTACATATAATGTATATACATAATTTGTATTTAATTTGAATTCTTGCTACAGATCAACTTTCATTGGTTAGCTCAACACCGACAAAAAGAGCAGCATCAGCTGCACAAGATGACTGTGATACACCACCAACAAAACGGTTAGAATATGATGCCTCAATATCTATAGAGAACGAGCTTCAAGTATCTATACAAGATTGAGACCCACTTAAACTCTATATTGAAATTGACACCGAAAATAAGAAAACTTTGTTCCTTATATGTGAAACTATGGCGCAGAAATGTAAGAAATAACTTTCTTAAAACTAGAAAATTAAATACAAAACATGTGTTGAAATCCTATTATATTTATTGTTGATCCCATGATTTCGGGAGTTTTGAATTCACCATTGAAATTGCTCGTTTAGAGTATTTTCATTTATTTCCCTAGATTTGAAATACTTATAAGTACATACATAGGTTTGGATTTTACATATAAATAACTATTTAATGTATAATACTCGTCTCCTGATATGACGTGAGGCTACATCTACATCTGTCATACTAATTGTATGTAGGAGGACTCAACAAGCCATACTCAAGTCTCAGATTCATATCCCTCGCTCTCCACGAGGCCTGTCATGCCTATGAAAAGGTCAAAATGCTGCTGAAATGCTTCTGTCAAAAGTTGTTGTCAACGTGTAATTTTATTGTCCGTCTGGCCAACAAGTTGTGTTCTTAATGTAAGCATAATGTAAACAAAGTACCATTTATTTAGATTATTCTTTACTTTATTAAATTATGTATCTCTTTGTGTAAAGTGAAGCTTCATGTAGATTAATTTTTGCCAATCAAATGGCTGTAATAACGTTTGTAAAATTTGATGACTTCTGTATGGCAAATAACTTCTTTTATTAATTTCCTTCCAAACAATAAAGATTTCAGAAAATGAAATTTAACAAAAAGCTGTTATATTTTTTAAAACCGCTGTTTCCAGCCATCCCGCTAAGTGTAATAGGAAAGCATTTTATTGGTGGTCACATCCTGGTCTCGAACCGCCGATCGTCGTCCAACCGCAGTGATGCCCCGAATTAATACAAAATAAAATCGTAAATACGCCCAAAGCATTGCGATCGCAACATTTGGTGTCTTGCATTCTAGCATTTCGTATATATATATATATATATATATATATATATATATATATATATTTCTCGGAGGCACTCCATTTCAGGGCCACCCAAGTTGCGCCATCAGGAACATTTTGGAAAATACAAAGGTTTAAAGTAAATTAACGCAGGTAATATAAGAACATTTATTATAATTATGTACTAAGTAAACGAAACAGTAAGCAGAGAAATGGACAAAATCAACCGCCTCCCTGATACAGAAGAGAGTATTGCCCTCGCGAAACAAAAAGTAGTAATGGATCGCACTCTACGTAACCCAACACAGAAACAAATGCTAACCAATCTGACAAGCAACCAAGAAAATCCCGCCGTCACATCGGCTACCGAGGTCCCGCGTGAACATAATATACAAGAAACTAACGCCGAAACAGATCAATCAGAAAAACCAAGCAGAAAACAGCCGATGTGAGGAGCAAACCACATGAATCACTGTCCTAGGACGAAAACGCAAATCAGATGAGCATCACCGGATCATCAACAACAGCCAAAGCCAAGAAGACTACCACAAAGAGACACCATTGCAACCAACAGGCTGAAAGCGGCAGAAAGAAACATGGATGTACGCCAAGACTCAACAGCGAAACAACGGTGCATGATATAGTTCGTTACTTGAAAGAAAATGGAGTAGACAAAGTCTCAGAATGCGAGATGCTGAATACAAAAGGCTCAAACAAAGCGATCAAACTCGCGGTCCCGCTCAGATATTAGGATATCATATTCGACCCAGACTTCTGTCCAGAGGACGTGACTTTCCACTCCTTTCGGTTCTGATAAGAAAGAGCTAAAATGCATTCTATGGAAAGTGTAAGGATTTAACTCCCTGACGAAAACCTCAGAGATATTCCTGTTGGACCAAGACCTGATAATCCTTACCGAAACATTTCTTCGAGAACCAATTAATATAACTGGCTATTTAGTAAACAACCTAGCAATGGCGGGACCAGAGAGAAGACCCTCAGAAGGAGTATCCTGCCTATAAAAGCCATCGATGGGCCAAATTGTAAACGAACACACAGAAAGAGATACCGTAATATTTGCATTTAAACACTTAACAGTCATTGGGATCTACATAATACCAACCGCATCAACTGAATACGCCATACAGTGCATCCGCACATCCTGGAAAGAGTCACAAAAATACACCAATTCTACTGGGCGGCGACCTCAACTGTCGCAGGGACAAACCGGTTAGAAAAGCTATAACCGTATTCGAAACCCTAGAAGAAGAGCTCTCCTGGTTACTGAGAAAACAATTCCAACTTACATAGCATACAATGGATCAAGTTTGATCGACTAGTACTTTATAGAGGAGAAGAGGTGCACATCATGGGGCAGGAACATTTATGGACACCAATAAGAAAGCACATTCCAATCCAGACCACATTTACAATAGAGAATCTTAAAACTGTCATTGTTGAAGAACAATGGGCTCCAAGACATACTGACACAGCCATATACAGCCAATTACTAGACGAAGAAACCATAAATCAATACACAATGGAAGGAAACACTGACAGAGAGCTCACGTTGCTAGAGACTCCTCTACTCTACTCTACTCAACTCAGCACGGAAAGAAGAAAAACCAAACGTTGGTTCGACGAAGAGTGTATAACCTCCGAGGAACACCCTAGAAAGATTATTTAGATTAACGGAACACAATTCGGATCTAAACCTGACAAAACAATCAGAAGAAAGGAGAAAATACCAACATTTGTTGAAGAAAAAACGAGTTCAGTTTGCAGAAAAGGAGCTTGAACTAATCGCGCAAGCTGAAGAATCTCCCTGCAGAATTCTACAACTCCGAAGAAGAGAAGTTAATCCGAAAATCCCCATGACACTGTGGGAAGAATACCTTTCAAGGATATTTCAAAGGTCCCAAATGACTAGCAAGTAAGCACCTGTCACAATTCAAGAGAAAATTACACAACCTACAACGGAAGAAGTATGAAACGTATTCCAAGAATATAAACAGCGCAAAGCACCGGGGCCTGACTGTCTTACCAATGAGGTATTAAAGGAATCTCTACCAACGCCCACAGAGATCTGTACATCGCTATTTAATGAATGTATGAAATAAAGAAAGATATCAGGCAAGTGGAGAGAATCTAATATACATATGCTACATAAACGAAAAGGGCCAAAAGACTCACCAGACTCATGCCGTGGCATAGCTCTTGAATGTGCTCCTTACAAAGTATTCTCCAGGTAATACTGCACCACACCTTACCACAAGCCATGTCACATATACCCGAGCAACAATTTGGATTTATATCTGGCAGGTCCATTCAATCTATTGGGAAAGCTCTAAACATCATATTGGAAACAACCAGCACAGCGGGTGAATACTTCTATGCTATTTTCATAGATTACGCGAAAGCGTTCCATGGAGTTAATAGGAACATTCTGATGAAGAAACGACGTCGCATTCTAGGAGATGATAACCCTGACTTACAACTCAGAATATTTTGAGCTTCAACATACTCAGTCAATGACAAGACAAGTCACTCAAGGTCCATAACCCAGACGAACGGTGTCCTTCAAGGATATCCACTTAGCTCAATGTTATCCAATCAGTTGACACATGCCGTAATACAAGAGGTAGCATTAGACATCGCAATGTTCTTATATGCAGGCGATCGTCATGATGTCGAACAACAAACAGACCTTATAAGAAGGGCTTGGCAGACTACTTAGATGGTCAAGCAGAAATGGACTAGAAATATATAAAAACAAACCGAAGGCCATGAAGTTCAGAAGAGGAGGAAATGTCTCCAAACCAGACACCTTCGTCTGTGGCAGCAACAAACTGGAACTCGTAAATTCGTATAAATACCCAGGACTGCAAGAACAGGTAAAAAAGTCATCCTCCGTGGTGTAGTGGTTACCATGCTAGCCTCTAGTTCCCAAGGTCGCGGGTTCAAACCCAGCGGAGGACCATGGATTTTTTTCGGGCGTGAAAATCCTTAGCATGGCATCATTCGGAAGGGAAGTAAAGCCGGTAGTCCCGTGTCATAAATTTACGGCACGTAAAAGAACCTCAAGCATGTTAAAGCGGCCTCTGAGCAAAATTACCGGTCTTTCACGCCCAATATAGAACGGGACGCTAAGGACCACAGCAGTTA
Organism: Deroplatys truncata; assembly: GCA_030765065.1. NCBI lineage: Eukaryota > Metazoa > Arthropoda > Insecta > Mantodea > Mantidae > Deroplatys > Deroplatys truncata. Next base: position 243,215,826 of record CM060975.1, on the reverse strand, counting down.
AAGAGCGTCCATAAATAAAATTCAATTTAATTTAATTTACAGGTAAAAGTTTACTAAGCACACAGAAGAAAGATGCGCGGCAGCAACCAAAGGCTATGTTCGAGATAAAGAAGCTTGAGAAGCTCTCCCTATATACAGTCCAACGCCAATTTCACATCAAAATCGCCCAAATAGCATCCTACGCGATCAACAAAATATGGATCCCTCTTACTCTAGCGAACCTGAAGAGACTGAAAGCTGTGAAGCATCCTACCTACCTACAGAGAGCTCTACAAGTATCAAGAACAACACTAATGAGAATAGTATATTTATTAGCAGACACTGATTTCATGTGAAAGAACTAATGATGAACAACAGACTACAAAACACCCAACATACGAGGCCCACATCAGAGACAAGGTACAAAAAGCAACAGATGTTGACCCAGAATTTTGCCCAACCTCAGCTATGAACACACGAGTAGAGCAAGCCAAATTTCGAGTTGATGTCTTCAAGAACGGCCCACGGGTTGCATAATAGAATCTGTAAGCAAAGAGGATACCACCCGGCAACGGAGCAGTGTACCCGTACCCCCTGTGGACGTGGTTTTCGACAGTATCACATACGTGTCCGTCAAGCAAGAACAAACTCCTTAAAGTTCTATGCAAAAGATGAAAACTTTGACTAACAATGTACCATTTGACTCTGTACACAGTGTGTTTAATAACATTTATTAGTTAATTTGTTATAATTTTTAATTGAGTACTGTAATTGTTAAATTTGATGCAGTAATTTGTATCACAAATTACTTAAATGTAAATAATGATTGTAATATGAATATGCATTTTTATGTGACATTGATTTCAGATGTTTATTGATTGTAAATATTGTTGGAAAGTAAATTTATAAGGCTTTACTGAAACTGTCAATAATAGCGCAATAATGCAGAGAGGGGGGTGAGCTGTTTATCATTATTGGAAACGAGGAAGTTACGTAATGTTGGCGCGTTTTCGGTAGAAACTTCTGGAATGTGTTCTCCCTAAAGCATATGTATTCATAATTTTCATTGGGTATTTAAATAGACGCTAATGTTGGCGCGTTTTATTAGCCAATTGCAGTTCAGTTATAATCTTTAGGCGTATCTGGACGAGGGCGTATAAATAAGGTAGGTTGGAGGTAAAGTCAGTCCTTCCTTCAGTTCGCCGAAAGCATTCATACATTCCACGTCGTATTCAATGTGCAGTTCATCAAAAATCTGTGTACACTACACGTCGTTTTCAGTCAGTCAGTTCGTCGAAAGTATTAGTTCGTCATACATCGGATATAGATTCACAAGTTACGCGCAGCAGACTTATGAAAGATCTAAAATATGTAAGGTTAATTATATAAAAGATTGAAGTACGTGGATTGAAAGAATTATCAGTAAGAAGTTATTCTAACAGTTTCAGTTTGGCGAGTGTTAAGATCAATGTATAAATGTGATAGTTAACGTGTTCTACAATAAATGTGTAAAACAAATTTCTTCATCAGTGTAATTTTTGGATAAAAGATTCCTTTCCGTTTACACAACCTGTATAGAGATACGTGCCCAAGCCAACAGGATAATAGCTAGCCGGAGGATATTTGAAATGAAATCAAACAAAAGCTAATACTGCCGCAAATTGCTAACACTAGATGGAGCTACAAACCAAACAAATGAATGACGTCACAAGATGGCTTCAACACGTGATGTAAAGAAACATTATAAGCAATACCGCATCAACGTGGGGCTACAATAATGTTAAATAATATAACATTATAAGTAATACCGTCGCAAATTACTTTGTTCTTTAAATTTGTTAATCTAAATGTGCTGTATCCTCTCAAAAAGTAACCTTAAGTACAATTCATACTGTATGGTACAATTTGGCCTATAAAATCATAATTTTTAGAAATTTGTAAAAGGAACTATAACATTATAGGTAGGTATGTAGTTGTTCAGAACGTATAACTTATTACATGTACTATATTGGTCTATTTAGATAGATACAAGAGGATAAATTGAAATACCAAGTAACATAGTACACCACTTCCAAATATTTTTGTCAGTAATTTTTGTGTAAATATTAAGATTTTAACTTTTATTTGATTTTAACTTTCCAATTATTTGAAATACTGAGTTTATTGAGAATGTTCAGTTTTAAATTCATAAATAAATCTTTACTGTAGTGTGCAGCGATATTTCTACCTGATTACACCTACACAAATAGAAATTCTTAAACAATTACAGTTTATGAATTATTAATGATTAATTAACACGCAATTTGATAATCTTCTACAATTTGAAAGCAACTGGATTAAAACTACATCAATCAAGAGCCCGTCAAAAAGTATATGTATATGTTTTAAGTTTCACTAATATTGTCCAATAAATAAAGGCGTAATTGTGTAGAAAAATCTGCAAGATTTAGGCGAAACAGAACATCTTCGTTTTAAAACGTTCACTATACTCATATTTTTCCGAGCGTGGGGCTATAAAAATTCAACGTTTCTTTGTACTTCGAGGGGAAGAGTTTAGTTTTAAGAGAAAATGGACGCTGTAGGCAACGAACTTTTCTTACCGTTTAAGCTTGTGATTTTCAACCGGAGAGCCAATAAAGATATAGACTAATTGTTAGAACCAATGAGAAGGGAGGAAGTTCTGGTTGCGTGCACAAACATCCGGAGTCTAGTGGCAAGTTGATATATGTAAACGAAAGTGTGGATTTCACACAGTTTGTCATGATTCTTCGTTAAGTGAACACGTAGAAAACGACACTAACCTCCGAAATTTGCTAATCCCGCGCAATTATGCAATAATGTGATATAGGTGAAATATGTATATAATGTGTTAACGATATTCGTCGATATAATTGTATCCAAGCTTATAAACGAGTTAATGTTTGTCAAGTGACTACTTCAAGCTCGCACAAATCTAAGGAACGGTGATAGAGCACCGAGATATTAAATAACTAGCCGGAGAAAACGTTAGTGGACCAAGAGTTAATAGTGGGAAGACAGTGTTAAAAGAATCACATGTGTTAGGGACTACCAGAGAATCTTGTAGGACTTGTAGCAAAAAGACGCGCCGGAGCGAGAAAAGTGAAAACAGTGTTTCTTTCTGACGATTCTGGTGTCACATCTCCCGTACCCTGCCCTGATAATCACATTAGGGAATTTCAAATCGATTCGCCGACAGATGACCTTGAGATACGACGACGACGTGCTTCCTGTTGACATTGGTAAAATCGATTCCTGAAGACAACCCCCTACGAAGCAGCGGCAAGGACGACGAAGACGCAAGGTAACAACCACCTACCTACGACAGGGAACCGCTAGAAATGTAAACCCGATATTGTAATTTAACTTGAGATACTATTACAAAGAGAAGTATTAACATATTCTGTGCTTCGTGCAATTCTGTATAAAATGATTTCGTTACATTAAACTTTAATAGCAAGTGACTGTTCAACCAAATGCCATAAATGTTCCTAATTGACCAGTATATTTGCAATCAAGCCACAATCTGTTTGCCGTCTGAGCAAACCCTTAAACTGGGAGCTTACTGCATTATTACACTTTTATGACTTTAAACTTGACCATTAGTCATTACTATAGCCATTCACAAAGAACTAATGACTTGCTTTTAAACACTATTAAAACGAAAGAAACGGATATTGCCCCTTGTATAAAAGTTATCTTCTCTTTCCGTCATGAATTGTAAAATAAGCAGGAGATAATTGTTACCATAATTATTGATGGGCAGATATAAATAATTAAATAAATAACAGTAAGATAGAGAAATAATTGCAAAAAATAATTTCCGTATATTAAATCAATGTATAATGTAACAAATTTGCGTTGAAGGATTTATCCGAAAAGACGAAGATAATTAGGAAATCAGGTTAGCAAAAGTCATTAGTATCAGCCGAGAATAGAGAACGCATTAGCTTAAGGATTTCTGTGGGAAAGCAGTTGTGTCATAAGTTCAGTACGCTTGCAGTCACGCAAGCAGAAATCCTGGAAAAGAGAAAAGCCCTTAAATTATGAAAAGTTTAGCTAGACCCTGTCGAAACCAAAGTCAGAGACGCGCATGAAGAGAGGTGAATATTGATTGAGCGTGAAAAATAACTTTGGTGGGATTAATGAAGTAGGCGGGGCTAAAAGTATGAGGCGCATCCAGGAAGTAAGTTTCCCGATTTTGTTTCCTTTAAAGTAAACGTATTTAGCCGGAAAAAAATGCACATGCGTAACACATCTATGACGTATCAATCATATGCCGCCGGACAGATTCCGCCTGGTGCCAGTAGCGTGGCAACAGTGGCCCAAAATGGCGGTTCTTATTCGTTCTCCCGCCACCTGTGAGGTTCGGTCAATGATAAAGTTCCTTACTGCTCAAAACATAGCGCCATCGAAATTCATCGTCAGCTATGTCAAGTATACGGCCGAACATCATGATAAACAGATGGTGCATCGCTGGTGTAGGCAGTTCTCCGAAGGTCGTCAAAGTGTCCATGATGAAGAGCGCAGTGGGCGACCGTTCATCAACGATGACCTTGTTGAGCTGGTGCGGCAGCGCATCGTGGAGAACCGTCGCTTCACGATTACAGATCTTAGCAGCCATTTTCCGCAGATATCGCGATCCTTGTTGCATGAAATTGTCACTAAGCACCTGGTATTCAGGAAATTGTGTGCCAGGTGGGTGCTGAAAAACTTGAATCCGAGCACAAAACGAAACGCTTAGGAGTAGCACTGACGTTTCTGCAGTGGTATCATGATGACGGCGACGAGTTCCTCGACAGGATCGTTACGGGCAATGAGATGTGGATTTCACACTTTACCCCAGAAACCAAGCAGCAGTCAATGCATTGGCGTCACAGTGGATCTCTGGTCAAGACGAAATTCAAATAGTGTCGGTGCAGAAAGTGATATGCACGGTGTTCTGGGACAGAAAAGGCATTCTGCACATTGACTTCCTGTCCAAAGCTGAAATAGTGAACGCTAACCGTTACTGTGAAACACTGCGGAAATTGCGAGTATCCATTGAAAACAAGAGGCGTGGAATGCTTACTGCAGGTGTTGTGCTGCTCGTCGACATACGGCTAAGCGCACAACAACTGTTCTGCAGGAGTTCGCCTGGGAGCTGCTTGATCATCCACCATAAAGCCCTGATCTTGCTCCCAGCGATTTCCAGCTTTTCTTGCACCTCAAGAAATTCCTGTCCTCCGGTTAGGTTTTGGCAACGACGAAGAGCTGAAAACGATTGTCACACGCTGGTTCCATTCAGAGACGGCAGACTTCTAGACACAGGAATACAAACGTTGATCCCACGATATGACAAGTGTCTCATTTCTTGTGGTGACTAAGTCGAAAAATAGTTCAAACATTGCTGTACGTGTTTCCAATAAAGTTTTTCATGCAACTGTTTTCTTTGTTTTAAAAAACAGAGAAAGTTGCTTTCTGGATGCGCTTCGTAATAAAGGTGTGCGATTTTATATCAGAGAGTTACTCTGGTTCTGATACCGTCAGCGGTACTTGCTCATTTTATATTTTAAACGCCAAGTGATGTGGTTGTGAGAGTAGCGGCTATCGCGAGGGATCTTTGCGGTAAACATTTTAGCGACTCACGGAAGTTTACTCTTCTAGTTTCATTTATTGCGGAAACAGTTGTTTCCAACCATAACTTTGATACTGCAGAAGTTAGCAGGTAGGTATATTAATTCAGTTGTTACAATTTCAAGTGCTACGATTCATAAACAGTCTATTCCTTCATCTCAAACAGTCAGCAACTCACCGTTTCTATAACGCAAATATTAGTTTACAACAAATTTCTCAGTCAATTTAAACTGGTGTTGTCCTTTACAATACATCCACGCATACCCTGAGAGAAAGATCTCATAGCAAACCACTGGAGCGGCTGCCGCACGAGACAACAGAACGAGCTATGGGATCATGGCGGCAGAATCAACAACGAAGCAAGTAAAGTAAACGCTTCAAAAGTGACGACTATCTTCTGCTTCAAAATGGCGCACCATCGCGGGACTTTGAATTGAGGACCACTAGAAGCTGGGGAAGCTACACTTGAAATCAAATCCAGCGATCGACAGCACGAGAAGGAAGGAACGAAGACAATCCAGAACGGCGGTAGCTCAGACTCATAGATATATGGCGAGCAAGAAAGAAGAAAGTAGACATCAGCAACGGTAGACAACAGTGAGTACATCAGCAAACAAGGTACTGAATGTAAATTTATTTCAATGTTATTTATCTAAATATTGCTGAGAAGTAGAAGAAAAATGTTAGGTCAAAATGATTCAGTAGAAATAGTGGAGGTTCAGGAAGGAGGAAGTAATAGTAGGCATGAAATTGTACAGAATAGAGTAACAGAAATGGGAGAAAATACTCGAAATGTGCAGAATAACAGAAAGGAAACAGGGAACAATAGAAGTCAGGGAGAAAGATTAAACAATTTAGGAATGCCAGGAAGTGATTTAATGGCAATGGTGGAAATGTTAAAAAGTATGAGGGAAGAGCAAGGAAATAAAATGGAGGAAAATAATCAGAAATTAGAAAATACTAATCAGAGGTTAAAAAAATAGTCAACAGACATTACAGGAAAAGATGGAGAATACCCGGCACCAAATAGGAAACGAAGCTAGAAAATCAACAGCATGCATTTCAAGGATGAAATTAGAGGGGAAATAAGCAGCGTTAAAAATGAAATCAAAGAAAACAGAGAACAGGTTAGGGGGAGAAATAGAAAATGTTAGGAAAGAAATTAGCCAAGAGGTATAAAAATCTGAAATGAAAATGTGTAAACAAGTTAGTGAGAAATCAGAAATAGAAAGTAGAAAATTAAGGGAAGAAGTAGCAAAGAAATTGGAAACAGAAAGGTAAATAGCGAACAGAGAAATGTAACAGGCTAGGGAAGCAGCTAGAAAAGAATGGGAAGGAAGTAAAAAATAAAAGGAGGAAGTAACGATGAAATTGGAGATAGAAAGGGAACTAACCGGTGGCGGTTTTTGGGCTGAAGAAAGTGAAGAGGCCCTTCACCTTCTTTGCGCTAAAAATTAAAGAATGATGCAATAAATATTTATTTGAAAATTCTCAGGCTAGTTGTTTCCACAGGCTGAGCTGCTGCAATGTTTTTTTTCTCTGCAGTCTGCGCTGCTTCACAAGATTGTGCATTCTCAGGCGACAGGCTGCCAAACGACACTCGACAGAGAGGGAGTGTATGCTCTATCTCACTCTAACAACTTGGCTTGTTGGTGAGTGTGAAGAGACACTGCCTGCCCGATCCTGTCTCTCCCTCTAGTTTACATGGTTGCTACAACCTGACACCAAATAATTTTTTGCTAGCGATTTTAAACCTGTAAGTGCTGCGATGGTCTCAACAGATAAGAATCCATTCACGTCCTTCCCAACTAACTATGAATCATGCTTGCCTAGGCCAGGGGGAGGGATATTACCAACATCACACTCAAGACTCATGCTTTTGTTATCGTTAAAATGGTTTGCAGATGTTATCGTTTGTGTTTGCGAAATGAATCCAATTAATGACACAGTTTGTAATATAATCGTACTTGAGACCGTACTTGAGGATAAGAAAGACATGTTAACAGTTGGAAGATCTACCACGCTATTAAATCTTTGTATGAAAAAAGGAAAACAACGGTAAATGCTATAATGTTAATTTTAAAACGTCTTGGTTTTCCAAATTTCCGTGGTTGCGTTTGTGCAGCAGCTCCAATTTAGAAAGACTATTTTGTTGACCCTGTTTACTTTTTAATAATAATAATAATAATAATAATAATAATAATAATAATAATGTCTGGAATCATGAATGATAAGCATTAAGATTCCGCTCAACACCTCAAATGCAAACTACAATTGAACATTTGCTTAAATAATAGAAATACAATTTATGACGCCCTATAGGAAAATGCAAGGCTGTTTATGGTTCAATTCAATGAAAATGTTTGTATGTGTAGACTATTTAATCGTTATTTGAAAATTAATAGTGTATTCAGTGGGGACTCCAAGACAATTCAAAATGAAGTCAGAAACTACTATCTGAATACACACAAGATCATGTAAAAAATGAAATTCATAACATTAACTTTCTTGCTATTGAAGTTGAGAATAGCACAGATATAAGTCAAACATAGCAGTGTTCTATCATAATAAGATGTATGAATTTTGAAGGAAATATTTTTGAGCGTTTTCTAGGATTCTATTATGTTAGTGCTGATGGAATATCTGAGGCTTTGTGTAATCTTCCGGATGGGATTTTGTCTGAGTTTTCATACGAGAACAAATTAGTGGCTCAATGTTATGATGGGGCAAGCGTAATGGCAGGTCATTTAAATGGTCTTCAGCAGAAAATTAAAGACAAAGTACCTCAATCTGTTTTTGTGCATTGCTTAGCTCATCGACTAAACTTTGTGCTTCAACAAAGTTTAGACTTCATTTCTAAATGTTGCATATTTTTTGCACATATCAGTGGGATTTCTTCATTTTTTCACCATTCATCAAACAGAATGAGGTACTAGTCATTTTCAGCTAGACATATTCCAACCTTAGGAGAAACTCGGCGGTGTCCTAACTCAAAACTAAACTGTAGTTGTAAAAGATGGGGAAAATTGAAACAAGTGTTTGAGAATATTCTGAATGACAAGCAATCTGATAGACAATCAGTTCAGCTCAGTAAGGGATTTTTGAACGAAATGATTAGTTTCAAATTTGCTCTTCTGACTGTAGTGTTCAATGGCATTTTTTCTTTGACAAACACAAAATTTTTTCAAAAGAGATCACTGGACATTGTTTATTGCATTTCAATTGAAAATTACGCTAAATATTTTCCTTCTTCAGCTCTTGAAAATTTACAACGATGTTATTCAAGATATTTCAAATAACTGATCATTTAAAAAATGAACTGCGTCTTTGTATGCTGATGAGGAGTATAAGTCTGTTACTACAGTGGGTTATTTTAAATTGTGCCAGGAAAGTAAGGATGTATTTGAGGAATCATGCAAGTTATTTACTTTAGTTTTAACAATTCCATCCACAAGTGCACAAGTGGAAAAAAGTTCTTCGTGTTTGAAAATAATTAATTATGTTACTAGAAACACTATATCACAACGCAGACTCACATCATTAGCGAACATCTCGATCCAGAAGGAACGTTTTGTAAACTTTAAGTAATGGGCCACTTTATGGGGACCACGGATAAGTTTACTGTTTTCAAAGACCGAGGAATGACTTAATATACAAGAAATAAAATAGGTGAGTCTCGCATGATAATTATTATTTAGTTAAATTACTATATTTAAATTTTACTACCATTGTTTATTAAAGTCTGCAGCCATTTACCTGTCGTCCTCCGTGATCTAGGGGTACGGGTGCCACGTTAGCCTCTAGTACCCGAGATCACGGGTTTAAACCCGCCGGAGGGCGGTGGATTTTTCCGGGCGTAAACATATTTAGCATTGCTTCCTTTGGAAGGGAAGTAAAGTTGATGGTCCCGTGTCGTAAATTTACGGCATGTAAAAAAACCTCAAGCCTGATAAAGAGGCCTCTGAGCAAAAATTCCGGTCTTTCACGGCCAATATAGAATGAGACACTAAGGACCATAGTAGTTAAAGAGCGTCCATAAATAAACTCAATTTAAATTTTAAATGTTAACTCCTCACCTATTATTTAAGGTAGGGGCCGCCACTAGAAGTAACTAGAAAGGAATAAGAAGAAAATAGAAATAAGCATGTAAAAGCAGAAAGGGAAGGTGGGAGACAGGCTAGAAACTTTGAAGAAATCACAGATCAGGTTAAGGAACTAGCGACAGAACTAAAATGTGTATTTGAAAACTTAAAAATAGGTATAAATGTACCAAATTCAAATTGTAGTAATGTAAGTGAACCAGCAGCAAGAGACGAGGCGATACAAAGTGTGTTAGCAGACATCTCTTTGTCAAATACAGGTGCAAGCACTTCTAGTAGTGAACCTAGAAGAATTAATGTACAGAGAAACAGAGAGCAGAACCATAATATGTACTGGCCTAATAATATCTTAAATTAAATTGCATCGTCAACTTTCGAAAATAGGACTCAGAACGATCCAAAACCTTTTATTAGACGATTACAAGAATATTTCACTGTAAAATGTATACCGGATGAGTACAAAATAACCATTGTTAGGAAATGTTTTAAGGGAAAAGCAGCAACTTAGCTAGATATAACTGTAGGAAATGACAATGAGTTCAGGGCCTTTACAAATATGTTCATGAGCAGATATTGGGGGACAAATAGGCAAGCAAGCATTAGATTAGAGATGAGCAATGGAAAATATAACAGAGAATGACTATTCATTGCTTAATTATTTTATTAAATTAACCAGGAAATCAAGAATGTTAGATCCACCAATAAGTGACAAAGATCTCATAAATATTGTAACGACACATTATCCAGAAACTATCGAGCACCATCTAGTAATAGCAAAGGCAAGTTGCATGTCAGAAATGATTGATTTGCCTGATAGCATTAGAGAGTAACAAACAAAAGTACGGGGCAGAAATTTACAGAAATCAAGCAAGAAATACAATGTAAAGTTCACATTTCTTTGGGAAAGGGGCACAGTTTCATAGAAATGGGAATCAAAATGAAGTTAGGAATAGATATAGAGGTCCAGTTCCTACGTCAGAACCAGCACAATGGGAAAATCGTTTCATAGAAAACAGCAACATAGAAATTCAGACCAGAGAGGTAGATGTTCAATTTAATTATATGTGAATATGGGAAGATCTGAATAGACCTAGGGTAGGAAATCTGCAGTTTAGTGTAGACATAACTCAAATAATAAATATTGGAGATCTGAAAATAATTATGAATTTCGACCCAGATCGCTTAGACTAGAGGAAAGAAATAGAAGTGGGAGAAATTCATCGATAGAAAGAGATAGGGTGGAAGCAATAAAGATAACAACGCAAATGGTAGGAAATAGCCTAAATCAAACGGGTAAAAATGAATTACAAATAATGGTTTAGCAGGAACGGGTGCGATTGGTAGGACGCAGTCAGATATTTCTAACTTTCGGTAATTAAATATGTGCGTGCAATTTTGTTTATAGATGTATAATAAATATATATGGAAGATAAGGTTCTGAAAATTGTAACTAGATAATAAGTGCAAAACTGTAAAACATTAGGCTTAAGCAGAACACGTGAAAGAGAAGTACAGCGAACTTAACAAAATTAGAATCAGTGCTTCGATCAAAATATTCAGACAAACTGAAAACCAAATACAAAGAAAACAAACTCTTGGAAATTTATATAAATTCAGAAGAGAAATTAACAAGGTAAAGAAAAATAGCCTAGTAATTCTAGTGTATAAGGATTATTGTGTGTATGTAACCGAGCGGGATGGCTCAGGCGGTAACACATGTGGCTCGCATTCACGAGGTTGTGGGTTCGATTCCCGTGGCCAACCTTCCTGACACGTGGGGTTTCCCGGGTCGCCAGGTGAATGCTGGGAAAGGATCATTACCTCCCCAAATTTCCTGTCCTTCCATTTCTTCTCCATTCTCATTTCACTTCAGCTTTTATCTGTTTGGTCTTTTTCAGGGTTGCAAGTATGGGCGAGAAGTCTCGGCATGTGCATGGCAGAGGAAAAGGGTGCTCTGAAGAAACCTTCGTCCCTGGACTGCGAGCAGTCTCCGAGTTCCGGGTCCCCCAGGGGATGTAAAAGCTCACGGGGGGTGGTTGTACCAGCCAGCACCCGGATAGTTCAAATCTGTAAATGGTAGGGACCCTGCCTTCTGCCTGTCGTGCCTCGTGGTCCGACTGCCCTCTGTCTTCTCGCACTCATCTCACGCACCCTCCCGCCCGGAGGGGCCCCATCAGGGGCCTAGGCACACAAGAACTGCATAGGTCGAGGTGCTAAGTCCCCCTCTGCTTCTAGTCCTGTCCTATCCTATTGTGTTCATGTATATGAGGTTATTAACTGCAAATGAAACATTCGTATTAATCATAAGTAGTACAGACGAAGAAATTTGTAAAATATGGTATGAAAATTGAAAGAGTTGCCGACATGGGATCAGATAAATATAAAGTTAAAGTTTTATTCGGGCAAACGAATAATAAACTAATTTAACGGCATTCTGATACCGTAATTATTGACGGGCGGATATAAATAATTAAATAATAACAGAAGATGGAGAAATGTTTGCAATAAATAATTTCCGTATATTAAATCAATGTATAAGTAACAAACTTGTGTTGAAAGATTTTATCCGGAAAGATGGATAAAATCAGGTTAGCCAATGTTAGTATCAGCCGAGAATAGAGAACGCATTAGCTTAAGGACTACTGGGAAAGCAGTTAGGTTATAAGTTCAGTATGCTTGCAGTCACGTAAATAGAAATTCTGGAAAAGAGAAAGACCCTGAGAATTTTAGCTAGGCCCTGCAATAGTCAAAGTCAGAGACGCGCATGACGAGAGGTGAATGTTGGTTGCGCGTGAAAAATAACTTTGGTGGAGATTAATGAAGTAGGCGGAGCTAAAAGTAGTAAAGGCTACTCTGATTCTGGTACCGTCAGTAGTACTTGCTCATGCGATATTTTAAGCGCCCAGTGATGCACTTGTGTTCAGTAGCTGCTATCGCGAGGGATCTTACCGGTAAACATTTTAGCGACTCACGGCAGGTTACGCTTCTAGTTTCACTTATTGCGGAAACAGTTATTTCCAAACTTAACTTTGATACTGCAGACATTAGCATGTTTTAATTCAGTTGTTACAAGTTCAAGCGCTACGATTCATAATCAGTCTATTTCTTCATCTCAAACTGTTGGCAACTCACCGTTTCTATAACTCAAATATTAGTTTACAACAAATTTCTCAATCAATTTAAAATGGTGTTGTCCTTCACAGTACATCCACGCATACCCTGAGAGAAAGATCTCATAGCAAACCACTGGAACAGCTGGCGCACGAGACAACTGAACGAGCCACGGGATCGCGGCAGCAGAATCAACAACGAAGCAGGTAAAGTAAACGGCTTCAAAAGTGACAACCATCTTCTGCTTCATAATGTTGGCCTGGTAATGTAACCTCAGTAGATGAATATCCAAGGCCCAGCCTACCTGGCGAAAATGGCGAGAAGCGGTCCCATCCTTCGACGTAGCTGTTAACATGACGAAAGGCTATTTCCACTGACAAATGTTCCCACGACGACTTATTGGAGACGAGGTCAGCCCGATGGAGTGTTATTCGTGTACTGATCTGAATGGGGCTTAACCATGTTCAGAAGGGATGTGGGGTTTGCAGGGTGGCGAATGTAATTTAGGTAGGGGGATAGCTACACAACTTAGCTACAATTAGTAATTAGTCACCTACTTTGGCAATTCCATAATACCCAGCAATCACAGCTTTCCCGACTTTATGTGATCGAGCGATCCTAGCGGCAGTAAGTGCAAATACGCTCAGTATTTAGGAATGAAAATACCTAGTTTGTAATATCTAGTAAGCAATAGTATGTAGGGTAATCTCAAAACCCACTCAACTGGTTTTGATAATTCTTTCACAATTGGAAAATCCAATTCGTTCTGACGGACATGGGGATATAAATCACCTTCTAATTTCATTTCATAAATGATTAAAAAATTATAAAGGTTTTACAAAATTCCTGTACTTGAATACGAACACATTGGAGCATTGGAGTTATGAAATAATATGCTTGTGAAGAAGGCCTTGACTTTTAGTTGAGAATGGCATGGCGTAGAAACACAGTTGTTACTCCACAGCATATACATATATAGTTGCTGCACTCCTCATAGTATAAAAACAGATGCCGGTTACATTTTATTGCAAGGAATATACATAGATGGCTATGCTGTAACAGTTCAGCAAACAGAAGACAAGAGTTTAAAAATACGACAATCAATCCTGTGTTATACACGAATACAATATAAGAATATTGTTATACAATATTTGCAAGAAGAAGACTATAACAACAAGAGTTCACTTCGAGAAAATAAAAAAAATAATAATAAAAATCTGTGACGTCACAATTCCTAGTTTCTGTAACCCTCGCCAGATAGTGCCATGCAACGAAATTCGGTAATGATCGCGAACATTAACATTCGTAAATGTTCGATTGTTTTCATCATGATGGAATTATAGTAACTATGATTCCACCATGGTTTTCATGCTCTTTGCATGATCGTACTCTATGAAAGCGAAGCATGACTGAAGATTCTTTCCTCCTTCTGTTATTTATTTTTGGACATTCACAATTTCCGCGTGTTTTCTGTTCACTTGTCAATTCACATTAATGAATGTCGTGAAATAACATGGCCTCTGAAAATTAAATAACTTGTACCTGATGTTTTTATAAACTTTTAAAATTGCCCCTTGACAAAATTAGGTGCGATCGCTACTGCAAAGCACCCATTAGCATCGGTTTGTATGTTTGTATGCAGGAAACAGTTCTACCGCTACAAGTACGAAGTTGAGGTTCTGTTATAGGAATTTTAAAAATATCTGTGAAACTTTTCAGATATATATTTTTTTAAATCGGTACAATGTTAAATGAGTTTAAATGGTGAGCCTTCGGAGAATCACTGATCTACGGAGTTGAGGCGTTACATACGAGTTTAACATACATTTCAAATAGGTACAAAATTGAGTAGTTTAGAATGGAGAACCTCCGAGAAATAAACATATCTACATATTTTTAGAAATATTTAACAAAAAGTCTACCAAATACTAGAATGCAAGATACCAAATTTTGCGATCGAACTACAATTTATAGCACTATGGGTGCATTTACGATTTTATTTTGTGTTGATTAGGCGCATTACTGCGGTTGAACGAAGATCGGTGGTTCGAGACAGGTTGTGACCAGTATGACGATTTTCGTTTTAAAAGTCCACAATTACCTGTAAGTGCTAACCTCTATCAAGTTAACTTTAAACTTAAACATTGCAGCGAGTGTCTCTGTTCCGTAATTACTTACTGCAAAGCTGTCTGTTTTTACTTTCTCTACTACGTAGGGGAAGTATTGTATTCCACCCAAAAATTCGATACCGAGATTGTACTGGAAATACATGTTTTGAGGTCCCTTTAACCAAAAAGGGATTTTTAGAAAAAGGTCCGCTCACGAGCGTGTGTGTATGTGTGTGTGTGTGTGTGTGTGTGTGTATGTGTGTGTGAACAGCATAACTAAAAAACGAAAAGTCGTAGAAAAACCAAAGTTGGTATTTAGGTTCAGTACCTTCCAAGGATGCAACACGAAGATTTTCAAGAAAACCCCTCCACCCCAAACTACACTTTACATGGAGCATTTTTCGAAATGTTTTATTTTGTAAAAAATAGCTCTAACGATTTTGATTAAAATATCATATATTAAAGATATTTACATGAAAATAAAATGCATATTTTTAACTTTCTGGGAATCGCCTGTAAAGTCCACTTCAGTTGGAAAATCTTTGTATAATTTCATACAACTGCTAAGCCTTAAGCGAAAGACGAATCTCGGAAATGGTTTATGCCATAAAAGAGGTTATTTGAAATAAATTGTGTGTTTTAGGGTAGTGCATCTGTGAAATTTGGAAAATCCACATTCAGTAAGATATCTAATTGAAATTTATGCCAGTTTTACAAACCATAACGGTGATATTTCTACCATGTTTCAAAATTCTAGCTTGCATAGTTATTTATATATTAATTTTGTATTGTGTAACTTCGTTGTTTTCTAATAAAAGTGCTTCAAACAATGTTTTTAAAAATATTCACATACAAAATTCAGGTTTTGCAGTAAATGGTTTTACAAAAAGATCTATGATATCAAATTTTTTATGTGAACCCCTAAGTATTGTAGAAAAATTATTACTTTTTGTACTCTCCAAAATTCTATATCTTTCAAAAGTTAATAATTTATTTATCATAATTAGAGCATTATTATGACAAGAGTATATAGTCATTTTATTTAATATACTTTTGAGAGGCAGTAAAAATATGTTGCAATGAATAAGTAAACAACTGCATCGTGTGGAGCATTTTCAGTATGAAAAAATGCTGGAAAATTGTTTGCGAGGAAACAAGGTTTAAAGCTGGGCGCGCCTATTAATAAACGTGGGCTTGTCCATTTATACCTTTAGTTAATTGGTAGTGTAAATGCGCCAACTGGGAAAAGCTATATGCTTTACTCAAAGTTTAGAATTCATATTATTTTATTATGAAAAAATGAATTTTTGTAATTTTTCACAACTTTTTTTTTATCAAATTTTACAGATAGATTACTTTAAAGATATTCCCATTTTTGTGTAGTATGTTTTCGTCTATCGCTTAACATAGATATACCAGTTATACATGACTATACAAAATTCCTTCTGAATGAAGAGGGCTTTTCAGGCTATTCCCAGAAAACTCAAGATAGATTCTATTTGTCATATAAAATATCTTTGACCTATATGGTATGTTAATCAAAATTGTTAGAGCCATTTTTGAGAAAATAAAAAAATTCGCAAAAAGGTTCCATGTAAAGGGTAGTTGGGAAGGAGAGATTATCTTGAAAATCTTCGTGACGCATCTTTGAAAGATAATGAACCTAAATACCAACTTTGGTATTTCTCGGACTTTTGATTTTTTAATTATGCTGTTCGACACCAACACTCAGTACCTTTTTCTAAAAGTGCTTTTGTTTATTCAGAGGGCCTCAAAACAGATATTTCCGGTGAAATCTCGGAATCGAAAGTTTGGGTGGAATGCAATACCTTGTCTACTTCCTACTCATGTACGTGTTAGAGAAAATAAAAAGCTGTTTTTCAACTAATTTTAAGTAGGTATACAGTAGGTATGCAAGAAAATAAACTGTCTTATTTTAAGGATTGGGTTCTTTATCTTGGATATTCCTGAAAGAAAAAGAAGAATAAGAAAATAATATCCGAGCCACAGCAATAGTCCAAAATAAGAAAACTCGGAAAGAAGGGAAGAAGCAGCAGATTAATCTCCAAAAGATGGTGGCTGTTTACAGGCTTCGTCAGACCAAGGCAGGAAATGACAATCACTTGGGGGTGGAAGACCAGCCTTTTCTTGTCTTTCACGGTTTTCCGACCCCATTTGGCTCACAAAACATTCCCTTTTCAGAGACAGCGACCATTCAAGGGAGCCCAACCTCTGCATAACCCAAACTTGTAACATCTGGCAATATCTTTACGGTCCGCATGAGAAAATCGAACACGCACTCTGATTAATGGCCATATGAATTAAACTTTTCACCTGCAGGATAATCGTAGATAACAAAAAAATTAGAAGAATGTTCCAAGTAAAGGGTAGTTGGGGTAGAGTAATTTTCTCGAAAATCTTTGTGTTGGTCTTTGGAAGATACTGAAATTAAATACCAAGTTTGTTATATTTACCCGACATTTCGTTTTTGAGTTATGTTCTTCGCACACAGATACAAACAAGAGGCGGTGGGCGGACCTTTTGCAATGCTTTATGGGGGGAGATTCAGGGGCTCAATTTCCGGTGAAATCTCGATATAGATTTTTTTTGTGGAATGCGCTTTTTGTGGATTTTGTGGAATATACTTCCTCTACTTACTAGGTAGGTACTGATAGAAAACGTGAAAATAGAGAATCGCATGTTTTCAAAAATGTTTTATAGATGCCGCATGGCTGTTCAACCTGGGAAAACTTAAAAATGTAACATCAATATTTTGAAAAGGGCTGCTTACTACAAAACGTTATTAGCTGCTTATCCACATTGCTCGGTTAGCCTTTAAACTCGAATGATGAATTAATTTATTTTCCTCCCCCCGTTCTTTATGAAATTATTGTACAATGATTTAGAATATTTGTATGACGAATCCTCCCCTTTACTCCTTATACCCCAACGGTCTTCCAAAGTTCTGGAAATGCCGCATAGCCTATAAGTATCCTTTAGTGATGGTACAACCATCGGTTGGAATTGTCGAGTAATTTTTTAGATAATTACAGTAGGTGAAATTTTCAACCTTGGTACCTTCTTATTTGGTCTCACATAAAAGCTACATAGGTAGTTTTCACATAATGTATAAACCCTTAACATACACACGAAATAGAGGGGGAAGCTGGTAAATATTAAGATTCTGCAATCCGAGGTCAACAAGTTACCTCTTTGAAGAAGACACAGTCTTCGACCATTGAGAAAAATAATCTTCTCAGTTAATATAAAATATAGGTTCACAATTTCTAATGATAGCAGTTTTATCTCTTTATATAATTAATTAGTATGCCCTGCTAACAATTTGGCTACAATACAAGTACACAGGAGGTAAAGCAAACATTTCTTACATGAGGGTTATCAGAAAGTTTTGGCATCCAGAAACTTCAGTGCATACATCCATAGAATTACAATAAGTTTATTCAGAAATTTTGACATTGTTTCATTACACACACATCTGCAGCCTATCAAAGAAATAAATATAACATACAATTCGCAGCGTTATAAACATAATCGATTATCGGTTTTTAAGCTGTCCTCTGCTTGCTTAAGTGTTACAACATGACCATCCATATATATTGTTTGGAATAAAATGTACCCGATTTTTGTTTTTACCACGCATTCTTTACAGAGTATAGCAACCAGCTGGTTTTCGCTTCTGCACACATTCTATATGGAGTACAACCATTTGCTACTCCATGACATTCTCAACGAAGGCTTTCTAAAAGCTCATTAGTCTTTGAGTAATTTAGGAATTCATATTAAGTGTTTTATAGCCCATGTCCGTCAGGAAGAATATGACTTCTCAATTGTGAAAGAATTATCAAAATAGATTGAGTGGGTTTTTGAGATTTCCCTACACATACACCATTTTCTCTTTTCATAATATTGATGTAGATTTGACACAAATTGTATATTTCGATGAGTTCTACAGTTTTTTATAAGTTTTTATATCTGTCTTGTAGTTCATACGTTTGTCTATTGCACAAAATGCATGCGGAATCAAAAGAACTTTACAGACTATTACAAAAATTCATGGTATAACATTCTATTATTTATACAAAGAACTTTAACATATCACATTTTAATTTAAAAAAAGGTGATTTTAGTTCCATTAATACCCCGCCTTTAATTGCATTGGTCTTATCGGCGGCCTTTCCTTTGGAACTTATTGCCTATTGGCAATGGTGTTAACTCGTGTAACTCTTGTCGTTGGGTTTCTTACACATTGGTTTTTAATCATTCGATCATACACACATTCATACTTCCAGACCCTGGGGAGGATAAGGAATAATCTTGGCTAGAAAAAAATGTCCATCCCCCAGCCGGGAATCGCACCCGGGACCCCTAGCACAACAGGCAGGTGCTCTACCGACTGAGCTACGGGGCCAGCCATAATCAAAATTGTTGGAGCCATTTTTGAAGAAATGAAAAACAACGAAAATATTTCGTGTACCCTAAGGGTAGATTGGGATGGGAAATTTCCTTGAAAAACTTCGCCTGGCATGCTTAAATAATGTCTGACTCAAGTATGAAGTTTGGTATTTATTCGACTTTTTGTTTTTGAGTTACTGCTGACCTACCTCTGTCATTTCTTTCTCTCTCTCTCGCAGCGGATATTTTTCCTAAAAATGCTCGTATTTCGTTCAGGGACCTCAAAAGTGTGAAATCTGCATGTGGAATTTTGTTTTAATGGAATACAGTACTTCTTCTACCCGCTATTGAATGGCAGAGAAAGTAAAGAAAGAAGAAAAAAGTAAGGCAGAATGGAACTCCGTTATCGTCGTTTATTGCTATAAATGAAACTAATTTTGTTAAAAGTTATTTTGGTCACTGCGTATTTTTTTTAATCAGAAAATGATGTTATATTCCATTCTATGTAATACCATGAATTGATATAATCAAAGTGATTATAAATGTGCAAGTCTGCAACCTTATGACTTTTACCTGAGCATTCTCATGAAAATTAACACGGAAGATTGTATTCTACCAATTTGTTTAAAATTATTTCTAAAAAATTATAAGAGACAAGACTACTTAGATTTCGTTCCCTTTATTTGTCTGTCTCCTGGTGATAGGTAACGGTCGACCCAACTTCAAGTCTCCAGACTGGCAAGGTATTTTTTACTCTGGGAATACTGGAACAGAGTACACTCAGACTTTTAATATCTATGGAGACTAATGAATGAGTAGTAGCTCTCTTCACGGTAGATTAGTTGATCAGTATGTCTACCATATGATATCATTTACTGGCATCTGTGACAAATATCCTGTGTAGATGGAGGCGGCGGGTGTAGTGGTCGTACGGTCTTTTAGAGAGTTCGACTTATTCACCTCAAGTTTTATTTTGGCGCAATTTTCTGCGGAGTGATTTTTAAAGAATTAAAAATGTAATTTAATTCTGTTTTTGGCATGAAATTTGCAAAATTTGCTAAAAGCTTTTCCGTTATTTTAGTAAGCGCATCACAGCGAAGAGAAAGTGCCTATTAGTGTCAGTTTTAAGGCGAAGAATCCATATAAACCGAAAATATAGCTTTTCTATTTTCAAGAGAAAGAGAAACACATTTTCTTCAAATTTTGCTCTACACAAGGAGATATGCGCCCGAAATCCTATCAATGTTCATCTTAACAACCAATAATTTTGGGTTTAAATGAACAATGTCTGTTGGAATGCTTATGATGGACAAAAATATGTGCTGAAACTCGTAAAAGAACGCTGACCAAAGCAAGATTATGGAAACAAGTCAGAAATGATTTGTGTGTTTCGCCAGAGGATGCTTTCATTGCTTAAAACTGTTAATCTGCTGACGG
The DNA here is from genome assembly GCA_030765065.1 of Deroplatys truncata. Classification (NCBI taxonomy): domain Eukaryota; kingdom Metazoa; phylum Arthropoda; class Insecta; order Mantodea; family Mantidae; genus Deroplatys; species Deroplatys truncata. The sequence goes on along the minus strand of CM060975.1, from coordinate 243,195,044 downwards.
TATAACAACCTACGTTCCATCTCTTACATGCAGATACAGTACCTCCTGCAGATGGACAGAATCACATTACTTGATCGTTTTTCGGGTATATGATTAAATCTAAGTTTTGGGTTTTACACATGTATCCTTTAATCGTAGGATCGATGGCTTTCTTCGGGCCAAACGGTGGAAGAATTGTCCATTTCAAGTTTTATCGAGTTGAACTCAAGCATATTAATGGTGCCCTAGTGTAACTTAACGGACGAGTTCACAGATATGACTCTACGTATATGCTCACAATACCATTGCCTTGGAAACAAGCAATAAAAGGAAAAGCCGGATTTTTAATCCATACATCACGTTCACCTTCCTGAACTAACAGATATCATCGCGGAGGTGGTGGTGGTTGTTTTGGAAGTGCAAGAACAAACGCACGAAAAAAGCTATGTGACAAACTGTATATTTTAATGTGCTCATATTTTTCCAGTTACATAAAATTCAGTAAGAATAAGAGGTCTTCACAAGATATAGGTAAATTTCATGCTATGTCATTACTTCAAACCTCGTGAAAATAAAAGGACAAACGTTGGTATTTATCTGAGTTTTCGTTTTAGGGTTATGTTCACCGACGAAAGAACGCATGTGAAGTTTTCAAATTCCTATTATTTATTTATTTTTAATTTAGAGGGCCACAAAAACATTGCACTGCTATTTTACCATGAAAACTCGATAGATTTTTCAATCAGATAGAACGCTTCTTCTACCACTGGTACACCAGCAAAGTAAATGCAATCGCAAATATCCGCGCACTGTAATGAAGATGTCTTTGCAGTAATTCTTGCAGTATTCTAAATATCAGATGAGGGCACTCGATTACAATATATATTAACAATCTTATGCTCTAGACATTTTCCCAAAACTTCTTAATATCACATTCATGTCTTAGTTTTATTTCTATACACGATCTGATAGGCACAGAACTACCTCAAAAACACACACTTTATTTTTATCCACGCCTATCAAAATGTGCAAAGTGGAAAGGAACATTTTGCATCAGCAAAATTAAATTTAAATTGAGTTTTATTTATGGACGCTCTTTAACTACTATGGTCCTTAGCGTCCCATTTTATATTGGGCGTGAAAGATCGGTAATTTTGCTCAGAGGCCTCTTCAACCGCATGAAAAGATCTCATGAAATATTCGAAAGCTCATCACTGTATATGACACAGTGCAAAGAGCTCAGTACTCTCATATCCATCGCAAGGAACTATACTGATTTTTCTCTATATCTTAGGAGCTTCTCTACAAAACAAACATTTTATCCAGAAATACGTGGCAGTGTATTTACAGCATTACCTTACTAAAACCCAGAGATTAATGCATATTAATGAAGGGATATGATTACTTACATCAATAAATACCGCCAGATCTCACTTTGCGAATCCAGATGATTTGATACCTACAACGTTTCAGATGAAACTAACAAAGAACGCTTTGAATTATGAAAGATAGTGCAGCTTTTTTCGGCCAAACAACTGGCCAAGAAATAAAACGATGATCGAAACTTCTGTCTGTTTAAGCATGGAAACTTCATAAGGCTGAGGTACTTAGTTCCGTTGTACCTTGTTCAGTTTTCCTCAAAGCATACATCGATATCCGCAAGGATCAATGGTGACGCTAGAAATTGGAATCCCCTGGTTCACATTTTCACCTCAGAGATAATTTCTATTGCTGGACTTTGCTGTGGATTTTCTCTGCGCCAGAAAGCTCTGAGTAAACATTCGCCTACAAGCCGACTGTTGCCTTCATCCTAGTCATAATGATGTAATGCATGACAAGCACAACGAATTCCCTGCCGTTAATGCTGGTATTCCTCCGGATTTACTGCCTAATGTGTGGCTCAACTTCCTCAGAGTAGCGAATGCCACCTGGTATGTTAAATAAGTCAGATCAAGGACAACTTACATTATTCCGCGGAAATTAGGAAGAAGTTGGTTCTGCTACTGGGAAAGATGCTTTTGCGATAGTTTGCGGCTCGCATTCAGGAGATTGTGAATTCAATCCTATATACTGGACATTTTAATTTTGTTCTCGTTTCCCTCAGTTACCAGGTAATACCCGATTGAATATACAATAACATGACCCAGAGCTCAATTCAGAGATTAAAATAGATGGTACAGGAAGATGACTGAGCAAATACGGCTACAATATGTCTGGCACAACTGAACCCTACGAGTAATATGTACCAAGGAACCTAGACCCAATCGTTGCGATGACCAAGGTGTTAAAAAGTGACAAATAAGCCATATAAAAATGATTCTAAGGTAAGTTCATGTTTTGAACATATCACATTACATACCCCCCCCCAAAAAAAAGATCCCTATTTACCTAATGAAGACATAAGATATTCAGTTCTTGTATTACAGCAAATGGTATAACAAACAAGAGCCTGTAGAGAGATATTGCTGGTGCTTAATTTCTTATTTCCTTTTATCTTCCTTTACAAAAAAAATTACATTGAGTTTTATTTATAGACGCTCTTTAATTACTACGGTTCTTAGCGTCTCGTTCTGTATTGGACGTGAAAGACTGGAAATTTTGCTCGGAGGCCTCTTTATCACGCTTGAAGTTCTTTTACGTGCCATAAATCCACGACACGGGACCACCTGCTTTGCTTTACTTCCCTTCCGAAGGAAGCCTGCTAAGGATTTGTACGCCCTTGGGTCTTCCTTTATTGTGAGGCAGTCAGGAAGATATAAGATTTCGACAAATCGCATTTGGGCTTCTTCTGGTTTTTCTCCAGTCTCGCAGATGAATATAATCTACACGACACTCATATTCAACCAGCAGAAAAAAAAGGCAATAAAAACAAAGCCAACAGTACAGTGAGGTACTCACAGGCAGGTAGGTCACCATCAAAAGAAAAGCTCTGGTGTTTTTAATTCACAGGCCTTCCTTTATTAACACTTCTGCAAACTATTTTCCAGAAATTTATTCTTCCGTCTACTTCTTATTTATTAAGATATAATTTCGTCATTCATTTCGTTATAGGCTACAGCGATAGTGAGATTTTTAAAGGGCGAGTCGCTGTGATGACTTAAAAATTCCATGCTCTTTGCATGACCACGAGAGGGGGGGGGGAATCCAGAGAATTATCATTTGAAAAAGCACGATTAACAAAGAGTATCTCGGAAATGGTTAACGCCACAAAAATTGTGTACTTTAAAGCGATCTACACTTTTTTGTGTGGAAAGATTTTGCTGATCTCTTGCGGTTTACCAATTATACAAAAGTAATTAAAAAATAAAGAGGACTTCACAGGCTATTTGCAGAAAAGTCAGCTTTATGTCATGCAAATATCTTAAACACATGGTATTTTAATTAAAACTGTTAGCCATTTTTAAGAAAATAAAAAATAACGAAAAAAATTCCATGTAAACGGCAGTTTGGGGTGGTGGGATTTTCTTGGTAATCTTCGTATGGCATCCTTGGAAGATGCTCATCTTAAATATCAAGTTTGGTATATAACCAATCTTTCGGTTTTGGATACACGGACCTTTTTCTAAACAGGCTTTCTTTTTAAATTCAGGGGGCTTCAAAACGTGTATTTCCAGTGAAATCTTCATATTGAATTTTTGGGTGGAATACAATACTTCCTCTACACACAAGTAGTAAAGAAAGTAAAAAGGAGTACAGTAGGCAACTCTAAGGTCATTTATACACATGTCATTTCTCACAAGTGTATTCAAACACCTACAACGCTGCAATTAGAAATTAAAGCGACAATAAACAAACGCAAGAAAGAAGGGGAAAAAAAACAATAAAAAAATCTGTGTGGCACTCTCACGACTTTCTCTACTCTTGTACAAACTATTTTTATAAACACTTATTCTCCATCTACTTCATGTTCATCGTGATAAACATTTTCATTATTGCTAATTTTCTTGAAGGTGCAAGGAGAATATGGTAGGCTTTAAGCGATAGTCAAACGCTATGTAGAGCATTTCATTCTCTTTGCATGTCCAGGACATTAAAAAAAAAAAAAAAAAAAAGAATTCTCATTTGAGAAAGAGTGTATGTATTGGAAAATTCAAACAAATAACAAGGAATATCTCGGAAATTTTCACTCGAGCCACCCACCCAAAAAAATGTATATGACATCAATCAATTGTGTGTGTCTTCAAAATCGCTGCTTAAGGACTTCCTTGAAATAAGCGACAACTATGAATTCGACCCTTAATGAGATCTACATTTGTTTTGTAGTAAAATGTTGTCTATCTCTTACGGTTTAACAGTTATACGAATGTCATTCAGAATGAAGAGGACTTTTGAGGACATTCCCAGAAAATTCAAGATAAACATTTCATTTGCCATGAAAATATCTTAAGCATATGCTATTTTAAACAAAACCATTAGAGCCATTTTTGAGAAAATAAAAAAAAAATCGAATAATGTTCCATGTAAAGGGTAGTCTGGGGTACGGAGGTTTTCTTGAAAATCTTCATGTCGCATCCTGGGATGATATAAACTCAAATACCAAGTTTGTATTTATTCGACTTTTCGTTTTTGAGTTATATTGTTCACAGACTGATAGATACACACACACGGACATGTTTCCAAAAATGATTTATTTGGATTATATGTAATTTTGTTATAAGTTTTGCTGTTAATAAAAACTGAAAAAAGGCAACTGTTGCTAAAATATTTTTGTTAGACCTTCGAGGAAACCCTGATGTTACATTCGCATAAATTACTCAACCCTCTATAGTTTATTTTTATATAGCTTCTACAAACTATTACAATAAATTTTTCTGTGTACTTCATGTCATCGAGATGTTTGCAGAATTAGTTCCATTACACATTTCATTGTAGGTATAAAGAGGATGCAGGAAACCGAAGCGATAGTCAAATGTTTGCTCTTTCCATTATATCAGGAGAAACAGCTGAATAGCGACAGCACTTCATAAATTGACAAAAGTATTGAAAAACTCGAACCAATAACAATGATGCCAAATTATAAGTTATTTTAAATAAATTGTGTGTTTCAAAGTGATCTACATTATTTTTGTAAGGTTTTGTCTATCTATTTAGCGGTTTTAAAAGAATCATACAACATTCCTTCCGAATGAAGAGGACTTCATAGGCTAGTCCTAGAAAAGTCATACTGTATATTTTATTTGTCATATAAATATCTTTAATGTATGGTATCAAAATCGTTAAAGAGCCATTATTGAGGAAATAAAAAACATACTGCGTAAAGCGCAGTTTGGAGTAGGCGAATTTCTTGAAAATCGTGTTGCATATTTGGAAGCTGCTGAACTGAAATACCAAGTTTGGTATTTGTCAGACATTTCATTTTTATATTGCTAATAGATGGCCCCTCACACACGAGTTTTTCCCCCCTGAAAATGCTTTCTTGTATTCAGGGGACCTCAAAACCTTTATTGTTGGTTAAGTCTCGATATAGAATTTTTGCGTACCTACTAAGTACGTGGTAGAGAAAGTAAAAATAAAATGCTACGGTCCAATAGTTTTAATATGTAATGTGCAGATAATACAACTACGCAACTTTTTAAAATAACATACCTCAAGTAATACATTTTACCTACAACGCTTTAATTAATTATGTATAAGTTTTAGGATCGCCTTCTTGAATTTGTTTAATAAAGAACACAAATTTCAAACGTTGCTTTAATTAATGGCTATTTTTAAGCACAGCTATTTTCCCTCGTTTTCATTGTTCTTATTGAAAGGATTCAAAAATCTTTCGGAATTCAGATTTAAATCCCTTGATTGGTCCCGCTTCACAAGGAAGGTTTTCGGAAGATGCACCAGAAAATAATCAAGGCAGAAAATCCCATTTGTCTAATTTATTGCAAAGTTTATTATATCACATTTTCTTTGTCGACAGGATTATAAAACGATCGCGATGATGTGCAAGCAAATTGAATGTACCACAATTTCTACACTAGGACATCTTGGTTGTTTAGGTCAATAATTAATTTCTCAGCATACCTGACCCTGGATTAGATTGACATTGACGACGCCGTCTGCATTGGCCCCCACTAGTTTACAGTACAATTCTGGACCTTGGGTCTCCTCGCCGCAGGTGGCAGTTGCATAGATGCGCCGACCTTCTGCAAGGTTGAAGTACGGTGGCGTTAGGATGGCCCCCTCTGCCTGGCCCAGCACCGTCACCGCCGCCGCTGTTAGAAGCAGCCACCGCACGTCCATCATCAACACAGTCCCTTGCCACACTGCCACTTGTTGCCACGCCAGTCAGCACCGTACCCTTTTCCCTCCCACTTGCGCGGTTCAGCCTCATCACGCTTGCTCATCCAGGGTGCACGGCAAAAATTAGCTTCGCCAATACGTATACAAAGAACGCGAAAAAAGCTTTGGGTTTTAAAGTACCTAAATCATAAGCTTTTAATTAGTTTAAGGCGCGCAAATTTCTTTCGGCTAATGTTTTCTGTTTCTTATTAAAACAAAAATTACTGAGCACTGAAAAGTAGAAAGTTTGTACTGATATAATCAACCTTACTGAGGGAGGAATGCAATCGGTTTGTCTTAACAAAAACTAAATCAAGAATATTTGCAACTATCCTTTGCAGAAACGAGACATAGTTCCTAATTTAATCCATACAGGTCCAATATATCCCCCCCAAAAAAGAACATGCGCGCGCGCACATACACACACACACACACACACTACTACTCTGCTTTCATAAGTGTTAAAACTTTTTTTTATATAGAAAATATTTATTTGAATGAGATTGTTGTATATGCATGCTAATCTTTTGTGCATGAAAAATAGAGTCAGGGTGTTGAATACATCACAGAATAAAAGGTTTTAAAATTGTTCATCATTTGTCAAATCATTTACATTACATATCGTCCTTTGTGGTCAATTGGTACATGTTGGCTTCTGGTTCTTGAAGTCATGGGTTCAAACCCAGTGGAGGGCAACGAAAGAGAAGGTCCCTGAGCAAAATTGTCTGCCATATCATGCAGCAGCGTACTTCTCTCCTGAGGCGCCATCTATGGGCCGATCATCTGACACAATGCAGACTTAGTGGCGGAATAGTGATTACAGAAATTCACCTGATTACTGCACTGCTAGGATGTCCCTATATGCTAACGATGTGACAGGAAGCTAACTTTACATAACAATTTGTTTGCTCCTTAAAAAAACATTAAAAATATTATTTTAACTTCACTGATTCTTTCTGTTTGTCAGAAGTTTTAGAAACAATGCAGTATTTCTTTGAAAACTTGTTAAGCATCTTACAACTTCCCTGCTTTTTGTTCAATGCATATTCTTTGTTGATTTGATAATTCAATGGATCCATTCAAATAGGTCTCAATTATCTGCCAAAGATTAGGCATTAGTGTTCAGTATCATACATCATCTTTCACTGTTACACTGCTGTTACATAGTCTTCAATTTCATTGACCAAAATCTCTTCAACAGACAGTAATTAATTTATTTACCTTCATAGCAATTTTTAGATTTGCTTTAACCATACACATTAAAACATCAAAAGGTAATAAGCTGGGTAAAATCCTCCTGTAGCTGTCCTAGGTAAACTACCCTAGCCACTAACCACACAAATCAATGATAGGTAATGGAAATGGTCTGAATTATCACCATATAGAAAATCATAAAAAAGAATCTGATGTGTTACATTCACATGACTCTCCCCATCTGTCATTTATTATTGGGTATACAAATTATTCTTACAAAAGCTTATGTTTCTAAGCTATTCATTTTAATAGAGATAAACTTTTGGAGAAAGAGCCAAATTACAATTTTGTTATACATACAAAGGAAACAACAGTCAAATGTTTGTTTTGTACAGCATATAACATTATAAGCTGGCCTTAAAATTCCATGCACTTCCGCAATCGCGAAAAACAACTGAATGTTGACAGGGCTTTAAAACAATGACAAAGTATTGAACAATGCAAGCCATTAATAATGAACATCTTGGAAATGGCTTGCAACAAAAAAGTTATTTAAAATAAATTGTGTGTTTTAAAAATATCTACATTTTTTGTGTAATACGCTTTCATGCATTACTCGTTTATCAGTCATACAAGATTACACAAAATTCCTTCAGAATGAACAGGAATTCACAGGCTATACGTTTTGTCATGTAAATATCTTTAATATATGGTATTTTAATAAAAATTGTTAGTCTTTTTTCAGAAAATCAAACATTTTGAAAAATCTTCCATGTAAAGTGTAGTTTGTGATTGGAGGATTTCCATGAAAATCTTTGTATCGTATCTTTGAAAGATACATACTAAGTTTGGTATTTATCCGACTTTTTGTTTTTAAGTTATGCTGTCCACACACACACATGCATGCATGCACGCGCACGCGCGCTCATGTACATACACAGAGACCTTTTTCTAATTTTGTTTTATTCAAGGGGGCTTCGAAATATATATTTCCAGTTAAATCTTGATATGGAAATTTTGGTTGGAATGCAATACCCTCTCTACATACATTATAAGCAGTAGAAAAAGTAAATCTAGAATCATTTATGGACAGACGGATTTCTCTCCAGGTTTGATAGCTTACCATGGCAAAAAGAAAATCACATCAGGTGAAATTTCAGTTAAAATAACTTAAGGACTTATTATCAGTATACATTAGTTATATATCACCACTTTGTGTGCCTCTAACTGTGGTTTTGTTAAATATGCAGCCTCCATAAAGTTGCTTTGCTACAGAGCTAATTCTTCAGATAATGCTTCTGGAAATCTGGATAATATAGCAACAATCTATTAAGGCAGAGCATTTTCCTATGTACTTGTTTTTGATGGCTTCTAATCAGAAGGCAATATGTGGTTCTTGGGGGATGGGAGAAAAAAGCTACTACTTACATGACTTCAGAGATAAATAAATTCTATTTTGTAGAGTATAGTAAGTTTTTAACCCATATAAAGTGTAATAAGAATGTCATCATTGCAAAGTAAATGTCAATGGAGGAAATAACAACAATAACAACAACCGAGCATCTGCAAAACTATATACAGCTTAACGTTTGTATTAATGAAGAAGCACCACTTCAAGATATTTTTATAGTTAAAAAAATAAAAGGGCATACATTGTTCAAGTTTCAGGATATAATATTCAATACACTAATAGTTCAATGATGTTGCAATATTTACACTAAGCAAAATCAAGTACTACAATTAGCTTATCTGTTTTAAGAAAAATCAATAATTAGTACAATGTAAAATGTTCAATGTCCCACTTTACTATCTTTCTAGTAATAATGGATGCAATAAATAGCACTGTAATTTTCAGTGTGGTAAGTCAGCAAACAGGTATGGGGAGCATTTAAACGCTGGAGCTGGTGTACTAAAATGTCTTTTATTATGAATGTTCAAACGCAACATTTGACATTTGAGTCATTCTTTAGGATCAACATAACTGGTATTCTATATTTTTATACAGCATATTTTTTTACACTTGTTACAATAAAATAAACTGAAACATTTACCTGTGAACAAGCAAAATATCAGCAGAAACAAAAAAAATTCTCTATGAGTTACTCAGTGCTGAAAAAATGGTTACTAACTATAATGTCATGCCAAAAGTTTGTAGTTGCTTCTAAATATGAAATCACTTCTACACTAGAGAACATAGTTTCCTTCTGTTTTTGTTTAACTTTAAGCATGTCAATTTACAAACCTGGACAGAGAACTTAAGCTCAGTGCTGAGTCAAACCAAGGGGTTGATGGAGCTTTTAATTTAACCTTTTTGCCATTATTTATTGTAATAAAAACAAATTTAGATTTAAGAAGAATATCATTCATCTTTAGTATATAGAATGTCCCATAACCTTTGGGACACTTCTGTAACCAACATATTTTAGAGCATCAAAAAATAGTTGTGTAGTTATAGTGTTGACCAAAGCCTCTGGCTTTGAGTGTTGACAGTAGTATAGGATGCTTCAGAAATTTGTAGTGATACAAAGTTGTACACTTTTAAATGGAACAGTTTACACTTCAGTCCATAAATTTATTTAACTCTTCATGCTGATTAAGCATCACATTATGAGAAATATCTGAATTTTGCTTTTGAAGTAATGGTTAAAATAAATTATGTTCAAGCATCCTATCTAAAGTTTCATGAACATAAGAAGCAAGATTATATACATTCTGGCTTCTCAAACCAGAGGCCCTGGTTCTATTCCCAGCTGGTGCAGGGGAATTTTTCTGCAATTACAATCATCCCCTATCCTCTGCAGAGTCTAAATTATGAATTTGGGAGAGAATGGTTTTATATCAAATATGCATACAATAGACATAAAAAAATCTACAGCTCGAGTTACAAACACCATAATTTGTTTCTAAAGTGAAAAACCCTATATAACCATAGAAGTTAAAGAGGGCTATAGATAAATTAAAAAAAAGGTAAATAAAAAGTATTTATAATAATGAAACTGAAATACGTTCACTGGTTACATTGAATTGAATCGAATCCAAATCTATGACACTGCTTCCTTACATCATTTTAATTAAGAGTGAAGAGTGCAACAAACTTAGGAATGAAATGTACGTTGTTCCATTTAAAAATGTACAAATCTGTATTCCTATGAACTTCCAGAACCACTGCCCACCACTCCAAATTGCGGGCTTTGGACAACACTAACAAAAAATAGGTTTATATACACTAAGATAATCTTAGTTATGGCGGTGCTGCTAAGCTTATGGAATACCCTGTTTATATGCTTTCAACAAATCTGCTCCTTTGAGACTTCCAGTGAGAAACTGTCCTGTGAATTTTCAATAGGTTAGCAATCTTCTAAAGATGAACTTCATTCTAGAAATCCTGCAACAATAGTGATTCCACAGTATCTTTATGCTATGGGGAAAAGGTGTAAGAAAGAATCTCACCTAACATTCTGTGACACAGAAAAGACTGTACATTGGTATTGGATCAACATTTTTAAAACCATCACTCACAATAATTATTTTGGATTCACCAAAAGAAGTTCCCACTGAAACTGCATTCCCTGCAGTGACACGGAAAGCTGCAATGATGAACTAATGGCATTTTATCTTTGAGAAATTTGTTGGAGGGTAGCCCATGCATATCTGCATGATTTGCAACAGGTAATGAAACATGGGTGTATCATTAAAATCCCAAAATGAAGTAGTAGTCTACTTTGTCATGCTTTTCTAAGGAGAGCCCAACAATGCTTGTTTGAAGGAGTCAGAGCTCTGAAAAGAAAACATTAGCAAGTTTCTTCTCTAAAATGAGTCATCTCAACCAGTGACTTAGGATGGGCCATGTAGTTACCACTCAGTGATTCTCTTCCTAAAGTCCAGGCAAATGGAGGTTACAACATCCAAAATTGAGAAAGAGATATCACCTGCTGTATTATGACAATCACTGTTTCACTTTCCTTATTCACCTGACTTTCTCCACATTATGTTCCCAAAGAGCAAGGAAGAAAATTTTTAGGAAGTGCTGTAAACTCAAATGTGTTGAAGGCATCCCTACTTGGGCTTGAAATGAGGCATTTTCTATATGACTTCAGAGGATGGAATAAGTGCAAACTGAGAGTACTTTAAAGAGCTATATCAGTAGCTTCGCAAAATAAACTATTTTCTGTGAAGCTGCTAAAAGCTTATGGCATGAATGCACACAAAGAATATTTATTTACTAATGAAATACATTATTATTTTTACTCTGTTGAAATGTGAAAAGTACTTTTGTACTCTCTCTTAAATCATTCTAAACAATTTTAACTTGTAATGTTCTATGGATAAAGATCATTCTCAAACAAGGTCCCTTATTTTCAAATAGTGAAGCTATAGATTTTAAATCTGAATCGTGTTGAAGCAAAGTAAGTTACAGTATTGAATGGCTTGCGTTAAAAATTATTTTTATTGTAGTTTCACAGTGAATATCCAAGGCTAACCAGGTGGTGAGATCCAACAAAGCATAAAGCTGCAAACAAGCAGAAAGGCAACTGTGCAATATTCTTAAGGTTATAAATAATTATTTATTAGCAAGAATACATTTTATAATATGAAAATTGATTAAGACCTAACAACAGGAGGCATGGAGCATGCTAAGATTGTACCATGATAATACTGGCTAAATTGCCTGTTTTGGAGTTTTATTTGGGCAGTTAAGTACTCAATGCTAGAAATCTACCATGATATTATACACACTTTTGTGATATCAGTAATTTATTTTATGTTCTATTTTATTTACTTAGAACAAAATTGGCACTTAAGAGGGCTACAGCTCCACACAGTACTTATGTTTTGTATGTCTTACATTATGCCATGGAGTAATGGTAAAAAATTAAATTGAGTTTTATTTATGGATGCTCCTTAACTGCTGTGGTCCTTAGCATAACATTCTACAATTGGCGTGAAAGACCAGTAATTTTGCTCAGTCGTCTCTTTATAAGGCTTGAAGTTCTTTTACGTGCCGTAATTCTATGACATGGGACCACCAGCTTTGCTTTACTTCCCTTCCAAAGGAAGCCATGCTAAGGATTTTTTACACCTGAAAAAAATCCTCGCCCTCTGCCGATTTGAACCAGCTACCTCGGGAACTGGGAGTAAGTTGTACTGGTATAACTTATTACAATATGCTTTTATGGTTAACAAATATGATACATGGTGTACAAACCCATGTTTAGGAATGCAAGTAGTAAATATTTGGAGGAAATCAGAAGCTCTGGTGCTAAAAGTAATAGTACTAGAGTTGGCATAATCCTGCAATCAAATATATGGACATTTCTCTGTGGAATCACAAAGTGAGAAATTTAAATTCAGAAAGAAGTATTACTGAATATTTATTGATAAATCAAAATAAAAAATAAATAAATAAAGAATGTCTAATATGGTCGATTTCACATATTTATTGATAAATTAATGTAACAAAATATTGCTATGGTTTTATACTTTATACCACAAAGTGTACAGTTACTACACATCTACTTTTTCATACCAGCTATCTACAAACCAACAATGATGAAAAGAAGGTAAATGAAACAACCATCATAAATTCCAGCACGGAACTATCACTGGATTAAGTTTGATTTTAAATAATGCACCTGGAGGTAATATGGCCACTTTAATTTCAACAACTTTTTCTATGAATGCATTCTTCACTAAGAAATATGTGGATGTAAACATTTGGCTTTTTGGCATATATGAAAATATTTCAAAACTTTCTTTCAAACTTAAAAGTATGGTTTTAGTATTTATGAAAGCTTGCACTATGCAAGTAATATATCCAAATGAAGTTAATGTGGCCAACTTAAAAAAAGCTATTTGCTATTTTTGGAAAATTATTTTTAATAATATGAAATACAAATTCTTATTGTCTCAAATTTCTTACATGATTCCCCATGGACGTAAGTAGTTGGCTTCTATGTTATGCTGTACATGCATTCAGATCAAAGCACACAAGATATCAGAAATTAAGCTAATGTGTTGAAAATGAGTAATTCTTTATTGTCCTTAGTGACTCCAAAACTTTCCAACATTCCTTTGCATTAAGAATCAGAAATTGCACATCATCACATGTCCATAAATTTCTCAAATAGAATATGGCCATATTAACTACTTTCATGTCTACTTGGATAAATCCCCATTAATCAGCTTAATTTTAATGTTCTTAAAAGAAACTTTATATGCTAGTAATGAGCCTAAAACTAGCAATATGATGTACTTCAGTAACTAGCAATTATATGCAATGACACGAACACAAATCTGTGTTAATTCTATGATAATCTGTTGTCAAAATTCAAATGAAGTCATGCCATTGATGTAATTTTAGCAGTCTCTCACAGATGGCACTGGCTACTTACACCTCATCTCATGGATTGGCATTTGTGAATAACTTTGCAACTGAAGGCAATGTGGCCGTATTGACTGCACTGGCCATATTTGCATATCTACCTAGCCAGAATTGGCAACATGACTGTAATTTCTCACTGGATATGCATATGCACTTTTTTAAAAATTAGTTCATGTTCCATTAAATAAAAGCAATGAATGAAATACAATGTATTATTGGTAACAGAAAATATGGATATTTCCTTATTTCGCCAGAAGTATGGTGTGGACATGGACAAATAATTAAAAAAAAAAATGCTTAGGTGGTGGGTAGCAAGGTGAAAACAACAGAGTCAAAAGTTCCCATAAAAATAGTTCCATGCAGTTTGAAGATGATACTAGAACTATTGCCTTAATGGAATATGAAGGCCAAAGCACACGTTCTGTAATTGATCAGGAGAGAGAGAGAGCGAGAGAGAGAGAAGGGGGAGAGGGAGAGAGAGGGAGGGAGGAAGGGAGAGAGGGGGAGAGAGGGGGGAGGTCACCATACTTCTCATACTGTACCCGAAGAAAACAACAAGGTAAAAATTTGACAGAACAAAGAAAAAAGTATTGTCTGAAAACCGTAACACTATGACCTAATGTACATACGAAATATGGAGAAATTTCTCTGCCTCATTAAATTATATAATCAAAGTAGGCTGAAAATATATCTGGGGAAGAGGAACATGTGAGTAGTTAACAATTGGGAAATCTTACAGCCATCACTAGCTTCATTTATGACAGGGATTACAAGTAATTCCACTGGAGAAAATAGAGCATGAAGATACATCAAAGGCATACACAGCAATATTTAAGAAATAAGAATTATGAATCTCTTTCAGCTAGGGAAACAGAATTAGACCAATAAATAATGTTTGGTTGTTGATCAGGACACATGGCCATCTTGAAAACAAATTGACTGTTACAGCATTTTTCAATACTATACATGCATTCAAAGGAAAGTCAGCACTTTACATAGCTTTAAGGGACTGTTTGAGAACCTCTTTAGTATTGAAACTTATACATCAGATTATCAATTTTATTCAGATAATCTAAAAGTGATGTTTACTAAATTAAAAGCATGTGCATATTAAAAGTAAGACACTTTCTCAAGGAATTTTTGCTTTGTTTTACAACATTACAACTACAGCTTAGTTTTCTATGAGCAGAGTTTCTGATTCTTATACACCTATTTAGTATTATGATGTTTATAACGCAAATAGAACAGGTGCAAACAAGAAAGACTGTTAGTTATTTTTCTCATTTAAGTCTCTACCAATTGCTCCAAGTCACTATCTCTGATATTCATTTTCTCAGATATGTTATGTTACTTCAGAAGCAAAAATCTGTTCTGTTTGATTTATACAGTAAATTTAGGTTTCCATTTGAAAACCAAAATATGTTACTGGCTTTCATTACAATTACTATCTATAACACATATATTATACTTAACTTTGGGGCTAATTGGTTTTTGGAAAGTTGAATCAAACTGAAAAAATTCAATGCTATGGTTTGGACTTCAGCCATGGATCTCATTGAATTCTCTGAGTGTGATTCAACTTTCCAACTTACTGCTTATATACACTACTAGTAAGAAGGAACAAATTACTATTTTATATATATATATATATATATATATATATTATTTTTTGGGTGTTTAAATGAACAGTACATTCATCTTAAATTATTTTAAAAAATTAAATAAAACAAATAAATAATAATAATAGTTTTAGTTATACTCATTTTGATCCCTAAGAGCTGGGAAGACCTGCCTGAGAGATATTAAGGCAATTTATTGAGCACGACACAATTATTATCGTTCTAGAGATTAAGGGAAACTATGTACAATATCTTTTAACAGCTTACTAACCATTATCACACTCTAAGAATACTAGAGTTGTAGAACACATCAGTTAAGAACAATGCATAACAATGCACTTCAGTATATATTCAAATTACTCATCGGACCTGAAAGCTATGTGTGGGCCTGTCAAGAAGGGTGAAAACCACAACTGGCTCCATAGGACCTGGGTCTCTAAGGAGGCCTGTAGATGCCAAAAAATATAGGTACTTAGAAAGATGAAAAACTGGCAAAAATTCTCATTTTACTTTTAATTCAAACAACTTATGAAATGAATAATTTCAAATATTTACTTTTAATTACCATAACTGTGCATTATTTTAAAATATGAAAGAAGATTCATAGTGAACTCTGGTGAGAAAGGAACTGCACATGTTGACAGAGTCAGGTACACTCACCTTCATGATGTGGAGGTGGCCCATTCAAATCTTGATTGCAGAGAGTTGCCTGACTAAAGCCTTTTTTCCCTTGAATTCTCCCCTTATCTCCGAGAAAGAGAAGGATTTGGGTCCTGGGCTGATTTGAGCATCATTCTCTGCATTGCTTTCATCAACTCTGCAGACCAAGGGTCATTAAACATCACCCCCCCCCCTCAATAAAAGCAAAGTTCTACTGTTTATAAATTTTAAAGGAAGGTTGTAAAACTTTAGTTTTGCTATTTTCAATAGGAAGATGATTTTGCAATTTAAAGGATTAATCATTAAGAAAGCATTTATGATATTTCTAAACAGCAATGAAGAAAGTTAAATATACACCTACAATTTTTCTGCAGTGTTTCCAACATTGCACTGGGATAAGATGAAGTTCTTATTTCACTTTCTAAACAGCAGTGTTTTACCACAGTTATATTTCACTAGCATATCCGTTACAAAAATTCCTTAAGAAATATAGTCTTAAAAGCTTTTTTCTTCTTGAACCAAGTATGAAAATATCTATCTTTCATCTCCAAAACTTAATTTGGTAACCACATAGTACTTTCCATAAAACTTACAGTTCACACAGTATCACATTACAATTATCAGACAAAAAAGGAAAAAGAAAAAGAAAGACTAGGCACTTTCTAATACTGATATTTGTTGTGGTAATGGAAACAAAGTTGTGAGGCAGTGGCAATCTGGATCAGTGGTATTCAACCTTAGTACAGTATGTAAGATCATTCCTTTTCATCCTTACTATCTTAGATTTGTTAAAGAAAGATTAAAAGAAACCCAATATAAGCTCCCATTATGCAGCTGGAAAGATGCAGAACATAATAAATGTACGGTTTAATGCATTATAGGATTGAAATGATACATTTATTGAAATGAAAAATATGGACAAAATCACTAAGGAATGTTAATGAAGGGTTTCTATTGAATATCATGATTTCTATAGAAATTAAAAGGTGGATATGGGCAAACAATAACAAAATTGAAGGGAGCATTTGAAGCCATTTGCTCATGGTAGTGTTTCAATCAGCAGGTAATATGAATTATGCATTATTTGTATAAATAATAAATGCATAATGTTTTGGAAATGACCTATATTGCCATTTACCAGTATTCTTAAATTATGTACCTCTACAAATGAATACAAGATAGACACAAATAAATCAAAGAAAATCAGCTCAGCTTTATGCCCTTACATTGATTTCTGAGCAAGCAAAACATTTAAGGGGACTAGTATGTGGATTAATGGAAATACCAAAATAAACTTAACATACATTAAACTGCTGATATAAAAGTTGCAGTCAGAATTTGATGATATTTATATATCATATAATCTTTTAGGACCATTTTAAGCCATGACTCAAAACTCTTTGAAGAAGACATTTTCCCTGATTGGTTGTGAATCATTGAAGGAAAAAAATTATTTAATTTGGCCCATTTTGGGTTTTAGTGCACACAATTAAACATAAATTAATTTAGCAACTTAATTTTGTTCAACTTGTTCTAAATACAATAATCCTTAAAGTATCTATTATGACAGTGTTCATATTGTTACTTTTGTTAATCAAAACTTTCTTTCATTATTAAATTTTTTCTAAATTAAAGCTGATAATTTCTGTAAACAGACTATAACTTCATGATTCAAACTTTTAGCGTACTTGCAGCTAAATGCACGAGCATATTTATTTTGTTACTTTCATCTAATGATGTACAAGTACCCATAACCTATAGCACTTTTCTGCAATTATCACTGTCATATTTAATGCAAGTAGGATTCACAGATGCTCTAACAAAACAACCAAAGATGACATGCTTCTATGTTATTAAATTACTTAGTAGAACAGCGAATTATTCAGCAAAAACTATATTGGATTTGATGCTGAGAATGCTGTTCCTTCTTTCTGAAACTTGAATGCAGATTTATTTGAAATGGAGCATGAGAATAACTGAATGACATTGGAAAGCAACTACAGTGAATCTGAATTTTAGAACAAAGATAATGGTAACACGATAAAGTAACTTGCTTAAATAGAACCACAAGGATTTTCAAAGACTCTACAAAATAGCCTGTAGTCTTTGGAAGCTAATTTAATATTTCATGAGAAATAAAGTAATTTTTAAAGGTAGAATCAGCTGAAAAATTCAATGCCATAGCTGAGATTTGAACACAGATCTCCCACTTTCCGTGTGGTTGCTCTAACCATTGAGCTACCATGGCAACATGCCAGTAGGATATTAAATTTGCCAACTGACTCAAGTTTTTCCTGGTATGCGACCATGTTTAGCCTTAAAATCTAATTGAAAGAGCAACTTGAAGAGCAACAGGTGCAATCCATATCTTGCAGACTGAAGGATAAGGTAAGAAATGCTATAATATGGAATTGGAAATGTCAACTGTTCCCATAGTATTATTCATTTGTATATTCTACATTCTCTGTGCATGAGACGTGTGCATTTTGGCTAGTTAAGTGTTCCAGCATCCATCTCCATCATGCAGCCTTCATGTTGCGCTGCCAAAAATTCATTTGTAATCAGCAACCAGCTCTTCTAACCAAACAGAAAAGCCAGATATGCCATGTCCAAACTGCAAAGAGCTAGAAGTTCATTAACAAGGAATATGTACAATGGGCAAAACCTTCTGAGATCATATTCTTAAGCTGCAAAGTAGATAAGTGTAACTTTATTATGTATAATTTCTGCTTTTCCTAAAAACTTCTTGGGAAAATAAAGGAAATAAATGTGTACTACTAAAGTATTGTAATGTATATGCAAAAATACACTTCAGACAATAAGTTGGATATGAAAAGTATTTGCAAGTGTTGTAAGAACAGCCATGGATTCAAATCTAATAGAAAAGGTAATTACGAAGGCTAGCAAGCAGAAGATAGCTCAGCTCTTATGGAGTCAAGAGACCAAACCTTTTAAGAAAACCACCTATAATTTTCAATCACTATTACAAACCCACTCATGGTAGAAAACTGTGTGTCTCACACAGCTCTGATTTTCACTCCTAAAGATAAATTTAATTAAATTTGTTATGGGCATAGTTTAATGTATGAAAAGTATGGTGACCTATTGAGAGCACATACTGAAAACTGGCACGCATAAAAGTATGCCACAATAATTTATTGCGCAGTTTGGAATCTAGTCCTCTATTCAATATTTAGTGAAGAAAAAAGAGAAAATACTCAATTACTATCATTGGTTCCAGCATTTATCAATGTACACCTGGAAACCCTTGTCCACAAAGCCTCTCAGATGAAGCATAGTTTAATGAATTTCGGGAACACCCAGATACATATAAGCAACCACTTCCAACACTTGGTGTGCTTCGCATTAACCAACATGTGCTCACAGCACATGTGATTAAATCGAAGCCATCAGTTTGATTTTTATAAGTAAAAATTAGGTACCAAGATTGAGTGGGACTCCCTGTAATTTGAACAAATAAGTAAATGTCTGTGTAAGTGAATCAGTTTCAAACTGAACAAATCAGACAAATATTTATTATGTTTGAATGGAGACTTAAAGAAAGTGTAATTAAGCCACATGGTATATTGAATTGTAGACGGTTAGGTCTTCACTTATATACCTGTTTAGGTTGCACACCACTGACTTACAACATATAAAATTGGTAAGGAAATACAAAAGCACTGCTTTTCACAATGTTAGGCTAACAAACCTAAAAGGTCATAACTACTATACATTAGTTACCTATTGAGTTAAAGCACACAAAAGTAATATAGATATCATTGAAACAATCTGTTGAAATATCAGATTTGTCTTTGATTAACAGAACTGTTAGGACCACTCAATTACCAGTAAATAACATATTTACATAATATTTTCAATAAATATGTACACTGCTCGTTTTTAGCTTTAGTACAACAGCTGTATAGCAAAAAACACACCAAAAATATTCAAATATAGCATTCTTGATCCACAAGCTTCTTAAAATATGTATTCTGTAAGACGGTGTCTTCAAAAATGTTACTGCTTATAGCAAAAATACATACAATCTGGATTGCATAATTCCCAATGCCAACAAAGAATTGATCTTACAAGAAACAAAACACCATATTTTTAACAAGAAACAGGATCAAACAAATACATAATCACTCTCTATTACTATACCTACTTAAACTAAGTAGGTTTACTGGTATTTTATAATTCATCACTCTCCATGTATAAAATTTCTGACAGTGCTTGCTCATTCCTTAACAGAGACAGTAAAACTCATTAAAATATATAATTTTGGTGTAGCAGTCAGTCCTCAAAAACAACATTAAAAATACCATGTAAACCACATGTCTGCTCCAATAAAGGATTTCACTCATCTTGTTTGCATATTTCCATTCCAAAAGCATTTTATGTTTTATGAAAACTTTAACACTACTACACTAATCCGCAGATTCTGTGATAGGAATTCAATAACAAATAATACATACTGTCACTAATCCAAATGGCAAATTTTATGTTTTAAGATGCATGCTTCCTGCTATGGGAGTTGATAATTTAATCCCTAAGTGAGAGACTTGCTGCATCTAAGGTTGAGTGATCATATGCCGACTTCTCATCCTAGAAATATTTCTATTGTCTGAGGTGAGGTAATTTTTCTTTAATTAGAATCATTCCCTCAACACAGAGTCTGGAAGCGTGAATGTGAGAGTGAATATCACAAGGAGTTTAAGCCTAATGTTAAAACCCCAATGTTGGTTCAGCAACATCAGGAATTGTTTCTAAAGTCAAAAGCTACCAATATGGCCAGCATGGTTAAAGAAAGCTATATAAATGAAAGAAAATTATACAATGGATGGTATTTGATCAGGATAAGAACCCTGCAAAGTTAGTACCTGCTTAAAAAACGATTAAAGAGACGATAAATTTAAATTATTTGGGAATGTAAAATATTAACTTAGATATGAATGCATTTAAAGTTAAATGTTACAACAGAAATATACCTTCACTGTTTGTTCCTGAATCTTGAACCTCCTAGGAGGCTTTTTGGGATTAGTGGCAGGAGTAAAATGTAGAGAATAAAAGAAAGAAAGATATAGCGATGGAATTTCAAATACAAAGCCTAAATGCTGCTCATGTTCATGTAAGCAAACAGCATTTGTGCACAGAATAGAAGAAACTGTCATCTCTCCAAGGAAGAAACAAAGTGGAATGTCAGGGATAGAGATGGGCAGAGATCAGTTCTGACTCTGGAAATGAAAAGGTCACAAGGCTCAACATTAGGGGTAGTGGCAGCAGCAGTGATAGTATCATAGTAGTCGATAATAACGAAACTAACTAGCATTACATTAGCTCCAATTACTTCAATAGTTTGTATTCAATCAACAGGGTAATCACTTACGCAGTAAAGAAAAAGATGCCAGAGCGCCAAAGAGGGACATTTCAAGATTTGGAGGATCAACACTTAGTTTGAAATTGAGACTTAAGTTTTCAAACTCTTTTATTGGCTAGATTTAATTTTTCAATTAGATAACTTAAAGAGAACATTAGAATAACATCACCACCAATTTGCAAGGCCATTTGAGCCATCAAGAGAAAATGGAAGAAATGGAGGAAATGATAATCTGTACTAAGTAATGCTACCAATGTTAATGTCAACATAAATTCAATGGTAAATGTTATAACTTTTATGGCACAATAGGCAACACATAATTGATTACTGAAACCATAATTCAGTGACAGACAATTAGAGATTATCAAAAAGAAAAAACAGTTTGCATAGCAAAGTGTGATCTGCCAACACAATTTAAAATGTATAAAAATGCTGCATTGTCTTGAAAAACTTGAGATAGGTGATCAGCCTATAAATTGGTTCCAAGTTAAATTTTAGTATCTGTTGATAACAGTATCAACTTTTTGGGCTTCATTACTTTATCTGGTGAGTTTATCAGCTCATCACCATCTCCTCCTTTTCTTCCTTCTGTTCTGTACCTTTCATTTAAATTCAATGACAGCAAATGTTGTCCCTCTAAGCTGCACACAATTACAGCTTCGAATGGAGCTTTGCAGCTTGGCTTCTCTATACTGAGAGGTTTAAGTGAGTGAAACCCTGCATTTCTTCCAAAATATCATACTTTGCATTATGTGAAAGGTCTTCCTTAAGTAAAGCTAAAAAGCCTCAAAATGTTTGCTTTAATAACTGTGCTGCTTCCATACTAAACATGACTAAAGACCAACCAATAAAAAAGAGCAGAAAATAGAGAAATGTTCAGATACTGGATTATGTCTGTGATCTTACAAACCCACAGTAGGTTTGTAATAAAGTTTGCAACAGATGTGCTCACAGTATTATTACAAAAATATAACATTTGCACTTCAATGGAATCACTGTTCATAAATACAACATTACAGAACCTTATTCACATAGAGAAATAAGTAAATAAATTTAATACACATCACTGTTTCTAGCTTCTTTTCATTACAATATCAACGTAAAGAAGATTGAATTGTATGTATACATTTTATATGCATTCTAGCAGAAAAGCAATCATAAAAATATGCAAAGAGAAACCTAACTTCCATACTAGAAATGACAGTGAAATACATTTAAAGCTTATTCTGTACACTTCAAAAGCTTTCTGGTGAAAAAGAATAGATACTTTTAGATCATATAAATGATAGTTGTATAAATGATGATAAAATGATAAAAGTATACATTTACATTTCATTTCCTCAAAACCTGTCATAGGGATGCTAAAAATTATATTAATTTTCCTGGATAAGAATCCCAAAAAATATTTAGCTATGTCTAAATAAAAGTTTTATAATTATGATTTTCTCTATACTTCTGTTTATGAAAGAGCACTGGTTTAATGTATATAAATAAATCTTACTTGATTAACTGCATTATCTAAACCAATGCATTCAGCCCAAAGAAGCAAATGCAGTTAGGGCACAAGCAACATTCTTACCAAAAGCTTCCAAAGTGAAATCAGACTTTCACATTATCACAAAGTAGTATCACATAGATTTCTTAAACCATTTTATAAATAACCCAATGACCAGATGTATTCTGGCTGTATCATTAACATTTGTTACAGGTTACATTTTAGCACCATGATATCAAAAAAGCTCTTACAAGAACTGACCCAAGGCATATACAGCTTGAGCACAATAAAATCTTGACAATGACCTAATTTTTATCTATAAGAAATGCACAAATAATAATTCACTTTGCATTTTTGTTGTTTACAAGATGAACATAGTAATAATAACTGTCTGCTTATTTCATTTTTACAATATGCTTTAAGAAGTGATACCTTTGTTTGTCCTTTGTAACAGGAAGAAGCATAGGTTCATTTTGCTATTAATATTGACCAGTATTTGATGTTAGCATCTTTCAGTTTTGTTCCATGTTTACACATATTTCACACATTCAGGTTCAATGCGTAACAAATTAATTTTGAAGTCCCTATATTCTGTGAATGTCGCAAATATTTTGGAAAAATGGCTTTAAAGGTCTTAATGTTAACAAAGTAAACTAAGCAAGAATAAATGAAATGCTGGAATAATGATACTGCAATGTGTGATGCGATAAAGTCCAAAAGCATCAATAGGAATTTGGTTGGATCTAGCTTTGTAATTTGTTTTTGGTGAGGGCAGTTCCTATGATCATGACTTGTTAGGTGAGATCAATATAGACTTAAGGATTTTTAGGTATTTAATGTCCCATTCAACACTGCAGATTAGAGACAGATAATTGACTGGATAGCGATTATGTTCAAATTAAGCTGGAGTCCAATGAACTGAAAATTACTTGATATTTATCCTATGAGGATAAGGAAAAACCTCTGAAAAAATCTTATCCAGGCAGCTGAGCCCAACCAAAATTCAAACTTGGTCCCAGAAGGGCCTTAGAAATTGGTGCCTTAAGGTCTTCTTCAGCCTCATCTCTGCACTTGAACTGCACCTTACAAGTGACTAAACTTAAAAATCCTGCTACAACTCTGCCATGCCAAGACATAACCACTTAGGTTTGCTAAGAACATTGGTGGCATTATTTAAAAAGAAATCTGTGTTTATCATATACTACAATAACAAAATATAGACTCTCATCATATTTCTTACATGCAAAAATTAGGTTGTTGTCAGTCTTCCACCTTGGGACGACACCTGCGTCTGTGTGCCTCACTATATACAGTAAAATCCTTTCATAACACTCATCACATTCTACATTTGTTACCATTATTGGTCTCTCAGGGCAACTTATTTCACTACAAGCATAGCAACCTATTGTATTTACTGAATTAGGATATGTTAACAGAATCCATAGCATTAACATCTGCAAATATTACAGAATTGCTCTATGGCAAACTGTAAACCTATGAGCTGACATTTGCCTTTGAAAGATTGACTTAATGCAGTCTCTAAAATTGTTACTGAAAAGGTAGTTAAACTCTCAATTAATGTACAAAACAAAGTTAAAAGGCAACTAAAAGTGTAGCATATACTCTAAGCAGTCAACATGTATAATGGAATTAAGGTGATTGTTTTGGTTTACGATAGTAAATGGCAGCACACATCACTGATGAACTAAGTAAAGTTGATATAGTGAAATTAAAAAGTAGTGTTACATCTGCAGAATCAACGTAGATGGTGAATACCCGTGCTGTAACACAAAAAATAGAATTTAATTACCCCCAAGTAGGCGGTACATACTTAAAATAAATGCTTTGATTATTTCTCAACTGTATTTTAAGAAAAGTCAAGGTATGCAAACCAAACACACAATACACCAATTCAATATTCATTCTGAAAACATTGTAACTATTGAAACATTCTAAGTACAAAGCTTTACATTGCCACAATGAAAGTAAAACTACATTATCTTAAAACATAAAACAAATTTAACCTTTTTTTTTTTTTATTAAGCATTATAACAGAACTTGAGCATGGTTAGAAAATTCAACTAAAGAGGCAATCAAACACTTATGGAAGTACCTAACTGATTCAATATAAAATTTAGAATGCAATTAACTTCCATAACATTTTATTTGAAACTCTTTATCACTATAGTAAAATGTGCATGTTGGAGCACTTTTAACACAAGGTGTTTTGTTTCATAATATCACTAATAGAACAGAGTAGACGTAATGTACAGGATGGAAAAAACTCATACTCCTCTATAATTTTGGCTGTTAACTTGTATCTACTCAATAAAAATTTATTTATAAGTTATCTTTTATATTATATCTTAATGCACACAAATTCTTCTAATTGAAGTAGTGGATTGAAAGAAAAAGAATCCTTTTAAATTATTTCCTAACTTAGGCATTTTGATGTATATACAATTTGGGTACATAAAATTTGGCATCACTGGACCTCACTCAAAAGTTCTGATGCCAACCACTTTGTGAATGCTTTCTCCATCATTAAGATTGGCATTGGTATGTACAATTTTGAGATAAAATATTTTTAAGGTGGGTAAGATAAATGGTATTTCAACAATTTATCTTATCTTTTATTAACACTTATTGTCAGCTTTGTTTTGGACACAGAGTTTCCTTCTATTCTATATAAATAATTACAAATATGTGTGTCAAAAGTACCTTTTTTGTATCTGTTTAAATACAAAGCAGGATTTCTAAGCACACTAGTGAGATAAATATGTCTACCTCAACAAAAGAAATTGCAAACATTTGGAAATATTAAAAGAAACAAGATCGCAAAACATACACAGAGTACTACATTTCAATTGTGTCCAATTTATATTGAAATAGTGTGAGAGACTTGGTAAAGCTATGGTAGCTTCATCCTTTTAAAATGTTAGGTTCTCAATATAATCTACACTTCATTTTGTTACCAATTTTGGCCAAAACTGAAATGTCTCCAAAAATGTCTTCTATACTCAATAAAATCCCCAACTGTTATGCAGAACAGTAAAAAAACTATCAAGTTTTAGGAGACTATCCACATAAACTACCCTTAATTTTGCTCCTATATCTCAGAATCTGGTTATGGTTTAGAACTCTCATATTCAAAATGTCAACTCTGTGCATGCAGCTGATTTCAACAACATTTAAAATTCCCTGACAAACTTTATTCAACATTTTATATAATTATAAGATACTGCACACATAGCTGTTCATAATTTGTTTCATGCATACAGATAGTTGGACAAGGGAAGCAAATATGTGTTCTCATTAGCAAATATGTGTTCTGCATTAGCAAACACATCTAAAAAAAAGAAAGAAGCATACCACTGTATAGCAGCCCTGAAACACGGGTGTTGACATAATTTACTGCTTAAAAACAAGGCTTCAGATAAGAGCTCAAGTCACTTCCAGAAGCTTCTGCCATGCTTAAAGAAAATTTCATGCTTCTGTTTAAAACCTGGCAGCAGTAACGAAACATAAGTAACAATTTGCCATTGTCTTCTATTGAAGTATCAACAATCTGAAATTCCTTCTTGGTTACAAAGGCTAAACATCAATGCAAAACCGGTGATCTATGCTTTGTCACTTGCAAATATTAGCTTTTATACTCAAAACTGAATACATAATCATGACAGATATACTAATGCCCCTAAGTAAAATATGGCAGTACTAAAGCAACAATATTTTCCTTGTACCTCAAAGGAACAAAAACTAAAAAGGACTTTTTTGCCTGCATGCAATTTGCAATTTGTTTTACTGATATGAGCAGATATATGCACACAGTGACTATTATGTTACTGTCAATTTAAGTCCTTATTACAGGGTATCTGGTAGAAAACTAATGAAAAAGAAATAATCATATCTCTGAGAAAGTGTCTTTTATTGATTTAAAATATATATTCTGTGAAAGAGAAATTGAAAAGTTGGCATCAAATACTTCTATGTAAATTATAATCTATGTCCTCTTCATAAAGCATCCCAATTCGAAAACTGCTGATTCAGCTTCTTAAATATTTAATATAATTCAAGGGATTGCCTTCTGCAATGCATATTATGCTTCACAGAATCTCATGGAAAGAAGCTAGGTGAAGTCATGTAAAGCTGTAATGGAGACCTCAAGTTAATATTGACCTTGCCAATCACTTTTTTTCATAATGCCTGCTGCTTGGCTACTACCAATAAGCATATAGGCTTTCTCATTTTGAAGCAATTAATGCAAATGGCTCAGAAGTATGACTGTTGCATTTTCATCATTTCTTTTATGGACACAAAGCATAAGAAAGTTTAAGATACTGGAATGAAAAATGAAATGCATATTTTGAACTTTCTGTATATAGCCAATGAAGTCCTCTTCATTGTCACTGAATGCATAAAACTGCAAAATTTTATAGAAATACAGATGCTTACTGTAGGAAAAATACAATTTATGTCACATAGGAGTCTTTTGCTTCTCATGAGCTTCTACAAAAAGCACATAACATCATGACTGGCATAATCTGCTTTCCAGTTAAATGCCATCTCATTCCACTAAATGCATTTTACAATATTATTACCTTGAAATCATTTTCGGCAAATATTTACCATGTTTAACCAGGGGGAAGAAAAAGCCTTTGTACAAATGTGAAAATAAATGGTAATGGGTAGAGAAAGTTGTACGAGTGTTGAAGATCAGTTTTTTAACAGACCATTTAAGTAAGAGTCTACTTTGGCAAGCCTTAAATATGAATTTTATCAATTAATTTTAAAACTTAGTTTGAATACTAAGATAAACTCCATTCTTTGACATATCAAATCAGAGCTGTAGCAAACATCATTTGTATGTGTTGTATGCTTTTTGTTGAAATCTGTCATTTTACAGAGATCATAGGCAGATCATGCAAATGCAATGTATAGTACAGGGAGAGCCAAAAAACTACAAACTGCCTGGGTAGTGTTTTTCCTGTCGCGTCCTCAGCGCTTGTTGCCATCTGCCGCTATCATAGAAAAGCGCGGATGAAACCATATAACATTTTTAAAACTACTTTTAAAGGCTTTACTTACCAACTTTATGAAAGGAGATATTGAAAATGGCCACCGTCGTTCTCCATACATTTTTGGCACCTCTTTAGGAAACCATCCATCACTTGCCAATTTTTTTTGAGTCAACAGTTGAAGCCCGTACATATGTGAATACAATTTTGCCCCCCCCTTTTTTTAGAGAATTAACAGCCAGGGAGCGTGATTTTGCCTTTTTTCAACAAGACTCTGCAATAGCTTATACGGCCAATATTTCGATGTGAAAAATTGAAAGTGTGTTTGAGGACAGAATTATTAGTACAGATTTGTGGCCTCCTCAGTCTCCCGACCTAACCCCCTGCAATTTCTATCTCTGGGGTAACTTAAAACAAAGTGTACAAGACAAACTTACACACCCTGGAAGAGTTAAAAAAAATATCCGACAGGAAATTGCCAGCATTTCTCAACGTGAACTACAACGGGTGATTGATAGTTTCCTAAAAGGTGCCAAAAATGTATGGACGACAATGGTGGCCAGTTTCAGCATTTCCTTTCATAAAGTTGGTAAGTAAAGCCTTTTAAAAGTAGTTTTAAAAATGTTGTATGGTTTCATCTGCGCTTTTATATGATAGCGGCAGAAGGCAGCGAGCGCCGAGGACGAGGACAGGAAAAACACCTCGCAGGCAGTTCGTAGTTTTTGGCTCACCCTGTATAACTTCATTCTATAAACCATCTCATGGGGCCTCTAAAAGCCGGCAGATAGCAAACGATTAGGTTACATTAGTTTAAGAGAGTTAGGTTAGAGCTACACTATATGCCTAACAAGCTCTGAATTTTGATGAAGAACCATTCCAGAATGTGTACTTTGGCATGTTTTCAGCATATGCTGGCTTTTCATGATCTGCCTTGGATCTTCATGAAATTATGGGTTTTGCTAAAAGCCTACAACATATACAGGATGGAAGGTGACCTATGATCATCCTTTTAAACAATGAAAGAGCACATTGTTTTGAGTGCTTTTCCTTAATAATTTTTTTCCATTAAGTTTTCCGTTTTTGAGATAATTACTATTTTATTTTGTACAATATTGCAACACAGCAAATTTAACGGGTTAACTTTTAATTCTTCAGCTTCTGCTGCTATGGCAATGAAAAATAAATAGTTCTGGTATACAAATAAAACATAATACTACACATTATTATCATATGGAATATGGAACTGGGGAAGCTTTATAATATTATGCAAATTATCAATAGCAACACTTATTCATAAAGGTAAATAAAAGCTTGAGAAACTCAAGTTACAAGTTTATACTTCTTTTTTTTGTGAAGTAGAAAACTCTTGAATAATTAAAGCAAGACAAGAACAGAAAATCAATGAGAACTTCTTTTTAATGTTTAGACAAATTGTTCAAAATGTGCACTCCTCGCCAACACACATGCTTCACGTTTTCTCCAATTCTGCTGCACTCTACGAAGTACATTCGGGTTGTTTTTTTTATTTCTTCCACTGCTCAAAGTATTCTTTCTTGCAACGTTTTCACATCAGGCACTTCTGTAATGTATACACAGGTTTTCATATCACTCCAAAGAAAAAATTGATTGGATTTAGATCTGGCAATCTTGGTCCATCTTATTGGTCCATTATGAGCGATTCAGCATTCTACATAGGTGTTGCGCAGATGGCCATACATGGCTCTACTGATAGGAAACTTATTGCATGAACTTGCTCATTTACTAGATATGTGACTGCAGCAACATGAAGCTATTCACGGAGTGACAGGGTTAAATGCGTTGCTCTGTTGTGACTGCATGCAAACAGTACTTACAACATAAAACCTCAACTACAAAATACTTTTGAGCACTACTGTAGGTTATAATTGTCAAAAAAAAAAAAATCGGTGATTAATTTGCCTCTCACACAAGCCCAAGGTGAGCTCCAAAGAGGGTGCTGGGCATTGACGTCTCCCATTAACAAAGTCCAGTTGGTAACTGGGAAACTAGATATTCTAAATCAGTGAGCGAGAGGTCGCTGGATGGAGGCAGATAAATATTACAAATGGTAAACCGAATGGATGGCGGTTTAATACTTACAGCAACTGACTGATTATCAGACTGTATGGATACAGATTCCATAAATATATCATCTCTGATGAGCATCACAGTGCCTCTGTGCACGGGAACACCCTCTTCTGGTGTAAGATCACACCGTACTGGGGTATACTGCCTGATTTGAAGGCTATTTTGCATATTGAGCTTTGTCTCTTGTGAACATACAACCAAAGGCTCATTTTTGTTGAACAAAAGTTCAAGCTCTGGTCGAATGTGTTCTAATTCCACGTATGTTCCATTGTAGGATGGCCAGGGTAATTGTAATGGGATAACTTCTCAATTGTTATCGTCTACTACGTTCAGGACAGCAGTGGTCGAATCCTCCTGCTCCATCTTTTCCATGGAGGAGGACCCTTTTCCAATAGAAAATTTTGATCTCGAATCAATTGGAAAAGGAGATCAGCGAAGATGTAGATTGCCGATCTGAGTCCTTCCCAGAAGAGGATTGTGGACTTTTCTTACCTTTGATGTTCTGGGTAATGGATTTTCATTTTCTTTCAGGAAGACGGTTCTGTCATAGCTGCTCCTGAACTTTAGCGGCAATGCATTATACAGGGTGGACCATTTAAGTTTGAGACTATACAATATCTCCAAAACTAAGCGTTGTAGAAAGAAATATCTTGAATAAAAGTTGCTTGATATTATGGGGGAAAGTAAATGCCATTAGTCATGTTTCATTTGGAGGATGTTGTGATGGTCATTTTAGGATCAACTTAATTTTTTTTAAATGGGAACCTCCCTCTTTTATGTTGTTTTCTCATTCCTCATAAAAACTAAACAACTTTGTATAAAGTACTTTGCAATTGTTTACACCAACGTAAATAACAATGAAAATTCTGAATGGCTGTGTACGAAGAGCCCAATGAATGGTGGGACCATCCTTAGAGCATTTGAGGGTCAAGTTATGTTTTGTAATTGGGAACCAACATTTTTTAGTTTGTTTCCTTATTCATCACAAAATAAACAGCTTTTTATAAACCATTTTCTACATAGTACATGGTTCTTTCACTGGTGTAGACAATGATGTAGACATTGATGAAAGGTAGGTATACAGAGCATCACCACCTACCTTAGGGTAATTAATGTTCAAAATGATACCCTTATACCTCAATGCATTTTCCAACTCTGTGAATGAGCGATTGACATGCCTGTAAAAGCACGTCTCTTTCAATACTGGTAGAAGCATTTCATATGCGCACCTTCATGTTGTCCAGAGTCGTTGGTGTTTCACAATAAGGTAACCCCATAAGAAAAAGTATGGTGATGTAAGGTCAGGAGATCGAGCTGGCCAATTAATGGGATCTGTGCCTCCTATCCAACGATCATGGTAATGGTTATTTAAAACATCCCTAGCAGTATGTGATAGTGCACAGGGCATCTGTCGTGTTGGTACCACATTTGCGAGCTGGTTTGTAATGGCACATCATCTAACAATAACGGCAACTCCTCTGTTAAAACATTTCTGTACTTTGCACTTGCTAAGGTGCCATCAATGAAGTATGGTCCAATTACTCTGTTAACCAAAATCCCATACCACACCTTAACAGACCAGGGACTCAGATTTTCCATAGCCCAATAGTGCACATTGTGTTGATTTACTTCACCATGATTTGTGAAAGTACACTCGTCACTAAACAACGAATTGAAAAAAGTTGTTATTAATCCGTAGTCTGTCTTGTGCCCATAAACAGTATGTTAGTCTATTCAGAAAATCGTAACCATGTAGTTGTTGATGTAATGACACATGGTAGGGTTGGAATTTATGCCGTTTCAATATTCTGAGAACACTGCTTTTGGATGTTCCCGCATTGGTTGCTAATTCGCAAGAACTGACATGGGAGTTGTAATTCACTGCAACTAGCACTGCAACTTCCCTGTCTTCATCCGTAGCTGTTTTCCTGCGCCTTCTTTTCTTTGGCTAGACACTGCCTTCTTCGAAGAATTGTTTTATCACACGATAAAATGAAGCTCTTGATGGAGTTCTTCTATCAGGAAAGCTCTCTGCATATAGAAGAATAGCCTGTGCTACATTTCCAGTTCCACTCTTTCTGGTTGAGAAACTTGGTCCATTTCAACCCACAGTCAACTGAATAGGTTTCAAATGCTAAACAACTTGAATTGAACTGATGGTTGTTACTCAGTGATCACTAATTGTAGGTACATACTACCAGTAGATCCACCTAGACTTGAAGGTGACTACAAGTACACTAATGACAGATACAAGGAAACTGTCCTACCATGGAAAGCAAACAAAATAACAGACACAATAACTCATGGCCTTCTCGCCTACTGTAATTATGCTGTGCTGTGTTGAATGGGTCCAACCATTCACTGCGCTCTTCATACACAGTCATTCAGAATTTTCATTGTTATTTATGTTGGTAAGAACAATTGCAAGGTGCTTTATATAAAAGTTGCTTAGTTTTTTTTATGAACAATGAGAAAAAAACATACAAAACAAATTAAATTGACCCTAAAATGACCATCATAACGTCCTCCAAACAAAACACAACTAATGGCATTTACTGCTGATGTTGTTCACCAATGGCACTGGGGATTTAATGGCATTTACTTTCCCCCATAATGTCGAGCAATTTTTATTAAAGACATTTGTTTCTACAATGCTTAGTTTAGGAGATATTGCGCAGTCTCAACTTAAATGATCCACCCTGTATATTACAGGCTTGCCAGTCTTATTGGTTCAGGTTGATGGTTTTGCTGGTGATTTTACTGATGTCATCTTTTCAGTAATGGACTTGGCAGATGTTGATGCTCTCATCTGTGTTAATTTTGAAGCCTTTGGCTGTATTCTAGCTTCGACAATGTTTTCTGAAATAGTGGGCCCGTTAATATCGCTGATCTTTATTGTGATTTCCTGACTCAGTACTGGTTTAGCTACAACTGAGCTGTAGGTACCGGATTTTGGAACAGAGGATTAACACATGCCAGGAGTTTCCGAGCTTCCAAAAAGGAAATCTTCTCCTTAAACCAGATCTTTTGGATTGCTCTTTCCTCTATAAAATGGGGCATTCTCGGGGACTTTATGGATGTTCACCGCTGCAGTTAACACAAGTTGGAGCTAACGTCATGCTCTGTTGTGTAAGACATCTTCACAGTTAACGCAGGTTGATTTATTATTACAGAAGTCACTAGTGTGTCCAAAGCGCTGACACCTATAACATCTCAACGAGTTCGGGATATATGGCGTAACTTTAATGGCTTCATATGTCACCTTAATCCTTTGAGGGAGATTTACCCGATCACGGGGTACGAGTGGGCAGTAATTCACTTCTTTCTTTCCGCTGAACCTGATATATGGATGTCACACATTGACCTTCAAGATTTTTCTTGACTTTCCTCATTGGACATACTGTCCAATGCACGGGTGTTTACCACACCACGTGAGGAGTTCAAGGTCTTGTTGCTTTCAATATGATTGCTGCCTGGGATGCTGAATTTGCTTCAACCAGGAGCAGCATGCCAGCCATTATGACTTCTAATGCACGACTTAACAGACCAATTTTATCGAGACCCTTTTGAACTACAAATGGGTTCACGAATGTAAATTTTCTTCCTTCCTCTGCTTTATAGATAACCAAAGAGAAGGACCACAACACTTGACCACTTCTTTTTCATTCTGTTTTATTTGTTTTTTAAATTTGGATTTTTCCATGGTGAAAAAAATCCACCATCATTGCAAATGTCTCCAACGGCATGCTCACATCCTGGGCAGCACCCTGGCTTAGGTGAGAGTTCTGACCTGGACCTTGCTCACCTCCCAATTTATAGACAGAGGGACACAATCACCTTCAGGAGTGTAACAGTATGTAATGGCCCCTCCCTGGGATTGACCTTTATCAGCGGATATGAACATAGTCCTATATGAAAGTCATGAACTGGGAATTACGTGTTACCCAGTCACCCCTTGTGCACCCCATTGTCCCATGCAGCAGTATCCATCAAACTGTGTTTAGGGTGATAACTGGTAGTTGGTCAAACAATCTTGTGGAATAAAGTTGATTGGGCGTTTGGCATAAGCCATCTCATCTCTTAGAAACTGAAAATTGAGCTTTTTAAATATGAACACTTCAACTAGTATGATCCTTAACATTCTATTCTATGTTGGGTGTGAAAATCCAGAAATTTTGCTCAGAGGCCTCTTTATCAGGCTTGAGGTTCTTTTCCATGGCATAAATCTAGGGACCACGGGACCAAAAGCGTTACTTCCCTTCTGAAGGAAGGATTTTTACGCCCATAAAAATCTATAACCTTCTGCCAGGTTTGAACCCGCGACTTCGGAAATTAGAGGCTAGCATGGTACCCTTAACGCCTCTTAGAGGAGCCCAATCAAGAGTGTAGCTCTGGACCCTGGAGCTGGCAATCCTGTACCTACCGCAGTAGGACCCTGGGAAGATACACATGATCAGTAAATATAACAAGATCACTGCATCTGGAAGAAGGGTTAACAAGGAACATTTTGCATACCAGTTTTGTGGACAGGTCATCATTGGCAGAAGCATGTTCCTTTCTTTTACTAGCATGTGGGAGGTAAACATACCAGTAGAGTTAATTTGAAGTTCTTTCACTTCACAAATCCTATTCTGAGCATATGTAATGACAAAATGTGTTACTTTGTTACATTTTCTGAAATATAATGCACTACTCCTGAACAAACAAGGACAATACTAGAAGTTTCAATGAATTTTAGTTAGCCATGATGCAAACATTGGGAGCATTCCTGCTGTTGTAGACATAGTAAATAGCTGATCATGTCTATCGGGCAATCGGTATATAAATGAACTGCCACAAGAGGCATTGTCAGAGCTATTGTGAATTATGGCAGCAGAATGGCCATGCACATGGGAATGTAAGAAATGGTCATTCAGTATCACACAGCACATCAGCAGCTCATCCCAGTAAAGAATTGTTCAAGATTTGTAGCTGACCCAGTGCGTAGTACAAGGTATTATGCTACAGAAAGAGTGGGCATTGATCTGAGAAACCCTGCCAGCAGGAAAGGAATGATCATTTGGGAAATATAACAATTCTGCTGACATACCCTCAAGAACGGATGAATATCCATTGTTGACAGCATGGAAAAGAACAACCTTTGGGAATATTTCTTGCATAATATCTGCCGATACAGTTGGCAATGCAAAAACAATGTCTATAAAGCTAAAAGAAAACTATTCCTGACCACAAGTAACCAATGCCATTATGTTGCATGGACAGAGTCTATTTGAACTTACCAGTAGGAACATGTAGTCAAATAATACCATCTCTGAGATATCTTATCAATGTATTGGGCATTAGGTGATTCAGAGGAAGAACAAAGCCAATGAACCTACCTATTACAAAACCCAAACTCTGGGACTAAGCATCAAGTACAGGAAGCCTACATTGCTGCAACTATTAATGCAGTGGGCTACTCTTGATAAGCATCTGCATCAATGCCAATGTTGGCAACATTTTATAATAAGTTAACATGAAGTCACATATCGTCAACATATCCCTGCTTAGCTATGAAACAAGCATGTTCAGATTTTCCCATACAGCCTACATACAGCTTGGTTCTCTCACCCATCAAGAATATATGGCTATATCCAAATGCAAGATTGCTCAGTGAAATTCCTGTTCAAAGGACCATTGAAAGAATGTTTCCAACAGCAATGGATGAGGATCTTCATGGAAACACTACCTACACCATTATATTTCTTCAATGCCTCAACATCTTGCAGCTGTTACCCACCGGCAAAAGTGATACTATATTATGACAGATTCTATTGAACATAACTTCTTTATTTTTGTTGCATTGTGAGCTATGTATTGCAGACTTTCTATGTTGTGTTATATCAAAGCAAAATGGTGTTAAATTATCTCTGGGATTATTCAGTATACAGTAAAATTATATTTCCAAGATACATCAGCTCCAACTTGTATGTAGAGGGAAGTTAACCCTAGTGAACAAATTTCATTGGTAATATTGCAATATATAACAAACAATCCCAGTAAGACATTACATTTTTCAAGTCTGATGCAACTTTCCATATTTAGTCTGTACGCAGTTAGTATGAATTAGAATGATTTCCACAATTTCTATTTATAAATTAGCACTAGTATTTGGCTAGAAGTCCAGCAATAAACCCATTACAATAAATAGTTGCTATGATGTTAGTATGATATTCAGTGGGGACCACCTTCAAGGCTTACTGAAGAATAGATGTGAATCAGGGACTCAATTTGTGGACAAGAGTCTTTAACTGAGTAGAAGACCTTTCACATGGAAAGCCAAAGCTGCATATCTTAATCCCTGCCTTGAATTCTGCAAGGCTGATTCATCTTTCAATGTGTAATCTACAAATGATTAGTGTAGTAGGAGCAACTTCTACAGTATCTACATACAGATTAACCCTATTATAAAGCTCTACCCATATCATCTAACCAACTGCAGACACCTATGGGCGCTTGTATGTGCACGCTGATAGCATATGCATTGGTCTGTCAAGGCTGTCACACCTGTCTACACCGAACACTCCACTACCTGAATCTCATTCAGAGTGCTCACTAGATGTTATACATTCTGGCTGTGGGAATTTGTAATCAAAATAATATTCAGAAAGTTGAAAACAAAAATGTTGAAATAATTGAGTAATATTTGTTAAAGTTTATCTGTATTGTAAGAAATGAATGACTTAGAAGCATATAGTTTTTTCTTATTTCTTACTTATTTTACCTTAAATAAGATATGGGACCTTGAAAGTTCTTTTTGCTTTATAAGAATGGACATGTCAGTTTTAATAGAATATCACTTTGGTCACATTATTTTCAAACACTGCATAGGTCTGCTGCCATTAGTTACTTTTTTTTTGGTCATCTAGTACTCATAGATATGCAGTCAATGCTCAAAAATAGATTTTAAGACTGCCTATTATCAGCTACTGATTGCAACTGCAAATTGTGAATGGTATTATAACTGAACACACAAATTTGATTACCATCTACCAGCTACTAACTACTAATGGCACATTATAGATACACCTTAAAGGTTTGATAATAAAGTAGTTGCAAACCGAGCAAGATGGCTCAGGCGGCAACATCTGCGGCCCGTATTCGGGAGGTCTCAGGTTCAATTCCTGGCAGGTGCCCACTCTGACCTATGGCTTTTTCGTGGTTTCTCCAGAATCAATACGCAAATGTGGCATGGTATCTTCTCTGCCACAATTTACTTTCTGTCATTTCCCTTTCATTCCATTTTCTTCTCATCTTTCAGGTGTGCTTCTAGATCTTCTGGTGTATGACAGTACCGGACAGACGGCATGGATGCATGCTCACTGGAAAGAATACTCCCCATAGACACCAGTGGGCTGCTCGACTGGTGGGTCGTTTTGGAAATGTTAGGGACTTCCGCACATCTCTTTGGCCTGTAGCCTCCTGTATGGTCCCTTCGCTTCATCCCTTCCTCCTGGGTGGTGGAAGGTGCAATAAACCTATATAGTCATGGTGCACGAGGTGTCCCCCTCAGTTCAACTACCTATACCTATAGCAGTTGCAATCGTGATCCATCTTTGAGGTTATGATATTCAACTGAGATCACCTTGGAGGCTTATTGAGAATATTGTAGTAATCAGATAAACAGAAGTTCAATGTACTTTCATAGACAAGGGCTACAGTAGCTTAATGGAAGAGTTTCAGATATTGAGTCAAAAGTCTGTGGTTCACATGCCGACCATGGAGTTGAACTTTTCAACACTGATTCAACTTGCCATTTTTAGCCTACACATAGTTAATGTGAATAATAGCAGTTTTAAGAATTTTTTTATACAATGGAAAATAGTTGGACTTTAATGGTTATTAGGCAGATTCCTGTTTGATACACAATGTGTGCAACATTGCTGACAAATTTTGGGAAGATATGAATGTCTACTTCTAGCACCTGATAAAGTAATTTCAAGGCTCCCAAATTAAACATAAAAATAATTTGTGAACTAGTTCATTAATGAATCTAATTTATAATCAAGATTGATAATTCACTATTAGTGAAACCTTATTTAATTAGCATATAATTTTTCTAAGCTGCTGTAATTTTTGCATGTTTACACACTCAAAAGCATGTGATCTAACAAGCATTGCTGTACAAATTGTTTTTTCAATATTGTCACTCTCCAAAATCAAATATTCATGTGTTGTGCTTTAGTTATTTACTGCTGTACTTTATGCGTATCACATGCTAGTCTTTTATATAACCTTTATGCATATTAATAAGAATGTCTTTTAATATGCATTAGTAGTGCATTAGAAAATATTAAATTAATACATAAGTGCAGCCATCCCTTCAATAAGTGATAAAAACAGTTTATTACTAATTTTATATTTACAGAGAGTCAAATGCCTTGCAGCTGATTGAAGCTTGTTTTTGAATGCTGATTCTTTTCTCTTGATGTGATGGTCTATACACACAAATGCATATCAAAATGCATACAATTAAGCTAGCCTGTATGGCGTGGTTTACAGTCAACCATGTATCTTTCAAAATTAAAGCTGTTAAAAGTCGATCTGCAAAAAGGGGTATAAAAATTTCTGTTACATTTCTGAATACTTTAAAATTAAAATCCTGAATACAGAATTTTGATTTTGAAGTGTAACCATAAGTTTGGTTCATTACTTACAGGACTCATACAGGAATATTTCTAAGCATGTAATCAATGGCTTTCTTGAAAGAGTTAGTTGCAATTATAAATCCTTGTGTTAAATCACAAGTAATCAGTATTTCAATAAAATAAGCATAAAAGAGTTGCTATTTATCTGCACTACTGCAGAAAGAAAGATATTTCATACAGATGCATACTTGCGGCATATGTTTGAAAGAAAGCAGTCATCTCATTAAAATTATTCTAAATAACTTTATGGACTGGGATTTGAACTGATACTCAGTAAGTGTTAATTTTCTACAACAAATTCAATAAATTTTATAACCCACATAATGGTGATAATGTAATTCAAATCCATCTTTTATAATAAGCAATTGTAGTGCAGATAAACTTATCCAGTACCATAAAGATAATGACAAAACAGAATTATGAAATGGATTAAGAGGCCTCTGGATACTCAATAGTACTGCAAAGTATTACTGATAAAAATACACATAATTGAAAGGTTTATGCATTAAGTATGAAATAATCTAACTCTTTGATAATTACACTGAAATAACATTGTCAATTGCTATTGTTGCAGAGATGGCATAATGCATTATTTTCAGTCTTAAATTACGCATTATAAACCTATCTTCTCTTGAGGGTCCTTTTTTCAATGACAATGGCCTTCCAGCAGTACAAACAGTACAATAAATTTTTATAATTCTTTTTGGGAAAACATAGTGAAGTATTTTTGACATTCTCATACACAAATTGAGAATTTTTATTATTCTAGTTTCCCTTTCTAACCAGAACTTATTGGAACATGTTTTGGAGCTGTTGTCTCCATCATCAACCTAGACTCACTGCCATGCTTCCTGTGACCTGCAGATGACATTTTCAAGTGGAATATACCAAACAATGAGTTCCTTTTCATATAGGACATCACAGTTTAATACATTGTGTTTATTTTTATGTAGGAATGATTCTTCCAAAACGGAGAGTTCCACCAGTTCTCTAAGGGTCTTTAAAAGCTTAGGTTTCTCTTTCAGCTGATGACCTGTGGTCCAAAAATGCTCTGCAGCTGCTGAATTCTCTGTTTTATTATTATTATTATTATTATTATTATTATTATTATTATTTTTCTCTCACATTTCTCATGTATTATTTAAACTTTGTGTCTATGTTCCTCTTTGTCTTCCCTATGTAAATTTTCTTGCAATGTTTACATCTAATTTCATAAATACCAGAAGTTTTTCCCACTGGAATTTTATCCTTTGTGTTGACCCTGAGTATGTTTTTAAGTAATGCTTGTTAATTGGGCTAAGGTTATACCATATTCCTTGAATATTTTAGTAAATTTCTGGAAGGCTCACAGGTGGAAAGTGCATTTTTTGAACTTTTTGGTTTCTTCTATACAGAGTGGTGCAAAGGTCACTACACACTTAAGGAAACGTATGTATCTAGGTTGGTAGGGCATACTAATGTCAATGTAGTTGGTAGGAAACAAGAAACAGGAAATGACATATAGTGCTAACAAATTAATCATAATCATAAGTAATATCGTCTTGACAACACAAATTAAACTTTCACAAAATTTAACAAAACAAGAAAGAATTTACCAAAGCGGTGTAAGTGCTGTACTTAGGGAATGGAGAGAAGGTTTCAAGTCAAATCCACCAACATGTACAGCTGTTTACAATTTAATTCATAAATTTTAAACTGAAGTTTCTGTTTTGGATGCACCTCGCGTGGGCGACCTAGGACAGCACAAACTGACGACAATGAACTAAATATCTCTTTGGCTGTTATGATTAGTCTAAAGAAGTCCACAAGATGATTAGCGGCAGAGTTCTCAGAACTGTCACATTGGTCAATCCCAAGGATATTACATCAGCAGAACTTTAAAGTGTACACTCATGCCTGATACATGGGTTGTTGGAAGATTATCCAGATAGGTGACTACAATTATGTGAGGTTATGCTCGATCAGTATCGAGTTGACCAGAATTTTTTTCTTAACATTTTGTAGTCTGATGAAACCACATTCAAGTTGTTGAGACATGTAAACTGACATAACTGTACTTACTGGTACAGGAAAAACCACTATGTTGTTTTAGAGCAACTGCTAAATCAACCTGGTGTAAAAATGTGGGCTGCAATATTGGCACGTGGTGTAATTGGGCTGTATTCATTGACAGAAATCTCACTGGAGACAAGTACTTGGCTCTACTTCAAGAGGTTATGCCAGGAATCATCATGCATAAGGACAACTATGATCAACTCTACTCCTAACATGATGGAGCTCCTGCGCATTATGCATTAGCTTATAGGATGTACCTTAATAACATTTTCAAAGAGAGGGTGCTTGGACGTCATGCTGCAATTGAATTCCCACCACGATCCATCAATATTATCAATGGATTTCTCCCTTTGGGGTATGGTTAAAGATGAAGTTATAGAAGGAAACCACAAACTCTTGAAGGGCTGATTGGTTACATTGAGAACGCCTCCCATAATCTGGACAACAACATTCAGCTGTGTTTCATGTGTGTCAGAGTGTTCCAGGTAGACTTCAACAGTGTATTGATGAAGAAGGGAGACAGTTTGAACATAAAAAGAAGTGATGTGTACTGTAATAGGCCTGTATCATGTTCAAATCATTCAAAATTAACATAAGTTAAATAAGTGTGTAGTGACTTTTGCACCACACCATTGGTTTATTTGTTTCTTCTTTTTGAATTTCTTTATCTTCCTGTCCACAATCTCTTTGGTAAACCATTTTAGTAATATTTCTAGTATCTTGTATTCTTTGTTGTACTCTTCTGTGTTCATGGATATGTTCACCAGTCTAAAGTAATTTTATTATAACATATTTGTGTTCTCTGGGGTTGTAGCTATCATTTTTAATGTAGTTATCTGTGTGTGTGTGTGTGTGCATGCGCGTGTGTTTTTTCTATGGATGCTAAAACTCATTTTCTTCCGATTCCTCATGATTTTTATGTCGAGAAAGGGAGGCATGTTAAGGGATTCTGTTTCTGTTGTTAATTATACTGATGTATCTTGTAAAAACCATAGAGATGTTGCATCCTTAACAAACTTCTTGGATATTTCTTTACATTCAGGAACAAACTAAACTTCCAGATGAAATGTGTAGGAATGGGCAACCCACGTTCTCCCTTTCTGGCAAACTTATACATGAGTTCTTTGGAAATACATGTAACAGAAGCATTTCCCCACATATATAAACTCTGGTAGATATGTACGATACTTTTGGCTGAGTACACACTAAAATATTCACAGAATATTGTATAATCCTAAATCCAGTTAACAAGGATGGCTTAAAAAACATACTCAGGATCAACACAAAGGAAAAAATTCCAGTGGGAAAAGCTTCTGGTATTTATGAAATTGGATGTAAAGATTGCAAGAAAATTTACATAAGACAAAGAGGAATATAGACACAAGGTTTAAAGAACACATGAGAAACATGAAATATAAAACAAATAAATCAGCATTTGCAGAGCATTTTTGGTCCACAGTTCATCAGCCGAAAGCTCTTAAAGGCCCTTAGAAAACCGGCAGAACTCTCCACTTGGGAAAAATTATTCCTACATAAAAATAAACACAATTTATTAAACTTTGATGTCCCACATAAAAAGGATCTCATTGAACAGTATGTCCAGCCAGAAAATGCTATCTACAAGTCACAGGAGGAAGTGCAGCAGTGAGTTTAGGTT
This sequence comes from Deroplatys truncata, assembly GCA_030765065.1. NCBI lineage: Eukaryota > Metazoa > Arthropoda > Insecta > Mantodea > Mantidae > Deroplatys > Deroplatys truncata. The sequence goes on along the minus strand of CM060975.1, from coordinate 243,152,539 downwards.
GATGATGGAGACAACAGTTACCGAAACATGTTCCAGTAAGTTCTGGTTAGAAAGGGAAACTAGAGTAATCAAAATCTCAATTTGTGCTTGTAAAAGTATGGTAAGTATTGCAAGTAAAAATGTTGCTTATGAAACAATGTTTGCAAAATAAAACACCTCACTATCAGTGAAAACAAATTTTTGTTGCTTTTATATAATTTTCACTCTTATTTGAATTCCATCCTGATTTAAAAAAAGCTAACATGCATGAAATTAGCAGCATGACATTTTTCTAGCTAAAATGTTGTACTTCAGTGCTAAATTTAAAAGCATTGGAACTTGCAAACAGTGAAGCAAAAACTTCATCAGTAAATCGATGTTAAGCACTTTTACCAAATTACTGGCAGGATATGTTTCAAAGACCCATTGTACCCATTCTTGGATGCTGATCAATAAAATGTCAAAATGGTCAAACTAATCATGATTACACTAATCCCCAATAAGGATAAACCTAAGTTTAAGAAGTTCACATACCACTCCTGGACATTTCACAAATTCCAAAAAATCTTTCAAGAATATAGGGTTTGCACTGCAAAATAAATATAACACAAAAACATGCTGAAATCAGAACACTTAGACAGAATCCCATAAGAAAAGAAGCCAAGCATATATAAAATAGACTGTTTAGGAAGCATAAAAATATGTGAAAAACAAAGAGAAACATAAACACCAGACTAAAAGAGCACTTCAGAAATATCAGATACAAATAAATAATCCAGCCGTAGCCAATCACTTCTGGGAAGAAAATCACATTATGAAGTCAAGCTGCTAAAATCAGTACATAACCCCTAGAGCTGAGCTTATGGTAAAGAGCATAATTATATTAAAACTTTCAAGCCACAAATTATGAACTTTGAAACTCCAGCAGACGATCCCTAAGTTCACCAATCACACACCAGATGATGCTACAAATACCTATGCAAGAAGATCAGAGAATCACTCGTTAATCGACCAGTGGCACAGGATGGGTACAATGGATTCTCAAAACTTATCCTGCCAGTAATTTGATAAGTGGAGGTATGAGGGCTTAACATTGATTTACCAATTAATGTAATTTTCTATGCTCTTAATGAAATCTAACCACATCATAATATATTTAGACTCTAAGTTATTTGTTTTGACACTAGAAATGTCATTTCCAAAAATTAATTAGCAGCACAAAAGTTACAAATAATTATAATAATTAAGGATTTGTTTTCCCTTTATGAATATCTTAGGGGCTCTAGAGTAGAAATTTGATAAACTGTAAGATGGTTTTCCTAAGACAAACCTGAAAATATTTCTACTGCAAACATAATTTACCAGCAAATAGTAAATATGCAAATTTCACACATTTTTAAAACTTTGAATAGCATTTCATTATAACTGATACATCTGCACTGGTGGGAAAAATGATTTAGTGCACTCTCAGAGGATGAACTATTCTATCATCAGTTATTTTCAAGCATGGTTGCATGGAATGATGCTGTAAAGTATGTTACATGGCTTGTCCCTTATCTTTACATAAATACAATACTTTACAAGTTAGATCTGGTTCAGAGGTAACACATGCACTTTGTTCACAGGCAATAGCAATCAAACCTTTGTATCAATTTCTGCCACCCTCAATATCGACTATGTGGAATGATAAATGTTTCTCATGCCTAATTTGCAAATTCTACTTTTACATTAAAGCCACAATTTTCTAAAATGTCAGTTGCACATTATGTTTCATGTACACTTATACGTATACTATAGGTGATAAACTTCAATTATTTGTACATTTAAGTTCATTTCCATCACACTCCTTGTGTTACAGTAATGCATATATTCCACTTCTAGCAATGGCAGTGGTCTATGATAAACATGCTACTGTCCTCACTCACTCCTATTCCAGAAGGTTTAACAGCCCACAAGTACGATCATTTTGTAATTATATGTTATGTTATCCACTGAAGACAGGCATCTCTCTCTCTCTCTCTCTCTCTCTCTCTCTCTCTCTCTCTCTCTCTCTCTCTCTCTCGGCACAGTTTTATTTATTTATTTATTTTGTCTATTTAATTCAGATTTTATAAGTTTCCAAAAATTTGATACCAAGATTTCACCAGGCCCTTAAATAAAAAAAAATCAAATAAAAAAATAATAATAAAATTGAAATTAATTGTTCTTCCACACAAGCCGTGTGTTGGACAGGGTTGGAAAGGTAGAATCAGGTGACTGAAAAATTCAATGCCATAGCCGGGATTTGAACCACGGATCTCCCGGTCTCCGTCCGGTTGCTCTAACCACTGAGCTACCATGGCAACATGCCGGCACGACACTAAATTCTCCAGCTGATTTGTATTTTTTCCGGTAAACCACAAGGAGATCTCAAATTGTATTGAGATGACATACCCCAATGGTGATTTATAATAATTTAATGAAATTATTTGACCTAATAGTGGTTGAAACTATGAAGCCCAGGACTTAAAGTACTTACAATATTGTAAATCGCCATTGGAGTATGTCATCTCAATACAATTTGAGATCTTGTGGTTTACTGGGTAAAATACAAATCAGCTGGAGAATTTAGTGTCATGCCGGCATGTTGCCATGGTAGCTCAGTGATTAGAGTACCAGACAGAGACTGGGAGATCCGTGGTTCAAATTCCGGCTATGGCATTGAATTTTCAGTCGCCTGATTCTACCCTTCCAAATAAAATTAAGTTTTAGATAAAGGTCAGGACGTGTGTGAATGTGTATGTGCCTGAACAGTATAATTCAAAAATAAAAATTTGGATGAATAACAAATTGGTAGTTAAGCTCAGTACCTTTCAAAGATGCAACACAAATATACTCAAGAAAATCCCTCCATCCAAAACTACTATTTACATGGAACATTTTATTAAATTTTTGATTTTCTAAAAATGACTCCAACAATTTTGATTAAAATAACAAATATTAAAGATACTTACATGACAAATAAAACATATAACTTAAATTTTCTGGGAATAGCCTGTGAAGTCCTTTTTAATCAGAACGAATTTTGTATAATCTTGTATAACTGGTAAACATTAAGGGATAGACAAAAAACATATTATTCAAAAAATGTAGATCTCTTTAAAACACGCAATTTATTTCAAATAATTTTTGTGGCATCAGCCATTCTTTTAAAGTCCTGTTGATATTCAGTTGTTCCTTGTGATGTCATGAAAAGGGTATGGAATTTTATGGCCAGCATACAATGTCCAGTTCTAAAACATTTGACTATGCTATTCTCTTTGTATCTATAATGAAATATGTAATGCAGCTATTTCCCAAAAGGTTCATCTAAAATACAATAAACTTTCTTAAGGATAATTTGTATACCCACTAATTAGCGATAGAGGGTAAAGAAAGTCATATGAATGTAATACATAAGAAATTTTTTTTAAAGCAGGTGTCCTGCAGCTTTTGCTGTATCCTACATTTCAATTGCTCCATTCGTCTTCTCCACCAGCCCTATCGAGTATAGCCATTCTAATTCCTTCTCTACATTATATTGCATCCTCTTCTTGTTCCCTGGATTATAATTCAGAATTCTTTTTGGCCATCTTTCCTCTTCCATCCCCTTCACATAACCACACTATAATAACTGCCTAGTTTCTATCCACTCAGTACTTGTAAAAATTCTTCTTCGATTTTCTGCATTTGGCATCTGTTTAATTTAGAGATCCTATATGCTCTCCTTAGGAAGTCTATTTCCACTGACCCAAGTATCCTTTTATCCTTCCCCAATAGTTGCCAACTTCAGGCCAATAAGTTAATATCAGTTCCACCATAGCACTGTACCATCTTTGTATTAATTTTCATTCTGTTCGACCAGAACAGCCTATTTAAAAGATAAATATCTTTCTTCCCTTGTTGTACTCGATTGTGAAGTCTTTCTGGTTGTTCGCTCTGCTGATATAATGCAATACAAAACATATCCTCATTATTTGAATAATAAATGTAATTACATGAATTGTCAGACTGAAAACTTGCCCTTACTTATAATGCTGAATTACTGCTCCAGTATCTGGTCCTAAACCAGGTCTACAATGGGAAGTACTCTTCTTGGCTTCTACGTAATAATGTAACTCATCATTCAAGTTTAAAGTTTTGACTGTACATTATGTATCAAAACTTTAAATGTAATTTCATAGCTCCTGGGTTATAAAAAGTTAATTTTGTTAAACCTAAGCTACCAAATGGTGCATCTAAGCCCTTTTATGGCATTAGGTACAAAATATAAGTTGTAAAACTTAGTGAAAATATTATAAATAATGCTCTTAAAAAAATAATAATGCCTTTGATGTTAACCTTGAAAAGTGATATACTTTGTATTCCAGAAACAGATAATTACTGACTTATCATACTTACTAAAATTGGTAAATGCTGAGAGGAACCATGTTAGAATACTGACAGAAGCTGAATTCTTCGTTCTCAAAATCTCTAACAGCTGTACCACTTTGCTTGATGCTGAGACTGGCGTTGTCATTGGCTGAAAGTTTATAAAGTATTCATTCATAATACACATATACTTCAGGGAAAAAAATCACAAACACTACGTGTTAATACAGACAAAAGCTGTTTATGTACGTATATGGGATATTTTTAATACAGATTTGTGATACAAGTTACAAAGAAAGGCATGCAATATCTTCAACTTTACAGCCTAACCTTCCAAAAAGCAACGCTATGCACAGCATTCAATAGTACTAAAAACAGCAAATTGCCCATCAGGGGAAGGTCAAAAGCTACTACAAGGGTTAAAGACCCTACCAAGTCAAGAATAAAAACATCTCTAAGAAATCATGCAATGAAAAACAACAAAGCTAACTCATACTCTATTTTCTGTTTTGACAAGCACTGTCAAATCTTTCAACTCTTCTCAAATGACAGAATGCATCCATTGATCACAATATCATTCTCTTCAATCATGGCATTTGTAGTACGAAAACTTGTCAGAAAGAGTTACATGAGCCCAATAACATGTTTTTGAAACAGTACCTGCCTCAACTTGATGTTGAAAAGATAGCTAATTGAGGTTTTGTTCATCACTTCAAAGGACACCTTCAAAGGGAAATATAAACTGATTCTGGTCACTAAGTGTTAGGCTTGCTATAGTACAAGAACAATAAATGTTTAGAGATTATTGCTAGATCTTTGAAAAACCTTGGCTATGAATAAAATCTTCAGTTTTTCAGTCTAGATATTCTTGGACATATAGTAATGTTAATGATGACCAGACTTACAAACCTTCCATGTTTTAAATCCTCTTTTAAGAAATCAACAGGCTTATCAGTCAGACAACTTCACTAAGATGGCACTTCACCAGCTTATTGTTAGATTGGAGAATACGCTGGATCAATGCCAGCTTGCTATAACTGTTTTCTTAGACATCGAGGGAGCTTTTAATTGCACATCTACTGGCTCTGTCCGGACACTGGTTGCTCTGAACAACATTGAGTTGAGAGCGACCATAGACAAAGGGTGCCCTCGGATGGAAGTACTATCATCAACTATTTGTGTCTTGTGGTAGGTAATCTACTTAACAGGCCCAATGTTGTTGAACATTCGCACAAAGTTATGCTGATGACATATGCCTAGTGATGATGGGGAACTTTCCCAGTACCATTTATGATCTTATTTAAGGCTCACTATGTACTGTGGAAAGGTGGTGCCATGAGAAAGGTTTATCAGATAACTTGAGAAAACCAAATTCGTGATGTTTATAACGAAGAAGAGGCTCTATGGTTTCCATGAGTCTTGCTTTTTTAGGAGAAAGCTAAGCTGCACTACTTCTGCCAAGTACGAGGGCAGATCGAAAAGTAATGCACAATAATGTTTTTACAAAAAAGTTTAATAGTTAAAACAACAACAAAAATTCACAAATGAGCTTACACCGTTTACCTAATTTTTGACATAGTCACCAAGTTTCTCAACACATTTCCCCCATCGTGATACCAGTTTCAATATGCCTTGTTCGTAGTAGAAGTCTGTTTCCTTGGAGTATAGCCATCTGCGGACTGCTGATTTCACTTCTGCATCTGTCGCAAAGCGTTGGCCGGCCAGGAATTTCTTCATGGGCCTAAACAGATAAAAGTCTGATGGTGCACAATTTGGACTGTATGGTGGATGCTGGAGTACCTTCCAAACAAACAGCAGCAGCAGCAACATGGGGGCGAGCATTGTCATGAAGAATTTTGACATCGCCAGCATTCATGTTGTGGCGTTTGTCACGAAGGGCATGACACAACTTCACCAAAGTTTTCATGTAGGCTGCAGCATTCACAGTGGTCCCGTGTTCAGCGGAGTCCACCAATACAGCACCATGCATATCCCAGAATACCGTCACACACACTTTCCTAACAGACTGAGTCACTTTGAATTTTTTCTTCACTGGGGAACCAGAATGTTTCCACTCTATACTTGCCTGCTTGGTTTCAGGCGTGTAGTGGTATGCCCACGACTCATCACCAGTGACGATTCCTTTCAAAAAGTCATGTGCTTCTGAAGTGTACCACGTTAGGTGACCCAAGTTCATCATCATTTGCTGGCCCTTGTGGTTGTCTGTCAGGTTCTTAGGCACCTAGGGAGCACTAGCTTTACAAAATTTCAACGTGTTATGAACAATATTGTACACTGCACCGTAGGAAATGTTGAACTGTTGTGATAAGGTTTGCAGTTGCACACGCCGGTCGTTCAAAATTGCCGCCTCAATGCCTCTGACATTCTGCGCTGTTACCAGCCTCCCGGAGTGCGGCGAATCACTAAGGTTCACTCGGCCCTCTAGGAAGAATGCAAACCACCAGGAGACATTGCTACGGTCCATACAATCATCCCCATACACACCACACATGTTCCTGTGAATATCACTCAGTTTATGCCCTTTGGCTCACAAATATTGAACCACACATCTCTGTTCTTCACACATGGACAGTAACATGCACGCCATCTGTGTTGCATAGTTCACGCTTCTCTTGCTAGAGCTGCACTAGAAACAAAAAATACCCTGTGTAGTGAAAATTTCAAACTATATCTGTATGAAATTCCAACATTTCAACTGCAATACCAAGGCAGAAAAAAATTATTGTGTGTTACTTTTCGATCCGCCCTCATATTTAGGAGTTGCTCTTATTCACAGGCTGAAGCGGTGTAGGCTATTGAACACAAGGTTACAAAGGCCTCTGGGCCTGTAGGAGAGCATGGAGCACAAGGTGGGATTTAAAGCTTAAGATGTGCCATTGGCTCTACATCTCGGTCAGTAAACTCACAGTTACACATGTCACCTTAGTATGGTGGCCTGGTGAACCCCAAGAGGACTAACTGGGACTCATTTAGAGAGGATGTGGACGGTGGGCTCAGGAATGGGACCTCAGATCAGAATAAGGAATGCAAGACCTGGAGTTGTTAGTGGAATTTTTCATGAACATTTTGGTCTGCTTATAGAAGGAACTGCCCTCTCATTCAAGAGAAATGGGCAGGAACAAAACTCAGGTGGAATTCATGTATAAGATCCATCAAGATAAAAACACAAGGTATATAAAGCATATAAGCTAACAAGTGTCAGGTAACATGGGAGTCATACAAAGAATTCTAGAGCTTATACAAAAGAGAGATCAGGAGGATCTCTGAGGAAAGTTGGAGGCTCTTCCGTAATAACATACAGAAGCAATCTAGTGCTGCTTGTACAGAAACTACTGGTGTCGGGAAGTAGGGCCAAGCTGGCTTCTTTGGGAGCCTTCCTATGGTGCTAAGATGCGATTGGAGGGGAGGACTTTGAGGCAGTTGTTTGAAACTCACTTTCCAAAGACCCATGTAACTGGTCAAGAACAGCTGTAGTTGTCATAGCATGCAAGCCTTCACAAGAAGGCTGGAAAGTGCCTCTGAGATTGTGAAATATAAATGTTAAATAGGCAATATTTTCTTTTGAGCCCTAAAAAGCATGTGTGAGGATGGAGATTTCCCAGCCCTTTTGCAAGAGGCCAAAGCTAATATCCCCACATCTGGTGAGAATTTTCAGGGCTTGCCTAGCCATGAGAAATGTTTTTCATTTCATAGCAGTCAAGGTAGAGTTTATACCCGAGCTGGTAGAAAATCCTTTTGCGGGTCTAAAGATTTTTGTCCTATCAGTCTAACATCCTTCATGTTGAAGGCTCTAGAAAGAATCGCAGACAGATGTTTAATAGAGGGGGTATTGGTAGATAGAACTGTACACCTCCATCATATGCCTATTGACCAAGGAAATCTGTGGAATCAACACCTCACCAACTAGTGGTAAGACTGGAGGGGACACTGGGATGTGCAGAACTAGCCATGGTAGTTTTTCTGGACATCGAGGATGTCTTTAATCAAAGGACTTTGCACCTTTAGGAAGTGTCCTGAAAATAAAGGCGTCGGACCAGTAGTAAAGGACTGGGTAATGAACTCCTTGGAAGGCCAACAGGTTGTGGTGGCTTTGAGGATTGAGTCCATGATGGTCTCAGTGCCCCATGGCTGTCTCAAGGAGTAGTTTTGTTGTCACTCGCTCTATGGTGTCTGGTAGTAGATGACCTACTGAACAGGCTCAACAGAATGGGAATTCATGCTCAAGGCTATGCTGATGACATTTCCTTTGTAGCAAGTGGAAAGCTCCCCAGTACTGTTTTGGAGCTCATACAGAGCTCCTTATATACTCTGGAAGAATGGTGTAAAGAAACTGACTTGTCTCTTAATCTGGACAAGAGTGAATTAATGGTTTTTATGAGGAGGAAGCTGCCTAGTTTGGTAGAGCCCCTTCTGTTATGAAAGAAATTGCAGCTAATTGGTATGGTTGAGTACCTAGGAGGAAGCTTATGGAAAATAAAGTAAAAAAGGCCCACAATGTTTTGAGGGCCTATAGAAGAGCCATTGGGCTGAGATAGGGCCTCTGACCAAGGATGATCAGATGGCTGTATACCTTGGTTATAAGACCCTCAGCATCTTATGCAGCGTTAGTCTGGTGGCCTGCCTCCTGTGTGAGGACAGTTGCTGCCAGACTTAATACATTGCAAAGATTATCATGTTTGATGATAACCGAGTGGTGTTTACTACCCCACCATCTGCCTTGTAGATTTTGGAGGAACTTCCTCCTTTTCATTTGTTTGTGAAGGAAAATGCTAGGGTGAGTGCGCACTATCTATGAACATTAGTGGGTGGTGCCTTTAGCTACCCTTTAAGGGACAGTCCCTCATTTTAACCAGGCTTCAAGAGATTTCTCCCATTATACTGATGGTAGGGTGCCTAATGAGGCCTAGGTATAATTAAGTCAACTTTTTTCAGTGCTAATACCCCCCAGGATTGAGTGGGACCCAGAGAAAGAGTCTCCCCTGAAAACCAGGGGCCAAACGTGATTCACTGATGGCTCCTGGTTGGGGACAGAATGGAGACTGGGTTCTGGGGCCCTCGAACCAGGCATGCCATTTCCCTTGGAAGGTGTACCACTATTTTCCAAGCGAGATGTATGCAATCCTAACTTGTACATTCCATATCATAAATATGCCAGGCACAAAGGCAGAAATGAATATTTGCTCGGATAGCCAGGGAGCTAACAAGTCCTTAAAGCAGTTAAAACCACATCTAAATTGGTCTGGAATACCGAAGGATGTTGGATAACTCTGAGCCAGCTGAACAGTCACTCTTGTTTGGGTCCCCAGGCATGCAGGTATTAGAGGTAATGAGATAGTAGACATGTTCACATAAAGGGCTCGGGTCTCATGTCATAGAACCCAAGCCATTTTGTGGTGTGTCTCCCAGAAGCATCAACTAGAGATAACCCAACTAACAAGTAGGGCTCATCTTGAATATTAGAATAAAACAACTACTGCCAGGCAAGCCCATGAATTAATTTCAAGCCCAGGTGGTAAGCAGAGTAAGACTCTTTTTAATTTAACTAAATCTAAACCCAGAGGTGCTGTCAGCTAACTTATGGCCACAACACACTATGTAGACATTTGCACATAATGGGACTCAAACAAGACCCTTTATACAGGAAATGTGAAATGGAAACTGAAACCTCCCAGCATATACTATGCCAGTGCAAAGGTACATATCTTTAAGCTCCTTGTTCTTGGAACCTAAGGATATAAAGAGTGTAAGTAACAAGGACGTGATTCGTTTCATTGGGACCATTAGATTTGACTGAAGGTCCAGTTTAACATGCAAAGGGCTCTAAGAGCTTATGTGCAGGTTCAAAAGATCATTTCATCATCTTCTTCATCATCATCATCATCACCACCATCATCATGGTGGCCTGATACTGAGATTGGAACTGCAATGAGTAGGTTCAACAGTTTTCAAAGATTGGCCTGCATGGACATTACATAGCAATGCAAACTATCCTACTCTGTGCACTGGAGGTGCTTCTGTACTTCACCCCCTTGCACTTGTATGTGAAAGGACTGGCAAGGGCAGGAGCACACCACATTTGGATTAGGTGGGTAATCATACTTGCATCTCATTGATTCTGTCAAGACTTTCAGAGTCTCAACCTGTTTCAAAGATGATTAGGGACCTTATGAAGACTTGTTTTAATGTTGATAATACATTTAAAGCAATCATTACCAGGGAAGATTGGACCAGAAGGACAGGTACCCACTGAAATAAGGAAAACTGGTGGGGGGCCCCTGTATGGTTTACAGACAGTTCACTGACAGAATTGAGTGTTGGTGCAGGGATCTGGTGGACTTCTGCTAGGTTATCCTTCTCTCTTGGTAGTTATCTCCCCACATACAGAGTCAATTTTGTTATTTGTTATGATAGCCAGACTGTATTACATGCACTTAAAGCAGTAAGAACATCTAAGTTAGTGTGGCTTTGCCAAAGGATGCTGGATAACCTGTTCATGCTAGTGTGGGTGCCAGGGCACTCAGGCATTAAGGGGAATGAAATAGCAGAGCAATCTGGGGAAGAAAGGGGCTCAGCCCCCTTTTGTGGGACCAGAACTCTTCTTTGGGGTATATGCTTAACTATAGCAGAATGAATGCACCACCAACATAGAGTGAAGTAATCAAAACAAATGGGCTAGGAAAGCTAGGGAGCTAATTGACAGACCCAGCTCCAGACATGAAAAGGCTCTTCTGTGTCTGTTATTTGCAAATGAGGCAAGTTGTGGGCTTTTTAATAGGTTACAACACCCTTCATAAGCACTTAAACATAATAACTTTAGACTCTATGTTTTTGGGCACTAAAGGTATTAAGAAATACTACACGGAACTTATTCTTCTTTTTTAGAAAAAGTGGACCTGGATTAGGTAGTGCATGGTGCACAATGTGGCCCAAGTGCAGGACTCCGTGTACTGGGACCCACCTATTTTTCCATCCACAATGATAATCTTGCATTGTAGGAGCACTATTAAAAGTACGATTCAGTGGTGGTGATTAATGTGGTTCTCTAGCATGCTATCATTAGCAAGGCAACAGCTTTTATATTTCCTTTGTATTACCAGTGGTTAATGGCGATAAAACTCAAATTTATTTATTTGTAATTAGGTACTTACTGAAGTACTATAAGAAATTACAATATATATTTGACTGCACAATGAAACTGGGCCTGGCCAATCATTCAGTTAGACAGCTATTACAAACACTACATAATTAATGTTTCAGCTTATTGTACATGTGATACATACATATTTTTAAATAATTGGTCTTTCGCTCTACTGACTGTTTATTTCCATTCATTTGTACTGTTAGGTAAGTAATGCACTATGATCTTACAGCCTTCCTCAAAAATGTTATTTATAGCAGTTGCTTTATTCACTGTAATCCACCTTTGATTTTTACATTCTTTTCTCCACATCTCAGTTTCTTTACATTCAAACAATATATAATTTACATCTTCTTTTCACCACATTATTGCAATTAACCTTGCAAAAAACATTTTCTTTGTCCTTTTAATCTTCACAGTATTGTCTTTAGCCATGCAATAGTCTCTCTTTCTTTTCAATTGGTATTATCTATGTAGCTCAGCTTTCCCAACTATTTTTGAACTCTTCTCTGTTAATGCACAAAACAATTTTTGTAATTCAGTATCTTAAAATGTTCTTCTTACATCCTTCCAAAAGCCTTTATTATTTCTTTCTCTGTTTCTAGATGTACCCCAAGATCATTATTTTTTAATTATTTTTCAAATCATTAACTCAATTTTTACATGTTTTTATTATCTACCTGTTCAATGGGAAACATTATAATTGCATGACAAGCATCCAAAACCCTCCCTATATTCCCTAAACCATTATTTTCTAATTACTTTTCAAATCATTTACCCAAAGCCTATATATTTTTATTATCTATTAGTTTACAAACTATTAGATTTCCTGTTCAATGGGAAATATTGTAGTTGCAAGACAAGCATCCAAAACCTATGGATCTGATACAAAAGGTGCTAAACTGGCAACACAAACTCACTCACTCACTGACTCACTCTTATATGTGGTTCTGATTACACTGGTTCCCATAAGATGTCCAAAGGAGTAAAAGACAAAATGTTAGGCATTTTAAGTTATCAATTGGACTATAATATACAAGCCTAGAAACTGCATTTTAGTGCATCAATGATGACATAAATATATACTTACATTTGGGTTAAATGAGCTGTCAGGGTCCCCAAAGTCTATGCTGTGATGAATACTTAAATGACAACTGAGTCTATGAGCTAAGGTAGCTTAAGATACATATGCAAAATCAGAAAAAAAAAACCAAAACAAATTATCCAAAACATTTGCTAGTTATTTTATTGCAAAGCAGTTATTAACTTTAAAAAATACCCCTCATGTGATGTGCTTGTAGTTATGCTAAAGAAATTAGTATGGTTATCATCAGCAAGTATTGTAAAAACTGATGTAAAGGCACAAAGCATGATTATGAAACAGCAAATTTCATATTAAATAATTAAAGGATGTTCACTTAAACACTTATACGCTCCTCCTGTTTAAAAAAGTTTCAGAACATGTTTAGCAGATCACTGTTCACATCAGGTATTGGTTGATTGTCATTTTTGGACGGATCTGCAAGATAGGGACTTACATGCAGAAGCATTTCCTGGCAGAGGCACTATAAATTTAAAGACTGTGTTGTCTTCTGTATTTTGAAATTTATAAAGTGGTCATACATTGGGGAGGGGGAAAGAAAATCAGAATCTATCAGATAGAAGATTTCCATAATATTTTCCTTCCAAAAACAAATTGATAAATCAGTTGCAGCAATGCATATTTGGGGCAATAACCACAAATTAAGCATGATAAAAAAAGCTATTAAAACAAGTAAACAGTGCCATTCAACTCGGTACCTGGGTGACGATATACAGGTTGTGAGGTACATAAGTGCAAATAATTTGATATTTAGCAAAGTACAATGCATATAATACATAAGTGTATTTCATTTACTAATAACATTGTCATAAATGATTCACAAATTTCAGGATCAAATGTGTTTTGAATGGCCCTGCATTATGTCTCTCCTGTGTTTACATACATTGCACAATGGCCAACTCCTGTGTTGACAACTCACACACGATCAGCCTGCATTCACATAATTTCCTTTACACAATAAATAGCTTTACATAGCTGAATTAGCAAATATTCATTTAATTTACGGCGGAGCTGGGGAATCTGCAATACTGCAAGGGACTTGTATTATCAACGATTTCCAAATCGTTGTCTTCCCAATAACAAATGTGAGTGCATCAAAGGTTCTGTGTCACTGGTCCTCTTCATTCCTGATTTGAAGGTTGAGGACCATGTCATGATACTGAAGCACTATGGCAAAATGAAATTCTATACATTGTAGAAGAGAGGCCTGGTGTAAGTACAAGACACTTGACAAGGGAAGTAGATGCATCTTGCTGGAGTGTTTGCCACCTTTATATGAACATCTGTTGTACCCGTACCATCATCAAAGGGTCCAACATCTGCAAGAAGTGGACTACAGAAGAAGACTGAAATTCTGTTATTGGTTTTTACAAAAATGTGAAAATGATGTGCAGTTTCCTTGTAAGATAATCGTTACAGATGAGGCAATGTTTATCTGTGATGGTATATTTAATTTCCACAATGTACATACTTGGGCAGAAGAGAATCCGTACATCATTCACTGTGAGAATTTTCAACACAGATTTGCTGTAAATCTTTGGGCTGGGATTGTGGGAGGATCAGCTACTGGGGCTGGTGGAGCTGCCAAGAACAATAAACAGTATTCATTATCTGCAATTTTTTCAAATGAAACTACCAGAACTTCTTGAGGAACTGCCACTGCATACATGTCAACAGATGTGGTTCATGTACAATGGGGCACCTCCCTGTATCAGGGACCAGTACACAATTTCTGCAACATTGTTTCAAAAATCGATGGATTGGTCAATATGGTTCTATGAGTTGGCCGCCGCAATCCCTAGATTTGAATCCATTAGACTTTTATTTTTGGGAGTATCTCAAGAAATTAGTTTATGCAGTCGAAATTAATGATGAAGAAACTCTTAGACAACAAATATGGGACTCATGGGTAAGCGTGAGGGTGGATGTGGATGTGTGGGGAAGGATGCAACAATCATGGTGTCGACGCATGGAAGTTTGTTGTAGAGCTAATGGGTGACATTTTGAGAACTTGTTGTAAACATAAAGATGTTAAAATTAAATAATAGAAGTACATAGTGGTTTCTTAATTTATTTTACTGAGCAATACACGATGATGTAAGTTTGTTTTTGTGTTGTTTTGTTTTTTGTTTATTGCTTATTTTAGATTTTCTAAGTGTTGAGGTTTAATTTTAATTTTTCACCTTTTTAAGAGCAATGAAGGAGATTTTGTAGTTTAAACAATGGAAGTGGAAATGCTTACATGTTGATTTGAATTATGTATTTGTAGAATAAAACCAAACAGTGCAATCAATATTCTACCTTCACATCACATCACCTGCTACAGTCAGGCAGGGCAAAGGACAGAGGGGGGGGGGGATCAGCCGTGTGACCTGTTATGTAATCAGACACTGAATGTCTGAGAAAATGTAATAATAGCCATCCTATAAACACAAACACTGTAAAATTTTCCTCATGAACATAACTTTCGAAAATAGTGAGAAAAAAATTGCACATACATCATCACATCATCTTCAAACGTTGATACAAATATTTACATTATTCACCTCCCAACATGTACATGAAAAAATTTTAAGACTGCCTTATGAATTTGGACATCTCAGAAGGCAATATGATCTTTAAACTCATCAAGCCTCCATCAGAGGTGCATTAAAGCCCCTATCCTGCAGCTCCATCCAAAAGACCAGCAGCCAACAATTAGCTGATGTGTACAATGGTCAACGAAACATATTTCTGAAACATTTTTGGGTAAGAAGCATAATATAAGTGTTTTAAGTCAATCCAGCATTCTTTAATTGTTTATATAGTTCACTCTGTTTAGTTCCTTTTATATTTACTGAATTCATATTAAATGCTTTCACAGCAAAGTGTCTTTTAAACTGCAAGCAAGCAAATTCTTACAACATGAAATGCATGCATCCTCTTAAAAAAAGTATGACTTTGAACAGCAATGAAAGGCAGAAGCAAAATGAGTGCAATAAATTTATGGAGTACTTACTGCCAGGAAGGTCAGAACTGTTTTAGGAATGACACCAAAGATAAAGGCAGCAAAAATGCTCAAGTATACTCCAAAACCAGCAACACTGGTTACACCAAGTAGGTTCATGTATTTCAGTACAAAGAAGATTAAAATTACTTGTTGTACTAATAGAATTGGATACTCCATAAATGAAAGTAAAGCATATTCATTAACATAATTGTACGATGTCATGATGGTGTAGCTGAAAAGAGAAGAAAAACAATTATTGCACCTATATCACATGTGGTGTTTGTCATTAACTACACATATTTTGGACTTTAAACTTGTGCAAGAAAAATTTGTTCGAATTGATAGGGATGTAGTGACCCTTTCTTATAAGCTTTAGTATGATGCCAGTTGCTAAAGGTTACACACCTCAATGAATAGAGTGAATTAACCGATTGTAAAAATGGACAGCTACAAATTAATTGGTTAACTTGTGAGTTTACTTTTTTCTTTCATCTTACACTGACAACAGCAAAAGTCTTACGCATTTGAAGATCTTGGAAGGATGTGGACAAAGGGGAAAAACAATAGTGTGAAGAAGTGGTTACACTGACTTTGATCACTTGTGGCATTAGTTCCACACAGACAGCACCATTTTGAATATTGTCAAGAATATGATAGCTAATGCTTTATGCTGCATATCAGACTTTGCCAAAGCCTGTCCCTACCTTTTCTACTCAAGGCCTTCTCTCTGTTATAAGTTACCACATGAAAAGAAAGCTGGAGGCAGAGTTCTCTGTAAGTCGCTGCTTCTTCCATGGACTCATATTTTCCTCTCTCCAAATTCAATTTCTGCTTTAGTAGGGTACAGAGAAGGAAGTAATACAGGCACAGATCAATTGTCCTATGGCACAGAAAGGAAACACTCTACCTCTTTATCACATGCACACACAAACCAACTTTCTATACAGAGTTACACATCTGTAGAAGAAAGCAGGCTTATAGGGTGGAAGGGGTACAGATGTTCATAATATGTAGTGATTGTACAAAGAATAATATATTATAAAAGTAGCTTTTCTGTGAGCCGTAGATTTACTGCAAGAAGACTTGTTTGTAAGGTCATTTATTGCATCATTATTCTCTGATACCACATGCATAAAACTACAAGTACAGTTTAAAAGAAACTGAATAGATTTTCCTTCTGCTGTCATTGACAAAGAAGGAATGTCACTCATAATTTGTGTGAACAGACATGATCTTACTCACACTGTTTGGTGGTGAAGGGATTAGAGTTTCTAGAGAATAGCAGATGAACTTTACACCACGATGGAAGCGGTGAAAATGGGTGGCAGAGTATCACATGAAGTCGTTGAATATGGAACCCTTCAAAAATCTTATCCTCAACAGTTCTAAAACCAATGTTCTGACATTCCATACACAGAAACCAAACTTCTACTGCATTAAATGCGAGAGATACTGTACTTAAAAGGTATTCTAAATTACTTGGTATGATTATTGACATGGCCTAAACCAGAAATTATATTCCTTTATGTTATGTTGATTCCAAGATCACATCATAGATCTTCCTTTAGGATGCCTTAGGCAAGTTGTGTCTCAAAATATTGTATTACCTATACTTCATACGTGTATTCAATCAGTTCTCTCGTATGGAATAATTTTATGGGGCAATCTACTGCAGTAAATTGCATCTTCATATTATAAAAGCATGTGTACTTCATCGCATGGCAGATAAAGCTTTTAGACCTGATTGCCAACCACTCTTTAAATATTGCAAAGTATTTACCCTACGTTGTCTGTACATATGGGGCTGCTGTGTATGTATACAAATATAGGCAAAAGTTCATAATACATGCTAACAAAGACAACTACAACTAGAGAAGACATACCTATATCTTAAAGAGGATCCTAACAAGTAAAAGTGCAGCTTGTATGTTGGCTTCATTGTACAATATTGTCATCTAATTTTAAACCTGGCACTAACCAAAACTTCTCAAAAGCAGTAAAAGATTTTCTAAATAAAAAGTGCTATTAATCTGTAAATGAATTCCTGAATGATAATTTATAATCTATATGAATACTGCAGCATGTATGAATTATTATTATTGTTGTTATTATTTTCAACAAGAGCGCTAAAATGGATTTAGTCTATGAAAAGTTGGAAATAACACTCAAGATACAACAAGAACATATAAAGTTAAACTTCATAGCCAAAGGTCTGCAACTCATCAGCCCATCATCCTTGCTGAGTTCAGTGCAGACATGGGAAGTGTAATTAACTGATTAAATTACACTGGCAAAGAATACAACAAAGTTTATCCACACATTCTTGATGCAGAAAAATGGATTCTGCAGCTGAGAGACTAAGATTATGAAATAAATAAATAAATAAATAAATAAATGGAGAAATAGCTTGGTTGGTTCATGTTCCTCACTGAATACATCATAAATTAGATGTACACAACATAATAATTACAAAACAAATTTCTTTTGAGGAAGAGAGAGAGAGAGAGAGAGAGAGAGAGAGAGAGAGAGAGAGAGAGAGAGAGTGAGTGAGTGTGCGTGCATGCGTGTGTGTGTGAGTGCAATGCTTACTTGATGTATTCATACAGTTATGTTTTGCCAATTACTTGTAAAGGTTCGGCTATGTTATTCAATATGTTGAAATAGTTTTTGATTTTTATCCACAAGTTCATGTTTGTTAATTGGCCACTTCCCCCTCTACATCTCACTGCTTTTTTAAAATTGCTTCTTTCAGAGAATATTATGTTCAACTATTTTGACTTTTCTACTTGCACATGCATGTGAAATCATCTGTTAAGTTAAATCTGTGGAAGGACCAGATTCACCAAATTTACTATGGTCAATTGTTACTGCCGTAAAGTTCTGAATTAGAGCTAGTTTCACCTTAAGTCATTTCTGAACACTAAGAAAATAGGTCTTCATAAGTTTGTTTGTTTTTGCTTCCTTTCATTTTCCCACTGGTACAAACTTTATTCTCTCAGTTCACTTTTTATTGCAATAATGGGCAATACAATGTTCATACTCAATTGCTGTATCCGTATTGTTTGCTACTTTTTTAGCTAGTCTATCTACAAGTTCATTCCCTTGAATTCCAACATGAGTTTTAACGCATGTAAAATGTATTTCCCATTCTTCTGATGCAGGTTAAGTTGATTTTTATTTTTTATATCAGAGGTTAATGCTTTCTGCTGTTCCATAGATCTCTTACGCTCTATGTACACTGTTGCCAATTTATCTGTTATTGTTTCTACGATCAAGGGCCTTCAGTATCGTAACTTGACTCATCTGATTATTTGAGCACCTATTATGCAGTTTATAATGATGTTGCTGTATAGATTTATCATAGTTGAAGATAGCAACAATGGCTCCTACTCCTCTGTGTGTTTAGCTATCATCTTGTATATATGAATTGAATTTGCAGCTGTTTTTTTCTTTTACTCAATGATTATGTTATCTGCAGTGCGACCATTTTCTATGATTTATTGCAATGTCAAGTCCCGCTGCTTTTCTTGCAAGTCCTGCTTTTCCTCCTATATATTATGGAAATTGGCTGTCTCAGTTTGATGATTATTGGAGTTGATCCAGCTAACATACATAATGCTTCATGAGATGTAGCTCTGAAGGCTTTCGTTATTTTTCTATTCACTGGTCTTTATACCCGTTTAACTTTCTCTACTACTTACCCATAATAAATTCCTAACCATAAAACCATGCAACTCTAGTTTCTTTTCTATAATTTATTCTACTCGCTGCCATGTTCTTTTTCCTCATTCTTCCCCTACTCCAAAAATGATGGTATTTAACTTTGTCGCAGTAATCTGTTCGTGTTATCTTATTTGCTTGGCACCTGTTATTGTTTTACTATTTTGAATTTTGGGTTCTTTGTCCTCCGGCTACTATTATTACTCAGTCGAGCAAATATCTCTAAGCAGGGCGTGTAAACGGAAAGGAGTTGTTACTAAAAGATAACACTGATAAAAGAATTTATTTTCACACTTTTATTGCCATCACACTTAATTAATTTCACATCTTTAATCTTGATACACGCCTGACTGAAACTGTTATATTTCCGAATGTAATTACTGTCGTAATAGTTGTCGCATACCTACTTCACATTTTGAAACTAACTTTACAACGTGAGAGATTCTGTAGAACTGCGCGACGTTTACCTCGTGAATGATTCTGTAGAATTATTAATATATATGCTCTAGGGAAAATATTCCCTCCATTTCTAAAGAAAGGCACGCTATCCTGACGTCATTTGTTTGTCTCTTCTAAGTGATAAACAACTCACCCCATTGCTTCATTGTTACCCACTCCTATTGTCAGTTTCAGTGAGGCCATATAAACTTATTTCCTAACAATGCTTATAGTTAACAAACATCTAAAATCATTGTCATACAATAATGTTAATTTAGACTACAATCACTCTGGCATTCACAGTGTTGATATAAAATACTGCCTCAACTTCCTATGTCTTTCCTTTTCTCTCTCCAAATTGTTTACTCTCTGTTCTAGTATTCCCAACTCTTTCTTGTATTCTTCTTTGAAACCTTTTATTGTTCCTCTTAGTTCACCTATTTTCTCCGTCAGTTTGAATTCCAGTCTTTTCTCCATTTTTCTGATCTCTATCAGTTCCTCGTTCATTTTTTTAGCAAGCCATTACATCCTGTTCCGAAGATCCAGGTCCTGGGTTCATTTCTATTCCTCCAATCATTAATAGCAATAACAATGATGTACCTCCATCCATTTTCTTCTTCTGGTAGTTTATACTTCTAGCGTTAAGTGCTCCAAATCTCGCTCCATAAATTTCTGTCGATATCCCCACACTTTCTTCGTGTCACGTATATGCAACTATTCGTTAACATGTCCGTTCACTATGCTTGCTTAACTGCAACTCCCTCAGATCTATTAAGAATTCCTAATAGCAAAGAAATCTCAAGAAGCAAAATTCTGGTATTTATTAAATTGCATAGACAGTACCATATTTTTTTGAGTTTAGCATACCTGTTGATTGGCATCTGTGGTATATGTATGTTCATGTTTTCACCCACTAGTATTTTGCAAGAAAATATCCTATAAATTATGATGGTGTGCTTTGGGTTACATACATAATTTAAGTTGGCGATGGCTATAGAATCAATATTCCTAGTCACAATACATTGTAGCATTGATAATAAATGTTTTATAATTGGTTTTTAAGTTGCATGTCACCGTCTGTGGAGTTATTGGATGTTTTAAGAGTGATATTTGTTAGTTTAATTTTTGTTTTAATTGTGTGAAGACGGCATGTAAAGCTCTTCTTAGTAAGGAAGTTGCAATTAAAGATTTGTTTGGCTGCACTGATTTTCAGACAAATGACCAATGTTTGGATAGGATAATAAGATTACCACAAGATAAATAGTAGGATACTTTGTACTCACAACTTACAGAAGCAAGAAGGACTACTCAACAAAGCAACCAAGTGATTAGAAAAATATGGTGACAATGGCAATGTTTACTATTCCCACTTTTCTTGGAATTGTGATGTTATGAGTATGTTCCAAAAATATTGGTTGGTTTTTTGAGTAGTAATGTGTGTATTGATCAAGGATGGATATATAAAACTCCTATGATTAGTAGGTTTCTTGAGTAGTATCACTAGCTTTCAGCAGTTGTATACTTTGTAACCTATCACATGGTTCTATCATTGGTTCAGTAGATGGCCTCACTAATGCAGCACTGTCAAATATTGTATTGCAAATTACTTATAAATGTTTTGATAACTGCTTGAAAACAGGGCAATGGTTGAGTATTTTTTGTTCCTTTCAATGAATTTTCCTAGCAGTATAAAGGTGGACATCCATACCCCTCCCATACTGAAAGAGAATTTCAAAACATTGTATACAAATCTTGACACTGATAACATAAACCTTAAAAAATCTGATGTGTTACACTCACATGACTTTCTCTACTCTTTATTTTTACAAACGCTTATTCTCCATATGCTTCATGTTAATCGAGATATCGAGATGTCAATCTTATTGCTAATTTTCTTGTAGATGCAAGGGGAATATGGTAGCTTTTAAGCGATAGTCAAATATTTTATCGCTGGTTGCTATGTGGCGCATTTCATTCTCTTTGCATGTCCAGGACATAAAATCTGATGTGTTACACTCACATGACTTTCTCTACTCTTGTACAATCTATTATTACAAACGCCTATTCTCCATATGCTTCATATTAATCGAGATATCGAGATGTCAATCTTATTTGTAATTTTCTTGTAGATGCAAGGGGAATATGGTAGCTTTTAAGCGATAGTCAAATATTTTATCGCTGGTTGCTATGTGGCGCATTCCATTCTCTTTGCATGTCCAGGACATAAAAAAATGAATAACGAATTTGAGAAAAAGTATAAGTATTGGAAAATTTAAGGAAATAACAAGCAATATCTCGAAAACGGTTCACTCAACAAAAAAAATGTATATGATATAAGTTGTGTATTTTAACGCGATCTACATTTTTTGTGTAGTAAAATTTTGTCTATCTCTTATGGTTTACCAGTTATGCAAAAGTCGTTCATAATGAAGAATACTTTTGGAGACATTCCCAGAAATTTCGAGATATACATTTCATTTCTCATGACATTATCTTAAACATATGATATTTTCATCAAAATCGTTAGAGCCATTTTTGAGAAAATTAAAATTTTCGAAAAATGTTCCATGTAAAGGGTAGTCTGGGGTGGGGGGATTTTCTTGAAAATCTTCGTGTCGCATCTCTGGAAGATACTGAACGTAAATACCAAGTTTGGTGTTTATCCGACTGTTAGTTTTTGAGTTATGCTGTTCACAGACACACACACACACACACAGACACACACACGGACATGTTTCCAAAAATGCTTTTTTTGGATTCAGGAGGTCTCAAAACATGTATTTCCGGTGAAATCTCGGTATCGAATTTTTGGGTGGAATGCAATACTTCCCCTACTTACTATACGTAGTAGAGAAAGTAAAAATATTGCAACCACACAGTATAAGCACATTCATACTTTATGCCATCTAATTTCCTTTTAACACTTTGAAGCTTTTTGTAACACAATAATGTAACACGCCACTCATTCAAAGTTTCACTTTTATTGTTGTTATTATATATGCATTTACAAGGCGACAGCATAGGATTCATAAATAGTCTACGTTTTCAATACAATTTTTTCTTTATAAGGCTATTTTGTTAATAAAAAAAAACAAGGCTAGTGCTTATGAACGCAAACCAAAAAACTATTTTAAAATATTTTCAACATTTCAATTGGATGCATTTACTTAGGATAACAGATTTTCTTTTGGTATGTTAAATATTTAATCTATTTAGATTAAAAGGAGTAATGGACCATGAGAGCTTAAAAAGTATTTATTATGCCCTAATACATAGTCACTTCTGATATTTAAACCTCATACGAGTTTAAATTCTCAAGAACAACTGAATTTACTTAAAACATTGAAGAATGGAGCAATTCAAATTTAATTGGTTTTCCCCTCCTCACACCTAGAATTTATCTTTATGGCACTACCAAAATTAATACACTACATCTTAGCATTTTATACTCATTTCTATGTTTTGAATGCAGAATCAATTATGGACCTATTAAACCTAACATATATAATAAAGTTATCCCTAACACCCAAGTATACCAAGCAATAAGACAAAGTAATCATCTCCATATCCCCACAGCAAATTCCACTAAATATGGTATCACAAAAATTGGGTATAGAGTTGGACAACCCTTCAATGTGCTACCTGACTATCTTAAAGATTTAAAAGACATGAGTGTTGAACAAAGCAGGTAAAAGATTTCCTTTTGACAACAGAAGACCAATATGCTATTTTTATTATTTTTTCTACCACATGCCTAGTAATTAGAAGTTATTGCATTCCACCCAAAAATTTGAACTAAAATCTTAGCAGAAATGCATGTTTTGAAGCTCCTGAATCCAACAAAAGCATTTTGAGAAAAAGTTGTGTGTGTGAACAGCGTAACTCAAAAATGAAGAATTGGGTAAATACCAAATTTGGTATTTAAGTTCAGTATCTTTCAAAGATGTGACAAAGATTTTCAAGAAAATCCCCCCCTCAACCCCAAACTCCCTTTACATGGAACATTTTGATTTTCTCAAAAATGGCTCTAACGATTTTAATTAAAATACCTTATATTTAAGATACAAGGGTTGATGAAAAGTAATGCAGGACCCTCTGGATAACGGACCTGACACTGACATTC
Organism: Deroplatys truncata; assembly: GCA_030765065.1. NCBI lineage: Eukaryota > Metazoa > Arthropoda > Insecta > Mantodea > Mantidae > Deroplatys > Deroplatys truncata. The sequence goes on along the minus strand of CM060975.1, from coordinate 243,128,640 downwards.
AAAATGGCGGCCGTTTGTGGTGGGAATTTGGGAAATGCCTTAATCAGTTCTTGTCTACAAGTTATGACTTCTCCACAGTAAATACAATTAATGTGGTGCAGTGACATATCTTTTGTGTAAATATATGCTGTTGTGCACAAAAACGCTGTCTTTTAAGTAAACGAAATGCATTTTAACATTAAATGAAATATGTAACCTCAAACAACATTCATGCAGTCTACAGTTTTGTATGTAATAACTTAACAGCATTTCTAAACTACGGCTACTTATTTAAACTACAAAGGACATGGTCTTATAAACTGCAAACACTGTAATACTTGCATGAAACAGAACTGTTGATATTGAGGTTAACACTGATTGAGTTCACTCAAAATTACGTGTCATTATTTACACTGTTAATCACACTGTACCCAATATTATATGCACAAAATATACACTGGATGGCACGAAATGGCGTTGTTTACAGTAATTAGCTATTAAATTTAGAAGCTTTAGGGTTACTTTTGCTTTCACTGAACGATTTTCATTTATAAGTTTGCAATAATTATTCGAAACTATACCACTTAGCAACTTATAGTATCCTTTACTAGTTTTTGCAGAGTCCACACCGACTGACTGAAATATAACAAATAAGTAGTCTTAAACCAGCACTGCAAGTGAAATATATGAAATACATAACCTTAAACAGCATTGCAAAACAACATTCATGCAGTCTACAGTATTGCATGCAACAACGTAACAGCATAAATACGATGGCTGAATTAAAACAGTCAGAAATGCACGATTCTGCAGTTTAACCACTTTCTTGGAACCGTTATAAAAGAACCACCGTAACGGAATTTATCCTTTCCTATAACTAAGTCGGAAACAACGGATTTATGTATGTTAACTGTAAATATATTTTGGAAATATGAATGGCACTACTCCGGTATATGAGAATAACTGGGACTCACTATACACATACCCACTCAAATACTCATAATTGTTTTATTGTATCTCACAAATATACATAAATTTAATATATTTTATAAATCAAATTAACACTGCATATAGCATATTTTAAAATATTTATCACAATTATTTGCATCTCTATTCATTATAATCAAAGTTCGATTTACACCCGGAAACGTAATGGCGTTGTAATGTTTTAGGTTAAGTATATTTACAACTATAACGTCCAAACTGTAACAATTTCTTTATTTCACCACAGTAACCGTGACACAAACTATATTCTCAAGTAGATAAATTACAAAATGTATAATTATACTTTACATTTAATGTAGCCATAATCTACATGTAATGTATTAGCAAACATAACTAACACTTGGAAAGCACACGGCACTGAAAACGCATGACTGGGACTATTCCCGTTTCCCAAATTGTTCAAATAAAGGTTTTCAAATACTATTGCTTCGCTAATGTGATTACAAACTGCCGCAGTTGCTAAAATACTATAAATCACAGGCATCGGAAACACAGCACGAGCAGTTAGCGAGTGTAAACACCTCAGGGATCACCACCAATTACCGCCGCCATTTTTCTCAATCTCGAACCCAGTGTCAGGTCCGTTGTTTCTAGAGGGTCCTGAGTAATGCCTCCACCTTCGTAACTCCTCAGCAGATGGCAGCACTGGTATGTGGCAGGTAGTGGACTGTTCAGCAGACTCTCCTCTACAGCTCCAGTTGGTGGGAACTCTTAGCAATGAACAATGTGCTGTTACAGCGTAAAGAATGGAAGTCTGCATAGGCGGTTAGTCAATGTGCATTAAGCAACATGCAGTCATTGAATTGACAGCAGAAGTATCACTAGAAGGAAATTCATCACAGAATGCAAACCATTTATGGTGATTGCATTGATGTAACCTGTGAGTCGATGGGCCAGTGGCTTTAAAAACAGTGTGGCGGAAACATCTGACCTGCTTGACAAAGAAAAGAGTTGGACATACTGTGACAGCAACCACTGAATCTCGCAGGCAAAAAGTTGACAGACTGATCATCGTATCTTTCAGAGAGAAATGCATGCATAATTGGCATTTCACAAGAAAATGTAGGTTACATTATTGCTTTGCTTGGTAATTGGAATATCTGTGCACAATGGGTACCCCAGATGCTAATGCCTAAAATCAAGGTGCATAGACTTGAAATTTGCCAGGAACTCCTCTCGTGTTACAAGAATGAAGGCGAACCTTTCTGCATACAACTGTGACAGGAGATGAAATGTGGGTACACCACTATGATCTGGAGAGAAAACGTCAGTCTATGAAATATTGACACAAAGACTCACCCCAGAAAAATAAATTCAAGACGCAGTCCTCAGTTGGAAAGATCAATGCAATGCATGTTTTGGGATGCAGATGATGTTATCCATGTTGACTTCCTTGAACGTGGAACAACAATCAATTCAGAGCATTACATCATAATGCTGCGAACTTTGACAAAATGACTGACAAGGGTCTGAAAGGAAAAGGGAAATGTTTTCCTGCATCATGACAATGCCAGACCACACACTTCACATGCCACCACAGGAGAACTTCAGAGACTAAAGCTCGTCACTGTATTGAATCCTCCATACAGTCCAAATTTAGCATTGTCTGACCTCTGTCTTTTACCTATATTGAAAGAAGATCTGCAAGAACATCTGCATCCAATGAAGAAGTTGAGAAAACCGTATGAGGCTGGTTGCAGAAACAGTGTGTCAACTTCTTCCATGACAGTTTCAGAAAACTTGTTCATCATTGGCAGAAGTGCATCCAACTGTCTGATGATTATGTAGAAAAAAGAATATATGTAATTAAAGAGCACATTCCGATTATTTCTGCTTTTGATATATTAAAATATTCCCATCAAAACCCAACTTACAAAGGTGACTTTTTTCATTCAACTCTCATTTGTGACAAATAACATGTACATTTTGAATTTTCTGGGAATAGCCCCCGTGAAGTCCACTTCATTCAGAATGAATTTGGTGTACTTGGTAAACCTTAAGAGATAAGACAAAAATGTACTGCAGAAAAAATGTAGATCTATTTAACACACACAATTTATTTAAAATAATTTGTGAGATAACCATTCCTAATCCTTTCCTTATCACTTTTGTATTTGTCTTTCATTAATGAGTACCACTTGATTACATAGCTTATTTATATGCTGTTTATACAAAATCCTAACCCACCTTTGTACAATTGTCTGGTTGTCTTAATACTCTTAATGCTGCTCAGTTCGCTTGGTACCCAGACTTTATAGCTTACTGAGTGGCATCTTCCACATGTTACTCTACCCCTCCTGCCTTTTTGCCTTTCCATATCTCTCTTACTTTTCTCCACCATTTTTCTTTTACATACCTAGAAACTCTACCATGACCGCAGCTTTCTTTTCTTCTTTTACTGCCAATATTTTTATTGCTGTGACCTTTTTGTCACGTTTTTGCCATTTCTTTTCAAAATTTTTTTCCCTCCATAGTCCTATCTCCATGCATTCTACCATATAATGCTCTATGCTTTCTCTCTCTCTCTCTTCACATAGCTCACACGTGCCTTTTTTCACCATCACTCAACCCTCTTAGGCATATTGATCCTGTTCTCATCCATGCTAGACCTTCTCTTTCCTGCCTATTATATTAATTGACGTACCTCTCTCTTACCCAATCTGTTTTATTATTTTAAAGACCTTTTATCTTCTAAGCTGTCCCATATCTCTTGCCTTTTTATGTCTTCCATTCTACTTCTTACTTCTCTCCAACATCCATTTATAATTCTTTACCCTAGCATCCAAGTCTCTCCCATCCCCATTTTCTCCACGATCTTTCCCACCCCTGACCACCGACTATTTTTGCTTAAGATTCTTTTCTGTTGGTTCTTAAATACATTTTATCTTCCCCTCTTCCTTAATCATTCCTATACCAGAATTTTAAGATTCTCTCGTTATTATTCCACCCCTTTTTGTTCTTCCTTATTCCAATAAGGTAACCTCTAATGGTGCTGCTCTTGGTAATCCTAGTAACTCTTTATAAACCCTTTGTACACCTGATCGATTCTTTTACTTAATTTTGGTTCTTCAGTTTCCTCTATTCTCTCCTGTAAGTTTAAAAAAATGGTAATGAAACTTGTATATCTGCAAATGTTTATCTCGATTAATGTGGCGCAGATAGAAAAATAAATTTGCATAAGAATAGTTTGTAGAAGCTATATGAAAATAAATAAGTAGAGAAAGTCATGTGAATGTAACACAATGGGTTCGTTTATTATCTGCTTAGTACTAAATTGTTAGTTATAAAAATCTGAACGTAAACTTCACTATCACCAAAGCTGATCCCATTATGTAATGTGCAATGTTTAAAGCAATATATCTTTTTATGTATTTTAACACTCAAATGTGTTCCATTCTTGCTATGTTTTAATAAGTTATATAATTTATACTTCATTGTAAATAGTGCTGTCATGCTTTATATTGCCTCATAGTTTTAATGGTATAAATGAATATTGATATATTTTTGTTTAGATTCAGTTGATCATTTATTGATTTAATAAATTGTAATGTAATGTTCCCAAAACCAGTTTGGGGCTCGGTGAAACATCTCACATAAATAAAATAAAAGAAGTGCATTACATTATTTGTACACAAAATTACCTGTACCTCATATACACAAATATGCACAGGAATACTGTACAGAAAGCAAGTAAAATTTAAAGGTTTCCTTATGTCACCAGTGACACTGGCCTCTGTACACTGTCACTTACTATGCTAGAGTCCATATTTAGTAGGCAATGTTATTCAAGCACTTGCAGGAATGTGTGACCTGTCCACATGATGATGAAATATGTAACAAAATCAAGTCCTTCATACTGCTACTTTCTAGATTACTCACCGCTGTACAGCAGCAATATTTCTAAAGAAAAAACAAGTCATCTAAGTTTAAAGGCTTCTTCAATTAAAATTGCAAATAATATATTTTATGATTTTCTTCACTGTTATTGCTGGTAAAACTGGTACCAATAACTTGTAAACATAACTTTTGCTTCAACATGGTCCGGTTTTAAGCTTATTACATCTGCTGTTTTTATACTGCCAGTGCCTGCAAGTTGCTTTTCGGTTAAATGCAAAACATACTCCCTTCTCCCAATAATTTACTTTATTGCATAGAATTTGGCTAATTATTCTCAAATAATGTGCTTTGGAATCTGACTGTAATTAAAATTCCATAATACTGCAATAATACTGTCACACTTTTCATTAGACTTACAATTTTTATCACTCACAGAATGGTAGAGCATTTATGTATATACACCATTACGCATAAATGACAAACTTAACCAGAATGCTAAATATTTATAGGATGTAGAGGAAATAACTAACTAGTAAAGTTTATAAATGTTAAAAAGTATGATTAACCATAACATTTGTGTAAATATTTTATAATTTGAATTATAATGCACATTTCATTCATATTTCAGAATACAGGGGCACGAGTTTCAATGCTTTACATCATGAATACCTAATAATACAACAGCTTTGTGGTATAAGTTTTAGGTTATGTTATATCTGTGTTAACTGTCTATACAAGCACTTCCAGAAAATTCTGATTTTATTTGCATCTCAACAATACACATGTGACCTGTTGGAACTTTTGGTAGGTAAGTGCAATTTTTCTAATGATGGTAAACACAGGCCTGATCTAATTTGAGATTAAATATTGCTAATGCACAAACATCGAAGCTGATCTCCCCATATTCTGCATTTACATCCCATCCGTTTAAAGGGAAGTAACGTTAAAATTATGTATATTTATGTTCACAATCTGCCTATAGGCTATTACCTGGTAAGATCCAAGAGTAGTGACAAAAGGTTTATGCCAATAGCTGATTTCAATTTAACGATGTTTATAATTTGTGGTATCTTCAAAATAAGGCAAAGCGAAATAGTTATTATACTTAGTACATCGGAAATAATTTGAATAACATCCATCGTTGATCAGATTAAAATGCTGGCACTACACTATGTTCAGACCTTAATTAACACAGGCGAATACAATCGACACTTTCATTCAGGATAAAACTATAAGGCATAAAATAATGCTTGAATAAGTTTCCCCAGGACTGCAGCTTTGAATAGTTTTGGCAATGCTTCAAGGCAACACCGGAATTTCTAAAAGCAGTCACAAAAATTTTGGCAGCTACACCTTTACTTCATTCATTTCAAGCACGCTGCGCGCATGTAGACGAATGTTTCGCATTTGTTTTCGTTGCCTAGCAACAACAAACAATATGGATTTCTTTGTTTGGTAATCGATTATCATAATACCACATTTAATTTGCTCTCCATTGATTTACTTATAACTTTCTTCCATTCCCGTGAGTATTTTTCTTAATAAAAAAAGTTTAAGTAAATCTCCAAAGTGTAGAATGTTTAAGCTCATGCCTTGTTACTGTGAATAATCGTGATGTATGTTTCAATTTCATTTATGTTGATAGCAATAGAGATTGGCAACCATGGATGTGCTTCTTAAACAAGAGCTTGCAGATAGCTCACCCGAAGGTAAAAACAGCACGCTTCCAGAGCTAATACCGCGACCTCTGCCATGCTGATTGCTGAGGCTTGAAACTGAAACCCTTGAAGCTAAGATGGAAGTCAGCTGATAAAATAGCAATGCCGAAAATATAGAAATAAAGCTGAATTTTCGTATCAACGAGCATTAGTGTAAATGTAGGAGTTTATAGTGATACCTTATTTAATATTGAGTACCAAATAACGCGCATTTGATGTTTAAAACTGGAACATGACTTGAAAACCTAGTAAGGTAGAAGACAGATTATGAATCGAAAGTCACAACGTCAGTTGGTTTTAATGAAGAATTGAAATATATATAGCGAAAACAAGCTAACCTTAAATATAAACTATACTTAGTATGTTAAGGTGCTAAAATCTGTGTTTGTGCTATTTAGTGTTGAAATGTGTTCGAATTAGGGACTGTATTTCGAAGTTTGTTTTTGTGGATTGCACACTAATATCGTAAAACGAACATCAGAAGTCATGCTCAAAGGTTATGTCTGATACCTATTTCAATTTTGAATGTGATGTAATGATCATAGTTTGATTTTGGATGTGTATTAGTGTTGTGCTCAAACACTATTTCCTGCTGTTATATCAAATAAATAAATTAGGACATAATGCTCTTTTCATTGCAAAATAACTTAAAGCATTTCATAAACAGAAAATTCTTCATATGTACTGTGTATCTTTGGGAATTTTTTGTCAATCTGGGTAACTCGGTTAAGCGCTGGCCTTGGAAGCGCAAATAGGTACCTAAAATTTGTATATTACCACATTATTGCTGAATGATTTCTACATATCGAAATGTCAGCTACCATATTTATGACAAAACACCCAACTTAAATTATATAAATGTATAATGTGTATTGCATGGCAAAATATCTGCTGAAATAGTTATTGTTACTTTCTCTACTACGTACAGTAAGTAGGGGAAGTATTGTATTCCACCCAAAAATTCGATACCGAGATTTCACCGGAAATACATGTTTTGAGACACCCTGAATCCAAAAAAAGCATTTTTGGAAACATGTCCGTGTGTGTGTGTGTGTGTGTGTGTGTGTGTCTGTGAACAGCATAACTCAGAAACGAACAGTCGGATAAACACCAAACTTGGTATTTAGGTTCAGTATCTTCTAGAGATGCGACACGAAGGTTTTCAAGAAAATCCCCCCACCCCAGATTACCCTTTACATGGAAGATTTTTCGAAAAGTTTAATTTTCTCAAAAATGGCTCTAACGATTTTGATTAAAATATCATATGTTTAAGATATTTTCATGACAAATAAAATGTATATCTTGAATTTTCTGGGAATGTCTCCAAAAGTATTCTTCATTGTGAACGACTTTTGCATAACTGGTAAACCATAAGAGATAGACAAAATTTTACTACACAAAAAAATGTAGATCGCGCTAAAATACACAATTTATGTCATATACATTTTTTTTTGTTGAGTGAACCATTTTCGAGTTATTGCTTGTTATTCCCTTAAATTTTTCAATACTTATTTTCTAAAATGGAAATTCGTTATTCATTTTTTTTGTCTTGGATATGCAAAGAGTTATAATCTGTGGCAAAGGGAATGGTGCTACACCTAGCAACCAGCTATTAAGAGATATGTATTTGCTTAAAGGCTACTACTGTTTTTCTATATTGCCCTTGTAAATATATTTTCCCATTACATCTACAAGAAAATTAGCAATAAGATAGAGTCTGCAAATGTTTATCTCGATTAACATGAAGTAGATGGAGAATAAGCATTTGTAAAAATAGTTTGTACAAGAGTAGAGAAAGTCATGTGAGTGTAACACATCAGAATTTTTAAGTATCTATTAATGCTTTATTTACATACACCTCATTTGTGAAGTGATAGTGGGAGCTGCCTTGTAAAACAACTTCTTGGTTTCATTACTTAATAGTATTGAGTAATACTATCCCTGTTTTAAATGTTGTCTCATATTCACACTTCTAATTGGGCGGCACTATGGCCTCTCACAAAAAAAGCCTGGATTCAATCCTAGGGATCAGAGGTGGGATTTTGTGGTAGATAAAATGGCACTTACAATGAGTGTTCTCTGGTTTTCCCCACCATAATTCCATCAATTGCACCATCTTCATCATTGTCATCCCCCCTCCCACGAGTCTCCAATCTCTGCAAACCTGTGAAGTTAAAAGGGGCATTAAAATTAAAAATACTATGGAGGACAGAGAGCAATACTAATGAACAAGTGTCTCATCCAGCCACCCAAATTTATAAACCAGCATGTGGACCATTAACCTGCAGAAACAACAATATAACTATACTTAAGTGATAATAAAATTGGGTAAGGAGGTAAGTAGGTAATAATGAAATATTGCATTTTAAGCAAATTTAAATTCTGTAATTGCTTAAAAAACAATAGTATGAAAGTCATACAAAATGCTGTTACATTCTTTCGCCTGAAAAAACAAATAATACTGGCACACTAAACTACATGTTAAAGTGATTGACAATTATGAAGGGTGGGTGCGATATGGTTAAACACAAAGAGACATTGTTATTATTTAGAGACATTGCATTCACATTCATATTTAATAACACTATATAATACATTTGTATGGTATTTTAAGGAACATGTGCCTACATTAATATACATTTGAATGGCCTACCCAATTAAAATGTCTATTAAATTCTAACCTCTTGAATGTCTGTTATTACAATCTATTGGAATGATCTTATAGGTAATTGCACTTAGTCACTTATGCATACACAAAGCCAGTTCTAGTTAATAAAATTTGCAGTTATTGAATAGAAAATACACTTTGATTCCTTTTCCTGGGAAAGGTTCTATATATAACATTTGATATAACACAGTGGAGGTTCTACAGCACATGGGAACCTTAAATTTATTGACAGGTTATATGGGAAAAAAACAAATTGAGCCCATACAGATATGTTTGTTTGTGTTTGTTCATTTGGCTCCACTGTGAACAATGCTCAGGGAAATTAAACACATACAATTATGAAGTATGCAGAGTAAGCAGGAATATACCCAACGCTAAGAACAGCCTTTGGGGGGGGGGGATGCTCCCCTTCCCATCATGCATTATCTAAGAGAGAAAAATTTGTAAACCATCACCATTTCAACAGAAAACTTCTCAACACGCATTATAGTAGGACAACAATAGCAAATAAGTGTTAATCACCATCACATGCAATCTGCCCTACATAAAGTGCTTACATGAGGTTGATACTATTATGATGATTAATTCACTTTGAATAAGCTCAAAATTATAACTTTATACTTAATGCTATGCTTAAATTTCAATTTCCCATGTAATTTCTATTACCTTGAAGACATGTTTGAGAAAGACATTACTTGAAACGAAAAATTCTCATTATTACTGCATGGGTATTATTTGGGAGGACAGTATACAGGGTGGAAGGTGCTGCTTGAACCATACGTTAATCATGGATTCTATATAATGAGTAATGTAAGTATAACTTTTGTCATTAAACCTACAAAAATGAAACATAGTGATGTTCCTTGTGCCTGTGTCTATTAGCCATTTTATTACAGTTCAAGTAATACCTTTCACCCTGTATAAGAAAACATTTAGAAGATGGAGTTTGCATATACATAAAACATTATAACATATAAAACTGGGATGCAACGGATCCATCTATCCCATTGACATTTTTTATGTAGTCCATTTTCCTCTGTAGCTTAAATTTACCAGTTACACATGATTATACAAAATTCCTTCAGAATGAAGACGACTTCACAATTTTAATTTTCCCAGAAAATTAAAAATAAACATTTTATTTCTCATGCAAATATCTGGAATACAATGGGGTTTTAATCAAAATCGTTTGAGTCATTTTTCAGAAAAAAATTCGAGAATTCTTCCATGTAAAGGGTTATTTTGGGTGGGGAATTTTCTTGAAAATCTTTGTGTCGCATCTTTAGAAGGTACTGAACTTAAACCGATTTGTACTATGTATGTACAAATTCCTGTTTTGAAGTGCATGGCTTTATGTATTCACTTTCAATTGCCAGTCGAAATGCGCGCTCCAACTATCCACGATACGTATTTGACCACAGCCAATGGGAGCAAAATGTGCCGGAATGGACTACCTTCCCCCTTGCACTGGAATGCTCCCATAAGATCGTTCGCTTTCGTTCATTTTCGGCATTTGCTCAAACTTCGTCGGGCAACTTCTGGTGAGCTATCTGCAAGTGCTTGTAGATGAAAAAGTCTAATGTGTTGCATTCACATGACTTCCTCTACTCTTGTACAAAATATTGCTGCAAACGCTTGTTTTCCATCTAATTCATGTTAATCGAGATAAACATTTGCCGAAATTACCTTATTGCTAATTTTCTTGTAGGTGCTGCAGGCGGAATGTGATAGGGTTTAAGCCATAGTCAAATCTTTTAAGAGCTGGTTGCTATGTGGAGCATTCCATTCTCTTTGCATTACCAGGACATAAAAAAACGAATAACGAATTCCCATTTGAGAAAAGGTTAAAATATTGGAAAATTTAAGCAAATAACAAGGAACATCTCGGAAATGGTTCACTCTAGAAAAAAAAAATATATGAATTGTGTGCTTTAACGAGACCTATATTTTTTGTGTAGTAAAATTTTGTCTTTCTCTTACGGTTTACCAGTTGTGTAAAAGCCATTCAGAATGAAGAGGACTTTTGGGGAATTCTTAGAAAATTCAAGACATACATTTTATTTATCATGAAAATATGTTAAATGTATGTTGTTTTAATAAAAATTGTTAAAGCAATTTTGAGAAAATAAAAATTTTCAAAAAATGTTGCATGTAAAGGGTAATCTGGGGTGGGGGATTTTCTTGAAAATCTTTGTGTCGTATCTTTGAAAGATACTAAACTGAAATACAAAGTTTGTTATTTATCCGACTTTTCGTTTTTGAGTTATGCTGTTCATAGACAGGCAAACACATTTCCAAAAATGCTTTATTTGGATTCAGGGCAAGCATGTATTTCTGGTGAAATCTTGGTATCAAATTGGAATGCAATACTTCCCTTACTTAATAAATATAGTAAGAAAGTCATTGTGTCAGAAAACAAGTGTTTCGTAGTTGATCTTAAAAATGTGGTATTATTGTTGTTATTGTTTCCTCTTTGAATATAACTGGCTGTAAACACCTAAAATTTAAGAAAGTGTTAATTCAAATGCCTAATATATATGCATGTAAATTAATTTTTACGTTTGTCACCTACCTTTAATAAGAGGAAGTATTGTATTCCATCCAAAAATTTGGTGTTGTAATTTCACCAGAAATACACATTTTGAGACCCCTTAATCAAACAATTATTTTTATAAAATGGCGTGTTTGTGCTTGAACAGCATAACTCTAAAACAAAATGTACGATATATAACAAACTTGGAGTTTTTAAGTTCAGTATCCTCCAAACACACTTCAGTGTATGTTAAAGAAAATCACCCCCACCCTAAACTACCCTTTATATGGAAAAATTTTCAAAATTTTTAATTGTTTCAAAAATAGCTGAAATGATTTTGATTCAAATACCACATATATAAGGTATTTAATGACAAATAAAAGGTATATCTTAAATTTCCTGGGAATAGCCTGTGAAATCCTCTTCATTCAGAAGGAATTTTTTATAATAGGGAAAGCATAAGCAACTCAAAAACGTAGATCTCTTTAAGACACAAAATTTATCTCAAATAATTTATTTTTGTGGCATTGGCTGCTTCCAAGATATCTGCTAATATTGTTTTCAGTTGTTCAATTTTTTTAAAGCCCTGTCACTATTCAATTGTTTCTGGCCAGGACGTGGAAAGCATACAGAATTTTAAAGCCTTAGCTAAACTCCTGGCTATCTATTCGGCTTCTTCTATTTCTCTTCTACCCACAACAAAATGTGTAATGAAATTATATCTGCAAATGTTTATCTTGATTAACGTGAAGCAGATAGAAAAATAAGCTTACATAGGAATAGTTTGTTGAAGCTATATAAAAATAAACGATATTGTGAATGTAACACAGCAGTAATCTAATGTTAGTTACTAAATACTCTGATAGTTACATGAAGTTGCTGAAGTGACAATGTGCAAAAGCAAATTGAGCTTAGTGTAGCTCTTCCTGTTCTGCAAATTTATCTTCATCTTCTTGTGGATTCCTGCAACAAGCTCAGAGAAATGTATATTATGTTTGTGTCCCTGCTTTTGCCAAGCAAATGTTCACTTGTGTCCGCTGCATATTAACAATGCAAAACTTTCAACTTCTTGCTTCATACAGTCACAGAGAGTTTCGAGTTTTATTTTGTATTTCACATTATGTTGGGTTGGTAGTGTATCTGAGGAAGATGCCAATGTTATACATATATATATACATATGCCTCACTGTTTATTTTTTATTCATGGATGCTCTTTAACTACTATGGTCCTGAGCATCCCATTCTATATTGGGCGTGAAAGACCAGTAATTTTGCTCAGAGGCCTCTTTATTAGGCTTGAAGTTCTTTTACTTCATAAATCTACGACAGGGGATCACCGGCTTTACTTCCCTTCTGAAGGAAGCCATACTAAGGATTTTTACGCCCAAAAAAATCCACAACCTCGAGAACTAGAACATGGTAACTACTACACCACGGAGGATGACATTGGGCCTTGGGGATACTTCACATGATGTTGGTAAAGTTAATGCAACAAATTACCTATGAGTATTAAAAACATAAAAGAACTTCAATTGTTTAAAAAGAAGCTTAGGTCATTCTTATTAGTTAACTCATTTTATTCAGTTGCAGACCTCTTGATATGTAATGATTAAAGACGAGAATTCCATGCAATATAAAACCCCAAAATATGCATGCATTTGTGCTCGATCAAATAAAAAATACATTAAAATATGCACTATCATTTTTGCACAGTTAACAACTAATAACATTTCTAAAGTTTTTCCTTTGAGGTTCCCTAGCTTATTAGTCAACATATTTTTGAGGCAGCATTCCATCAAAGAAACTAGTAATTGTGGAGTTATTTGCTTTTTGCAAGACTTTACAGCATACTAGATGGGGTTGACCAGGCCCATCTTCAGTTAATTTTCCTACAATTAGGTTAATAACATATCGCCCCATAGGATAGTTGCTTCATCTGCAAACATCCATATGCTTGAAGTTTCCAAATCCTTGAGAATTTTATCCAATACCTGGTTAGCAAAACAAGTATTTGTACGTGTCTGAAAATAGTTTGCATTTATTTTGGCAAATATGTCGAAAAATGTTGAAGGATCTTTTGATGTACACTTCTCCAAAAAACCATAAGGGTTTTTCAAGCGGTATATTTGCCCCTACAGAATAATCGCACAAATCCACCTAAAAATTATTTTGTGATACCTTAGATGTGGGAGCAGTAATAAATGACTAGATTTTGTGTTGCAGATTCTTTTGTTTTTTGCATTCTTGCAATACGTGACGCAGATGCGATATGCTGTTTGATTTGAAATTTTTAGTACATTTTATCTGTAATCATAAAAGGTTTCCGGTTATATGGACATTGTTTTTAAAAAACTGGCATTCTTATTTAATTATTTAAAATAAATTTTGTAATGCTTTACAAAGAACAAGTGCCATAGAAAATTTTCGGAGAAAGGATAGCTTACCTCTTTACTGCAATAATCACAGAATACAATATCCCCATCTGATTTAATAAAACCCTTTCCTTTTATCCACTGTGCAAGGACTACACTTCTGGAACTTTTAATGGGAGGCACATTAACACATGCAAACAGAATAACACAGACATTTATCACTTACAAGGTTCATACATACACACTGAGAAGACAGTTTAGTGAACGATTTCAGTTTTAGAAAATTTGAAATTGCTAGTAAGGTTTGTTCAAATTCCAAGACTGCTCTGCAGCTGTGTCTTTGTCTCGGTATCTGACATAGAAGGCTAAATGTCCATTGTGCAAAATCAAAGGCTTGCCGGTGATTGTTGTGGATAAATAAATCTGTTTATGACAGGCGGTCTGCAGAGGGCTGTCGGTAAAATTCTGGGAAAGTCATCCTATTGTGAGAATCTTAACTTTCTATTTCTGTTATCCCCCCCTTTTTTTTTCTTTTTTCAATCCTGATTCCTTAAGCAAAAATAAGGATTATAAAATCGAAAAACTGAGGTGTCTACTCAAAACCATTAAAGCATGCATTTAAACTCTAAATGATGTATATTATATGTATAATTAAACTAAAAATGCCTTATATATGCATTATGCATGTTTTTATCCCCAAAAAGGCCAAGATATGCATAGAAAAGTACACATATTTGAATCGGAAGGTAATGAAATAATAAGTACTAAGTTTGAGCTATGTCCAATGATCTTATAAAAGCATGCATTTGCATGGAATTCTCGTCTTTAGTAATGATATATGATATGATCACATAAGTAATTAATTCTTAGTTTCTCTACCTATTTTTGATGTTTAATCTATATGTGATCATGTAAATAGCTGAATGCCGTACACCTTTAGTTGTTAGGAATCTTACTTTTAATGTTCTTTTTTTCTTCATGTATTTAAGTATTATATTGCAGGTAGGCTTTAGCAGTCGGTTTCAAGTTATCTATACTCAAATGGTATGCCAATACAAAGAATGTGTCGTCCTCCGTGGACTAGTGGTACCATGCTAGCCTCTAGTTCCCAAGGTCGCGGGTTCAAACCCGGCAGAGAGCGATGGATTTTTTCGGGCGTAAAAATCCTTAGCATGGCTTCCTTTGGAAGGGAAGTAAAGCCGATGGTCCCGTGTCGTAGATTTACAGCACGTAAAAGAACCTCAAGCCTGATAAAGAGGCCTCTGAGCAAAATTACCAGTCTTTCTCGCTCAATATAGAATGGGACACTAAGGACCATAGTAGTTAAAGAGCATCCATAAATAAAACTCAATTTAATTTAATTTAACAAAGAATGTAAACAATGGTGGTCAAGTGTCACTGAATGCTCTCTACAAATGCCAAAGGACTGTAGGAGGAATGGAATGTGGTTTGTTACCTGCAGTGTCCCTGCCTAAAGTCCAGTAACAGTTTAGCTTTATATGTTTTTGTCCTGGCTTTAGTTCTTAGAGATTCCTATGTCTGATTATATGTATTTGTTTTCATACTGACAAAGCTGTGAAATAGTTATTCAGAGGAATAGTTACTAAACGTAATTTGTAATGCGTTGTCTACAATATTTTATCTATGTTCAGAGTATATGTGGTATATTTAGTATATTTAATGAAATTTATTTATTGCAGAAAAGATATGTTTAGAGAAAGAGTAATGTGTGCTTTGGAGAAAAAAAAGACATGATAAAACAACAAACTTTGTTGTTATATTCTGCAATTTTGGATGCTAGTTTCATATGTGAATTTAAAGTAGAGCAAAGGAGGTAATTTTTTACAGTTCATCGGGGAAACATTTTAAAAGAGTGGAAATCAAATACTGTTGCAGAAGAAAGTATGGAGGGTAAGAAGAAAATTGCTGATCTATTACTTAGGGAAGGAAGTTCAATTACAGGCAGAGTTGTGAAAAACGATACTTCAGATAATAGAGAAAATATGCCTCCAATAAGTAAATGGTTGTAATAATACAATAACTATCAATTAGAGGAGAACCTTTCTGTTTTAATGGATATTACAGGGTTATTCAAAAAGAAGGAATAGATTTTAAATATTCATTTTTAATGAACAACAATAGATAGCGACACATCATTGAATAGAGGAAAGTTCAAAGTTTTAAGCCCCCACCTATTAGTTCCATTCAGTGCCTACAGCGGCGCTGTGTTTGTTTACGAGAAAATGGTGACGCCACAGGAAAAGTCATTTTGAGTGCTGCATAATGCAAAGAGTGAATCCATTGTTTCACTGCAGCATGCATTTCGTTATAAGTTCAACAACGAGCCGCCTCGTTACAAAACATTTACAACTGATACAATAAATTCGTAGATGATGGTTACATAAGCCAGCGGAATAGCACTGGTCATTCTCGCATAACAAATGGTGCTCATTCTGAACACATAAAATAAAAGTTTTAACTTTTCTATATTCAGTTATGTATTGCATGTGTTGCCATCTGTTGTCGTTCATTAGAAATAAATATTTAAAGTCTGTTCCTTCTTTTTGAATAACCCTGTATTATCAAGGAAAATAAGATATAGATGATCATCATTAAAGTGTACTTTACGTTATGTTTGAATATAAAGTATAGGCGTTGTTGTCTAGTAACTACGAACTAAAGCATCACTGATTATTATATTAGTAGATAAATATAATTTTTTCAAATCCTGAATAAAGAATACTAAGAATCAGAATAAAGAATACATTTTTATGCACATGCGTTCAATGTGTGTATGAAGCAAGTAAAAGTGTAGAACGTTCACACATATAAACTTATTGCTCTATAAAGATAAGTCACAAGTTAATATTTGCTTGTTGCCACCCCCAAACCACGGTGAGGTACAGGGGCAAGAAGGGGGAAAAATATAGGAACTCTGTTCCATTCCAGGAAAATTTAGAAAACATTAAGTTTACAAAATGGGGTTTTTGTTGTGTATGTTGATGCTATGTGAACTCTGGAACTTCACCTAACTAAACCCTACCTAATGGTTAGCTAACCTCACACTGCCCCTAGAGCCACATACCATACTCACATAACCAACAATTCAGTAGCTGGTGTCATCAGACCATGTCTTCCTGGAGGGCATGTCTGGAAAGATAATTGCTGCAAACAAAAATGCTTAATATTTACAAGCTCTGAACCTAAGGTTATAAGAACAGCCAAAGATACGCTTTCACTTTAGCTGTTAGTTGCTGAGAGAAGTATGCCACCAAAGAAACAAACACACAAATACAACATATGAGATACCTCACCTTGTTATAACCTGAAAGCTGCAACAGAAGAAAACAACACAAGATGGCAGCACAATTCTCTCAATGCATGTATGACCCTTGTTCATATGTCTGGCATTGCCCAGCCAATGGAGGAATCAAGCGGGACGCGAAGGTAGCTGGTTCCAGGTTTCGCCTGTCCTGGCGCACTTACAAAATATTGTTATTACCACGACCTAACCATGGCAAAGGGGAGGACTGGGTTAGTGACAGCACCTACCCCGCAGGCCCCATTGGCTGTCTACTCTACTCCCTAACATACTCTCCACAGCCCCCAAGTCGGGTGCAGGATCCCGGGGAGATAGTCACCTGTGGCCCCCAAATACATTCCTATGAGCACATCTGCTAATTCAAACATATCACTCAAGGGAAGTGCATCTTTAAACTTGGTCGCATCAGGCATGTGGAGGTCCTACAGCGATGCCAGATTAATGATACAGCGGCTGTACATGCGGGTAACTGGCAACTCTTCTCCTACCTTTCGATGTCTTCTAGCACCGGTGAGAAATACCTGCAAAGGAAGCTGTAACAAAACACAGATTGTCTGTTGGTCCAGCAGTGATACAATGATGATACATGTAAGTAACTGGCAACTCTTCTCCTACCTTTCAGTGTCTTTAAGTCCTGATGACAAACTCCCAGAGAGAACCTGTAATAAAATAATGAAGTTTCATCAGTAATCATGTGAACAAATCATATAGGTATATAACTTATTTTATCTACATTAGTTACTTAATATTGATTTTACAATACTAAAGAAAATGTAAACCTATTCACTACCTAACTAGTTTCGTAATGGTACCTCATTACGCAACAAGTTTCATAATGAAGCTTCCATTATGCGATGATTTTTGTAATGTCACTTTTACCACAAAACTGGTTGTGTATTGTGAGCCATACATATATAATACAAAGTCGGGATTTATTAGAAATTAAACTATCTATAACAGAATATAGCTATTTCTATTTGCAATATTTTTGTCAGAACTCATTTTTCAAAGTGTATTTAATTCACCTAGCACTAATCTTCTTCAGTTTTAAACAAAAACGAACAAACAAATCATTTATCAAATCATGCATGACCCACTACACACATGTATAAACTATGTATCAATGTTTCAGTGATTGGCAATACTACATCTGAAATAAAAATATAATATATCAAAGTAAACAAAAAAACTTGACATCGCGTAACTAAAGTAGATAAAACGTTGTACGATACACGTATTGTAAATTACTATTCTCTATTTTCTTTCCTATTTTACAAATCTTTAGAGTTTTATAAATTTTCTGTACTTTTATACTTTCACTACATCTATTCCATTATGCATAATGCTAAATAATAAGTAGATAATTAAATAAATAAATTATTCTGTACCTTCTTGGTGTAACGAATCCTTCTCCACCAGATATCTTGCAGATGTCGCTGCTTGTACCAAACACAACACTCCGACAAGGTTTGGAATCCTTAAAATACTAACACTCATTCTTAGTATGAAAATTAAAAATATAATTTTGAAGTGTTATTGAAATTACAGCCATGTTTTATTTGAAATCAGAATCAGACGTAGTCGAATAACTCCATTATATGAATTACAACAGGTAAAACAAAATTGGAGAGATGCAATAGAAATTGATTATAGGACATTGAAAAATGAAAGATAATATGTAGAGAGAGTCAGGGAAATGTTCAAGTTTCAGTGCTCCAGGACAAATGAAAACAGCTCTGAGGTGTTGTAAAAGATCTAATATTTGTAAGAAACTGGCACAAATAATAGAAGAGAACTGTAGTTTACAGCTTTGGGTTGCAGACTGCTCACAAATAATGTTTGAACCCAGGTCGTCAAATATGAAACACTGTATTTAAATGTACTATGAAATATAGCAGCTAACCATATTGATGAATTTAACTGTCCTTGCCATCAGTTTTGCTCGGAAAAGGAAGGAAAAATGCCTAACAATTCAATGCATTTTATCAAATTGGAATATTAATAAAACTGATAATAAATATAAAAAGAGGTAGATACACTGATGAATAGATGCGATACAGCAATAAAATACTTGCAGCTGGAAAAGCAAGAGAAGAAAAACCAAAAAAATTGTTGAGGAGTCAGGTTCAGACTTTTGGATAATAGACAATTTGAGTTCAGACCACAGAGATGAAGTGTGCATGTAGTCAGACTTGGCACACATTGAAACTACTACAGCAAGATTTGTAATCGTTTTGATGTTTAAACAAACAGCTGATAGAATAAAAATCTCTAAAAGAAAAACAGGAAAAAATACACCTGAAAACATTTGCAGATATAACAGTTTAAATACAGAAGACTGGGTAGCCATATCCAAGTAATACAACATGTTCCAAAGTATAATTTTGAAAATCATTCACCTTCATATGAGGCTGATGGGTGGTTTGGTTGACCATGGTCTGTTGTGCTATACATCATATAGGAATGAACAATCAAGTGACTATCTTCAAAAAATAATACAAGCAGTATGACTGAAGGCATCTTGAGATGCAGTGTTCTAAAAACAGACAATGTGGTGACTATTTCGAAGAAAATGCAATATATACCTTGAAGACATTTCCTCAAAATTTGTAGAGGATGACAGCAGAGCCCTTGTTGTGGGAGGATCATTGTTGCACATATGGTCAGATTCAAGAAGGCCTAATTGATTTGATCGGCAGCAGTGAAAATAAACCTGAAAGAAAAGCTTGACATTAGTGCAGTTGCCGGATCCCCCCACCACCTCGCAAATGAGCAGAAACAAGCACGTGTGCAATGTTGCCAGGAAATTATTGAAAAATTCAATGGAGGAAGATCCAAAAGCATTCAACATTGTAGTAGGCGATGAAAGCTGGAGTTACCAGTATGATCCAGAAACTAAATGACAGTCATCGGTCATGCTCTTGCCAGGAGAAGATCCCCCAACAAAAGTGAAGCGAACGAGAAGTGTTTGCAAAAAGATGATCTGTACCTTCTTCTCAACAAGTGGCCATATTGTGACGATTCCACTTGCGGGACAAAAGACTGTTACTTCTAGATGTTACACCATAAAATGTCTGCCACAAGTGCTCAATGCTGAGAAAAAAGTGTCCTAAGACTGCTCTACGTGGAATTTTGTTGCACCATGACAATGCCATATTGCACAAGAAACAACCCAATTTCTGCAGGAGTCAGAGATTTGTACCACCATCCCTACAGTCCAGATTTGGCCCATGTAACTTTTTTATATTCCCCAAAATGAAAGAAACACTTTGAGGTCAACGATTTGAGCCACCCGAAGCCGCAGTAGCTGCTTACAAAGAATGTATTTGCATTCACTCCAAAGAAGAATGGTGTTCAGCATTTGAAAAATGTTTGAAAGGATCAAACGGTGTAAAGAATGCAATGGAGAATATTTTGAAAAGATGTAATGATCAGATCTAAATTTTTAATATTTTATTGTGTCCATTCCCAAAACTTTTGGACTGACCCTCGTACAAGCAAAAATGTTCATGAAGCCAGTAAACACTTCAGCAGAAATCATGTAGGTTATAATGAAATGCTAAAGAGCATAATGTCTATTTGAACAATGCCAAAAAATTATTCTTTTTATATTAAATTCTGGGATGCTGTCCCCAGTTTCTTTGCTAAAGAAAACAAAATACACCGAGGAAATACATTCCTCTAAAACCAGACAGACATCATTTAATTCAAAGCCACTGCCTGATATGCAGCCTGTTGGTATGCTACAAGAACACCACTGCAATGTCTGCCAAAGAAACACAAAATGAAAAATAAACTAAAGTAAATAAGGGAGTCTCTGTGTGTGTGTTTCTTTTAATATTACTTGTTAATGCTGTCACTACTGCTACAACTACTACTACTACTACTACTACTACTACTACTACTACTACTACTACTACTACTACTACTACTACTACTACTACTACTACAATTAATACTACTTCTAGTATACAGAAACCACACACAGAAGCCTCTTAAACAAAATTACAAAATAAATAAATAAGCAGGGCATTGCAGTTTGTATATTTGTGGCATAACAAAAATATGCATTCTTGAAACTGTTTATCAGTATAATGCAATAGAAGCTCTGTACCATAAAATAATCAGGATCCAAACTGTGTTCAAAGTTGTAGAAAACCTTGTGATCATGGTAGTAAAGATGTGGCTGGCATAAACTCCAATAAGACTCCTTAGGACAGCTCTAACCTTGCAAAACTAATCAGATATATCACTCATGAGGAACAGTAAAGGAAAAAAGAGAGCTAAAGTGTGCAACGATTAAAACAAAATGGGCGGAAGTAATCCTAGCTTTTGTTCTACATGAACAACATTGTGATCATTGAAGATTCTTAGAAAAAACTTCATAGAACAATTGCTATGTAGACTAGGGAACTGGAGAAATTAGTAAAATGATGACAGCACTAGGGTTACAGTACAAACATGGTGTGCAGAGGAGAGATACAAGAGCTAATGGGCTCCATGTGAATATCTTAAAATTATGTTCATAGCCAATAAAAATACTGGCACACAAATTTTGAACAGAATTAAATGAACAAGTTTTACTTGGAAGAAATAACTAGAAAACAAAACAACATTTCAAATAAACAGCGAGTGCCCCAATCATAAAATACTGCAGCATAGAAGCTGTTAAGTCCATTAATGAGGAACGATAGTTTGCTAGCTTAGTCCATAAAACAATTGGCACAAAGAATTATGTTATTACTTGCTAGAAGACTGACACCAGCGGTTACAGAAATAACAGGAACAGAAGGCCAGTTTCAAATCTTTTGAATTAGAATTTTCTGATGTTATAACTGTGCATTCATATAAATGAGGCAAGAAGAAACAGAATCACTTCTTGCAGTGAGAAGTGAGACAGTTTTACTGCCACTAAGCAGCTATTGCCATGCTTCAGAAGATCAAGTCAGTAACCTAATGAAAATAGTGAAATATAGAGCAACAATTTGGTGCAATACCTATAAGATGTGAATGCAGTATGTAACACCAGGAAAACCTTAATTCTTCCATGGTTCAGCATTTTCAATAACCACAAGCTCAAGAATACCTAACAAATTTGAAATTAAATTTCTTATTGCTGGAGAGAAGCATCGATTGCAAACAAGTTGTAAATTCAAATAAGATAAAGCAGGTAATACCTGAAAGTGTGCACCAGTATAATTTATAAAATCTGTAAATCTTCTGCAGGTCAATGCAATAATGATAAATGGCAGCTAAAGCAAGTAGAATGTAGCTGTTTCAATAAGCACACAAATTAATAGATTTTAAAATGTAACTAATTTTTAAACGTTAATACATTATTGGAATTTAGTTGCCTTATCAAGCAAAGCAAAGAAATAAATTTGTAATTTAATTCCTTATAAAACTTATTAGTAAATTTAGAACGAATGCTGATATTCAAAAATTAATAGAAAAATATGTATGATGTCAAACAAAATAGATAACAGCATGTTAAAGATTACAAACCAAGAGAATTTACCAAGTAAATTCTTACCGCGTTACATTTCGCCTTTGCATTTCGGCGGGCTTCTGGCTTCTGATGAAGCCAATGTGCTTGCGTCGTTCGTAAGCGCGCGTTTTGGGACGTACCACAATTGCAATATCATAGGGGAGGCAGGTAGAGCCACCGTACACTGAAATTCTAACATTTTACAATACCGTTAAAAAACTTATTAAATAAAACGTTTTTAAACAATGCAATTGTTTCCTTTACAGGGTTTTCTTACGTAATGCAAAAAAAATAAACTGTAAAGGAATCAATTTTCATGTTCTAGTTGCAAAAGGATATTCCCGCCATTCACGGAACATATTCTATAAGTAATGCACGCGTATACATTTGTGGAAAAGTTATGCAAAGTAAGAAAATCTATGACAAAAGAAGCAAAGTATCAATTGTGATGCTAAAAATGAAAAAAGTAACTTTTTTTTATTTTTAAATGCCAAAGCTTTGTTCAGTGGTACTGGTGAGCTGCTTAATAATTATTTTTATTTTATTCTTTATGGCATAACCGTAGTTAAATCTGTGCTTGCATTCAAATACTACACACAGGGAGAGAGGTGATATAATATTACTTTAATAGGCAAGCAAAGAGTAGGGCAATTGTAACTGGATGGCCTTACCATGAAGTTCAAGTGCCACATACATTTCCTTTGCAATGGTTGGCAACAATTTTAACCGATGTATGATTTTTTAGCTGTATAGGATTAAAAATCTATACCTATATAGGTTTTATGCCTTTTGGTTCATGGTCCAAGGTTCATGTTAGAGCCCTTCACAAGGCCGAAAGCGCCAGAATTATAATTTGGAAACGACTATAAGTGATGCGACCTTACTCGCAGCCACTTCAAAGGAACGCTTTCCACATTAGTAGTGAAAGCGGCCGGGGCGACCATGGATGTATTTAACAGCTGGATCGCTGACATTATGAACTCATAGTTTTTCTACAAACCCACTGGCTGGTTCACAACCAACGAGAACGAGAAAATTGAAACATGTATTCAAATTGGAGCGTTCGTGATCGACGAGAAGCCTTTCCGGGCCCCGGGAACGTGAAAGAAGACTTGCCCAAGTTTTAATCACAGGGCGACAATGATAGCTGCTTCGCTGAAGCCAGAGCCATCTTGTGTCATAATGCCCTGCATTAATCACTCTGTCAAACGCATTGTTTTCCCAAAATTTTCAAGTAAAGAACAATAAAAATGGAAGTAGAGAGATTGCTAGTTAAACGAATATTTTATACATCCACGTTTTTGGGCCTGTCAAACATTATTGACAAACTGGTATTGCTACACCAAACACCGCGGCAAAGTCATAGTTAAATTTAACTGATATTCCTTGATCTAAGACCACTGTTGATGTAACAAAAATCTGTATCTTACAGCACAGGCTTAAATATTTCGGAGAATGTGTGATACTATTAATTAGGAACTTCGTCATGGAATGCTGTGATAATTTCCATTCCAGAGTCCTAGGAATACGTCTCCTATCCTCAAGGGTCTGGTATCACAATCACATAACTTGATTCCAATTCTTTCGCGCTCATGAACTGATTAGCAAGACTTTTTTTTTTTTAGAGAAACGTGTACAGATATTACGTACACGCAAAATAACTTTATAACTAAATCTATATACAAATTCTAATGGTACTTATAATCATATATGTATAATGCGCCATTCTGACGCCATATTTAAAATCATGCTTATGTTCATTTTGAGCTCAAGAATGAAGCAGTTACTAAGAAAACCTTTATATAAAATGTGTTAGGTTCGAATCGTTGGACCCAAAGTGCTGGGAGTACATAGCAGAAGCCGGAGTGGGTTTGAATTCTTTCTACGTGTTGCCTTTACACATGTTCTCTTAGTTATTTCCCGAGTTGGAAACCTAAAATTAATAAACAATACAGAATCATTCTGTTGATAGTACATAACATATTTCATGAAGTTTACCGCCAAAAAGGGCCTTAAATACGTACACTAACGTATGTACTGAAACATCTCATTTTATTTCTGTTTTTCCTCTTGCTATAAGGGAAATTGTATCCAAACACCACATACGTGTTGATCAGTATATTGGTTTGAAGATAATGTATAAATTTACTGATTAATCCAACACTTTACACCACAAAAGCTTGGTTTTTTGTTCGCATTTAATCCATGCGAGGTTACTCCTTTCAAAAACATAGTGATAAACCATGGCGGCTGCGCGTAAAGCCGGTTTCATCACTGACAAAGCATAGTGAGGAGATTGCCAATCTACTGTATATGTGGTTTTACCTTTCTCGTTTTCTTTCCCGGGGTACGGTATATTAGAGCCATATAGGGTAGATTAGACTCTTCACTGTAGAGGTTATTTTAGGCGACCGTGACATTAAACAGCCGATAGTGCTCTCTATAGTCGCAAGTTGGAAACATGAAACTGAAAGAAATTCGTAGTATATGTACTCCCTAACCTCAGATTCTCACACCCGCAGATCCATTGAGTTTTGGTTCCTCTGGTGAAAGTGTCATCTAGTTTGATTATATCAATTCAAAATTGGCTATTGCCTTAAAAACACTGTCAAAAACTACAAAGAACAGCAAAAACCGGTGTAAATTAACAATAAACAACTTTAATGTATGACATTAAATAAAGGAATGCAAGCCTGGTGCCTACATTTACACAATTGCTCGTTGATACGAAAATTCAGCTTTATTTTTATATTTTTGGCATTGCTATTTTATCAGCTGACTTCCATCTTAGTTTCAAGCATTCAAGCCTCAGCATCAGCATGGCAAAGGTCGCGCTATTCGCTCTGGAAGCATGCTGTTCGTTCACCTTCGGGTGAGCTATCTGCAAGCGCTTGTGCTTCACATATTTATTTGATATCGCAGCTTTGGCGCTTAAATTTAATTTTTGTATGTGTAATTTAAAATAAACAACCGTCTATGTGAGGGTTGCTAGACTTACAAGCCTGGAAGATATTGGTACCGAGGCATATGGTAAACGTAGTCCATAAAGTCCTACGCAAAGCTAAAGAGGTCCCGGGTTTCGGTGGTTGGAACCCCCTTGCTAAAATAAATGTAAAAATTAATAGTAAAAATAGCTTCGTTAAAATAATAGCATCTTTCTAGGTTGGCGGGAAGGAGATACTTCCTAATTGTATTACTGGTAGCGGTAGAACGCCGCATGTCTTAGACAGCAACAGAAACTGTACTTTACGAGTAGATGGCGTGGGTACAACCACGTTAAGATATCGAGGGATGTTTTCGTTTCGGTATTAAATTTGAATGATTTCCAAATGAGTGCAATATCTCCCAGGTTAGGGGATTAGGATTCAACGAGAAAGGGGACTTAACATCGACATGTCCCGGGAGGGGGCGCCTCGACAGGGAGGAATGAGATGAGAGGAGACAGAGGGTTGCCGGACCAGGGGACACGACAGGCAGATGGCAGGGTCCCTACTATTTACAGATTTAAACTCCCCGGATGGCACTGGTGCAGCCGGTTCCTCTGCTCCTGTGGGCTTACGCATCCCTTGGGGGAGCCCGGAGACCGTTCCAATTCCCCTGCCAACCGCACGCCGAGACCTCCTGCCAACACGTACAGCCGTGAAAGAGACCAAGCGGATGAAAGGTGAAGTGAAATGAGAATGGAGGAACAGAAAATGCGGGGGACTTAATGACCCTTCTCATCATTCGCCTAGCGATCCATAGTTCAGGAAGGTCGGCCACGGGAATCGAACCCACGACCTCCCGAGTACGGGCCATAGACGTTACCGCCTGAGCTATCCCGCTCGGTAGTTTAGAACATAATAAAAACCCTATTTTGTAGTGAAATAAAATGGTCATTAATTCTCAAGTCACAAAGCATTTTCTGCTTAGACTACGCAAAACATCTTAACCTAATTTTAATTCCAATTGCTGCACCTTAATCTGTCAATATAAAATCGATTTATTTTACTAATATTTCAACTCAGAATCAATATTTATCATTTGAATTGATACAAATTGTCTAAAAAATGGATTCCTACACATAACCCCGCTTAATATTTTTCTGGCTAAGCTGCTGACCTACGCTTTGGCTGCCAAATAAAACAGTGTTACGCACATTCACAAGACGTTCTCTACCCTATCTTTATTAGTGGGTATACAAATTATTTTTACAAAAATAACTTTTTCTATCTACTTCATTTTAATTGAGGTAATCCTTTGCAGAAATAGATAAATTACAGGTTTCGTTGTAGATACAAAGGGAATATGATGCTATAGACAGACTGAAACAAACGGCTTCATATCACGAGAGACCCGAAATGTGGAGGCGAATTATCATGAAAGCAAAGGAAGGTATTGCACAAACTATTACTTTTTACTTTCTCTACCATGTACCTAGTAGGTAGAGCAGGTATTGCATTCCATCCAAAAATTTGATATCGATATTTCATCAGAAATACGTGTTTTGAGGACCCTTGACTAAAAAAATTTAGAAAAAGGTTCGTGGCGTGTACCACGGTGTGTTTTTGAGTTATGAACAGCATAACTCAAAAACGAAAAGTCGGTTAAATACCAAACACGGTATTTAGGTTCAGTACCTTCTAAAACTGCGACATGATGCCCCAAGCCCCCCTTTACATGGGACATTTTTCTAAAATGTTGATTTTCTAATCGTCCTCCGTGGTGTAGTGGTTACCATGCTAGCCTCTAGTTCCCGAGGTCGCGGGTTCAAACCCAGCGGAGGACGATGGATTTTTTCGGGCGTAAAAATCCTTAGCATGGCTTCCTTCGGAAGGGAAGTAAAGTGGTCCCGTGTCGTATATTTACGGCACATAAAAGAACCTCAAGCCTGATAAAGAGGCCTCTGAGCAAAATTACAGGTCTCTCACGCCCAATATAGAATGGGACGCTAAGGACCACAGCAGTTAAAGAGCGTCCATAAATAAAACTCAATTTAATTTTATTTTCATCAGCATACAAAAGACGCAGTTCATTCTTTAAATGATCAATTATTTGAAATACTCGTATCTTTGAATAACATCGTTTTAAATTTTCAAGAGCTGAAGAAGGAAAATATTTAGGTAATTTTCAATTGAAATGCAATAAGCAATGTCCAGTGATCTCTTTTGAAAAACTTCAAAAAGAATGTTTGTCAAAGAAAAAATGCCATTGAACACTACAGTCAGAAGAGTAAAATCGAAACTAATCATTTCGTTAAAAAAATCCCTTCTGTGCTGAACTGATCGTCTATCAAATTGCTTGTCATTCACAATATTCTCAAACACTTGTTTCAATTTTTCCTGATCTTCTACAATTACAGTGTTAGTTTTCAGTTAGGATACCATCGAGTTTCTCCTAAGGTTGGAGTATATCTAGCTGAAAATGACTCTAGTACCGCATTCTGTTTGATGAATGGAAAAATGAAGAAATCCCGCTGATATTTGCAAAAACTATAAAACATTTAGAAATGCAATTTAAACTTTGTTGAAGCACCAGTTTTAGTCCATGAGGTAAGCAATAAACAAAAACCGATTGAGGTGCTTTGTCTTTAATTTTCTGCTGAAGACCATTTAAACGACCTGCCATTACACTTACCCCATCATAACATTGAGCCACTAATTTGCTCTCGTATGAAAACTCAGACAAAATTCCACCCAGAAGATTAAACAAAGCCTTAGATATTCTATCAGCACTAACATCATAGAAACCTAGAAAACGCTCAAAAAACATTTCCTTCAAAATTCAGGGCATCATATTATGATAGAACACTGTGATGTTTGACTTATATCTGTGCTATTTTGTTGCAAGAAACTTAATGTTTTGAATTTCATTTTTACATGTTCTTGTATGTACCTGTTCAGATATGCAGTTTATGACTTCATTTTGAATTGTCTTGGAGTCCCCACTGAATACACTATTAATTTTCAAATAGGATTATGAATATCCAATGAACTCTTCGATATTAATAAAGCAAGCGCGTGCATTGTGTGTGTGTGTGTGTGTGTGTGTGTGTGTGTGTGTGTGTGTGGGTGTGTGGGTGGGTGGGTGTGTGCGTGTGAGCGTGTGTGCGTGTGTGCGTGTGTGTGTGTGTGTGAGAGAGAGAGAGAGAGAGAGAGAGATGCATGTCAAATTTTATAATTATTATATCGTTGCTATACTGTATGACTGCTGTATACTATGCAAATTTACATAAATGAATAATGAGTTATAAGTAGTTGTTGTTATAATATAGTGATAGTGTAGAATGTACTGTATGATTTTGAATACCTGGTTGTATTTTCATGTCAGAATAATAAAATTATATTGCACAAACAATTTATTGCACTTACTGTAAATTCAGTTCTTAACTATGTGTATATATAGTACACAATGAATGTCAGAGTGTAAAATTACTATATTGCTGTGTTACTGTGCACCAATTGAGCAGTATAGCTCAGGCGATAATGTCTGTTACCTGCATTTAGGAGGTTCCAAGTTTGATTCCCAGAGACTGCCCACTCTGACCCATGGGTTCTTTTGGGGGATTTTCCCGGGTCATTAAGGCAAATGCTGGAATGGTTTCTTTCATCCCCCAAATTTCCTGTCCCTCCATTTTATTGCATAAATAATTTCATTCATACTTCACCCCATTTGGTCTGTTTCAGGGTTGGAAGTGGCGGCGATGGTGTTTTGGTGCAGTGTGGCAGGGGAAAAGAATGCTCTTTGTGAACTTTCTCCATCCCTCAGACTTCAGCTGGTTGCCGGGGTATAAGGACCGCCCCTTGGGAGCTGTTGGACCCTGTGTGGGGTGCGGTCCCCAGTCTGCCTATCTGAATGCCGGGGCATCTAAATCTGGAAACTTTATGGACCCTGTCTTGCCGTGCTATCATTCCTGGCTCCGGTCACCTAGTGTCTCCTTTCACCTCATCCCTCCTTCCCGGGGGCACCCTCCTTGTGGGGCATTGGTATAATATCCTCATTCCTGGATCGGTGACAAATCTCCTCCGCTTCACAATCTAATCTATTGTGTACTATGAGTGATTTAACATTGTGTTATATGACTAGTTTTGGTTTATATATAGTGATGTAATAATTATTATATTACATGAATAATTTATTAGATCAACTTTAAAAATTATGAACTTGAATCTATGTATATAGTGGATTTCTCTTATTTTTATGCTGCCTGACTCTATATGCTATATATTACATTCCGTGTAATGGGGATGTAACTGGGAGTAGCTATGAAGTTAAAAAAAAATCCTAAGATCAATAAAGTTATGAAATGCCAATGGAAAAAAAAAATTATTTCACTATAAAAAAACATGATGGATTACACACGCTCCTTACAATTGAGATTCATACAATTTTCCCATGGGTCCTAAGATGTAATGGCTTTCTGGTTGTAAACATTAATAAGAGCCTACTTTGACCACTTAAATCTTTCTTGCTTTTTCTCTTCTCACTTTTCTTTTCTGCTTCCTTCTTTTTTATTTTGAAAGGAAAGCCTTTCTGCTTTCTCAATCTGAGACTACCATAAAGACAAAGCATAACAAACAAAGAGATTAACCAAACATAGTAATCATATAAAACATAATAAACAGCATCAAAAGGGTGTAAGGTATAGTAACAATAATTAACACTGACATGTAGTCCTACATACAATTCTACTTCTTTCCATCCTATTCAACTTTGGATTCCAAATAACCTCTCTCCAATTGTTTCCCTGCATTGTATCAGTGGCATATTTCTTCTCCTTCCCCATACTATACATATACTTTACTACTTTCTTGCTAAATTCTTTAAGATACAATACCCTGTTCACACACATGCATATCCCTCCCATTTTACTCTCACATGTGATGTTATTGTAAATATTAAGCATTTTAATTTATCTGACAAAGATTTGATTTCTGTACTTAAGAGTTTTTACAGTAAATAAAGAGTGCAATGAAATACAGTTGAAGCATGTTTATTAAGTACGGTTTTCTGAATCCAAAATATTAACTTTGGACTGAAATTATAATATCAACGTTGTATTGCTGAAAGTGCATTTGTTGGTGAAGCATAGTCTCCTTTACCTGCAAAGAGAAAAGTTTAACAAAATGAAACGTTTGCTCTTTTGAGATTCATGTATGAAATATTTAGCAACCTAAAATAAACTGATACTCATTAAGCTCATTAACTGTAACAGTTATGCATATACCATCCTTCTGTGGTTCCTTTTTAAGAGTTGGTACTACAAGCTGTTGAGCTATAACATGGAGGAAAAAGGCTACAAATGCTGCAATGCCAAATCCTTGAAATGTTGCAGCTCCTCCATATTTATCATATGTTATGCCTCCAATAAAACTGCCCAATGAAACACCTATGTAAAAAAAAAGAATACATATATATTATTGCTTTCTAATACTTTTTTAAGTGTAAATTTTAATTTGTTTGAAATTCATAAGACATGAGAAGGAAGGAAAGGCAGAACATATTTAATACAAGTGGAATCAGATGTCATAATGTGTAGTTGTATATGATTCTTTTCTCTTAATACTAGAAGGATTGGCATCATCTTCCTACCTAGAAGGAACACTATTGGCCATTTTGACTGGTTGCTTTTCTTAATTGGTTTTTCATGCTCTGTTGTATATTATAATATTGAGTTAGCACTTTAATGGAGCCAAGGTTTCAATGGGCACTATTGGAGCTGTCCAGTCTCTGAGACCAGTTGGCTCAATACTTGTTTATATAATATCACTTAATTTAAAAGTAACTTAGATAGTAAGTCATCATTAAATATATCTGATTTAACAATATTTGATTATTGCCAACTTATAATGGCTTTGAATGTATCTTGAAAACACAGAAAAAGAACTTGGGTTTCACATATTTCACATTTTTCTAAATGAGAACAATTTAAATTAGGTAGCTAATGGGAAGAAGTCCTTACAGTTCTTCTTTTCTTGCAAAACAATTGCACACATTCAGTAATGCAGTCAACACAGACCTTCCAGCTGCATTCCAGACAGATAGGGTTTGAACCGTGATATATTGGTACTGGTCTTTCTTTTATGACAGATAGGCACTTCATGCATGTTTTTTGTTTTTCCATCTGGTTCACATTGTATTCCCTGTGGATTGGATGTAGTATTATTACTGAGTCCCAGGGCCTGCGTGATTGAAGATTTCACTTCCCGGCATGGATTGGAAATCTGCAGCCTCCTCCATAAATGTGGTACTAGTAGAGAGTTTGCAAGTTCCTTCATAAAACTCAAACTGTGTAATTATTAGAGATTGTAAATAACATGTGTACAAAATAAAACTATTGATACTTGCAATGTTTAGAAGTTGATAGAACACAGCATGTGGCCAATGCCTTGTTGTTCTATTAGATGAGTATGTAGCACATTTCATGTCTAAAATGTCCGCTCCACATTTAGTCTGGTTGTATATGCAGATTCCAGGCTTTTTCTTTTCTTGATTTATCTCCTTATTGTGGTGCATTGAGGAAATAAGGATCACAGCTCTTTTTCACTTAGGAACAAAAGACACTAGTGTTTTATCTTTATAAAAACCATACATAGATGATCCTACTGGTTTTTCTGGATTCTGGAGGAACTCTGTAGGAATTTCTCTCTTATTTATTTTTATTATATGTACCTCTTTGCTGCAGTTGTTCAGTGACTTCAGTGCTGCTAAACCAATTATCATCAGTCACGTTTTTGTTGGATAGATTGGCACAAGTGCAGTACAGCCTGAGTGGGTATGAGCAGTTTTCATTCTTCAGGTAACAATCCCTCTCCATCGCTATTTCTCCCTGTATAAATATATGTATTCTATGGGTATGATGTTTTTGCATCAGTGAGACACATAAGCTTCACCCATACTTCTTAGACTTTTTAGGCATATATACCTGAATGAGCACCTTCCTTGGAATGAGATAAGCATCTTATTTACAGTGAGATAGCTAGAGACACAGTACTGTCTTTGGGAGTTTTGAACAAATTTAATGAATTTTTCTGAAATTGGAGCTGCTTTTTCATGCATTCTTTGATCACAGCATGTTGCTGATCCATCAAATCACAAACAAACATAAGAATAAGATACCTTTTCTTTGTCACGATGGCATAATAGACAGGTCAGGCAATAGCATCAGAAGAAAATATGGAGGATGGTCTTCATCATTTGATTTCAGTATTTTTATTTATTGTGCTAAGAGATTTACAATTTGATTGTCTACTGAACTATTACCCTGGCCACTCATTCTGTAAACAATCACTACAGTTTATCTACATTTCACAATTTCCCGTCAATAAATTATCTTGCTTCAGTTTTTCACATCCCATTTCCACTTGTTTTTCACTTGTCACTTTTTGATTACTTTACCATCACACATTCACCATAGTTTTCCATTCAAAGTAAGATACACTGCCTCTTACTTTTCTCTATCCACTGTCCAAAGCCATTTATTTTTGACTTTACACAAAAACTGTCCAATGCTCCTAGCGTCCTTGCACATCATTTTGATTATAAGTGTATTTCTATCCCCCTCCAACCACTTCTTTTTAAAAAATTCTCTTCTACAATTTTCTGTTCCTTGGCACTTAAATATTATGTGTTCAATGTCTTCATTACCACCACATATTGGACATTGATTTTGAGGAATACCCTGTCTTAACCCTCTTGGCCTCCATGCTGCGGTTTTTACCCATGCAATAGATTCTCTCTCTTCTTTATTTACTATGTCTATATATTTTTCCCTGCCCCATTTATTTTTTATTGGTCTATAACAAACCAATGAGCTCTTTTCAGCAATCTCACTGAACATGATTTGTATTTCTATATCTTTCAGTCTGCCTTTTTCCAAAACATTTTCACATTATTTTCTCTCCTTCTCCACATGTCTCCTAACCCATTTTTCTCCAAAATGTTCCATAAATTACTTACCCATCCATGATTCATTAAACTATTCTCTTGGTATTCTATACATTGTCTTAACGCATTACTTTTTCATAAATTTAAAGTTGTAAACCAAAATTTCAAAGCTCTTTCCATTATCTTCCCCTTAGTCGCCACCCTGCCCATCTCTAATTGCACTACCTATCTTACAATTGCCTTCGATGACCCTAGTATTTCTCTGCAAAACATCCTGTGCACCTCATCTATACTTTCCCATCCTCTATCTAATCCCCATATTTCTATACCGTACATCATTTTTGCCTCCACAACCATCTCATAAACTTTTTCCAGCCATTTAACATTTATATTAGGTATTCTATATTTGCAGTTTCTGATTCTGCCATCACCCCTTTACCTTTTGCCAATGCAAACTTCTTTTGCTTTTCCTTTATTAGCTCCATCTATTTTTACTCCTAAATAAATACAGTCACGCACCACCCTGTAATCTTTATTCTCTCCCTTCCATTTTTCATATTTGCTTAATTTTCCCCCCTTTTTGAATACCGCAATCTGTGTTTTCTCTTGATTCACTTTTAACCTCCATTCTTTACAATATACATCAATTGCTTGTAATGATTGTTTTAAACCACTTATTGTAATAGATCCTTATAACAAAATACAGTGACTACACAGAGTAATGCATTAGGAAATTTTCTATGAGTACATCCACTTTCAAACTGAATTAACTATAATGCAATCTCAGAAACAACAAACAGAAAGTGAGGCTTCAACAATGAACTGAAAGCTATGAGTCACTCAAGAAACAAACTGTTGACAAGCTCAGTAAACACCACTTGAAATATTGTGCTGGTCAAAATGACTGACTGGGGTCCTTTAAGGTAAAAACGTTATAATTTGCTTAAGATTTGTGATAAAAGTATGTATTTTTAAATAAAGCATATAGTTGAATTGTTGTATCATTAGAAATCAGCACAAAGAATAAAAATTGCAAGAATTATAAGAATGTTAAGAATCCTTACTGTGAAAATGACTATTGTGGCCCTTCTGTTAATAAACCATTTCAGTAGATTGAAACCTACTATTTTATGGTTCTTCAGGTAGTGCTACAGGAATTATGATTTATAAATAGGCAACATATTGCATTATTGTCTCTATATGACACACTGAGGTTATTAATGCATAAACTTAACAAAACTTAATTTGTTTAATAGCATCCATTGAAGAAATAAATTAAAGTAACAGAAGAGAATGGACCTTTTATTCTTCTTCCCTTCTGCTCCTTCTTCTTTTCTTTCTTTTATTTTTAAATCTATCATTTTTTATGTTTAAATGAGTTGAGCTCTAGTGTCTCCTTCCAAGCTATGAATAAATGCTTGAAATGGGAAGCAAAAAGTCAATGTCTACTTTGGATTATTTAGCTATATCATTATGGTTGAGAAATATATATGATATACCTTTCTTTTTTGAATAAAAGCTTTTGAAAGTAATTTGTGTATTTAATTTCTTTTAATCCTTTATATTAAAGCAAAAAAGAAAACATAATTATTTCTTATTAGCTCTGTAACACTCTTAACTCAAGCTGTATACATTAAGTAATAGAGCTATGAATAATGAAATCAGTAACCGTATTCACTGTTTTGGATACTTACCCACTCCGTCAAACAGAGCACACATAAATCCCTGTATAGTAGCTTCTGTTCCAGCAGGTGCAAGTAGACTGGCATGAGATGTCATTGTTGTATAGAATATTCCAAAAGTAATTCCTTGGAATAGTTCAAGGGGGAGACACCACCAAGGATTTACAAGTAGTGAATACAAGACAAAACGAATGCCAAAAGTAAATAGTACAAGAGACATGGCATGCACCTGACCAATTTTCCTAAGAATGCCACCTGAAACAATTGTAACAAAATCTTAAAAACAATTTATAACAATGTGAAATAATACTGACTTCTCCTCTCTTAAGCATGAACATAATGACTTTTGCAATGAAAGTGTTCTGCGTTACATGTGTAAGTGTCCCCTGGGACCTATGTTCAATTCCAGGTAACAGCATGGGCCTTTGTAAAGAAGTCATATGCCATGCCTGCTAGCGCATAATTATGATATCCTATGTGAATAGAGGCAGAGTGTGCAGCAGTATTATCTTGGCTTTCTTGGAGCTGTTAAGTTGCTACAGTTTGCCCCAGACAAGCATATTTCCAAATTAGAACAAAAAGGTAAATAACAAAATATTCTTATTGCCTTTGTGGTTGCAGCTGGACAAAGGACTATCCAGCAGAGGTAAAAGACAGAGTACTATGCAAGCTGAGGTAGCACTTAAAGATTACCAGATAATTTGTACACAGTTTAAGCTAGGTATATAGGAAAAAATACGGTATAAAAAGCTATGTAAATTGAGATGTGCAAATAAATTCAATTCAGTTCATACCAGCTTTTGGTCAATTTTTCTGCAATTCTGACTTCTTATCCCAAAGATACAGTTCAATTCCCACCTGAAATGTGGGAATTTTTCTTTAATTAGAATCCCTATCATTTGCAGAATAAAGAAATGTGAATGTGGGTATGCATGTGAATATGTTAGGATAATAATACAGAATTAAAACATTAGATTAAAAATTCAACATCAACAACTCATTAACACAAGTGTTTCAAAAGGCAAAGCTGCTAGTTTGACCAAAGTAGTTAAAAGTGGCTATACTAATGTAACAGCACAAAAAGATTTTCCTCAGAACACATCCCATAGTTATTTGTATCTCTTATTACTTGCAGATACTCAAACTCACTGCAGGGTTGACAATGACAATGGGTATAAATTATGTGTAAGCATTCTATATATGCTGCCTCTTGTTTGGAGATTTGAAAAAAAAGGCAAAGAACAAAATATCCTCATAAAGCAATGTCCCATACAATCACTCATATCTTATTATCTGAAAATATTCAAGTTCAGTGAATTTCAACAATGGAAATGGTGGTAGTTGTGGTGATAACAGAAATGTCTTTGGTTTTTTTTAAAATTTATTTATTGTCACTTAACTGCATGTGGTTATATTATGACACACAAATAATACAGAGTACAAACAATACAACACAGAACAATGTGAATACAATGATGCAATGCAACAATGTCATATTTAAGTATTTAGATGGTGATAGCAGAAATGGCTGTGTACTTTTTATTTAGGTGTTTATGTTTTAATTCATTTAGTATTCTAAATTTTAAAATTTCATAATGACATGAATAATAGATCTCTGATTGGAAAAAGCACCAAAACAAGTTTTACAGACATCAGTCTGTAAAAGCAGTGTATAGGTTATACACATTGGAATGAAACATGTTAATTTCTGCTTGAAAAGCACAAAAAATGTACATTTTCAAAATATAAACTAAATTAGTTAAAGTTTATAAACCAATATAATTCAGAAGGGGCCGTAAAATAAAATTATCTAATGTTTTTTTTGTACATGGAAGTTATTTTCTATAATGGAAAGTTCAATCATACATGGTAGGAATCTTTATTTTCTGCATTTGCAATACCATGAATTATGTGGCATTCATGCAAAAATTTAGTTTTCATAAAACAACAAGTGTTACTTCTGCATAGGCTACCATCTACTGGCACTAACCTAAAATTATAGTGATAGTATGGAAACCTAGCATGGGAGAAGCTCTGTGCATGCCTTCAAGTGTGTACAATCTGCATGTATTTGGCCCACAAGATAATTATATCATACCAGTTGCACATACGCTAAAGCTCCTAAATATGTTCATAAGTCAAGATGTGCTGCCAAACTTGTTGCCACATTTCATCGAATTTAGAGGAGTAGTGTGGTAGATTTGAGTGCTGTAGATTTTAAATTACTGTGTATAAATTATGTTTAATAGCATTCAAAGAAAAAAACAACCAATAAATCTGCAAGATGTCAAAAGTTAGGGTATTCACTGCTCATGTGCTCTCATACTGCAGCTGCCATTGTTGATAAGGTGAACGTTATGAGGTTCCCAGGTATTTCTGTATGCTATAGAGATAGTGCTCATGCATTAACTTGTTTAATTTTTGCTTAAAAGACTTCAAAGGTGTAACCTATTTAATTGTTTCTGGCAGTTTGTTGTACGGATTATTTTCCTCATATAAACTAATGTGGTGAGACATAATTCATAGTTGGTTTTTATTCCGAGTACGGTGTGAGTGTACAAGTGAACTGGTTTTAAATTCAGTATCTTTGTCTTAATGTGCAGTAATACCTCATGTATGTACAATGGGGGTAGGGGTAAGATCCCCATTTTTCGAAATAGTGGCCTACTGCTACTTGTTGATGATTTTTTCCCCCATAAGCCTAGCCACCCTTTTCTGAATTTTAAATAGTTCTCTGCCATGTGATAATTACCCCAAAAATGATGCCATATAAGAGAAGGGAACGAAAGTATGAGTAGTAAAGAGTTTTAAAGCACATTTCACTTAAAATATATGTCACAGTTTTTTTAAAAAGCAGTACTTGCCTAGTTTCTGTGTTAGAAAATTTCTGTGTGTGAGCCATTTCAAGATTTCATCTACATATATCCCCAGAAATTTTGTTGATTTCGAACATATTACTGGTTTATCCCCAAGTTTTAGTATTTAGTTGCCCAAGGCCTTATTATTTGCATGGTGAAATAGTACTGATACTATTTTATCTTCGTTAACTACCAGTTTATTATTTCCAAACCATTTCAACTATTTGCTAATTTAATCTGTAACATTTGTTTGTAGGTTGTTGATGCAGCTACCTTTGAGAAATAAATTTGTGTCATTAGCATATAGGATTATACTGGCATTGGGTACATAGTCAACTACATCTTGAATGTACAAATTGATTTTTTCCTCCTGGTCCTGCTCAGCTGGATACAAGTGGCTGGATGAGCTCATTATCTCCCGGTAGGGGTTTTCAGTTTATGGTAGGAGAACAGCTGATACGTATCTTAGGCATTCCTGTTGCATCATGCTAGGGGAATACTACCAGCCTTTTCTCCCCTTCCCTCACCAACCTTCTCCTCACTTGCGTTTCTGCAGGGTCAGGTTGAAAAAATCATACTACACACCAAGAACAGGATTGGTCCCAGGATTAAGCCTTGAGGCACACTAAATCTAAGTGCCTCTTCTTTGGAAATCTTAGTGCTTATTATCCCTGTAGTATAATCTTTATAAGGGATTTGCACTATTTGTCTTCGGTTGCTTTAGATAGGATTCAAACTACTTTAATGCAGTACCCCTTATTCCTATTACTTGTAACTTTTGCAGAAGGATTTGGTGGTCAACTAAATTGAATGCCTTGGATAAGTTCATAAATAAACCCATGCTTATTTATTTATTATTACTGCCTCATATACCTCCTTTAAAATGTTGATATTGCTGTATTAGTTATACTAAAAAATTAAATTGAGTTTTATTTATGGACGCTCTTTAACTACTATAGTTCTTAGCATCCCATTCTATACTGGGTGTGAAAGACCGGAAATTTTGCTCAGAGGCCTCTTTATCAGGCTTGAGGTTCTTTTATGTGCTGCAAATCTACAACACATGACCACCGACTTTACTTCCTTTCAAAGGAAGCCATGCTAAGGATTTTTACACCTGAAAAAATCCATTGTTCTCCATCAGGTACTCTATTAGTTGATCGCTTCTGCTGAAACCTGTGTGGTTTATCAGATAATTAAGTCATACTTTTGAAAAAAGTTATAATATAATCTTTCATGCATTACTTTCTTTATTATTTTTTAAAAAATTGAGATCAGTGATACCACTCGTAGTTCTTAATATCTTCCCTGGAGTCCGGTTTTAGAATTGACATGTAATGTGTAAGGGTCGATGGACATGGAAAAAGAGATAGCTAGATATATTTACCTGTACATATTATTAATGTAATGTTTACAACAATATGTATGTGTTATATCTAAATACTTATTATAATTATTGCTCACTTAACTCACCTAATTATGGGATTTTTGTTCCCTTTGGTGTCTTCTGTTTGTAGTAAAAAATACAGCAAAGTGCACAAATGTTTTTGCAGTGGTACCCATTAAATGCTAAAAAAATCACTATGAATATAATTTCTATTCTATGTCCAAGTTCATTTATTAATTATTGCAGAAGTAGTTTTATGCTTGCATACACAAATTTCTTGCAGGTTACTTTTAGCTTTCTTAATATGAAGCTTGCTTTAAAAAGAAAAATCAATTATATAATAATTTAACAATAATACCAATTTCATTGGCGAGCTAACATTTTTCAATTTGATATTGAATATATATAAAACGTGCACGTGCACGCACACGCACATGCACATGCACACACATATACATACAATGTACAATGATCCATCCTGAGTGAAATTTGTTCTGTTTGTATCTATAATCACATCTTGTTGTCTAATTTTCACTGATCTCTCAATATATTATTAAATAGCTTAAAGTAATTTACTTGTTTACTATGTTATTTTGATACGGTAATTTGTATCACAAATTACTCAGATGTAATTAATGATAGTAATATGAATATGTATTTTTATGTGACATTGATTTCTGATGTTTATTAATTGTAATTATTATTGGTAAATAATAATATACGGCTTTACTGAAACTGTCAACAATAACGCAATAATGCAGCAAGGGGGTGAGTTGTTTATCATTACCGGGAACAAGGAAGTTACGTAATGTTTTGCGCCTTTTCGATAGAGGCTTCTAGAACATTTCCTAAAGCATATGTATTCGTGGTTTTCATTGGATAGTAAAATAGACGCTAATGTTGGCGCGTTTTATTAGCCAATAGCAGTTCATTTATAATATTTAGGCGTATCTTGATGCAGGCCTATAAATAGTGTGGGTTCGAGGTAGCTTGCCGTTCAGTTCATCAAAATTTCGTGTACACTACACGTCGGTCTCCCAGTTCAACAGAATTCTCAATACTCTACACGTCGGTCTCTCAGTTCATCGTCAGTCAGTCCTTCATTTCGTCAAGTTACACGCAGCATAATTACGAGAATTATTATAAAGTTAATTCTACACAAAGTTGAAATACATAGTTAAAAGTGATAAGTAAGAAGTTATTACAAACAGTTTCAGTTTGGCGAGTATCCAGATTAATATGTAAAAAGGTTAGTGAACGTGTTCGACAATAAAAGTTATAAAACCAATTTCTTCATCAGTATCATTTCTGGATAAAAGATTCCTTTCCGATTCACACCCTGCAAGAGTTAAATGTCGACCTAAACAGCTAGCCGGAGGACAATATACAGAACTTTAAATTCTTTCGGAAACTAATTGATACAAATTGCTATGCCAGAGGGAGCTACGAACCAAACAAGGAGTGACGTCACAAGATGGCAACACATGAAGCACACAACCTTAATACCGCATCAAATTGGCTTCCAAACGTGGTGCTATAATAATGTTAAACACATTGTAACATTAATACCGCACCATAATGTGCACGTGCACGCACACGCACATGCACATGCACACACATATACATACAATGTACAATGATCCATCCTGAGTGAAATTTGTTCTGTTTGTATCTATAATCACATCTTGTTGTCTAATTTTCACTGATCTCTCAATATATTATTAAATAGCTTAAAGTAATTTACTTGTTTACTATGTTATTTTCATGCTCCATGGATTTGTTGTCTTTCTGAACAATGCAGGTTTAATACAGTTATATTCTGACAATATGAAAAAAACTTCACTTTTGGGAATAAATAATAGGTACTGTTTTTGGGGAAGAAACAACACTGCTTTTCAGTGATTTCACAAAAAATAACACTGACTTTTATGGGTTCTGTCCCATGAGAAATTTATAGATTCCAATTCAAGCTTGCTTGCTACCAGTTACTTACCCTGCAACAAGCAAAGCAACGAGTTTGCTCGACTGCAAGCCAAAAGTTCATGTGCACTGAGGACGCAATTCATGACAACTAACATTAA
Organism: Deroplatys truncata; assembly: GCA_030765065.1. Lineage (NCBI taxonomy): Eukaryota > Metazoa > Arthropoda > Insecta > Mantodea > Mantidae > Deroplatys > Deroplatys truncata. Next base: position 243,086,844 of record CM060975.1, on the reverse strand, counting down.
ATTCCCTTGAGTCCCCCAAATTTTTTGGAACCCATTTTGATGATCATGCTTAATTGGGATGCATTGGAGGGTGCTATGCATGTAACATGATTGTAGTGTTCTCTCTTTTTCTCTTGGTGCATGTATGCATTTTTTTAAATTTTTTTTTTCCCCATTCAATGCAGTTTAGTGAAGTGAATATGCCAACTTTAATGTGATCAAGGAGAAACTAAAAAGTGGGAAATACAAAACCTGTAACAAAAGAGGGGTCAATTCTATCACACAAAAGTGTTTCATGTGTTTATGAATAGATATAAATAACGCAAATAGGTTTTTTTACAGTGTTTTGTTGTGCTTTTCTGGGAGGGACTTTCCTGAAGTTCCAAATCTATTTAAAAAATCAAATAATCAACTTAATCTTCATTTGAATATTTATCACTTGCAGCATCACAGCTGTATCTCCTTGTTTCAAATCCTCCCAAATAAGTCAATCATATGTTACCTCCTTTATGATCATCTTTGCATCTATTGGAATTATATTTATTTAAATTGTGAAATGCTTTGTTTTGAGGGTTAATTTGTTTTTTATATAGCTGAAAATTTGTTTGAAATAATTACTTACCTGCTTAGTTAGTCTCATATTGACATACAAAGTCTCATATTGAACAACTACACTATGTAGCACAGTAAGAAGAAAATTAAGCAATCAAGCTAGGTTATCCTTAGCCTGCCCAGATCGAGGTTTGCCTGATTTGAACAGGAGCATAGCAGCCTTCCCAAAACTTAATTAATGTGTGACTGACTTGCCTACCTGCACTTCAGGCAGGTAGATTCCTAGAACCTACACTTTTAGGATACATCTATGGTGCTAAACCACAACACATTAGACTTAAGTGTATATTTGAATATGCTGATAAGCAGCTTATCTGGTCCCTTGGTTACTACCCAACAGTAATGTCATACAAATTTATATATTACCGGCAATGAAGAAAACTGGTAACTCTCCTCCGAAACATCTTACACCTCCTATAAGACCCTCTATGGTTTTAATCCAATCTCGTGTATCAGTATCACTACTTGGGATCAAGTCTTCAAGATGCCTGTAATTAAATCATGGTTTTATGCAAAAATATATGCTTCTCAAGTTAAAAACATTTTAACAATCTAGAACATATTATTAGGTTATGAAATGTGATCAAATACAGGGTCATTCAATAATTAATGGCAACATTTGATTAACAACAAAGAAAATGTTTTTGAAATAGACACATTGTTGTAGTGCTCAGAAGTAATCCCCTCCAACATGAAGAACCCTTTGCTACACCGCAGGGAGATGTTGGATGCCATCTAATCTTTGAACGGACTCCCCTACTGCTGCTATAATTGCCTGTCTGATTCTAAAGTGAACTCCTCTAAGTGATAATTCATGAAAAGCCAAAATCACATGAATGCATATCTGGGGAGTAATGGAGGAAGCTCCAGAATTTTCCAATTTCATCTGCAAAGTAAACTAACCACAGAGGCAGCTATATGAGAGCAAGCTCCATCATGTAGCACAATAGGATGAGGATTCTGGAGAGTTGGACGTTTATGGTGCACAGCTGGTTGTAAATGTTGTACCAGAAAGTAATTGTAATATGCACCATTCACACAATTTCTTGCAGGAACTGAATGAGTGATAAGCACATCATCAAAATTAAGTCACAATGAACACAACTTAAGTGGATCCTGTTCATACTGATACTTTTTTGGCTGTGGGGAATTGTTGTAGGGAATCATTTGATTGTCTCTTCAATTTTGGCTGGATTTAGTTTGGACGATACATAAAAAAGAATGCTTGCCTTCACATCCACAGTGTTCTAAGTCCAATTTCCTGTTTCCATTCTCTGTCATATGTTTTCCTCTGTAAGATTGCATGGAACGCAACAAGTACAGATTTTCATCTTTAATTTCTTCTTAAGTATGTGAAGAATCATACGAGGAGCAATTCAAACTTCTCCTGCTAATTCAATACTAATCCAACAAGGTGTTCTTCCAGCAGTGCTCTTACAGAGTTCACTGCACACCATCACTTATCGCTTGTGGTCTGCCAGCTCCATGTTTTTGATGGAACATCTTCCCTCCCTTTGTGAAATACATCTGCCAACCTAGCCACAGTACAATATGGAAGCCTCTCTACTACAAGCTTCCAGTAATGTTGTATGGCACTGTATAGCATTCTTGTCTCTTGCAGTCTCAATTTTAATAAAGCATCTTTATTTGTATTTGTTAAACATTTTACAGCACTACAGATAAGAGTATACAATTAAACTCAGGAATAATAACTTACAAATGTGATTATTATTCAAATTTGCAAGTAACACAAATCAGATGCTCTTCTTTCTCATTGTTATCACTTGCACATATATTGCTGATAATGCCACATGCAGACAATGTTGCCACTAATTACTGAATGACCACACGATTTGAATGGCTAGTCATTACTTGCCAATGTATCTTTTTCTGAATAGTTGATGTACAACAAACAAGGGCAAAACAATTGGCACATGATTTAAGAATAGGATATGTTTTGAATCTTAGATCTATGATGGACAATGTGTTGTTCACTCAAGCTATTCATTGCCTTTGGCATGGAATACAGGGGCACACTTGAAAAATAGGTTAGTTTGTTGAAATGTCAGCTATTGAGTAAATGATTCTCTGTTGGTAATTTATGCAGGTTCCTAGAAAAACCTTATAAGAGAATTTAAGATTTTTTTCTTTATTGCTAGTAAAAGAACAATTCTGAATAAAATGTCGCTAAATTGAAGAATTTAATAAAACCTTATAGCAAGAAATTTAAAAAACTGTGAAAATTTTAGGGACAGTTCTGTTGGCATATTATGCATATGCCCATGGAAATGAAAACCTAACATTCTGCATTATGAACACCGCAATCATTCATACAAGTGAGTATAAAAATAGCACAAAGTCTCACCCTTCTCTCTTTCTGAGCTACTCTCTATATCACGTTCTCAGTACTAGCAACTGCATTTATCTACAGAAACTCAATTATGGGATTATCAATTCAGATTTGCTCATGGGCAAGCAATGTTTAAATTTAATTATTATGTAAAGGCAATCCTTAAGGATCAATATCATGCATAATATCTAATATAAAACAAAATTTCAAAGTTTAGTCAAAACTATATCACTTACAGAAATAGTTAGAATGTAAACTTAGCAATTTACCAGAAGAGAAATTGCCACAAAAGTCCTGTTACAATTCCCACAAATGTACACCAAAGCATAAAGATCACAACAGGAATTTCTGAAAAGAGCTTTCCAACATTCTGGATAATATTTTGATTAACTATTAATTGATTACACTGAAACAAAAAGAATATAACATAGAGTGAGAATGGTTTACATAAAGTGATTTCTATGCTTACATTATCAATTAGTATGTCATAAATGAAGAAAGGAATTTGTAATGCTTAACAGTAAATTCTATAAGAACAATTTATTATTTTTCCGTATATAATTAAAATCTTGTTTTTGGGGAACCACTTACCAACAGATATTGCCAATGAACTGCAGGAAATTAAAAGGTATAATCAATGATTTTATTAAAATATACACAAATGTGTAAATAAAGAGATACCAACAAAACTGGATACTAAAATGCTGCTGAATCTTAAAACAAAACATTAATTTAATCCTGCAAATAATCAGAGATACATTTACGGCTGTAAAACATATGCATACGAACCTTCAGAAAATAGGAAATGGCTGCCCCTGCAAGAAACAGTAGGAGTGTAAGATAGAACATTCCTGTGTAATCCTTTTCATTCTGATGAGTACTAAATTCATCCAGCAAAACTCCAGAGAAAATGGAAAAAATGCCAAACCCAATAGCACCCCATAAGCGTTGCTTTCCAAAGTCTGATGCTCTATCCCCTGAAAACATTTAGATATTTTCATAGTATCATAAGTTTTACTTGAGATTTTAGAGATTTTACTCTGTGTTGTTTCCCAGCAACATGCACTTAATGGTTTAATACTCAAAACTAAGCAGCCCCTCAGTGTCAAGAAAACATACTGCACTGATTTTCATTTCTGATTATAGTATTATCTTCATCATCACTGCCCCCAAAGAAGCTGTATAACCTTGAAGCTGGAGGCCGTCCATGTATCTCCAATCCTGTAGGCTGTACTGGAAGAGTTACTCATGCCAGGGTGGCCACAGGGGAGATGCCAGACGAAGAAGTGGCTTACCTTTACCCCAAACCTAAGGTGTTATGCGTTTCCTTGCCGATATCATGCCACATGGGAGATGTATCACAAACAGAGCCTCTGAAATATCTGATGACCTCTCAGAGTATATAATCTTACCCAGGCATGCAGGGCTCAGACCTGAGTTATCCCCAGCTAATTATGGGAATGACAGAAATTATATGTTACACTAAATGGAGGGCTCCTTATTAGGGGACCCTGAGAGTTTTAAAACTAAAGTTGAGATGGCTGGGCCCTCGAAAGGGGGCTCTGTTATCAAAACTAAAGTAAAGGAAACAGGAATTGCAACTCCCAGAGATATGGAGAAGCAGGCCCTGTGCCCAAGGAGGAGGAAGAAGGACCAAACTACTGTCCCAGGGACCATATAGAAACCACGACTGGGCCGGGTCCTGGACCTTTTAGAACCCTCAAGTTTAAGTGGGGCAGGTTAAGCTATGGTGATTTCATTCATTCAGGCTAACCTGCAACATAGCATTATTGCCTCCCGAGTTCTTTCAAGTAATGTAACAAGTTATGAAATAGATGTCACCATGATACAAGAACTCTGGCTTTGGCAGGATCTTATCATGGGGCTAAACATAAAAGGTTTTACTATCTTCAATCTTCATCTGAAGTAAAACCTAGAGCATGTGTCCTTACAAGGCTCAGCAATACCTGGGCCCTGCCAGCATTTTTTACCAAGACTTGGCAGCAGTCCTAGTGAGGTATGAGGAGGGTGGAGTGCTATGTCAAGTGGTAGTCTGCTCAGCCTATTGACTCCGCAGAATCACCACCTCCTCAGGAGTTCAAAGACCTTGTGACTTATTGCAAGGATAGAAATCTCAACCTGCTGACTGGCTGTGACTCCAATGCCCATCATAGCATTTAGGGTAGCACAGACATTGATAGGAGAGGAAAGAAACTGCTTGAGTATCTGAGTTCTACAGACTTTAAGATTGCAAACCAAGGAGACATACCAACTTTTGTGAATTATCAAAGGAAGGAGGTCCTTGACTTGTCACTAGTGTCCTTTGGGATGCTAGAGGAGATTAAGGACTGGAGGGTTTGTTTGGAGCCTTCTATGTCTGACCATAGACATACGTGCTCTGGTCTGGAGGGAAAAGGAAAGGACCACCAGTGCAGGAACCCTAGAGGAACCCTGGTCCTAGAAGGGACCTGGAAGGTGGGCTGATGAATAGACCCCAGATCAAGCTAAGAAATGTGGAGGATCTGGAGGGGCACGTGGGGTGTTTCATGAACACCCTCGTGTTCTCCTATGAAAGAAACTGCCCCTTTGTACATGAAATTTGAACTGAAGATAAATTTAGATAGAATTGTTTTTTAAGATCCATCAGAAAAAAAAATACATGAAGCTATACAATGCGTATAGGGCCAACAATGTCAGGCAACTTGGAACTCTTATAAGGAGTCCCAAAGAACTTATAAAAAACATGAGGAAGGCTTTTGAAAAATCTTGGGGGCTCTTCTATGATAAAGTGCAGAAGCAGTCAAGCGCTGCTTGCTTGCAGAAACTGCTGGTTTCCAGAACTTTGGGCTGACCTCATTAGAGGACCCCTCTGGGGGCCTGAACAGTTGGAGGAGGAGACTCTAAGGCTATTGTTTGAGACTGACTTTCCGGAGACTTGCATTATAAATCAAGAACCAAACTCGGGTAGGGCATGCTGGCCTTTGTGAGAAGGCTGGACAGCCTGAAATTGTTATTACTTTTAAAAAACTTAAATGGGCTATTTACACTTTTGAGCCCTATAAAAATGCAGGTGTGGATGGGGTCTCCCCAACTCTCCTTCAGGAGGTCTGGGGGATTATTTCATCCCACTTAGTGAGAATATTGAGGGTCTGTCTAGCTATGAGGCATGTTTTATGCCTCTGAAGGCAGGCCAAAGTGGTGTTTATACCTAAGCCATGTAGGCAATTCTACTGTAGACCTAGGGATTTTCGTCCTACCAGTGTAACATCCTTTCTGTTAAAGGCTTTGGAAAGATTGATAGATATTTGAGGGATGGGGTGCTGATGGACAGACCCATACGCCCTCATCAGTATGCCTAATGATGGGTAAATCCACAGATACAGCGCTCCATCAGCTTGTGGTGAGGCTGGAGAGAGTGCTGGACTGTGGAGCACTCACCATGGCAGTTTTTCTGGACATTGAAGGTGCCTTTAATAACATGACTTTAGGTATCATTTGGAAATGTCTCTAGAGCAGATGAGTCAGTCGGATAGTCACACAGAGTGGGTTATGACCTCCTTGGAAGGCTGCAGGCTGTGGCAATCTGGGGAGGGAGTACATAAGGGCAACAGTGCCCTGGGGCTGCCCACAAGTGGGAGTTTTGTCATCTACCCTGTGATGTCTGGTGGTAGATGTACTGCTGGACAAACTCAACAGGGGGGAATTCATGCTCAAGGCTATGCTGATAACATATGCCATGTAGCAAGTAGAACATTCTTGAGTACTGTTTTGGAGCTCATACAGGGTTCCCTACAGACTCTAGAGGAATGATGTAGAGAAACGGATTTGTCCATTAACCCAGACAAGACTGAAATAATGATCTTCAAAGGAGGAGGAAGCTGCCAGGTTTGGTAGAGCCCCACCTTTTGGAAAGAAGTTGAAACTTTCTGGAGGAGTCAAGTATCTAGGAGTCATTCTGGGTGCAAGGTTGAGCTGGAAAAATCATGTTGCTTACAAAGTTAAGAAGGCCTACAATGCTTTGTGGGCCTGTCAAAGGTCCATAAAACTGAGGTGGGGTCTAAGACCCAAGGTGGTCAAATGGCTACACACCTCGGTTATAAAACCATCAATATCTTTTGCGGCACTGGTTTAGTAGCCTGCCACTCTTGTGAAGATAGTGGCTGCCAAGCTGGATTCTCTGCACTGATAGGATGTATGATAACAGGAGCAGTGCAGTCTGCCTTAGAGATTCTGGTGGACTTTCCTCCTTTGCACTTGTTTGTGAAGGAGGTAGTCAGGATGAGTGTGCACCACCTCTGGATGAAGAATTAAAGAACATGCCACACGTGAGATCTCATAGGCTATGCGATTACATGGAGAGCTATCTCATACCATAGCCTATGAGATTAATGCTCTCATACACAGAGGATGTTATACAGGTGGACTAATAGTAAAATATAAGTTTAATGCCAGGAAGAAATATTTGTCAACATATTGCCATTAAATTATTGAATACCTAAACACTAATACAATGCAATTTAAATTATACTTAAAATATAATTTTTTGGTGGCAACATTTTGCCGCACCCAAAATTTTGCTGCCCTTACAGTTGCACATGCCTAAATATGGCCCTGCCCATAATCTTCAGAAACACATAGTTGTTCAGTGGTGAAAGAGTTATGCTATTGAGTAGAATAGACTCTAAGCTAGGTACAATGGTTGTTTGATACTCTGCTCCTTTACATTAGAAATGTAATTTTGTGATCCTGTGATATTTATTATGAGTAGGTAGGGATTGTTAGATTTTTAAAATTATATTTGTAACTACATTTTATTGGATTTGCCCATTTTATATTGTTTAAGAATTATTTTATACTGTTATATGAATTTCATTACAAATGTATAATTTACACATATATAGACAATAGATTTAGACAATTCACAATAAGAAACTGATTATGTTCTGTTTTATTGCTTTTATGAGTATTTATTCTCATTTCACATGTTTATTTACTCTGTAAAACATAAAATATGCAATACTGCCACATTTTACTTTTTATTCCCTCAAGTGGGAGAAAATTTAAGGAGTAAACTGCAACATCGTTACTTAGTATTATTCTCTTGTTTTTATGGGCTTAATACAAACTTAGTTTTTTACATCAGCAAATTTAATGTCTTCTGCAATCCACTACTGCATAGAATCCCTTTTGAGGATCTATTTTTTAAAACGTCAAAGTTGTTCTTATAAACTCTATACATAGGGTTGTATTATGTATTATGTCATGCCAAAAGACTGTGAACAGCTCTACAATAGCATAAAATGCCCAGTCAGTATAAAATCATTGGATTCTTACAAACAATTCCATGCAGTGATGTAAATACCCATTTTGACATTACCAAGAGAAGTGTAATAAGTGAATTCCCAAATTTATTACAACTGATGCGGTAATTTGTATCACAAATTACTTAAATGTAAATAATGGTTGTAATATGAATATGCCTTTTTTATGTGACATTGATTTCAGATGTTTATTAATTGTAATTATTATTGGGAAATAAGTTTATACGGCTTTACTGAAACTGTCAATAATAGCGCAATAATGCAGCGAGGGGGTGAGCTGTTTATCGTTATTGGGAACAAGGAAGTTACGTAATGTTCGCGCGTTTTCGGTAGAACCTTCTGGAATGTTTCCCTAAAAGCAATATGTGTTCGTGGTTTTCATTGGATATTAATATAGACGCTAATGTTGGCGCGTTTTATTAGCCAATAGTAGTTCATTTATAATCTTTAGGCATGTCGAGGAGTGGGTGTATATAAAGCCAGGTCCGAGGTAGATCGCCCCCAGGTCAACAAAATTCTCAATACATTACACGTCGGTCGCCCAGTTTATCAAAATTCCTAGCACATTACACGTCGTCAGTCAGTCCTTCAGTTCGTCAAGTTACGCGCAGCAAAAATTATTAAAGATCTAAAGTATTATACAGTTAAATATACACAAAGTTGAAGTACGTGAGTTAAAAGTGATAAGTAAGAAGTTATTATAAACAGTTTCAGTTTGGCGAGTATCCAGATCAATATGTAAAAGTGTTAGTGAACGTGTTCGACAATAAAAGTTATAAAACCAATTTCTTCATTAAGTGTAATTTTTGAATAAAAGATTCCTTTCCGCTTCACAACCTGTATAGAGATACATGTTCTACCAAGATAAGATGATAGCTAGCCGGAGGACATTTGAAATAAAATCATACACAAGCTAATACTGCCACAAATTGCTACGCCAGATGGAGCTACAAACCAAACAAATGAATGACGTCACAAGATGGCAACGCGTGAAGTAAGCAGCACAACATAAGATCTACAAGTTCTAATAACTTACGCTACAAACATTACGTAAGAAACATTTTACTTCAAAATTGACTCCCATACGTGGGGCTCAAAACATATACAATTTGTTTCTCTCGCAAATTGGCTCCACAACGTGGGGCTAACAAATACAAAAACATATTATGTGAGAAACATTCTATCGCAAATTGGCGCCCAACGTGGGGCTAACAAATACAAAAACATATTACGTGAGAAACATTCTATCGCAAATTGGCGCCCAACGTGGGGCAGAGTGACCAGGAAAGGATCAGAATAACCAGGAAGTAGCAGAATTAACCAGGAAAGTAGCAGAATTAACCAGGATGTGGAACGAATGCAGCAGTAAAATGATCTACAAGATGCAGATTCCAGAAACAACAAAAGGGACGACAGACTACATGGATGATTGGACATCGTAAGTCCGAGATTACAAGGCAACAGGGTAATTTAACTACAAAACAACAAGACGACGTAGATTCATCACAACACAACGCAGAAGCGACATACAAACCTAGGAGAATGGGGCAGGAAGCTGGACATCAATGTAACAGCAACAGACAGCATCACGAAGGTCAGAGTATCGTAATTTTTTTTTTAGAAAACAAAAACAATGGCTACTAGTAATATTGAAGAAACAATGATGGAAGGGGATAGTGTAACAGTTAACTGTAAGTCAATACAGGTTACAAAAAAAAGCTCAAACAATGTAGTATTGGAGGGAGGAAATGTTAGTGCAGGAAGTGAGAATAAAACAGCAGGAAATATTAATTCTGATACTAGTATGATTATGGAAATGCTGAAAAATTTGAATGAGAATATGATAAAGATTAATGAGAATATGGAAAAGAATAAGAGGGAATTGAGGGAAGAATTAAGGGAAGATATTAGTAAGAAATTAGATCAGAGTTTGGAGGAATTGAGAGAAGCTATGGACAGGAGTCATAGGAAATTTAGGGAAAGTATTGGTAGGAGGAATGAGATATTAGAGCAAAAAGTAGATCAAAGCAGGGAAGAAATTGAAAAGAAAGTTACGAAGCTAGATAGTAGTATGCCAAAAATGAGAGATGAAAATGAGGAAGTAATAGCAAGTGAGACAGGAGAAATTTCAAAGAAAATGCTAGACATGAGCATGGAAATATGTAACAAAGAAAGTGAGGTTAATGTAGAATGTACAGAGTTAGGAAGTCAAATGAGTAATATTTCAAGTGAGCTAAGAAAGATGAAAGAGGTTATGAATGTAGATGTAAATGAGGCGCAAGTTAATTTCAGAGGGGAAATATCAGAAATACAAAATGAGACAGTAATGCAAAGAAATAAATTGTACCAAGATGTTCAAAATGAAAACTCCAGTCCAGTACAATTTAGTACAGATTTGTTAGAGTACTTTCAAATTAAAGAGATAGTAGAAGAATTGAAAATGAAAGTTGTTAAAAGATGTGTTGTTCAAGAAACTGTAGATTGTTTTCAAATGGTATCATGGGATGAAATTTCATATGAATACAAGAGGTTATTCATGAACAAAAATTTGAAGGTTAGGATACAGCTACGAGTAATGTTTAGCCACACACAATTTGATCCAGGAGGGTAAATAGCAATGAGATGTAAAGTAAATGCTGGATAGTTAAAGACGACTTGCAGAGAAATGTATTGGAATGTAAGAGGGTTAACTAAATATATCTATATGTCATTTGAAAAGAGAAATAAATTATAAAAAAAAAAGAAGAGAGAAATGTTTAAAAAAAAAATATATATAAATAAATAAATTTTTAGTAACTGTAACAACAATTGAAAATTAAGAATGCAAAGATTGAAACTTAATATGATATTAAATTAAAAGTACATAAATACAATTCCAAGGGTATTGTTAAAATCATGTACAAAATAACAAAAATGGGTAAAAATAATTGAAACAAATACTTATGTAGCAAACAGAAAATGTGAAACAGTACTTAGATTTAAGAGATGTAAATATATTTGTGTAGAGGGTGAATATTTTTTGGTGGGAATGTATAGTAATTGCAAAAAATCTTAAATGCATAAAATTTTTTGTCAACAACTTAAGAAAGTAAACAATTTGGTAACAGTAATTAAATAATTTAGGGTACAGTATTTGCTATAAAAAAAAAAAAATTTGTGATATCAGATTAATATCTAAATTAATTAAACCAGAGCCAGTAAGTAGTGGCGAGATAAAATATATGTCGTGTGTTAAATGCGTGTGAAGTGTTAAGTGAAAGTGATAGCGTGTGTTCCAAGATTTAGGAGACTAAAAACCCAATTATAAAATTTCCAAAAAAAAAAAAATTGTAAATATTCATAATTATGTTTCTAGTGGGGCATATGATGCGGTAATTTGTATCACAAATTACTTAAATGTAAATAATGGTTGTAATATGAATATGCCTTTTTTATGTGACATTGATTTCAGATGTTTATTAATTGTAATTATTATTGGGAAATAAGTTTATACGGCTTTACTGAAACTGTCAATAATAGCGCAATAATGCAGCGAGGGGGTGAGCTGTTTATCGTTATTGGGAACAAGGAAGTTACGTAATGTCCGCGCGTTTTCGGTAGAACCTTCTGGAATGTTTCCCTAAAAGCAATATGTGTTCGTGGTTTTCATTGGATATTAATATAGACGCTAATGTTGGCGCGTTTTATTAGCCAATAGTAGTTCATTTATAATCTTTAGGCATGTCGAGGAGTGGGTGTATATAAAGCCAGGTCCGAGGTAGATCGCCCCCAGTTCAACAAAATTCTCAATACATTACACGTCGGTCGCCCAGTTTATCAAAATTCCTAGCACATTACACGTCGTCAGTCAGTCCTTCAGTTCGTCAAGTTACGCGCAGCAAAAATTATTAAAGATCTAAAGTATTATACAGTTAAATATACACAAAGTTGAAGTACGTGAGTTAAAAGTGATAAGTAAGAAGTTATTATAAACAGTTTCAGTTTGGCGAGTATCCAGATCAATATGTAAAAGTGTTAGTGAACGTGTTCGACAATAAAAGTTATAAAACCAATTTCTTCATTAAGTGTAATTTTTGAATAAAAGATTCCTTTCCGCTTCACAACCTGTATAGAGATACATGTTCTACCAAGATAAGATGATAGCTAGCCGGAGGACATTTGAAATAAAATCATACACAAGCTAATACTACCACAAATTGCTACGCCAGATGGAGCTACAAACCAAACAAATGAATGACGTCACAAGATGGCAACGCGTGAAGTAAGCAGCACAACATAAGATCTACAAGTTCTAATAACTTACGCTACAAACATTACGTAAGAAACATTTTACTTCAAAATTGACTCCCATACGTGGGGCTCAAAACATATACAATTTGTTTCTCTCGCAAATTGGCTCCACAACGTGGGGCTAACAAATACAAAAACATATTACGTGAGAAACATTCTATCGCACAACGTATGGGCTATCATTATACAAATAAAATTTCTACTCCAGAATCTGCATGTCTGGAAAATATTATAACTAATCTAAAAAAAAGCATGCTATATACTCAATGTAGCAGAGTACAATATATCAGGTTATCAACCTCTAACCTTTGAGGCAATTACTGCAAAAACTCCTTCCTAGAAAATTGAAAAAATTGTAAAAGAGATAAGGGACCTTAGCATAGACACTGTAAATAAATTTAAAGATAGCCTATTATCAATCAACTGGGGTGGAATACTGAGCAATAATGAAGGGTCAGCTGAAGAAATATTTGAAGACTTCTTTACTTCTTTTTTAACACCTCATGTAAAATAAAAAGCATATTATAAACTATAATAAAAAAGCTAAACAGTTAGTAGTATTAAGCAGTATAATTTAAGGCTTGAAAGAATGAAAAGTATGCTAATAGTTCTTCAGTAAATGCATAATAAAGGCTCAAATGATCTGCTGCTAAATGTAATAAGAAATTACAGCAAACATTATAGAACAATTTTGAAGATTTAGAAGCTAGTAACAGTGATGTGTCATAATTTAAGATAAAGAGAGTTGAGGGTTGTTACACTATTGAATATTATAATATTATAGTGATGTAGAGAGTTGAGAGTTGTTACACTATTGAATATTATAATATTATAGTGATGTAGTGTAACAACCCTCAACTCTCTTTATTTTAAATTATAGAACAACATTATTGGGAACTAAGATAGAATCAAATAAAAAAACTGATAGAAAATTTGAATAATAGATGTAAAGCTGCTTGGTCAATGACTAACTCCATAACAGGCAACAATAGCAAAAGTGAGGAATACCCTGTCTTAACCCTCTTAGTCTCCATGCTCCGGTTCTTACCCATGCAATAGATTCTCTCTCTTCTTTATTTATTATGTCTATATATTTTTCCCTACCCCATGTATATTTCATTGGCCTATAACAAACTAATGAGCTCTTTTTGGCAATCTCACAGAACATGATTTGTATTTCTATATCTTCCAGCCTTTTTGTCGCCTTTTTCCAAAAAATTTTTCACATTATTTTCTCTCCTTCTCCACAAGTCTCCTAACCCATTTTTCTCCAAAATGTTCCATAAATTACTTACCCATCCATCATTCATTAAACTATTCTCTTGGTATTCTATACATTGTCTTAACACATTACTTTTTCCTAGATTTAAAGTTCTGAACCAAAATTTCAAAGCTCTTTCCGTTATCTTCCCCTTAGCTGCCACCCTGTCCAACTCTAATTGTGCTACCTGTCTTAAAATTGCCTTCGGTAACCCTAGTATTTATAAATAAAAGAGTAACTCCTGATGATTTCAATAACTATTTCATAGAATCAGTTAGAGACATAGCATTAAAAGTAAATTCCTGTGCAATGTCATTCATAACTAACATAAAATTGGAAAAGGAGAATGAAGGATTTGTGCTTAGTGAAGTAACCTGTAGAGAAGTAGAATAAGTAACAAAAAAAAAAAAAAAAAAAAAAAAAAAAAAAAAAAAAAACAACAACCTCAATAAGTAATGATATATATGGCATTTCTAATCATTTCATTAAAGAAATTATACGATATATTGTAATTCCTTTCACTTTTTGTATTAATAGATGCTTTAATGAAGGTGTTTTTCCCAAGGTACTAATTATCAAAAGTAACACCAATATACAAATAGAGGCACCAGAAAGTAGCTATAGGCCAGGCCTTTCAGACTCGAGCACTTGGCACTAAGGCGCACTCAGCAGCACTAGTACATTCCCCACTGTCCCCTAGTAGCAGCTGCTACAACTGCATGTGTACAACAGAGACAGAATAAATTTCTCTCTCTCTCTTGCTCCTCAGCCCAGAGGTGGTGTTTATTGGGATACGGCAGATAGCGGAGCAGTTAGTTTTGCCTTCTTTAAGAATGTTGTATAATTCTTCATGGGAAGATTTATGTTTTGTTGTCTATACTGAAGGGAAAGCCCAATGCTTAATTTGCCAGGTCATCTTAAGCATAAAAACTTCAACCATTTGATGGCACTACCAAAATAAACATGCTTCAACCTATGACGACATTGTTGGCAGAGCAAGAAATAAACAAATTGCTAAATTAAAATCAGAATTGCCAAATTCTCAAGATGTAAGTAAAAACCTAACCCTTAAAAACTATTTTACAGTATTTTAGTGGCTTTGTTTTAGTTTTTGGATTTGTGTTTCTAAAAACATTTACTTTAAATTTCGATTTGCTGCTAAGAAAACACAAAAATAATTATTGTATTTCCCTATCCCACAGATACTTTAATCCTACACTTCAGAAATCTCAGTTTGAGCATGTTATATTGTTGCCTGGAAAATTGCAAAAAGTGGGTGACACTTTACTGATGGTGAATTTGTAAAAGAATGTTTAGTAGAGTGCTCAGAAGTATGTGTCCACCTGCTGTGACCCACTTTGAGGAGGTAAACTTTCCAAACCAACCATCTCTTGTCAAATACAGGAACTTGGTGCAGAGCTGAAAGAGCAATTGCAGAAAAAATGTGGCACTTTAGAGAAGTACTTGATTGCTCTAGATGAGAGTACTGACAAAAGTGAAACGGCACAGCTACCTATTTTTGTCAGAGTAGTTGAAACAGATTTCACTATAACTGAGGAACTACTGGACATCATTTTCCTCAAAGATACTACAAACAGTGCAGATATTTTGCAGCTGTTAAAGACACAATGAATGACATGGGCTTATTACTCCAAAATTTGTGTAGTGTCATTACAGATGGAGCACAATGATGATGTCAGATTGGCAAGGTTTTGCAGCCGCATCAACAGGAAGGTGCATGATGTTGGGCTACCTCCAATATTATCTGTACATTGTATTTTACATCAAGAACAATTATGTGCAAAAACCTTTCACAACTTTAAATCTTTTATGGATGCTGTGCAAAATGTGTATATTTCTGCAGAAAGTAAGGTTTGAACCATCTGCAGTTCAAAGAATTTTTAAAAGATCTTTAGGCAGAATGCAGCAACATTCCATTTTATTGTATTGCACACTAGTTAAGTTGCGCAAATGTGCTAGCAACCTTTTTTTGTAATAATTGAAGAGATTGCTTTGTTCATGGAATCATGGGAATGAAAGTTTCTCCACAACCAACTCTGAAGAATAAACAATGGGCAGCTGACCTCGCATTCTTGTCAGATATAATGTCGCTTATTTAAATTATTTAAATATATCTTTGCAGGGGAGAAACAAGTTGATTAGCATCATGTGTGATAGAATTAAGCCTTTCAAAATGCAGATTTTTTAATTTAAAAATCAGTTTAAACATGGAAGGAACTAATTTTCCTTTCATTAAAATCATTAAGTTTGTCATTGGAAAATACCAGATGTCGTTACAGAATTTGCACAATGAATTCAATACCCAATTCAAAGAAATTAATGATATGGTACCTAAACTTGAAATTTTTATGATGCCATTTTCAGTGTGTCCTGAAAAAGCACCATTAAATTTCCAAATAGAGCTGATAAAACTACAGTGCGATGCAATCCTAAAAGACAGGTACTACCACTACAGTGGTGATTTAATTTGATTTTACAAAGGTGTTAATCCACAGGAATTTCCCAAAATTCATGCACTTGCCTTAAAGTGTATGTAAATGTTCAGTACAACTTATGATGCAAGCAGATATTTTCAATTACGAATTTAAATAAAAGTAAAAGTGGGACACCTCTATCTGATCTTGCCTTAGAGGCCATACTAAGAATTTCTACTGCCAAATTTTGTGTATCCAATATTGGCAAATTAGTTGCAACAAAACAATATCAAAAATTGATTTAATTGCTAAATGTATATGAGGGCAAGCAAAATATATTTATAGAATAAATGGTGTGTTTGTGTGTTTACAAATTGTCATCCATAATTGTTTTCATAAGCTGAACACTGACTGATGACCTTCCCATTCAACAGTTCAACACAACATTCGCCTCCCTGCCTGTATTTCCACTACTGCTACCACAACACCTGCATGGTGCTGCCTCTGCTACTTCTCACCTTCCCCCACCTCACCGGTGCTGCTGCCAGGGCTGTGGTGGCACCTCACTGGAAAAGCCTGCTACAGACAAATTTCAATAATCCCCACCCTTGTAAAAGTTGTAGAATGTCTCATAAAAAATCAATTGCAGGAGTATTTTGAAAAGCAAAATTAATTTTATAGTAATCAATTTGGATATCAAACTGAAAAATCAATAATACATGCAGTAGACTTCCTTGCAGAAAGAATATACCAAGCTTTTGGATGGTGCTTTGGCACAGGGCACACAGTGTGACCTAAGTGCACTCTGTACCAGTGCCAAAGCATTTGATTGTGTTGAACATGACACCTTGATAAAGAAACTTGAAGTATATGGAGTTGGGCAACCAAACTTAAATATCTCTAGTCATATTTAATGAATCCTAAACAGCTAGTGTCAACTGAGGGAAATGTTTGCAGATTACTGATATAAATATAGGTGTTCTGCAGGGCTCAGTGTTTGGACCTCTGCTTTTCTTAATAATGATCAATGATGTACTGAATTGTTATCCATGTCAAACTGTTATTTAGATGACATGTCATTTCTTAATATAAATAACACTTTTAATTTACTGTCACAGTCTGTCCGAGAGAGCTTAAAACAGAAGAAGAAGTTTAGAAGCAATGGTTTTTTTTTATCAATGAAACTAAGTCATAAAATATTCTCTTTTCATTAAAACCACTAATAATTCATGTAATGATACAAGTGAGACCGGAAAATTTCTTGATATATAATTGATAATCAACTGTCTTAGAATTCCCACATTGATTCTGTATGCAGTAAGCTGTCAGGTGCAGTGTTCTTATTAGCCAAAGCATTTTTCAGGATGGTTTGATACTGTGGGGCAGTAGCCCTCGAATAATATATGTGCTAATGGTTCAAAAAAAGATTGTTTGAATATTGATAAATTCTAATAAAACTGAAAAACTGAACATTGTAAACCACTATTTAAAACACTAGAAATTCCAACTGTTGTTAATCTATACCTTTATGATGTCCCGGTATATATGAAAGAAAATGTACAAAACACAAGAAATGAAATAGGTACACATGTTCAACACTTGAAACAAGAACAAAGTAGATATACCATATCTTAGGCTTCAGAAGTCCTCTAGGTATTGCAAATTAAATGGCATGGAAATATTTTAATTCACCTCCTTTGGAAATATGCAATATAAATATTCAGAGTTTTAAAGATAAAATATTGAAGTAGTTAATAAAAACTCCATTCCAGAACACAGAAGAATTCCTTGAGATAATTAAACATGACATGCAAAATACATATAAATATTACTATCTCTTTGTTGTATACATTTTGAAACACTTTTATTAGTTATAAGTAATTCTTGATGAAGCTTATTGTTATCGTTGTTAGTTCTGAATGAATTTAACAAAAATTTAAATGTTTCTATTAATTTGAAAAAGACAGGTTCTAAAGTCCTTCAGGTCCTCCACTTTCAGGTTCAATAGGATTCATACAATTAACATGCAGGGGAAAAATATAGGTTAGAACAAAATCTAGGCCTAGTTATGAACACATCAGTTTTCAATGGAAGGGAAAACAGGGATGTAATATTTTTTATTTTCTAATTCCCAGTTTTAAAAATTATAGAAATGACATATTGAAAGTCTATAACTATCAGCAGTAAATAATTTGTTCCTATGGGTGAGAATGTTCAGAAAGTTTTAAAAGTTTACAAGATAAACATAATAGGTGAATATTTAAGATTTTGAATTTTTTTTCCCTTATAGGTATTCCTTAGCTAGTACAGTGCAAAGCATCTCCAGAAGTCATAAAATGCAACAAAATGAACCTACTCATATAAATACTTATTAAAATTTGAGAACAAATCTCAGAATAAGAACATATCCTTTTAGATCTCCTTTATTAAAGCTTCTGAGGATAAGAGTATACAGAATAAGTGGTAAGAATATTTTTCTTAGGTATTTCTTACACTTTTCAAAGGAGAAATCTCCATCCTGGCTTGATTAGCTAAAACTGCCAACATATTTATAATGAAGAACTGAAAGATCCTGATATTAATTTTGAAGGATATGAGTGAAACTTGATGCAGTAATTTGTATCACAAATTACTTAAATGTAAATAATGATTGTAATATGAATATGCATTTTTATGTGACATTGATTTCAGATGTTTATTAATTGTAATTATTGGGAAATAAGTTTATACGGCTTTACTGAAACTGTCAATAATAGCGCAATAATGCAGAGAGGGGGGTGAGCTGTTTATCATTATTGGGAACGAGGAAGTTACGTAATGTTCGCGCGTTTTTTCCGTTTAGAACCTTCTGGAATGTTTCCTCCCTAAAGCATATGTATTCATAATTTTCATTGGATATTAAAATAGACGCTAATGTTGGCGCGTTTTATTAGCCAATAGCAGTTCAGTTATAATCTTTAGGCGTATCTTGATGCAGGATTATAAATAAGGTAGGTTGGAGGTAAAGTCAGTCAGTCCTTCAGTTCGCCGAAAGCATTCATACATTACACGTCGGTCGCTCAGTTCATCAAAAATCTGTGTACACTACACGTCGTCTTCAGTCAGTCAGTTCGTCGAAAGTATTAGTACGGCATACATCGGATATAGATTCACAAGTTACGCGCAGCAGAATTATGAAAGATCTAAAGTATGGTAAAGTTAATTATACAAAAGATTGAAGTACGTTGATTAAAAGTGATCAGTAAGAAGTTATTATAACAGTTTCAGTTTTGGCGAGTATCTAGATCAATATGTAAAAGTGATAGTGAACGTGTTCGACAATAAAAATTATAAAACAAATTTCTTCATCAGTGTAATTTTTGGATAAAAGATTCCTTTCCGTTTCACAACCTGTATAGAGATACGTGCCCAAGCCAACAGGATAATAGCTAGCCGGAGGACATTTGAAATGAAATCAAACAAAAGCTAATACTGCCACAAATTGCTAACACTAGATGGAGCTACAAACCGAACAAATGAATGACGTCACAAGATGGCAACGCGTGAAGTAAACACACATACATAAACATCACAAGCATCAACATTATAAGTTAATACCGTTACAAATTGGCTCCCATACGTGGGGCAGTTAAAAATTATGTAACCAAACAAAACAAAAGCAGCACAACATAAGATCTTCAAGTTCTAATAATTTACGTAAAAACATATTACGTAAGCACTATTCCGCTACAAATTGGCACCCAGAACGTGGGGCATAGTGACCAGGAAAGGAACACGATGACCAGGAAAGGATCAGCATAACCAGGACGTGGAACGAATGCAGCAGTGAAATGATCTACAAGACGCAGATTCCAGAAACAACAGGGACGACAGACTACGATCGTAATTCCGAGATTACAAGGCAACATGGAAATTCAAACTATAGGACAACAAAACGACGAAGATTCATCGAAGCGACATACAAACCTGGGAGAGAGGGGCAGAAAGCTGGACATCAAAGCTACATCAGCAGATAGCATCAGAAAGGTTAGAAAAATGTTATGTTAATTCTAAAAAAAAAAAGGTAAACAAATTTAAATGTACCTTAGGAGTGGTAGGATAAAGAAAACAATGGCTACTAATAATACGAAGAAATAATTATGGAGGGAGATAATGTAACAGTTAGCTGTAATTCAATACAGGTTACAGAAAATAGCTCAGTCTTTTTAGGATTTGAGGGTGGAAATGTTAGTGCAGAAAGTCAGAATAGAATAGCAGGAAATGTTAATCTTGATACTAGTATGATTATGGAAATGCTGAAAAATTTGAATAAGAATATAGAAAGGAAAATAGATCAAAACAGGGAAGATATGCAAAAGAATCTTAGTAAGAAAATAGATCAAAACAGGGAAGATATGCAAAAGAGTCATAGGGAATTAAGGGAAGATCTTAGTAAGAAAATAGATCAGAGTTTTATGGAATTGAGAGAAGCTATAAAAAAAGATCACAGGAAATTAATTGAAGATATTGGTAGGAGTAATGAGATATTAGAGCAAAAAGTAGATCAAAGCAGGGAACAAATTGAAAAGAAAGTTACGAAGCTAGATAGTATGCCAAAAATGAGTGATCAAAATGAGGAAATAATAGTAAGTGAGATAGGAGAAGTTTCAAAGAAAATGCTAGACATGAACAGGGAAATAGGTAACAAAAAAAGTGAGGTTAATACTAAAAGTGAGGTTAATGTAGAATGTACAGAGTTAGGAAGTCAAGTGAGTAGTATTTCAAGTGAGATAAGAGAGATGAAGGAGGTTATGAATGTAGATGTGAATAAGGCGCAAGTCAATTTCAGAGGGGAAATATCAGAAATACAGAATGAGACAGTAATGCAAAGAAATAAATTGTACCAAGATTTTCAAAATGAAAACTCCAGTCCAGTACAGTTTAGTACAGATTTGTCAGAGTATTCTCAGATTAAAAAGATAGCAGAAGAATTGAAAATGAAAGTTGGTAAAAGATGTATTGTTCAGGAAGCTTTAGATGGTTTTCAAATGTTATCATGTGATGAAATTTCATATGAATACAAGAGGTTATTCATGAACAAAAATTTGAAGGTTAGGATACGGCTACGAGTAATGTTTAGCCACACACAATTTGATCCAGGAGGGTAAATAGCAATGAGATGTAAAGTAAATGCTGGATAGTTAAAGACGAAATGCAGAGCAATGTATTGGAACGTAAGAGGGTTAATTATTTATGTCATTTGAAAAGAGAAATAAATTACAAAAAAAAAAAAAGAGAAATGTTTAAAAAAAAAAAAAATTAAATTTTTAGTAACTGTAACAACATTTAAAAATTAAGAATGCAAAGATTGAAACTCAATATGATATTAAAGATAAAGTACAAAATAACAAAAATTGGTAAATATATTTAAAAAAAAATATTTATGTAGCAAATAGAACATGTGAAACAGTGCCTAGATTTAAGAGATGTAAATATTTGTGTAGAGGGTGAATATTTTGGTAAAAATGTTAAACAATTACAAAAATCTTAAATGTATAAATTTTTGTCAACAACCTAAGAAAGTGAACAAGTTGGTAACAGTAATTAAATAATTCAGGGTAGAGTATTTGCTATAAAAATTGTAATGTCAGATTAATGTCAAAACACATTAAACCAGAACCAGTAAGTAGTGGCGAGATATATAAAAAAAAAAAAAAAAAAATATGTCGTGTGTTAAATGCGTGTGAAGTGTAAAGTGAAAGTGATAGCGTGTGTTACAAGATTTAGGAGACTAAAAACCCAATTATTAAATTTCCAAACAAGTTGTAAATATTTATAATTATGTTTCTAGTGGGGCATATGATGCAGTAATTTGTATCACAAATTACTTAAATGTAAATAATGATTGTAATATGAATATGCATTTTTATGTGACATTGATTTCAGATGTTTATTAATTGTAATTATTATTGGGAAATAAGTTTATACGGCTTTACTGAAACTGTCAATAATAGCGCAATAATGCAGAGAGGGGGGTGAGCTGTTTATCATTATTGGGAACGAGGAAGTTACGTAATGTTCGCGCGTTTTTTCCGTTTAGAACCTTCTGGAATGTTTCCTCCCTAAAGCATATGTATTCATAATTTTCATTGGATATTAAAATAGATGCTAATGTTGGCGTGTTTTATTAGCCAATAGCAGTTCAGTTATAATCTTTAGGCGTATCTTGATGCAGGATTATAAATAAGGTAGGTTGGAGGTAAAGTCAGTCAGTCCTTCAGTTCGCCGAAAGCATTCATACATTACACGTCGGTTGCTCAGTTCATCAAAAATCTGTGTACACTACACGTCGTCTTCAGTCAGTCAGTTCGTCGAAAGTATTAGTACGGCATACATCGGATATAGATTCACAAGTTACGCGCAGCAGAATTATGAAAGATCTAAAGTATGGTAAAGTTAATTATACAAAAGATTGAAGTACGTTGATTAAAAGTGATCAGTAAGAAGTTATTATAACAGTTTCAGTTTTGGCGAGTATCTAGATCAATATGTAAAAGTGATAGTGAACGTGTTCGACAATAAAAATTATAAAACAAATTTCTTCATCAGTGTAATTTTTGGATAAAAGATTCCTTTCCGTTTCACAACCTGTATAGAGATACGTGCCCAAGCCAACAGGATAATAGCTAGCCGGAGGACATTTGAAATGAAATCAAACAAAAGCTAATACTGCCAAAAATTGCTAACACTAGATGGAGCTACAAACCGAACAAATGAATGACGTCACAAGATGGCAACGCGTGAAGTAAACACACATACATAAACATCACAAGCATCAACATTATAAGTTAATACCATTACAAATTGGCTCCCATACGTGGGGCAGTTAAAAATTATGTAACCAAACAAAACAAAAGCAGCACAACATAAGATCTTCAAGTTCTAATAATTTACGTAAAAACATATTACGTAAACATCTAACTGCATCAAACTGGGGAAGGGGAATGTAAGATCCTGACTGTCCCTATAAACCATTTAAAAAAACTTAACATATAACCATCATAAAAAATATGCTTTTAAATGAGAGTGTTATCAGCAGCCTCATATTTAGGTAATGTTACACCAGGGCTCAACAATTTTTCTGCCCTCCTGCCTGCACAAAGTCACTCTAAAACAGTGCAGTCAGCATGCAGGAAGGTAGTATTGCCAGTTGTACCAATCATGTAAGATCTCCATCTGTCTACCTATAATTTCTCTCTCACTAATAAGAACTCCTGCTACCGTTGCTGCTCTTTTTAGTACATGTGAAAATTTACATATATAAATTATAATTTATATTATATATATTTCTCAATGTTGCTGCCCCTAAGAATTTGCCACCCTGAGCCGGGTCCATGTGCCCATTGTAAATATGGGGCTGGTTATCAGTATTTCTGATTTCTGAGATTGCTATGGGCAAACATTCAAATTTGTCTTCTTTATTATGCTAGTAGAATATGAAATACTTTTTATTACAGCTATTGAATTATAAGTTACTTACCCAACAATTGAAAGCATACTGTATCACCCATTGATGCAACAACAGCTTTACTTATGTTTGCTATGACCAGCAGTAAAAAGAAAAGCCAGAATTCGTACAACCCTAACACCTTAGTATCACAGGACAGTAGTCTATGCAAGGTATCAGTGCACACCATTTCACATTTTGTTGCTATTTCATTCTTGCATACAGGAACAAATTCTTCACCTTCCAACCAAAGACGATGAACAGGAAAATCAAAATGCGATTCATTCTGTGTGCCATCATTGAATGAAATTCCTCCTGAGATCTGTAATTCTCCTATGATAGTCTTTCTTCCTTTGGAAATGTGCTCAGTTAAATTCCATTCTGATATTACATTTTGTTGAAGACTGGCCTTATGTGGCACTGCACAATGTATCTGAAGAAGAAAAAGAATTATTATATTTCAACACACATTGCATCTTGCAATTGAATCCCTTTAAATACTTGTAGTAGGAATATCAATGGACTCATTTTATGGAAGATTGCTTAGAGTATAGGTAATAAAAATGTCATCACTTTATGAGTGAAGGATTAAGACAATAATAATGATAAATGCATATTATCTGTGAAAATCTGAAAATACACAGTTTTCCTCTGCTTGCTTTGACTTTTTACAATATACTCAGAACTTATAACATGTAGTGCACACAAAATTTTAACAAGCTATGTTAAGGCATTAATTGTTTTATTCATAATCAATCACTTTTTTGTATGGCAATATGAAATGATTTTTGAACCCTATGGTTTATTATATATATTGTTCCCAAATTTTTAATTTGAGTTTAATATAGGTGCAAACATAAAGAAATTGATGTGCACACATTTCTTAATTTTAATTACTTTAAGAGAAAACAGTTTTTTCTGTATACATGTTATTGAATTTTTCAACTTTTTAAATGTGAGTTATGGAAAATAATTAATTTCATCAGAACTATTTCATATATTTTACTAGTGCACAACAATTTTTAAAACCATAATTCCTGAAGCTCTCCTGAAAATTTTAGGCTAATAAGTTACAAATTATGGTTTAAGTAGCATTTTGAAAAGGAAGGGGGAGGGAAGGGAGGGAGGAATAAATAAATAAATAAATAAATAAATAAATAAATTGAGAAAAATTGAATTTAAAGTTCAACACAGTGCTTTATATAAATGGTAGAAATAATTAGAGTTTTATTTTTGGATGCTCTTTAACTACTATGGTCCTTAGCATCCCATTCTATAATTAAGTAGCCATTTGTGGCTTTAACATTGTTGTTATTAAAAAATCAATTGTGTAGCATGAAAAATACAAGTTATAAGTATAACAAAACTGAAAAAAAAAATACATTTTTTTATCAAATTTCACCAATACATTGCCTTAAAGAGATTTTAAAAATATTTTTAAGGAACATCTGATCTGTTACTTTCACATGACTGGAGAACAAATGCATGAAATGGGGATGTTAACAAGAAACACTTTCCAGCACTTATAAGTGTACATCATGCTGTGGTGAAGTATTAATTACAGCCAATCTAAATAAATTACAACTATTAGAAGACCAATGTCTTCAATTAATAACAGGAGATGTTAAAACAACCGCAATACATGCAATGCAGTTATTAATACATGAATCCCCTATAGAACATTAAACTAAAATAATTGCTGTTATTCAGTATGAAAAATTAATTAGACTACCTTTCCACAATTCGGAAAAAAGAAATTTTACAGTGAACTTAAAGACTCAAGAAAGTTTTCTATTTTAGGTGCACAATATTAAAGAACAAATCAACCTCCCATCAGATAAAGAAAATCTACACAATAAAATGAATACCACACAAGCAATAGAAATAAAATACTATTTGGAACTATCTGAAGATGTCAAGTTATATAACTCTCCAAAAGATGCGTTAAAAACACTAGCATTAAAAACTATTAACTCTAGATTTCCAAATAAAGAATGGCTTCATATTTACACTGAAGGATTTTTTACCTTCAATCAGAAGGGAGAAGGTGTTGGTGATACATGTCAACTCTTTTCATTTTATAAAACCTAAGAATTTGGCACCACAAATTTTGATGGAGAAATCAAAGCTATCTATTCAACATTACAAAACCTACTGTATCAAATCTCTTCTTTTCAAAAAGCAGTAATATTTTGTGATTCTAGACCAGCTATAATTGATGTCTAAATGCACAATAATAACATTGTTGGAAAATAATACATCACTTATTAAAACTTAAAAAGAAAAATAGTTCTTCCATGGGTTCCAGCACACTGAATATTATCCAAAAATGAGACTGTTGATTATCTAGCAAAAAAAGGAAGCAATATCATACAGAATCTGTATCACATGTGTCATTCCTAACAGAAAAAAAAATTAATCTTGAATTTAAAAATAAATTGATAAATTACCTTGATGAAACTTCAAGAAATAATAGCTGGGAGTATCTCAACAGACGTTTATTTAAAATTGCTGAGTATGCAAGGAAAAGTGCTATCTCATCTTTTAGATTAATCACAGGCCATGACTGTCTGTCAAAACACCTGCACAGAACTGGAATTACTTCTTCCCCACTTTGTCCCTTGTGTCCTCTACAAGAAGAGATGGATCAGAACCAGCTTCAAAGATAGAGTAGTCACAGGAAATTCATTGTTGCCCTTCTTGGCAGCTTTATTTATAAATAGTCTAGACAAAAGTGGTTAATACATTCTATAGATGTTTAAAAACTAGGTTAGAAATGCTTCACAATAGTTAAGAGGAAAAATTTACAAGATGCTTTAAAACTACTGAACCTGCAAAATAAAAACATAAAATTCACTATAACAGAATTTGACAACCACCTTCCCTATCTAGATCTAAGAATTATGAGAACAATAATAGGTTAGCTTCAGAAATATATAGAAAGAACATTTATGCAGACAACTATAGTTATAATCATAGTCATCTTTATTCACAATAATATCCTTTTACAGAATTAGGCAAACAATAGTTATAATACTCTATAACACAAAGTGTATTAACAGTCTGAGCTACAAGATTAGTGATTATTGCTTTAAGTAGAAAAGGATAAAAATCAAAATACTAGAAAATCTTATGAACAGCTAGAAGAAATGGTTTCAGTAAAGAACTAATGGATAACTTAATCAAAAAGTTCAGGCAACAAAAAATAAGACAAAACATAACTCTGAAATTACAAAAATAAAAATCAGTACTAAAAAATGTCATGTTCCAACTATCACCACATAGAGCATTTCAGATCTTCATATAGGCTAACCAAAAAGATAAAATATCCCCCTCACAAAACAACAGGGATTTACAGGATATATTGCAAGGACTGTGGAGGTATTTACATAGGTCTAATGAAATGAAACATAGGGGGGCAGACTATCCAATTGTAGCCAATTGATGAGGAAAGATTCCTTGACACTAATTCTGAGGTAATACCTAATTTAGCAGAATCTGTACATGTGTGACGATATCTAAACTTTTTTTAGATATCTAAGTTCCTGAAACTAATTCTGAGGTGATACCTAATTTAGTGGAATCTGTGCATGTGTGACCATATCTAAAACTTTTCTTTAGATATCTGGGTACTAACTATGAACTACGATAAACTAACATGCTTATAGGCAAGCAAAGCAAAATTTGCTGATTTGTATCTTTTCTTAATATATATATATATATATATATATATATATATATATATATATATATATATATATACATACATACATTTTTAGCATAAGGTAATTTTGTAAACAAACTATTTTTTAAAATGAACTGGTCATTATAACACTCTCTAGCTGCCAACATAACATGGAGCAAATATTTTCTCTATGTTTGTCCCTCGGAGAAGGCCAGAAGTTTCACTATAAGATATAAACTCAAAGATAGTGACATTAAATGTAGCCTTTCCTTTGAACTTTATGAGTGAAAACAACAATGGAAGAAAATGTTTAAAATAAATTACCATACACTTGCCTGGCACATGGTGGTGCCATTGTGTTCTATTTCAGCAAATGAGTTGCTGATAGTGCAGCTATTGTCACTTATTAATACATGTGTGGATGAACTACAGTTTAGTGTCACATGTACTTCAGAAGGTATTGCTGGAATAAACTGAACTATAAATAAACTGAATGCAGTAACAGCTTGAAGAATAATAAGCAACGTTTTCTGCAACTGGTAAATGTCAGCAGTTAAACCAAATAATGGTTTTGCAATTGTCCCTGTTATTGGTAGCACTGTATAGATTATTCCAACTGCAACACTTGAGAAACCAAGTTGACGAGCATAAATTGGAAGGAAAGGAAAAATTCCAGCCAAACCTGAAACAGATAAGAAGAAAATATTTGGACTTGTTTGCCCATTTTTGGCATTTTGGCTGCTTTTGCCGTACAAATGTCCATTTGTTGTTTGACAGATTTGTGAATTCAGAGCAATAGAACCATTTAGTTAACAATAATCCTTACAAATAGTTGCCTCTGTTTTTACTTTTATTCAAGAAATAGCGTTTAAAAAGTAAATTTAAAAGCATTGGTTTATCTGCTTTAGAAAAAACTATTCAAATAATGTAGATACATTGTCTTTCCCCAGAAGTTCAATGTATTTTACTGGACAGATCATATCAAGCAGTGAATAAATGTTTTAAATGAGTTTTCAAATGAGCACGGATCCACACAGCTAAGAGGTATCCCATAAAAAGCCTTATCCAGGCTCCCTCCAACTGAGATTCTCACTTGAAGCTCTTTAGATTATGCTATTGATATACTACCCCTACAACAAAAAGATGGGCTATTATAGCTTTGTTGCAGATAGTTAAAAGTGTAATTTTTATTCTATTTTCATTCAAATATATTCCTTTTTAACAGAAACTTCAATTATTAGATCAATTTCACATGTTATTAAAACCAGAAAATCTGTTTTTTCTAGGAATAAAGCATTACAGATATTTTTGAGCTAAATTCAGATGCATGTTTGGATTTTTTCATCATCTATTTGAGAGCTTTTTGCATTAAGAAGGTTGCCACACATGACTAGTGTGCCTGATAGCTTTTAAGCTATAGTTACAGGCTTTGCTTTACGTTTCACTATTTTAATGAAAGCATGAATAAACCAATAAAAAGTATTAACATTTAATTTTAATAACAGCATGACATCTGCTACATTCTGATAACATACTGATATAAACAGAAGATATTTTCCAATGTTAATAGTAATATTCATACAGCAAAGAAATAACCATGGGGTGCGAGGATTGCCATTAAAGTGGATTACCTCATACTTAAAACACAGAGATCAATGTGTGGAAGTGAGCTATAGAAATTCAAATAGCATAGCAGAAAAAATAAAATCAGATTTTCAGAATGTTAGGCAAGGAGTCCCACAACGTTCAAAATTGGGTCCATTCTTGTTTTTAGTATACAAAACTGATATATTTGAATTAATCCAAAAAAATGGGGGAACAGCAATAGGATATGCAGATGATATGACAATTATAGTTAAAAATAAAACCGAATCGGAAGTGAAAAAAAAAAGCAAATGACATACTAATGCTCATAAAACAATACTACTCAAGTTTAGATATGATATTGAATGTTAAAAAAACTGCATGAATTAATTTTGAACTCGGAAGAGGTTTAACAAACTTAAAATTACAAATAGATGGAGAAACTATCCCTGAAATGCAATGTGCAAATTTTCTAGGAGTAATAATAGACAAACACTTAAATTGGAAACCATACATAAGACATATCATAAAAAAATTCAATATTATGAAGCAGGTTAGGAAAGCAATGGACAATGAAACAGTTAAACAGGTTTACTACGCCTTTATATATTCGCATATAAAATATGGGATAACACTATGGGGGAATATCTCAGCAGTGGAAATGAAAAAATTTTTTAAACTTCAAAAAAAGGCAGTTAGAATCATAGGGTATGTCGATAGAAGACACACTTGTAGAGATGCTTTTAAAAGTTTAAATATCTTAACTGTCCCATGCATATATATATATATATATGAAAGTGAAAAGCATGTGTTGCAAGAGCAAAATGTAACCAAAAATTGTAATGTACATAAATATATTTTAAGAAACAATGAAGACTACTACAGAACAACACTACGAGGTACACTAAATAACAGGGAATTGGAAAGCATGGGAAAAGAACTGTTTAACAGATTACAAAAAAAAAAAAAAAAAAAAAAGTAAAACTAAAATTGCTTTAAAAGCAATTAAAAATACTTAACTGAGAATGCATATTATAGCATGGAAGAATACAAATATAACTTGTAAATAAAAAAAGCTTTATTGTGATCATGTGTGTGTGTATATATATGTGTGTGTGTGTGTGTGTGTATTTAAATTTTGACATGTCCTTTATTGTATATGCTAAAGGATGAATAAAATGACTTATGTGATCCGCTTTCTGTTTTGAAATGATGCGGTAATTTGTATCACAAATTACTTAAATGTAAATAATGATTGTAATATGAATATGCATTTTTATGTGACATTGATTTCAGATGTTTATTAATTGTAATTATTATTGGGAAATAAGTTTATACGGCTTTACTGAAACTGTCAATAATAGCGCAATAATGCAGCGAGGGGGGTGAGCTGTTTATCATTATTGGAAACGAGGAAGTTACGTAATGTTGGCGCGTTTTCGGTAGAAACTTCTAGAATGTGTTCTCCCTAAAGCAATATGTATTCGTGGTTTTCATTGGATATTAAAATAGACGCTAATGTTGGCGCGTTTTATTAGCCAATAGTAATTCATTTATAATCTTTAGGCATGTCGGGGAGTGGGAGTATATAAAGCCAAGTCCGAGGTAGATCGCATCCCAGGACACCACTTCTTCCAGCAACTCACCGCAGATCCAGGAACAAATAGTAGCCACGAACCAACTCCTCCAACAGCATACTACGACCAACACAGCCATCATAGAAGCCATCCAGGACCTCCACGCTGAGATGCTAAACCTCTCCAGCAGGCTGAATACCCTGGAAGAGCAGATCAGCGCGAAGTTTAATGGAATCGCTGATATAATAGACGAATCCCACGACGTTACCAAGAAGCGTCTGACCAACAACATGAACAGCCACTTCAACGAACGACAAGAATGCCTGGACCAAATAAACAGACGCACCCTGGACATGGACAGCTGTGTCAGCAAGATGTTAATCGTCATTGAGGAACGCTTCTCAGACATCATCTCGCGCATCAACCAGACCAACATGGACACCCTCAACGAGATCGACAGACTACGGCAGCCACCTCCTCCAGTATATCATCTTCAACAACGACGTGCCAACTCCCGGAGATAACAGGCCCGGGATTGGAGCCTCCATCTCCTGTTAACTCACCACCGACACTCCGATGCCCGGAGGTAACAGGCCCGGGCTCGGTACCAGCATCAACTGTTACGCCACCACTGACTTCTAGGTTACTGTCAGGGCCTCGGCCATGACCTTTACCTACTCACCACTGAGGAGTGTGTCCACTTTGGACCTCTCCGTCTTTTAGGAATTACCCACGAACCGCAGGTTTGCTTCGGCGGTACCAGCCACACGATACCAATTATGCCCCCAATAAATAGTGCCACCACAGTATAAGATCCTTCTTTTCCTCTTCCTTTTTCCTTCCTACAACCTATATATATCTCTGTTTTTCCTTAAACCTTTATTCCTGTTTTCCCAAAAAAAAAAAAAAAAGATCGCGGTCAGTTCATCAAAATTCCTAGCACATTACACGTCGTCAGTCAGTCCTTCAGTTCGCCGAAAGCATTCATACACTACACGTCGTCTTCAGTCAGTCAGTTCGTCGAAAGTATTAGTTCGTCATATGTCAGCTATAGATTCACAAGTTACAAAAATCTAAAGTATTATAAAGTTAATTATACACAAAGTTGAAATACGTGAATTAAAAGTGATCAGTAAGAAGTATTATAACAGTTTCAGTTTGGCGAGTATCTAGATCAATATGTAAAAGTGATAGTGAACGTGTTCGACAATAAAAATTATAAAACAAATTTCTTCATCAGTGTAATTTTTTGGATAAAAGATTCCTTTCCGTTTCACGACCTGTATTGAGACACATGTTCGACTCAACAGGATAATAGCTAGCCGGAGGACATTTGAAATAAAATCAAACATAAGCTAATACTGACGCAAATTGCTAACACTAGATGGAGCTACAAACCAAACAAATGAATGACGTCACAAGATGGCTTCAACACTGATGTAAACAAACATTTGTAAGTAATACCGTTGTAAATTGGCTTCCATACGTGGGGCAGTTAAAATTATGTAACCAAACAAAACAAAAGCAGCACAATATAAGATCTCCAAGTTCTAATAACTTACGTAAAAACACATTACGTAAGAAACATTCTCTCACAAATTGGCACCCAGAACGTGGGGCACGATAACCAGGAAAGGAACACGATGACCAGGAAAGGATCAGCATAACCAGGAAGGGGCAGAATTAACCAGGAAGAAGTGAGATGACCAAAGGGGCGAATAGAGAAGTGAACTGAACTACAAGACGCAGATTCCAGAAACAACAAAAGGGACGACAGACTACATGGATGATTGGACATCGTAATTCCGAGATTACAAGGCAACAGGGTAATTCAACTACAAAAACATCGAGACAACGTAGATTCATCATAATACAACGCAGAAGCGACATACAAACCTAGGAGAAAGGGGCAGAAAGCTGGACATCAAAGTAACAGCAACAGACAGCATCACAAAGGTCAGAGTATCGTAATTTTTTTTTTAGAAAACAAAAACAATGGCTACTAATAATATTGAAGAAACAATGATGGAAGGAGATAGTGTAACAGTTAGCTGTAATTCAATACAGGTTACAAAAAAAAGCTCAAACGATGTAGTACTGGAGGGAGGAAATGTTAGTGCAGGAAGTGAGAATATAATAGCAGGAAATATTAATTCTGATACTACTATGATTATGGAAATGCTGAAAAATTTGAATGAGAATATAAAAAAGATTAATGAGAAATTAGATCAACAAAGGGAAGATATAAAAAAAAACAGGAAATTAATTGAAAATATTGGTAGGAGTAATGAGATATTAGAGCATACAGTAGATCAAAGCAGTGAAGAAATTGAAAAGAAAGTTATGAAGCTAGATAGTAGTATGCCAGAAATGAGAGATGAAAATGAGGAAGTAATAGCAAGTGAGATAGGAGAAGTTTCAAAGGAAATGTTAGACATGAGCAGGGAAAGAGATAACAAAGAAAGTGAGGTTAATACTAAAAATGAACATGTTGATTTAGAATGTACAGAGTCAGGTAGGAGAATGAGTAACATTGCAAGTGAGATAAGAGAGATAAATGAGGTTATGAATGTAGATGTAAATCAGGCGCAAGTTAATTTCAGAGGGGAGATATCAGAAATACAGAATGTGAGACGGTAATTTGTATCACAAATTACTCAGATGTAATTTATTATATTAATATGAATATGTATTTTTATGTAACATTGATTTCAGAGGTTTAATAATTGTAATTATTATTGGTAAATAATAATATACGGCTCTACTGAAACTGTCAACAATAACGCAATAATGCAGCGAGGGGATGAGTTGTTTATCGTTACCGGGAACCAGGAAGTTACGTAATATTTCGCGCCTTTTCGGTAAAAGCTTCTAGAATTTTCCCTAAAAGTAATATGTATTAGTGGTTTTCATTGGATAGTAAAATAGACGCTAATGTTGCCGCGTTTTATTAGCCAATGGCAGTTCATTTATAATCTTTAGGCGTATCTTGAGGCAAGCCTATAAATAGTGTAGATTCAAGGGAGCGTTCTCCCAGTTCAACAAGATTCTCAACACATTACACATCGTTCCCAGTTCTACAAAATTCTCCGTACTCTCCACGTCGGTATCGCAGTTCATTTATTTCGTCAAGTTACGCGCAGCAGAATTACGAAAAATCTTATAAAGTATTATACAGTTAAATATATAAAGTTGAAGTACGTGAGTTAAAAGTGATAAGAAGTTATTACAAACAGTTTCAGTATGGCGAGTATCCAGATAAATATGTGAAAGTGTTCGTGAACGTGTTCTGCAATAAAGATTATAAAACCAATTTCTTCGTCAATATCATTTCTAGACAAAAGATTCCTTTCCGCTTCACACCCTGCAAGAGATACAAGTTCTACCAAGAAAAGATGATAGCTAGCCGGAGGACAATATACATAACCTTAAATTCTTTCAGAAACTAATTGATACAAATTGCTACGTCAGAGGGAACTATGGACCAGACCAACGAATGACGTCACACAAGATGGCAACGCAGAAGTCAACATAACATTCTCCCATCACATTGGCTCCACAACGTGGTGCTATAAACATAAAATGTATATACAATTTGTTCTCTTACAAATTGGCACCCATAACGTGGGGCTAGATGACTAGGAAAGGAACAAGAATAACCAGGAAGTAGCAGAATTAACTAGGAATGAAGCAGAGTAACCAGGAATACAGCGGTGAAATGATCTACAAGACGCAGATTCCAGAAACAAAAGGGACGACAGACTTCGATCGTAATTCCGAGATTACGATGCAACAAGGAATTCAACTACAAAACAACAAGACAACGTAGATTCATCATAACACAACGCAGAAGCGACATCAAATCTAGGAGAATGGGGCAGAACGCTGGACATCGAAGCTACATCAACAAAAAGCATCACAAAGGTATCGTAATTTTTTTTTAAAAAACAAAAACAATGGCTGCTAGTAATACAGAAGAAACAATGATGGAAGGGGATAGTGTAACAGTTAGCTGTAATTCAATACAGATTACAGAAAATAGCTTAAACAATGTAATATTTGAGGGAGGAAATATTAGTGCAGAAACTAAGAATAGAATAGCAGGAAATATTACTACTGATGCTAGAATAATGATGGAAATGCTGAGAAATTTTAGAGATCAATTTATGAAAGATATGCAAAAGAGTCATAGGGAATTAAAGGAAGATCTTAGTAAGAGTATTACAGATCAATTTAGGGAAGATATGCAAAAGAGTTATGAGAAATTAGGACAAAGATTAACTCAGAGGATGAGAGAAGCTATAGACAAAGATCATAGGGAATTAAGGGAAGATATTGGTAAGAGCTTTGAACAAAACAGGAAATCAATTGAAAATATTGGTAGGAGGAGTGAGATATTAGAGCAAAAAGTAGATCAAAGTAGTGAAGAAAGTGAAAAGAAAGTTATGAAGCTAGATAGTAGTATGCCAGAAATGAGAGATGAAAATGAGGAAGTAATAGTAAGTGAGATAGGAGAAATTTAAAAAAAAATGCTAGACATGAGCAAGGAAATAGGTAATAAAGAAAGAGAGGTTAATACTAAAAGTGAGGTTAATGTAGAATGCACAGAATTAGGAAGTCAAATGAGTAATATTTCAAGTGAGCTAAGAGAGATGAAAGAGGTTATGAATGTAGATGTGAATAAGGTGCAAGTTAATTTCAGAGGGGAGATATCAGAAATACAGAATGAGACAGTAATGCAAAGAAATAAATTGTACCAAAATGTTCAAAATGAAAACTCCAGTCCAGTACAGTTTAATACAGATTTGTCAGAGTACTTTCAAAGTAAAGAGATAGTTGAAGAATTGAAAATGAATGTTGTTAAAAGATGTGTAGTTCAGGAAGCATCAGATTGTTTTCAAATGTTATCATGTGATGAAATTTCATATGAATACAAGAGGTTATTCATGAACAAATTTTGGAAGGTTAGGTTACGGCTACGAGTAATGTTTAGCCACACACAATTTGATCCAGGAGGGTAAATAGCAATGAGACGTAAAGTAAATGCTGGATAGTTAAAGATGACTTGCAGAGCAATGTATTGGAACGTAAGAGGGTTAATTATTTATATATGTCATTTGAAAAGAGAAATAAATTATAAAAAAAAAAGAAAAAAGAAAGGAGAAATGTTTAAATTTTTAGTAACTGTAACAGTATTTGAAAAGAAGAAGGTAATAATTGAAACTTAATATGATATTAAAGTAAAAGTACGTAAATACAATTCCAAGAATTAAAAATTAAGAATGCAAAGATTGAAACTTAATATGATATTAAATTAAAAGTATGTAAATACAATTCAAAGAGTATTGTTAAAATAAAATTCAAAATAACAAAAATAGTAAAAATAATTCAAATCAAATACTTATGTAGCAAACAGAAAAGGTGAAACATTGTCTAGATTTAAGAGATGTAAATATATGTAAAGGGTGAATATTTTGGTAAATATGTATAGTAATTACAAAAAAAAATTCTTGAATTGATAAATTTTTGGTAACAATATAAGAAAGTAAACCATTTTTTGTAACACTAGTTAAATAATTTAGGGTAAAGTATTTGCTATAAAAAAAAATTGTAATGTAAGATTAATATCTAAATTAATTAAACCAAAGCCAGTAAGTAGTGGCGAGATAAAACATATGTCGTGTGTTAAATGCGTGTGAAGTGTTAAGTGAAAGTGATAACGTGTGTTCCAAGATTTAGGAGACTAAAAACACAATTTTAAAATTTCTAAACAAGTTATAAATATTTATAATTATGTTTCTAGTGGGGCATATGAGACGGTAATTTGTATCACAAATTACTCAGATGTAATTTATTATATTAATATGAATATGTATTTTTATGTAACATTGATTTCAGAGGTTTAATAATTGTAATTATTATTGGTAAATAATAATATACGGCTCTACTGAAACTGTCAACAATAACGCAATAATGCAGCGAGGGGATGAGTTGTTTATCGTTACCGGGAACCAGGAAGTTACGTAATATTTCGCGCCTTTTCGGTAAAAGCTTCTAGAATTTTCCCTAAAAGTAATATGTATTAGTGGTTTTCATTGGATAGTAAAATAGACGCTAATGTTGCCGCGTTTTATTAGCCAATGGCAGTTCATTTATAATCTTTAGGCGTATCTTGAGGCAAGCCTATAAATAGTGTAGATTCAAGGGAGCGTTCCCCCAGTTCAACGGAATTCTCAGTACACTACATATCGTAAGTCAGTCCTTCATTTCGTCAGGTTACGCGCAGCAGAAGTACGAGAAATCTTATAAAGTATTATACAGTTAAACACACAAAGTTGAAGTATGCGAGTTAAAAGTGATAAGAAGTTATTACAAACAGTTTCAGTATGGCGAGTATCCAGATAAATATGTGAAAGTGTTCGTGAACGTGTTCTGCAATAAAGATTATAAAACCAATTTCTTCGTCAATATCATTTCTAGACAAAAGATTCCTTTCCGCTTCACACCCTGCAAGAGATACTTGTTCTACTAAGATAATATGATAGCTAGCCGGAGGACAATATACAAAACTTTAAATTCTTTCGAACCCTAATTGATGCAAATTGCTACGCCAGATGGAGTTAAACGAACCAACAAGGAGTGACGTCACACAAGATGGCAACGCAGAAGTCAACATAAAATTAATACCACATCAACATTGGCTCCACAACGTGGTGCTATAAACATAAATGTATATACAATTTGATCTCTTACAAATGAGACAGTAATGCAAAGAAATAAATTGTACCAAGATGTTCAAAATGAAAACTCCAGTCCAGTACAGTTTAGTACAGATTTGTCAGAGTACTTTCAAATTAAAGAGATAGTAAAAGAATTGAAAATGAAAGTTGTTAAAAGATGTGTTGTTCAAGAAACTGTAGATTGTTTTCAAATGTTATCATGGGATGAAATTTCATATGAATACAAGAGGTTATTCATGAACAAAAATTTGAAGGTTAGGATACGGCTACGAGTAATGTTTAGCCACACACAACTTGATCCAGGAGGGTAAATAGCAATGAGATGTAAAGTAAATGCTGGATAGTTAAAGATGACTTGCAGAGAAATGTATTGGAACGTAAGAGGGTTAACTATTTATATATGTCATTTGAAAAGAGAAATAAATTATTAAAAAAAAAAAAAAAAAGAGAAATGTTTAAAAAAAAGAAAAAAAAATTAAATTTTTAGTAACTGTAACAACATTTGAAAATTAAGAATGCAAAGAAATTGAAACTTAATATGATATTAAAGTAAAAGTACGTAAATAATGTACAAAACAACAAAAATGGGTAAAAATAATTAAAAATAATTAAAAACAAATACTTATGTAGCAAACAGAAAATGTAAAACAATGCCTATATTTAAGAGATATCAATATATTTGTGTAGAGGGTGAATATTTTGGTAAATATGTGTAATAATTACAAAAATCTTAAATGTATAAATTTTTGTCAACAACTTAAGAAAGTAAACAATTTGGTAACAGTAATTAAATAATTTAGGGTAAAGTATTTGCTATAAAAAATTTGTGATGTCAGATTAATATCTAAATTAATTAAACCAGAGCCAGTAAGTAGTGGCGAGATAAAAAAAAAAAAAAATATGTCGTGTGTTAAATGCGTGTGAAGTGTTAAGTGAAAGTGATAGCGTGTGTTCCAAGATTTAGGAGACTAAAAACACAATTATAAAATTTCCAAACAAGTTGTAAATATTTATAATTATGTTTCTAGTGGGGCATATGATGCGGTAATTTGTATCAGAAATTACTTAAATGTAAATAATGATTGTAATATGAATATGCATTTTTATGTGACATTGATTTCAGATGTTTATTAATTGTAAGTATTATTGGGAAATAAGTTTATACGGCTTTACTGAAACTGTCAATAATAGCGCAATAATGCAGTGAGGGGGGTGAGCTGTTTATCATTATTGGAAACGAGGAAGTTATGTAATGTTGGCGCGTTTTCGGTAGAAACTTCTGGAATGTGTTCTCCCTAAAGCAATATGTATTCATGGTTTTCATTGGATATTAAAATAGACGCTAATGTTGGCGCGTTTTATTAGCCAATAGTAATTCATTTATAATCTTTAGGCATGTCGGGGAGTGGGAGTATATAAAGCCAAGTCCGAGGTAGATCGCGGTCAGTTCATCAAAATTCCTAGCACATTACACGTCGTCAGTCAGTCCTTCAGTTCGCCGAAAGCATTCATACACTACACGTCGTCTTCAGTCAGTGAGTTCATCGAAAGTATTAGTTCGTCATATGTCAGCTATAGATTCACAAGTTACAAAAATCTAAAGTATTATAAAGTTAATTATACACAAAGTTGAAATACGTGAATTAAAAGTGATCAGTAAGAAGTATTATAACAGTTTCAGTTTGGCGAGTATCTAGATCAATATGTAAAAGTGATAGTGAACGTGTTCGACAATAAAAATTATAAAACAAATTTCTTCATCAGTGTAATTTTTTGGATAAAAGATTCCTTTCCGTTTCACGACCTGTATTGAGACACATGTTCGACTCAACAGGATAATAGCTAGCCGGAGGACATTTGAAATAAAATCAAACATAAGCTAATACTGACGCAAATTGCTAACACTAGATGGAGCTACAAACCAAACAAATGAATGACGTCATAAGATGGCTTCCACTCACATGAAGTAAACACAATATAAGATCTCCAAGTTTTAATTAATTTACGTAAAACATATTACGTAAGCACCATTTACTTCAGAAATCACATCAATGTCGATAAAGTAGGCAAGCTTTATGACTGACCAGCAGGCCACAAAGAGAGCGATTTGATTACAAAAAATACAATTTGTAGAGTTTTTATAAATGGAGAATAAATGCTAGAAGATAAAGTATAACCAGCTTACTTTCATAACTGATATTTTCTTCAAAGAAGTTTTTTACACTGATCATAGCTAGTTTCCCCTTTCCCTATAGCATTTTTCTTCTACTCACTTATCTTGTTATTTAGTTTTATCCCCAGAAAATCCATGTTCTTTATCACTTCTATTTCAGTACCATCTAGCCATCATTTATCCTCTTTGCTAAGCTTATTACTTTTTTTACAGACCATGATTTTGGATTTATGTTTGTTTGTTTATTTCTAAATCCCATTCTTTATGGTACCTTGCCATTGCTTCTAGTGCTTTAGATAATCCTCTGGTTGTTATAGCTGCAACTAGAAGATTACCTGCAAAAAGTAGGACTGGTGTATCTTTATTATTTATAACTGAGCAATGTGTATTTTCCAGCTTAACTTATTTAATTATATCATCTAAAAACAGATTAAGCAATAATGGACATGGTTTGCAGCCCTGTCTCAAACTCAGTGTGTTCAATACCCTATCAGTTACTGTAATATATGTATCTAATGCAGAATTTATCATTATAAATAGCCTCTGCATTGTCCTTATGAACTTTGTACTTGCCCCTTTCTCTCAGCAAAAAGCATGTATACCCTTTCTCTTTTGTTACTTAAACATTTATCACCGTTCATATTATGAAAATATTATATATTCTGTATTTTCTCTTTATAAATCCTCCTTGGAGTTTAGGCATTTTCCTTTTTTGCCCATTTCGGTAAATACTTGGCTAGCATCCCTGTATACACCTTTTCTAACACTGATAGAAGGCTTATGCCTCTGTAAATTCCTGGCTTGTTCATATTTACTTTTCCTTCATAAATTGGCACAATCACTCCCAATTTCCAATTTTGTGGGACTGTACCATCTTCTAGCAGTAAATTATACTATTAACTCTCCTTTTGTTATTCTCATACATCTTTCAAAATTCCCTGGATATCACTTCAGTCTCACTTGCTTTATTACATTTTAATTTTGTGGTTTGTTCAGTTACTTCCGTCTCTGATATTTCTTGATCTAATTCATCTATAACTACAATTATGAATCCCACCTGATATTTTTGTATGAACATAATACTTCTCCCCAATAATTTCACAAATTAGTCCTTCCGTGTGGTGGGTTACTATTTGATTTTCACTTATTTTTACTTTCTCTACTCTTTCTCTATAGTATTCCATCCAAAAATTCGATACCGAGATTTAACCGGAAATATATGTTTTGAGGTCCCCTGAATCCAAAGAAAGCATTTTTGGAAACATGTCTGTGTGTGTGTGTGTGTGTCTGTGAACAGCATAACTCAGAAACGAACAGTCGGATAAACACCAAACTTGGTATTTAGGTTCAGTATCTTCCAGAGATGCGACACGAAGGTTTTCAAGAAAATCCTCCCACCCCAGACTACCCTTTACATGTAACATTTTCCGAAAATTTTAATTTTCTCAAAAATGGCTCTAACGATTTTGATTAAAATATCATATGTTTAAGATATTGTCATGAGAAATGAAATGTATAATTTGAATTTTCTGGGAATGTCTCCAAAAGTATTCTTCATTGTGATCAACTTTTGCATAACTGGTAAACCATAAGAGATAGACAAAATTTTACTACACAAAAAATGTAGATCGCATTAAAATACACAATTTATGTCATATACATTTCTTTTGTTGAGTGAACCATTTTGGAGATATTGCTTGTTATTCCCTCAAATTTTCCAATACTTATACTTTTTCTCAAATTCGTTATTCATTTTTTTTATGACATGCAAAGAGAATGGAATGCGCCACATAGCAACCAGCATTAAAATATTTGACTATCGCTTAAAACCTACCATATTCCCCTTGCATCTACAAGAAAATTACCAATAAGATTGACATCTCGATTAACATGAAGCATATGGAGAATAAGCGTTTGTAAAAATAGTTTGTACAAGAGTAGAGAAAGTTATGTGAGTGTAACACATCAGATTTTTTTACATACTTGTTTCATTAATTCCCATACTCTTTTACTGCTACCTCATACATACACATTTGTGACATTCTTTTGCTCCATTCTTGCTTTTTGTCTTAATTAGGCACCTGTGTTCACAACTTGCGATTAGAAAGTTTTCTCTTTCTAATGGCTTCTTCATCTGCCCATCTCCTTATCTCTCTTCCCAATTTATTCTTAGCCATGAAACAATCATCATACCACCCTATTTCTTTATCTCTCATGTGTTTCCTGCCCTTCACTGTACTTCTTACTTTGCTTATTCTCCACTCTAGCTGCTCTATTACAACATCCACTTTACCTTTTTCAATTAATTGTGTAACTCTGGCTAATCTCCCTTCTAAATTTTCCTCTAGCTTTCTGCAAAATAATTGGTTTTTCTCTTTTCTCCCCCCATAACTTAAGTTCTTCCCTGCCCTGTACTGCTTTCTTCCTCTTCTACTTGATTTACACTTTGAAATTTTGCTATTAAAGGGAAGTGATTACTAATCAATACTATAAAACCTTAAACTCTATAAAATTAGTATCTAGACTACTCAAATAACATATAGTCATTGACACATTGCCCCTTTGGTTAATGAAAGTAAATTCTCCACTCTTGTCTGATTCTCGTGACAGAACCTTGTTTATCTTAGAAGCAGGAAAATGAAGTTCTTCTGCAAAGCGAATAGATCCTCTTCCATTTATAGTGATAACTTTCAAACTTTGTTTCATGATCCCTAATTTAATATGGAAAGGAGCAAATTTTCTCGAGCCAAAAGGATCAACCTCCATGTTACGTTTTTGTTTAGATCAGGCCTTGCACTAGGTGTTAAACTAAAGCAGATAGCACTCGCAATATTTGTTATGAACTCATATTTTTATAGCATAAGAAAAGACATCCAGGGATTCATTTACCAAAAATCAAAGAAATGCACTGAATATTCTATTTAGCTTCTGCAGTCAAGTCAGCTTCATATTTTTCATTCATTCATTTTGTATTAATCCTTTTCATCTTATACATGATAGTGGATATGTCATTGAGTAAAAAAATACTAAGAAATAAAAATTAAAGAGAAATAAAAAAAGTGTATTGTATGTGATCGTAAACTATCTTTCTAAAAATTCTTTTCAGTTAATCAATTCTTAAGATTTGTTTTAAAAATTTTATCTGTATCTAACTCCTTTATAAACCATGGAAGCTTATTATGCATTTGTACACCATTGTATGTAAATGAATGTTTATACAATGTTGTGTTCTGGCTAATTACTGATAGATTTAAGCTTTCTCTTGTATCATGCTGATGAATCACAGAATGAGTTTTAAAATTGTTTATTGATGCTTTAACATGTAAAATAACATTAAACTATTTTCTACAGCTCACAATGATTGTTTGATTTACTATTATTCTTATAACCCTCTTTTGTATTTTAAAATTTTTGTTTGCTTTATGCCGAAATATATTGCTACTGTTTTTTTCTTGTTTATAATTAATCTGCTTTATACAAACCATGGCATAATATTTTTGTTTATTTTATTTAAATTTTGGACAATTTGATCATTATTATTTCCAGTTAACATGTATATTAGCATAATCAGCAAAGATTGTGAGCTTAATATTCTCATTTGCAACATTGCATGTTATGTCATTTATATAACTTAGAAACAATAGAAGGACCCGAAAAAGAACCTTGGGAACCCCACATTTTACAATTTTCATTTCTGAGCATTCAATTTTAAGTAATTTAGTATTTGAATCAATAAATTCTAGTCCACTATATCTTTTAGATATGAAGCAAACTATTTATTAACAATTCCTCTAATAACATATGAATGTAGTTTGAACAATAATATCATGGTTGACCAGGTCAAATGCTTTGGACAATTCTACACATAAACCCACACAAATTTTAATTTACTATCCAGATTTTTATAAACTTCTTCTATAAATTG
The DNA here is from genome assembly GCA_030765065.1 of Deroplatys truncata. NCBI lineage: Eukaryota > Metazoa > Arthropoda > Insecta > Mantodea > Mantidae > Deroplatys > Deroplatys truncata. Next base: position 243,043,426 of record CM060975.1, on the reverse strand, counting down.
AATTAAAGCTGAATCCATGGATCTATCTTTACAAAAACCATGCTGTCGATTTAATAATATATCATACTTATCAAAAAAGAACAACATTTTAAACATCATTTTTTCCATAACTTTAGAAAGTAGTGGTAATAAGAGATTGCTACATAAGTATCCACCTCTTCCCTTGACCCATTTTTAAAATGTGGCGCTATTTTGGAAATCTTAAGACAGTCAGGAAATTTTCCAGTACTAAACGACAGGTTTATTAAATAAATTAACAGCTCACTTATGTGCAAACTGGATTTTTTAATTATGAAACTTGAAAGGAGATCTACCACATGTTTCTTTATTTTTGAGGCTCTTAATTACAGCACTGATCTCATTAACATTAGTAGGTAAAATAAGAAATGAATATGGAAAGAATGGTATATTTGTATGTTTATTCATTTTATCACTGTGGTTTCGCTAAATTTTTAATTATGTAATTAAAAAATGTATTAAAATATTTACAACAGCATTTGGTTCTGAAACTAGTTTACCATAGTATCATATTACTTCAATATTATGGAATTCATTCCATCTACTAGTTTCACCTTTTATAATATGCCAAATAGATTTGTTAAATATTCTTTCTGCTTCCTTGATAGTTTTATAATATATTCTCTTATAATTCTGAAAATACACCATAAATTCCTGAGTTATATTATTTTCCTTAACATATTTATTTAAAAAAACTTCATCTTTTACTTATTTTAATATCCCTGGTGTAATACAGTTGTTATCCTTTACACATTTACATTTTTTTTGTTTTGTTTTGTTTGTTTAAGAGGGATTGCAATATTAAAATAGTAACACATTTCATAAATTCTTCATATGCATCATTTACTATTTTCAACTATATGTATACATTTTACCAAAGTTCTCCTGATGGCAAATAGTTAAAACAGTTCACATTATTGTTATTAATTATCCTGACTTCTTTATAAACATCTGTATTCATTTTAACTTAATTAAACTTTCAAACTTATGATCTAGATAGATTAACTGCCCAAAATGATCTGAAAAACTTGTTTCCAACACTAAGGTTATATATCTAAATACATGAGTATTTATAATCTATTGTGGTTTTAGCCTTGTTTTACACTTTGGTAGGTTTATTTATAATGCTTGTATGCTGTATATACTTAGCAAGTTTTTAAGCTGCTTCTTTTCATTACTATCCATTAAAAATTTATATTAAAATTCCCTGTTAATATTACTTGAGTCTTAGATTTATAATAATCACGAATATTCATGAGCTTCTTTTAGTGTGATTACAAACAAATAGCAAAAACAGTGTCTAAATATTGCAAAGAATTGCAATTAACATTATCTGATGTAACATTTATACTTATAAAACTATTCCTGGTGTGCAACGTTTACTTCAAATCTTAATTAGAATAACAAAATCTATTAAGGGGAAATTAAAATGAATTTGGTCAAAAAACAACATTCTTTTTGTATTGATCCTATATAGGTATTTCAAGTTTCTGCTTATTTTGATACATGTTTTAAGTACAGTGCATTTGTAGATGACTGGACCGTTCTGCAGCAGCATTGGACTGGGTGAGGACTGACGTGCCTTCTGCCACAGTTCAGTACATGATCAACAAGTCATGGGTATGGAACACTAACTACTGTACTAACTTACATTAGGCTTACCTGTATCACAACAAATGTTGAAACTGCTGACCTTCAACGTGAACACATCCCTATATCTCCGAAAACAATTCTGGTTTACTCGCAAAAGTTCATGTTGACTGATTGCCTGTATTTCTCTCATGATGTTGTCCTTCAATTCTTGTAACAGGTGTGGATTTGATGCTTACACTTTATTCTTTAACATTCCCCATAAATAAAAATCACATGGAAATAGGTCAGGGGAACGAAGTGGCCACAATCCTCGATTAATTATTCTGTCACCATACACACTTTGCAATTCATGCATGGAATTCACAGCAGTGTGCGCTGTAGCTGAATCCTGCTGAAACCAGCCACACAATCTTTAATTTCTTATTAGTTGCGGAAAAAATTTATTTAAAATTGAATTTACATAAATGCATGAATCAACTGTTGTGTCAAAGAATATGGGACTTATAATTCCATGCGTACACACTGCGCACCAAACTTCAACTTTTGCAGCATGGTGAGGAACTTCATGAATAATATGGGGATTTTTGATAGCCAGTATCTATTGTTCTGAGTAGAAACGTGACCTTGAAAGTAAAACATGCTTCATCAGTGAAGAACGTTAAAAGTGGGTCTACGTCACCATTATGAATGGACTGCTAAAACCAATTGCAATAATTAACCCTACTTACAGGATCTTGTGATTGTAAAGCATGAACCACAGTTACCTTGTACAGCTTAAGTTTCAGAAATTCTGTTGCCACGAAAGCTATCATCTTGGAAATGTTAACCTCTTGTGCTAAACGTCTCGGTGATTTTTGGTATGAGTGCTGTAACCGGCCCCTACTTCATCAAGCTTCTCTTCTGTCAGCACATGGCATTGTTGAACATGTTTCTTGTTCAAAAAAGATCCTGTACACCTTACTTTATTGACAAGGTCATGATTAGTTGACCAGCTAGGAATTCTAATACCTGCAAACCGATGTTAAAATTCTCTACGACACCTTCTTGCAGAAGAGTATTTCACATACACATCATACAGAAAAATACATTGTTTTAAAGTGTACTCAACCATTATTAATGGACAATTTATCACCAAGAGACAAGACAATTTTACTCTAAACATGTGCATAGACATCTTTCCCTCATGACAGATCCAATTCGACTGACGCATCAGCGGTAGCTACAGCAGTATTCCCTGGCAGCAGGTGCGCCACTCCTCACCCAGTCCAATGCCACCATAGAACAGTCTGGTCGATCTATGAATGCACGGTATATTATAAATATTTAAATATATTTTTAATTTTCTGTTATAGTTGTATTGTATTTATTGTGCTAAGAGTTTTACAAATTAGATTGTCTACTGCATTTTGACCCTGGTCACTTATTCAGTAGACAATCACTACAGTTTATTTACATTTTACAATCTCTTGTCACTAAATTAACACATTCACTATAGTTTTCCATTCAAAGTAAGATGCACTACCTCTTACTTTTCTCTTTCCACTGTCCAAAGCCATTTATTTTTTACTTTACACAAAAACTGCCCAATGCTTCTAGCGTCCTTGCATATCATTTCAATTATAAGTGTATTTCTATCCCCCTTCAACCACTTCTTATTAAAAAATTCTTTTCTCCAATTTTCTGTTCCTTGGCACTTAAATACTATGTGTTCAATGTCTTCATTACCACCACATATCGGACATTGGTTCTGAGGAATACCCTGTCTTAGCCCTTTTAGCCTCCATGCTCCGGTTCTTAACCATGCAATAGATTCTCTCTCTTCTTTATTTACTATGTCTATATATTTTTCCCTACCCCATGTATTTTTCATTGGCCTATAATAAACTGATGAGCTCTTTTCGGCAATCTCACTGAACATGATTTGTATTTCTATATCTTCCAGTCTTTTCCTTGCCTTTTTCCAAAAATGTTTTACGTTATTTTCTCTCCTTCTCCATATATCTCCTAACCCATTTTTCTCCAAAATATTCCGTAATTTACTTACCCATCCATCATTCATTAAGCTATTCTCTTGGTATTCAATACATTGTCTTAACACATTACTTTTTCCTATATTTAAAGTTCTGAACCAAAATTTCAAAGCTCTTTCCATTATCTTCCCCTTAGTTGTCATCCTGCCCATCTTTAATTGTGCTACCTGTCTTACAATTGACTTCGGTAGCCCTAGTATTTCTCTACAAAACATCCTGTGCACCACATCTATACATTCCCATCCTCTATCTAATCCCCATATTTCTATACCATACATCATTTTTGCCTCCACAACCATCTCATAAACTTTGTCCAGCCATTTAACATTTATATTAGGTACTTTATATTTGCAGCTTCTAATTGCTGCCATCGCCCCTTTACCTTTTGCCAATGCAAACTTCTTTTGTTTCTCCCATTTATTACCTCCATCTATTTTTACTCCTAAATAGATACAGTCACGCACTACCCTGTAATCTTTATTCTCTCCCTTCCACTTTTCATATTTGCCTAATTTTCCCCCCTTTTTGAAAACCACAATCTGTGTTTTCTCTTGATTCACTTTTAACCTCCATTCTTTACAATATACATCAATTGCTTGTAATGATTGTTTTAAACCACTTACTGTAATAGATCCTACCACTAGGTCATCTGCAAAAAGAAGTCCTGGAATTTGGATGTTGTTAATTACTGGTGCACAGTTATTATTCCTTCCAATTTCTAGTAAGACATCATCTATGTATAAATTAAATAAAACTGGGCTTAACTTACATCCTTGCCGAAGGCCTTTCTTTTGTGGAATTTCTTTTGTTACACAGCCTGTCTCCACCCTTACACAGAAGGTGTTCTCAAAATACAGTGCTTTTAGAATATTCACCAATTGCTGACTTACTCCCTTACACACTAATTTATGCCACAGAAGTTGTAGCTCAATTCGGTCATAAGCCTTCTCTAAGTCTACAAAAGCCATATACAGTTTACCCCTTTTTTCTTTTAAATATTTGTCTGCTAATGTCTTTATAATAAATAAATTATCAATTGTTCTCCTTCCCTTGCGAAAGCCCATCTGGAATTCCGAAAGGATTCTTCAACCCAAGATTGTAGTCTCGCTGCCAAAATGCCCGCAAAAAGTTTTCCTATATTCGATAATAATGCAATACCTCTGTAGTTATTAGGTTTATCGACATTGCCCTTGCCTTTATATATAGGATGGATGATAGCTTCCCTCCATCGTTTAGGTACATAACCCTTTCTAATAATTACATTAAATAAATCTAGTAAAATTTTCACTCTCCCTGTTTCATTACACCACTGGTTAAGAAACTCTGTTGGGATGCCATCAATTCCAGTAGCTTTATTTTTCTTCAGTAACTTAACTTGTTTTATTATTTCCTCACTTCTAATTTCACCATCCAATATCTCTACAAAAACATTCCTTATTTCCAAAAATTCTGTACTTCCTATACTCCTTTCTTCCCCATATAATGTTTTAAAATACTCCATCCATTGTCCTGGCTCAACATTGGCTGTTATAGTTGACATTTTACTGTAACATTATCTCGCACTTGCTATGTTTTATAATTTTACATCCTCCATTTTATCAGTAACTATAAGAGAAAAAAGAAGAAACTGAAACTTCTTAGTCATAACACTATAATGGTCTTACAGTTCTACCTTTCAATTCTAGTTTCCTTGGAAAAAAACTGTTTTGATCAAGAATTTTCTTTGTAAAGCATCAATTACAAAGTTTCAACTAAATGGTTAGAGCCAATATTTTCAAGCAAAGCTAGAGCTATAAGTTTATGACATGTGTTCAACAACTGAGAAAATTTTGTTCCGTTTTGACACAGTGGTGTCAAGGTAACTGGGCATAGACATGTTCATTTTGACTTTAATTGAACATGACTTTTAATGTGTTTTTTTTTTTTTAAATATAAGTTGATGAAATGTTTAATGGATTACTGCTTTTTTAGCATAGATGAGTTCTTTCACATAGATGTAAGCTTGGCCAGAGATCACAACTAAAACACTTGGGTAAATTAGAAAATTAATTTATATTGTAAAATGTTGTATACACCAAAATTATTACAAATCAGTCTGTATAATTATGTGACAATTCTATATCATATATTCACTCCAATAAATTGATTTGAAATATGTTCATACTGTAGAAATAAAAATCCCAAAATACTGCTCACTATGCATTTAAATTTGAAGAACACTAAAACTATTACTGATAAAAGTAGTGTACTATATTATTTATCAAAATAAATAATATGTACACAAAGATGTTACATCTCATTTCTATAATGCTTACTATTTAGCAATGATAATGGCTATATTTACATCATGCAGGTGCTTATAACATCTTATAATTATATTCATAAAATTTTATACTCTGCATGATTAAAGCAATTGTATGATATACTTTAGTTGTTAATTATAAGTGAAGGGCACAGACAAATGTAAAGCATAAAGAGAATTTAAAAATTGTTAATGTTATAGATGGTACATTAGACTATTCTAGAATGGTTTAATTCTGAACACTGTCCGATATGGCAACAGTTATTGTTGAATAATATTAGTCAATGAAGCACACTATAAACAAAGTATTGATTCAAATTTTATATCTGAGTGAAGCTAATGCAGCATTATCAAATTTGTTAGTTCTGTGCTAGACTGCTTGGTAATAAAAAGTTTCAAAAGTGTAGTTTCTCTTTCCTTAGATATGCCTTGATACAGATGCTTACCTGCATTAAAGAAGAAATATTGAGCTTTCATTGGTAGCAATTCCTTGTTGATGCCGAACTTCTCCATAATTCTGCTTAGGCATTCAAGAGACAGGTATAAAATTTCAGCTTATCAAGTTTTGTTCTTCTGTAAGCTAATGAACAGCCGTGCACAAATCCAAAGTGTATGTATCTGTATGATGTAATTTGTTTCTTGCATTGCAGATAACAATATTGTAATTCTTCAATCTGTCAAGTATGTGTGTGTCTGTGTATTTAGCGAGAGAAAAAAAAGATAAGGTTTTACCTAGTCAAACAGAACCAAAGTAGCTATTTTTACAGCTTAACCAATGGAGCAAGTATATTATGCCATACATCAGTATTCCAGAATACTTTTATCTCAGGTGATCTGACCATAATGTCTTGACAGGTCATCCAGCTTTCCAAATGCCCTTTAAGTGTTTTAAACTGGCTTAAATTGAGATCTATATCAGCATAAGTATGTTTTGCTCACTCTTTGAAATTTTTTCCTACTGTTTCATGGTTTCATCCATTAATATATGCAGCAGGGGGAGAGGGAGTCAAAGAGAATATCATAATTTTTAGGATGCACCATGCAAATGTTTATAGAAAATTTTCCTCTCCCCAAATAACTCTTTAGAATGAAAGCTTTTTGTTACATTTTATTTTCCCAAGACTTGTTCTGATGATTTTGATAAAAATATATGTTCAGATTAATGAGATGATCTTTTAATTTCTTAATGCTTCATTTACTTAAAAATAATTGTTTTGGAAAGTTGAATTAAACTTAAAACATTGTTTGCTTTAGCTAGGTTTTGAACCATGGAGCTTAAGCTCTGTGTTCTAATACTGTAACCAGTGAGCTACTATGTCAAGAGTACAAACCCTCTTCTGATTCAAATATTTCAACCTTCAAGATGATCTCAAAGGTGACTTGCAATGTTACATGTGCTTTTTATTTTTAACTAATTACTTTAGGTTGCTTTAACAATTTAAGTTTTATCGCGACCATACAGTACAATGCAATTTTTATTACCAAGCATACAAGTACAATAACGATCACCTTTTCCTTTGGGGCTTTATAATTAACCATTATTATTAACCTTAGTAATTAGCAGTTTGCTTTCTCCTACAGATGATGTCTGCTGGTGGAAGGAGTTGTAAAGGTGGTGCTATCCTCTGGTGGTAATTCAAAGAACCTTTTGGCAGAATCGTTTCCAGCAGGTATTTTAAAGTTGATAAAGCAATATTGGTCTTTTTGTTAATGAGCATTTTCTGGTGTTACAAGTTTTCTGCTGTTTGCTATGTCCTTGAGTAATCCTGCTTCTGGGGCAATGCATGTATAACTAAACTGACTCAATTTGCAATTAATTAAGTACTTTCATAAACATATTACAGTAGCTGTCAAACAAACTGGTCCCTGAGAAAGTTGCCCAGCTAGAGATAAAGCTTATAAATAAGGGTTGTAAATCATGCTGCTCCCCATACTTCAACCATAAAAGTTGTTTGTGAGAGCAGACTTACCAATAATGATGGTGGAAGATCAGTGGCAATCATAACTAACTAGTACAAAGGCATGTCTTCTGGTTTTGCACTGCAGTTCAATTTTATGCAAAACTGGGGCGAAACCAGATGGTACAATAGATCTAAGGGAAAGAAGTGGATAGGAGTTGGTAGACAAAAGAATGATATAAGTGATTTACACTTTGCTTTAACCTTTGAAGCATCCATTTTTCTGGAAATAGCTATTCTATAGTATTAGATACAATTTTTGGACATTTAACATGGTTACTAGGCAGCAGATACAAAAATAAACTTAACAGCTATGGAAATAAATGATATAGGGTAGAGAAAATTACACATCAGGTCTTTGATTCAGCCTTACCATTATTTGGCAGGGTCAAATCTTAGTATATGTCTACTCACAACAATAAAGCTATTACCATACTATTGAAACCACTGATATTAAAAATGTTTCTACTCGAAAATTTCTGTGCTTGACATGTTATTAGTGCAGCCCAATTTTAAGGCATTTATAACAATCAATATAGGCAGGCAAAAAGGGAAACCCTAAAGAAATGCACAGTAAATTTAGAAAAGGCATTATCAATTTTAAAAGATCTTAATAATAATATATTTAATAGTCTATATATGTTTTAAAAATCAAACAATTATAACTTTTTACTGTTGCACATTACAACAACATATTGCTGTAAATATTCTTGTGTTATACATCAAGTAACGGTTTACATAAACCTGTCTGCTAGATGTGGCGATGATTGTTGGAAGTAGTCTTATTTTCTTATCACCATTGTCTGAAGTTAGTTGTTGTTAACACCTATTGATTGATAAAAATCCTTTTTTTTGGTGATGGTCTTTTCACAAACCTTACATAATAAAGCTGTTCCATTGGCTGAAAACACATGAGCACCAAGTTTACTAACACAACTGTGAAGCTCACTTTGCAATGGTTGACTGAATTTAGGCATCACAGCTAAATAATGTTATGTCTGCTTTCAAGCAACAGTAACTGACCATCACTATTTGTCAAAATGTTTTCCCTAGTGATACTGGGAAACCCATTTACAAGGAGAAATGATGAATCCTTAGCGGTAACAAACATTACAATACCAAAGATGGTCGCATTCTAATGTAAAGGATGTTCATGAGATGTCCATAATCTAGAGTTCCGAATTGAGGCAGTATTTTATATCACAACACTGTGAATGCCAGAGTGATTGTAGTGTAAATTAGCATTATTGTATGACAATGATTTGAGATGTTTGTTAATTATAAGTATTGTTAGGAAATAAGTTTACAGGGCCTCACTGAAACTGACAATAGGAGCGGGGAACAATGAAACGAGGGGGTGAGTTGTTTATCAATTATAAGAGACAAACAAATGACGTCAGAGTAGCATGCCTTTCTTTAGAAATGGAGGGAATATCTTCCCTAGAGCATATGTGTTCGTAATTTTGATTGGATAAAAAAATAGACGCTAATGTTGGCGCGATTTATTAACCAATAGCAGCTCTGTTATAATGTTTAGGCATATCGGGGTGAGGGAGTATAAATTCTAAAGCCGGGGACATGTATTGCTCAGTTTAAGAGAATCAGTCACGGGTTACACGTCGTGCAGTTCAACAGAATCATTCACAGGTTACACGTCGTGCAGTTTAACAGAATCATTCACGAAGTACACGTTACGCAATTCTACAGAATCTCTCATGTCATAAAGTTAGTTACAAAATGTGAAATACTCGAATTAATAATGTGTGGCAAATAAGTGATTATAGATACATTCAAAAATATAACAGTTTCAGTCAGGCGTGTATCAAGATTAAATATATGAAATTAATTCAGTGTGACGGCAATAAAAGTGTAAAAACAAATTCTTTTATCAGTGTTATCTTTTAGTAACAACTCCTTTCCGTTTACACACCCTGTTCAAGAGATTTGCTCGACTGGATAATAATAGCTAGCCGGAGGACAAAGAACTCAAAATTCAAAATAGTAAAACAATAACAGGCGCTCAGCAAATAAGATAACATGAAAGTTACCGCGACAGAATGTATTAGAAAAATTTAAAAATAAATTGAAAAGAAGTTTCAGCTGATTTAAAAAAGACAAAAGCTGGCATTTATAATTCAAATAGGTAGCTAAAAGGCAAAATAGGCAAAATAAAAACTGGTTCTATCACTTCCAGATATCTTAAAACGCAATTATATCTAAATAAGTTTTGATTTGTTATGCGCAACAAAAACGCATTTTGCCTAACATCTGGGCTCTAGTTGTTAACAAAACCTGGCTAATGTCAAAGCCTTCAGTGGGGTAAAGAATCAATGAAATGAAAATAGTATTAGAAAATTTTAGAACTATGGGTCTTACTAAATATAACTAACAGAACTAATTCAAATCTTAAAATGCAATTATTTATTGATTCTTCTAAATCTTACATCATAGTAACAGGTTTAAATTTAATGGCTATCAGCTTTCCAATGCTGAAAGAGCATTTCTTGGTGAAGCATACTGTCCTTTACCTAGAAAAAGAGAAACTTATCAAAATGTTTAATTGTGCAGAAACTGCTTTATATCATAAAAGCAAAGTGCAACACATAAATTACTGTAATATATTCTCAATATAAGAAGCATATAATTCAAGTACTTACTAAGGCTTTGCTGCTGCTTCTGAAAGACTGATGGCATAAATTTATGGGCAACCACATGAAGAAGGAAAATTATGAAGGCCGCAATACCAAATCCTCGAAATGTTGCTGCTCCTCCATATTTGTCATATGTTATTCCTCCAATGAAACTGCCCAGTGAAACACCTAGAGTTTTGTAAAAAAGAAATACTTTGTAGAATAATGTTAAAAGTACATTAAACACTGCTGATATTGCGTTATACTGAAAGCAATTATGGAGTTTATGGGAGAGTATTATAGTATTGCCATAAGCTTCAGCAATTATCTGATATTTATACTTGAAAGTGCCTTTTAAGTATCAGGAAAAGAATCTGGATACATTGTTAGATTGAATTAAATGAAAATGCATTAAATGCATGAATGTAAATATTTTACATATAAAATACAAATGTATTATAGTATTTTTTAATTTTTTCTTATAGAAAGGAAACAATCTTTCATAGCACAAATCCCAGCCATGGCCTGAGGTTTTCAAATCTGATTCATCCTTTACAACCTTTCTCCTTCCATAGTGGAAGGACTGTTTAAAAATAAATTAAATTAAATTATAGCACTTGCCTAATTTGATCATCATATACTTGAAAAGTTTGCTGAGGTTTTGCGTGTTAATAGTCCAACCATAACAATTTAGAATGGAAATGACTAATATGAATGATATTTATGTTTTTAAATTGTGAATTGCCTAGCACACCTACCAACTCCTTCAAACAAGGCCCCAACCAGTCCCTGTACTGTTGCTTCAGTTCCAGCAGGAGCAACAATGCTGGCATGAGATGCCATTGTTGTGTAGAATATTCCAAATGTAAGTCCCTGAAGCAGTTCCAATGGTAGACACCACCAAGGATTTGTAATTATTGAATACAAGACAAAACGTACTCCAAATGCAAAAAGCACAAGTGACATAGCATTTTCATGGCCAATTTTCTTAAGTATGTGGCCTGCAACAATTGAAAAAAATATATAAGATGGTTTAAAAAAGAACAACAATATTAATGAGCACCATTTGCTTCCACATTAATATATGTGAACTACATTGCTTTATTATTGCTACTTCCTGAGATAATTTAAAGCAGAAATGTTCTGTCTGCATAGGAGTCAATTTTATAGGACAGCAATTCAAAGTTTTCTCCATTCTAAAAATATTTACAATTTGTCATTTTGATTTATAAGCAAATGTCACAATTTTACTATAAAAACCATGGTATGCTTTCAGAAATTGCTACTTTAATTTTTACACATCTTTTTACTCATGATTGTTTTATTAATTTAGAACAAAAGGTTCTTATCTTAAACAACTAAGAAACATAGCATACATTGAAAGATCTAAATGCTGATTAATTTTAGAATTTATTATTCTTTTTAGATGTCATAAAATTATTTTAATAGCCTTTTCAAGTTTTCAATATTTCACATAAATTACTCATGTTGGCAGCTAATTGTAGAGCTTAAAAATATATTTTTGAGATTATTGGATTACATGCATGTAACAAAACAGAAGAAAAGGGAAATGTCCTATCCCTTAATAGATTACAATTAAAAGTGTGAAAGATTAAGAAAATAATTAAACTAAATAATTGAGTTAAGTTAAAAATCTGACGTTTAATGTGGCAATGATGAAAGCAACAACAATATCAAAATTGTCTCCATCTCAATATTCTAAAACCCAAAATACTTTTGGTGCTAGCATCTATTTTTCAGAATATTAAAGGACTGCACAGTTCATCATTTAAGGTGATGAATGTAGTGATAAGTGCTGGAGCCTGACCTTGTCTGATATAAATGGTAAGAAAAGACTCAGAAAGAGAGTATTTATATTACCAAATTTTTCTAACCAGGAATATATGTTACCAAGCTGTGCAAATACCCACTTCAATTTTTCATAACATCCCCTCTCCCAACTGCTTTTGCTCTTCTTTATGTCCATTTATCTGCTAATTTTGTCCCTGCAGAAACTAAGGACCAACTTGACAACTAGAGGCAAAAGCAGAAGGAACTTTCATTAATGGATAGAAGTACAAGAACTGCTACAAGAATGAACAACACAGAAAATGAGGTGAAAATTTATAATGCATGATTAATGATAAACTGAATTATATTTATGGGCGCTCTTTAACTGCTGTGGTCCTTAGTGTCTCATTCTATACTGAGTGTGAAAGACTGGTAATTTTGCTCAGAGGCCTCTTTATCAGGCTTGAGGTACTTTTACGTGCCATAAACCTACAACATAGGACCATCAGCTTTACTTCCCTTCTGAAGGAAGCCATGCTAAGGATTTTTACACCCAAAAAACTCCATTGCCCTCTGCCAGGTTTGAACCATGATGAAAATGTATATCAAGCAAATCTTCTTTACTTTTAATCAAACGATCACCATTTTTGGCACATTTACATGAGTGTCTTGGAGATAAATCTGTTAAAAGCCTTTCACTTCTTGTTCAGAATTTGTGTTAGATATGTTGTCGAAATCTTTGCTCTGGTACCAAAGAAGCAGAAGATATCATTTTCAAACTGCTAAATCTATAACACCAATTCCATATTGGAAGCTGAAAAATTTGATGGTTACCAATTTTAGACCTCAAAATTATGAGACATCAAAATAAATGTAATTCAGAATATATAGAAAACCTATCATTTCAGCCTGTCATATTTTACAACTTGATGAACCATAGAACAGTAAACATATCACCCAAAGACTAAGAATCAGATAATGAATATCAGCATATATGGAAGTTGTGACACAAGATGGTTTTGACACACTTGGTGACAAATTAATAAATACAAAAAGCAGGAAAATACAGAATATCACCCCACTCAATAATGGAAACAACCCACAGAAAAGATACAGCAGATTCATGTTTCCTCCATGGACCCAGGAATTTACTAAATCATTGTTAAAAGACACTATACCATACACAAACAAATCAGGCATCTACCATATCAGTTGAGAAGACTACCATCAAATACCCATTGGCAAAACACAAGCGAATCTACAAACCAGACTAATGAAACACTTACATAAGAAATTTAAAACTAAAGCAAATTGATAATCTTTTAATTTATTTACATCCACAGTGAAACAAAAATATTATTAGTCACACCATCATTCCTACTTTTTGTACTTTATTACGAACATGTTTCCCGAATCCTGGGTTCACATCCTAAGTTATGCTGCAACAAACATCAAATCCAGAAGTTTGATGGTTGAACATTCTATTTCCATCTGCTGGACTTAAAATGAGTTGGAAGGTTGGTGTTCTCTTCTAGAGGTATATAAAAAATTTATTAACAGTGTTTTTTCTTTTCTTTACTTCCTTCTTTCTTGATGTTTTTTTTCCCCCCAAGTATCCAATTCTCTTGAGGTATATACTGATTTTAAAATTTCTGCTTTTTCTTTTATTTGATGATCTGAAAAGGGGCTGCAGCTACGATTTATTAATATTTTTATAATGGAAATATTTGAAATGTTCCTTCTGTCCAACAGATAGAGGAAGGAAGTCCAATCATCAAATATTTGGATCTGATGCCAGTTGCAGTAGAGCTGAAGATGTAAAGATGAGTTCATGAAGCATGTCTTAATAAAGTACAAAAAAGTGCGGTAGGAGTAATTGTGCAACTTCCAAAACTTAATTGCAGTAGTAAAAGCATTTATAAAACCAATAGCAGCTAAAATAAGACAGAATTGTTAAAACATACAAAAACATCAACAGAAGTAACAGTATGGGAGAAAATCTGTATCATAAAACTATGAATTTTAAAATACTGGTAGTGGATTGTAGTAAGATTTTGTAACAGATAACTAGATGGCCGCATAAGTGCAACTACAGCAGTGGCTTCCACTTCACATAACAGTCAACATACAGCTGATGATGAAGATGATTTTTCAAAGTAAGTTCAACACTGAAAACTAAGGAAGTGGAATTATATGCCATAAAGTGGAATCATATTAGTTTATTTATTTCTAGCGACAAGTGTTAAAGATTACAATTTTTAAAGCAAAGTACTTTACAATAATGACATCTGATGTTACATTCACATAACTTTCTCTACCATCTATCGTTTAATAGTAGGTATACAAATTATTCTTATGAAAGTTTATTTTTCTATCTACTTCATTTTAATCTACATAAACCTTGCAGAAATAACTACATTACACATTTCGTTATAGATACAAAGGGAACAGCAATAGTCAAATATTTATGAACTGGACCCCATATGTTGGCTTTAAAATTCCATACTGCTTCCATGTAATCATGAGAAATAACTGGAGATTGATGGAACTTAAAAAGAATGACAAAGTATTGAACAAATCAAAGCATTAATAATGAATATCTCGGAAATGGCTGAGCCGCAAAAAAAAGTTATTTGAAATAAATCGTGTGCTTTAAAGAGATCTACATTTTTGTGTGGTAAGGTTTTGTCTATCACTTAACATTTACCAGTTATACATTATACAAAATTCCTTCCGAAGGAGGAGCACGCTGTTTCCAGAAAATTCAAGATATACATTTTACGAGATTTCTAATGAAACTGTCTTAAAAGTATGGTATTTTAATTAAAAACATTGAACTGTTTTTACAAACATACATTCATGTTGCATCTTTGGAAGATACTGAACCTAAGTACCAAGTTTGGTATTTATCGACTTTTCATTTTTGAGTTATGTGCTCTCTCTCTCTCTCACACACAGACAAAATATTTTTTCTGAAAACGCTTTTTATTCAAGGGACCTCAAAACATGTATTTCTGATGAAATCTCAGTATCAAATGTTTTGGGTGGAATTCAATACCCTCTCTACCTACTATGTATGTGGTAGAGAAAGTAAAAATAACTTAGTTACTTAACATCAAGTAATTACATATGCCACTAACTGCAAAGCATGTGAAGAAGCCTTGTTCAACAAATCTGCAGAATTAATCAGGAATTTTGGTACTTAACAATGTTTAATGCCCATTCTAACTGTGTATGCACCACAGGCTGTGCACACTGATGATACTTGAAATGAAATGATAATTGGGAAAAGAAATTTGGGGAGGAAAAATTTCAGGTTTAAGTTTAGGGTACCTCTCTGGCATTTGCCAGTTATGACTGAGGAAAACCTAATAAAACCTCAGTCAGGGAGGATGGTCCTAGCAGGATTTGAACTGCAGACCTTCCATTCATGAGTCTGTGCCTTAATGATCTTGGCTACTTATGTCAGCCCATTAACTGGGAAAGAAATGTGTTTTGCCCACTAGATGTATAAATTAGAAAATATCAACCATGGATGTAAACTTCATACAAATGTGCGACACATGTATGCATGCACGCACACTCTCTCACTGTCACTCTGAATTGAATATTAAGATTGTATTTATTTAATGAATAAAAACAATTTCTCATTAATAATAACTGCACTTTTTTTTTAAAATTTGCCAATGGAAAAGATTTCCCCAATATTTTGTAGTAATTTATTGTATATTTAATGGCATTATATATAGCACTTTCCTTATGCATTGAGGTTTTATGATAAATGTTACTTAGATGCTCTTTATATCTTGTGTCATAACTATGTTTATCCTGATTTTTCTTAAATTCAGGCAAATATTTCTTAAGATATAATAACAGTTCTAATATAAATACACATGGAGATGGTAAAATGCTTATTGAGTGAGACAGTGGTTTGCATGATTCTGTTTTGCCTTTAAACAGAATAGTTCTAAGAACTTTATGTTTTGTATACAGAAAGAGTGGGAGTTGCTGTTAAAGGGAAAATAGTTGAACTGTTTGTTACAAGATCATTTATCCTTTTTTCAGAGGCTGACAACACTGGGAACCATACCTGCGTAATTAGAGACAGACATGTAAATGCTTAACACCATAGTGACAGATTTTCTCAATACATATGTGATAAATATAAAAATTATCAGAGAGTTCCCATGAGCCAAAGAAATGAAATCCTGTAACCACATATATGAGAATTTAGAATATAAGCTTTGACTGAAATTAAGTTTTTACCAGCTAGAAAGAAAAATGGCAGCTCTCCTCCAAAGCATCTTACACCTCCTATAAGACCTTCAAGAGTCTTTATCCACTGATGTACATCAGTTTCACCAGCTGATATTAAATCTTCTAAGTGCCTGCAATTATATGCAATTATCCCTTAACATTACAGTTAAAGAAACATTTGAGTAAGAAGCAATAACTTATATACTACTAAAACCAAACCTGTAACTTTGCAAAAGAACACAGGTATTCATTAACAATCTGCATTTCTCTTGTAGGATTCTGGCTTTGATTTCTATACGTTGCAGCTGAAGCTATAGCTACTTTTTAGGATGTGGCCTTCTGAGACCACATGGCTACTCTTACTGGAATTTTGGCATGAAGGGTTTGCTACCCTTGTTATGAGAAGTTACTTGGTAGGATTTTAATAGGCTTATGATGAAAGCGTTCTCTTTTTTAATGTGTGAAATGTGGTAACCCTACAAGAAATACCACTAAGCCTGTTCTTCTCCTCCTCTCTCCCTCTGATTCAGTTTCAATGGTGCTATCTAGATCCATTTCTGAGAACAGACTGATGGATAATTATGTTTCTACTGAGAACTTGCTCTTAAATAATGATGCCATCAATTTGCACTGTCTTACAGGAAGATGTGAATTAGTTTGATCAACTTGTGCAACCAGATGCTTAAGAACGCTTGGAAGAAATTCAATACGATGAATACAGAAAATCATATGGCAGTGTATTGCTTCAAAAAATAGCAAATTTTTGCATCAGAGAAACTCTTTGTTCAGTTAAATATTTTGAGAAATTGTCCTGAATTTAAATATATTATGTACAATAAGTTTGCCTAAAATGTTATACACACATTGTATAAGGAAGAACACAGATTCTGGAGTCAGCTTTTCATACATCCAGATAAACATAATTTGTGGGAAAATATGTGTTTTATTTATTTGTTCATGTAGTTGCTGCCAAGTAACCAGTAATCTCTTTTTACTGCTGTTACATTAAAAAAAGCAACAATGTTGAGTTGGCTGAAAATACTGTCAGTTTCACTTATAATAAAGAAGCTAGAAACAGTGACAAGTTTTAAATTTACACCAAATCTGAGTTGAACTTTGGAACTTTTAACATTACTTTTAGGCTTTGCTCACTTGAACATTATTTGTATATAGTTGTCTCAATCTTCAGCAGGACACTTGATTAACATGGGATAACTGTCCTCAAAACATGTTCATGTGAGTAAACTATAAAAGTGACATTAGTGTTCAAAATTACAACACACCATTAGTTTGAATTTAAACATATCACTGTTTCCAAATTTCAAACATGCTTTTAGTATGAAATTGATAGTTGTTTAAATCATCAAAATTAACTAAAAGTGTTAAATGATGATAATGAATTTCAAATTGTGATGAAATGCCTACAGCACTTGGAATAATTAAAAATTGTAAAACAACAGCTGATTATATATGTTTCTAAACTTCATGATCTTAGACAATTCTGATGTATTTAATAAAACTTTCACTTAGCAATAAAACTTAAAAACAGCTGATGAGTTAAATCCAGGCACTGTCATTTATTTTTATATAGTTTCTACAAACTATTTTTATGAAAGTTTATTTTTCTATGTACTTCATGTTAATCAAGATAAAGCTTTGCAGAAAAGTTTCATTTTCATTTTCATTTTGTTGTAGGTACATGTTAGATACAATAAACTGAATAGCCAGATGTTTAAAAGTGGGTTGCTATAGCTGGCCTTTAAATTCCATGCTCTTTCCCCTGATAAACAACTGAATGGCAACAGTATGAAAGTATTCAAAAATTCAAATATATAATGATGAATGTCTTGGAAATGGTAGATGCGACAAAAAATTATTTGACATCGCTTTATGTTTTAAAGAGCTCTATATTTATTGTGCAGTAAGTTTTTTCCTATTCCTTATGATTTCCTAGTTATGCAAAATTACATAAGATTCTTCCAAAAGAAAAGAACTTCACAAGTTATACACAGAAAATTCAAGATTTGCATTTTATTAGAATATAAATACTTTAAATACATGATATTCTAATCAAAATCTTTAGAATCATTTTTGGGAAAATTAACAAAAAAAGAAAGAAAAAAAAAAAAAGAAGTAGAAGATGAAAGAAAGAAAAAATAAAATCTTGTATGTTAAATACACATGACACTCTAACCACTATCATTTATTTTTATATAGCTTCTGCAAACTATTCATACAAAAGCTTGTTTTGCTATCTATTTTATGTTAATGGAGATAAACCTTTGCAGAAATACTTTCATTCACATTCTGTTGTAGATACAAGTGTGTTAGAGGAAACCAAATTAATGGCCAGATGTTTCAAGGCAGATCACTATATGCTGGTCTTGAATCCATACTCTTTCCAAGACATTGTGAGAAACAACTGAATAAAAACAGAACTTCAAAAGAATGACAAAGTACAGGGTTTCCGAGAATGAATGGTGGAGTTTTACAAGTTTACTGTGAACTATTATTCTAATTGATTGAAAGTACTTTTAATTAATTAAATAACTCAAACAGTTTCCAAATAACATTAGTTAATTTCGATATGGGCACCACTCACTGCACGACAGAGGTCTAAGCAAAATTCAACTTCAGCCCACATTCTTGACAACATTTGGCATAATGCTTCCAATTGCTTGACTGATTTTTTGTTTTAGATGGTTGATATTCTCAATTCTTTAACTGTAGACCTCATTCTTGACATAGCCCCAAAGGTAGAAGTCTAATGGAGTAAGATCTGGATTTCTAGCTGGCCATGAAATTGGTCCATTTCTGCCAATCTTTCGGTCCGGAAATCGATTATTGAAGTCTTCTTGGACATGGTTTGTGAAATGGCATGGTACTTCATCTTGTTGAAAGATTATTTGCAACCCCATTTCCATTTGCTCGATTTGAGGAAATAGGAAATTCTGTAACATGTCCATGTATGGAATGGAGTTCGTTTTTTCAACAAAAAAGAATGACCAAAATTATTGTTGTGCATAAGGACACACCAAGCGTTCACCTTAGGAAAATCTTGAATGTGTTCATGTATCACACGTGGATTTTCCAAGGCCCAAATTCAGCAATTGTGCTGATCAACACAACCATTTACATGGAACATGGCCTCATTCTCAAGAAATTGTGGTTCATCGTCAATTCTTTGTATGGTAGCAGCGAATTCAGCCCTAAGCAATTTGTTATGTGGTTTTATTGCATGCAAGAGTTGAATTTTATAGACATGCAATTTCAATCTCTTACACATGACGTCATGCACTGTTGGCTTCGGAAGACCTAGCTGCAGACTATGGCGTGGAATGGACTTCTGAGCACTCTGAACACATGACTGTTGGATTCTTTCAACATCTTCTTCTGATGTTCTGGGCCTTACTGTTGATTTTGCTTTGTGTGCACTGTCAGTCTCCTTAAACAGTTTGTGCCGTCTGATATTATTCTCATGTGGAGGATCTTTATTGTACTCACGTCTGAATTGCCGCTGTACCACAATCATGGATTTGTGTTCCACCAACCATAACACTTTTTGTTGTACAGTAAAGATTTCACAAAAACACAAAGAAAACAGTTTGAATAAAGCAAGGAGCACTTTTATAACATATGTATAAACATTTCAAATTACATTTTAACACAAAGAAAGCAATTTGGAGAAGATCTACGCAGTTCATTTGTATGCAAAAACTGCATAATAGTTTTATGCAATGCAAAAATCTTAAATTTTGCAACAATGAGTTTATTATGATGATGGAAACAATGACAGAAAAAAAAGTGAACGTAAACTGTTTGAGTTACTGGATTAATTAAAAGTACTTTCAACAATTACACATAATACATAGTTCACAGTGAACTCATAAAACCCCACCATTCATTCTCGGAAGCCCTGCATTAAAAAATTGTAACCAATATAATGAATATCTTGGAAATGGCTGATGTCACAAAAAAGAGTTATTAAAAATAAACTGCATGTTTTACACAGATCCATGGGTTGCAAGGGATAATGAAGTGCATTCCATAACCTCTCCTATCGAAATCCCATACTCAACCTGCCTGCAGCGCAACCTGCTTTTACAGATGGGGACCAAGTATTGGTGGTATAATCATAACATCTTTTGTAGAGGAAATGCTACATTTGTGGGAACCGCACAAACATACCCCTTTGGGCCAGCAAACCATTGGGAAAACTTTTTACACTGTTTTCAAGATTCAAAATAAACCTTGGAAAATCAAAAACTGTGCGATAATTATAAAGGTATCAGTCTGTTAAATTCGGGTATAAAATTTATGCTAACATCATAAGAATAAATTGTATAAACCTTATGAAACTAATTGGGGAAGAACAAAATGGCTTTAGAAGAGGAAGATGTTACTGTGATACCTATTTCTCAATGAAGATGTTAACAGAAAAATGTAAGCAATTTAATTTAGAGGCACTAGTACATATATGAGTAGGAGCATAATGCAGCACAAATACTTACAAAAATGAAACACTTTGACATCCAGAGATTTGTTTTATACTGGAGTTGTAGCCAGAAAAAGGTCATTTGGTCCACCCAAACTCCCTTTTTAGTGGCTGTTCTTATATAGTGGCTACTGGCAACATTTTGGATGAAGAGTTGTCAATCAAAGAAGATAAAAGGGGATTGTTACCATATATACGTTATAATGAATCATTGGGTTTAGCCTCACAGGTGCTACATCCTGTCATCTCTCCACTTCTCTACTTATAAAAAGCATCCCTCGCTATGCTTTGCAGCTTAGGACCTTCAATGTTGCCACCAGAAGGATAACACAAGGAATGCTCCCATAATGCCTAGATGCATGTGATGGAGTTGTATAATGTCTTAATAAGGAACAAAAGCGACAAAATATAATTAAATATGTTAACTACAATGTCCAGTAGTGTACCTTATGTTTATAATGTTATGAAAGTAATACAGATAATCCTGTAGGTACATGTGTACCATGTGTATTGTGAATGCAGGTCCTACTCATATACCATATATTATCCAATTTAGAAACTCACATTGCTTTTATCAACTCCAAAAAAGCTTTTGATAGAATAAATAAAAATAAGCTTTTACAAAATCTAATGAAAGATAAAGTTCCATGGCAAATTATACATACTATTTATGGTATCTATAAGAAAAACTTGGTAGCTGTCAGAATAAACAACCAATTATCTCAATGGCAAGAAATTAATACTGCTGTAAGACAACCAGCTGTGACCTCTCATCCCTTCCATTTATAATATATAGGAACAAAATTATTCAAGACTAAAGAAAAACACATGGATTCATGCAAGTGAATGGAAATGTACAAATAGATGCACTCCTCTCTGCAGATGATTTGACGCTGTAGCACCTACAGAGACTGATCTTCAATACTTAGTTCATAATTTATACCAATGGGTGAAATATGTGTTATGGAAATTAATATTCATAAATAAAAATAATGGGATTTTATAGAAAATATTCAATTTCCAGTAAAATCTCTCTAACAAATAAACTACTTGAAAGAATGAATGAATTTTCATATCTTGGCTATAAGGAGTCCTTTGTGGATGAAGTACATGCACCAGATAAAATTCTTAAATGCACCAGAACCATGGGGATAATAAATCACATAATGAAACCCTCAAAAGTACAGAGGCATACAAGATTATGCCTCTACCAGACTTTAGCAAGACCGGTTTTATGATATGGTAGTGAGGCATGGACAATGAGATTCATGCACTCAACAGCTGGCTACACAAGATGGGACTACAAAATCCAATGAATGTGTACTAAAGGAGCTACAAGTTGTACCTATAATCTAATATATCTAAAAGGACCAGAACAACTGGAAGAAACATATACATGAAATGCACTCCAGTACATACATGCTTTATGCTTTATTGCTTTATTGTGCTAAGAGTTTTACAAATTTGATTGTCTACTACACTTTGACCCTGGTCACTCATTCAGTAGACAGTCACTACAGTTTATTTACATTTTACAATTTCTTGTCAATAAATTATCTTGTTTTTTTTTCAGTTTTTTTCATGTGCCATTTCCACTCGTTTTTCACTTATTGGTTACTTAACCATCACATATTCACTATAGTTTTCCAATCAAGGTAAGATGCGCTACCTCTTACTTTTCTCTTTCCACTGTCCAAAGCCATTTATTTTTACTTTACACAAAAACTGTCCAATGCTTCTAGCGTCCTTGCATATCATTTCAATCATAAGTGTATTTCTATCCCCCTTCAACCACTTCTTATTAAAACATTCTTTTCTCCAATTTTCTGTTCCTTGGCACTTAAATACTGTGTTCAATGTCTTCATTACCACCACATATCGGACATTGGTTCTGAGGAATACCCTGTCTTAGCCCTTTTAGCCTCCATGCTCCGATTCTTACCCATGCAATAGATTCTCTCTCTTCTTTATTTACTATGTCTATATATTTTTCCCTACCCCATGTATTTTTCATTGGCCTATAACAAACTAATGAGCTCTTTTCGGCAATCTCACTGAACATGATTTGTATTTCTATATCTTCCAGTCTTTTCCTCGCCGTTTTGCAAAAATTTTTCACGTTATTTTCTCTCCTTCTCCACATATCTCCTAACCCATTTTTCTCCAAAATGTTCCATAATTTACTTACCCATCCATCATTCATTAAGCTATTCTCTTGGTATTCAATACATTGTCTTAACACATTACTTTTTCCTAGATTTAAACTTCTGAACCAAAATTTCAAAGCTCTTTCCATTATCTTCCCCTTAGTTGGCACCCTGCCCATCTCTAATTGTGCTACCTGTCTTACAATTGACTTCGGTAGCCCTAGTATTTCTCTACAAAACATCCTGTGCACCACATCTATACTTTCCCATCCTCTATCTAATCCCCATATTTCTATACCATACATCATTTTTGCCTCCACAACCATCTCATAAACTTTGTCCAGCCATTTAACATTTATATTAGGTACTTTATATTTGCAGCTTCTAATTGCTGCCATCACCCCTTTACCTTTTGCCAATGCAAACTTCTTTTGTTTCTCCCATTTATTACCTCCATCTATTTTTACTCCTAAATAGATACAGTCACACACCACCCTGTCATCTTTATTCTCTCCCTTCCACTTTTCATATTTGCTTAATTCCCCCCCCCCTTTTTGAAAACCACAATCTGTGTTTTCTCTTGATTCACTTTTAACCTCCATTCTTTACAATATACATCAATTGCTTGTAATGATTGTTTTAAACCACTTACTGTAATAGATCCTACCACTAGGTCATCTGCAAAAAGAAGTCCTGGGATTTGGATGTTGTTAATTACTGGTGCACAGTTATTATTCTTTCCAATTTCTAGTAAGACATCATCTATGTATAAATTAAATAAAACTGGGCTTAACTTACATCCTTGCCTAAGGCCTTTCTTTTGTGGAATTTCTTTTGTTACACAGCCTGTCTCCACCCTTACACAGAAGGTGTTCTCAAAATACAGTGCTTTTAGAATATTCACCAATTGCTGACTTACTCCCTTACACACTAATTTATGCCACAGAAGTTGTAGCTCAATTCGGTCATAGGCTTTCTCTAAGTCTACAAAAGCCATATACAATTTACTCCTTTTTTCTTTTAAATATTTGTCTGCTAATGTCTTTATAATAAATAAATTATCAATTGTTCTCCTTCCCTTGCGAAAGCCCATCTGGAATTCCGAAAGGATATTATATTCTTCAACCCAAAATTGTAGTCTCGCTGCCAAAATGCCCACAAAAAGTTTTCCTATATTCGATAATAATGCAATACCTCTGTAGTTATTAGGTTTATCGACATTGCCCTTGCCTTTATATATAGGATGGATGATAGCTTCCCTCCATCGTTTAGGTACATAACCCTTTCTAATAATTACATTAAATAAATCTAATAAAATTTTCACTCTTCCTGTTTCATTACACCACTCCTTAAGAAACTCTGTTCACTCCAGTAAGATCCTTAAAGCTGTGCTTAAATACCATCCTAGAGGGAAATGATCTCTGGGCCACCCTAAGAAACGATGGTTGGAAATACTAGTTTTGAATTTGTAACAGGTCCTTTGCCTAAAACTTGAATAGAAGAAGAAGACACAGATCCACATTTTATATGGAGTAAGCTTTTGTCTTCTCTTATGGTTTATCTATCATACAAAATTATACAAAATTCCTTCTGAATGAGGATGATTTCACAGGCTATTCCCATTAAAATTCAACATATCTATTTTACTTATTCTCCAAATACCTTAAATATTTGGTATTTTAATTAAAATTGATACGCCATTTTTGTGAAAATAAAAAATATTGAATTTTCCCATGTAATGGATAGTTTGGCGCGAGAGGATTTTCTTGAAAATCTTCATGTCAGATCCTTAGAAAATACTGAACTTCTACTTGTTTATGAGTGCTCTGTCTCTCTCCCCCAGCCACACAACAGACAGCTGCACAATATAATATTAATCCACTTCCTACAGCTGGAGGCCATCTAAATAAAAAAAAAATTAAAATAGAAAGACAAAATTTTAATAACAAAGCATACAAAAATTATTTTATAAGAGAGAAAATAGAAAATATGCAAATTTGTAAAATATAAATGAAATGAATACTGGCACAAAACAAATGCTATGCTCAAGCACACACATGCATAAAGTGCACACATGTACCTTTCTTTAAAAATGCCTTTTTTGGCTTTTGGATTCATGTATTACAGACAAAATGTTGATATCAAATCTTTGGGTGGAATACAATACTTCTACTTACTAGAGGTAGGTGCTAGAAAGTAGTATTGAACTTATTAACAACAAAAAGTCCTAAAATGAAGTTTGGAGAACTCTATATAGCTTTTTATTGCTTTTAAATGCATTACCTACTTAGAAGCCACTTAAGTAATTTTCTTCACCAAGACTTGGATATATGTGCTATTTTCTTTAGTTACTGCTGTATAAGTATGCTTTATTCAACATTTGGAATTCTTCATACAATTCTATGGCTTTGTCAGTTAATTTTTACCCATATTTGATTTGCTTTTAAACATAGTTTACTTTTGAACCCTATACAGTTGGATCAACGATACTCTAACCCCAAAAATACAAGTTTAGTAACCTACAATCTCCACATTCAAGGTAACTCTCAATACAGTGAACCATTTCTTCAGACTTGGGAAGAGAAAAAAGTCACTATGAATATGTGACAGCAGTTCAAAGCACAAGTCTTGCAACTTTATGATATCAATTGAAGAAATATGCTCTTGTGCATTGTCTTGGTGGAAAAGAACTTTCATCTTTAAAAAATCTGATGTGTTACACTCACATGACTTTCTCTACTCTTGTACAAACTATTTTTACAAACGCTTATTCTCCATATGCTTCATGTTAATCAAGATGTTAATCTTATTGCTAATTTTCTTGTAGATGCAAGGGGAATATGGTAGTATTTAAGCGATAGTCAAATATTTTAACGCTGGTTGCTATGTGGCGCATTCCATTCTCTTTGATTGTCCAGGACATAAAAAAAAATCTGATGTGTTACACTCACATGACTTTCTCTACTCTTGTACAATCTATTTTTACAAACGCTTATTCTCCATATGGGGCGGCGCCGTGGCCGAGTGGTTAGACCGCTCGCCTCCCACCGAGGCGGCCCGGGTTCAATCCCAGGGACCTGCATGTGGGATTTGTGGTGGACGAAGCAGCGTCTGGGCGGGTTTTCTCCGGGTTCTCCGGTTTCCCCCGCCATTCATTCCACCAACTGCTCCATCATCACCTTTCCTTTCATCCATTTCACCCACATTTCGTTTCATCTACTTCCTTCATCCCATACCAGGCATCGGGCTGATCACCCATCCTGGATGCTCTCTCTGATCCATTAGTGTCTGCTCCTCGACGGGCCTCTGACCCCAGGCACCCGCTTGTAAGTCCTGGGGGGTGTAAGTCCTACATAAGAGGAGGGTAAACAGATAATGAATGAATGAATGAATTATTCTCCATATGCTTCATGTTAATCGAGATATTGAGATGTCAATCTTATTGGTAATTTTCTTGTAGATGCAAGGGGAATATGGTAGCTTTTAAGCGATAGTCAAATATTTTAACGCTGGTTGCTATGTGGCGCATTCCATTCTCTTTGCATGTCCAGGACATAAAAAAATGAATAACGAATTTGAGAAAAAGTATAAGTATTGGGAAATTTAAGGAAATAACAAGCAATATCTTGAAAACGGTTCACTCAACAAAAGAAATGTATATGACATAAGTTGTGTATTTTAACGCGATCTACATTTTTTGTGTAGTAAAATTTTGTCTATCTCTTATGGTTTACCAGTTATGCAAAAGTCGTTCACAATGAAGAATACTTTTGGAGACATTCCCAGAAAATTTGAGATATACATTTCATTTCTCATGACATTACCTTAAACATATGATATTTTCATCAAAATCGTTAGAGCCATTTTTGAGAAAATTAAAATTTTCGAAAAATGTTCCATGTAAAGGGTAGTCTGGGGTGGGGGGATTTTCTTGAAAACCTTCGTGTCGCATCTCTGGAAGATACTGAACCTAAATACCAAGTTTGGTGTTTATCCGAGTGTTCGTTTTTGAGTTATGCTGTTCACAGACACACAGACACACACACACACACACACACAGACACACACACGGACATGTTTCCAAAAATGCTTTTTTTGGATTCAGGAGGTCTCAAAACATGTATTTCCGGTGAAATCTCGGTATCGAATTTTTGGGTGGAATGCAATACTTCCCCTACTTACTATACGTAGTAGAGAAAGTAAAAATGAATAACGAATTCCCATTTGAGAAAAAGTATTGGAAAATTTAAGGGAATAACAAGCAATATCTCGAAAATGGTTCACTCAACAAAAAAAATGTATATGACATAAATTGTGTATTTTAACGCGATCTACATTTTTTGAGTAGTAAAATTTTGTCCATCTCTTATGGTTTACCAGTTATGCAAAAGTTGTTCACAATGAAGAATACTTTTGGAGACATTCCCAGAAAATTTGACATATACATTTCATTTGTCATGAAAATATCTTAAACATATGATATTTTAATCAAAATCATTAGAGCCATTTTTGAGAAAATTAATATTTTTGAAACATGTTCCATGTAAAGGGTAATCTGGGGTGGGGGGATTTTCTTGAAAACCTTTGTGTTGCATCTCTGGAAGATACTGAACCTAAATACCAAGTTTGGTGTTGTTGCGGTATCGTTCGTGTTATCTTATTTGCTGAGCGCCTGTTATTATTTTACTATTTTTAATTTTGAGTTCTTTGTCCTCCGGCTAGCTATTATTACTCAGTCGAGCAAATCTCTTAAACAGGGTGTGTAAACGGAAAGGAGTTGTTACTAAAAGATAACACTGATAAAAGAATTTGTTTTTACACTTTTATTGCTGTCACACTTTATTAATTTCATATATATTACTCTTGATACACCCCAACTGAAACTGTTATATTTTCGAATGTAACTATAATCAGTTATTTGTCGCGCATTATTAATTCGTGTATTTCACATTTTTGTAACTAACTTTACGACGCGAGAGATTCTGTAGAATTGCATAACATGTAACCCGTGAATGATTCTGTTGAACTGTGCGACGTGTAACGTGTGAATGATTCTCTTAAACTGTGCGTTACTTGTCTTTGGCTCGGAATTTATACTCCCTCACCCCGATATGCCTAAATATTATAACAGAGCTGCTATTGGTTAATAAAGCACGCCAACATTAGCGTCTATTTTTATATCCAACCAAAATTACGAACACATATGCTCTAGGGAAGATATTCCCTCCATTTCTAAAGAAAAGCGCGCTACTCTGACGTCATTTGTTTGTCTCCTCTAATTGATAAACAACTCACCCCCTCGCTCATTGTTACCCGCTCCTATTGTCAGTTTCAGTGAGGCCGTGTAAACTTATTTCATAACAATGCTTATAATTAACAAACATCTCAAATCATTGTCATACAATAATGTTCATTTACACTACAATTACTCTTGCATTCACAGTGTTGTGATATAAAATACTGCCTCAGTGTTTATCCCACTGTTCGTTTCTGAGTTATGCTGTTCACAGACACACACATGGACATGTTTCCAAAAATGCTTTTTTTGGATTCAGGGGTTCTCAAAACATATATTTCCGGTGAAATCCTGGTATCGAATTTTTGGGTGGAATACAATACTTCCCCTACTTACTATACTTAGTAGGGAAAGTAAAAATGCAGACTTTGGCCTTCATAGCATCCTTGAAACGCTCCAACAAAGTTTCATAGTACACTCTGTTGATGGTTTTGCCCCTTTCCAGGTAGTCTTAACACCACCACATTGCAGACATCCCAGAAAACCTTTCCTGCTGAAGGAACACATTTGGTCTTCTTTCGAACACATTCACCCTTGTTTAGACTGTTGCTTCATTTCTGGCATGTGGTGGTGAATCCATGTCTTGTCAAAAGTGATGTAATGTTCGAAAAAAATCAGCTGAGTTGTATGTGAACATTTCTAAGCACTCCTATGAGATGTTCATTTGGATGCCTTCTGATCTCTGATTAACAAATGTGGCACTCATCACACTGTGAGTTTTCTTATTTGCAGTTACTCATGAAAAATATTTCAGATAAGATCCAAAGAGATCTTGGCAATGTCAACAAGGTCATGCACCTTGATTTGTCTGTCACTTAACACAGTATTGTGGACTTTTGCAAGGTTTTCTTTGGTCATAGTGGTAACTGGAAGTCCTAGATGATAGAATGGTTGTATTTAAACCCTGCACCCCATTTCTTCACCACAGAAAATAAGTAGAACCCAATAATGCATTTTTATTTTGGTTGGCATTAAACCTTTTAATACAAAGTATTTAATCAATGCTAAACATTCAATTTTATACATTTTTGGAAACAACATCAACTTGCCTACTTTGCAGCATTATAACAAGCAAATAAATGAAAGCATATATAAGAAATTGCATGGTGCACCATCTAAAGCATGGCTAAGCATGATGTTAGAACATACTTTGGGCTTGCAGAGCAGTGCTATGGAGCAGCCACCAGAGCCAAGTGGTGTGACTGTATTTATTTGTTATTTGCAAGGAAGTTGTAATGTTTTCATATTCAGTTATAGTGGTGCAGCATGTCCTCTATTTTCTTTTCATAGAAGATTAGGTTCAAATTCTACAAATTTTGATGGTGAAATTTTAGCAATTTTTCTCAGCTTACAAAATCTTATACATTAAATACACAAATTTAAGAGGGTTGTAATATTATATGACTCCAAAGTAGCTATAATATCTATAGCATCTGATACTACAGCCAAAAGCCTAAATGTCCTAGAATGCCAAAAAATGTAAAACAATTAACTAATTTAAATAAAAGTAGTACTTCAATGGATACCAGCATGCTGTGGAATAGATGGTAATGAAACAGCTGATTTTCTGGCCAAGAAAGGTGGTAAAATTACATCAAGATCATCTGGTCCATGTCTCACTCTATCAAAAGGATGATTACATCAACATATAATACAAAAATTAAAAAAGGATATGTATCACAAACAAAAGGAAAACAATGGGAAAAATCTATATATAATCGGTGCAACAGTTCTAGACACGTGAAAATCTTAATGAGAGCTATGATGCAAGTTGCTTACCAGATCAGGTGGTGACCGGTCGACTGCATGCTGCAGGAGTGCGTGGGACAGTCATCGTCAAATATCCACACCGGTTATGCACTGTTTTGCACTGATAAACTTAGTTATATACAGTATATTAAAATCCACGCTGTAAAAAGCGCTTAATATAAAAAACGCTGTCAATCATTGCCTCCAATTCTTCCACACCTAACAACCCTTCCTCTTCTGCGGAATCACTCACATTATTGCCGTCATCGCTGCTGTCACTACTTTCTGCACCATTATCTTGGATGAGAATTCTTTCTATTTGATTTTCTGCAATTCCGTATTTTTCGAAATAATGATTCTTAATTTATTCAACATGTCGACATACATTTTCCCATTCTGGCCTTCCAATTTCAGCAAATTGCTGGCGTTATAACTGCTCCACATATTTTAATTTAAAAGTCATATTTCTGCATGCCACCCATTTTTTGATATCAGCCCAGATTAATTCAATTGGGTTTAGATCTGGGCGATGCGATGGGAGTCTAAGTACATTATGGCGATGTTGTATTACTATCTGGTCAAGTATGTATGACGTCTGAAGCTGTTTGTTGGTTTTAATTAAGTTATATAGCTTTGTTTTGCTCATGCTTTCATCTAAAGCTATATTATGTCTAAATAACCAAGCTCTCATTTCTTCTTTCAATGAATTTGAGGTAGGTGGTTTGTCAATTGAGTGTTGACGCATTGTGAAGCATTGTCGATGACCAGAACAGACCCAGCAGGCATATTAGGTCTCAACATGGTGTTGATTCACTTCATGTACTTTTCTGTATTCATTTCTTGATGAAAATCTCCTGTTGTTTTCCAACTTGTAAAAGAAGGGCATTTGGAACGAAGCCGATCTTTCCAACAGCATGAACGATAATAAGTATTTGCCCTTTAGCAACAGGAACCTGCAACCTAATTTGCTATCGTCACTCCAACTTTTAGATGCTGTACGACTGCTGTGTATGTATGACTCATCTTCATACACTATAGTATTTTTCTGAAATTTGTAGCACCACCTTAAAAATTGATGCTGATATAAGTACATATAAAATTATACTCATTTGGAAAGGTAGAATCAGACTGAAAAATTCAATGCCATAGCCGGGATTTGAACCACGGATCTTAGGCTTTCTGTGCCGTTGGTCTAACCGACTAAGCTATCATGGCAACATTTACTTTTTATTTTTTTTTTATTTTATTATTTTTTTATTTTATTTATTTATTTATTTATTTATTTTGCTTTTCTGTTAGAGTTCTTCTATTTGATTTCGGTTTCTTCCACTTGAACCCTAAATCTTTAATAATTTTTCTGAGATTTGTAGCACCACCTTGTAAGTTTCTGCTGTCTTTCAGCTTGATGAGCAATCTGCTTATTGTTAGCACAGTTTTTTCTTCCACATAGGAATTGTGAATCGTGCGCCGAATGACGCATTCAAAATCGTCTATTTCTGTAATACGTTTAGGAACCTTATATTTCTTCCCAGGTGTGTCAAATGGTACTCTTTCATCCATATGTTTTTTTTCTCTTATCTTTAAGAACTCTGGAATCGGAACTCGGTGAAACACCAGTTGCTTTGACTACTCTTTCTTTCATTCTCTTAAGGCTTTTGTGGAACTCGGATGAACATATATTTTCTTCCTTCATCTCTGCTTCTTGCTTCATGAAGTCGAGGACATTTGCAATTATTTCCCTACTTTGACTACGTAACACCTTACCACTTAACTTTGAAAACATAGGAGCCATGGTTATAAATATAACAAATATAAAGTAAGTACTATTTAAATACTGCTCTCTTTAAAATTACAACCAGATGCAGACACTTTCTATGCAGACTGTATGTGTTACGCACTGTGAGTAAGCAAAGGTATTATATCGCTTTCGTTGATTAAGCTAAACATAAACCATTACTAGGCTCGGCAGCTGGGGTAGCAATCAAGGTCACGATTCCAGAAGTTTTGCAGGAGTAATAACAACAAGACTATAATTACTACACTACCAAGAAAAATCCTCTGTAGCAGCTTTTGGATTATTAACAGTCCATGACTGCCTCAAAAAGCATCTACACAGGATTGACTTAGCAGAACCTTCTATATGCCCTTTCTGTGAACTTGAAAAAGAAATGGAGAGAAACCACCTTCTCCACTGCCCTGCTTTTGATCAACACACCACCTATCAACAAAATACTGGAGTGCAAGAGAGCAAATGCTTCATTGCCAACTGCACAATGTTAAATACCAACCAACCATATTCAGTTACAGTGCACATAGTTCATTAATTTATGTATTGTATTACTGCTACTTGTAAATCCAAATGAGGTAGTATGTATTAAATATGTGTCAGAAGGATGCCAGAAATATTGACAATGTAGTGCAAAGTCATGAAAGATTAAAAAACTATCATTTTGAGAAAAAGCCTTTTAAAGGGTGCGATTTAACATTCAATTGATACACTGATTGCAACTATTATTCTTCAGTTTTGTTCTCCCTTGCAAGCATATATATTTTTAACCACTTTCGTAGATAGAAAATATGTATCATATTTGGAGGACATGATTTTTAAGCAACTTTTTAAAATTAGTTTACACAACGCTGTGGATATGCAATTACAGTAGCATTATCCCCAGCCCAAATTCCCTATGGTACTACACATTATTACAGCATCTAACACCACTGCTTTGAGTAGGTCAAGCAGCTGGAGTTGCTCCGTGCTTTCTGCTAGCCTGCTATGGAGAAGCTCTAAAGAATTTTCCAAACCACTCTGCTGTATATAATGCTGAACTCTCTTACTGAATTATGTTTCCTTTAAAAAATTACACACATTAGACAATGGTTTTTGTATAAAATTTGGAAACCCTGCAGTGTGCTTTATAAACAGGCAATTTGTCAAGAATAAAAAATCACATTATAATTAGTCTTGAATTATAAAATGGCTTTAAAAATTTGTAAATGAATAATTCTTATCTTGTAGTTTTTAAAATAATCAGAGAGCGTAATAGCAACATGCATACTCAACAGATGATTGTATTAAACCTAATGTACAATGACAAAAATAGTACACTTTGCTATAACTAAATAAATGTAATAAGTGTAATATATTGTCTTAAGAATTTACCAAAACAGAAATTGCCACAGAAGTCCTGTTGACATTCCAACAAATATACACCAAAGCATGAAGATCACAACAGGAACTTCTGAAAAGAGCTTTCCGACATGTTGTATAATATTTTTATTAACTGTTAGCTGGCTACACTGAAACAGTAAACATAATTGTACACTCCAGACAAGAATATTTCATTCAAACAAAGTTATATGTATCTTCTGGAAATATTAATTTGAGTCTTGTACTTTAACCTTCTTGAAGCTTTTACCCAGTAATCAGTCTCTTATTTATAACTGTATATAGATAAAACATAACATTGTGAGAGGGAGAAAAAAAAAACTTGACCATATATAGGTTATTTTCCATATGAAATAAGATAGCTGGTATGCATGGATAATTATGGTAAGACTTTAAAGGCTGCTATAGTCACAAAAGAGTTTTGTTTTTATCAGAAAAAATCATATATGTACAGTAATTTTTAAAAATTTGTTTGCATTAAAATTCAATCAATAAGAACTTATTACAACTTTATCATCCTTTATTAAAATAAGCTCTAGTTTTAAAAGCACATATTTAACAGAATTAACCATAACATTCTAGATATTTTTTAAGCCAATGATGTTAAGCACATTCATTTGCTCTTTAAAACATCTGTAGGTTGTCAGCACTAGGGTTTAACAAACAGATTTAAATGTAAACAAACGACCTCTCAGTTGCATATGATTAAGGATACAGTGAAGTAGAAATTCTAAACAGAATGTGGAAGGGACATAAAATTATAGCGTCTTTTTCTCTCTGGGAGTACTTAAAACTTGCCACCAACAATAACTGATATGCAGAATATGTCACAATATAGCTGTTTGAAAAACTGATAAGCTTTGAAGTGGCCCTATGTTGCCAGTATATGTATTTGTTTTTTCCAAAAACAGAAGAATATAAAATTATAATATTTTATTCATAAACAAAACATGTGAAAAAAGAAAAATAAGATAAACTAAGCTTTTTGTTTGATCATATGAACTAAGCTCAGAGCAAAACAAAATAAAAAATGCTTTTATATATATATATATATATATATATATATATATATATATATATATATATATATAATAAACTGACACACCAAATGTTTAGTATTTCCTATGTTAGCCACAAAAATTAAATTACTTCTGTCTTCAATACATAAGGAAAAATTATATTTACAGAAGCAAGTACTGACACTGGTCTAAGGGATCATCATTCATTTTATATTTCCTGCACAGATTTAAGTACACACAATTCATTAAATGCTTGTGATACTAAATTAAGTTTCTCTACTAACTTCAACATATTTGGAGTAATATTAAGAGCAGAAGCAAGTCTTAATACTGAATGAGGTGATAGCATTAATAGTGGTGTTGCGGAGGTGTGGTAATGGTAAACAGTTAACTAGAATAATTTGTATTCTCTATTGCAGGCATCAGCAAACATATGATCATGGTCACAAACCTACATGACTTGGAAGTCACAACATAAACAACAACCACTGGTAGATTGCCCTTCTGTTTGCCATATTATAGTTATAAAAATTAAATTAAGTTTTACTTATGAATGCTCTTTAACTACTATGGTCCTTAGTGTCCCATTCTACATTAGGCATGAAAGACTGGGAATTATGGCTCAGAGGCCTCTTTATCAGGCTTGAGGTTCTTTTATGTGCCATAAATCTACAACGCAGGACCACCAGCTTTACTTCCCTTCTGAAGGAAGCCATGCTAAGGATTTTTACACCCGAAAAAATTCATTGCTCTCCACTGGGTTTCAATCTGCGACCTCAGGAACCAGAGGCTAGCATGGTACCCCTTAACAATGGAGGACAACATTATAGTTACATCATGCCTGTATCAAACTTAATCAAGGATGTGCGATGCCAGGTTTTTAAGGCAGATTGGAACAATACTTTTGTTGTGCATATGGTAATGATGTAAGATGCCTGCTATGCTTTGAGTGTCATTGGATTCATCTCCAGGTTCAGATCATGTATTTGTGAGAACAGTAAAGGAACTTAATATATCTAAAATCATTACATTAATTATTAATGTTATGCTCTCAACATCATTTGTTCATCAGAAATTAAAAGAAGAAAGGAATATTAATATATAAGGGGAGAGGAGATATACACAGCATAAATTCCTGGAGACCTATTACTATTTATTCTGTCATCAGACATATTATTGAGCGTGTATTAGATAAAGAGCCATGTATACAGATTGAACTTAACAACAGTCAACCTGGATTTACATGTAATTTAGCTGGTTGCCATATTAATTCAAGGTAATTAATGGATGTTTGCAAGATGCTAAGATGAAAAAGAAGGATTGCACATAGCCTTTTTAGATGTCTCTCAAGCATTTGATTGCATTGGTCATAAACATATTGAAAACTCTTGCATCTCAGGGTATATTGCCACATTTACAAGAGTTAATTGCATTTTTATTGAAAGAAAATTCTGTTGCAAGAATGAAATAGGTAACCAACATACCAAAAACATACCTATTAAATATGGTAGTTCCCAAGGAGGACCTATATCATCAGGTACTATTCAATTAGTTATAGGTTTTGTTTATAAAGACTTATATGACCAATGTTTTCAGGACAACAAGGCTACATTTTAAATTCAAATATTGAAACTGTTTGTATTTTTGCAGTAATTGCATGCAAAAACACTTCAGCTGTTTACATTATAGATATGGTGAAAAACCACTTGCTATCCATAGGTTTGGAAATAAATGTGGCAAAATACTCTGCAATTGTAATGCAACAGGGGATGTTATACAGATATTAAATTTAATACAGGAGAAATAATTATGTCCATTTCAAAAGATGAAAGGATGAAATATCTTGGTTGCAATTTCAACAGCAAACTGGCTTTAATCATGACTCAATAAAGCCTTTCCATGAAATTCTAAAAAAAAAAAAAAAAAAAAATGGCTAAATCTCCTTTATTGAAACCTAATCAAAAATTAATATGTAAATCAATATATTTTTCCATTACTAATTTATCTTCTCTGACCAAAATACCACTAAACTTGCTTAATGGTCTTGATCTAATTATTCAACAAAACAGTTAAGGAGATAATGGATCTTCCTGATAGAACAGCCACTGCCATGTAACTTATGAAGACTCAGATTACTGAATTGTAGATAGGAAGCTCCTTCACAACATATTTCTATTGTTAATAAATTATCTAATTGTGATGACCCTCATTTTATAAAAATGTTTGATGCTGACCTTGAGATTGCTGAAAGTTTAAATCACCTAAACATTTCTCAAGAAACATTTAAAACAAGTGGGAACTCCAGAAAACTAAAGAAACATCTATGACAATTATCATTTAATGAATGGTCATCCCTGCAATGACAAGGTCTAGGCATGAATCATTTTGCAGAATTTACATTTGCTAATCACACAATAACTGGTGGTACTCATATAACATCATCTGAATGGACAACACTGTTAAAACTTAATGTTCAATTATGTTAACCCAAGAGGAGTAGCTGAAAATATGGCATGAAAGAACTGCACTTCCCTTTACTGAAGATGTCTAAGGAGAACAAAACACCAAGTCATTTACTTGGAAGCTGTGCATTCAACTACCTCCTTATTAACCAAAGGCATCACAAAGTCAAGCACACACTTACCAAATATAGTGAATTAAAGAATTTGAGTGCTTTGAAGAAGTACATGCACTGTGAGGATCTAACCATTTTATAGATATTATAGCTTTCAAAAAGGATCACATGAAGGTGGATCCAACAATTAGATATGAAAATAATGATTGCAACCAAGCTAAAAGTGGATAAAGAAAAGAAGATTGTTTATTAAAGTTGTATCCCTTTCTTGAAAGAGGAATACAAATTTTAATTCAGTCAGCGTCATTTCCAAGTTCAAGATCTCCTATGAGGTACCTGTGAAACCATCTACAAGGTTAAATAAATTCAACTTTTTGATAAATTACGTCTACATAAGAAACAGATATTATCTATAACGGCCAATAGTGATTTGGTATCAATTATTCATCTTCACATCTATAAAGCATAGACTTATACCAATAGTTAATCACCTATGTGGATGTGTTTTTTTTTGCTTGAATCTGTATAAAGTTCATAAAATGTATTTCATCAAATCAAATTATGTAAATTATATATAATGTATTGGTAGGGTAATCTGTGTTATGTGGCAACTTGCTAAAGCAAGCAGCTCCATTTTTTGTATGTAGTTTGAATAAATAAATGGTTTTCTTTTACAGGGGTTCAAAATCTCAATATCTCACCTCTTTCTGATGATGGTACTAATAGAATGATTCTGTAACACTGAATATGAATGAAAGAAACTGCTCATAACATGTAGTACAAGACTGGATATTCTATGAAGTTTCGTAATACCTTCATAACTTATGTGTTATGAAACTTTTTAGAGATTATTTATATTTTGTGCATTCAGACTAAAGCTTGAAAATCATTATTGTGTACAGAAGCACCCACTGAATGCCACATCAATTTTGGCCACATTAATAGCAGTATAAGCTATTCATGTTTCATGTAAATTTAGAAAATGTGGCCTAGGCGGTCTTTGGAAACAAGCTCGTCAATCATTAATGAAACATCTTCTTGAGTAAAATCCTTCCTTTGCATATGGTATATTTTTGACAGCTTCAAGGAGCATATTACTATTACCATACCATCAATGTACTGCATGAAACTGTAATTTAAAAATAAACATAGAGTATTAAATTGATTACCAACCTTCAGAAAATAAGAAATAGCAGTCCCTGCCAGAAACAATATGAGTGTAAGATAAAACATTACTGTATAATCCTTTTCCACAGGATGACTGCTGAATTTGTCCACCAGAAATCCAGAAAATATAGCAAAAATACCCCATCCAATGGCTCCCCAAACACGCTGCTTTCCAAAATCTGATGGTCTATTACCTGAAAAAGTTATGATTTTTAACATTATCTATTTAATACTCTAATATAAAAAATTCTAATGATACGTTCACATGACTTCCTTTACCATTTATTAGTGAGTATACAAACTATTCTTACTAAAGTTTATTTTTCTTTCTACTATGTTTTAATTCGAATAAAGCTTTGAAAAAATAGATACATTACACATTTTGTTATACATACAAACAGAACAGTAATAGTCAAATGTTTAAGAACTGGACACTAATTGCTAGCCTTAAAACTCCATGCTGTTTCCATGCAACCACAAGAAACAACTGAATGTTGACAGGACTTTAAGAGAATGACCAAGAAATGAATAATTCAAACCATTAATCACGGATATCTCAGACATGGCTTTTGCCACAAAGAAAGCTTATCTGAAATAAATTGTGCGTTTTAAAGACATCTACATTTTTTGTGTAGTACACTTTCATTTATTGCTTAACGTTTACCAGTTATACAAGATTATACAAAAATCCTTTCAAATGAAGAGGACTTATCAGGCTATTCCCAGAAAATTCAAGATATACATTTTATTTGTCATATAAATATCTTTAATATATGGCATTTTAATCAAAATTGTTAGAGCTATTTTTTAGAAAATTCTGAAAAATGTTTCATGTAAAGGTAGTTGGGGTGGGGAGGATTTTCTTGAAAATCTTTGTGTCATCCTTGAACTTAAATACCAGTTTGGTACTTATCCAGCTTTTCATTTTTGAGTTATGCTGTTCACAGACACAGACATGGATCTTTTTCTAAAAAAGCTTTTTTCTTTTTAAATTCAGGGGGGCTCAAAACATGTATTGCTGATGAAATCTTGGTATAGGATTTTTGAGTGGAATGCAATACCTTCTCTATAGACAATTAAAGGTGGACTGGGGAAGGGAGAAATATGTGGATGTAGGTAATAGGTTAGTGAGAGAAGGGTGGGCCTGGTCTAGATTAAGTGCATATAGGCTAAGGGGAGATAGGAAGGGAGCGAATTTGAATAGGTGTCCTCTTTGTGGAGAGAGATAATGATTTGCATTATATAATTGAATGTGAAGAAACTAAGTTGTGGAAAGATCAGTTTTTATCTAAAGAATGGGAGAATGTTAACAAAGAAGTATATTAAAAGTTAGGATAATGAAAATACAAAAGGGAGGGATATAAAAAGAATAGGAGATTATATGGGGAGAGTAAGAGTAAAATGGTTTAGAAAAATAAAGCAATATGAATTTGTTATGACCCACCATGCATAAATAACCATGGTGTTAAAATGCATGATGGACTAAAGAAAGAAAAAATAGCAATTCAAAGTAATCTATTAAAATTGTAAGAATTTTGTATAGCATTATGGAAATAAATATATAGATACATATTATCAGCATCACTATTACTCTCCTCCATATATGCAGGCTTGCATGTAACCTTACCCCAACACACATATAAATAAAAGGGTATTTTATTATTTTTGGAGTTCCAGGAACAGGGATTTGTATGTAAGATATCACAACCAGTTGGCAATCATTGCTGGATTAGGGCATTGTCAGGAGGATGGATGATCCATCAACTTTCTATGGTTTTTCAACTTTGTACTATTGGCTTATGCACTACAAAAATATGTGGCTCTTTTTTAAAAGCAAAACCTGATGCACAGATGAACCTTATCAGTTACAACCATTCATTCTCAAGAAAGGAGTAATGCAGTGATGCTGCAAGTACTAATGGACATATTTGAAGAATAAGAAAGTGCTTGAAAATAAATGTAGAAGAAACCTTTGTCAAATTTTTCTTCCAGCTTCTCTTTCTTGCCTTCTTTTGTGCAAAATCTAAAATTTCATTAATTAGGTTTAAGTTCACTTAATTTTAATCATACTCAGATCTAAGGTTTATTATTTTTCACTCTATTTGGGAAGTTTAAGTTCTAATTAATTGAGGAATTCATTGAATTACTGTCTGCTAATAAATACCTACAAGCAATAACCCATTGAAGGTACTGCACTATTGCTATTTATATTTCAGATATTGAGGATACTGAAAAGGTTGGACCACACTCTTGTACATTTACACAACATTGTTATACTTAACGATACACATTACTTCAGTTTTAATGCTGTGCCTATAATGTCACTTGAACTGTATCATGTAATATCACACATTCAATGCACATATATAATTTATCACTTTAATATTGTATAATTATTTGCTGTTTTGACAAATACGAAAGCATGTATCTGTTAGTACAAATTAAATAAATTCAATTGAATTGTAAATGGAAGCCTTGCACTCATTTTAGCTACATAGTAACACCGACTTTAATATCCAGATCACTAAACTTTCTTCCTAGAGACATCATATCCACAGCCAGGCAAATATAAGATTGAAAATAAATGAACATCCAGACAAATACATATAAAACATTAATTTCCAAGCAATTATGCATTTATGTTGATTTAGACTAAGTAATAACTAACTATACAATGTACTTACCCAACAATTGAAAACATATGGTATCACCCACTGAAGTGACAACAGCTTTACTCATATTTGCTGCAACCATCAGCAGAAAGAAAAGCCAGAACTGATACTTTCTTAACATATGAGTGTCACAAGGTAGCAGCCTACGGAAGTTGTCACTACAAGTCATTACACATTTTGTTGTTACTGCATCTTCACACATAGATGCAGATTCTACATTCTCCAACCATAAGTGATGCACAGGAAAATAAATGCATTTATCATCCTGTATGTTGTTATAGAATGATATTTCTGCTGTGAACGGCAATTTTGCAATAGTGCCATTTTTTTTAATAGTATGATTAAATAGTTTCCATTTTGTCCAAATTTGTTGTAGAATTTCTGGCCTCTGTTGTGTCATACAATCTAGCTGCAGTGGATAGACAGAAGTAAATATCAATATAAGTAACAAAAATCAAATGGGCTTGTGCTTTGATATTTCACTGCCATACATGGTAACTAATTGTGGAAGCTTTAAATCTGTCATCTGCTCTGTTTCCAGCATAGTAAAGCTGTTTTACTGCAGCAAATCTATTAAGTGTAGCAATCTTCTTTTGTAGCGTTCACTGATGGTATTAAATCCATCTATATTGGCAACTTGGGCTGCAGCTACATGTTACTTTTATTAAACGTTTAAAAAAAATAAGATAAAGTTTTAATATAACAAGCAATTTTATATATATATATATATATATATATATATATATATATATATATATATATATATAAATATACCTAATAAAAATGATATGCTATGCCTCACATTTGCCTTAAGATATTCACTAAAATACAATATTAAACTCATAAAAAATAGCCTGATCTCTTAATTTTAAGTATTTTCAATCCAGGAGCAATTATTCAGGTGAAAAACGGTGAAGGGGTGCTTCACTCAATGTTTACTCTGCAAAATGTTTAATATATTTCAATTTTAAATCCAAGTACAAATGTACATGGTAATAAATATACTGTGCATATGTTGCTACAACCACCTAGGAAGTTAGAGAACTGATTCTTGCATGTGTTAAACACTCCAATATTGTTAAACAATGCACAGCTTGCCTTTAATGCTATGAAGCATGTTCTTAACAGGCTCGCTAAAAAGGGTTGATATGGTAAATTTGCGTTTGGTTCTGTGCATGCCATATGTGTTAACGATTTAGATATGATTCCTATAAGTGAAATCCTGTATATTTATTATAAACAACCTTATTTCAGTTGAAAGATGATTACAAAAAGAGCAGTTTAACTGAGGGGCATACTAAAAGACAACTTATAATAAGCGCAGCTAAAGAAATTAAGAACTGAGGCAAGCACTAATATTAATACAAAAATTAAAATTGGAAGTAGTGAAGGACGATGAAAGTATTCTCAATAATTCCTTCATTAGTAGGCTTGGTGAAGCAAATAAGTGTATATTCAACTCAAAATGCTAATTAGAAACATTATAATTGCTAATATGTTATTTTCATACAATATATGTACAGTGCAGTTGTTATATTGTGGGCCATTTATTACACTGGGGGGTTTTCTATTCTAAAACTTTTGCATTACTTACAAGTGACACTAGAGAGTATAGTAGAGTATGCTAAGGAATGTTGGGAGGATTCAGAGACCCTTCCACCTCAACCAGTAAAACTCTTTTGTGCTTTCACTTATACCCAGTAGGGGAACTCATGAACACAAATGTTCATGTTCATGGTGGAATTCGAGCCCATAACCCTTTGCGCCACAGAGTGTCAAAGCCCATAATAAGTACTAACCTTGTTATAAGTTGTGTTAAAAGGTGTGTCCATCTGCATTGAGAAATTCCTGACATCTTTGGATAAATTTCCATTCACACACATAAGTTCTTCTTGGATAATTTTCATAATTTGTTCTTATATTGTCTTTGGTGTGGGGATTGTTCCTATAAACTTTATTTTTTAGGGTTCTCCACAAACAGAAGTTGCACACAGAGAGATCCAGGGAAAATGGGGGTGCATAATCTTTTAGAAATTATCCTGTCATCAAAAACTGCCTTTATGCCTTCCAAGGAGGGA
This sequence comes from Deroplatys truncata, assembly GCA_030765065.1. Classification (NCBI taxonomy): domain Eukaryota; kingdom Metazoa; phylum Arthropoda; class Insecta; order Mantodea; family Mantidae; genus Deroplatys; species Deroplatys truncata. Next base: position 243,000,483 of record CM060975.1, on the reverse strand, counting down.
GTTTTGAACAGTAAGAGCTGTGGCAGAATCTTGTTGGAAATACCTGTTTTTTCTCTCATTGTCTGACAATTTTGAAAAAATAGTCGAGAATACCTCCGCAGTACCTATTGGAATTTATGGTATCTCTGAAACATATGGTCCCTAATAGTTTTGCTGTTACAGAACACCAAACACAAATTTTTACATCATGCAATGGAACTTCATTTATTAAATAAGGATTCTCTGAGCTCCAACACCTATTGTTGTTCTGTGAGGTAACATGAACATTTCATGCAACATCTGAGGAAATTATTAAATGTGAGTTAACAGTACCATCAATGATATTTTGTAAAATCCAGTACAGAAATTGACTCGTTTTTCGTCATCACAAGGTTGTAATTCATAGTCACTCTGTAGGGCTCCAATTTTAAAAGTTTAGCAGCTCTATGAACAGAGGCTTTTGAAACGCACTTGTTGTGCAACATGTCTTAGACACTTTTTTGGAGTGTTTGAATGATGCACCAATTTCATCAACTTTTACCTTTGTTAGCACATTTCTTTTTTTGCTTCCTTGGTTTAGTGTTTAGTGATCCCATTGTCCTAAACTTATCCAACAGTTTCTCTACCCGAATCTGGCATATCAGGAAATTTCTCCTGAAATTATCTACACCTCTATACATGCTTCAGGTTTTACATATGTATCGCACATAAAAATTATTTGTTCACGCATGAATTTTTTGGTAGGCATTTCAATGGACTAATAAGAATAATCTAATGTAATTCACACACAACACAGATGTTTTGAATAAACTTTCACTTTAGAGATGCACAATGAACAAACTAGCCTTTACAGCTCAAACTGAAGGCAGCATATGACACAGCATAACACAGCCTTGAGCGAGTCATTCATTGCTAGTGCAGGAAAATACTGAGATAACTGCAGTGAAAGTGGACTATGCAATATGTGATCTATGGCCCGACTATAAATCAAACGCATGATAGTTTCCGAGCCACTCTTGTATCAATAATACAAGGTTCTTTTAATTATATATTAGCACTTTTTAGTGAGCACATTATATTTCTGCTGTCCACATAAGCTCATTTAATTACTATATGCACATTTATGTTAGCCTTGTAGTTGATTTAGTATTATTAAAAGAAACAATAATCTAATACTGATAGACTGTTTTTATATAGATAATGCATTTACTGCACATACAATATACGCAATATGCGATTGAAGTTAAAGTAAGGCTTAAAAGTTAAGAACTGTTAAACAGATAAACAGAAGGTTTTAATATCATTTTGGCTTTCTGTTGATCATTTGAGTAGTAAATATTTCTTTTTGATTTTTATTTATCTTAAAGTTTCCTGAGTCTGCTTGTAATTTATAACATTACATTTTGTGCTGCTGTTGATCATACAAAAAATGCTTCAATTTAAAACAAATTGCAAAAATGTTTTCCACATCTTTTTCTGTAACCCTTCTACTATCAACTATTTATGAATTCTGGTGTACTATTTCAATACAATACATGAAAGCTATGATAGCCTGAAACTATTTACTGGCTAGAATTTTATTCCATATTAGGTTCTGATTCACCCATATATTTGAGCATTGCTGCATTAAACACTGCAATAATGTGGTCCAAATGTTGATATAGTGTTAATTTTTAAAGTACTGCTTTTCTAAACATATAACATTGACAGCTTTAAAGCTTCATAAAGGTAACTTCTTCCACAGTGCATGAGCAGTTTATGGCATCTTTGTTATGCATAAACTAGTGAATAATCAATTACAAACTCTGTAGAAGAAATAATGTGGTATTTAGAGAGCAGATAAATATCAGTAATGCAATATGGCAAAGGATAGAGTAATTGGTTAAATTTTGAAAATACTGGGATCATTTCCCTAAAGATCTTTTCTGAAAATTTGAAAGATGTTGGAAGTGTAACAAATTGTAAGCACTATAAATCAAGAGAGCAGGAAAACTGAACAAACAGAAATCTTACCTGGCAAAACATGGTAGCATTGTTACTGTTTTCAATGAATGAGTTGCTAAAAGAGCAGTCATTTTCACAGACTGATAAGTATATGGACGAACTGCAATTTAGTGTTACATGTACTTCTGAAGGTATCTCTGGAATAAACTGAATTACAAATAAAGTGAGAGCAGTAGCTGCTTGAAGAGCTATGAATAAGGTTTTCTGAAGCTGAAAATGATCAGCAATTAAACCAAATAATGGTTTTGCAATTGTTCCTGCTATTGGTAGTACAGTATAAATGATTCCAACAACAACACTTGAGAACCCAAGTTGTCGGGCATAGATTGGAAGAAATGAAAGAATTCCTGCCAAGCCTGAAACAGAAAATAAGCAAAGTATTAGATCTAATTTGGCTAATAAAGACTGAGAAGTTGGTTGGAAGAAGAGCATCACACGACACGTTTTTAAAACAATGTGATTTTATCATTTTAAACTTGTATTTCTCAAAATTGTTTTTGGTGTTAAGCTGCTCTTTCATGCAATTCTATGTTAGTAGGTGCATTTGTGTAGAACAGTGGTTCTAAAGCTTTACCCAGCTGCAACTCCCCTTTTATATGCTCTGTAATTCTCATCCCCCTAATGTTACTGCATTTGTTTGTTTTCTCAAAAGTACTTAAATTTGAGAATTACATAGTTTAAATAGAGGATTTCAAAATGTGCTGTAGCAACAACTAATTTCAGTAAAAACTACAGAATGTATGGCTAAAATAAATACATTAACAAATTTATCAATGTCAAGTTGTGCTTCAAACCCAGTTAGCCTGAAATAAACTTTAAACAAACAAAAACATATTAATTCACATTAATTGAAGTGAAAAAACTTGTTAAAAATTTGAATTTAAAGGCAAAAGAACAAAACACTATTAGCAGCCAAAAAAGCAATAAGGTAACATAACATGCTAAGTTACTAGAAGTGATTATAAACAGTGAAACTTTTTAACATATTAATATTGCGAGTGGATTGATGATACTTCAGTTTCACTTACTAAAGGGTCATCAATCCGTTCACAATATAAAATAAGATAAGCATAACTTTCAAAATTTTACTATCAGGAGTAAACACAAATTACCATACTAAGCCTTTAAAGACCAAGGCAATTAATTAGAATCTTTATGTTATTGATGTGCATCCCCTAAACATTACCAAGATAAAAACTAAACAAGGAAACATTCTTAGACAGTTAAAATTATACATGTTTTTTATATTACTCAACATTATTGAATGTTGAATTAATAATATTCAGCATGATTGAATATTATTTATTAAAGGATTATTCAACATAAAAGAGGGTTGTACATAAAATAGTGGCAACTTAGTCCAGAAGGTCGCAGAAGATCGGACATGCACTAACAGGATATGGGAGCTGTAAGGTGGTGCTGCTGTCTATGTGTTGAGTGCACAAAACCATCAACTAGTTAGAAGGGTTAGTTGCTGTGTGGCGTTGAAGTAGACAATATAATTTCTACTGCTCTAAATCATGTTTATAAAAGATGTTTAACGGTTGTGGATTAAAATCAAGGTTGCCCATGGCAAAAATGCATCTGAATGTTATGAAGGATTACGTGAAGCCTATGGCAAGAATGTATTATCATATAGGATGGTTGCACAATGGGTAAAAGCGTTTAGTGTAGATCGAAATGAGACTGTGAATTTGCACCACACAGGTTGGCTATCCATTCCTCAACATCAAATTGACATTGTGAGTGGTCTCCTTTCCATAAATCATCGATGGACAGTCTGGGAATTATCTGTAGAATTTGATCTCAGTCATCAAATGGTGTGGCACATACTGAAGAAATGTCTTAACCTGAGGAAGATTGCATAACTGGGTTCCATTTCAACTCGCCAATGTACAGAAATGGCACTGGTATGCACTTGCTGGTATCCACCTCGACAGATACCGCAATGATGGTGACACATTTCTGCAGCATATTGTTGCCATTGATGAGACGTGAGGACGAGCCTATGAGCCTGAATTGCAGCATCAGTCAAATGAATGGTGTCACCAAAGTGTGCCACATCTACAGAAAATTCAACAGGAACCCAAAAGAGTAAAGATTATGCTGATTGTGACATACGACTGTGAGGATGTCATTCCTATGCTTGCTGTGCCTCAAGGAGAAACTGTCAATGCAACTACTATTGCCGTTTTCTACAGCATCACCTGCATCTGGCTATATGCTGCAAACGTCCATGTTACTGCGAGACATTCTCCCTATTGTGTTGCATGACACTTGCTATGTTGCACACAATGTAGCCAATAAATTGCAATGGTGACACTGGGAGGTCTTGGAACACCCTCTGTACTCACCTGATATGATTCCATTGTAACTTTGACCTCTTTCCTAAGTTTAAAGAATCCCTCCAAGGCAACTGATTTCCTGACGTGGCATCTGTGCTTTGAGCAGTAGGGCACTGCATTGCTGTTGTCAACAACCAACAACTTCCTGACATTTGGCAAAAGGTGCTGAACTTTATCTGCGATTATATTGAAGGAATGTAAAGCAATTGTACTTGTAAGTTCATTAAAACATGTTTTCTATATATGTAGCCACTACTTTATTTACAGTCCTCATATTTATTTATTGAACAATCCTGTGTATCCAATGGATGAAATCACACACTCAGAATTAATGTGTAATGCTTCTAATGTCCCTAATTTAATGGGAGATAGGTGAGAAACAATCCTTTTAGTAAAATACCCATTTCCCCTAAGTTATAGCAGATAAGCTCACCAAATTTCATATGCATCTATACTAGTGTATGCCACATATATAATATTAATTTGGTGCATATCTGATAGTATCTTTTATGAATCAGCTTTTTTTTTTTAACTAGAACTTTGTTCCTTTTTTGCAGAAACTATCAATGATAAAACTTTAAAATTTAGTACAAAGATTCTCAGCAATGTGTTCTTTAATGTGACCTACATTGAATCCCATAGCTTAATTACAGCTTTCAAAAAAAATTATAATTAATGAAAAAAATATGCTTGAATGAAAAATGCATATTTGTTTACTAATGTCCATATTATGCAAGATACACAGATGATTGTATGTCACATTAAGCAGGCAATACGTTTATATGTTGCTGCAAATTTCAGTACAATTGGTCCACTACTTTCAGAGAAAAAGGTACAGAATGCAAACAAATTGTTTTGAGAACCAATTTAAAAAATCTGATGTGTTACACTCACATGACTATCTCTACTCTTGTACAAATCTATTTTTACAAACGCTTATTCTCCATATGCTTCATGTTAATCAAGATGTTAATCTTATTGCTAATTTTCTTGTAGATGCAAGGGGAATTGCTAGGCTTTAAGTGATAGTCAAATATTTTAAGAGCTGGTTGCTATGTAAGTATCAAGTATTCCATTCTCTTTGCATTACCAGGACAATAAAAAAAAAAGAATAACAAATTCCCATTTGAGAAAAAGTATAAGTATTGGAAAATTTAAGGGAATAACAAGCAATATCTCGGAAATGGTTCACTCAACAAAAAAAATGTGTATGACATAAATTGTGTATTTTAATGTGATCTAATTTTTTGTGTAGTAAAATTTTTCTATCTCTTATGGTTTACCAGTTATGCAAAAATCGTTCACAATGAATACTTTTGGAGACATTCCCAGAAAATTTAAGATATACATTTTATTTGTCATGAAAGTACCTTAAATATATGATATTTTAATCCAAATCGTTAGAGCCATTTTGGAGAAAATTAAAATTTTCGAAAAATTTTCCATGTAAAGGGTAATCTGGGGTGGGAAGATTTTCTTGAAAACCTTCGTGTCACATCTCTGGAAGATACTAAATTTAAACACCAAGTTTGGTGTTTATCCGACTGTTCGTTTCTGAGTTATGCTGTTCACAGACAGACAGACAGACAGACAGACAGACAGACAGACAGACAGACACACACACACACACACACACACACACACAAGGTCATGTTTCCAAAAATGCTTTTTTTGGATTCAGGGGGCCTCAAAACATATATTTCCAGTGAAATCTCGGTATCGAATTTTTGGGTGGAATACAATACTTCCCCTACTTACTATACAAAAAGAGACATGGCATGGATTTTAAGAGCGCACTTCCCTACTAAATAGACATTCAGGCAAAAAATAATATCACAACCATGTATACCTATTTATCATTCTGTTCAGTGCAAATTGCATAATTAAGAAAGAAAGAAAAAAAATTAAAGGAGTTTTATAGACTTCTGTCACCTATCATCCTTAAAGTGATTTATATATGTCAGATAAATTGTATAAAACTATAATGGTATTTTTACTGTCATTAATATTTTATCACATGTTTCTTTCTTCTTCTTCTTAGTAAGTTTTTGCGTGCCCACCTCCCATAAATCTCTCATGCTCCTCAATTTTGGAACCAATGGGTAGAGCATTAAAAGACATTTATTAGTGGAGCAACTAATTCCCTCAGTGGTTTAGTCAATACTGTTGCCCTTAGGAATTACAAAGTCCTAGTGAAGATGAAGCAAGTCTTATAATATGCAGGGTTATGTAAAAGAAAGGTTCAGATTTCAACCTTTTATATCAAAGAAACTGTGAAAGGCAGAAATGCATTCTACGTATCACTGGATTGGGGAAGGTTTTAAGGTTGCTGAGGCTCTATAAATTTAACAAAAACAAAACAAACAGAAAAAAGTAGTCTGTTTCCAGCCACACAAATAAATTTGTCTCTCATTATCAAATTTTTTATGCCACATGTAAATTTGCTAATGGTGAGGTTGCTATTTGTTGAATCTACCACAGAAGTAACTTTTAGCAATGGATTCATTGGAAACTGTGAATAAATATCATTTTTCTAGTGTTCAAGATCTTTATATAGACAACCAGCACTGCTTTATAATGATTGCTTAATGCTTTGTTTGAAATAAAAATCTGAAATATGCTCCTTCCTTCCATATAATCCTATACAATTTCACTGCTTTGTTCTTTGTAAACTACATTCTTAAATTTCATTATCCTGGAATTTCTGAATTTTCTATTCTGAATTTCTATTACAAGTATTACTGTTTATTTCAGTAGTTTTTAATTACTGCATTTTGGGTGATGCAAGCCCACAAAAAAAGAAAAGAGAGTATAACTAATATACTTAATTGTGATTAGACCCAGAAGTCAAAGCTACTATAAATAAAGTGCTAATAAAAGATAATGTTTAAGACTAATGCTTGTAGAATGTAGTATAAATCTATAGCTGCCTGTGTTGCAGGGAAGTGACGCCCCATTTGTAAATGGTTGATGATTATTAATATAGTTAGTTCAAGTAAAAAGGGATATATGGGAAATTCAACCATAAATAATAACTGAAGCCTTACACGTTTTATAGAAATGAAATGTGAATGTATATACAGTAGGAATTTATAGTTCAAGGAGTTAGTATTATTGCTTAGGTGCATTTCCTATAGGCTGCTTCTACAAACAAATATAACATTCTGTACCCAAGACTATCAGCATGTGCCATACAGTGTTTTATTTCTTGGATACTTCTTGTCCTTTCTTGAAAGTGAACAAACAAAGAATCAAACAGCCAATGGCTTTCAAAATAAATATATATCTGAATTATTTTAAACATTGTCAGTTACCACTATTTACAGTCAAGTTCATCTCAGAAATGAAGAAGCAATTTTCATTAATTATATCAACAAGTTTAAGTACAGAAACTAGGATGAGTATATTTGTATATTGCATTATGGTACAGCCAAAATAATTTTTCAGTTTCTCCTATAGCATGTGTACAATATAGCTTATTTATATGCACTTTAAATAGCTACTTATCTAAAACTGGACTATATATTATTTCAATTCACAACTTTATCAGTTGTGTTTAACAGATTAAAAATACTACAGAACTTCAAAAGCAAGTATGTTTATCCTAATTATTTAATAATGTAATTTGCTTTTAATTTAAGCTGTAAAGTCTGTTAAACTAACAAGTTATTTCATGCACTTCTATTTGACCCTAAATTAAGTTTTTTCCATCACAAAACTATTACTTAATTTTCATACAATTTTAAAAAAAAACCCAAATATAGCAACTGTTTAAAGAGATTTACCCGCATTTGATAAGAAATACTGAGCTTTCATTGGCAGCAAATTCTTGTTGATATCAAGTTTCTCCATAACTTGGCTTCTGTGTTACTAAGCAGATTTTAATCTTTGGTTTCATTAATGAATAATTATGGCACAAATGCACATGAGCATATGATGTAACATCATCTTCCTGTGACAGAGAAAACACCACCACTGATTTAGCCTGTGAAGCAAGTGTGTTTACAGACAAAGATAAAGCATCGCTTAACAAAGGAAACACAAAGGCTCTACAGTCCAATTCTACTCCTATTAAATTGAAACCAACAGAAGGCAGCCCATTATGCTGTGCATCATCATCACATGATACTTTTGTGGCTGTCTGAATGCGTGAGGCTTGCAGTGTTCATTATCAGTATACAAATGACCTCCAATTAAGCAATTACACAATTGCTAATGCCTCTACCATTAATCAGTTAGCCAGTGCTAAATGTTTCATAAAATTCTTCTGCACTACTCTGCAAATAGTATTACTCCCCTGGAATAGGTGACAATAATAACCCTTCATTTTAAACTGAAATTGACTTTTTTTCTTTTTCCTTTGTTCCATGATGATTAATTTCTGTTATGTGGCTAAGTTTTAGTCAAGTCAAATTTAAGTCCATATCATTCAGAATATCTATAATACATAGCTGTTCAAATTATTTGACACTCTGGTATTGTCTATTTATTAAAATTATTTAATTTTACTTGCTATGCTACTTCCACAACCAATGTGATCTACTCTGGCCAAACCCCTGCTTGTTTTTTTTTTACCAAATGCATTCCAAAAGAGATACATTATTTCTGGATGCATTACATAACACAAAACAAACTGCTTAATAAACAGTAACCTTGGGATTACATTTGCTCTTTCAAGCTCCTCTTCCAAAAGATAAAAAGCAACTAAGCTACCTATATAAAGATAACTTGCGATAAGATGTTATCTGGGATTTCTATTGTTTCACAATATAAGATTGTTTTAACAGACAAACAATGTTTCAAAAACTATCCTTATCCTTTAACATACTTAAAGCACTACATGTACTCTATCAGTGTCATTCATTTCAGAGATGCCAGGTACACAATTGTTTTTATATTTTTATTGATTGCATCAATCCTATAAATGAGGACTTATTATTTTACTTACAAAAAATGTAAGACAATACTGTTTTCGTATATCTGCTACTTCATTTTAATCCATACAGATATGCAGTATCACATTTTCTGCAAAAAGATTTTAAATGCAACTTTTCAAATTAAGAACTCGAAATGAGAGGCTATTTTCAGTTAAATATAGGTTTATTTAATTGTTACAGTTTAATGAGTCACAGAAAAATAAATTTTAGTCTATCAATAAAGCTAAATTCAAATGGTTTAAATCCATAGCATTACATATTTTATTCCTAAAATATATGATTTGCAACTCTCACATGAATTTCTCTATCTATTGTGAATTCACATGCACTCCTTACAAATTATACAATTCATATTTCTTTCATCCAAATGATGTTATTCTTGATAAATGTTTTCAAAGCAAGGAATGGGGTCGTAGTTACATGTAACTTGTGGAAACACGATTCAGCTATTTATATCACAAATCAGTTTTTGTAAGCGACTTGATCATGCATAAGAAATAAAAATTCAAGTATGCAAACATTTCATAAGAAAAGTGCTTCAACTTTGAAAACTTGAGAATACAAGGAATATCTAGAAATGTATTGAGACAAAGGTGTTATTTGACACAAACTGAATATGAGTTCTACATTTTTTCTGTAACAACTTCAGTTTTTTTTTCTTTGTCTTTTTGTAGCTACCCTGTTATCCTAGTTTCAATCAGAATGAAAAGGACTTCACAGACTATTTATTGTTATGATGTATTTTCAAGAAAATAAAAAATATTATTTTTTTCCATGTAACTGGTTGTTTAGGGTAGGAGGAATTTCATGAAAATATTTGCTTCCCATCCTTGAAAGCTACTGGGCTTCAATATTAAGTTTGGTATTAAGCCATCTTTTGTTTTTGAGTTATACTGATCTCTCTCTCATATACATACAAATATGGATCTTTTTTTTTAAAACTATCCTTTTTAGGTTTTAATGGAACCTCTAAACTTGCATTTCTGGTGAAATCTCAATACAAACTTTTAGGCAGAATACAATACTTTCTGTATCTACTATGCATAAATCGTTGAGAAATTAAAAACTGTTACATAAAGTTACTCTTCAATTTATACATACATTAATGTTGATTAACCTTAAGGATGCATGATTTGACAAAATAAGAAACAAGCATTTGAATAACTTGAAATATTTATTTATTTTGTCATGGAGAACACAATATTAAGATTACAGCAGCCATGAATAAATATTTTCACATTCTTGCCCATAAAAATGTATATTTTCAGTTTCAAAGAGGAAAAATTACATATTATATACAATAGCCTTTAGAATTTAAAGTTACAACCACTCATTCTTTGTTTTAGTAGCATGATATTTACATTTTTGGTATCTGTACAAATGTACAATAATTGAATATTTGTTTGCTAAAAACAAGTCCTAATATTATTATTTGGTTTTGATTTTGGTTATTTCATAAATAATGTTTTGCCAACAACTATTTTCATAAACACTCATAGGATCTTTCTATTACATATTAAAATTTTACAAACTTAATTTCAATTTGCTATTTGCTCTACTTTATACAAACTTCTGCAACAAACAGGAAACTTTTTTTTGTCACATTTTAAAACCATTTCATGCAGATCTAGTATAGATTAATCATGTGCGAGAATGTATCAACAAATCAGGATCATGGCTCATGAAAATTATCAAAAGCTATAAAATATGTTCCTCTTCTCTTTGAACTCTAAACACGTCTGTGAATCTGTCTTCATTAACTTTTAAACTGTGGTTAGTGCGAGTTTTGGACAAACATGTACACAACTTTTGCAAAAGTTCTTGTGTTTTATATTTTTTGGTAGCCTGCATTACTTCTGAGGTTAGGTATTTTCTTATTCTTACTATTATCATCACATTCAATTCAGGATGTTGCAATGATGGTGACTTACAATAAAACAGCAACATTTCTAGCTTAAAGTAAGCATAACTACTTAATGTGTTGGATACTACATAGTTTACAATTATTTTTTATTCACTGAATAATCTTAATAGGGAGTGCACAAATAAGCAGTGTTGCAAGCAGGTGGGAACTAGTGCAAATGGATGGAAGGAGCAAATTAATTTAGTTACTTTAACAGGAGGATAAATCCCATGAGATATGAAGCAGAATGTGCTCTGCATTTTTTTTTTCTTAAGAAAACAAAGTAAAACAATACAATAGCTCCTATATTTAGTACATATTAAATGGCATGTACAATGTTCACTGTGAGTGCAATTAAACCTAAGAAAATAGCCCAACTGAAATTAATTTTAAAAGCAACTTACTTACCTTCATCTGCACATTGTAAGGGTTTTGATTAATATTTGTCTGTCTCACACAAAATCCTGAAATTTACCCAGACAGTTTTTTTTCTCTCTCTATAAGAATGTGACTGCTATCATAAAATTGTTTTTATTTAAAGAGTGAAGACCCTAAAATGTTTACGATCCCATGAGATTTTCTGGTAACATAAGTATAAAAGCAGCTATTGTATATTATTTTATTAGATGAATAAAAGGTATCTCACCGACTATGTTTTATGCCGAGCCTAGTTACAACAATGCCATTTTTTTACCATGCTGTAGTTTGAAGCTCCCTCAGCCACTTATACTACTTCATTTCTCTAAGGCGCTCTGGTCAAAAATTGTGTCATTCACATGGTCTTTTAAAAAACACAATTTGTGATTTAAACATCCCTACACATATTTGAAATCACTTAAGGCATTATTTTTCACTCATAAAGACTTTACTGTAACTCAGCCTTCATAGCTAGCCATCTGTTAAGCATTTTGTTGCTACAACTTAACATCCTCTTAGTATATGTTACTTAAACAATTGAAAACAGTTTTGAACAGTTTTTTGTGTACACTTGGTATCTATAAGCCATTTAATTATTCACTGTCTCATTTATATATTAGGCTCGGTGAAATACTGATAAACAAACCTTATTAAATCACAATTACATAATTGCAACATTATTATAAGTTATTAAATCTATTTGCCTTACAATTACAGAGTTTGTGCAAATCTATAGAAACTTATGCAAACTTTTATATGAAGTTACAGTAATTGTAAATATATATGAGAGAAAGGGAACTACAGACTTGCATCTAGAGAGCACATTCTTTCTTAAGGATACTTTGTGAAATAACAGATGTTGAATAAGGAAACAAAAATCTAAATAGAACTTCCTTGAATATTGCTTGTATCCGAGATCTAAGAATATAGTTGAAAACAATTCTACCATTGCTGTAGTGTCTATGTGTTGTGTAGAGTAACCACTGAGAATGCCCCAATCTCTTTAGTGGTCATAAAGGGAACTCACCACCCATAATTTTGTGGTTAGATGTTAAAACCTGATATGTGCATTTTGGGAAATTTGTTTTATTTTACATATGTATGGTCTGAAGTGAATCTTGTTTTCTTTCTGATATTAATTCAAAACTGGCACTCATAATGGACATAGCAATCCAATACATAGAAAGTAGTTGACTTGTCGGTTTGAAACAAAAAGGTATATTAGAAGTGAAAAATATTCTGGTCTACTAACATTAAAATTTGCAATATTTATATATAACAACCTGATGCTTAATATCAGTCAACCCTCAAAATGAGTCTCTTCCTTAAAAAATTGTAAAAAAAACAAAAAACAAAAAACAAAAAAACACATTGGTTTATCGATTTTTATTAATGGTAAGCAACTCTTGTCTACATGCACAGATCACATGCATCAGAAAAAAATTCTTTACTATTAATTCAAACACTGTAATGCATTACATAGAATGATGGTGCATCAGCAAACCTGTGACGGATTCTCTGAGAGATAATTATTTCAATGCATGCTGATAACGCTGCAGTTCCAAGCATTAGAAAACAGTCAAGGTTCAGAGAGTGTCAAGTGTCATACGGTAAGGTTTCTGGGCTTATGGGTTGTGGTCTAACTGGATAAACTCTTCTACACATTCTGGGTGCAGCATCCATCTTCAGTGGCCTGTTTGTAGGTTCCTTTTGGGAGCTCAGAGGTGGCTGCTATACCTGTTTGTGCTATTTTATATATACAGGTACTTAAACATTCTATCCATTACACCACATTATCACATTTGTTTACATTGAGAGGCTATTGAAATCTACATAATAGTAATTTCATCAGGAAGGAGGAAGCATTGAGACTTTTCATAGTTAACATCCCTTACTCCAGAACACTAACACAAACAGCAATCCAGCAATCCAGAACCGGTCGCCCAGGTTCACCTGGGCGGAATGTAATCGCCACAGTACCTAGCCGCGTATGCGGCTTTACCTGTGCGATATAGAAGGATAAAAAGAATGTACACAAGCTTTTGATTTTTGTGTCTTGGGCGGAGTTTAGCTTGTGATACGGTAATTTGTATCACAAATTATTTAAATGTAAATAATGATTGTAATATGAATATGTATTTTTATGTGACATTGATTTCAGATGTTTATTAATTGTAATTATTATTGGTAAATAATAATATACGGCTTTACTGAAACTGTCAATAATTGCGCAATAATGCAGCGATGGGGTGAGCTGTTTATCATTACTGGGAACAAGGAAGTTACGTAATGTTTCGCACGTTTTCGGTAGAACATTCTAGAACATTTCCTAAAGCATATGTATTCGTGGTTTTCATTGGATATTAAAATAGACGCTAATGTTGGCGCGTTTTATTAGCCAATAGTAGTTCATTTATAATCTTTAGGCATGTCGAGGAGTGGGAGTATATAAAGTCGAGTCCGTGGTAGATCGCCCCCAGTTCAACAAAATTCTCAATACCTTACACGTCGGTCGCCCAGTTCATCAAAATTTCTAGCACGTTACACGTTGTCTTCAGTCAGTCAGTTCGTCATAAGTTACGCGCAGCAGAATTACGAGAATCTAAAGTATTATACAGTTAAATATACACAAAGTTGAAGTATGCGAGTTAAAAGTGATAAGTAAGAAGTTATTACAAACAGTTTCAGTTTGGCGAGTATCCAGATCAATATGTAAAAGTGTTTGTGAACGTGTTCGGCAATAAAAGTTATAAAACCAATTTCTTCATTAAGTATAATTTCTGGATAAAAGATTCCTTTCCGATTCACAACCTGTAAGAGATAAATGTTCGACCCAAAGAGCTAGCTGGAGGATATTTAAAGTGAATTATTTCAAAACTGATGCAAATTGCTACGCCAGATGGAGCTACGAACCAAACAAGGAGTGACGTCACAAGATGGCAACGCGTGAAGTAAGCAGCACAACATGATCTACAAGTTCTAATAACTTACGCTACACAAACTACGTAAGAAACATTATTCACTCGCAAATTGGCTTCCACAACGTGGGGCTACAAATACACAAAAACATATTACGTAAACAAGCATCGACCGTTGCATATTGGCTCCCAAACGTGGGGCTACAATAATGTTAAACACATTAACATTGATACCGTTACAAATTGGCGCCCAACGTGGGGCATAAAAACATATACAATTTGTATTACTACAAATTGGCACCCAGAACGTGGGGCACGATAACCAGGAAAGGAACACGATAACCAGGAAAGGAACACGATGACCAGGAAAGAGGCGAAATGACCAGGAAAGGAACACGATGACCAGGAATGAAGCAGAGTGACCAGGAAAGGATGCAGCAGTGAAAGGATCTACAAGACGCAGATTCCAGAAACAACAGGGAGGACAGACTACATGGATAATTGGACATTGTAATTCCGAGATTACGAGGCAACTGGGAAATTCAAACTACAGGACAACAAGACTATGCAGTTTCATCGAAGCGACATACAAACCTAGGAGAATGGGGCAGAAAAGCTGGACATCAAAGTAACATCAACAGACAGCATCACAAAGGATAGAGTATCTTAATTTAAAAAAAAAAAAAAAAAAAGGGGTAAACAAATTTAAATGTTACTGAGGAGTGGTAGGATAAAAAAAACAATGGCTACCAATAATACAGAAGAAATAATTATGGAGGGAGATAATGTAACAGTTAGTTGTAATTCAATACAGGTTACAGGAAATAGCCCAGACTTTTTAGGATTTGAGGATGAAAATGTTAGTGCAGAAAGTCAGAATAGAATAGCAGGAAATGTTAATCTTGATACTAGTATGATTATGGAAATGCTAAAAAAGTTGAATGAGAATATGGAAAAGAATAAGAGGGAATTGAGGGAAGAATTAAGGGAAGACCTTAGTAAGAGTATTACAGATCAATTGAGGGAAGATATGCAAAAGAATAATGAGAAATTAAGGGAAGATATGCAAAAGAATAATAGGGAATTAAGAGAAGATATTGATAGGAGTTTAGAACAAAAACTAGATCAGAATAAGAGAGAATTGAGGGAAGATATTGGTAAGAGCTTAGAACAAAACAGGAAATCAATTGAAAGTATTGGTAGGAGGAATGAGAAATTAGAGCAAACAGTAGATCAAAGCAGTGAAGAAATTGAAAAGAAAGTTATGAAGTTAGATAGTAGTATGCCAGAAATGAGAGATGAAAATGAGGAAGTAATAGCAAGTGAGACAGGAGAAATTTCAAAGAAAATGCTAGACATGAGCAGGGAAATATGTAACAAAAAAAGTGAGGTTAATACTAAAAGTGAGGTTAATGTAGAATGTACAGAGTGAGAAGTCAAATGAGTAGTATTTCAAGTGAGTTAAGAGAGATAAAAGAGGTTATGAATGTAGATGTAAATGAGGCGCAAGTTAATTTCAGAGGGGAAATATCAGAAATACAGAATGAGACAGTAATGCAAAGAAATAAATTGTACCAAGATGTTCAAAATGAAAACTCCAGTCCAGTACAGTTTAGTACAGATTTGTCAGAATATTCTCAAGTTAAAAAGATAGCAGATGAATTGAAAATGAAAGTTGTTAAAAGATGTGTTGTTCAAGAAACTTTAGATTGTTTTCAAATGTTATCATGTGATGAAATTTCATATGAATACAAGAGGTTATTCATGAACAAAAATTTGAAGGTTAGGATACGGCTACGAGTAATGTTTAGCCACATACAATTTGATCCAGGAGGGTAAATAGCGATGAGATGTAAAGTAAATGCTGGATAGGTAAAGATGACTTGCAGAGAAATGTATTGGAACGTAAGAGGGTTAACTATTTATATATGTCATTTGAAAAGAGAAATAAATTAAACAAAAAAAAAAAAAAAAATTTAAATTTTTAGTAACTGTAACAACATTTGAAAATTAAGAATGCAAAGATTGAAATATGATATTAGATTAAAAGTACGTAAATACAATTCCAAGAACATTGTTAAAATAAAGTACAAAATAACAAAAATGGGTAAAAATAATAATAATAATAAAAAAAAAAAAAAAAAAACAAACAAATACTTATGTAGCAAACAGAACATGTGAAACATTGTCTAGATTTAAGAGATGTAAATATATGTAGAGGGTGAATATTTTGGTAAATATGTATAATAATTACAAAAATCTTAAATGTATAAATTTTTGTCAACAACTTAAGAAAGTAAACAATTTGGTAGCAGTGATTAAATAATTTAGGGTAAAGTATTTGATATAAAAAAAAAAAAAAATTTTTTTGTAATGTCAGATTAATAACTAAATTAATTAAACCAGAGCCAGTAAGTAGTGGCGAGATAAAACATATGTCGTGTGTTAAATGCGTGTGAAGTGTTAAGTGAAAGTGATAGCGTGTGTTCCAAGATTTAGGAGACTAAAAACACAATTATAAAATTTCCAAACAAGTTATAAATATTTATAATTATGTTTCTAGTGGGGCATATGATACGGTAATTTGTATCACAAATTATTTAAATGTAAATAATGATTGTAATATGAATATGTATTTTTATGTGACATTGATTTCAGATGTTTATTAATTGTAATTATTATTGGTAAATAATAATATACGGCTTTACTGAAACTGTCAATAATTGCGCAATAATGCAGCGATGGGGTGAGCTGTTTATCATTACTGGGAACAAGGAAGTTACGTAATGTTTCGCACGTTTTCGGTAGAACATTCTAGAACATTTCCTAAAGCATATGTATTCGTGGTTTTCATTGGATATTAAAATAGACGCTAATGTTGGCGCGTTTTATTAGCCAATAGTAGTTCATTTATAATCTTTAGGCATGTCGAGGAGTGGGAGTATATAAAGTCGAGTCCGTGGTAGATCGCCCTCAGTTCAACAAAATTCTCAATACCTTACACGTCGGTCGCCCAGTTCATCAAAATTTCTAGCACGTTACACGTTGTCTTCAGTCAGTCAGTTCGTCATAAGTTACGCGCAGCAGAATTACGAGAATCTAAAGTATTATACAGTTAAATATACACAAAGTTGAAGTATGCGAGTTAAAAGTGATAAGTAAGAAGTTATTACAAACAGTTTCAGTTTGGCGAGTATCCAGATCAATATGTAAAAGTGTTTGTGAACGTGTTCGGCAATAAAAGTTATAAAACCAATTTCTTCATTAAGTATAATTTCTGGATAAAAGATTCCTTTCCGATTCACAACCTGTAAGAGATAAATGTTCGACCCAAAGAGCTAGCTGGAGGATATTTAAAGTGAATTATTTCAAAACTGATGCAAATTGCTACGCCAGATGGAGCTACGAACCAAACAAGGAGTGACGTCACAAGATGGCAACGCGTGAAGTAAGCAGCACAACATGATCTACAAGTTCTAATAACTTACGCTACACAAACTACGTAAGAAACATTATTCACTCGCAAATTGGCTTCCACAACGTGGGGCTACAAATACACAAAAACATATTACGTAAACAAGCATCGACCGTTGCATATTGGCTCCCAAACGTGGGGCTACAATAATGTTAAACACATTAACATTGATACCGTTACAAATTGGCGCCCAACGTGGGGCATAAAAACATATACAATTTGTATTACTACAAATTGGCACCCAGAACGTGGGGCACGATAACCAGGAAAGGAACACGATAACCAGGAAAGGAACACGATGACCAGGAAAGAGGCGAAATGACCAGGAAAGGAACACGATGACCAGGAATGAAGCAGAGTGACCAGGAAAGGATGCAGCAGTGAAAGGATCTACAAGACGCAGATTCCAGAAACAACAGGGAGGACAGACTACATGGATAATTGGACATTGTAATTCCGAGATTACGAGGCAACTGGGAAATTCAAACTACAGGACAACAAGACTATGCAGTTTCATCGAAGCGACATACAAACCTAGGAGAATGGGGCAGAAAAGCTGGACATCAAAGTAACATCAACAGACAGCATCACAAAGGATAGAGT
Source organism: Deroplatys truncata (assembly GCA_030765065.1). Lineage (NCBI taxonomy): Eukaryota > Metazoa > Arthropoda > Insecta > Mantodea > Mantidae > Deroplatys > Deroplatys truncata. The sequence goes on along the minus strand of CM060975.1, from coordinate 242,981,902 downwards.
ATCTTAATTTAAAAAAAAAAAAAAAAAAAAGGGGGTAAACAAATTTAAATGTTACTGAGGAGTGGTAGGATAAAAAAAACAATGGCTACCAATAATACAGAAGAAATAATTATGGAGGGAGATAATGTAACAGTTAGTTGTAATTCAATACAGGTTACAGGAAATAGCCCAGAATTTTTAGGATTTGAGGATGAAAATGTTAGTGCAGAAAGTCAGAATAGAATAGCAGGAAATGTTAATCTTGATACTAGTATGATTATGGAAATGCTAAAAAAGTTGAATGAGAATATGGAAAAGAATAAGAGGGAATTGAGGGAAGAATTAAGGGAAGACCTTAGTAAGAGTATTACAGATCAATTGAGGGAAGATATGCAAAAGAATAATGAGAAATTAAGGGAAGATATGCAAAAGAATAATAGGGAATTAAGAGAAGATATTGATAGGAGTTTAGAACAAAAACTAGATCAGAATAAGAGAGAATTGAGGGAAGATATTGGTAAGAGCTTAGAACAAAACAGGAAATCAATTGAAAGTATTGGTAGGAGGAATGAGAAATTAGAGCAAACAGTAGATCAAAGCAGTGAAGAAATTGAAAAGAAAGTTATGAAGTTAGATAGTAGTATGCCAGAAATGAGAGATGAAAATGAGGAAGTAATAGCAAGTGAGACAGGAGAAATTTCAAAGAAAATGCTAGACATGAGCAGGGAAATATGTAACAAAAAAAGTGAGGTTAATACTAAAAGTGAGGTTAATGTAGAATGTACAGAGTTAGGAAGTCAAATGAGTAGTATTTCAAGTGAGTTAAGAGAGATAAAAGAGGTTATGAATGTAGATGTAAATGAGGCGCAAGTTAATTTCAGAGGGGAAATATCAGAAATACAGAATGAGACAGTAATGCAAAGAAATAAATTGTACCAAGATGTTCAAAATGAAAACTCCAGTCCAGTACAGTTTAGTACAGATTTGTCAGAATATTCTCAAGTTAAAAAGATAGCAGATGAATTGAAAATGAAAGTTGTTAAAAGATGTGTTGTTCAAGAAACTTTAGATTGTTTTCAAATGTTATCATGTGATGAAATTTCATATGAATACAAGAGGTTATTCATGAACAAAAATTTGAAGGTTAGGATACGGCTACGAGTAATGTTTAGCCACATACAATTTGATCCAGGAGGGTAAATAGCGATGAGATGTAAAGTAAATGCTGGATAGGTAAAGATGACTTGCAGAGAAATGTATTGGAACGTAAGAGGGTTAACTATTTATATATGTCATTTGAAAAGAGAAATAAATTAAACAAAAAAAAAAAAAAATTTAAATTTTTAGTAACTGTAACAACATTTGAAAATTAAGAATGCAAAGATTGAAATATGATATTAGATTAAAAGTACGTAAATACAATTCCAAGAACATTGTTAAAATAAAGTACAAAATAACAAAAATGGGTAAAAATAATAATAATAAAAAAAAAAAAAAAAAAAAAAAAAACAAACAAACAAATACTTATGTAGCAAACAGAACATGTGAAACATTGTCTAGATTTAAGAGATGTAAATATATGTAGAGGGTGAATATTTTGGTAAATATGTATAATAATTACAAAAATCTTAAATGTATAAATTTTTGTCAACAACTTAAGAAAGTAAACAATTTGGTAGCAGTGATTAAATAATTTAGGGTAAAGTATTTGATATAAAAAAAAAAAAAAATTTTTTGTAATGTCAGATTAATAACTAAATTAATTAAACCAGAGCCAGTAAGTAGTGGCGAGATAAAACATATGTCGTGTGTTAAATGCGTGTGAAGTGTTAAGTGAAAGTGATAGCGTGTGTTCCAAGATTTAGGAGACTAAAAACACAATTATAAAATTTCCAAACAAGTTATAAATATTTATAATTATGTTTCTAGTGGGGCATATGATACGGTAATTTGTATCACAAATTATTTAAATGTAAATAATGATTGTAATATGAATATGTATTTTTATGTGACATTGATTTCAGATGTTTATTAATTGTAATTATTATTGGTAAATAATAATATACGGCTTTACTGAAACTGTCAATAATTGCGCAATAATGCAGCGATGGGGTGAGCTGTTTATCATTACTGGGAACAAGGAAGTTACGTAATGTTTCGCACGTTTTCGGTAGAACATTCTAGAACATTTCCTAAAGCATATGTATTCGTGGTTTTCATTGGATATTAAAATAGACGCTAATGTTGGCGCGTTTTATTAGCCAATAGTAGTTCATTTATAATCTTTAGGCATGTCGAGGAGTGGGAGTATATAAAGTCGAGTCCGTGGTAGATCGCCCTCAGTTCAACAAAATTCTCAATACCTTACACGTCGGTCGCCCAGTTCATCAAAATTTCTAGCACGTTACACGTTGTCTTCAGTCAGTCAGTTCGTCATAAGTTACGCGCAGCAGAATTACGAGAATCTAAAGTATTATACAGTTAAATATACACAAAGTTGAAGTATGCGAGTTAAAAGTGATAAGTAAGAAGTTATTACAAACAGTTTCAGTTTGGCGAGTATCCAGATCAATATGTAAAAGTGTTTGTGAACGTGTTCGGCAATAAAAGTTATAAAACCAATTTCTTCATTAAGTATAATTTCTGGATAAAAGATTCCTTTCCGATTCACAACCTGTAAGAGATAAATGTTCGACCCAAAGAGCTAGCTGGAGGATATTTAAAGTGAATTATTTCAAAACTGATGCAAATTGCTACGCCAGATGGAGCTACGAACCAAACAAGGAGTGACGTCACAAGATGGCAACGCGTGAAGTAAGCAGCACAACATGATCTACAAGTTCTAATAACTTACGCTACACAAACTACGTAAGAAACATTATTCACTCGCAAATTGGCTTCCACAACGTGGGGCTACAAATACACAAAAACATATTACGTAAACAAGCATCGACCGTTGCATATTGGCTCCCAAACGTGGGGCTACAATAATGTTAAACACATTAACATTGATACCGTTACACTTGCTGCGTTACCATTGGCTGGGTCTCGGTGTCCCCTCATGGGCAGACTAGCGACCACGTGGTGACCAAGCCCAATGCTGCTTAACTTGGGCGACCGCTTGTGTGGTCGTCAAGTTAAGCAGGCCGGCATGGCAGCAAAGCATGATGGGAATGTAGGTAATGGGATGGGGGTACTCAAGTTGGCGGCAGGGCGGATCGTTGCTAAATGGTCACTCATCCAGCTAGCGACCGGGCCTAATGCTGCTTAACTTGGGGAAGTTTGTGAAATGAGGGATTGGCAGACCTCAGCCTCGGGGGCCCAAGCCGTCTTTCGGCAACCGGTAGCTCTTCCTCCGCCGCGGCGCCTTGTGGTCATAGCGGCCCAAAGAGTTAACCAGCTGGTTGGTATGGTAGGCGAGTTTCGTGTACATGGTGCGGGTTCTCTCCCGCACCACGTCCACGATGTATGGGAGACCGGAATGGGTATGTAGGATATAGGATGGGAATCTACGCCCGGTATCATAGATCATCCGAAGCGCCCTGTTCTGAACGGTTTGCAGTCTGCGGATGGTGGTCGCTGCCGCCGATCCCCAGACCTCGCAGCCGTACAGAATTAGGGGCGGGATAATCGCCTGATATAGGCGTAGTTTGAGGCGTATGGGCATTGTGGAGCGGAATACAGGGTACAGCTGCCTCAGCGCGGAGTGGCCGAGGCCGACCTTTGCCCTGACATGTGGCGCGAAAGTGAGGCCGCGGTCGAGCGTGACTCCGAGGTATTTGGCTGAGGTAACCCAGGGGATTCTCCTCCGCCGCAACCTCAGAGGCCGCTCGGGCCGCCACCGACGGACCTTCGCCAGGAGAAGCGCAGAGCTCTTCCCCGGGCTGATGGCCATCCTCCACTTTTCGCTCCACCTGCCAATGGCTCGGAGCTGTCGCTGTAGTGGAGGGAAACAGAATCGGGCATTCTTGTTCTGTGCCATTATGAGGACGTCGTCGGCATATTGGCACGTAACAGTCCTGGGTTCCGTGGGGAAGTCCGACATGTAGGCCGCGAAGAGAAGCGGGGACAGTACACTGCCTTCCGGGACTCCAGCGGCTATGGGACGGACTGAGGAAACCTTCCCCTCCACTCTCACCCTGAATGTGCGATCCCGGAGGAAACTGCTTATCAGGGCGAGATAGGCGGGAGGGATATCTGACTCCTTGAGTTTGTACAAAAGGCCTTGGTGCCACGTCGTGGCAAAGGCCTTCTCTACGTCCAGCAGCACTGCTATGGTCTTGAAGTTCTCCTGGAAGCCCAGGGAGGCCTTCTCGGCCAGTCGCAGTAACTGCAGTGTTGTGGAGTGCCCATGGCGAAAACCAAACTGATGGTCCGGGAGGAGCTGCCTTTCCTCAAAAAGAGGTGTAAGGCGGGCAAGGAGCAACCGCTCAAAGACTTTTGAGACGGTTGGGAGCAAGCTGACGGAGCGGTAACTGCATGGAAAGACCGGATCCTTGCCGGGCTTTAAAATGCATACCACCCGCGCCTCCTTCCAACTAGTTGGAAAGTGACGGAGGTGAAGGCATGCATTGAAAATCCGCGTCAAATGGATGACGGCCTTCTTGGGTAGGTGCTGGAGCATGGGCGCCGTGACGCCGTCATGTCCAGGGGATTTATTCGGATTGAGTTTTCGGATTTCGGAAGCCACCTGTTTAGGGGTGACTATGGGAAGATGGATCTCCTCGTGGCGCGGTTGTGGTTCCTCATAGAGGTAGTCCACAGTCGCTTCCACGAGCTCAGTAAAGTCTTCGTCCTGGGGGTCCTCCCGCGGTTCGAATTGGAGTTCTAAATGGTCTGCAAACACTGTGGCTTTCTCGCGGGGCTCGAAAGCGAGTCTCCCGCGAGTGCCGTGCAGAGGATGCTGGTACTGCGTCTTATCCTTCCTCAAGGATTTGATTATCCGCCATGGTTTCTTTTCCTGTAGGTTTACAGTCTCCATTGTTCTTTCCCAGGCCTCCTTTCTGTGCACACGGAGCAGTCGCCTTGCCAGGGTTTTGAACCGCTGGTATACTGCCCCTATCCTGGGATGGCGGAAACGCTGCCATAGCTTCCGTACAGTTGCCTTGGCTTTTAGCAGCTGCCGGAGTTCATTAGGTATGGTTCTCGGGTTGGGTATGTCAGAAGGGGTGCGGTGAGTGTGTGCACGTACCGCAGTCAGGATCTGTTGGGAGAAGTCTGCCGCCGCCGCTTCCAGCGCATCGATGGAGTCGATACGTGGCCGCGGGTCGACAGACCGGTTCAATTCTTGGACGGCTGCGTCCCAGTCGACCTCGTTTACCCAGTCTGGGCTGACCAGAGCTGGCATTGAAACGTTGGAATCCACCAGGACAGGGTCATGGTCGGAATCCAGCTCGTTTACCGCCGAGAGCTCTAGATGGAATGGAACGTTTTTGGTGAGCATGATGTCGAGAATATCCGGCCTGCCGCGGGCCGGATAAAACGTAGGCCCTCTCGGTCCGTGCGCGATTAGGCTTGGGTCTCCGCTGATGAGGCGGTAGAGTCCGCGGCCTTTCTGGTTAGCCGTGCGGCTGTGCCAGAGCCCGTGCTTCGCGTTGAGGTCTCCTGCAATGCATACCACTGGGTGTAGGTTGAGTAGGGTCCGGTAATCTGCTTCATAGAAGCGATGGTCTGGGGGATCATAAACCGCTATCAGCAAAGTGTCTAGCCCGCCAATGGCACAGGCTTCCACATGCTGTAGTGGAGGGAGAGGGAAGGGTGTATGCGTGATATGATTTTTTATGAATATAGCTGTACCGCCCCCCGGTCGGCCGACCCGATCTTGCCGATGGGTGACGTAACTTGGCAGCGAAAAGTTAGTACCAGCAATCAAGGGTTCACAGACCATTAGAATATCAATTCCGTAGGAGTTGACAAACTCAAGTACGCTGGGATAATGCCCCCTTAATCTAACACAAACAAAGCCACTGAGCAGCACTAATTCAAGCACTGTTAAAGAGGAGCACAGCCACACCAATCAGAGCCATGCCTCCACAGTGCATATATAAACAAGCGCAAACAGGCATGGCAGCAATTGCCTTTGAGCTCCTAAAAAGGAACCTATGAATATGAAGTAACCTAAGATGGATGCTTAGCTGCATTCAATATCTGGAATGGTTTATCCACAGACCACAGACCCAGAAACATACCTTACTACAGTAGATGATAGTGCTCCAAAATTAAATTGAGTTTTATTAATGGATGCTCTTTAACTGCTGTGGTCCTTAACGTCCCATTCTATATTGGGTGTGAAAGACTGGTAATTTTACTCAGAGGCCTCTTCATCAGGCTTGAGGTTCTTTTACGTGCCATAAATCTATGACACAGGACCACCAGCTTTACTTCCCTTCTGAAGGAAGCCATGCTAAGGACTTTTACGCCCCAAAAAAAATCCATCGCCCTTCACCAGGTTTGAACCCGCGACCTCGGGAACTAGAGGCTAGCATGCTAACCACTACACTACAGAGGATGGCATAATGCTTGCATTCCATTCCTTTCACAGCAACGGAAAGTCTGCGCCAATGAGGTTCAACAAATTATGCTATTGATAAGGAAATTCAAGGCAATGGATGCTAAGAGGAAACTGATTCATATAATTCACTACTGCAAATTAATGGACATTTAATTCAATAAGTAAATAACTATGTAATATATTTTGAGAGTTTTAACTTTAAATTCTAATCACACAGAGAAAGAAAAAAAAAATTTACACAATATTCAATACTAGTTACTATTTTCCTTAGCATTAAGGTATATGCAGAATTTTGTTTTCAGTGCAATGGACATTAAATCACTTAAGGTGAACAGGGGCACTAGATATATATGATAATTTTGTTAAAAGGGGACTGGACATAATATGAAGAAGAAAAAGAGCATGAACTAACATGTAAATTACCTAAAATTGTAACCAAAGGAATTGTAAAATGGAAAGGGCCAAAAGCAGTTGCCCCAATTTGATTGTAATTATCTTGACACTCAATAAACGTTTACTTGTTGAATTAGGAATGAGTCACACTATTTTTACACAAAACCTTCACTTACTAAGTTAATAAAACTGAACTTTTCAAGGGCATTCGTCCTCATCATCAGCAGTTTAGTGACTGAAGCATGTTCCTGCTTCCTTCCTTCCTTCTAACTCCTCTCCTGGCTGGGTTGGATCCTACTGCCATCTACTAATGGAGTGACAAAGCTCTAACAACCTACTCACTAGCGGGATTTCAAAATTTATGATATTTTCTTCATTCTTGACAATGAATATTTTCTCCAAAATAGACAGTTCTAGTGATGAGAAAATTGAGAGATAGATGCGTTTCAGCAGATATAACATTTTTGAAATTGTGTTTGAACCATGGAATATCACCGACCTTTGTTTGTAAAATGGTTAAATACAATGGCAACGACAGAATACTAAAGCTAGCTGAGAAGAATACATTGAAACTGGAAATCTCCAAGCGTTGTACTATTATAAATAAAATAGATTTGGAATTATAAAAACTACATTTACTATTATCTAAATGTTTAGGAAACCACATTTGGCAAAACTTTGAATTGTGGATGCATGAGAAATTGAATACATTTATGAGAACTAAAAATATAATATTGAAAAAGAGATTTAATTGTTAAAGTCACTATTACGCAGCAATATTTGGAATCCAAAAGAGTCGACTAACAGAGGCACCTTTGACGTGATTAATTTATCCCGATACCTCTTTACTCTTTGAAGTTACTCCAGAAAGGCTTCAAAACTTGCATTAATTATTCAAATAATTTAGAAAACTATATCACTGATACTGATATAGTTTTTTTACTGCTTCATATAATCTCAAAATTAATGATCAACTGCAGGTTAAAAATGAGTGCCTTGACATTCTTAAGCTCATGAAGTCTAAAAAAACAACGCAATAATAACCACAAGAGGATAATTAATAACCTTAACAGCAAACTGGTAGTTTATCTTAAATCTGACAAGGGCAACACATTAGTGATCCTTCAACAGGACAATTATATACAAAGGGTTAACTTACTTTTATCCGGTTCTGATTATGTGGAAATTCAAAAAAACCCTCTAACCACCTGCACTAACATGGTCAATGAAACCTTAAAAGAGACCACTGTAATACCGAATTATGAAAAATTTGCTTTAACGTCCACCAATCCTACCTTGACCAAGTTATACCGTCTACCTAAAATACATAAAAAAGACCACAGCACGAGACCCATCATTAATAGAATCAACTCACTGACTTACTTTGTAGCAAAATGGTTAGTTTACAAATTAAAAACTTACAATAAATTTGAAAGTCTAGGAATCAAAAATTCATTGGAGCTGGTCAGCAAGATCAAAGACTTCAGAATGCCGGTTAACCACCTAATGGTCTCTTTTGATGTCAAAGCACTTTTCACAAGTATTCCAATAGAAAAACTTTCCACACTTCTTAAGAAGATGGCTAGAGTCGTTAGCAACAAGTACTGCAGAATTAGATGAAATTATAAGCTTGACAGAATTATGCATCCGACAAAACTATTTTACATTCAACAACAGGTTCTACAAGCAAGCACAAGGTCTAGCTATGGGAACCTTCTGTTGACCATCCTAGCAGATTTACACACGAGTCACATAGAAACACACATAGTAAAAGCCTTTCCCCACATCTTCAAATTTTGGCTCAGATATGTAGATATCTTTGCAGTCATATCAGATAAACTCGAGGAAGACGATCTGAAAATACTAAATTTGTAGGATGTATGTATAATATTCACAATGGAAACTGAAGAAAATAATACTTTACCTTTTTTGGACCTCAAAATAACCGGAGACCAGGAGAAATTTACATTTGGAATCCATGGAAAATTAACACATGTAGATACTTACATTAAAAAGAGCGATTGTAACCTGGTCTCACACCAGGTTGCAGTTTTCAATAGTCTAATCCCTAGGTTAAACAGAAAGAATATTCAAAAGAATGCTGATGCATACTGGAAATTGCAGTGGCAAACAGCTTCAAACCAGGTTCAATATTTAAGATGTTTAAACAGAGCAGTAAACTCAAAGAAATAACCCAAACAACTATGCTTGAGACAATCATAGACAGTAACTAGAAATATAAAAAGTCACCTATTATCCATAGGCATACAGAAAATTTGAGAAAGTATTCAATAAGTTTGGCATCTGATTAGCTCCTCAAAACAGATACAGCCTGAACAATTTTCTGAACAAATCACTGAAAAACACAATCCCGGATACACTCATATCAGGAATCTTCAGATCAACAGCAAAGATTATGAAAAATTCTACATAGGCAAAACCAAGAGAAATTTGGGCATCAGATTGAAAGAACACCACCAGAGAAACATAAAACAGAAACAAACAGACAACTCTGCTGTATCACATCACTTTTGGTCTGAGAATCATAACATTGGTCAAACCATAAAATTGTTAAAAACCATTTTCCTCATCACTAGAACTGACTATTTAAAAGAAAATATAATAAATTTTGAAATCCTGCCAATGAGTAGGTTGTTAAGAGCTTTGTCACTCCAACAGTAGATGGCAGCAGGATTCAACCCAGCCAGGTGAGGAGGAAGAGGAAGGAAGCAGAACATTAGTAAGTGAAGGTTTCGTATAAAATATTTGACTCATTCCTAATTCAACATGAAGAAAATTTCACTGTTTGTAGTGCTTCTGTTTTTAATAGTTAAACATTTACTTGCTTTTACATTAAATCACTTGATCTCTGTTTATCATATTATATCACATTATTTGAGACATACTTCTTGTGCAGTTTCAGGTATTCATAAACTTCTTTGTAAAACAACAGTGACCAAAACTTGAATGCCAGTGATATACTTGAAACACAGTCACGCACTGAGGGGAAGTTATCTGCAGAAGGTCTGAGGAATATGCTGCCATTACTGAACACCATTGGTGTATCTGTGATTACACAATATCATGTGTCACCATTAGTGCAGAATAACGTTAATGCTATCAACACTATATTTCAGAGAGAAACCTTGCTATTTTTCTCTTTGATTTAGAAAAACCTTAAATTTCACAAACAGATGTAAATTTAAATGCTGTGCTGTAATGCTCCTCTAAATAGATCACATTATGCAAGTAGCATGTTTTGTTCTGCAAGAATTAAAATATGCTGAACTAAAATCCACACATAACCACATATACATTTGAGTGCATATCTATGTCATCCTGCAAGTACACAGTTCATTCCTGGTTGGGACAGCTATATAGTCAATGATTTCTACAGAAGTTTCTTTATTCTGCAAAGGCAAGTGATCCTATCTTTAGGTGCTGCTAGATTTTTGGATTTATTTCTGTAGAAATTTAAATTCATTCATCATCCTTAAACTTTTAACAAATCTTAACTGGCAACAGAGTGGCGAAGGATTAAAAGTAAAGAAAAAAAAAACATAAAATCAAGTTGAAATGTAAAAGTTAGAAACTGAAGTGCAATCATACCTATTATAAAAAATGCAGCTTAATTGATTACAGATATTAATCAAAATAAAATTAGTCTGATTCTACCTTTCCAACTTCAACCTACACACTGCATGTGTCAAAGACATTATAATTATAATATGAGTTTATTTCATATTATTCAAGCCAATATAAATGTATATTTGTCTTTGGCTCAATCTAACTGTTGTGCTTGAAATTCATCATACCACTGAGATTTGCAGAACTCTAAACATACAACACACAACATTAATAAATAATCACCTTTTATAAGAGTGCACTTAAAAGCAAATTTATGAATTATACCATACAACAGCTTCTTATATAATTTTCAACTCACAAAATTAATCTTTCCTCTCATTTTGACTTTTTATACTCTTTCAATGAAATTTAGGCAATGGTCACACACTGCATCAAGTACAATTAAATTAAACACAGTTCAAAGAAATCTACCTAATAAAATAATACAATACACTTTTACAATCTTTAAAAGAAAGTATATAAACTCTTAAAAATGAATCTTCAATGCTCACATATGCACACGCATACACCAACCCTGTTTTCATTTGTGAACTTGGTGAAATGCTACTACTTATCTGCTCATAATTTAACTTACTTTATAAATATTAACATGTTCAAGAATTCTCCAAATTAGCTACGAAATCAGCCTGCAAATTATACTTGAGTTGAACTGTTGGCTCGGATAAAATTAGTTCAATAAACAGGAAATTATTAAACTACGCTTAAAATACTGATCATATTCAACCCACTAAAAAAACCAAAACAAAGCAAAACAAAAAGCCCTACAGAAACTTTCATTTACTTTAGTCTTTTCACTTAAAAATTCAATTTCACTACCATATATTCTTTGAGCATTAAGTATTTGTTTCTGCTAAGTGTACTGCTTAGGAATGTAATACTGCCATACCTACAAAAAAGTATGCACGTATGAAAATAATTATATATTTCATATTATAAAAAATATGTTGACATCTAAAATTAATTAATCTTATTTTAAACCAGTGTGCTGCATTATGAAGTGGTTCCTAGCTACCTGCCACATTTGCATCATCTCAGGAGGGTGAGAGTTCTTCATCCAACATGTGGATTGCTTCATTTGGTGCAGCATAACGTGCTGTTCTACTAAAATCTGTAACTGAAGAATAAAATCAAACATAACTACAGGAATCTAAATGGGTAATCTATTTTCATTTAAGATTATATAAACATATAAGATCTTTTCACTCTTCTTGAAAGTAAAATATTATTGAAACTTTAACAAATAATTTCCTTTCCATTTGACTACCAGAAAACTGAGTTTATTGATATCACCAATGTATTGGCCAATAACATTGTCAACATTCACAATCCTTCCCGCTTTAGCCATTTGTATTCATTTCGATGTGGAATAAGCAAATGCAATTGTGAAATGTTTTTAGCTCTTGTTTTCCTGAAAAATATGAACTGGCTATGATTAGTGAAACAGCCTAGTTTTGGTAAAATTGTTATAAATACAGGCATGCGAGTGTGTGTGTGTGTGCATGCATGCCATACATTCCTGAACAGAGTAATATGTTTTGTTTAGCAACGTTTCTTTATTCTTTTACTAAATATTTTTGCAGCTTTTATATCTTAAAGTGATCGTGGCAGCTTCTTGTATACTTTTATTCCCATGAAGTATGGAGTTTTTTCAAAAAGCATTAGTCTATACATAGGAAATTTGAGGGTATTTCCTTTTCTGGTATTATGATAGCAGTTTTGTTTTTCCATGAAGTTGTTACCTTTCTGTGAATGTATGTAAACAGTCCTAAAACATATACACAGAGCAAAGTTAAGATTTTTAATTTTTTAAAAAATGGTTTGCACAAGTCTCTGAAGTCAGCTTGTAACATGATGCATACAATTCTTTTTTGTGTTTTGAAAACTGTTTCGCAGACAGAGGCATTTCCCCAGAACAATATATCATAGGACATGGTTGAGTGGAAATAACTGTAATAAACCACTTTCTTTGCCTATATATTACTGTTTGCGTCAAATATTCATTCATTCATTATCTGTTTACCCTCCTCTCATGTAGAACTTACACCCCTCAGGACTTACAGGCGGGTGCCTGGGGTCAGAGGCCCGTCGAGGAGCAGACACTCATGGATCAGACAGAACATCCAGGATGGGTGATCAGCCCGATGGCTGGTATGGGATGAAGGAAGTAGATGAAGCAAAATGTTGGTGAAATGTATGAAAGGAAAGGTGATGATGGAGCAGTTGGTGGAATGAATGGCGGGGGAAACCGGAGAACCTGGAGAAAACCCGCCCAGATGCCGCTTCGTCCACCACAAATCCCACATGCAGGTCCCTGGGATTGAACCCGGTCCGCCTCGGTGGGAGGCGAGCGGTCTAACCACTCGGCCACGGTGCCGCCTTGCGTCAAATACATCATATTAAAACAGGCTGAGTTTAGTTTCTTATTTACATATGCAATATGGACATTCCATTTTAGACGTTTTTCTATCTGTAATCCCAATACTTTGCTGCAGTCTTTTGTCATTTCCCCAATTAAATTTTCTTGTTCTAAGTTTGCACTAACCATAGTTTTTAAGTGTAGAAATGTAGTTTTTGTTTTTATTTAAATTCATTCTGTTACAGTTGCACCAGTTTTCTAAATTTTTAAGGTGTTATTTATATCAGCTTTTAATTTATGACTTGTGTTTTGTAAAATAGCTGAGGTATCGTCTGCATAAATATTGGTTTACCACTTATGCTGTAAGGTAAATTGTTTATGTAGAGAATATAAAACAAGGCCCTAACACTGATCCTTGCAGAATGCCATGTGTATTAATTTTCCACTGAGCTCTATACACTACTGAGTTATATTTAGTACTTATACTTTGCTTATAATTTAATAAATATGATTGGAACCACTGAAGCTTATGACATTGATATTACAATATTTAAGCTTTTTAAAAAGAAATTCATGGCTTATGCAGTCAACTGCTTTTGAGATATTGCATATTAGCTGCAGTTGTATAATTGTTTGAAGCTAAAATTTGGGCTATTTCATTTACCATAGAGGTTGCTGCAGTAATTGTGGACAGGTTTTTTCGGAAGCCATGTTGACAATATTTTATTGCTTTCTAGAAATGTTTTTAATCTGGAGTGGACTAATTTCTCTAATATTATCAAGAAAAATGATCAAGACAGATATGGGGCAATGGTTTCTATATTCATATGTCTCTCTTTTGTGCAGGAGTATTATAAGCACATATTTCATTCTTTCTGGAAGAACACCCATATGAAAAGATTGATTATAAATATTTTGGCAAGTGGCTCACTTTAGTCCTTTAGGATTTTTACTAGTCTAGGAGGTAGTTCAACCCACCCACTTGTTTTTTTTTTGGGGGAGGAGTTTCAGAGCAGAGATAATATTTTTTACATCATTTGTTGTTATATATCCAAGATCAAAAGGTAGTGGACTAACACAGCCATTTTGTTTTACTAAGAACCTTGTACATAAATGGAGGAATCTTGCGATTTCTTTAGGTATGTTTGTGAAATAATAATTTAGAGATTCAGCCATGTCTGCTGTAGCAGTGTTGCTTTTTGATACAGAATTTTGTTTATTTTGTAATCCTTCTTGCATTTAATTGCCATGATGCTTTACTTTTGTTATGAGCTTCATTTATATATTTTGCAACGACCATTTGTTTTGCTTTCTTTATGACTTTTTTGTAATTTTGCTCAATATTAAATAGTGTCTTGCTAACTGTGTATTGTTGGATGCTCTAAGTCTGTAAAAAGTCTCTTACGTTTACTGGATACTTTTAATATTATGAATACACCTGAGAGCTTTTTATATATTGTATGCAAGTTATTTTAGGAAAACAAATATAACACAAAGCGAAAAATTGATTTAGAAATGTATTATAGTTTTCATCTACAGTTTATGACATGTTCAAAGGACCAGTTTATACCTGATAAATGATTTTTAAAGTTTATGTTTTTGTCACTAAACATTTGTGTAGTTATGTATCCTTTTGATTTTACATTTTCTATCCTTACATTAGTAAGGGTAATAAATAATGCTTTATGAGCTGGCAGACTTGTTTCTGCTATAATACAGTTGCCACCTTCATATGCAGTATTTGTAATTCTATGCAAGTAGAGGATCAACTTCCACACTCAGCTAATATTGCATAAAGTTTGAGGTTTTTCCCTGTTACACTACTCTGAATGGTCATGAGCACAACTTTCTTGTTACTAACAAGGAACACTTCACTTATTGGAAATGGGATTTGGCTCAAGCTGTAAGTCAGTTGAGGTGGCGTACTTCTCAGAAACTGAAACAATTCAGGGCTGTTTCCGAGCATTGCAGTTTGATTTTTGTATATGATGCATGGAAGGAACATAAGAACAGGTGTACCCAGTGATGTCAGAGGTACCAAGAGCCTAACAATCTGGTGCACAGAGCACAAAACCTACCACTCAAAACAGGCCCTACATATCACTCTGGTCAAACCATTTCAATTTCTGATAATCTTGCAAGTCAAATAAAATCCCATTTTGAACAAGTGGAATGTTTGTTGTAACAAGCAATTCCACTATTATAGTACCTAGTTCTACCACTAAAATGCAATGCTGTAAGGATACATTTTGAATACTGAACAAATTAAATACCTCACTGTTCACTGCCGAAGCATGAACAACATGAAGTTTTCCCTCACAGTGCAATTAGTAGCTGTCTTTTCTATGAGGTCAATATATTCTAAAAACACCTACTTTACATGCATATTCCGTGACAAGGTGCCATCTTTGTTGATAACATAGTTACATTATATACCAAGAGGCAGAAAAATAGACTGCTTTTATCCAACAATTTACTGTTTTTATTTTGAACTAAACAGAGTTCAAACATTGTTTTTCAAACAGGAGGGCTATTATAATTGATACAAATAGATTTGTAAAATGTTGTATTAGTACAGAATGATTCAAAAGGCTGCACACAAACTTAAGTAGCTTATAGAGGGGTCAAAATACAACAATATTAGGAAAGGAACTTATGGTCTAGGATGCAATCCTGAGCTAGTGCAAGCTTGTGAATGTCAGGAACTGCATTGTAGATGAAACCTTACTTTTGCAATCACAGACACTGGTTTTGATTGATGCAGACATTCAGTGTGTTGTCATACCATAGTGTACGGTTAAGGTACTTAGGTAATTTAATAATACTTGTGTATAATTTTCTGTTTGCAACTGCATACCATTCAAATGCTCTGAGACAGATGGGTTGTTTGCAATGCAGTTTAGTATCAGTAGTGTTACACCACAGTATTTGTAGGCAACTGCTGTGTTTGCGATGTTTGAATGGAACATTACATGTTTTTAGAACTGCCAGACATGCATTTTATGTATGGCAGAACTGCTGGTTATTCACACAAAGTTAAACGTCTATACTATGCCCAATATCCAAATTGATGTCCACCATAGCCTCAAATGTTTCAAAACGTTCATTACCGACTTGGGAAGATAGGTTCCTTATATCCAGTGCATCATGTGGGCCAGCCAAGTGGAATTTGGACAGTCACTATGGAAAGTAAAGAACTTGTACATGTAGAAGAACAGCCATCTGCCACCAGCACATGTACCATTGCTCATAACATGGGAACTTCCTAAATATTGTAGCACATTTTACATGACAATCAGCTGCATCCCTATCATCCAAAAAGAGTTCAGGGTTTGAGTGTGGATGATTTTCCATGACAAGATCAACTTTGTGAATGAATTGTTGACCATTGTGGGATTGAGCTGAATTTTCTAAGCAACATATTGTTTGCAGATGAAACACAGTTCACCAGAGATAGGAATCTTTAATTGTGTTACAGCCATGTTTGACCAGGGCACAACACCCAAGGAACATTTGAAAACTATCATAAACATAAGTTTTCAGTGAGTGTATGGGATGGTATTAACAATGATCACATGGTCAGATATTAATTCCTACCACCACTCCCTGCAAGAAGTTCTTTCAGAACTATGAGAAGATATATGAGGGTCATCCAGAAACTAAGTCCCGATGAGCAATAAAGAGAACAAAATCATCACTAAGTAAGGGATATTTATTGGAATAATTGCATAGATTCACTGGCTACTTTTCAACATAGTCACCACCATTGTTGAGGTATTTATCTCAACAGTGCACCATCGATTGTATGTCCAAGTCATAGGAGTCTGCCACCAATGTCTGGAGCCATGAAGTCACTTCATTCTGCACCTCAACGTCATTGTGGAAACGTTTTCCTGTCAAAATATGCTTCATGAGAAGGAAGAGAAGAAAAATCACTTGGCGAGGTCGGGGCTGTAAGGTGGATGGTTGAAGATCTCCCATCCAAACTGATTCAACACATTTCATGTTGCATTGGCTGTATGGGGTCTTGCATTGTCATGCTATAGTGTATTGCCTCTTGTTAACATCCCATGTCTCTTGCTTTGGATTGTCCTTCTCAGTTTATGCAATGTCTGACAATAGTGATCAGCATTTACGGTCTCCCCTCGCTGTAAAAACTCGAACAGGAAGACATCACATCGACCCCAGAAGACAATGCACATGATTCTTTTGACAGAGATTGTCTGCTTGAATTTGGTCTTCACAGGTGAGCCACTATGCCACCAATGCATTGATTGTTGCTTTGTCTGGTGTGGCATGCAACACCTCTGTTTCATCCCCAGTGACAATATTGTAGACAAACTCGTCCCCTTTCTCTATGTATCGCTGTAGGAATGTTAATGCTGCGGCCAGACATTTCGTTTTGTGTTCATCAGTCAGTTGCCTTGACACACTTTGTGAAAACCAAGCCACTGGGAGACAATTTTGTGCAAAAGCAAGCAAGACATCTGGGGGAATTGACAAGAGAGTTCAGAAATTATGAAGCGCTGGTTCTGCACAATTGTTGCCGCACACTTTCCATCAGTTCTGGCATCACCAGGAACGGTCGCCCACTATGGTCTTCGTCATGAATATTAGTTCATCCTTCAGTGAATTGCCTGCACCATTGTCTTAATATACTGTTGCACATAATGTCGTGTCCATACACGCGGCACAATTGGTGATGGATCTGCTGGAGATTGCTTTTGAGCATGCAAAAATTGCATGACTGCACAAACCTCGCAGTTGGCAGGAGACAATATTGGAGTGGCCATTTTTTCCAACCACTAACGTCACAAGACTGAAACTGTGCTGCATTATTCCTACTCTATTCTTGCACATGTGCATTACTATCTGACTGGTGGTGACATTTCTGGACAGGATAGGACTTAGTTTCTGGATGACCCTCATACAAATTATGGTCTTATATGTCATTAGATGTGAATGCAGCTAGATAGAGCACCTATATATTTTTTTCTTTATATAAGTACATGGCACATATCCTGGGCCTGGACTGGAAGCAAAGGTCCAATTGCGTGGGCACCCTGCTCCCCTGATCAGACACCTCTTGATTTTTCCCAGTGGGGACATATCAAATCCCTAGTGTACATGACACCAGTTCCCAACCATGAAACAACTTGGTAAGAGTGCGCCATAATCTTCTACTATGATGCTATGCCTATGTTGACTGTGGTGGTCAGCAATTTTAACACTTTTTGTAAAACACAACTGTTGAGTAAACATTGTCACTGCTTAACCTAAGTATGTGCACATAATAAATTTATTCTAGTTACTGACAATCTCAAGCTTGCACTGGCTCAGGTTTTCTCCCTAGACCATAATATAACTACTTTTCTAAAGTTGCTTGATACTGCTGACAGTTTTTCTGGTTTTGGCAGCAAAAGTTTAGTGTCTTGTCTGATTGGTATGTTATGTAAAATGAAAACAACATAGTAATATAAATTCTTTCTACTATAAACATCTGGTACCCACAGTTCAGTAACATGCATATGTTCTATCTTTGCACTAAGGTACGCTAGCGTATGTAAGTATAGTTTAGTTGCATCTATGTTTTTACTACTACTTTTTTCTTTCTAAAGCTTTGCTACAAATTCAGCAGCTAAAATTATTTAGCAGATTTCAACTACATTTATTTATGCAATCTGGTTCTACACACTGAGTACAACTATTTTTTAGAATATGGTTCTACTTCAAAATATCTCTAAAGCATGAACGCCTGAACCAAACTACATATAAATTATGGATATGTGAAAAAAAAAAAAAATTCCATAGACACATATAAGCCTATCTCCATTATGCAGCCATAGGATGCTGGTTATGAGGTTGTGTGTTTATTCTTTGGGATTAATTTGAAAGTGTGGGTTTGCAACAGAACATAACCAGCTTCAAGATGCTGATGGAGAACTACTGAGTGGAGAGGTACTGCACTAGTCTAAAATCTCAGTGTTGAGATTCAGGAGATGTGCACTGACGAAGTGTTCCCTCTCTGTAAGGTGATCAGACGTCCCAATTTTTTTACCCTTTGTTCCAGAATTTTGTTTTAATCCAATTTGGGATGCTAATTTGTCTCAAATTTGGTTGATTCTGACACTCTGTCATACATAACTCTTGATTTCATGTAATGTTTTATTCTATTGGTGATTTTAAGGGAATTTTGTATAGCAAACTGCCCAGCTGGCAATATAGAACAATGTACTTTTAAGTTATGCTTATCTCTGACCGTTTTCATTACGTTTGTATATGTCATAGTACTTTGCGCCAAACTCATTCTTTCCACAGTGCAAGTTGTTAGCGTCAAGTTGGTTAAGCTCAATTGCAACATTTCCAACAATTGCCAATACACAAATGCTGATAATACATTTCACTTTGCCTCAAAAGCTGTATATAAAGAGTGTATGTATACAATGAATGCAAATGAAGAATAATATTTTAGTGGCACACCTTGACAGAAAGGACTGTCCCTTTGTGAATGATCTGCAGGTTTGCCAACTAGTTGATAGCTGTGAAGTTCAAGCTTATTCTGGGATGGTGGATATATAATGTTGGAGGTTACGAATTAGTTAAATACGTGCTGAAAGAAAATGGGCCCGAAGCACAATGAAGATTTACAAAAGAAATACCTCTTTATTACAAAGACTAAATGTGAATCGGAGCTCAACATAAGATGCAATATCTGTGCTTCAGAGTTTTATATCAATCACAGTGGAGGTGGTAATATTGGAACTCGCACAAATGTGGGTAAACATAAGAGAGCTATTGCTACAGCTGCATTAAGTTCATCATTAACCACTTTCTTCAGATCCAAAATTTGCATGTGCATGTACAAAAACAGAAGCCATCATTCGAAATGTATTGACATCTCATATTCTTAAGCAGTTAAGGTACAATCATTTATCTCTGTGCTGGTAGATGCATCAACCATAATGAAATATAAAGATTTTTCCTCTGCTCATCAGATATTTCGATCACAGTAGTGGAGTCAAAGTTAAAATATCAGAACTGAAGTCATTACCAGGTGAAACATCTGATACTGTCTGCAGTTTTATTAATGATGGCCTTAGAAATGCTTTAGAAAGGAAGGTAGCTGGATTTTGTGCAGCCAACACAAATTAGAATTTTGGAGGTGCTGAAAGGAAAGGGCAGAATGTTTTCAAAAAACTTCAAGAAAACCTTGGACACAGTCTCAGAGGAGTTGGGTGTGCACCCCGTATTTTTCACAACACTGTTTGAGCAGCTATTGATGTACTGCCTGTTGATGTTGAAATTATTAATGCTAAAATGTATCTACACTTCATATCAATCAAGTCTCAAGGAGTTTTGCCAATTTGTAGAAACAAACCTTCAGATGATATTAGGTTATGTGCAGATAGATGACTTGCTCTGCTGTCAGCTATTGAAAAGTTCTTTAAATGTTCCTGCCCCTAAAATCATACTTTCAATCTCAAGACATATGCCCAGTTTTTATACAGAAATTCTTTGAAAACCCTCTGCATGAGGCATGGCTAGTTTTTGTTCACAGTCAGGCTGCTTCTTTCCACGAAGCAGTGCAGAGAATAGAAGGACAAATAGTTGCCGTGTTTGGAGTCAGTGACAGCATCAATGGGTTTTAAACTACATTGGAGTCCAAACTGGAAGACCATTTCTTGCCATCAAGAGTTAAGTTAATCCTTGAAAACCTGGAAATGGAAGGACTTCCAAAGGAGGAGATGCAAAAGTTTCATGCCAGTGTTTCTTCATTTTATGAAACAGTATTATCTATTTGAAGAAATGGGCTGCAAAAAATGTTCTTCAAGACTTGGAATCCTACAACTGGATAGCCCTGAACAGAACACCAACCTGGAAAGATATTGAGATAGCTTCATCATTAGTGATATCAACATTGCCTTCAGTCCACTTTCCAGGAAATGATATATACAGTGAATATGTCTACATGAAGCAGTTTGTTACTCCTATGAAAATTAACGAGTGGACTGCCAGTAAAACACTTCCACCAAATGTTGGGCAGTATTGGTTTCTCACTTCAAAAGCAATCATATGCCAGTTTCAAATATTCTAAGTTTCAGAATTCTTTTTGTGTCTTCCTGGAACAAATGGTGCCACAGAAAGGGTATTTCCTTTGATAAACAGCTGTGACAAAATACAACTAGGCATGGAAAACTTTGGAAGCTATGCTAATCACCAAAGTAAACTATGAAGAAACGTGTGTCAAGTTTTTCAAGATGCTGCTTAAACAGAAGGACCTTTTGAAAAAGATTCACTCATCTGAAAAGTACAGAAAATCTACTTAATCTTAAGGACCATTGCTTTTTTTAAATTTATTTTTCTCTCTTGTAAATGTTTTAGTATTCCTTTAGATAATGTAACGTGCTAAAAAATTAAATATATTCAATTGAAAATGGTATTAAAAGGGAAATTTTCAATTTTGATCTCAATATTAATTGTAATGTTAAAAGATAAAATAAAGGTTTGATAGAAAACTTCCACAAGAAAACTGAGAATAGAGTTCAATGTTAAAATCTCTATTTTTTACATAGATGAGAAATGTAAAACCCAACACCTGTCCCGGATTGGAGTTGGGAAAATATGGTCACCTTACTTTCTGGCACTTGCTTTTGGTGGTAGCCTACTCAACAGGACACAGACCTTGACTTCAGAAGTCTGTCTGTTATGCTATTAAATGTATGCTTGGTAGAAGGGGTATAGATATAATCCTTTAAACTGGAGATAGATTTCAATGAGTGCAACAAAAAGTTTATGTTCTATCTTTTATACATTTTCGTAGAAAAATGTTGTGAAACACATTTGGCATCAGCAAGCTTTCCAATGCAAGTGGGTGGGAAAGTAACCCTTAATAGGTAAGGTTAGGTATGCTGCAGAGAAGATTGCGCTCTTTTTCCAATGCCACTGTTAAGTTGTAGTTGCATTAAGGAAAAGATATGTTGATTTAGTCCAGTTTTTTTAACTGTTACTTCATTAGAATTCACTATCACTGTTTTAATCTAGTTCAACTTTCACTGAGACTTTACTCAGTTTACACTGTCACTTCACTAATGTGAACTAATTCAATTTCCTCTGTCACTTCATTTTCTTTGTGGTGTAGCAGAGTAATGAAATACACAGGACACAGCCTCTCTTCTGGATGGTTCACTTCATTCACTGGGGAGTTGAACATAAAACGTCTCAGTCTCTCCTGCAGTAGCAGTACTCCCTGCACGTCATGGCAGCCGTCATAAACTCGCTAGTGGGACAGCATTTTTCGTCGCACAGAATCACACTCGCTAATTGATTCCTCTTGTGAGAACACTCACTTATATAGCCAATGGATGTTCCACAAACATTGCAGAACTGTCTTGACACATGTTCTGGAGGAGGAGGAAAAAACTTCCAGGAGATTCTGGTTATTGGCCAATAGCGCTTCTGATATTTACCAGGTAAGGCGAGGTTTATCTCTGACTGCCTGGTGCTGATCTCCCAATAACCTTGGGCCATTGCATCACAATGTTAACTTCACTAATGGCTTTTAATTCTTCAGACACAATTCTTTTGTGTATATGAAACGTTTAATGAGAGCAACTAAAACCAAAACAAGTTTGAGTGAAACAATAAAAGAAAATAAAAGTATTAACTTTGAAGCATTCTATGAGAACAGATAAAGATGGCTATCTTTGTTTAACAATTTAATTCAATAAAATTTAGTTAAATATCAACAAATGAGACTAACAATGAAACTATCTTATTTTTATTTACACTTGTAATAAAGGGAAATAAAAAAAAATGTAGGATTGGTAATGTTTACTCTGGATACATAGCCACATAAGTGAGCAGGCAAGAGATTTCATAGCAGTACAATGCATGTGTATGATCAGTTATTCATCACTGTGGCAATATCATAACTTCAGCATAAATTACAATTTATACAACACAAAAATGCTAATTGTGGTGAAACAAATTGCTTACAGAAGAAAGTAAAGTGATAAAAAACAGACTGGTTACTGTTCTATCATGTACTTCAATAATATTTCTCTTAATCATTCCATATTTTAAATACAATGCAACAAAATGTAAGGACAATACATCTTTTTCTAACTAGATGACTAAAATGGTATTAGAATTTTTCCATCTGCCTTTGTACATAGAATCATCTCTAAAGAGTATAACATCTACACCCTTCCACCTAATTGTTTAGCCCTAAAATTTAACAAATAAATGGAGTTTTAATGTAAAATTGGCTATCTCTGCTGCCAATGACATACACAAATTAACTAAAGCACAATGCCTTTTCCAGAAAATGGTCTACATAGTCCAGTATCAGTATCCCATCTTCTTCCAGCAGCTACCATATCCTTCTACAGAGAGAGGCAATAGAAATTTATCGACATAAAAATAACTGTAACTGCAAAGAAGAAGTCATCTGCATACACAAAGCTGGGATCCCCATACTGGAAAAGAAACCAAATAGCAGAAACAAAAGTAACTTCCAAGACAGCCCACCAATAGATGTGAGCCAATCAACATGCATCTCCAGATGACCTGCAATATAAAAGAATGTAACTCACTGCAGACTCATTCAAGCTCTGATCAGCAACCAAATCACCTGTGAAGATGCCAAGTGCAGTCCTTGGTAAAATGTCAGAATCTTCAAGATCCTCTAGACCTTGGGCAATAAGCCAGGAAAATAATTTTATTCTACAAAATGCCAGACATGAAAGCCTTGAATAGAAAGATAATTCCTTCCCACAGAGATCTTTAAGAGAAAACTCTGAAAAGCTCAGCTCACTGAAGATGTCAGATGCAGTTACTGGTAAAACATCTTGTAAAATTAACCCAAGTTGATCATAGACACAATGCCCCAGAGATAGCATTTTTACATTCGGAACCACCCTTCAATATCTAAGAATTATAGAATTGTTTCAAGTTAAGGATTTTACAGAACCTGGTATTGAATTTTCTGATTATGAAGGCACCATGTAAAATGTTGTGGATGCAGCTGGCTGCAGACAAAATAACCAAATACTTAACTAATTTGGGGGAAGGAAGAAGTATTATTATAAATGATCTGAGAGTATAATAGTCAATACTTATTTATGAAATATCTTTTGGTGGCTCTTGCCCATATCATAGCTGCAATCATGTGTCCTTATTCATTATTAATTTCTTCTTCTTGGGAAAATACAGTGAACATTTTTAAGCCTATTAAATACTTTAAAATGATTTTTTATCACTCTAGCTTTCCTTTATCAGAAACTTACGGATATGTTTTGGAGAGTGTTTTTATTCTCAGCCTAGACTCGTACATACAGACTAGACTAGTTAGTGTTTCCTGGCTGGACAAACTGTGTGATATAATTTTTATATGGGTCAAAAAAATTTAACAAATTGTGTTTAATTTGGAAGTCATAAGATAGGAACAGAAAGTGAAACAATAACTTGAAAGATTGTTCAGTTGGTAGTGATAGGACCAAGACTGAAGAAAGAAGCAATTGCTTGTGAAACATGTTCTGAAAACAAATTTTAAGTAAGTGAAGTTAGTGTCACTAACCAACTCAACAATCTTTCAAGAAATTATATTTACTTTTGTGCATAAACAGTTTTTGTAGAGGGTTCACTGGCTTCCTAATGGCTTTTAAAAGCTTTGGTTTTTCTTTCAGCTGATTATTTTTTACCAAAAATGAACTGATAATGCCAATTTATTAGTCTGTTTACTATTTACTTTTTCATGTGTTCTTTAAATCTTGTGTCTATGTTCCTCTTTCCTCTATGTATATTTTTTTGTAATCATCACATTCAATTTCTTAAGCACCTGAAGTTTTTTCAACTGGAATTATTTCCTTTCTGTTGGTAATAAGTATGCTTTTAATGTTGCTAACTGGTGCTGTGGGTATAGATATTCTCTGAATATTTTTTCCAAATTTCTAAAAGACCCAAGGGTGAAAGGTGAACGTGTATCTTTTATGTTACTTGGTGTGGTAAATTTATTTATTTTATTTTCCTTTTAAATTTCTTTATCTTCCTATCCGACATTTTGTTTGTAAAACAATTTTTTTTTTTGCAATATCTAGAATGTTGGTATAAACTTAATGTGTATAGGGCAGTGTTATTTGCAATCAATTCAGATGTGATAAAAAAGAAATCTGATATTCACAAGCAGAACACAAGGTGCGAAACTGATATATATCGACAAGGCTATACCAAAAAGTTCCTGGAAAAGGACCCAATAGTAAATGATTCCAGACTATTTAACTTGTTACCTGAGGACATAAAAACAGCAAAGGGAAGAAAAGGACCCAATAGTAAATGATTCCAGACTATTTAACTTGTTACCTGAGGACATAAAAACAGCAAAGGGAAACTCCTTTAAAATAAATCTTAAGAAAGTTTTAGTTGAAAAGCCACTGTACAAATTGGAGGAATTAAGAGCTAGCTATTTAATAACTTACCTGTTGCAATAAATAATTGTAAATATAGCATTAAGTTATCACTTTGTAAGTATAAAACATTTGTAACCGACAATGCTAAAAACTTGTGTATCGAGTAAACTGGCAATAAATATTATTATTATTATTATTATTATTATTATTATTATTATTATTATTATTATTGTACTCCCAGGATATATTTACTAATCTGAAAGTAGGATGTTTTATTATTGCATATTTGCTTCCCTGTCATTTTTAATGAATTATCTGTGTGTGTGTGTATCTTTTTTGTGGATGCTAAGACTCATTTTGTTCTAATTTTGCATTATTTCTATATTGAGAAAAGGGTGTATGTTATTGAATGCTGCTTCTATTGTAAATTACAGTAATGTAGCTTATAAATTCAGTAGTGCTATTGGATCATTTATTAACTTGTTGTCCACTATGGCAAAGATGTCTACATATCAAAACCAGGTTTGTAGATTTGTGGGAATGCTTCTATCCTTACAGTGCTATGAATGCTCAGTGGAGAATGTGGATTGCATATGGCTGGTACTTTTGCTTGGGAGTACAGTTTGTTCTTCTGCTTTCAATGTTTGTGGAGAGCAACCAATTTTTCGACATATATTCTAGTTTATATTTTGGTATGCTGAGGAACAGTGATATGAAATCAAGAGACAAAACTAAAGCATTTTTTTACCTAGTTCTGTATCATTAATTTTGTCTATAAGGTCATAAGTATTGTTTATGTGATGACTTTTTGGTTGGGGAAAGCCCTGAAATTGTTTTACTAGCCAGACTATATGTTGTTGTTCACCAATGGCATTGGGGATAACCATATTTACACGAATCTAATGCACACCTTTTTTTGACCAAATGTAGTATTCAAAATCGTGGTGTGCATTAGATTCGCTAGCGCATTAGATTCGAGTGCAAATTCCGTAGAACACCAGTAACTTCATTCAAATTTTTTGTTTATTACATTACAATGGATTGCTGGATTAACATGCATCCCGAAACTCATGACAAGCTAGCCGCTCATTTATCATTGACCTATTATTAAGTTACGATATGGAGGGCAAGGGCAAACGGAGAAGAACGTCTTATGATGCTTCTTTAAAGCGTAAAGTAATACTTTATGCTGAAAAAAATGGTAATAGAAAGGCAGGAAGGAATTTCAATGTATCAGACAGCAAAGTTTGCGTGTAGCGAAAACAAAAATTGGCATTATTTGCTACTAAAGCTAGTAGGAAGAAATTTACGGGTGCTTGCAAAGGAAGACATCTTGAAGTTGAAGAAAAAGTGTTGGAATTTGTGCGTGAAAGGAGGAAGAATGGGCAACCCGTGACTAGTGAGGCTATGCGAAAGAAAGCTAACGAGGAGGCTGAAGTTCTTGGTATTCCGAAAAAAGAGTTTAAGGCTAGCCATGGATGGGTTCAAGCTATGGATGGGTTTATCTCTAAGACGCTGTACAGCAATGTGCCAGAAGCTTCCTGCAGATTTTGAGAACAAACTACAAATGTTTCAGCAGTATGTCATTTCACTTTGGAAGAAGAAAAAAAATGTTCAATGGGGCAAATAGGCAATGCTGATAAGATGCCAATTTGGTTTGATATGCCGCGGAACTACGCTATTACTGAGAAGGGGACAAAAAGAAGTTATCAAAACAACAGGGTGCAAAAAACAGCACATAACATTAATTTTGTTCTTTAACAATGTGCCACCTAACAATAGGACACTTTTAATTCTATAACCTAATGATTTATACATACAATAAATACATTGTTGTATTAAATAAATTTCAATAAAAGTGCACTCCCAGACTATATGTAGACACGTCTATTGTGTTAATAGAACATGTTTTGTGGCTAACTTTGTAGTGCATATATCCTTAAGTGTAGTTGGGGTGCTTGGTATTATGGCTTTTCTTTCTTGCTCTCCTAAAAATATATATAAGAGTGAACAGGAGTGTTTTTGTGCACTTTTGCATGGAGTCTGTTCGTAATGTTTCAAATATGTAACATGGCTTCCAGATTTCTTTCATACTCTTGTTTGCACATATCACTTACTTTCTATCTTTGTTTGCCTTTGTATGAATTATCTCTCAACTGTTTAGAAAAACTTTTTATTTTGGTATTCCTGTTTCCTTTTTTTTCCCTATCTGTTTGTTGAATGAAGAGAGTTTCTTCTTCTTCTTTTGGTTAATCATGAATGACTGCTTCTACATCTGTTATGCATTTATCTGTGTTTCTGGAAAAGACTGCAGATTCTCAGGCCTTTGTTTAATAGTTTTAACTCCCATATCTTAAAAGGTTCTCCTGAAAGTTTTTTTATTTTGTCTTGCAGTTTTTCTATTTTCCCAGTTTTTTACTTTTACTGTTGGGTTTTGTTTTTGCTGATAAGTGCACGAGTTTATTGTTTATGGTCTTTATTTCTTTCTTTTTTAACCTCACATTCAGGAAATCAAAATTAAGTATAATTTGTTATATTTCATTGTTCCATATTAAGACAATAGTCTTGGTAAAACTTGAAGCTAGAGGGATAAAAACTTCCATTTTAATTCCATTGTTAAGTTTGGTTACTTTATGTCATAAGAATGAGCTTGCAATAACAGTTTTAACAAAGGGTTGCAATAACAAACCGTATTTTAACATTAGTGCAAATCTACATCAAACTACAGGTATCTCCATACTATGCATGCTATTATTATCAAATAAAAACTCATTGCTAGAGAAAGCATAGATGAGATGGGATCTACAAACTTACTTTCATCCTGAGATTCTTGATTTTTGACTGCAACAAATAAGATTACATGTTACAAAGAGTTTTCCAGCAGAATTATCTTTTCCATTATTTTTATTTACTGCTACCAGGGAGGTGCTGCAATTTGGAATGGAATAATTCAGAATAAATATAAATATACGTAAAATAAATCCAGTTCAGTTTTTGTTTCCTTGAAGTTCAATGTACAGGTCATGTATGATAAATATGAAATAAAAAATTTAGCCTTCACTCTCAATCTAAATAACCAATATCATTCTGAAGTGATCTAAGTTACTTCAGCAGAAATCCTTTATTATGTTCTTATGACTTATTTTTTTCTGTTATTTACATTATTCCTTTTACAGTCACTTTGATTTTTCCTGTATATAATACCTTTTTAAACATTAAGGGGAGAATTACAGAGAGAAGAGAAAGGGGAAACAGAGAGAAAGAAAGAAGAGATGGAGGGAGAGGGCATGTGGTAGGGGGCAGAGGTTGAGAAAGAGGAAACATGAAGCACAGTAGGAGGTAGAGAGAAGGAAATACTCTCTGCATATAATTGTAATAATGCATGCAAAGCTGCAGGTTCTTCTGGTATAAAGCACAGCATATGTGTACATAAAGCTGTTTATACTGTATGTATGCACATCAAAATGTCACATGGCTAAAATAGTATTTTCCCATTTTACATATTCCCATCATTTACATTTTTGCTGGAGCATAGAAAATGTAAAATGAAAGTTTCCACTAATATTTCTTTTTCATCTTAAAACCCACTTCCTGATCATAACTTAAATCAAACAGCAGAGAAGATGAAGTAGTGCAGGCAATTTGCACTCGATACAGACAGGGGTCACAAATTTTCCAAAAAAGAATCACATTTTTAAAAACTGGTTAAGGAGAACTGACATAGGGAAGGAATCATTACTGTATATAAAAAACTATGAAAACATTTTCAATAGAGCAATTGAAGTAGCAAAGAAATTGAATAATACCTATTAAATAAATAGTTCAAAAAATAAAATCATAAATTCGGTATGTAAACAAACAACTGTACACACAATGGAAGAACTACTTTAAAGATATGGATATAAAACCATCCATACAATTCAGAAACAATTGTGATTGTTATTAATGAGTACTAAGTAATATTGTAGAGTCTTTAAATACAAAAATTTAGCAAACTACTTAAAAAATAAAATTCTGATTGTTGGATTCACATGACTTTCTCTGTTCATGACATGATCACCCAACCCTTACTTAAAGCATTCTTGTGTTTCTAACACAACTGTATAATGCTATTTTTAATCTTGCTTATTTTTCACAGTATTGCAAACTTGCCGCAATAGTAATGATTCCCAGGCCTGACAAATTGAAACAAGAGGCTCAGTTTTATTGTCCTGTCAGCCTTCTGCCACCGTTTTCAAAAATCTTCAAAAGCCTTTGAGTTGTAGAGACAATAGTGAGATTTTAATTCACAATAAAATTGCTTTGGTGGACTTTGTGACAGTGATGTTGTCTATAATTAGTAATTATTGCGTTGATTGTAACACTACATCACTTACTTCTTATTATAATGAACAGTCGACAGGGAACTGAGGATGGGAGCAATTAGGTCCTGAAACATGTATTTGTTATAATAACAAGTAAGTGATGTGGTGTTACAATCGACTCAACAATTACTAACAATAGTGAGACTTTTGAAGAAAATGTATCTGCTTTGGACTATTTCTGATCACACAAAAGGCTTTTGATAAAATCCGGCATGAGGGCCCTTTATTCAAATTTTGAAAATATACATTTGAATGATACGTGGTTCCTAATGCTTAAATCATATCTTATAAAGAGATCCTTTTCTGTTAAATATCTTAATTATCAAATTCAATTCCACTCTAACAAACTACTCATTATCAAACTACTCCCACGAGTGGAGTACCACTTGTACTGGTGTGTTAGCTCCCTTTCTATAGACAACTTATGTCTCCAACTTACCGTCACATGAAAGAATTACAATAGCACAATTTGCAGACAATATTGCCATTCCTTTGCAATGGCATAGACAACTCTGCAGTAGACTGCCTACAGCAGTTTGCAGATATAGTACACATATGGTGCTCAAAATGGAGGATTTATATGAACCCCAAAAAATTATAAGCTGTAAGATTCACGTATAAACAAAAAACCAAAAAATACATAATTAAATTTGGAAATGAAGAAATACCACAAGCCAAGACAGACAGCTACTTAGGTTCAACACTGGACACTGAGCTTAGCTGGAACATCCATCTCTCTTCCCTAATTAAAAGACTAAAGCACAGAATTCACCAATTAAAATATCTTATTAAAGAATCGTCACTGCTACATTACACCTCAAGAGATTAATATATTTTTTATTAATACGGCCAATCTTGATGTATAGATTCTTGATGGGGAGCTCAGCCTCTAATACACAAGCAAAGAGAATTCAAATACTACAAAACCAGGTGCTATGAATAATAAAGGATGCCCCAAAGTATGTTGATAATGCCACCCTTCATTTGGATCTTGCCATACCAACTGTAGATGCCACACTTCTTTCCTGCTACATTCAACTTTACAGATCCTTCACCAACCACCCTAACCGCCTCCTAAACCAGATTACTCTGCACTTACCACCACAACGACAACATAAAAGATTAAAGAAAATGTTATACCAACCTTGCTGAAGATGCTGAATAAATTAAATCTGAGGACAATTAATGAATTGCAACTTCAACACATCTCTTCTGTATACCCAAAGTATACAATATATTGTTGTAGTCCAACTGTATTAGACAATTGTGCAATAAAGTTAACCCCCTTCGCCCCCCAAAAAAACCAACATCCACCAAAAGAGTTTGGTCTACTTCTTATTAGTCAAGATAAACTTTCATTACACATTTATACATTTGTTACTGAATGGGATGGCTCAGGTGGTTACATCTGTGACCCACATTTGGGAGGTCATGGGTTTGATTCTTGTGGCCAACCTTCCTGACCCATGGTTTTTTTTGGGGGTTTCCCCAGGTCACCAGGCAAATGCTGGGAAGGATAATTACATCCCCCAAATTTCCTGTCCCTCCATTTCACCCCCATTCTCATTTCAATTCACCTTCCATCCGCTTGGTCTCTTTCAGGGTTGCAAGTGTCAGCAGGAGGTCTCAGCATGTACATGGCAGGGGAAAAGGATGTTCTACGGAAACCTTTGTTCCCGGACTGCACACAGTCTCTGGGTCCCTGGGGATGTGAAAGCCCGGGGGGGGGGGGGATGCCTCCTGGTCCGGTCGCCCTCTGTCTCCTCATCCCTCCCTCCCTCCCGGGGGTGGCCCGTCGGGGCCTAGGCAAAAAAAATCTGCATAGGTCGAGGTGCTAAGTCCCCCTCTGCTTCTAGTCCTATCCTATACATTTGTCATAGGCATAAGAAGGATACAATTGGTTAAAGCAAGAGTTAGATTTTTAAAAAGCAGATCACTATGTGATGGCTTTGAAATTTGCATGACAATAAGCGAAAACAAAACCAGTTACCACTTAGAAAAAGTAAAGTAGGTATTTGAAAATTCAAACCAATTACAAAAAATATTCCAGGAATGATTAAAGAAGGAAAAAAGAAAAAGAAAAAAGAAAAAGAAAAAATAAAAGAAAGAAAGAAAAAAAAAAAGTGCACACAATTTTGTGCTTTAACGAGATTTACATTTTTGTGCAATAAAATTTTGTCTATCTCTTAAAGTTTACCAATTATACAAAAGTCATTCAGAATGAAGAGGATTTCATAGGCTATTTGCAGAAAATTCTATATAGATGTCATGCAAGTACCTTATGGAAGAGCCACTTGTTGGAGCCATTTTTGGGAAAATAAAAAACAATCTCTCTCTCTCTCGCCCCCACACAAACACCTTTTTCTAAAAATACTTTTTTTGGAATTAGGGAGTCTCAACACTACTTAGGGTGTTCAATAAGACCTTAGAAAATATATGGGAGGGTGCTTGTAGCATCGAAAAAGGTATGCTTTTAGTAAGCATCATCTCTCACTGTTAAAGTTTTAGCTATATCCATTATGTGGTTTCGTTGTCATATGCGATTGAAACAACAAATTTGTATTTATTTAGAAGATGAAAAAGAACTGTGTTTTTGCGGTGATTAAACACTTCTATTTAAAAGGCTTAACACTGAAAGAGATCAAAGCCGAGTTGAAGTTCATGGCATACCTGCTCCTATGTTTGCGACTATTTACAATTGGGTAAATAGTTTAAATATGGCCACACATCCACAAGTGATGAAATCATTTGGAAGTCCAGTGGAATAGAATTGCTCCAAAATGATTAACAAAATGCATGATATTAAAATAGTATATTTATTTATCAACAATTACATACATTTCTTGTAACTGAGATTGATACACTTTCCTACAGGTCCACCATGTTATGCTCCCAGGTTGTCTGCATGCATTCAGGACCTAATTTGACTCCCTCCTATCTTTTTCTCCTTTTACTTTTCTAATCCATTTACTCCTTACTCTTCCTAAATATTCACCCATGTCCTTCTTTCCCATTCTCTAATTGTCAACATTTTTATTGCCACTGTAATATTTTGTAATTTATCCCAAATACCCTCCCTCCACTTACTTGTTTCTTTATACTGCATCAAACAATGGAGCACAGCCTCTGATTCTCCACACATAATACACACTTCCATGTCATTGCTCCTCAAACCTTTGGTATACAATAATGCTGATCGCATCCACGTAAATCCCTCTCTTCCTTGCTTGTCAGAATTATTGACATACTTCTCCCTTCCCCATTCTTTCTTTATTATCTTGTACAACCTCAAAGAACTTTTATTCTCAAAACATGCCCATGTCACTTGCCTCTCAATATCATCTAATCTCTACCTTACTTTCTTTCAAAAGCTGAGTGAATTATTTTTACACCTCCATACCAATCTCTTCCAGTTTCTTTCAATTTCTTCCCCCAATTATTGTGCTTAATGCATTTTGGTACTTCATGCATGTTTTAATTACATCACCATCATCTAATTTCAGATTCCTGTACCAGTATTTCAAAACTCTTTGCATCACCATTCCTTTTCTTCTTGTTCTATCTAGTTCTGCCAATGTTACTCCTCTTGGTAAAGATTTTGGCAAGCCTAATAATTCTTTATAAAACATCCTATGTATTACATAAATTTTATTTAGTTTCTGATAAATTTCCACTCCATATATAACATCTTTGATTCTACCACTGCTTAATACAGCCTTTCCAACCAATTAACAGACATTTCTGGCATCTTCTGTAGACACACTCTCACTCCTTTCATAGCTAGTTTTCCTTTGGACAATACCTTCCTCCCATGTGGTTCCTATCCCCCATTACTACTTACTCTTACTCCTAGATAATCAAAGTCTTTCACTATTTCTGGTCCTCCTTCATTCAGATACCATTTTTCATCTTTCCTTAATTTACTTCCTTTTTTAAATACCATTATTTTAGATTTCCTGATGTTTATTCTTATGCCCCACTTTCTGCAAGTCGTCCTCCGTGGACTAGTGGTACTGTGCTAGCCTCTAGTTCCCAAGGTCGCGGGTTCAAACCCAGTGGAGGGCGATGGATTTTTTCGGGCGTAAAAATCGTTAGCATAGCTTCCTTCGGAAGGGAAGTAAAGCCGGTGGTCCCGTGTCGTAGATTTACGGCACATAAAAGAACCTCAAGCCTGATAAAGAGGCCTCTTGAGAAAAATTACCGGTGTTTCACGCCCAATATAGAATGGGATGCTAAGAACCATAGTAGTTAAAGAGCGTCCATAAATAAAAATCAATTTATTTACTTTTTGCAAAAATTACTAATTTCATTAACTGCTTTCTGTACTCCCACAACTGTTATCACACCTACCATTAGGTCATCAGTATAAAGTACCCTGGTATCTCTTTGGTTCCTAGCACTGGACTATGTGGATTGCTTTTCTCAACTCTTTTTAAAATGCCATTAATAAATAAATTAAATAGTATAGGACCCAACTTACACTCCTGTCTTAACCCTGGCTTTTGATCCATTGCATCTGTTATTCCATTTCTATTGCATCTGATACAGAACTTTACCCCTTCGTATATTTCCTTGATCTCTCTGATGAACACCTTACTTACACCTTTTTTTCTTAATTTCCATTCTAGAGCCTCCCTGTTGATAGTTTCAAATGTTTTTTTGACACATAAACTCTTCCTCATTTAACTTAGGTATTTATTTACAATTGTTAGTATTACCATTATATTATCCACAGGTTATTATCTTCCTTTTCTAAACCCTGCTTAGAACAGAGATGTTTTGTTTTCCCTTTCTGCCCATTCCTGTAATCTATCAGCCATTATCCCTGTACATATTTATCCTAGTATCGACAGGAGGCATGCCCTCTGCAATTACCTGGTTTATTTATATCTCCCTTACCCTTGTATAAAGGTACCACCATGCTTACTTTCCAGTTTTCAGGCATGTCTTTACTCCCTTTCACTTTATTCAGAAACATCACCATTATTCTCATTACTACATCAGTTTTGCTAAGCATTTTCCAAAATTCCCCTGGAATTCCATCTATGCCTACTGATTTATTCCTTTTAGTTTCTTATTTGTTGTTCTACCTCTACACTAGTGATTTCTTGGTCCAAGTTATTTTTTATCTGCAGCCACTTTTTACCCACTTCATAGTTCTCTAAATCTTCTCCACCCCCAACCAAATTTCCAAAATATTTCAACCATTCCTTAGGTGAGATGTATTCTCCCTTTCTCTTTTCTTATAAATATGTTTTAGGATTCCCCAATGTTTTTTTACTATCTTTCTCCCTTATCACCTGTCATTTTATCTTGCCATTCCTTTCTTTATGATTCCAACAAACATTTGTATAGCGCATTTGCTTATAAACAAATTGTGTCTATACCTATCCTCTTCTGTCCTCCTCCATCTTCTCAACTCTTTGAAAACTTCCCTCTTTGCTGTCACATATTGCTCATCAAACCACCCCTCCTTTCTTTTTATTTGCATTTTGTCTGATCTCCAAATATGAGCCTGCTTGTTTTAGTAACAGCTCTAGCATTTTCAATGCTTCTTGTATCTTAATACCCTTGTTAGCATCTGCAATACCTCAGACCTGAGCTTTCCCTACCTCCGAGTTTGTCTTCCCAGAAATTCTCCTCAAACTCATCTTTCCATTTAAAGATTCTGATTCTTTGCAGACTCATTTGCTCATGTTTTAATGCCTGATAGTTTACCCTTAGTGTCAATATTAACGGGAAGTGGCTACTTCCAACTACTTCATCTAATATTTTAAAATTAATAAGGTTCTCATCCACCCCTTCACTACATAATATATAGTCTATAACACGCTGCCTATCTGCATTCGCAAACGTAAATTCACCTTCCCAGTCTTGCCCTCTTGCACCATAACACACTAATAGGTTATTAATTTCACAAAATTTTATTAACTTTTTACCCTCCCTATTAAATACGTTATCCCTACTTTTCCTCACAATTGTTATATCTCTCTGCCATCCACATTCACTTATTGACTGCACCATATTCATTTTTTCTTTGCCTATTATTGCATTGAAATCACCCATTAATATAAATTACACACTCGGGTCTTTCTTCTTTAGTTCCTCCATATCCTCACTCAGCTTTATAAATAACCTTTCATCGTGAAAGTCTGAAACTTCTGGTGAGTTATAAATAACACCAAGCGCATATTTCATTTCTGTATCTTTTATCTTGCTTATTATTAACCATAGAACTTTGCTTTCTGATCCTACTGCTACCTCTCTCACACACACATTTCACTACACTTCTTAAGAAAACATGCCCAGGCCTCCTGAGGTCCTCCCTTTGTTCTGCTGGCACTTCTGGCTATGTAAACATATTTTTGTCTAATTTCACACTTTCCCCTTCAGCAATCTAGTGTCTCTGTCACTGCTGCTATATCAGCCTTTTTTAACACCTCATATACTGCATCACTAATTATTTTTCTTCTACATTCCAATATGTCACTTTTATTATGAATCCCTATCTAGAACTCGATTGCCCCATGGTTTGAACCTCTCTAATTTTGCTTTGCATTTGGTTGTGATTTCACCTCCTGTATCTGCCATAACTGGATTGTCCCTTACTTCAAGAATGCTTCTCTCCTGTGTTGACACAACCATTAACTCACTTTCACTTGTCTGCTTACCAGCTCATGGCAAGGCTGCTGCTTCTTCTCTTTCTTTTTTTCCTGGTGAAATCATCCGTCTTGGCGACATCAATTACCTGCTTCCTTGCCACACATGCTGGAAGTCATCTTCCAACTTGCTTCGGTATTGTTCTGCTTCACCAGCTGTTTCCCTCCTTGCCGCACATACTGTTGATCGTCCATTGCTCCACGCCTTGTTGTTCTACGTCATCCTCTCTCTACCATTTCTTACTTATTGTTTCATTTCTTGTTGGCTGTCGACATGTCTCTTCCACTAAATGTGTTCTTTTGTTGATATTCGCACGTTTTTTCCCATTCATTCCTCTCATTTTCAATGGTTTCCATATATCGAAACATTACTTGTTTCCTTCCATTTATCCATAATTCAGTTCCTTTAACAAATTTTTTTTTTCTTCTGCTCTTGCTTTTCTCATTTCCTCAAATAAAATTGCCTGGTGATCTCTTTTTTGCTTGCCAAAGTCTTGATCAATATAAATTTTTGTTCCTTTTAATTTCCTCGCAATGTTCAAAACTTGCCATTTAAAGCCCATTGTTGCCACTATTACAATTATCGGCCTGCACTTGTCACCTCTTCTCCCTATCCTAAAACAGTCAAGTGTCTTCCATCTGTCCAATTTCAGTTCCACTTTTTCCACAAATATTTCTTCCACTAACTGTATTAACCATTTTGCTTTGTCTTCTCTTATTCCAAATATCACCAAATTAATTTTCCTTTGCTCCGCCGCGAACTTTCCATTTTTTCTATTCTCTTCTTATATTCTCTCAATTCACTATTCACTTCTTTTTCTATCTTCTGCATCATTCCTTTAACCTCCTCCATCACTTTATCCACTCTTTCAAGCTTCTTCTCCATTTTCTTCATCTCGATGACATCTTCTGAAATTGTCTTTAGCAATGCCATCACTTGCTTCAAATCTTCAGGCCCAGGTTCATCTCTGCTCCCACAATTATCAATAATATGGCTAATAACAACTCAAACCATAACTGTTCTTTTATTACTATTGTGGATTCTTCATCTTTAATCAATTTTCTTATTCTGAATCTTCCGGTTCTTGCCTGATATACTTCTAACTCAACACCCATCCTCATTGCATACCATATTGTACGGAGCACCACACTTATGCCAGGATCCCCAAATGCATAATACGGTTTTGTGTGATCCATGAATCAAAATTTGGGAAATAGTGAGGCCATAGGCATAGCATAAGGTACAGTGTTTTCAATTTTACATGGAAAATTAGGTTTGACAAAAATCTCGGTAAAATGGGTACCCCATTTGCTTTCAGTGTAAACAATTTGGAGGCTGGTTTGATGCTTTTGTGTTGCAATCTTGACGAGTTTCTACATCGATAGATAACTGTGGACGAAACATGGATAACTATTACACTCCAGAGACAAAAGAATAGTCAAAACAGTGGATTTTTAAAGGTGAACAAGTTCCGAAGAAGGTGAAGATGGTGAAATCGGTTGACAAGGTGATGGCCAGTTTTTTTGTGATGCATGCGAAATCATTTACAACAATTACTTGCAGAAAGGACAAACAACACATGGAGAGTATTATGCATTGTTATTGTTGGTTCAGTGAAGAAATCAAGAAAAACCATCCTCATTTGGCAAAGAAAAACAATCTCTTTCACCAAGACAATGCTTGGATGCACGCTGCACAGTCTTGATGTGAAAATTATGGAATTAAAGATTGAATTACAACATCCACCGTATTCACCAGTGGCTTTTTTAAATTCCAAACTTGAAAAAATGGCTTGGCGGAAAACAATTTGAATAAGATCACCTTCAAAACGCATATCTATTTTGAGGATTTTCTGAAATCCTACTTTTTGGACGGCTTACAAAAGTTGGAGAAATGCCGGGAAAAATGTATCAAAATGTTGAAAACATGAACTACCAAAAATAATTTCTTTTTCTAAGTATTTATTAATGGCCCTAATATTTCTGGTGAAATCCTGGTACTGAATTTTTGAGTGGAATGCAATACTTCCTCTGCTTATTATAGGTAAGTATTAGACAAATTAAAAGTGCAAAAATAAGCATGGGATGCTATTCAAGAAAAATAAGTCCTTTGACACATCTGGCTACCTGAGGATGTACATTTTTCAAATAATTATGTACAAGATATTAAGCCTTTTTTTGAGGGGAGGACTGTGTTTAACATCTCTCTTAAAAACTTATGTCAGCTGTTCTTGAGCTCAGGGTAGCTACTGAGACTTACAGCTGGTCCACAATAGTTGGGTATGGGAACTAGAATGAAAACAACAGGAGATAAAGGTTGGGTATATTAGCTGAGCATTCATAAATAACAGAAAGTTTACTGTAGCCTGGGAACAGGTCTGCTAAAGTCTTAGGTCTTGTTATTTTGTTTTTGGCCTTATTGTGAACAGCTGACTTTATTGTAGAAGTTATTTATGGAGGCAGTAACCTAAATGTAAGCTTAACACTGGCACGGTATGTATGTGTATCTGTCCTATTTTGAGTTTTCTAGCAAACATGACATTTAGTTTAAGAACCAAAAATGGTAACACATCACTTTTAAAATAGTTTCCTCCTTTGAATTTTGATTAGGTAACCTTCATTATGCTGATAGGTCAATTATAAATAAATGACATTCCAGTGTGCAGAATAAGTTTTCGACATTATTGTCATCTCATAGATAGGCATTTCTGTTTCCCTTTGCAGTTTGTGTATCAAAACCCCTCAATGTTCATGACTTTTGCTTTTTGTTTTGCTTCTAATTTCCATTTCCTGTTTATTGTCCAGTAGCATTTATCTGATATTTGTGCTACAGAGATGAGGGACAACATGGAAAAAAATATTATTTTGGCCACTTGCTCCAAAAGAAATAGGAACTCGAGAACCTCCAGGTTAGAAGGCACACTTTTTCTCCCCATATCATGGTGGGTAGGCTTGCAAAATAATGAAATGTTCAACAAATGCAACCTTTAAAATGTTTAAGAAATGTTAAAAATGATAAAAGTTACATGCAATATTCCGTAATTCTTGTTCATAACATATTCCTTTTACTACTCCTAAACTCATTGCTAAGGAGTAGTATTCCTTCCACCTTTGTTATAGCTGATAGGTAATATCTTAACAATGTTGCAACAGATTTACAATAAATGCTTATTATCTCCAAGACTGTTAATTTAATGAAAAAGCTAATCAGCTATTGTATTTTCATTTTTTCCATCACCAGTACTGCAAAAAATAATTACTTTAATGAAAACTGAGAGAAGAGTAGGAGTAGAGAGCATAAGTAGGTTAAATGAGAAAGAAGTAAACCACATTTAAGAAACTCTTCTTCTGTCTCTTGATCGATGAGCATAAAACATCATTGACATTTAACAATATTTCAATAAAATATTGCAAAATAAATTCAGCATTTATCATACATAAAATGCAAACATTGGTGTAAATTCTATAATTAAAAAGTATAAATAAAAAACCAAAGAAAAACATGTTTCCGGTATATCAAATATATACAGGAAAAAAAGTTAGCAATGAACCCCATTGTTGGCAAGGGAAGTATGAGTATTAAAAACCTTTAAAATCATACACTAGGAAAAATCTCTCAGCTGAGCAATTTTGAAACTCTGTCAAATGACATCAAAACAGAAACTGGTAGCGTTACCCCTATGGGAATAAGCTATTACCATTTACTGGTAATCAGTTTCCAGTTAATGATTGAAACAAATGTTACCTAATAAATTTAAACTAGGCTTTGTGATACTAACTTAATTTACTTGACACCTTCAAGCTCACGGTTATCCAAGGGTAAAGAAGTATAACAAATTCATATATCCCCATGGATACACAACAGATTCAGCAAAATACTAAAGGAGCATAACATAATTCTGGACTCGCACAACAAATACAATTTAAAATACCTACTGAATGCATCTCTAAATGGCAAAATACCATAACATAAACGTACAGCATCTATCCAACAGATGGCTCAGATTGTGACCACCATATGCATATGCACACAGTGCTTTATTTTGGACTCCTGGCCGGCAGCTTGAAGTCGTGTGCACAGTGCTTCTAACCAGTTCTCCCACACGTCAGTGCATGTGCGACCACTGCTAGAGTGAGTTCATGTTTTGTTTTTTATGCTTAAAGTGTAATAGTCCTATTATAATGCCAAAAAGTGCATTTACTTTAGAACACTGCATGCTCATGTATGATTCCTATGTGCGAACAGAGTCTTGTAGACAAGTGACACGGCTATTTATAGACAGATTCCCCAGAATCCGTGTGCCTCACAGAGAGACAGTCATAGTCTTGAAAACCAATTTAGAGAAATGGGTTCTGTTCTTGATATGAAACCCAAAGTATCTCGCCGTGTTCTTACAGAGGAAAAACTTAATGAGATAGGACAAAGGTAAGAACACAGCCCAAAAAAATCTCTGAGCAGGTTATCACAGGAAACGGGAATTCCACAACTCTTGGCTTGGAAAGCCACTAGACTTTTAAAATTAAAACCTAATAAGATAACCATAGTTCAGGAACTGCAACCACGTGATACTGTGAGTAGAGTAAATTTCTGCAATTGTGTGTCGGGTAAAGTTAATGATGGCTCTGGACCCAAAGTTAATTTTTTTTTCACAGGTGAAGCATGGTTTGCTTTAAATGGTCATGTACTGACATAAAACAACAGATACTGGAGTGCAGAAAAACCCGATATTGTGCATGAAATGCCATTGCATGACCAGAAAATTGGTGTTTGTGTGCTGTGAATGCATACCGAATTATAGGGCCTATATTCCTTGAGGATACAATTAATGGACAGAGGTACAGGGATACAATAATCAAACCATTCCTGGAATATTTGTGTGACACAAAATGCACACAGGCACATTTTCCAACAAGACTCTGCTACAGCACATACAGCTGAACTCTCGTTGAAGTTAATTGCGAACAATTTTGAAGATAGGATTATCAGTAAAGGACTATGGCCACCACGCTCCCTAGACCTTATGCTATACAAGTTTCATTTCTGGGGGAACTTAAAAAATAAACTGTATCGGAACAACCCGCATACGTTGGAAGAACTGAAATACAATATCGAAGAGAAATTACTGCAATTCCAGAAGAAGAATTAATGTGTGTTAATGGAAATTTTCTTAAAAGATGTAAGAGATGTGCAGCAGCACAATGCAGCACTTCTTGGCATTATAGCAGGACTATCGCACTTTATACACAAAGAACAAAACTTGAACTTGCTCTAGCAATGGTCACACGCATGGGAGAAAAGAAGGATCCAGAACCAGTTAAAATCACTGTGCACACGTCCTCAAGCTGCTGGCCAGGAGTCTAAAATAAAGCACTGTGTGCATATGTATATATATGAGGGCTGTTCCAGAAGTACCCGACCTAACAAAGAAAACCCAAAAATTTTAGGAAAAAACATCTTTATTTCTCTACATAATCTCCTTTCAGCTCAACACACTTTTCTCAGCAAAGAGAAGACATCATTTTCAACACCTTCTGCAATAAAGGTATGTGGTTATTGTATGCATGTCAATCTATGCGCTTGAGTTCAGGGTCTGTGAATATTCAACTCGGCCGGCAGCAGCGGGCCGCAAAACAGCCAGCCAGGGCACGCACGCACACGCACACACACACACACACATATACAAGGTGAGTCAGAAAGACACTGAATAAATTTAAGGAGTGATTCAGGGGTTCTATTTGAGTATTTTCTTTTAGAGAATGTATGCCCATAAATGTCGTGTTATCAAGCTAATCCTTCTATGCATAAACTATATTGTTTGCACATTTACATACCCCAAGTCCATTGGACCTGTTATGTCTAATAGGATATTTTTAATGAAAACAAATGTTTTGTGGATATTATAATGCATAAATATTTTCTTTTAAGGTTTATCAATTTAGTAAACTGTGATCATTTTTAATAGTTTTATTTAAGTTCAAAAGAGTATATTTTTAATCCTGAATATTTTTTCTTTGAATAAATTAGAATATGAAAACTGAAACATAAGCCACTGGTATTATTTACAACAAACTGTTCACAATTGGTGATTATGGTATTGACAAGGAACAAATTATTAAACAAAAAAGCATCTCATTGATGTTTACAGTGTTGCACACCTCAGTGCTAGGGTCATGGGACACATGTTTTGTGCACTTTCACACACTGTCTTTGCTTTTCTACTCCTTTGAAGCAGGACGGAATGAATACTTTCTCTTCTGACGACCCACCCTCATGTTGCTGCTCCTTTATATTTGAGGGATAGATGAACTTCTCCATATCCAGATATATGAATTTCTGTAGAAACAGGTTAGAAGATTTTCTGATCATAAACAGTTGGATCGACTCCAATGAGTTCCTTGATGGAAAGTCTCTCTTTTACAAAAGTCCTTCGTGATATGTGAGATGTTGTGTTATGTAAAGAATAAAGGCATTTAGTGTGCTTACGTCCATTATGTTCCACCAGAGCGCCATCGTTTACTTTATCTTTTGCATTAATAACTGCACACCAGCTGAATCCATAAAATCGACACCACCCTTAGTTTGGTTACAGGCCTCAGGTTTTGATGTTGTTTATCTATAGAGTTATGATGCTGCATGGTACTTAGGAGGATTATTCACTTGTGTTTTTTTGGCGAAAAACTAACCATTGTCATTTCTTTCTTAAATGCAAATAGACTTGAATTTACTTTTTTTTAAAATAGAGAGTTGAGGGTTGTTACACTACATCACTATGATATTCTTACTTGAACGCATTTCGGGAGACGGCTTGTTCCCATCGTCAGCATTTTCTCTCAACTGATTTTTGCCGGTCATCGTCTGGGGGATGTCTGGGGGAGGTGTGTGTGGATGTGTATGCTGATGATGGGAACAAGCCGTCTCCCGAAACGCGTTCAAGTAAGAATATCATAGTGATGTAGTGTAACAACCCTCAACTCTCTATTTTAAATTATGATACATCACTGTTACTAGCTTCTAAATCTTCAAAATTAGTCAATTGAATTTACTTGTCTACTTCTATTTGGCTTCATCTCTTCTATTCATCCTCGTTGATCCCACAAGAGTTAGGTTTTTACTCAACAGATGTTCCGCCAATGGTACACTTGTAAAGTAATTATCTACAGTAATATTTCTTTAAATACCAGCAATATTGCCTGCAAGGGTCTTCACTATAGTAAGGCCCAAATTTTCCTGTGATGGCTCACTTGATTCTCTTTCTGAATATTCAATCCCATCAATGACATAACCACTTTCAGCTTCCCACATCCAGAATCATTAATTTTAGGAATCATTGCTTTCCTGCACTGTTCTATATATATTTTCCATACATAGAAAATAGCAGCAAACTCATTGGTTTGTAACCAAGTCTCTCTTGTTTTCTTTGTTATCAAATTTTCTTCTATGGACTGTAGGAATATAACTGCTGTTCATGTTGTTTAGTGTTACAAATGACCCTTACCTATCTTCCAAATCATTATCAAATGTCAAAGATAACACTGCTGTAAAGCAAACTATTACAACTTTCTTTACTGCTTCACAGACTCATAAACATCTAAACTGGTCACAGCTAACGTTTCCCCAGTCGGCTACAAAGTGAACGGAAAACTTTGAAGCCTACCATAAACCCATCAGTAAACGATTAGTAGGGTCTTCCCATCCATCAACTACAGCACGTGGTCCTTTCTCTAGCTCCACCAAAGCAAAGCGTTGTTGCAATGTCATTTCTGTTGTTTCTTCGGTTTTAGCAGCTGTGACTGTTCGCTCGTGCTTTTCTTCTGTCTTTTAGTTAAGCTTATATCTTACTTCTTCAGAGAAGTTATATAGTGTTTTACTTAGTGCAGTTTTGTAAGTTTAGCAGTGTTTAATAGTTATTACCGTTTAATAGTTTAATTAAGATGTGGAGACCTTGGGAAACGAACAAAGTTGCTGCCCCTCCGGCCGCACCAGCAAATGACCCTCTGCCGAATACCAGTAGTGCCAAGACCACGAAGAAAAGAGCTACAAAAACTTTGAATAAGCAAAGCCAGATTTTTGTGTGTAATGTTCAAGAACATGTAGAAAAGAACCCTTTACGTGGAAAAATGTTTGTTATTGTTTTGAATTTTTCAAAAACAGATTTAATGAGTTTTAGTAAAATACCGCAAGTTTCAGATATTTGCAGGAAAAATAAAATTTGTATCTTGAACTTTATATCCTGGGAATAACTTTTAAATTCTTCCTCGTTCTAACTTTTTGTATAACTGGTAAACTCTAAGAGATAGACAAAATCTTACTGTGCGTAAAATGCAATCTCGGTAAAGGACACATTTTAGGTCAAATTGTGTTAACCATTTTCGAGAAATTTTTTGTTATTGGTTTGCAT
Source organism: Deroplatys truncata (assembly GCA_030765065.1). Lineage (NCBI taxonomy): Eukaryota > Metazoa > Arthropoda > Insecta > Mantodea > Mantidae > Deroplatys > Deroplatys truncata. Next base: position 242,937,186 of record CM060975.1, on the reverse strand, counting down.
TTTGAAATACAAGTTGGAAGTCCCTGTTTGTATTTTCGTGGTATACTAAGAGCATGGAATTTCGAAGTCATCATATAGTCATCTGTATTTTAAAAATCTGATTATTGCTTTAGCATATGTATCCTTATGTTTACAATGATATGTGCAATGAAATTTTATCTTATTTACGAAGAAGTAGATAGAAGAATAAGCTTTTGTAAAAGAAGTTTGTAGAAGAGTGAGTAGAGATAATCTTGTGAATATAATACATAAGTTTTTTTTTTTTGTTTTTTTTTTATTTTCTTTCTTTTGCCTTCGCATTTTTACTTATCCTGCATTTTATAATAAAGCTATTTATTTAAGTAAACATGCTTATAAATCTTACACCTTAAACAATATACAACTTCTTGTATTAGCTTTATATTAATAAAACATTGCTGTGATACAAGTGATAAAAGATTTGCATTCGCTTTACTTTTTTCACCTGTTTTTGCTTACACCTTCTGGAACTTGGTTTGTCTACATTCTGTGGTTGCAGGACAAACAAAATAAAGAATAGTTTTACCATAGCTCCACATACAGCATAATCAAAAGTGATGCTTTGATTTGGGAGTAAGAGTTCCTTTCAAAATAAATTCATATTTATGTATTTTAATTATTTAATGATAGTCCAACAATGTATAGTTTATTTGGGACATGTTTCTAAGTTTCTCTTGGATATGTTAACATGCATTTCCATTCTTGTAGCACAGTATATTAGTTCAGTTATATTTTAAAGCATTTGTAACATAAATGTAATTACTATGCTATGCATAGTTATTTACATGGTTATTTTGTGTGTAAAGCAAGCAGACAAACTGCATGATTGTATTCTGTACATGTGGAAATCAGCTGCAAAGTTTTGCTTTTAAATACTATTTTTAATTGTGGCAACAATGTGCATGTGTACATGGATGTCACTAAGATGTTTATGGTGGTTGCGGTTAGTGAGGGTAGGGAACAAGTGTTTGGCTACTGCACAAAGGCCACCGCTTGGGGATCCTTTGCCTATTATCCTTCACTCTGTTACATCACATTGAATATGCTATCTAACAGTTGAACAAGGAATTACAAGTTGTAACAATGGGTTTTCTGCAATCAGAGCAATGTGTATATGTGCCAACAATGTATTCTCTGAATTCCAACAAAATGTAACTGATTACAACTCAATCTAATTTAATGACATTACAACAAAAACTACAGGGTCCATCAGACCCAGGATATGTAAATGTGTGGTATTAAGAAGAAAATAAAGTGACACTCAAAAATATAGACACAGATTTTTAATGGTACCTTTAATGTGTTATTGAGTATTGTAGGAAAGCATACCTGCTCTGAGTGGGGGCTCCATTTTAACTGTTACATACAGCAGTTAAAAATTAAAACTCTCTCTTGGTCCAGGGTACACATACCAGGGTTAGAGCACATTCATGTTTTTGAAACACTACATCGGGTTATATGAAATTCTGCGGAACATGTCACTATGTCTCTTTTGTTACGAGTTTTGAAATAAGAATAGCTGGTATCTTTAATTTTAAGCAATACAAAGCTCTCTTAAATTGATTTAGGAACTTGTGAATTTTTATTTAATTATGTGGTACTAAATCTATGTGCTCTGAAGTAGGGCAAAACTTTTTTTAACCGATCTGCAGTTGTGAATGCAGGTTACGTCAATAACATATGTAAATATTATTATTGTTGGTCACATTTTCTCCATCATTATACAAATTACTTGAGAAAAGTTAAAACAATGCTAAACAAAGCAAACATATGTTTTTAAAAGGCTTCAAACATAGTTAAACTAAAAACAAAACAAGAATGGAACAAGTGCATAAGTGTTTATAAAAGATGTTCAAAATGCCATCCTTTGACTTTAGGACATAGTTGAAAGCGCCGTTATAATGACTGCTGAGTTTAAAAAATACATCGCACATCACGAATAGCATCAAATGCTACAAACACACTGCCCTTTAGCTCCTCTTCATTATTAACTGTTGTCTTGTACATTAGAGTCTGAACACGTCCCCAAAGTTAAAATTCCAAAGGGGCTAGATCTGGTTAACGTGCTAGACATGATTTCAATGCTCCTCTACCAATCCAGCTATCAGGATACATTTCACTTAGGAAATCCCTTATGTCACTGGAATAATGTGCATGTGCCCCATCAACTTGGAACTATATTAACTGGCGTATTCCTAAAGGAACATTCTTCAGAAGTTCTGGCAAAGTATGTTGTAAAAACTGCAGGTAGTAAACGTGGAGGTAGTAAATAGTGCCCTATGAGTATGTCATTCATGATGCCAGCCCAAATGTTCACTGCAAATCATTAAATATGCCCACTCATGTAAAAACCTTCTCTTCTGTCTACAATATGTTGTAGGAAATCTTGGTTAATCAATGCATTTATGAAGAAACCACTAGAAAAACTGCAGTCAGGGTGAAAAGTCATCTGGCCCCAGTGCTCGAGCTCAGGTGAGATGATAGGGATGAAATTGTTGTTCATGTAGAATTCTAGTAACCAAAGACTGGCTTGTATGCATGGAATGAGCTACTGCTCTTGTGCTTGAGGACAGAGAATTGGGACCTCATCAAGAACCTCCTCTTCTAGAGCCACTGTTCTTACACTTCTTTGAATTCCAAAACTATGCACTTGTTTTTGGAAAGTTCCTGCTTCTCAGAGTAATTGATGTATGACAGTAAAGGTGGTGTGTTGAGAAAAATGTCTCCTTGGGTAAAGTTCAGCATAAAGATCTCATGCCCTTTTCGCAGTTCCCCAAGCAGCACCATAAACATAATGTATGTCTGTATGTTCTGGATAAGTAAAGTGGAACATTTTTATAATAGGCTGTAAAACTGAAAGTCCTTCCAGTAAAAACAGCACTTTAATATATCCTGATAGCTGAGATTGCATAACTATTACCTTTTGTAGGAGGCAAAAAGTGCTGTATAGTATGTGACGGAATCCCTTAGCACTTAAATAAGAAAATGCAGGTTTTAGGTTAATGGCGATATACACAATATTTAAAAACAGACACAAGTGATAATCCAAAATACAAATAAAACAAAACATAAGTGAAATTCCAATGCCATGGGGGAACAGGGATCTGTTTGACAGAATTTCACATAACCCAATGTGGCATTTGAAAAACGTTAATGTCCTCCAGTTTGATAACAAGACATTTACAGACATACATTCTCTATTAGAAAATACTCAAATGTAATCCCTGAATCATGCCTTAAAATTATTTGGTGTTATTCTGACTCATCCTGTATATACATATATACTGGAAAAACTAAAAGGAAGTTGGAAAGAAGGACAAAAGAACACTCTCAGAACATACGACTAAAACAAATCTGCAGCTACCACCATTTCTAAACATTTAGCCATAAAATGAAGTAAGAAGCAAGATTACTAAAACCCCTCCAAATACAGCAGAACTTTCAATCTGGGGAAACATTTATATTATAAAACACCAAGAATTATGAATTTCAATATTACAATGTTGAGTGACCTCAGCAGATTCATGACACCACCAGATGTCTCCAAACAGAAACAGGAAGTGGCTGAAACATTACTATCTGTTGGTCTAAAGCTGACAATGGCAATAGTCCTCAAAACGTCCTAATCTTCAAGCAAGTAAGTGAGGTTGAGGGTCAGCTTCACCAACAGGTGTTAAATTTTGACACAACGTTAAACTGATTTAACACTAAAGTTAAAGCAAATTCTGTTTCATCAAACAATGTTAACTTTAACAAGCTGTTGAAGCGAGTTTGCTACATTTGGCATTTTTTAATGCCATTCCTAAGAGAAGAGCAGTCGTGCATCATAATAAATTTGAAACCCAGCAAAAGGGGAGTTTTTAAACTGATACAGACTGTCCAAGGGGTCATGAGCATGGTTTTATGGGAAATATGAGAGGTTAGAATGTTACTTATTGGAGCATCTCTCTTTCTCCTACAGAGAGAGCCAAAATACTACGAACCGGCTGTGCAGTGTTTTTTCTGTCTGCATCCTCGGCGCTCATTGCCATCTGCCGCTATCATAGGAAGGCGCAGATGAAACCATACAACATTTTTAAAACTACTTTTAAAGGCTTTACTCACCAACTTTATGAAAGGAGATGCTGAAACTGGCCACCGTTGTTGTCCATGCATTTTGGCACCTGTTTAGGAAACTATCCATCACTCACCGTAGTTCACGTTGAGAAATGCTGACAATTTCCTGGTGGATATTTTGTTTTAATTCTTCCAGGGTGTGTGGGTTTATCTTGTACACTTTGTTTTAAGTTACCCCAGAGATAGAAATTGCAGGGGGTTAGGTCAGGGGACCAAGGGGGCCACAAATCTCTACTAATAATTCTGTCCTCAAATGCACTTTCAATTGTCTCATCGAAATATTGGCCATATAAGCTGTTGCAGAGTCTTGTTGAAAAAAGGCAAAATCATGCTCCCTGTCTGTTAATTCTCTAAAAAAAAAAGGGGACAAAATTGTATTCACATATGTACGGGCATCAACTGTTGACTCGAAAAAAATTAGTCCTATAACTCTTTCTGCACTTATGGCACACCATACACCAATTGTTTCGTCATGAAGGGTACTTCATGAACAATATTACTGGCTGTGTAGTGTTTTTCCACTGGGCGTGTGGAAACATAATGCAATGCTGCTATAAACAAGGCCACTCTGTTGATGTGGTTTTGCTCTACAGTGTGAAGCGCAGTATTGAGTTGATGGTGATGTGATGTAGTTCAGTTATTATGAGCTATTTATTATTTTGTTATATACTTAAAAGTACTCGTCCACAATGCCACTTTTCTTGCGGGCCACAATTGTAGAACTTTCTGTTTACACATAGCACACAAAGTTGCACAATTTCGTGTTGTGCCACTAGAAAAGTGGCATGTTCCACAGAAATGTTGCACAGGCATTTACACGATGCTATATTTGTGGCAGAATTTTTTTTGTATGCCACTTTCTAGTCAGTTGTGTTCTTCATGTGATGAATACGTCGTCTGATAATGAAGTTTTGTCCGCAGCATGTTTGTCTCTTATTTTACTTCATCGACATAGAGAAAAACGTAAAGGGCGACATGAAAATGTGGGGTAAGAGTGGATTCGCCAATATTGTGGGGTTGTAAGCAATCTGCTGCAAGACCTCTATGAGGGAAATAAACATTTCTTTATCAATTTCCTTTGTATATCACTGGTTGATTTTAGTTATCTGCTTAGAAGAGTAGCACCTGTAATACAAAAGCAAGACACAATAATGAGAAAGTCACTATCACTAACAGAACGTCTTGTGTTGACACTGATTTCTAGCCACAGGTAATTCAGCTTAAAATAATGGAGCGGAAACATTACCGAGTTTAATATATAACACATTTGGCTGTCATTATTTATAACTATATAATCAATTTTTTTTTTTTTTTTTTTTAGGCAACAGCTATCAGTCACTGATGTATATATTTTGAACACTTGGCACAACGAGAACTATGACTTAGTGCCGTTGCAAAGAAAACTAAGTATAAATCCTCATACTGCAGCAAAAAATGTTAGGAATTCAAGGAGTATTTTGCCATGAAGGAGAGGTTCCTCAGCAATATCGCTACATTTAAAGCGAGTGTGTTGGTACTTACTAAAGAATCTTCTCATCTACTACATCATTATTGGTGCTGGTGTGCAGTGCATCATAAAATTTCCATTGTGTTTTATACTTGTCTTTTGCACCACTTCCAGATTTCCCTGCCTTCATTTTGTTCCTTTCGTTGGTGAACTGGGTTTTCAACCTGTGGATTTTTACTTTAATTTCCTCTGCTGACATTTGAACTCTATTCCTATATCATGTAATGCATTTTGTTGCTTTTGTTTATTTCTGTAATCTGCAGTGTCTACTCTCCACAAGCAATCTTTGGTCTAAATCAGTTCAATCAACTTCTTTGCCATTTCCCTCATCCATTTATTGTTATGGACATTATTAGCTATGAAAAATAAATTGTCACCATACTATAATAAATTGTTTGTATTGTTAAGGAAATAAAATGCATGTATCTGTCTTAATTCTGTATTTAGTGTAACACAAATTATAATCCTTGTACCTACCTCTCAAACAGCTATTTACTATCACAGCAGACGACATAACAAAGTTGCACAGAATACGCCACAAAAATGTTCTTAACTGTTCAAGCCACTTTCAGATGGCACAACTTTCTTTATTTCACTGCGTACATGAAGCAACATCCTAAGTTGAATGCCACTTAGAAGTTGCACTGAATTTGAGTTGCACATGCAATTTTCCTACTTGCTTGGCAGTTTACACAGTGAAACTCCACTTTTCTTGTGCAGTTCGAAGTTGCAAGCCATTTAAGTATATTATGGCTCAGTATATGTTTACTACTGCACAGCGTGTATTTATTTATGATTTGTATGTGTTAACTCAGTCAGCTCAACAAGTGAAAGTACGATTTGCAGAAATATTTTCAGGTGTAAAAGTTCCAGGCCGTACAATTCATGAACTTTACGATTAATTTCAGGCCACAGGAAGTCTTCAGGCTATGAAATCTAAAAGACGGCGAAAGAGTTATAGGGTCAATTTTTTTTTGAGTCAATAGTTGAAGCCCGTGAATACAATTTTGCCCCCTGTTTTTAGAGAATTAACAGACAGGGAGCGTGATTTTGCCTTTTTTCAACAAGACTCTGCAATAGCTCATACAGCCAATATTTCGATTAGAACAATTGAAAGTGCATTTGAGGACAGAATTATTAGCAGAGATTTGTGGCCCCCCTTGGTTCCCCAACCTAACCCCCTGCAATTTATATCTCTGGGGTAAATTAAAACATAAAGTGTAAAAGACAAACCCACACACCCTGGAAGAATTAAAACAAAATATCCGTCAGGAAATTGCCAGCATTTCTCAACATGAACTACGGCGAGTGATGGATAGTTTCCTAAAGAGGTGCCAAAAATGTATGGATGACGGTGGCCAGTTTCAGCATCTCCTTTCATAAAGTTGGTAAGTAAAGCCTTTAAAAGTAGTTTTAAAAATGTTATATGGTTTCATCCGTGCCTTTCTATGATAGCAGCAGACGGCAACGAGCAGCCGAGGATGCGGACAGGAAAAACACTGTGCAGCCAGTTCATAGTTTTTTGGCTCTCTCTGTACTTAATTGCCTACATACTTTCAAATTTTATGATACTGGCATTTTTTCATTTACTTGTTAAGTGATAATGTTGGTATTTCCAAAGCTACTGTTTGTAGGTTTATCTGGAGGTTTCCAAAGCAATTGCTTCAAGAAGCAAATGGCATTTTTCTTTGGGTCTGCTTGATTAATAAGCGATAACACATTTTCGTCCACTTTAGTTTCATTGCAGTGTCCAGCACCAGTTTTAAACCATCCTAAATGCTCTTTGTACCTAAAATTTCTGGTGCTGTACTTTATGTTAACATAAAATTGCCGCAGTTGCTTACTGGACTTAGGAGAAGCATGTTCATTCCAATTAAATTACTCTCAGATTTTCTCCCTGGCTGCAATCTTATCCTTTAATGTAAGACTGTCGGCTTTTTCGCACTTGATAATATGCATACTTATTATTTATTAATGAGTTCTTAATTAATGCATTTCAAATGGTGAAACATTTATTTCACTTGAAATCGTGATTCTAACCTCAAACAATTGGGAACACTGCATGGCAATTGCCATGAATGTATTTAGTTGTCTGCTACTGACACAGAGAGCACTGCAATACGTGGAAAAAAGTTCATTGGACCACATTCAGAAGCAGTATATTTTGGTTACCACCTTCTCGAAAGCTAGCGTTAGCAGTTGTCTTTGATGTTAACAAGATATTAGCAAACAATTTGCTGTAAAAGCTTGATGAAACACAAAAGTTTTAACATTATGTTAAACTTTGAATATTGTTAACAATCAAGATTATTTTTAACATCGGTTGGTGCAACCAGGCATAAGTATCATAAACAAGTTTAAATTTGTTATCTGTCACTTCACTAAAATTAGCTTAAAAATCAATAATCTGCCAAATATTTCCTACTTAGTTTATGCACAGAACTTTGCAGAAACTGTTATTATTCACACATGTCTAGGCTGATTATGGACAGATGATTCAGACTTGATAAATTCAATACCCGGCTGAATTTCAATCAAAGACCTTTGGCATTCTGGACTGATGTTTCAAAGTTGGATTCATCATCATCAACCATAGTAATAATTTCCTTTTGTCTGATTCCTATACATTGTCTGGCTAATCTCCAAAACATACCAAATTATACAGTAGTATGACCTCAAAGACATTTCATTATTCCAGTACTTCCAGCTCGAATTTATGTATTGAACTTTGTAGAAATTATTCTTATTTATACTAAACATGTGTGTGTTTAAGATGGGAAGATGAATCAGACTTGAAAAATTAAGAGCCAAGGTCAGGATTCAGACCATATCACTTCAGCTATTATCATAGCTTCACAGACAATTGCATGTAATGAAGTACCCTTGTCGAACTCCAGCCATGACATAGGAGTTTTAAGGACTAATTCAATTTTCAAATAATGCTCAAATTAAAAAACAAGCTTGTGAAGTTAAGGTAACAAAATATGCAAACTTCTCCACATAATTACCGTGTCAGTATTTCTGTTTCCTATTTGTTACTATTTTTCTTATTGCTGGCTTTACTTATGGCATAGGATTAGGATTATCACAATTGTGTTCATAAAATTAGGGGAAAATACACCACTAGACTTATGGATCATCAACAAAACAGCTCACTTAATGAAGCTGCAACACTACACAGTTTTCATGAAAATAGATACATTTTATAATATTCAATTTACTACATTATTTTAGGTTTATAAATGAGTTCAGGTGAAGATTTGAGAAACAAAAAATTTCATTCCAAATTGCTTTATATTTTCTACTTCAACAATCTGGGATTTCTTGTCAGACAGCACCTTTAAGAAGAATGTGCATGATCAAGCACTCCGATCTTTTAAACTGCGAATTTATGAAATGTTGGTTATAAAAGGACACAATGTACAGCTTCTAATTTCAAATTTAATTTTACTCAAATACATGAATGAACAAACAGCAAAATAACTAGAAGTAACCAAAGAGGAACTAATATTTTCAATATGTTACAAGCAGTAATGAGTGTAACTCCATTAATAAATGAGTAAGGTAGTTACTGACACATCACTATCATTCAGAATTTAACACAACTTGTGTCAAATATACTGTCATTTTCAAGATAAATCCATATTTAAATAAGGCTGATGAAAATAAACTGAGTCAATTAATGACACAAAACAACACTATTTTTTAAATTTCCCTGAACATGCTTTGGAGGCTCCTTTCCTCCATTGTCAACCAGACATCATCTCACAATGGAGGAAAATAGCCTCCGAAATTTAAAAAAGAGTGTTGTTTTGTGTCATTAATCGACACAGCTTTACTCTTAACTGATTTCAAAAACACTGTCATCAACTTCCAGTATTTGAAGCTCACTGATGAAACTTGTTCAGCTCGTTTAAAAATGATAGTGATTTATGAATAATCTCTCTACTAATTTATTAATGCACTAGCAGAACCAGCAGTTTTGCTTATATTTTGCTGCTGAGCATGAGGTGCTGCTTTTTTCACACCCAACTTCTTTCTCTCTCATTTGTTACCATCAACTTTCCAAAATCACAAATAAAACCAATTTTATCTAGGACATTTCTAAAACTGTATGCTAATTGAATTTAATATTAAGTTTAAAAGTATACGGAGAAAAAGTGAATTTTGTGAAATATAGCAAGCATTTTGATGCTAATTGTGCAGAATTGGATTCATTTTATGTGACAGTCCAGTTTAGATCAATCTTTCATGATAATGGTCAAGACTTTTCACTCAGACAATGTTGTTACCTAGGGGACCAGATAGGACAGCAGTGATTTGCTTTACAATTTTTGTAGACAGAGACAAATAATACTGAAAAACTAGTGTAACTCCTGAAGTAACCATTTCAAATTTTGTGAATAACAAAATTTGTCACAAAGAGTATACTTAAAAATGTGCTTTATGTAATACTTTTTACAAAACTCAATAAGTGAGACATTCTAATTATGTTTCTTCATGTCCCATTATAAGCACTACCTTGGAGAAAGTAATTCACATAGGCATATAGCCTATAACCTATTTGGGCCTTTATGCATCTTTCATGCAATCTGCTCAGTCACTTGAATAAAAATATAACACATTTAAGTACTAACAAATACTTTAAAAATGTGATTAATGGTTTCAAGATTACCATTATACATAAGAACATCAGTTATTTATCCAAAATTGAAAAGGAGTGGTTTCTATTATATTTTATCCCAACAAATAATAAAACTATAACTAAATGTAACCATTGTAAGTATGTAAAGTGCTCTTAATTACAAAGTATGATACACTGAATATTTACAAAAGTTAGCTCCCAAAATTCTAAAGCTGCCCAATGTCAATGTGCCAGAAAATTTGAGGATTATGGCTCCGGCATTTGACTTTTTAAACAAGTCCATCCTTTCCTCTTTCTTCCTTTTTGCAATACAAAAAATAACATTAACAAAAAGTATCTCATTTATGTTGTTGTGCCAGTGTTCAGTTTGTTAAAAACACACTGTGCCAGTTTTTTTTTATTTTTCATGACTGCAAGATCACACAGTTTCAACTGTAACAAAAATGCCTCAAATGGTTGTTGGCTTAATCGTTTCATGCTGATCTGTACTGTGCTATAGTCGGCACCAATCAAGAAAGGGATTGACATTTACTAACCACCTGGCAGAAAGCTTTAAATGAATGGGAGGGGATGAATACTTCATAGCAGGCATCATAGCAACAATTAGAAGGACCAATTAGAACACATTTCCATAGCAATGATAGGTGCAAAAACCTTGTTGCCGATATTGTAACATGTGATTAGCATGACGTGCCTGACGAGTGACTGTTGCAGTTGCAGCAACATGAACTGCACGTCTTATCTTCTGCTGTCACTGCAGTTATAAACAATGCTTCCTTTAGCCACAGCTTAATGTATTTGAATCAGTTTAGAGAATGCCTGTGTGCTGACAAGTTATTTTGCATCATTCTGTTTGTCCGGTTATTTGCTTTGTGTTTACATGTGTTTGAGTTCATGTATCTGTGCGTGTGTTGTGAGCATTTACAATTGTGTTAACATTTTTAATGGATATTTAACAATATCCAAAACATAGTGACAAAGACAGCAAGCCAAACGAAAAACTGAGCATACTCGGTAACCAAATAAAACTGTATTTGGTAAAGGTACCTCAATTAAAGGACAAGCACGCGAAATAATATGCTCTGTGAGAGAATCAGCAGCATTTCCCCATTAGAATAAATATCAATATTTCACAGGTATGTCTCTTTTGTTAACACAGATCTTTACACTGATATATTCTTGCATGTCCTATCCTTTGCATGTAGATTCATTATTTTATAATTGTCTTTATATACGAATATAAATAATACCCGCTTTATAATGCAGGCGCAACCCAATCGCCTTTGTACACACAATTCTAATATGCTCTCCACATGGTCGCAATAAGCAGCGTCGCCTCTCTCTCTCTCTCCCCCTTGCGAAATGTCAATCCCTTTCTTCTTTAACACTGAGTATAAAATAAAGAAGTGTAGCAAATTTGAAAAGATGCGCAGAAAGCAATGTCTTCCATTATTTAAAGATAATGATTGCTATAATAAGTATTTTATTTACAGAGCTATATTCTTAAGTGGGTATACCAAAAATAAGGAGTGCATGTATACACATATAAGAAAAACAAAAAAAGACCATAGAAAAACAAATTTATGCTGAATAAATCTAAAAATTATAGCTTTGGAAAGTTTTCTGTACAAGAAAGCTATTACTTAAACAATATTTGCATATCTCTTGAACACCAAATAAATCATCTATTCTTGTGGTCGATAACACTTTTTTGTTTCTTACTTAGCTTAACTGAGCATCACAAAAAAAAAAAAAATAAAAAAATAAAAAAAAAAATAAATAAAAAAACATAAAAAGCAAACATATTCATACAAATCAATTATTATCTTTAACTTTTACCATATCCTAGAATAAGGTACACTGTTTCTGTTTTTGAAGCATGACTTTAAGCTGCTTGTTCATCTAGTGCGCATATAAATGAGGAAACATTTTGCTAAAATTCACTGTAAATCTGTAAGGATTTTCATGCTATCAGTTTTTTTTTTTTTTTTTTTCACTTTCTCTACTACATATAATAAGTAGGGGAAGTATCGCATTCCACCCAAAAATTTGATATCGAGATTTAACTGGAAATACATGTTTTGAGGCACCCTCAATCCAAACAAAGCATTTTTAGAAAAAGGTATGTGTGTGTGTGTCTGTGAACAGCATAACTCAAAAATGAAAAGTCGCATAAATACCAAACTTGGCATTTAGCTTCAGGATCTTTCAAAGATGCGACATGATTTTCAAGAAAATCGCCTCCATCCAAGTAGTCTTTACATGGAACATTTTTCGAAAATTTTTATTTTCTCAAAAATGGCTCTAACGATTTTGATTAAAATACCATATGTTTAAGATATTTTCATGGCAAATGAAATGTATATTATGAATTTTCTGGGAATGTCCCCAAAAGTCCTCTTCATTCTGAATGACTTTTGTATAATTGGTAAACCATAACAGATAGACAAAATTTTACTACACAAAAAATCTAGATTTTGTTAAAACACGCAAAATGTCAGATTTTTTTGTCGAGAGAACCATTTCCGAGATATTCCTTACCTTCTGTTTGAATTTTCCAGTACTTAATACCTTCTCTCAAATGGGAATTCGTTATTCATTTTTTTATGTCCTGGACATGCAAAGAAAATGGAATGCTTCACATGGCAACCAGCTCTTAAAAGATTTGATTATCGCTTAAAGCCTACTGTACTTCCATATACCCTTTTCACCTACAAGAAAATTAGCAATAAAATAGTTTTGGCAAAGGTTTATTTCAATTAACACGAAGTAGATGGAGAATAAACATTTGTGAAAATAGTACAAGAGTAGAGAAAGTCATGTGAGTGTAACACATCAGATTTTTTTAAAGGAATGCCACTCAAAAAAAGTAGAATAACAGGCACCTATTGGCTGGAGTTTGAATAAATATAATAAATGTAAAAGTTGGGAAATTTTAATTGATCTATATGGAACCTCTTTCTATTACTGGAATCTTAAGATGAATGGTAACCTACAAGAGTTCGTTTCAATTTCACATACCTACTTATGAGGTGAACAATGCATACATTTCCAAGTATGCAATATTATTTCTGTTTTAAAATCTTTCTTTCTGCTTCCATGATTTTCTATCATAGCATTTATTTCTGTTTGGAACAAGTCGTAGTTACTACCGTTATTTTACAAATTTGAGTACAATTCTTTTTACAAATTTTAAATTTGAGTAATGAAGCACCACCTTCCTTTCAAACTACGGTTCCTTCCCTTCCCTGTAACAACTTTTTTGTAAATCCTAATCACATGCACTTTTTAATTATAGCTGTACTTAGCTGAATCCAATTTTTCAATGTGCTGAATTCAATTCACCTTTAGCTTGTGGGCTGTATTCACTCTTCTTGTCAAGCCAGAACTGCACTAGGAAGTGAATGGCAAATAGGATAAATGAGGCAATGCCATAGGATTGGAAAGTAGTTGCTCCACCAAATCTGTCAAACATCATACCACCAAGTAAACTGCCCAGTGATACACCTGCAAGGCAATTCAGAGTTTCTTTGGAGAAATATATTAAAATAAAGGCTTTGTGAAGCAAAACCAATCAGCAGCATTAAAGTTAATCAATATCTATTATAGAGCTCCAACCATGCAATTCTCTTCTTTTTTTTTTTCATCTACAATTCAATTAATGCGCTGATGCCGACTTCTTATCAGGATTATATTTGCTAGTATTGATGTTTAAATAATGCTGCAACAGCACTGAAATTGCACTTAAAAAGCAGCCATGTGCAACTGTACCTTTATCAATCATGGAAGTTCAACAAAATAGCATTCTATGAGGATGGTTCCACAAGTTTCTGGCATGACCCTGAAAATGGGCGCAAAGGTCAAAATGCATTGGGGAGGAGATAGCAACATCTGTCAGGATGTGCACACATGAATTTCAGCCCACTATTAGCCTCAGTCAAGTGGTGGCTTTCATGTTAGTAAGATATTGCATGCTGTACTGCTAAAATGGATAAAATCAAGTATCGGGCAGTGATAAAGTTCCTGACAAAAGAAGGGCTTGCACCAGCTGAAATCAAATGCCACTTGGATGATGTTTATGGCAATGCTTCCCTTTCATATTCCACAGTGAAGGAATGGTCTGAACAGTTTTGTCTGGGCAGACAGGATATTGCTGACGATTCTCGTGTTGGTTGACCTGTTGAGGTGGTGACCGAGCAAGCCATTGCTATTGTTGAAGGTGAAGTGTTCAGTAACAGGCGGCTGAAACTCAAGAAAATCTCAGCAAGGTTGTGGTTATCTAAAATAATTGTTTTCCGGATCATTCATGATCATCTGCAAGTGGAAACAGGTCAGTGCAAGATGGGTACCCAGAATTCTCTCTGCAGTTCAGAAGGGGCAGCGCATGGCTTGTTGCACTAAATTTTTGGAGTTTTGCTGTGGCAACCAGAAAGAAGTACTGGAATCCATTGTTACAGGGGAAGAGCTATGGTTCTTGATGCGGTAATTTGTATCACAAATTACTTAAATGTAAATAATGATTGTAATATGAATATGCATTTTTATGTGACATTGATTTCAGATGTTTATTAATTGTAATTATTATTGGTAAATAAGTTTATACGGCTTTACTGAAACTGTCAATAATAGCGCAATAATGCAGCGAGGGGGTGAGTTGTTTATCATTATTGGGAACAAGGAAGTTACGTAATGTTGGCGCGTTTTCGGTAAAAACTTCTGGAATGTTTTCTCCTAAAGCATATGTATTCATAATTTTAATTGGATATTAAAATAGACGCTAATGTTGGCGCGTTTTCTTAGCCAATTGCAGTTCAGTTATAATCTTTAGGCATATCTTGGAGTGGGAGTATAAATAGAAGCTAAGTTAGAGGTAAGGTCAGTCGGTCGCTCAGTTCATCAAAATTCCTAGCACATTACACGTCGTCAGTCAGTCCTTCAGTTCGCCGAAAGCATTCATATACTACACGTCGTCTTCAGTCAGTCAGCTCGTCAAGTTACGCGCAGCAGAATTATGAAAGATCTAAAGTATTATAAAGTTAATTATACACAAAGTTGAAGTACGTGAATTAAAAGTGATAAGTAAGAAGTATTATAACAGTTTCAGTTTGGCGAGTATCCAGATCAATATGTAAAAGTGATAGTGAACGTGTTCGACAATAAAAATTATAAAACAAATTTCTTCATTAGTGTAATTTTTGGATAAAAGATTCCTTTCCGCTTCACAATCTGTATAGAGATACATGCTCGACCCAAGATAAGATAATAGCTAACTGGAGGACATTTAAAATGAATTATTTCAAAAACTGATGCAAATTGCTACGCCAGATGGAGCTACAAACCAAATAAATGAATGACGTCATAAGATGGCTTCCACTCACATGAAGTAAACACACATACACAAACAAACATTTGTAAGTAATACCGTTATATTCTTTATTATGATCCTCTGTTTAAAAGAGAATCTCTTGAATGGCATAAACCAGGGGAAGCTCCACCAAGAAAGGTGAAGGTCGCTCAATCCACAAAGAAGGTCATGGCAACAATCTTCTGGGATTCTAGAAGGAATTCTCCTAGTTGATTTCAAAGAAAGGAATACCACTGTGAATGCACAATATTATGCTTCACTTTCGCACAAATTGTGTGACTCCATCAAACAAGATTGTCACATGATGGAAGGTTGACAAATGATGTTTGTCTTCTCTATGACAATGCACCAATGCACACAGTGGCAACTGCTAAGGCTGCAGCAAAGGCATGTGGCTTCCAAGAGATTGACCATCCATCCTACAGTCCAGATCTAACCCCAAGTGACTACTACCTCTTCTCCAAACTGAAGAAAGATCTTTGGGGAAGGAAAGATGATGAAGCAGCAGCAGCAGCAGCAGCAGCAGCAGTAGTAGTAGTAAAAGCTGCTATAATGGGAGATTTTTCTGATAAAGAACCAGAACTCTTTTTGAAAGGCATAGAGGTTAACCCACAGATGTGAAAAGTATATTGAAATAAAGGGTGATTATGCTGAAAAATAGCATAATTGTTTTATTTTTATAACGTAAAAAAGTAGTCAGGCCAGAAACTTTTAGAGCCTACCTCATACAAGTCTATTTACACATTTCTGTCTGTCTCTGATGGAAACATGACAAGAATAAAACTTAAGCCAGCACAGTAACTCAGAAAATGAAATTGACAAAACAATTCAAAGTACTATATGTATTTATTATGCCCAGTCTCTTCTTTCTTGGTCATTAATACGTGTAAATCATTGTTTACTTCTCTATTTATGTGCTTCTAAATTGTGAAAATCACTACTCTTAATAAAAACATCCTACATATACATTTAAGAGGGGGAACAGCTCCACTTTTAATCAAGAAAGGTATGTTTAAACCAATACATACCTGGGTGCTATTGGTTTCAAATTCTCATGCGAATGTATAACACCATAGTTATAATGTAAAACAAGAAGCCAGTATAATTTTGAAATCTACATTTTCATTAACTGAGCACAGCTGCGGTTTCTTGAGATTTTATTGAAATTCCCTTAACTTACTAATCCATACCGGGGGGTTACCATGCTAGCCGCTAGTTCCCAAGGTCACGGGTTCAAACCCAGCGGAGGGTGATGGATTTTCTTCAGGCATAAAAATCCTTAGCTGGCTTCCTTTGGAAGGGAAGTAAAGCCGGTGGTCCTATGTCATAGATTTACGGCAGTAAAAGAACTTCAAGCCTGATAAAGAGGCCTCTGAGAAAATTACCGGCTTTCACGCCCAATACAGAATGGGTCGCTTAGGACCACAGCTGTTAAAAGAGCATCCATAAATAAAGAAAGAAAAAAAAAAGAAAAAACACACCGGGGGTGCACCCTCTTAGAGATAATTTATATGGGGGGGGGCCACAATTTAATTAGAGAAAATAGTAAATATTGTCATTGAGTAATTGAAGTGTTATTCAGAAGTTAGAGACAGTGAGGTGAAACAATAATTTAATAGAATCTTGAATTGGTGGATACAGTAAAACTTCACTTACTTGAAATTAATTGAACATGTTTTTTGAAAGCACCACTTCATCTTCAGCTTTTTTCCGACTGAGCATGCCAGGAATTCAGGCTCCGTAGATGTAGGTGGCGTGAAAGTGGTGTCATCATCTGGTGTGTCCATGATGAAGCTGTTTAGATTGTTGAGTGGCAGGATTCCAAACTTTTAGCTCTGTTGGATTGGTGGTGCATTTCAGGAGTCTGAGGTTGTTGTCGTGGTTTGTGGTCCAAAAATCGTTTGCTATGGCAGATTTGTCCATCTGTTTATTGAATATACATTTGAAGTGTTCTTTCCTTCTGATTTCAATATTTCTTTTTGTTTTATCAACATAAACCAAGTCACAATTTTCACAGTTAATTAGGTAGATGCCAGATTTTTGTACTTGTGGAGTTTTAGCTTTGGCAGGGGAAGCTAGTGGGTTCTGAATTATGTGTTTATTCTGTGGTGCCAATGATATGTTGTAGTGTTTGAAGATTTTACTAAATTTGTGATTAAGCTGAGAATGGTATGTGAATTTTATGAACTGTTGTCTTGGTTCCTGTGTACGAGGGTTGTACTTTCTCTAATGCGTTTTTGTTTCTGGAACTTTTTTATTTTGCTGTGGACTGTATTGGTGTTGTAGCCATTTACATCTGCTATGAGGAGGATGTACTTGTATTCATGTTCATATTCCTCTTTGCTGAGGGGAAGGTAGACAAGTCTGTGGGCAAGGCTGCTGAAAATGGAGTGTTGATGAGGTTTTGGATTGAAGCTGTTACTCTGTATGCAATTGACTATGTGTGGGTTTTCAAAACATGCCAAATGGGAATTGGTTTTGTTTTCTGAGGATCTTTAAATCCAAATATGGGAGGAACTCATCTTTCTCTATTTCAAGTGTGAACTGTCTTGTAGGTTGAAGAGTTTTAGAGCATCACCTGTGAGTTTTTTTACATACTATGACAAAAACATTATCTACATATCTAACCCAGGTCTTGAACAGTAATGGGAAGGCTTTGGTAATTCTTGTTTCTAAATGGCTCATGAAAAGTTCAGCAAGAAATGGTGAGAGTGGGTTTACCATAGCCAGTCCAAGCTCATTTATAAAATTTGCTGTTGAACTGAAAGAAGTTTTGTTGGATGCAAAGATTAATGAGGGTGGAGTAGTTCTCTATTTCTACCTGTGGGATTCCAATGTCAGAAAGCCAAAGTTTTAGGAGTGATAATAATTTGGTAGTAGGAATGCTGGGGAAAAGGGATTTCACATCGAAAGACACCATAGAATCTTGTGTTGATGGTTCTGTTTTGTAGATACTCGACCAATTCAAAAGAGTTTTTGATGCTCCTGCTATAAAATTATTTAGAGAATTGAACCTGTTGACCAGACATTTGGAAAGTTTGTATGTAGTGGAGTCTGTACTGTTAACTATGGGTCTCATATTGTTACCTGGTTTGTGTAACTTTGGAAGGGCATACAGTCTTGGAAGAGTTGGGTTATCAGCCTTGATTTTGAATTTTTTAGCTTTTGATGGTATTTTGACATCTCTAATTGTGTCTGTAATTACACAATTACATACTCCTTCATGCCAAAAATACAAATGAACATCTTTTGTGTTTTAAACATGGATACTGAAAATATGGATTTGAAGCTTCTGGCAGTAGTACTGCTTTCACACCAGCAGCTTGGGGCAAAATTATACATTTTAGATGTCCATTGATACACATGCAGTTTCTGACATGACAGATTTAGCCTGTTCTGTAGCTCTGCAAGCTTCCTCTTTCTTTCTCATATGAACACTGAACTCATGCAACACAGACGTCACACTGATCTTTTCTGAGCTTGAACACCACAATTATCTCTTTCTCCATAATTTCAGAGAACCTCTTTCTTTCTATATAACCTGTGCTATTTTCTTGGCATCACTGCTTATAAATTTTGTGCATGTTGTTAACAGATATGAAATCAGGTTCCATGTAGGCTCGATTACTGGAGGACTGGCAATAGTGGCTTGGCACTTTAGGAAATATTGACAGCCATTGTTTTACTGAATCTGATTTCAGGTTCTTTGAATTGGTCTTGTCATTTTGTGTTTTTTTTTTAAGTGGGCTCTTTCTTCTTGCTGTTAACCTCATGTAGAAAGGTTTACACCTTTCTTCAATCTTGTAAAAAAATTTCAACAAACCAGCAGTTTCTTTCCATTTGCTATAGGTAAATAATAGTCATAGTCAAATGTTTTCTTTGGAACATCTTCATTGTTTTGATTCCTTCTTCTCAAACTGTACGAAAATTTACTAGTGCGTGCACACATACACACATTCTTTTCATCTGATACGTTCCAATATAGCCCAGCAATTATTTAAATAAGATAACCAGATATAAACTAATGCTATTATAATATAAATGACGGAATATAATGAAATGTGTGATTGTAACCATGCAATGGCATTAATGGAAGATATAAAATGTTGTACTTAATATTGTAATTCATAGGAGAAATTCTGTATAATATTGTAACTTGTGGAGGAGAAAGGAACCAGGCAGGCCAACTGGGATAGGCGGCATTGAAACACAATAGTGAGAGAGCAATACCGAAGTTTATGGGCAAAGTGCTCGGAATGTTGCAATTCCTTTCAAGGTTAGAAATACGTGCCCTCTACGATAAGTAAGAAGATTCACATAGTCATAAAAGTACGTATGTGACAGCTTACATTCAACTCATTTTTAGCTAGGGCCATGGGAAAGAGAAAGCTGAGAATGCAACGAAAAAGCCCAAATGTTAGCCAATCATTTTAAAGTAAGGAATATAAAACGGCAAACGCAAAACCAGGGAATAGTCACATGATTAAAAAATGAGCAAATTATTCAGATGACATATGGAGCAGGGATGAAATTGGACATGGCAAGATTTACAAAACAAAAGTAACTTCACTTCTCTGAATTCTTTTCGTGCGTAAGGAAGGGCTGTGGCTAAGTGCTCTACAAAAGGCTTTGGGACTTAGAGAATTCACTGCCTTAGAAATCACCACTATGTTAACTGCGAGTAAATCTATAGTATTATGAATTGTGTAACGACAGTTATTTGTCTTGAATGACTAATGCTCCATGGTCACATTCCAGAATGTGTAGATAACTGGATAATAAAGTTAGAATTAATTACAGCCAATGTGATTCACAATGGCCACAGGTAATAATTTACCTGCCCTGTAGACTTTAGAGAGTCAAAATTGACAATGCTAACCAGCCAGAGAACGAAGAGCACACTAAAACTCCTTTCACTTGAGTCTTCCCATTCCTTGTGTAAGCAGTTTGTCGAAAGCAATTCCCACTCTTCGTATATGACTACAACATATGGTTTTCCTTCGTACCTTTATCTTGATATTTTTCCCGAGGATCACAGCATTTTGTTTTAATGTAGCTGGATTCTTTTTATCTGGACCTTTCTCTGAGTTTTTCCCATTCCTGGCTTATGTTTCTTGGTTTCACATTAAGAGTTTCCTGTCATGTTATGGACAATATCTCTTATTTCATCATCTCCACTTTGAGTGTTTGAAAGAGCAAAATGGCCCACTAATTCTTTGGCTGAATCTTCAGTTACAGTTACGTTGAAGGAAGGCATATTACAAACATAAGAAAAAACCTCCTTATCGCATTGTTCTATCTCAAAATTTAGTAATGAATTAACTTCTGCAATATCAGTGATTACTGTTTGGAAGGATGTAGACCCCTTTATAGGAAAAATCACTATATGTCCCACTTATCACACAAGGGATGTGTGAAAATGCCATTGAAAATCTGATGTGGCGTTTTCTTCATATAGTGGTTTTAAAGGAGCATATCACCAAATGGAAATTAAATTAAATTGAGTTTTATTTATGGATGCCCTTTAACTACTAAGGTCCTTAGCATCCCATTCTATATTGGGCGTGAAAGACCGGAAATTTTGCTCAGAGGCCCCTTTATCTGGCTTGAGGTTCTTTTACGTGCTGTAAATTTACTACAGGGAACTACCGGCTTTACTTCCCTTCTGAAGGAAGCAATGCTAAGGATTTTTACGCCCCCAAAAAATCCATTGCCCTCTGCCGTGTTTGAACCCGCAACCTCGGGAACTAGAGGTTAGCATGGTAACCACATGTGAATTGTATGGTAGTGATAATGAAAATCCACTATGTGCTGCATTTTTCACATAGTGGTTTAAATGAATCAATCTTAAAACTGTTATACAAAGCAGTTTTTTGTTTTTCCATTATACAGTAGAATCCATTGGATATTCACAAACAGATTATAAGGGATGATTCCTGACAACATTCTGCTCCTTTTGCACCGCATAACCTATTTTTCACCAAAATATCACATAGTAATTCTTTGAAGCACAATGACGATATGTTATCTGATAAATACAGAAATTAATTATAAATTAAATGTACATGTATCAACAGAATATATAGAATTTTCAATACAAACTGAAAAAAAAACTGACACCCATGTGGAGCACATGTGGTTACAACCTGTGTACACTGTCTTAAACATATTCATTGGTACATTACAAGTGAATTTTTACATATGTTGCCAGCTTAAGCCAATGACTCTCTTGTTAATTTTACATTTCCAAGCATTGCCCTCCCTCTCAAGAAATGCTTCCTTTTACTTCCAGGCTGAATGTTTGTAAGTATGGATATGTTTTCAAGATTAATGCACATATTATAAAGTATGTAGATGCAGAGGCTTCCGTAACCTGTGAGTTCATAGGTATTCTCTGCTTCCAGTGAACACCTATTTGTAAACTAGCACAATAAAGAGAGATGTTTTAAGCAATTGTTTTGAAATAATTGTAGTTAGCCAGTATTTGTGTACAGAAGTGGACTAGGCCGCATTAAACTGTTAACATTAATGCAATTTTACACACTAGTATCTGCTAGCTGCCTATGAATGTCAAGACTCACCAACACCTTCAAACACAGCTCCTACTGTGCCCTGTACAGTGGCTTCTGTCCCTGGCGGTGCTACAATGCTGGCATATGATGCCATTGTTGCATAAAACAACCCAAAAGTGAAGCCTTGAAGGAGTTCCACTGGTAAACACCACCAAGGGTCTTTGAGAAATGAATAGATAAGAAAACGGCATCCAAAGGCGAACAGGACAAGTGACATTGCATGTACATGCCCAATTTTTTTCAGTATTCTACCTGTAAAAAATATTAAGCTTTTAGAACATTATGTTGATTACACACAACTAACAAGTTCAAAAAACTGAAATGTTCATAAATTAGTAAAGATAATTAGTAAAGAGCAATTACTTAGATTACATTGATGATCTCAAAGAAGAAAACAATGTGAATGGGATAGTGGTATGCGAGATCCATATGATACTTATACAGAGAGAGAGAGAGTTCAAGGAACATTTTGATATTAAGAAAGAATCTTTTACATTCCTTTTGAATCTGCTTGGAGAACATTTACAACAACACTCAAGATAGGAATCAGCTCTGTAACGCAAACTGCAATTGTTATGCATCCTGCGAGTGTTTCCTGCCGAAAACATTTCAGAGTCAAGCCGGGATTACGACGAACTTAACGTAATGTGATGGTCTAACACTATTAAATGGAGCTATTTAGTATTGACTTAACATGACACAACTTAAAGAGTTTGGCAATGTCAAACTCTTCCATTACATTACATCAAATTTGATGTCACATGGTAATTAGCACCAATCAGCGTGAAGCACTAGCATGAAATAAAAAAAATTACCAATCAAGAGTTATTCCCATTACGTTAAGTGCATCCTAATTACACCTTTAGTTTACCAGCATTTCTTAACTTCATGTCATGCTAAGTAAAGTTCATCGTAATTCCACCATTACAGGTGATCTCATAAATGTTCACTGTGCACTGCGGGTCCTATCTTTCATCGCATTGTTAGAGCGCTTTTGAGGTTAAGAGCAAGGTATCTACATAAATAAATATATATCCGTGTTCAGAAAATAAAAGGCAAATCTTCTTCACTTTTTTAGATTTCCTACACATTGTGGGTGCAATTGTCTTTTTTATTTATTTATTTGCTAAGCTGTATACAGGTTAGTATGACTGGTGTTCAGCCCTGGCTCTTTGCCAGTCATACTCATAGTTTACAGTAATTCCTTATTTCTAATTTAATACATCATTTATAAATTATTGTTGTCTTTTTGAAACATTTCCATTACCACTATACTTCTATCTATCTTGCACCATTTCTTATTTTTTTATTTATTTATTGTGCTAAGAGATTTACAATTTGTCTACTGAACTTTGACCCTGGCCACTCATTCTGTAGACCAAGCATGGCGAGACTGTAAACCTGCCCCGAAGCACCTTGATGCAACCTGGATAGCAAAGCTATGGAAGGGGGAGAATTTGGAAGGCGTGCGGGGTAGTGGTAAAGAACGAACTGATTCAGTGGCGTTCTGTACTCTGTATTTAAAGTAAATTAAACTTCTCCGATGACGTTTACAATGAGAGATTCGAAATCGGGAATTATGTTGTTTACAGCTAGACTAACTGGTCATGAAGATGTTCGTTTGTCTGTCGGGATCTGCATTTGCTTTTTACTAATTTAATCATGGAAAATAATTATTTACAGACGTACGTTGTACAAAACATTGCTTCCATGAAAATTGCATATGATCAAAGCTTCAGATATTTATTGTTGCACAAGATTTTAGAACATTCCACTCCTATTAAATCCTTGCATCTGACTTTCATGATTTCGTCAGACTGTAAATGAATCGGCTCCTCTTGCAGATTGATTCTGGCCTTACGTCTATGTTTAATGGATAGACATACACTGATATATCATATTTAAAAACCCTGAAATCACGAAATCTGTAATCACAAAATTCACTTTTAAGTGTGAAGAGAATACTAATGTAAGTACTGAATTTATCTGAGGAGAAATTTGAAAGGAGATTTAAACATGGAAAATAGCACACCTGCCCCTCTTTCAAGTGATCTACCCAGAGTGAAAGTATGTTTACGAACGCCTGCACTGAACTATACTTATCAACAATATTATGATTGCGTTGTTGAAATGTAGTATTCAGCTTGTTTAAGTGCATACATATATCGCATAAGAAAGATAAGTCGCAGACCCAGACCTCGTTATTTAGTTCCTAAATTTCCATTCCCTAAAATAAGGAAACAATAAAATTACAATATGGGCTTAAAGCACATGAGAATAATGTAAATGTAAAGCTAAAATAAATTGCCTTTTCTTTCATGAATCCGGGGAATGCATCTCTGAGGTCGAAGAACCGACGTAACATTGCACCTCTGCTAAGCCATCTAACATCACACAAATACTTAATATCTTGAAATGATTCTCCCATATTTTTAAGTATATGTGTTTCGAAACTGTCGGTGTTTCAAAGCACTTCCTTTTATTTTGTTCACAATACAATCCATCACTAATGTAGTGTAACTGACTTGGCACAAAGTGCTTCTTGATGCAACAGACAATGCCAAGCATAAAAATTGCTCGAAATACCTTTGTCACCGAAAGAAATGTTTTAACCTTCAATCAACCCACTTTTTCCCCAACCATGGCCTTTTCTCCGCCTAATACTAATTTTGACCATTGTAAACAATATCTTTATATACTAATTTTTAGAGCTTTAAATATCTCCTCGCCAGTAGTACTGCCTTTTAGTGGGACTAAATCGAGCAAATACTCTTCAACATTAGGTTCCTTATCAACACCTCAAATGAAAATGGCCAATTGGGGTGTCAGTTAAATCTGTACTCTCGTCCAATGCAAGAGAAAACTTCACAAAGTCAGCCATTTTCAAATCCATCCGCCTTATTACGTTGGCAGAAAGCACTTCAACTTTCTTTGTAATGGTTTGTCGGAAAATATGCAAACACTCAAAATTATGGACCTGTTGAGGACATAAAATCCCAGCAATTTTTATTAAACATGTTTTAATAAATTCTCCTTCCTGAAATGTCTTAAGGCCTTTGCAATTTCCCAGGTTACAATATAACTAGCGTGATTTCCTTTCTCTGCCATAGTTTGAGTCTTTGTAGTTGGTTTAGGTCCATTGTTTTCTATCAATTTCAAAATTCTTGGGTTCTTTCACGTCCTGAGAACATATTGAAAATTAGCAATCTGACCTGTAGTTTAAATAAGAATTAAAGTCTCATTAAATAAAATGTTTAATAATAATAATAATAATAAATAATAATAATAATAATAATAATAATAATAATAATAATAATAATAATAATTACAGACCCAACTTCCCTTGTAACTTGGCATATTCGGAATGATAAGCATTGTAATGGCATTTCATGTTGAATTGCATTACTCCGCTTTGGGACATATTAAACATTTTGCATTGCTACCATCCTCAACGAAGAACTTCTCCTCCCATTCCATGAAATGTTCTGCTCTTCGAATGTTGCTTTGCAAGCGGCATTGCTAGCCGCCACTGTTTCAGAAGTACTGTCCACGCTGACATGAGTAGGAGGAGGAGGGGCGGGTGAAGCTACGGAGGGGTAGTGTGCGAGTCAACTGAAGCTCAAATCGACTCACGAAGCACTGTTTCGCCATGACTGCTGTAGACAATCACTACAGTTTATCTACATTTTACAATTTCCCATCAATAAATTATCTTGCTTCAGTTTTTCATGTCCCATTTCCACTTGTTTTTCACTTGTCACTTATTGATTACTTTACCATCACACATTCACCATAGTTTTCCATTCAAAGAAAGATACACTACCTCTTACTTTTCTCTATCCACTGTCCAAAGCCATTTATTTTTGACTTTTACACAAAAACTGTCCAATGCTCCTAGCGTTCTTGTACATCATTTTGATTATAAGCGTATTTCTATCCCCTTCAACCACTTCTTTTTAAAAAATTCCCTTCTCCAACTTTCTGTTCCTTGGCACTTAAATAGTATTTGTTCAATGTCTTCATTACCACCACATATCGGACATTGGTTTTGAGGAATACCCTGTCTTAACCCTCTTAGCCTCCATGCTCCGGTTCTTACTCATGCAATAGATTCTCTCTCTTCTTTATTTACTATGTCTATATATTTTTCCCCACCCCATGTATTTTTCATTGGCCTATAACAAACCAATGAGCTCTTTTCGGCAATCTCACTGAACATGTTTTGTATTTCTATATCTTCCAGTCTTTTCCTTGCCTTTTTCCAAAAATTTTTCACATTATTTTCTCTCCTTCCCCACATGTCTCCTAACTCATTTTTCTCCAAAATGTTCCGTAAATTACTTACCCATCCATCATTCATTAAACTATTCTCTTGGTATTCTACACATTGTCTTAACATATTACTTTTTCCTAGATTTAAAGTTCTGAACAAAATTTCAAAGCTCTTTCCATTATCTTCCCCTTAGTCGCCACCCTGCCCAACTGTAATTGTGCTACCTGTCTTACAATTGCCTTCGGTGACCCTAGTATTTCTCTACAAAACATCCTGTGCACCTCATCTTATACTTTTCCATCCTCTATCTAATCCCCATATTTCTATACCATACTCATTTTTGCCTCCATAACCATCTCATAAACTTTTTCCAGCCATTTAACATTTATATTAGGTACTCTATATTTGCAGCTTCTGATTGCTGCCATCGCCCCTTTACCTTTTGCCAATGCAAACTTATTTTGTTCTCCCATTTATTAACTCCATCTATTTTTACTCCTAAATCAATACAGTCACGCACCACCCTGTAATCTTTATTCTATCCCTTCCACTTTTCATATTTGCTTAATTCCCCCCACCCCTTTTTGAATACCACAATCTGTGTTTTCTCTTTATTCACTTTTAACCTCCATTCTTTACAATATACATCAATTGCTTGTAATGATTGTTTTAAACCACTTACTGTAATAGGTCCTACCACTAGATCATCTGCAAAAAGAAGTCCTGGTATTTGAATGTTGTTAATTACTGGTGCACAGTTATTATTCCTTCCAATTTCTAGTAAGACATCATCTATGTATAAATTAAATAAAACTCGGCTTAACTTACATCCTTGCCTGAGGCCTTTCTTTTGTTGAATTTCTCTTGTTACACAGCCTGTCTCCACCCTTGCACAGAAGGTGTTCTCAAAATACAATGCTTTAAGAATATTCACCAGTTGCTGACTTACTCCCTTACACACTAATTTATGCCACAGAAATTGTAACTCAATTCCGTCATAAGCTTTCTCTAAGTCTACAAAAGCCATATACAACTTACCCCTTTTTTCTTTTAAATATTTGTCTGCTAATGTGTTTACAATAAATAAATTATCAGTTATTCTCCTTCCCTTGCGAAAGCCCATCTGGAATTCCGAAAGGATATTATATTCTTCAACCCAAATTTGTAGTCTAGCTGCCAAAATGCCCGCAAAAAGTTTTCCTATACAGAGTGCAATTGACTGCACACATGTTCCGATTTTGTACCTATCAGTGAATATGGTGAACTTTTCCCAATAAGAGAGGGTATTCCTAAATCAATGTGCAAGTGATCTGCGATGCAAATATGAAGATTAGAAACATTGTTTCTAAAATTTTAAGCTGCTCTTCAGTACATTTCCTGTCCCTCGAAGCATTAAACTCGTCCATCACGACTTTCCAAGCATTTCTCTTCCAGCATCTTTATATCATGTTTTTTGTACTCATATTGTTTAAATGAATTTTCTTTATCTCTACCAACAAACATTTATCTTTATTCATGATCATGTCAAGTAAATCATGCAAACAAAAATACTCCAGGAGTAACGAGCTCTTACTTTAGTATCATAGCAATAAGAGTAAATTGTAATTGAGCTCTCCGTTACTTCCAGAGTAAATTGCTCCCTTGGTAACCTATTTCCATAGTAGGACTTCTTTAGTAAATGTTACTTCCGAAGCACTTTACTCCAACATGGTGCACATTGTCCATAGTGATCCGCTCTTAAAAGATTTGACTATTGTTTAAAGCCTGCTGTATTCCCCTAACCCCATTGTACCTACAAGGAAATTATGCAAAGACAATTTCTGCAAATGTTTATTTAGATTAACATGAAGTAGTGTTTGTAAGAATAGTTGTACAAGAGTGAGTAGAGAAAGTCATGTGAGTGGAATGTATAAGATATATTTTTTTATATATTTTTTTTCAAATGTTGTAAAACAGAAATCAGTAGTATTACCTTTATGAAATGTTAAATTCCAAATCAGGTAGCACTATGCTGGGTGTTCATTTTTATTCATGATTTCCCACGCAAGAAATGATGTCATTGATGCCATCGCTGATGAAGCAAATTTATGCCTTGTCAAAGAACAGAGAATAAAAAGGAAATTGGCTGCTTGGGTACTGGACATAATTTTTTCCGGTATAAATGATGAATTTCTTTATAGTATGTTTCTGAGAACCAGAAAGCTTAACACAATACATTGTGGCGATGGTCTGATAAATGAATATGACAGCAGTGAGATTCAAGTTGAGAATGGATATCGAGCCAAGATTATTTGGTTATAACAGGCAAATAGATAAAATAAAGTCACTATTTAAAACAGTACTACATACCTAGAATATTATTCAGCAAAATGCTAGTTTTATGACAACAAAAAAGTTAAATACTACCCAAGATAAACATAAAATAGAGTGTAGCAATTCACTAGTATGACACACAGTGATGTAAAGAGTGAGAATAAGCTTTTAAATACATAAACAAATAAAGGTGAGCCAATAATACAAATCAAATATCAGAAAATAGCTTCTTTAAACATATGGTTCAACATGCCCACCGTTAACAACTAAACACTGCCTTATCCTGTTTACCATATGTCCATACATGGCTTGTAGTATTGGAGGCATTATTGTGGTCACCTCATATAAAATTAGCTGCTGCAACTGCTCTAAGGTCTTGGATCACCTCGAATACCCTGATCCTTGAGATAACCCCAGAGGAAAAAATCCATGGGGGTGAGATCTGTAGACCTTTTAGGCCAAACAGGGTTGTTAATGATCCTATTAAAGGTAAAAAACAAAAACAAAAACAAAACAAAAAACCAGTTCAGATTATTAATGCTGTGTACAGCACGTGTACTTATATTGGCATAAAAATGTATGTATTGCATCTACCTGCTAGGAAACTCTTTCATGGAAGGCAATTGTACCATTGGTTGCACATGCAGGGGCACAATCTTGTTGAAACCAGTCATTGGGTTTTTCACTGTCATTTGGTCAATGAAGTCTGATAAAATTTCCTCCCAATAAAGTAGCGCATTTAGCCTCTCTTCAATGAAGATTGGGCCGATTATCCTTTGTCAAGACATGGCAGACCAGACACCAATTTTCTGTGAATATTGTGATATTTCCACACTGCTTAGGCGGATCTGAGGCTCATATTCATGCATTTTGTGTATAAACATGACCTGGCAACTTGAACCAACATTCGTCTGAAGTGAAAAATGTGTCCAATTGGTCATCATCCTCAAAATGGTGCAGAAATCGGCATAGGCTGGAAGGTCAGCATTCTGCAACTTATGCAATCTGGTAATTTTACATCAGTACAGTTGAAGTACCCTGCTAACTGCAGAATGACAGGAGCTGATGGACAGTTTCGTTTCCCTACTTATACTCATGCCGCTGTATCTCCGGCCCTGATGTTTCATGAGGGTAAAGAAAGAGATAGGTATATATCAAAATGGCCACCTTTAGCAATACTAGCGCTGTGAATTTCCACAGTAAAGGAAGCTATTCTGATTCATTTCAACAGGAAATTGTGACTAATTTGATTTCTTCTAACTTTTTTAATAAATATAGTTTACTGCTGTTGTTTAGTTCTTTGTTACACAAAAGAAAAGAATTGAAAATCAGGAAAAGTTTGATTGCAGTGCTGGGTTGACTTGCACAGCACAGGTGGAAGTTGTCTGCTAGGATCAATTACAGCCTTCTTCTCTGTGTGTACCCACTGCATTTTGGACTGTGTTGCCAATTCTCTTGTAAGCAAAGCACATGTGGTCAGCCGCTGTTTGCTTTAGTTCAGGTGAAGTTGGTTTTCTGTGCATGTGCGATTTACTGCATTATCCTTGTTACAGTTATTCTTATAGTTATTGTTATAGTTGTTATAGCATTATGGCTAGTGGTTCTTCAGAATCGAAGAAAAAAGTTGGGTCTTACAGGAGCCCAAGTCATGGATTTATATTCAGGCTTCGTGAATATTTTGAAAAGGAGTGAGACAACAGGGCACCTGTTCTTCCTTTGGCAAGAGTAATGGATAGAGTTTGTGATGCACTGAAGGTGGGTAAAACAACTGCGAAAAGTGTGACAGAAGAAAAATGTCCAGCCGATTTAAATATGCCATCAGAAGAATTTCAGTCATCAGGAAAATCGAGATCTAAAGTCAGACCTAAGACAACATTGGATGCCTTTCAGAAGGATGCGATAAGGCAGCAATTTACCAATTTTATGTGAGGAAAGAATTTCCTACTCGAGAGAAGCTTCTAGGTTTTTTGAAACAAGCCGGATTATTTGATGGAGGTAGGACAAGTTTAAGCAAGGTTGACTAATTTTGAAGATTTAGAAGCTAGTAACAGTGATGTGTCATAATTTAAAATAGACAGTTGAGGGTTGTTACACTATATCACTATTATATATATATCATAGTGATGTAGTGTAACAACCCTCAACTCTCTATTTTAAATTTAAGCAAGGTATTAAAAGAACTTGGTTTTAAATTCAAGAACCTTTCAGGTAGGAAAGCCATAATGGAAAGAGGTGATATAGTGGCGTGGCATGGCATGGCATGGTATGACAGATTTCTGAGGGAAATTCTAAACATTAGTCCCAAAAAAGTGGTATGGTTGGACGAAACGTGGGTGAATGCAGGACATACAAAATCAAAGGTCTGGACAGACGACATAATAGCAGGAACAATGAAGGTGCCCATTGGGAAGGGAAACAGACTTATTCTGCTTCATACTAGTGGAGTAAATGGGTTTCTTCCTGGAGCAATGCTTCTATTTAGATAAAAAAGTAAGTGTAATTATCACAAGAAATGAATGGGAAAACTTTCATCACCTTATCATTCAGTGCATTAAAATAAAGCATGAACAGTCAAAGATGGGAAGCACGTTCATACTTTTGTGGCTGTTGGAGAATAATGTCCCTGGAGTGTCAGCAGTAATGAACAAAGAAGAGCTCTTGCAAATTGTTAAGTTATATAAAACAAGATTCTGTACATACGAGATAGGCATCATTGCCACTGCACTTGGGCACATTCTCATCAAGCTTCCACCATACCACTGCCATTTCAATCCTATTGAACTCATTTGGGCACAAGTCTAGAGGTACATTACAGAACACAAACTTTCGATATCGCTGATGTTGAGCGTTTGGTGCAACAAGGAATAAAGCAGGTGTCAGTGGAAAAGTGGCAGACTGCTGTGAAACATACATGGCAACTTCTACTTCAAGCAAAAAAAGCCGAAGGTGTTTTAGAAGAATGCATAGAAGAATTAGTGATTTCATTAGATGCTGACAATAGCGATTCCAGTGACACTGATTATGAAGAAATGGATATCTACGAGGAGTGTGGTGTCTTTCCGCTGGACTATTGACATGTTAAATGTGAGTACATTAAATCTCTTTGTTTAAACTTCCTATAAATGCTATCTCCATACTTTAAATACTTTAACATAGGCAACTATTTCATTGTTCGCACTTTACGAAGAGATGGTACATGTATACACATGTGTTCACACTAGGGGCAAGAATCGGCAACACTCCCTCTCTCTGTCACGCAAAATGTCAGAGCTGGAGATAAAACGACAGTAGTATAGTTGTCGCACGGAAGTCTGAGGTCTTTCTGTCAGAACATACCTTATTATTTCAAGGGTGGGATCCGTCACTTTATAGCAGCCAGTCTCTCTTTTTTTGCGGCACACTAACCCCATATCTTTGAAGCTCTGATGCACCTATCAGTTTTAAGAGGTAACAAAGTATTGACATTAATAAAGACAATTTAATTATAGGTGGGAATAACAGAATAATTGCCTACTTAAATGTAGACATTCATATTGCAAACAAATATGTGCCAATTTGACTGCACCTGGACACTTTCTAAACCACTATCCTCCGGGCACTTCTCTGATTTCTGAATACCTTTGCACAAATTTATCTGTGCAACAATTTAAATCATTTTAATTTACAATAAAACTGCTTTGGTGGACTTTGTGACAGTGATGTGTCTATAATTAGTAATTATTAAGTCGATTGTAACACTACATCACTTACTTGCTTTTTATAATGAATACATGTTTCAGGGGCTAATTACTCCCATCCTCAGTTCCTGTCGACTGCCTGCATCATTCATCTTAGTTGTTAGCTTGATCTCCAGTAGCGGCTGGAAGAGCTTCTTCAAAAGTAAGTTCCTGACAGGATTTCAAAATTATAAATGCGATTTCTGTTTTTCCAAACATAAATGTTTTCCCAAATTGTAAGTTCTGCTTTTCCTGAGATGTTATTTAGTATTTTAGGGTTTCTGTTTATGATGTGACATCCCACAGCAGAACAAACCAGGAATATACCAGATCAGCTGCAACGAAGGCGAAAAAATCTACATTGGGAGAAACAAAAGGAATATAAAAACAAGAATAGAACACTTCAGTTATAAAGCAAAAACAGGAAGATAAATCAGCAGTAGGTTGGCACTTTTGGAGAGACAAACACACCATAAACAGAAACCCAAAAATACTAAAAAAATCTCAGGAAAAACAGAATTTACAAATTGGAAAAACATTTATATTTGGTAAAACAGAAACCGCATTTATTATTTTGAAATCCTGCCAGGAGACTTACTTTTGAAGAAGTTCTTCCAACCACCACCAGAGATCAAGCTAACAACTAAGACAAATGATGCAAGAAACTGAGGATGGGAGCAATTAGCCCCTAAAACATGTATTTGTTATAAAAACAAGTAAGTGAGGTAGTGTTACAATCGACTCAATAATTATTAATTTAAATCATGTTTATAAGTCGCTCCTATCTTTATACCAGAATGATAACAACACTCAACCACAGATACAAGGTGTGTTGTGTTCATATTCATCTTGTCACAAAGAACAGAATTACTGCAATGGGAGGTGGCATGGGAAGGCTGGTTGTATAGTAACGAAACCAGAGTGTGATTGCTTTTTTTTTTCCGCAAATGATCATCACTCCTTGGTAGGGAAGGCTATGGCTTCAATGTAGGCTCACCTGTCAACTGTGAGTTCATTCCTGCTCTCTCAGCTGGTGGAAAATCACAAATAAAAATTAACACCCAGTGGAATGAATGAATGCTATTTCACCACTAATATTTACACATTTTATTATACTAGTTTTATACTAGTTGCAATGTTAATCAAAATACTTAAAATTGTTTTATAATAATCCACCCTATTCAGTCAAATCACTAATTACTACTCTAAGGGAATGTGCACCATGTTGGAGCAAATTGCTTTGGAAGTAACATTTACTAAAGAAGTCCATACTATGGAAGTAGGTTACTATGGGAGCAATTTACTCCACAAGTAACATTGGAAAGCTCAATTACAAATTACTCTTTTAGTTATGACCATGGAAGTAAGAGCTCATTATTCCCGGAGGTATTGTTTTGTTTGTGCAATATACTTGACGCGATCATGGATAAGGCTATGTGCGATAGGAAAAGGAGGGAAACATCAGCAAAAGAGATTAATGTTTGTTGGTAGAGATAAAGAAAATCCATTTAAACAATATGAGTGTAAAAAACGTGTTACAGAGATGCTGGAAAGTCATGACAGACAAGTGTAATGCTTCGAGCAATGGGAAACACACTGAAGAGCAGCTTAAAATTCTGGAAACAATGTTTCTAATCTTCATTTTGCATCGCAAATCACTTGCATGTTGATGGAGAAATACCCTTTCCGATTTCGGAGAAGTTCACCATAATCAGAATGGGCACAAAATAGTACATGCGTACAGTCAATTCCACCCACAATGTGCGGGAAATCTGCAAGTGAAGAAGAATTGCCTTTTATTATCTGAACAGTCATTGACGCAGTAATTTGTATCGCAAATTATATAAATGTCAAGAGTGATTATAGTGTGAATATGCATTATTGTGTGATATTGATTTGAGATGTTTGATGATTGTAAGCATTGTCGAGTAGTGGGTTTATACGGCCTTACTGAAACTGACAATAATAGCGTGCAATAATGTAGCGAGGGGGTAAACTGTTTATCATTATTAGAGACGAGCAAATGACGTAATATTGGCGCGTTTTTCTTAGAATTTGCTGGAACATTTTCCCTAGAGCATATGTTTTCGTAATTTTCATTGGATATAAAAATAGACGCTAATGTTGGCGCGTTTTATTAACCAATAGCAGCTCGGTTATAATCTTTAGGTATATCGGGGTGTAGGAGTATAAAAAGGACTAGGTCAGAGTCAAATTCGTTCAGTCTATCGGAAACATTTGTACACTACACGTCGTCTCCAGTCCATTACACGTCGTTGAATACATCGCACAGTTTATCGATTCGCAGGTTACGCGTAGCAAAGTTATAAAAAAAATCTCAAGTGTCGTAAAGTTAATTACACAAAAAGTTGAAGTACGCGAATTAAGAATGAGCAGTAAATAAGTTATTATAACAGTTTCAGTTTGGCGAGTGTCAAGATTAATATGTGAAAGTGCATAATGTGTTATGATAATAAAAGTGTAAAACAAATTCTTCATCAGTGTTATCTTTGGATAAAAGACTCCTTTCCGTTTACACACCTTGTATAAGATAAGTGCTCGACCAAAAAGATCATAGCTAGCCGGAGGACAGTGAACCCAAAATTAAATAAAATAACAGGCACTCAGTAAAAGATAACACGAAGTGACCGTGACAAATTGTCTTTTATATGTGCGGCAGATATACAGTATCATTCTTTCAAACAAACACTAATACAATTGCAAATTGGCTACCACAACATGGGGCTAACTAAACCAATAAATAAACAAACATAAATACCGCCGCATATTTGGCTCCCAAACGTGGGGCAAAACACAAGTAAACACAAATACATTAAAATTGTCGCATATTTGGCTCCCAAACGTGGAGCTAACAAACTTAAATAAACTTTATACTGTCGCATCATGTATATTTATATGTGTAGATACCTTGCTCTTCACCTCAAAAGCACTCTAAAAATGCGATGAAATATACAACCAGCAGAAGCACGGTGAATGTTTATTTATAAGATCGCCTGTAATGCCGGGATTACGATGAACTTTACTTAAGGTGACATGAAGTTAAGAAATGCTGGTAAACTAAAGGTCTAATTGGTATGCATTACATAATGGAAATGAGTCTTGACTGATAGTTCTTTTATTACTTGCAGCTAGTGCTTCATGCCAATTGGTTCTAATTACTATGTGACTCAAACTTGACATAACGGGAAGGAAAAGTTTGGCAGTGCCAAATTCTTAAGTTACGTTGCGTTAAGTCAAACCTAAATATCTCCATTTAATACAGTGTCAGACAGTCACATTACATTAAATTCATCCTAATGCCGGCAAATATCTTACATGTTTCAGTATGAAACACTCGTAGGACACATAGCAATAATTGCAATTTGGGTTATAGAGTTGAATTCCTGAGAGTTTTGTTGTAAAAGCTCTCCAAGCAGGTTCACAAGGCATGTAAGAGTTTTTCCTAATACCAAAACGTTAGTTGAACTCTCTCTCCCTCCCTCTGTATAAGTATCATGTGATTCTCGCATACCACCATCGCATTCCCATTTTTTTCTTTGTCAGATCATCAACGTAACCTAAGCAATCACTGTTTTCTTCATCGAGATCAATGTAATCTAAGTAACCCAAGAACACATAAAAATATCTTCCTCCAAATACGATGTAGTATTCTAGTTCAATCCGCAGGTTAGTTACTCCATCCATCTCGCAAGAGTAAATTCTAACGTATATTTGTGCTCTATTTAATTCCATAGTAACATACTACATTATGGTGCTCTCTGACATTTACTTCTACTGTAATTTAATCTAGGAGTATCTGAAAGGAGTAAAATGCTTCGGAAGTAGTTTACTCTCGTATGGAAGTCGCAGTGTTGACTTGAATAGTAGTTTACTATTAAAGTAGAGCTTACTCTAGGTTGGTGCATGCTGTACTAAGTTACTGAGTTCCCATAAAGGTACCAAGTCTCAAAACAAGTGGTTGCATTGCTATTGGGCCCTTCTTTCTCTTTAAACCTAATACACTTTATTACTTTCTTCTTTGTCTTGGTTACTAATTCTCCTGAGGTATTTTGTCCTTACTTTACCTAAATCATCTTCTAGTTCCTTTAAATTCTTTCTTTATTTTACACTCGTCCTTTCTTCAATCATTTCTCACAGCAAACTGCATCATTTCTTCATTTCTAGTTTCTCTCTTAAGAATTTTAGTTTCTTTGCTTTCTAACAATATATAACAATTACTGTTATTGAATTTTACTGAATTTTCCTAAATCTCCTTTCAGTTCCATAATCCCTACTCTAGTCCATGCAAAACCTTCTATTGCTGCTTTGTTGCACTGTTCAACATAATCTTCTTTACCCCACACCGTGATGCGGTAATTTGTATCACAAATTACTTAAATGTAAATAATGATTGTAATATGAATATGCATTTTTATGTGACATTGATTTCAGATGTTTATTGATTGTAAATATTGTTGGAAAGTAAATTTATAAGGCTTGACTGAAACTGTTAATAATAGCGCAATAATGCAGCGAGGGGGATGAGCTGTTTATTATTATTGGGAACAAGGAAGTTACGTAATGTTCGCGCGTTTTCGGTAGAACCTTCTGGAATGTTTCCCTAAAAGCAATATGTATTCGTGGTTTTCATTGGATATTAAAATAGACGCTAATGTTCGCGCGTTTTATTAGCCAATAGCAGTTCATTTATAATCTTTAGGCATATCGTTGAGTGGGAGTATAAATAGAAGCCAAGTTAGAGGTAAGGTCAGTCGGTCGCCCAGTTCATCAAAATTCCTAGCACATTACACGTCGTCTTAAGTTCTTCAGTTCGTCAAAATATTTGTATGAGATACGTCGACTATAAATTCACCAGTTATGAAAATCTAAAGTATTACAACGTTAATTATACACAAAGTTGAAGTATGTGAGTTAAAAGTGATAAGTAAGAAGTTATTACAAACAGTTTCAGTTTGGCGAGTATCCAGATCAATATGTAAAAGTGTTAGTGAACGTGTTCGACAATAAAAATTATAAAACAAATTTCTTCATTAAGTGTAATTTTTGGATAAAAGATTCCTTTCCGCTTCACAACCTGTATAGAGATACATGTTTGACCCAAATAGCTAGCCGGAGGACATTTGAAATTAAATCAAACGAAAACTAATACTGCCGCAAATTGCTAACGCCAGATGGAGCTACAAACCAAACAAATGAATGACGTCATAAGATGGCTTCCACTCACATGAAGTAAATACAATATAAGATCTTCAAGTTCTAATAAATTACGTAAAACATATTACGTAAGAACCATTCTCTCGCAAATTGGCTTCCACAACGTGGGGCTCAAAACATATTACGTAAGCATGTTCTCTCGCAAATTGGCGCCCAACGTGGGGCTCAAAACATATTACGTAAGCATGTTCTCTCGCAAATTGGCGCCCAACGTGGGGCATAGTGACCAGGAAAGGAACACGATGACCAGGAAAGGATCAGCATAACCAGGACGTGGAACGAAGGCAGCAGTGAAATGATCTACAAGACGCAGATTCCAGAAACAACAGGGAGGACAGACTACATGGATGATTGGACATCGTAATTCCGAGATTACAAGGCAACAAGGAATTCAACTACAAATACAACAAGACGACGTAGATTCATCATAACACAACGCAGAAGCGACATACAAACCTAGGAGAGAGGGGCAGGAAACTAGACATCAAAGTAACAGCAACAGACAGCATCACAAAGGTTAGAGTATCGTAATTTTTTTTTTAGAAAAAAAAAGGGTAAACAAATTTAAATGTTCCTTAGGAGTGGTAGGATAAAGAAAACAATGGCTACTAATAATACAGAAGAAATAATTATGGAGGGAGATAATGTAACAGTTAGCTGTAATTCAATACAGGTTACAGAAAATAGCCCAGACTTTTTAGGATTTGAGGATGAAAATGTTAGTACAGAAAGTCAGAATAGAATAGCAGGAAATGTTAATCTTGATACTAGTATGATGATTATGGAAATGCTGAAGAATATGGAAAAGAGTAATGAGAAATTAAGGGAAGATCTTAGTAAGAAAATAGATCAAAACAGGGAAGATAGTAGTAAGAATATTGAGAAATTAGAACAAAAATTAACTCAGAGTATAAGGGAAGAAATTTGTAAGAATAATGAGAAGTTAGAAAAGAATATTGGGACATTAAGGGAAGATATGGAGAAGAATAAGAAAGAATTGAGGGAAGATATGGAGAAGAATAAGAAAGAATTGAGGGAAGATATTAGTAAGAGTATTACAGATCAATTAAGGGAAGATATGCAAAAGAATAATAGGGAATTGAGGGAAGATATTGGTAAAAGCTTAGAACAAAACAGGGAAGAAATTGAAAAGAAATTCATGGAGCTAGATAGTAGTATGATTAGAATGAAAAATGAAAATCAAGAAATGATAGCAAATGAAATAGGTGAAGTTTCAAAGAAAATGTTAGACATGAGCAGGGAAATATCTAACCAAAAAAATGAGGTTAATACTTAGTTTGAAAATGTTAATGTAAAATGTACAGAGCTAGGTAGCCGAATGAGTAGCATTTCAAGTGAGTTAAAAGAGATGATGGAGGCTACAAATGCAGATTTAATACAGGTGCAAGTTAATTTAAGAGGGGAGATATCAGAAATACAGAAGGAGTCAATAATGCAAAGAAATAAATTGTCCGAAGAAGTTAAAGTTTTGCCTGTAAATAATCAAAAGCAAACTTCTGAAATTAACAAGTACCAAGCTTTTCAAATTGAAAACTCCAGTCCAGTACAGTTTAGTACAGATTTGTCAGAGTACTTTCAAATTAAAGAGATAGTAGAAGAATTGAAAATGACAATTGTCAAAAGATGTGTTGTTCAGGAAACTTTAGATTGTTTTCAAATGTTACCATGGGATGAAATTTCATATGAATACTTTAAGAGGTTATCCATGAACAAAAATTTGAAGGTTAGGATACAGCTACGAGTAATGTTTAGCCACACACAATTTGATCCAGGAGGGTAAATAGCAATGAGATGTAAAGTAAATGCTGGATAGTTAAAGATGACTTGCAGGGAAATATATTGGAACGTAAGAGGGTTAACTAAATATTTATATGTCATTTGAAAAGAGAAATAAATTAAAAAAAAAAAAAAAAAGTTA
This sequence comes from Deroplatys truncata, assembly GCA_030765065.1. Lineage (NCBI taxonomy): Eukaryota > Metazoa > Arthropoda > Insecta > Mantodea > Mantidae > Deroplatys > Deroplatys truncata. Next base: position 242,897,487 of record CM060975.1, on the reverse strand, counting down.
AAAAAAAAAAATTACATTTTTAGTAACTGTAACAATAGTTGAAAATTAAGAATGCAAAGATTGAAACTTAATATGATATTAAATTAAAAGTACGTAAATACAATTCCAAGAGTATTGTTAAAATAAAGTACAAAATAACAAGAATGGGTAAACATAATAATAAAAAAAAAACAAAAAAACAAATATTTATGTAGCAAACAGAAAAGGTGAAACATTGTCTAGATTTAAGAGATGTAAATATTTGTGTAGAGGGTGAATATTTTGGTAAAAATGTTAAACAATTACAAAAATCTTAAATGTATAAATTTTTGTTAACAACTTAAGAAAGTAAGCAATTTTGTAATAGTAAATAAATAATTCAGGGTACAGTATTTGCTATATACATATAAAAAAAAAAAAAATTGTAATGTCAGATTAATGTCTAAACAAATTAAACAAGAGCCAGTAAGTAGTGGCGAGATAAAGATAAAAAAAAAAAAAAAAAAAAAAAAAAACATATATCGTGTGTCAAATGCGTGTGAAGTGTAAAGTGAAAGTGATAACGTGTGTTCCAAGATTTAGGAGACTAAAAACCCAATTATAAAATTTCCAAACAAGTTGTAAATATTTATAATTATGTTTCTAGTGGGGCATATGATGCGGTAATTTGTATCACAAATTACTTAAATGTAAATAATGATTGTAATATGAATATGCATTTTTATGTGACATTGATTTCAGATGTTTATTGATTGTAAATATTGTTGGAAAGTAAATTTATAAGGCTTGACTGAAACTGTTAATAATAGCGCAATAATGCAGCGAGGGGGATGAGCTGTTTATCATTATTGGGAACAAGGAAGTTACGTAATGTTCGCGCGTTTTCGGTAGAACCTTCTGGAATGTTTCCCTAAAAGCAATATGTATTCGTGGTTTTCATTGGATATTAAAATAGACGCTAATGTTGGCGCGTTTTATTAGCCAATAGCAGTTCATTTATAATCTTTAGGTATATCGTTGAGTGGGAGTATAAATAGAAGCCAAGTTAGAGGTAAGGTCAGTCGGTCGCCCAGTTCATCAAAATTCCTAGCACATTACACGTCGTCTTAAGTTCTTCAGTTCGTCAAAATATTTGTATGAGATACGTCGACTATAAATTCACCAGTTATGAAAATCTAAAGTATTACAACGTTAATTATACACAAAGTTGAAGTACGTGAGTTAAAAGTGATAAGTAAGAAGTTATTACAAACAGTTTCAGTTTGGCGAGTATCCAGATCAATATGTAAAAGTGTTAGTGAACGTGTTCGACAATAAAAATTATAAAACAAATTTCTTCATTAAGTGTAATTTTTGGATAAAAGATTCCTTTCCGCTTCACAACCTGTATAGAGATACATGTTCGACCCAAACAGCTAGCCGGAGGACATTTGAAATGAAATCAAACGAAAACTAATACTGCCGCAAATTGCTAACGCCAGATGGAGCTACAAACCAAACAAATGAATGACGTCATAAGATGGCTTCCACTCACATGAAGTAAATACAATATAAGATCTTCAAGTTCTAATAAATTACGTAAAACATATTACGTAAGAACCATTCTCTCGCAAATTGGCTTCCACAACGTGGGGCTCAAAACATATTACGTAAGCATGTTCTTTTGTCCTTACTTTACCTAAATCATCTTCTAGTTCCTTTAAATTCTTTCTTTATTTTACACTCATCCTTTCTTCAATCATTTCTCACAGCAAACTGCATTATTTCTTCATTTCTAGTTTCTCTCTTAAGAATTTTAGTTTCTTTGCTTTCTAACAATATATAACAATTACTGTTATTGAATTTTACTGAATTTTCCTAAATCTCCTTTCAGTTCCATAATCCCTACTCTAGTCCATGCAAAACCTTCTATTGCTGCTTTGTTGCACTGTTCAACATAATCTTCTTTACCCCACACCGTTTTCAATTCTCTGTATATACTCAACAGTTTTTAAATTAAAACTAACAAATATTTTTTGCCTTTCAATATCTTCAATTCTTTTTTTAATTTCTTTCCAGAAACCAATTTCCAGTAGTTCTTTAGCTCTCCAAATTTCTCCAAAATCAAATTTTTTTTCTTCAAAATTTCCTCAATCTTATTAATCCAAGAAACCAAGTTTCACATGATTTAGCCTTTCCTGGACTTTCAGATATTTTGCTCATCTAAGATATGTAAGATATTTTGCTCATCTCAATTTCTAATTCTGAACCAGTATTTCAATACTCTTTCCAAATTGTTCCCTTTGATACCAATTCTTCCTAATTCTGCTTGTGCAGGTGAAGCTCTAGACAAACAAAATTTGTTTACAAAAGTTCGTATGAATCACATTCACATTTATCCACCCTTCCTCCAGACTCCAAATTCCACTCCATAAAGCATCTTAACCTCTACTGCTGCCAAATAAACTCTTTCCAACCATTTTGTTTGTAAACATGCTTCTATAGATAAAACGTAAAAATTAAGCTATTGACACTGAAGTAAATGCAAATTAATATAACAATAACTACTGGTGACCAATCTTCACTTATCTTGTACAACAATTCAATAGCACATGTTTCAAAATCTCTTGATTTCATCATCAGCTTCGTTTTTTCTCTTGTTTATGCTGTTGCAGTTACTGTTGCTAGGTGATGGATTGTTAGCTATGGTAATGCCATCTAGTGGAAGTAAAAAAATTAGTTAACAATCAATTGGCAGAATTTCAAAATTCATTACATGATCTTTATTCTTTAAAATAAATCTGTGGGTTCATTTAAATGTTTTAATAATTTAATTTCAGGATTTATTTCATGATTAAATGATCAAAAATGCTCTGCTACAGCTGATTTATCAGTTTGTTTGTATTTAATATTTCTAAAATGCTCTTTTACTCTGGTTTCCAAATGACATTTAATTTTTCCAATATAAATCCGGTCACAATCCAAACAGCTTAAATGATAAATATCAGACTTTTATTTTTTGAAATTTTATCATTTTTATGTTATGTTTATTTTGAGGGACTAAAATTATACCACGGATGATAATTAAAAAAACATTATCTTAATTTTTTTTAAGAGTGGAAACATTTTTAACAGCTTTCTGAAATTTAAATTTCTCAATTTTTTTATTTATAAAGTCAATATTAAAACCATTAATTAAAGCAGCGTTAATTACATGCTTATATTCTTAATTGAATTCATCCTTGTTAAGGGGAATATTTAACAACCTATAAATTAAATTATTAAAAACAGCAAATTTATGCGGGAAAGTTTTAAAACTTTTATTTTTTATGCAATTATCACATGATTTGATTTTCTATAAATACCAAAATTCAATTTACTGTTATTTTTAATTATCTTTAAATCCAGGAAAGGGAGGTACCATTATTTTCAATTTCTAATGTGAACTTTATAGCTTTATCTTGTAAGTTTAAAAGTTTTAAAGCATCATTTACTTTTTTATCAGAAACAATAGCAAAAATATCATCTACATATCTATACCAAATTTTAAAAATTAGAGGGAATGATTTAATGACTTGTTTTTCAAAATAGCTCATGAAAAGAACAGCAACAAAAGGTGAAAGAGGACTACCCATAGCTAAGTCAGTAGTTTGTTGATTGAATATTACATTAAAACTGAAAAAAATTTTGATCCAAGCAAAATTAGTAAGTTTAACAAAATCATTACTTCATTCATCATTAATTCTATGAATTTTAACTGTTTTTTTAAAAACATCAATAATTTTTTTTCTCTAGGAATGCCTGGAAATAAAGCAGTTATATCAAAGATAATTTGACACCAGCCTGTCCATTCTTTTTTATCCAAATACAACTTTTGGTTTCTTTCTGCATAGTTCATCAAGTTTATTATGGTACCTATGCATAATTTCTATCAATTTTAAAACCAAAGTAACGGTCCAAAACCATATGTAGAACGTACCTTGTTCATTTTCTTTATTCAAACAAAATGATGAATTATTTTTCTTCCTACATAGTTCATGTAGTCTTAGGTACTGATGTATATATAATTTCCATCAATTTTAAAACAAAAGCAACAATTAAATACTGCAATGATGCAATTGCCAGTACAAGTTCAAGTTTGCTAGCTCTGATGAGTCATGTTTTATGTAAGTCCTTTGGATCTTAGAATAATAATTCACTTGATTATGATTTTTTAATCTGCAAAAGCATGAAGTGGTAATACTTTCAGGATTGAATGTTTTCTCACTTTTCTCCATAGTTTACTTTATGTAACCATACAATAATATCAGTTTTTATTTATTTTAGAATAAAATGTTCATACAACAGCTTGTTTTATATGGTAACACAGTCTCACTTCTTTCCAATGGTGATAACACATATTCAGAGATTACCATTCTAGAAGGAGTGGTAATATGCAATCAGTAATGTTGCACTATAGGAGCCAAGCTGCTTCATTTATCATATGCATATGTGAACAATGCTTATGTACCAACGTGTGTTGAAATACAGTGTTTTTTCTGTGTTTCCATAACTTCCTACAAAATAATTTTGTTAAATAAACTTACAAAACAATGAAACAGTAAAAGTTCCTAAGGTGGAAGCCGTGGTCCATCGATCAACACACACTGAGGGCCAGTTTCACCAACAGATGCTAAATTTTAACACTATGTTAAACTGATTTAACACTGAAGTTAACACAAATTCTGTTTCATCAAACAATGTTAACTTTAACAATGTGTTAAACTCGGTGTTAACTTAACATCCTCATCCCCCTGTGTTAAGGCGTTTAAAAAAAATGTTAGAAGTTGGAAAATGGCTGCCGCAAACCAAGTTGTTGATGCAGTTTGCTACAATTGGTATTTTTGAATGACATTCCTAATAGAAGAGCAATCGTACATCATAGTAAATTTGAAACCCTGCAAAAGGAGGAATCTTTAAAGGAATATAGACTATCCAAGGGGTCATGAGCATGGTTTTATGGGAATTACGAGAGGTTAGAATACTACTAACTAAAACATGCCTCTTTCTCCTCTGCCACAAGTGTTAATTAGGTACTTAGATTTTATGCTACTAACATTTTTCATTTGCTTGGTGGGTGATAATGTTGGTATTTCCAAAGCTACCGTTTGTGGGTTTATCGGAAATTTTCCAAAGCAATTGCTTCAATAAGCAAACAGTATTTTTTTTTCCGGGTCTGCTTGATTAATCAGAGGTAACGCATTTTCGTCCACTTTAGTTTCAATGCAGTGTCCACCACCAGTTTTAAACTGTCTTAAATGCTCTTCATACCTAACATTTCTGGTGCTGCACTTTATGTTAGCATAAAATTGCCATAGTTGCTTACTGGACTTAAGCGAAATGTTCATTCCAATTAAATTACTCGTGGATTTTGTCCCAGGCTGCAATCTTATTCTTTAACATAAGACCGTCCACTTTTTCATACTTGATAATACGTCTATACTTATTAACATGTTAATTAACACGTTTCAAATGGTGAAACGTTTATTTCAGTTGACATCGTGATTCTAACCTCAAACAATCGGGAACATCACATGGCCATTGCCACAAATGTAAATAGTTGTTGGCTACTGACATAGAGAGTGCAGCAATATGTAGACAAAAGTGTATCGGAGTATGTTCAGAAGCAGTGTAACTCGGCCACTGCCTTCTCGAAAGCTAGTGTTCACAGTTGTCTTTGCCGTTAACAAAATGTTAGCTAACAGATGGCTGTAATAGCTTGATGAAATGCAAAAGTTTTAACCTTATGTTAAATTTTGAACACCTTGTTAACAAACACAATTTTAGAGTATTCTTAACATAGGTTGGTGAAACCGGCCCTGAGAGTTGCATGAAACATCAGGTGTGTTCACTGTGATCAAGGATGAAAGTTTTCCTGCCTGGAAACTTTTAAAATTTCATTGATTCACTCTGGCCATGATATGTCTCTGTATGTATTTAAATTTATAAAATATTATAACATTGACACAATTTTATATTTTATGGACAAATTTTAAAGAAAGCCAACAATATAAAGAAGTTAATCAAAAAGGGCTGGAAATGTTCGATTTTTAAGGAGAAAACAGGCACTATAGGCTCAGAGTGCAAACAGTTAAAAGTATACCACTAATTACCTGAGAGGAAAAAGAAAGGCAGCTCTCCACAGAAGCATTGCACTCCCATCACTAAACCTTCAATGGTCTTTATGTACTGCACATTACAGTCATCAGCACTTGCCATATCTTCTAGGTGCCTAAAACACAATTTTGCTATTATATTCATCAAAATAGTTTATACTTCCTTCCTTCCATAAAAAACGTTTGGAGAAACTTTAAGAACATTTATATTTTACCATTGCTCTTGTGATTACTTTTATATTCCTGGAATGAATGTTTTCCATTATTTATGCCACTTTGTCTCTTAAGTTTTTTAACATAGTGTTTCAAAATGCATAGTTTTTAACATTTGCAAGTATGGTTTAACACAATTGTCAGTGCAAATTTGTAATCCTACAATACACACCATTTTTAGGCTAAATCAGAGATGTGGAAGGACATTACAAGTAATTGAAACAAAGGGAGTAAAAATATCATACAAAATCAACAAAAAGACATTACTCATTAACAGTATTTCATCAAAATATTCAAGGTTTAAGAAATAGTCATTAAATTGTTAATTAGTTTCAAAAATGAAACTATAAACCCAGATATCTTATGCATAACGGAACATCACATGGACAAACAGGAAATATTACATATTTCAATGGATGGCTATAACAGAGCAGCTTATTATTGTAGATAAAAACTCTGTAAAGGAGGTGTGAGTATCTTTGTTAAGAAAAACATAGAATTTGGCATTATTGATCTGGATAAATACTGACTAGAACAAACCTTTGAGTATTGCGCAGTTCATATATAAAAGCCAGATGAAGAACTAATTATATTAACAGTATACAGAGCTCAAGCTGCAATTTTTTTAAAACTTTCTATATGATCTAGATGCTGCTCTAAAATGCCTATTCAAACCTAAGATTGAATTTATGCTCTGCAGTGATTTAAATACAGACTTCATGAAAGGCAGAAACCAAAAGGAACAAATTTGTTCACTATTAAGAACATACAATCTTTTGTATAAATCAATTTTCCATCTAGAATTCAAAAAAAATTCCAAAACATCTATTGATAATATTTTCATAGATGTCTAAAAAGAAGTACCATGAAATCCAATCCTTAATTAATGGACTTTCAGACCATGATGAACAGTTACTTGAAATTAATTATTATGTTCCCCATTTTATAATAGCGAACCATGTAACCAGCTACCAAATTACTACCAGTGAGAGTATAAAACTTTTAATGACCTGGTGCAGAGCAATCATGAAAAGAAATATACAAGAACAACAATGTGAATAACAAGTTTAACTCTTTTCTAAATACTTTCATAAGGATTCACAACTCAGTTTTTCATCTCATGTAAAGAAAATTAATAATACCCCTAGAAATGACTGGTTAACACAAAGGTATCAAAATATCCCGCAAAGACAAAAAAGAACTCTACGTAGCTACTAGAGAAAGCAACTGTGATAAATATAGACAACATTATAAAAATATTGTAAAATTCTAAAAAAGGTTATAAATGCAGCTAACAAACTCTGCTATGCAAGACAAATACAATCCTTACACAACAAGCCTAATACACTATGGAAAATTATAAAAAAAAAAGAGACATAAACATCACTCAAAAAATTAAATTAAAGAAATTACAGTAAATCAAATCACCACAAAAGAACCACGACAAATAGTAACATTATTTAATGAATATTATATTCAAGTAGCAGAAAATTTACTGTTGCAGTCCAAACTACATGTGGAAGACTATTTAATATTTAAAGAAAACAAACTTAGAAAAGTTTACCTACATAGAAATAGTACTTGTGAGCACAACGGAAGTAAATAAAACAATAAAATGCCCCTCATAAGCAAGAATTCATCATTTATGATGAAATAACTATGAAAACATTAAAACTATGTGCCTACAAGTTAGCAAACCTTTAAGTTATATACGTAACCTCTCCTTTTTAACAGGGACATTTCCAGACAGGCTAAAATGTTCTACTGTTAAGCCACTTTAAGAAAGGGCAAAAGCCACAAATGTCCATCTGTAGACCAGGATCATTACTAACTGCTTTCTCCAAAGTATTTGAAAAACTAATGTTTAAATAAACATGTCACGAACTAAATAAAAATAATATTTTAACAAAGGAATAGCTTGGATTTAGGAAGAAAATGTCAACCAACGATGATGCCACTTTCAGTTTAACTAATGAAGTTCTGAAAATGCTTAATAACAAATATAACACAGTAACACACTAGGAATATTCTGTAATCTATCAAAAGCATTGGACTGGTGTAAATCATAACATACTCTTATCAAAATTATCCTATTATGGCATTAACAGTAAAGCATATCAAAGGATTGCATCATACTAATAAAACAGACAGCAAAACGTCATAATAAATTCTGCAGATAACTGCATAACATACTCTGATATAAAGCATAATGTTCCACAAGTTTGATTCAGAGTCCATTATTGTTTCTAGTATATATTAACGATCTCCCCAGAGTAATAAATAAACATGCTCATCCAGTTCTCTTTGCAGATGATACAAGTATTAAAATAATTAAAGGACACAAAATCAGTTGCCCCTCTGAGTTATACAGTAGTATTTTCGGTATGCTAAATAATTGGTTTGACAGTACCAAAATCCATATAAATTTTGAATAAACTAAGTACAATATTCATTTTCGCACAATAAAAAAAAATAAAAGCATTGCAGACATAAGGATTAAACATGAAGACAATGAAATCACTGAAACTTGTAACATAAAATTTCTTGGTCTTATTATAGATCCTAATATGAATTGGAAAGACTACCTCCTAATGAAACTAAGCTCTGCATGTTTTGCAATCAGATCATTAATTCATTTTACAAATAAAAGCATCCTAAAAACCGTATATTATGCTTGTTTTCATTCAATTATGACTTATGGAATAACTTTCAGGAGCAATTCAGCAGATGCTAAAAAAACTATTTCTTTTGCAAGAAAAAGTAATAAGAATAATAGCAGTGAAAAACAATCAACTCATTGTAAACCACTATTAAAAACTTTTGGAATTTTACCATTAGCCTGTGAGTATATTCTAGCTGTACTTTTAATTGTAGTCGACAACCCAGAAGTAGTAATAAAAAATTCAGATATATACAACAAACCATACATAGGCAAGACCTACACAGGCCAAGCAATAACCTACAGGTATTCCAAAAAGGAGTTTACTACGATGACATAGCATTATTTAATCCACTGCCATCATATATTAAGGAACTGAAAATTAATAAACATAAATTCAAATATAAATATTTTAAATGTAAATAACATTGATTTGTAAGTTTTATCTTACATATTCTACATAAGTGTTACAATTTATTTTCACAAATTGCATAATATATGTAGTTTTGATATAATCTACATCCTAGATTAAACTAGCTCTCTTAAGCTGATCTAACTCACTATAGGATCTGCAGATTGATATGTATGATATGACACATGAAATGTTGGCCATTGTTTACAACTGAACCCACATATCCAAGGATTAGTTACAAATAGTCATCAGTATAAATCATGAGACTTTTAATTTTTAGAAGCTCTGTAATAGTGAAAGCAAAATTCAGCAGTTAAGGCTTAGAAGTTGAATTTGGGACATGTTTGCTTCACTTACTCTGTAATTTATACAGGACATGTTTCAAAATCTTTCAGTGTTTCCCTTCACTTACGAAGCTTTAAGAAATTAATTGAATTGTGGCCTACAAGTCAACAGAAGCATAGATTTCGTGGCATTCTATAATAAAACAAAATGACAGACAAACAGGTAGGAGTAACATTTTCCCCTTTCAATAGTAATTTTGATAAAATTAAGAAAGAAATCAAAGAGAAACATATTTACAAACATTCATTTCCTAGACAAGTGCTTGAAGAATAAGTTAACCCCAAACTTTGTTAGGAAGGTGGTAAAATACAACAAACAATGAGTAGCAGAAAAATGCATGATAGAAATAGAAAGGAGCCAACATTATAAAACTTTGCACGATATTGAACTAAAATTATACAAATTACATTTAAAGCTTTTGAGGTCAATGAACCCCATCATATGGGAGAACCTTGTCAACATCATCCTACACTTTCGGAGTTTCAAAATGAGCAAGAAGACGACCCTTAAAAGTATATATGAAAAACTTCACTGCAAAGAATCCAAAATAGACAAAAAGAAATCAAACCACCATTAAACACACACATTGTGATCAACCTATCGGCAACTACTTTCTCTCAAAAAGAAACTGACTTTCTAAACATAGGCTTGAAAATGTGCATAGATTTTTCCAACAGAGTAGAATACTATATAGTTAAAATAGAAATAGCTAGTTTTGGTTTACCAGATAACCATAAAATGATGATTAAATCACAATTGAATACATATTAGATAAAATAGCCACATCTGAACCAAATGCACAAGAAACAGACAAACTTTAAAATCCTTAAATGGCAAACCAGTAGTGTATACAAAGGCGGATAAGAGCAACAAAATTGTGATAATGAAGTGGACTACATAGATAGGGTGGAAAGCCTAGTAAGCAAAGATGAGTATATACAGATCAACAATAACCCTCTTAAACAAGCCTCAGCATGCTGAACTCCACTCTGAAAAATGCCAGCATCATAACAAAGAAAAACCCATGATTAAAGTAGACAACCCTACCTTACCTAAAATATATGGCCTTACCTAAAATTCATAAGAATGACAATTGCTTGAGACCAATAGTGAACAACATTGGTGCTCCCACCTACCAGCTGGCAAAATGGCTCACTCACTGCTTCAAGTCATTCTCCATATTTGACAGTCTGATCATCAGTAATTCATATGAATTAATGGACCACCTGAAGCATATCACATTGAGATCAACCGATGCCATAGTATTCTTTGATGTCAGCATACCAACCATCAAACTATCTCCACTCCTCAGAAAATGACTTCAATCTAATGGCTTACCCTCAGAAGCAATAGAAGATTATACCAAACTCACAGAGCTTTGCATTAGTCAGCTTTATGGGCAAGTTTTACCAACAAAGGTCTGTTTTGGCTATATGGACAATCCACTCTCTCCCTTCCTTGCAGATATGCTAATGAGCTTGTTAGAAATACAATGCAACCAAAGCTTTCCCCAACATTTTTCAAAGTACGGTTTCAATATGTGGACGACATTATCACAATGATGCCCAAAAAACTTGTTCAGGATGCCTTAAAGCTGTTAAATTTACAAGACCAAGTCATCAACTTCACTGTAGAGACAGAGAAAGATTAATACCTGCCTTTCCTGGATATAAAAATATTGAGAAATAAAGACAGACCTTCCTTTGGGATATATAGACAGGAAAATACAAAAATTCAGGAGAAACAAGGAAATCAGCAATATACCTAACACCCTTGGAAGACATGAAGAAAATTAAGAAATTCACATTCCACCCACTTTTATAAGTTCCTAAAGGTCTTTTCAAAACACACCATAATCCCAGCCCCTCAAAATAAATTCAACTTGAAAAACCTGTTGAGAGCACCTCCCAAAGATCAGGTACCAAAAACTTCCACACCTGGCATTTACAAGATTAACTGCCAAGAATGCAATAAAGTTTACGTCGGAAAAACCAAGCTCAACATAAACATCTGCACCAAAGAACATATCCGGAACATAAAATATAAACAGACAGAAAATCAGCCGTTGCAGCACACTTTTGGAAACCAACCACGAAATAGACACAAACTCCAAACTACTAAAAGAAGTAAACCATCCTCTAGAACTCAACATATAGGAGAAGATTTTTATCCAAAAACAAATAAAACAAAGATATGAACTTTGAATCCTGCCTCTGGACATCTATGCCAAATTCATCGCACCATCTACCAGAGTCCAGAACCAGATGACACCAGCACCGCCAGTCAACTTACAGCTGATGATGGAAGCGAATGATTCTGAAACATATCCTGTATAAATTACAAAGTAAGTGAAGCAAACGTGGTCGACTCCTAATGCTTATATACTCATCATCAAATGTTTTTTGCTTAGGTGGTAGTGCTACAAATTATACACTGGCCTGATGCATATTATGCTGCAAGTGCTTTGGTATAAAAGTATGGAATTTTGAGTTCTTTTTATATACATGGTCTGCTGTATATAACCATACAGTACTTTGGTTTTTTCTTATTAATAACTGTTTAATGCAATTTTACTTATTTAAGCATGCACTGATAATAGCTGCAAAACAATATAACAGATTTTCCTGTTTTTTATTCCATTTAAATGCATAGCAGAATGCAACCTAACTTAAAAGAGTTTCATTTTCTCCATTCACATTTTTGCTGGAACCCTCAAAAGTAAACAGAGGGGTTAAATTTTAGTAAAGACTAGTGTAAAAGCTGCTTATCTTAAATGATTGGCTCTATAATTTTATCATTCTGCAGAACATATTACAAGTTCCTGGCTTTTATAAATTAGATTCATGCATAGTGAACTGTGGAGATTTTCAATTGGAGTATTAACAACAAGTTTATACTCTGTGTACAGAGTTGTGTGTCTTGCATTTTACCAAACATGGATTTAAATTATTTAACAAAAAATTTAAACCTAACCAAAAAAAAAAAAAAAAAAAAAAAAAAACACTGCATAGAAATCATGGATATTTAAATTTCACATCAAAGCAATGTTCTTTACTTCTCTTCTTTCTATGATGTTTATGGCCCAATTCATCTCTAAAATATGAGGTAATAAATGAAGGGGATGATAATTGTTTGGACAGAGTATGCAGGAAGTCATAATATAATTCATCCTTTTAATCTGAAGAAAAGCCTGCCTAAGCAACCTGTCCCTACTAGGGTTTCAAGCTGGATTCATAGGTTCAAAGGCAGCAACAAAAATTATGTGATGTTTTAATACGAAACATTATAATTCTGCATTTCTGTAATCAGGCACTTTAAGAAAGTAATAAAACACAGTGCAAGGACACTGCAGATTTTTATATGTGGATTCCTGCAATTACTTCCCTGCTGACAGAGCCTAGTGTACGAGGTGTGATAAAAAATAATGGGGAATTTTTTAATTTCGTGAGCTTTATACATCTGATATTCAAAACTTTTGTTTTACCTTGTTGGTGCACATATTCCTGATGTATGTTTGCATTTTCAGCTGTTTTGAATATTTAGTTTATTGTTGATAGTCGAAGAAGTTATATGTGTTTTCGAGTGTTAGGGGAATTTTTACTTTCGAAAAAGATGGATCAAAGAATTTGCATTAAATTTTGCTTGAAAAATGGAATAAAGTGCAGCACCGCATTCAAAATGTTGACTGTGGCTTTTGGTGAATCTACTATGAGTAAGACAAGAGTTTACAAGTGGTATAAAAATTTTAAAGAGGGTCGAGAAGACGTTGAAGATGATGACCGCCCTGGACGCTCTAGCACATCAATTACTGACAGCAATGTGGAAGAAGTAAAGAAAATGGTTCTGGAAAATTGCCGAATAACCATCAGAGAGGTTCCTGAATGATGTCGACACACCCTTTGGCTCATGACAAACAATATTTTCGTATGTTTTGGGCATGAAACATGTAGCAGCAAAGTTTGTTCCAAAATTGTTGAATTTCAATGAAAAACAATGTCGCATAGATATCGCTCAGGAATTGCTGAATGAAGTTGAAAACAATCCAGAACTTCTAAAGAAGGTTATAACAGGTGATGAAACATGGGTATATGGGTATGATGTCGAAACTAAGGCCCAAATGTCCCAATGGAAACTGCCTGAAGAGCCAAGGCGGAAAAAAATTTGACAAGTTCGATTACATGTGAAGGTTCTTCTTACTGTTTTCTTCGATTACAATGGGATAGTGCATCAGGAGTTCCTGCCTTATAGTCGTACGGTCAATAAGGAATACTACCTGGAAGTTTTGCGCCGTTTGCATGAGCAATCCAAAGAAAACGACCAGAATTGTGGCAAAACCATTCCTAGAAATTGCATCACGATAATGCACCCACTCACACCACAATGCTTGTTCGTGACTTTTTGGCAAAAAATAAAACCGTTATGCTACCTCAGCCACCATATTCACTGGACATGGGCCCCTGCAACTTCTTTCTATTCCAGAGGCTGAAGAGAACCATGAAAGGACGATGTTTTGCCACCATTAATGAGATAAAAACAGAATCGCTAAAGGAACTGAACACCGTAAAGAAAAGGGAGTTCCAGAAGTGCTTCCAAGATTGAAAAAAGCACTGGCACAAAGTGTACTATTTCTGAGAGGGATTACTTTAAAGGGAACAAAGTTATGTTGAGGATTAAATAAAAATTCTTTAATAAAAACAAAAATTCCCATTGCTTTTTGATCACACCTCGTATGTATGTCATTTTTAAGTTGTATAATAAATTCTCTTAAGGTTTTGTATGTCTCCATAACATTGAGAGAAACATAGCATGTAGTTTTCTAGTTCTTTAATTAGGAATTTTGATGAGGACATAAAATAAAGAATAAAAAAAATAACATTGTATTTCCTAAATTTACTTTAAAACAGTTTCTCTGTTTAAGTTCATCGTTCCTTACCAGAAGAGAAAATTCCACTGCAGACCAGTGGAAATTCCTACAGCAATGCACCATAAGATGAAAATGATAAGCTTTGGCTCAGCCAACAGCTTTCCCACATCACGAACGATGCTAGCAGAAAGTTTAGTTTGACTGTGCTGCAGATAAATTAAGAACAGAAACAAATTAAATGTGTGATTACTTCCAGACTAAACTGTGCAAAACTAAGAACCATCACTGAAGAGTATGGAGAGGGGGGGGGGGGGAAGGAATCCAGTGGCAGGTCTCTAAGAAAATCCATTAATTTATTATACATGTTTTGACAGAACATGGTGTGATGCCATATAACTGTCATGAAGAGCTACAGCTACACAAATAGTAGACCTAATTTTTACACTCTTAAGCTCAGTGCACAACTGCCCAAGAAAGGGAATGGAAACAGCAAACAAACACAAAAGAAGTTTAAAACACTTATTTTAAAATGTGAACTAGCACAATCAATGGAAAGCTTTGTGGTAATCTGGAATGTTAATGGGAAAGTTGGTCAACTTTAATGTTTCCTATTCCTAGAATATTGTATGCTTATTGTGCATACCTGCCTTCGTTGCAGAAAATAATCAAGGAGACTTGACCCACAACAGCTGCTGGAGTTCTCTCTAGTAGCAGGCTTAGAACAACAAAACTGGGATGAATTTCAGCAGTCACACATGCTTCTATTGTTTCATTTCTGTTGTCGATAATGGCAATGAGCTCAACTATCACAGATGGTAATTCTGAAGTTGGCAAACTGCACTTAGATGGAAAATAGGTCTTTGGTTGGTTCTTAACAAATATCTGAATGCACAAGATCAATTTTCCACCTTATTGATAAAATTGACATCCTTTCCCATTTCCATCCTCAGTTCATTGTGAATTACGCCCTGTACAAGACTTTTGTTTTCTCATTTTGGTTCTCATTCCTAATTGGTGTGGAATAAGCTTAGAAATCAATAAATTTGAATTACAAAATTAAATTGAGATTAGGATTGATGGTTCTCATTCTCAATTGATTGTGCATGGCGTATCCATTTTCTCAGCGCATTCCCATTCTGGTTCTCGTTTCTGTTATTGGTTAACTGTGCACTAAGAGTTTAAAATGTTTTCCCAAAGTATTTGTCCTTTTAGAATTTCTTAAATTTTCCTATGTTCTTAATGTAATTTTAACCATTATTTATGCTTTCTAATTCTAAACGTCCCACAATTTGTGTCACTTCAGAGATACTGTGAACACTTTAAGATGACACAAAACTGCAGTCATTGACAGAAACTAGTAATCTTGGTTTCTGTTTACAATGCTAGCTCTGAAGTTATACATAGCTCTGATAAATACAAGTGTGGCCAACATGTGTTGTAGTCTTTTGGTTTATATTCTAACAATGCAACTGCAGTATGCATAGTACATAGGCCTAGAACACAGGAGTAGTTATGCAACGCTTCCAAGAGTTGCTGAATTTGGTATTATTTGTACTAACCTTTAATCTTGATGAGACAACAAAGTCGAGTATAAGTAATGCCAGCATGAGGTAAAAAACAGAAGTATAGTCCTTTTCCAGTCGGCCTTTACTGAACTCGTCCACCATTATTCCAGAAATTATGGCAAATATTCCCCATCCAACTGCTCCCCATAAGCGCTGCTGCCCATATAGAGATGGTTTGTCCCCTAGCAGAAATTATCAGTTTGTTTACATTCTTTAGTGCTATCAGAACTCTCTGGTGCTTAGGAATTAAATTATACATAAGAATTTAAATATTTGTCAAATTGGCTTACGTCAAGATACTATAATAATCATAACTATAATATAATAACTGCAAATGAGAGATTCAAAGTTAAATAATTATTTGTTTCATGCATTTTACATTCTTATTTTCATTTGTTATAATTAAATATATGCATAATAACTCACATTAATTGCTATACGTGTGTTATCAGTTATATATTTCTCTTTGAGTAATGGCTCCTGGCTCTGTGCTCATTCCTTATTCCTATCCACTGTCCGTTACCATTTTCCCACTCAATCATGTTTTATGGATTAAAAGCCTTCTTAAAATTAAAAATATATAACATCCAGATAGAGCAAACATTCTTTGTCTCAGAAATGTTGTCACACATGGAATATCTGTATATTGTTCTTAAATGACTAAGAATAAAATATTTTATTTCTTGGAAAATCTTAAAAATAAAATTTTTAAGCAAAATTTGTAATTATCACCATTTCTTAAGACACTTTGCATGGTAGGCATAGAAGAATAGTGCACAAAAATCATTCATTGTGCCATTTAAAAAAATGAAAGTGGAAAACAGTACACAGAAATGTTAACATATACATGGGCACCATAGGACAAACAAACTTTGAATTAACCTAAATCATGGCATGCAGTCAAAATGAAAAAAATCAATCTGTTCTACAAATTCTAACTTCTACTCTTTGGTTTTCTAATGTGTACAACTCTGTGTTTATTTGGTTTTCAAAAAATAACTCATTCCTGTTGATACAATTAACAATGGTTAGGTATGTGCTGCTAAATATCTTTTTGTTGCTTGAAAAGTAGTTAAGATCTAAATTTTATCCATATTGGTGAATAAAATCCATGCAATCTTTAAAACCTCAGAAGTGAATGAATGCAACAGGCAGAATCAATACTTTTTTTTTTTTAGCATTCCAGAGCCCCCTGATCTGTCGGTTGTGTCAAACTTGTGACAGGCAGCAAAAACAAAGCCCGAATTCCATCACACTGCAGTTCCTCTTGGTCTGGATGTGATCCAATGTTGTCCAGCAATAAGATTGCTTTACTAGGCAAACCATTTTTAAATATTCCTCTGTCCATCCAAGCATTCTTTTGGTTCTTGTAAGAGATAAGCAGTGCAGATAAGGAAATGTCTGAGAGCTCTAGGTTTTTCAGACTTACCTATAACGACCAGCTTTAATTTGTATGTACATGGTGCATTTGATACAGCAAATACTGTCACTCTTTCTTTACTTTTTTTGTGGCCAGGAGCATGACGTTCTTCATGTGAAGAAAGTGTTTTAGAAGGCAACATTTTAAAGTTAAGCCCTGTTTCATCACAATTTTATAACTGATCATTTGTGAGGTTTTCAGTTTTTACGAGTTGTTCAAGTTTTTTACAGAAGTTCTTTGCAGCTTCAGAATCACCGGAAAGCTTTTCTCCACAACTCTCAAGCTGTCGTACACCATACCTATTCTTCCATCTCTGTAACCAACCCACACTCGCGCTGAAATTGTCTTCACCTTCTTTAAACTCATTTCTAAAGAATAATGCTTTTTCTTGCAACATTGGGTCGGAAATTGTACTTCCCTTCTGCCTTTTGTTGACTCAACTAGATAAACAATGCTTCACTAGTTTTTTCGTATTCTGACCACCTCATACACTTTCTTTTAAAAGAGTTATCTGAACACTTTGTTGAATACTTCTCCAGTTTATCCCTGTTTCGTCACCAGTCTCCAACGCTGATTATTCCACTGCAAGCTTTTTAGTTGTCTCCCTTTTAACCAGTCTTTTTAAAGCTTGCAATTTCACCTTTAATGGTACAAATTTTCTCTTACATTTAGCACTCATTGTTGAAAAAAGTTAGGAATAAGATGTGAAACCACTTCTAACGTATTCTATCTACAAAGAAGTTACAAACACTAAAATAAAACACCCCTGTAATTTGACATAACTCTGGCTTGCTGTTGAGTTGCAAGGGATACTTTTCCTCTCAACAAAACATATGTTAACTTTTAAGGCTAGCTGCTTTCTTATGATAGCTGTCAAACATTTTTAGTCATAAACTAGTCAGTGTGTTATTATTGCAGCTGAAAAGTATTTCCGAGGGGAATGTTTGCTACAATGTATGCAGTCAGTGTGTTGTTATTGCAGCTGAAAAGTATTTTTGGTGGGGAATGTTTGCTACAATGTATGTACTATCTTTCAAGAAAGTAAATGTACATTCTGTGAGTAGGAGGTATGAAAACTAAAATGACCATGGTCGTAGATTTATACTGTCGTGGTCGCCATTTTAACAATGTCACTTACTTCAAAGATTTCTATGGCTACATTAAGCCAGTATGGTGAAACATGGACTAAATATCACAAAACAAGTTACAATTCTCTCGCTGTTGAGCTATTATTTACATGGTATTGTCAAGCAAACGGAAAACACGTGAAATGATTTTAATAAGAGGAGATTCAGAGGAGATACCTGTTCCAGTATTTATCAGTCTTCCAGAGTCATCAGAAGAGGTGGATGAATCAGCAGAAAGCTATGCTGAGCAAAATGACAGTGATTTTGCAGGACCTTCATCAGTTGTATCTGGTTTTAATCAAGCAGAATTGAATGACCTCATTAGAGATCTTAGTCTTCCAAAGAAGTCGTCAGAATTGTTAGCTTCTAGGCTGGCAGAGAAACAATGTCTGTTACCAGGAACAAAAGTAACAGTCTATCGCAAAAGAGAGCAAGATTTCCTGCCATTCTTTACAACAGAAAACAAATTTGTTTTTTGCATCAATGTTGAAGGGGTGTTAATGAAACTGGGTATAAGAAAATACACACCAACAGAGTGGTGGTTATTTATTGATAGCTCCAAATGCAGCTTGAAATGTATTCTTTTGATGATGGGAACAAATACAGGCCAATACCAATTGTCACTCAATTACTATGCATGAAAATCAAGCTACAATAGCTACAGTCCTAGAGAAGATCTCATACCATGATCACCAATGGGTTATCTTTGTCGACATAAAGATGATGAATTTTCTTCTAGGACAAGAAGGTGGGTACACCAAATACCCATGCTTTATATGCCTATGGAACTCTAGAGCTAAAGCTCAACATTGGGTGACAAGACAGTGGCCTCTTAGAGAAAAAAACCATCGTCACAGAACCTTTGGTTGACTGACACAAATCATATTGCCACCACTGCATATCAAACTTGGGTTAATGAAGCAGTTCATCAAAGCGTTGAATAGAGATGGCGCATGTTTTGGTTATGTATGTACAAAATTTCCTGCATTGAGTATGGAGAAAACAAAAGCAGGTATATTTGATGGACCACAAATCTGACAACTCAAAATGATGAGAAATTTCAAGAGTCAATGAACAATACTGAGGCAGCTGCATGGCCATCGTTCTGTATGGTAGTAAAGAATTTCCTTGGAAACTATAAGTCTCTTAACTATAAAGAACTGGTTAAGAACATGCTCACTGCTTTTTGTGCACTTGGTTGCAACATGAGCATCAAATTACACTACCTGCAGTCATTTGGACCAATTTCCAGACACACTTGGAGATGTAAGCGAGGAACAGGGTGAGCATTTTCACCAGGAAATAAGTATAATGGAAGAACGGTATCATGGACAATGGGATATACATATGATGGCGGACTACTGTTGGAGCATCCAACGCGAATGTTCAATATCATTGCATCGGAGGAAATCACATAAACGAGGATGAACCTAATGCGACTAGTGTATATATAAATTATGGTAGCTGATAGAAAGTTACTTCATGAAAAAGAATGTGCTTGATCCATCCAAATGTATTCTGTATTTAATTGTATGCAAGTAATATAGTTGTATATGCGAACCAGTAAGGTTAAATTGGTGTATAATGTGAATAAGTTGTATCTCCAAAAGTAGAGCTGACAGGGCAAAACAGAGAGCATTTTTGGAATCAGTGACCCAAATATAGTCAGAAATAGGTCAGAATTGTAAGGCACCAAAATCACTGTTCCCCAGTGTTATGGATATTCTGAGGTTTTCCTTGAAAAGAGGTCCCTGCCCAGAAAACCAAAATGCAGACATCATGATATCTGGAATGTTTCAGACCCATTATAGCCATTTAAGAATGGACACCATTTTGGCAACTACATCACCCTAATGAGAGAGAGGTATAGACAGGAAAGAAAATGAAATGATCCCCTAGGCCTGGATCATTGATCTTTTTCTGAGGTAGATATACTTACACTTATACAGACTTGTAAGTTTCAATTAGACGAATTTGTTACGCTTGTTGTTGAGCAACCTTTACTGTTTTCTATTTCTGCACGCCTTTCACATCATATTGAACGTGTAGATTTTTTACAACGTTCGGCATTTGCAAGTTTGGAAATAGAAAACTTAAGGTCACTTAAACGTGATCACACAGCTTTGGTTAAAAAGTGTTCAATTTTAGCTTCGTCGGATAAAGAAATATCTGACTGAGCATCGGAATTGCCTGCTTCTGTTCTAACACACCATTAGTTCAGGATAAGCCAAAGCATATTTCAGCACATGTTCAACCAGAATTTCAATTTCAACTGTTAAAAATTGATCATCCAGTGTAGAAATTGCTATGAGATACTCCTTTTGTAGTGAATACACCATACTTTACATTCTTTTGGAATTCTTTATTTGGCTTGAGAAAGAATTAAATGAAACAGGCTATCAATCTCGTGATATGTTTTGCATTTTGTTAACAGTTAAGAAGGTAATCAACATTTATTGCATTCAGCATTAAATTTACCACTTAAAGTTGTGGATTTTCATACTTCAGTATTGCAATTTTATTTTTCCTCTGAGGGTAAGGTAAATATTTTTGGCGCAGTATTATTATGCAATGCAGACATGACACAGAGATTTAATGGGATATATTTCTCATGTCCGCAAATATGTTAAAATTTTTCAAATTTCAGATACAGAGACAGATTTGTGACACACTTTCTGTCTGAATGACACAACTCGTACAAGGTTGCCTTTGTTGATTGACCAGCTTATTTATCGATTTAAATAACTTAATTATGTGGCACCAACAGCTTGAGGGAACATTTAATGTTACTCGCAGTCAAATGCAACAACATGCGACTCAGACAATGTAAACTCCATCAGCTTTAGGTCAATCGTTCTAATGTTTCATTTAGGAATAATACCCCTCCTTTACACTATACTTATTGTGATAAACCTGGACATGTACAGGAATGGTGTTTTCATCAGCAATGCAGCTCAAATAGAACTAATGTTAATTCACAATCATGATTAAAGATGCCTCAATCTTTTGGTCATGTCAACCACAAATATATGGTGTGCTGTTTGCATCATTACTTGTCATTTCATTGCTTTGTGGAACAGTATGTGCTCAGGCATTACTAGATTCTGGTAGCTATTTAAACTTAATGGATTTATGTTTCTTTAATTTTTTGCCTAAGACAAAGATATTCATAAGAGTACTTTACAAGCTGCTACAGTTTTGGGCGCATTAGTGGATATTTTGGTCCACGTTGGACTGCATATTAAATTGCAATGATTTTCCTGGAATATTAATTTTTTAGTGGTGTCTTTCTTACCTTATTCAGTTATTTTTGGAGCTCCATTTATGCAACATTCTCAAAAGCTGCTCAATTATTCAGATTTTACTGTACGTTATGCATTTAATCCGAAACAACAGATTAAATTTTCATTAGGTTCTCGGATGATTGCTTGTTTAACCCCTCCATTGGATGTTTCTACTTGTTCTGATGTTAATTTGTTGCACCTTTACAAACATCAGCAAAGGGAAATTCAACAATTTCTCATCGAGTATAGCGATGTATTAACACATAAATTGGGACTAGTTTGAGATTTTCAACACGACACACAGTTGTTAGATAATACAGTTGTTCGTTCACCACCGTACAAGTTATCACCATTGAAATTACAGATTCTTCTACAAGATTGATCAAATGTTGAACCAAAGCATTATTAAACCTTCAAATAGTAATTATGCTAGTCCTTGCTTTTTGATTCCTAGGCCAAATAATGAGTCACAGTTAGTAATTGACTTCTGTAAAATGAATAAACATATCCAGGTGGACTATGTGCCATTACTTTAAACAGGCGAAGGTGTTTACTACATTAGATCTAAATCAGGCCTATTACCAGATACTGCTGGCGCCAGATTCAAGACCGTTAACTGCATTTGCTACTCCATGGAACTTGTATCAATTTCGAAGGGTTCCTTTTGGGCTGTCAACTGGGGCACAAGTTCTCTCTTGATTGCTAGAACATATTCTTCATAAATTTAAATTTGTGTTAAGTTATTTAGATGATTTAGTGATTTACTCTCCAGATTTTAACACACGCTTGTAGCATTTATGTGCAGGACTTACAGTTCGTCCTTCCAAAGTTACTTTTCCTGTTTCACAAATTTCCTTTCTTGGACATCTAATTTCGCCGGCAGGAATCTCAATCAATCCATCAAGGGCTTTAGCAGTTCGAAATTTTCCTATTCCTACAAATTTGCAGACTCTCTCATCATTTTTGGGTGTGGTATCATTCTTTGCAAAGTTTATTCCTAATTTGGCAACAGTGGCACAGCCACTTTCACATGAATGCCAGACTGAGAAATTGGCACGTTGGGTAGTGCATTTAAGTTATTCCAATTTACCATATGCCACATTAAAGGTGTGGACAATTCAGTGGCAAATGCACTTTCGCTTTTATTTCAGGAAGATCTACCTTCGAAAGTTAAACTTCCTTAGATTGCTATGCTCAATGTAATATCACGTGACTTCCCAGAAGTCTTTACACCATTATCAGACCATCAAAGGGAGGACTCATTTTTGGGTTCTAAGGCTAAGCGGAGGCTAAGGGCAGTCGACCTTCGGTGGGTTATGTGTTTAAGAATGATGTTTTGTTTACCAGTTGTTGCGTTCTCAAGATTTATGCATTCTTTTACCGTCAAAATTGGTGCCTTTCATTTTGAAGTATTTTCATACTTCTCAATTTGGAGCCCATTTAGGTGCTTTCAAGACAAAAAGTAAAATTAGGCGTTATTTTGTTTGGCACCATATGTACCGTGATATTTGTAGATGATTGCCCTATTTGTAGCAGTTCTAAACTGCCACATTCTACGTGCTTTGGGTTCCTCAGTTTCAAATTGGCCACTTACCAACGTCTCTTCAAGGGAATGCTTATTTATATGTGCTCATTGACGCTTTCACTAAGTTTCTTTGGTTAGTTCCAGTAAGGGCTTCCATAGCATACAACACTATAAATGTGTTATGCAGAATTTTTGGGTCTTTTGGTCTCTAACAGACATTAGTGTTCGATAATGCTTCCTATTTTAGGGTACGATTTTTAGGACCATTTTGTTTTAATATGGCATTCAGCTCGTTCACACATTGCCACATTATCCTTGTCTGTCTTTGGCGGAGACAGTGAATCACAATCTGAAAAGCATATTGATTGCTTTTCATTTTGACAATCATCTTTGGGACACGAGATTGCCTGTACTCCAATTGACTTTTAATCTGGCCGAACATGAGGCCCATCAACAGGTTCCATTTCACCTCATGTTCCGATTTCAACTTATTTGTCCCTTAATGTGTGCTTGGCACCTTAGGGAAATACTTCCAGATGAAGCTGGCTCAGAGAACATCAATAAGTTGTGTTAGATCATATTTCGCCAAATTTGTGCTGATAGATGGCGACGTGAACATTGGTATAATAGTTCTTGTCGATCCGTTCCTTTTCAAGTTGGGGACTTGCTTTTATTGAAAAATTACCCACTTAGTTCAGCACAGCAGCACTTTACTTACAAGTTGGCGCCACATTATATAGGCCTGTATGGTATTATTATCAAAGTTGTCAATCGGGTTTCTTTCCATTTACAGCATTGTTTGTCTGGTAAGCGAACAACAGCACACACTTCTCAATTGTGTTTTGCTTCTTCAGCTTCCTTACCATTGACAGAATAGCAGTTCGACTGGCTTGCATCTTGGAGTTTTTTGGGCCCTTGCAGTTCCGACATTTTTTTTTTTTTTTTTTTTTTAGTGCCCCAGGAATCTGCAAGTCGAGTGTTTTTTGGCATGTACCATGCCAGAGAATTAATTTTTTTTCCTTTTACTGTATGAAGATCTTCAACTTCCTTTTATGTTTTTTGTTTGTTTCGTTTCTTTCTGTGTTGTGTCAACACTGTGTTGTTTGTTATTTAGGTGCCTGTAATTGGTTTATTTGTTGTAGTAGCTTATGCACAAGGGGTAGTTAATTATATAAAGGTGTTGGTTCATATTCATAGTTTATCATTTAAGAGTTTTGTATTTTTATTATTGTTAAATTTTGTTCATCTATTTATATATATTTATACCAGTTAAACAGCCTTTTAAATTTTTATATTAATCTATATAATCGATACATCCTCATTTATATTATTGCATTTCAGTTTTGCATATTGGCATTGATTTATTCTTACTTATGATTTTTCATTTTACTCATTACATTTAAGGTTTTGTGGGCTTTATTACACATTTTTGGTGATATTCTTACTCTGTTCCTGCATATAGTTTTATTTTCTTCCCTTTCACCTTGGTTTGTGTGTGTTATTGATGCTGTTTCATGTACTCGTCACCCAGGGTTGTGCGTGACCTGAGGAGACTTTTTTTCTGCGAGTGCCACTTCTCGGCAGAGGGAGGCATTTGAGCTATGTTGGCTCCCTCCTCACAGAATAATTTATGCCTGCTGATTGATGTTGACCTCTACAAGAAAGCTGCCATTATACTTGATGCCCATCTGCGCAAGGCTGAAAGTAAATACCACCAGCAAGTTACATCTTCCTGCATTACCGGCCGGTGCACTGCAGCTTTTTAGTCAAAAGATGGCACCACAAATAGATTGGGTGGCGCTGCATATGTTCCTGGCATCATGTCACATGTAAGGTGGCCTGTGCAACTCTGGGGACAAGCAAAGCATGCAGGAAAGAGAAAAAAGACTGAGTTCGTCAGCCATTGGGGAAGCATCGCATTGAGACTGGATCTAGGGAAGCGTTGTCATGCACATGCCATTTTTTGGCTTTGTCTAAATTCCTACTATAAGATCTTTCTGAGTAAGTAATTGTCTAAACTGAAATATTCTGTGCATGTGCCGACTTAAGTTAACTTCTCAGGTCCGAGTGAGAATAATTCATGTTAAATTACAATTGTAAAGTTCCTTATCGTGAAGGAGTAATGCAAAAGAAACTGAAGCTTGATAGCGACACAGTTAAATGTAATACAGCTAATTTATGTGTAAACTCGTTCAAATATTTCGTATTATAAAGAATACAGTTCTATGTTTTGACTGCATGAAATCAAATGTTTATTGAGTTTAGCAGTTGATTTGTCAATCCTTGAATTCATTTCCTTTCCTACTTTGTCAAGATATTTAAATAATTTTTAACCCCTGGGGACACTTCATGTTTCAAAGTGTTTGTAAAAGGGCCCAACACTATAACAGCACGATCATTAGATAATTTCTATTGAGTTACCTTTCCTTTTATTTTCTAACATTACAAAAGTAGCAGTACATTACAACAGTTGAAGATTCTTTTCAAAAAATAACCCCATGTATGCATGTACATATTGTGTTTGATTCTATACAAAAACTTTAAAAGTTTAGAGTAAATAACTTCACCTTGATTTGTTATTGGTTTCCTTTAGTCTTTAACGAGTTTTCCTATAGTGCTCCATATAGTCTGAGTTATACCAAATCCAAGGTACCTTCACCTTCCATTACCTTGGATTAGCAAGGTTCTACTGTGAACTGCATATATGGAAGAACAAATCCCACTTAAAAATTTATTCTGCATATAATCCTCCAAACAGTACTCCTAATTTTGGAAATATTATAATAAATTCAAATACATAATAATTGGAGATTTCAATGCTCATTCAAAACAATGGGGTTATGATAAATCAAACAATGTTGGAAAAATCTTGGAAGACCTATTAAATTCAACTGCAGAAGTAATTTACTATAAAAAAGACCCACCAACCTTTATCTACTATTCTAGTGCTGGTACCAATCCTGACCTACTTTTAGTGTCCTCTACACAAACCTCCAAACAATTCTTAGAAGATCCTGGTTCAGAACACAGAACTACAATTGTCACTATTCAACTTAAAAAGAAAAGTTTGACTCCATTAAACCATAAATCCAAATGGAACTTTAAGAAAGCAAATTGGAAAGACTATACAAGTGAATTAGAAACCAAATTTAAAAAATCTCTAAATCAATCAACACAGTAAGATAAATTAAACAGAGATTTATGTGAAACAATTTTAAAAACAGCAAAGAAATACAAATAAAGAGGAATAATTAAAATCTGCAAACCTTTTTTGGAACCCACAACTAGAAATGATGAAAAAAGGGAGACCTAGCCAGAATTACAATTGAAAAATTTAAAGATCCAAAAGAAGTACAAAATTGAAGAAAACAGGGTGTCCAATTAAAAGAAAAATTATCAGTGGTAAGAGAGAACATTTTAATAATTTTCTACAATAATGGATTATAGAAAAGATGACCAAAAAGCACATAGAATCATACATAACATATAAAATAAGAAAGATAATCAAAAAGTACCTTACACATGACAGTGATATAGTTAACAAATTCAACAAATATTATGTTAATATCTATAAACCATCTGCAAACACTATAAAAGAACAAAAACTATTGAAGAAAAATATTAAAAGACTATATAAAATCAACAACTAAACTTAAAGCTAATACATATGTTAACAAAGAATTCAGTATTAAAGAATTGGGCATTACTTAACCTAAAATCAAAGAAATCTGCAGGTCCCAACAACATACTCAACAAATATCTATGAAAAAAGCAAAACAAAGACTCCTAAATCTTTATAACTTATCATAGAATACAAAAGTACCAGATGAGTGGAGAAAAGCAGCAGCAGCAATAACACCCATTTTGAAATCAAACAAACCAGCCGATAATTTTTCAAGTTCTGCCCAATAGCATTTACTAGTATATTAAAAAAATCTTGTAAAAATTATTTCCAAATGATTAAACTGGTTTATGGAAAGAAAAAAAAAACAATTTCAATTAACAAAGCAGGATTTAGAAAACACTGTTCAACAAATCAACAATTTCTAAATTTTAGTCAATATATTAAAAATGCATTGAACAAAAAGAAGATACCTTAGCATATTTATTGTTTCTCAAGGAGCATACAACTCTATTTGGAGATATAAACTACTTGAAAAACAAAATTTTAGGAGTTCATGCCAGAATGCTACATTGGATAAGTGAATTCATTATCCAAATAAACTGATCAATTATCAAAATATCAACAGACAAACCGAGATGTACCACAAGGCAGTATCCTTAGAATCACTCTTATTGAGTATTGAAGAGAGATTTATATCAATGATTTTCCATGCCAATTACAAAAAATGTAATCCAAAGTCTTAATGTATACAGAGAATGTAGTCTTATGGAACTACAAACCAAAAAACTAAAGTCAACAGTTAATAAATATAGTACAAGAGCCCTTATAATTTCTATAATATATGGATAAGCTAGTAACAGTGATGTGAATTTGAAATTATTTAGAAAAACTGAATCATAGTTGAAACACTTAACATCACTGACATGTTTTTCATCATTTAAAACTGGTTTCAAGAGCTACTTGCTCCCATCTTCAGAAGTGGCTGACAGTCTCCTCGTGGTGTTGTCCGGTGAGTGTTGACATCTGGTGGTGGAGTGATGAATTTATAGTGGGTTCGATCTTGGCAATTCAAAGTTTATTACATGGTGTTTATGTTTTGTGACTAATAACGACGAAAAACATTAATAAGACAACAAACATACGTGATGTTAAGTGTTTCAACTCTGACTCAATTTTCACTTTCTCTACTACGTATAGTAAGTAGGGGAAGTATTGTATTCCACCCAAAAATTCGATACCGAGATTTCACCGGAAATACATGTTTTGAGACCCCCTGAATCCAAAAAAAGCATTTTTGGAAACATGTCCGTGTGTGTGTCTCTGTGAACAGCATAACTCAGAAACGAACAGTCGGATAAACACCAAACTTGGTATTTAGGTTCAGTATCTTCCAGAGATGCGACACGAAGTTTTCAAGAAAATCCCCCCACCCCAGATTACCCTTTACATGGAACATTTTTCGAAAATTTTAATTTTCTCAAAAATGGCTCTAACGATTTTGATTAAAATACCATATGTTTAAGATATTTTTATGACAAATGAAATGTATATCTTGAATTTTCTGGGAATGTCTCCAAAAGTATTCTTCATTGTGAACGACTTTTGCATAACTGGTAAACCATAAGAGATAGACAAAAGTTTACTACATAAAAAATGTAATTGTGTTAAAATACACAATTTATGTCATATACATTTTTTTGTTGAGTGAACCGTTTTCGAGACATAGCTTGTTATTCCCTTAAATTTTTCAATACTTATTTTCTCAAATGGGAATTCGTTATTCATTTTTACTTTCTCTACTACGTATAGTAAGTAGGGGAAGTATTGTATTCCACCCAAAATTTTGATATCGAGTTCACCGGAAATACATGTTTTGAGACCCCCTGAATCCATAAAAAGCATTTTTGGAAACATGTCCGTGTGTGTGTCTGTGAACAGCATAACTCAGAAACGAACAGTCGGATAAACACCAAACTTGGTATTTGGGTTCAGTATCTTCCAAGGATGCGACACGAAAATCCCCCCACCCCAGAGTATCCTTTACATGGAAGATTTTTCGAAAATTTTAATTTTCTCAAAAATGGCTCTAACGATTTTGATTAAAATACCATATGTTTAAGATATTTTTATGACAAATGAAATGTATATCTTGAATTTTCTGGGAATGTCTCCAAAAGTATTCTTTATTGTGAACGACTTTTGCATAACTGGTAAACCATAAGAGATAGACAAAATTTTACTACACAAAAAATGTAGATCACGTTAAAATACACAATTTATGTCATATACATTTTTTTTGTTGAGTGAACCATTTTCGAGATATTGCTTGTTATTCCCTTAAATTTTTCAATACTTATTTTCTCAAATGGGAATTCGTTATTCATTTTTTGTCTTGGATATGCAAAGAGTTATAATCTGTGGCAAAGGGAATAGTGCTGCACCTAGCAACCAGCTATAAGCGATATGTATGTGCTTAAAGGCTACTGTTTTTCTATATTGCCCTTATAAATATATTTTCCCCTACATCTACAAGAAAATTAGCAATAAGATAGAGTCTGCAAATGTTTATCTCGATTAACATGAACTAGATGGAGAATAAGCGTTTGTAAAAATACTTTGTACAAGAGTAGAGAAAGTCATGTGAGTGTAACACATCAGATTTTTTGTCCTGGTAATGCAAAGAGAATGGAATACTCGACATAGCAACCAGCTCTTAAAATATTTGACTATCGCTTAAAGCCTACCAATTCCCCTTACATCTACAAGAAAATTAGCAATAAGATTAACATCTCGATATCTCGATTACCATGAAGTGCATGGGGAATAAGTGTTTGTAAAATAGTTTGTACAAGAGTAGAGAAAGTGTTGCGAGTGTAACGCATCAGATTTTTTTGTCTTGGTTATGCAAAGAGTATTAATCTGTGGCAAAGGGAATGGTGCTGCACCTAGCAACCAGCTATTAAGAGATATGTATGTGCTTAAAGGCTACTGTATTTCTATATTGCCCTTGTAAATATATATTACCCTTACATCTACAAGAAAATTAGCAATAAGATAGAGTCTGCAAATGTTTATCTGGAATAACATGACGTAGATGGAGAATAAGCGTTTGTAAAAATAGTTTGTACAAGAGTAGAGAGAGTCATGTGAGTGTAACACATCAGATTTTTCTAAAGAAGACCCTGATAAAATTACAGAATTCAACACATAATGAGATGAAAATAAATATACAGAAAACAAATTATCAACTCTTCTTACTAAGGAACTGTTAAAACTACCCCAGTACTTGCTCTGCAATTCTAACAAATAACTCGAGACTTAATCTTGACACTGGAAAAGCAGCTATCATACAATACCCTATAATATTTTGGGGAAGAAAGGAAGAAGAAGAAAAAAAAAGGAACCCACAGGTGAACTTAGAAACTCAACAAACTTTTCTTAATAAACTCCAGGAAGTCAAACAGAAATTCAGAAATTAAAACTCTCATACTTAAAAGAAAACTTGCAAACAAAAATCACTCTTTGGACCTATTTGAACACTATCTACAGTTAGCAGAAGAATTTAGAAAATCTGAAACATGGAAAAATGTTTTGCTTTATTATTTATCATTTTCAAAAAATTTGCTTATGATTTTGATTAAAAGATCCTATGTTTAAGATATCTCATGATTAATAAAACATATCCTGAATTTTCTGCAAATAACCTATGAAGTCCTCTTCATTCTGAGTGAATGGTATATAATATTCTAAACCATAGGAGTTGGCAAAAACTTTTGCACAAAAAATATAGAGCTCATTGAAATAATAATAATAGTCATTAAATTTGTGGATTGGTACCTGGAGTGCAGGCAAAACCCAGAATCCAGATGTCTTAAAAGTTGCCACACTACATAGCATTCACTTTAACATACACACATTGGTCCTAAAAATAGTTGTTGCAGCTATGCATGCCTGCCAATGTTGGTATAGCTGCTGCTGGAAGCACGCTCAAAGATGTTGGCAGGAAATCGTGTACAGCTTTTCTTGTGGCAGTCATGTTGTCTTCAGTTGAATGAAATCTATATCTACATAGCTTTTCTTTCCAGTATGAAAAGAAGAATAAATAATATGTTGAGATTAAGTGAATATTGAAGATGTAACAAAACACTGACTTGAGAAATATTGGATCATCAGCACTTCTGACAGGACTAGAAATCATCAGTGATCAATACATTGGTCAGAATGTGTGGCAGACTGTGTTATAACACACGATATGGTTAGGTCATCAGATGGAATATTTTGGCATGCACCATGGCTGATCCTGCTGCTGTGAAATCGTTTATCATCACGGGAGTGGCTGGTACACACTAACCTTGCAACTTCTGCCATCTTGCATTCAGTTTGGATCATTTGTAGCCAAAACAGCATGTTCATCACCCTCCAAACTGCCTCTCCCCTATGAAAAGCATTGGTGTTACTTAAACACAGCACTGTAGCACAAGGCATTGTCACCATACACCTGCTTCATCATCTGAAATGTTTTTCTAGTATATTTGCCTAATTTTAACACAACTTAATGACTGCTCATTGCCCAAACTGGGGTATTTTCAAGTTCTGATACAGGCATTCAAATTACCCTCATAACAGAGGCCATAGTTCTGCTTGCATGTACACAACTGTCTTGCTGGGAGAAGAGAATAAATGATACAGCACCATTTGTCTGCTCTAGTGCACCAAAGCAATACTATGCCCCAGCCACTAACTTAATGACAATATTCACTGTTACAAATAAAGCTTTGCCTGGCGAACTGTCACATGGATACCATAGGAATAGCTGGATACCCAGCTTCTTATGGGATGCTTTATAGATAACGTGATTTCTTTTCCCCCTTAATTAGAAAAAGACTTAAATATGCAAATAGTTGCATTTTGTTGTCTTTTATGGATGCAACCAAGTCAATATTGCTTACTTTGGGATTATTTCTGGCCAAAAATTTATCATAACAAAGCAAATAGAAAAATCACTCTTTATATGAATACTGTAACATACAAGCGATTATAAAAGCTGCAACGAGTAGGGAAAGTCTATGAGTATGACACCTCAGATTACTTAAAAGTTGTAGACAAAATGGCGTGATGATGTAGCTATCATTATGCACCTACAGCTGCAAACTGTTTTCATAAAAGTTAGCACATAAAGGTTTTTTGGTAGACAATTATACATTCAGCTTCTTGGCTACTTACCTAACATTTCAAAGCAGATGGTGTCACCAATGCTGACAACAACAGCCATTGCTACCCAACTTAGTATCATGAGCAAGAAAAACAACCAAAATTGATAAAATTCTGTGATATGGGACTCTCCCACTGTGGACCTCTGCAAAACCTGCAAACATAAACATGTAGGATACACTATGGAATTAACCCACTTTATAAAAATTGCCTGAAATATGCTACTTAATCTTTAAAGAATGTGCTTGGGACTCACCTCATTAATAGAGGGATTATTGCATTCTACTTGACATGAAGCTAACGTAAACTTCTGGCAATAAGGCACATGAATACCATCTTCAGTGATAGCGTGTTGGACTCTGAAATTTAAACATGGCCCCACCTGAAAACAGACAAATGCTTTAGCATGTTTTCATATTGCAATAGCAGTGTTAGTGGCATTAAAGGGTCCACAATGGCAATGGTTATTTGTTTTTAATTCAACTTGTTATGATACATTTTTACAAAGTGAAAAACATTATTAAATGACATTTCATGCGATACGGTATTAAGAGTTTATCATGCTACATTTTTTCCCTACCTTTTTGGAGCAGAAGTCCTACAGTGGAAGTCTTTGAAGTCACAAGATTATCTTTCATATCAGAGGCCTTAGGCATGCCATTTTTCTAAATATACAAGAAATGTAACATACAACGCATGTGTTTAGTGACTTTTTGTGTAATTGCTTATTAAACCTATGTTTATATTAAGATGGATGATCTGTCTTTTTCGGTTAACTGTCAAAATTAAATTAAATTGAGTTTTATTTATGGACGCTCTTTAACTACTACGGTTCTTAGCGTCCCATTCCATATTGGGCGTGAAAGACCAGTAATTTTGCTCAGAGGCCTCTTTATCAGGCTTGAGGTTCTTTTACGTGCCGTAAATCTATGACACGGGACCACCGGCTTTACTTCCCTTCCAAAGGAAGCCATGCTAAGGATTTTTACGCCCGAAAAAATCCATCGCCCTCCGCTGGGTTTGAACCCGCAACCTTGGGAACTAGAGGCTAGCACGGTACCACTAGTCCACGGAGGACGATGGTTAACTGTCAACTTCACCTTCTACATTATAACATTAATCAGGGTTCTACTGTACTTACTTACTTTTGCAATATTAATAAACAAAATAATTAGCTCACTGGCATTTAGATGAAAATACTCCCTCAATATGGGCAATTTAAATACAAACTGCAACTAACATTGAAGACGAAGAAAATATATATATACATATATATATATACACACAAACACATATAAAATCCATAGAGAACAAAATACCATTGCCTAAATAACTTTATTTTTAAGCAACCATACCTGCAAAGTATGTCTCATAGCCACTTCCACCTGAAAATTGATAAAAGTTTCATTTGGAGAAGCATCACTGTAACCAGGAATGTGCCAAGTTTGACTGACTTCCCTAATAAGATCTTCATTTCCTTGGCAATGGAACTGTGGAAAAAGAAGAAAGAAAATATGAAAAAGAAACAAAGGTAAACCATACTGAATAATAATTAAATTCTGCTTGATTATAATAAAATCAATCAAAGGTTTAAATGATAATTTGTTATGAGCACCTTTTGCTCACGTTTGGAACAAGAATGCATTTAGAGCAGTACAATGTTATATGCATTGTAGAGAATGCAGTGGTCTGTGCAGAGTTTTTAGGCTCATTTGCTACTGTGAAGCATTCGCTTGTCTGCCTGCCCATACATATGCAGAAACCACTCATGAGCTGCTGCATTTATGGACTTGGGTGAAACGGGTATAGATGTCATCCTTTAAACCAAAGACACATCAATGAACATGTTGAAAAAGTTATGAACATTTTTTCCTGTCTTTTATAGATTTGTATAAAAATGGTTAAAAATGCAGACATTTTGGCAACACACTTTCTCTTGCAGTTAAGTGGGAAAAACACATGTGATGGGCAAGGTCAGATCAGCTGCAGAGTAGAATGTACACTGTCCCAGACAATACTACTTATTTCTGCATTACAAGAATATATTAACTTTGCTAGCGACGTTTAACTCCCAAGACAGTTCTTTTGTGTATTTTCATGAAATGTTTAATATAAGCAACTAAAACTTAATTAAGTTTGATTGAATAATACAATAAAATTAATGTTTTAATTTAAAATGTTTACTTATTAAAGCATCTAATGTAAAACCACAAATCGATAAGCTGCTCTTAATTATCAGATACAAAAAAAAATCCAGCTGCTTATTGAAGCACTCAGTGAAAGCAAAAACTTAGCAATTTAATGAACTGCAATAAAACAAAGTAAATTTTATTTAAAATGTAATAAATGAGAATAACAAACTATCTTATGACGTACAATCTTACTAACAAATTTACACCAAATATATGAATGTCTTATACCAAGCAGCTGAGAGATACCAAAGCTAAGTGAAGAGAGAGAGAGAGAGAGAGAGAGAGAGAGAGAGAGAGAGAGAGAGAGAGCGAGAGATCAATATTCAGCTGCTATTAGGATGTCACAACTTCAGCATACATATGATTTTTATAAAACAAAAATGTTAGTGACAAAATGAGACATTTAAGGAAAAAGGTGATGCATAACGAAAAAATCACATGTTTCAACAACACTTGCCATAACAGTTAGATATGTGAATAATTATAATGCAATAAGTGCCCAGAAAGCTTATTTTTCTTCTGAAAAACGTTTATTGATTAAAACGGTGCTACAATCCACCTGCCTGCCCATGTGTGTGTGCATGCGTGTACGCGTTAAACCATATATGTATGTAAGCCTGAAAATGTTAGTTTCTCATGAAATCATTTTTGTATTAGTGTTATGAGGATATTGATTGGATCTGAACACGTGGCTAGAAAGTAGATATTTAAGGTGAAAAATACTTACTTTACAATCCACAATGTAGTTGCAGGCTTTTGTTAATGTCAGTGGGAGAAAAGTCCTTTCTTTCTGTATTTTGTCCAGTCACAAAGGCAAAGTAGAATGGAGGGAGTCAGATTTTAGCCAAGCAGTGGAAGCACAAGAAAAGTTATAAAAACCTCTCGCAAACGTATGGTTTAGCTACTGATACTCTGACAAAAATAAATGGCATAATTAAGGACACTTCCATTACCGTAAAAAATCATCCAATGACAAAGCAACTGTCATGATAACACAAATTGAGAACTTTGCAATAAATACAGTATCACAGGAGCCAAAAAGCCATCTCAGTTTTACTTCAGCCATTAGCATAACCGCCATGTCGCTGAATACCAGAATTTACCATGCAAAGTTTGTAAGAGAAACAAATGAATTTACAGTGCAATATAATTTAAGTTTTACCTTAAACCACGAATAGGTTTACTATGTTGGTTATTGTTAGTATTTAACATACCAAATGTCCTGAAGTAGGCAAATAAGTGCTGGAAGCACAAAATTGTGATGCAGCAAGTAAAAGAATCATGAGCTCATAAATTATGAAATGTTTTTACCATAGGTAAAGTATAAAGCATAAATACATTCTGAAGGTAAATCAATTTAATTTTGTCAAAGATATATTGCGATGAAAAAGACGGTAAACTTAATTAGTGCAATTTACTATCTAATGGGAGAAACAGCCATAATTACTATATATATATAAAACTCTATAGGGTCTTCTCGTCCCTTAATTCAATTTAAGTGTTTTTACTTAAAACCTAAATCCAATCAAATCCTACAAAACACTGTGTGTCAAGAAATAGTCAGATATTTTATAGTAATAATGAGACTTCTGCTTTTGTTACACATATCTGTAGATCACTGAACCTATCCTTTACCAGGTACTATACCAATTTTTTGTTCTACCAAATTGACCAAAGCTTCATACGTGAAGCCACTCATGCTCCAGTTAGGGAACTAGCTAGCCAGGGCAAAACAAACAAAAAAGGGAGAAGAGAAAGCCAGTCTCTATAGAGTGATATTTGCAGTTACAGCTCAACCCTCCCACCTATAGATGATACCAAAGGTCATTCTACAGTTCTGTCTCATTTCATTTTCTCTAGAACTCAGATATCCCATATAGAGAAAATGTTGTATCCATCCCAAAAACATAGTTTCAAGGGATATGTGTGGTGCATATGTGTAGGATTGGGAACATGCACAAGTGCTAAAAATATTTTTTAATTAAAATTCATCCTCAAATTAACAGAAAATGATATTCCATTGTAGTGTTACATTCTTTTGAAAGGAAGTGAAAAATATTTTACAGTTCCATTTGGCAAGGCTCTCAAAAACGCTTCTGACATAAGTGATGGAATTGTGATGTCAATGTTTAGTATGAACTGAAGTTGCGCCATATGCTTCCGTTGATGGTGAATGTATATTGCTGGTTTCTGCATTTTCTTTTTATTAAAATGAAGGATGAAGGTTTTAAAAAAGATATAATTGGATAATCTGCCATGCAGAATGCATTAATGATAGCATAGTTTTTCAGAAATAATGACTGTTTTGTGGCTGCTGAAATTCCTGGATCAAAAGCATATTGTGTACAAGCATCCATCTATGTCTTGCATCTATTCTACGTCTGCTTACTCAAGTTTGCAAAGTTGCAACAAATCTAATGCTTATATTGAAAAACTAAGATGTGTAATTCATTACCTTTCAGAAGATAACAGTAAAAGAGAGAATTTGTATTTCTCATTTGTGGCCTAGTATCAAGTCAAACATCTGACTTAAAACTGCTTTTCATTCAGATTTTTTGCTTATTAATTTGTATTACGTGAAGATAGAATGCCACAGCAATAATGGGGAAGAGTTCAAATGGCTGCAACTTGTTGACGCTATGAAACGCAAATGTAATGCTTAAAAAGCTGCAAGGCACCTTTAATTATGGTGTCAGGATAGTGTTATAAAAACAGCAAATAAATTAGTATGGTTTTATGGATATTCTTTCCTTTATGTCCCATGAGATTATTTTCTCCAAAACCGAACCAGCACACACGAGTGCTGACGGAACCTGCCAAAGTACACCAGCAATCGCAGTGTAGGTAACACTGATAGTTGCGCAGCCATTTGCTGCCAACCCTGCACCAACATTCCAGACATGTGTCTTGCAGACGGTATTGAAATTCAACAGGTGTTCACCATATGTACCATTGTTAGAATCAAACTAGCTTTACTGTTATTCCGAAATTGAACATCTTAGTGGGTCCCTGACATTCAGTAAAGAAAATTCGTACATGCAAACTGTGTAACTGCAATGGCTAGGTTCATAACTTTAATTAATCTCTCAGCATTGTGCAACAATGAGGAACAATGCATATAATTTCTTTACGATGAAAGCTTATTATGAATCGAATGTTATGTCAGGAGTGCAATGCCGCCCTTCACCCTATTATGAAATGAGATCAGAGATACCAGTTGTTTTCTTATGGGAGTGGGCATGAGCAATTTTCAGAGTCTGTCACAAAGGGCACTTGGTTCGAGAACTCAAGATTACTGCCTGCCCAAATGCTCCTAGTTACCTACAGCTTTGCCCATAAAGTTTCTTGTGAACATACAGTTGTACAGTTTACTTGGAGACACCTGCATAAGCTACAGAATAGCTGACTGGTTCAGCTACTGTCAAGAGGTATGCATATCTTCAAATATGCTAACAGGGATAAAATAGGTGGTACCGGCCATGTCATTCCGATCTACGAATTCAAAATTGGATGAAGAAAATATCATTGCAGCCACATCGTGGAAAGAAACTGGATCCTGAGAATAATTGAAACGATGTTACAATGGGATGAGGATGACAGTATGTCCTAAAAGTAGAAGATATGGGCAACCCTCTTTGCCTTAATTGAGAAGCATGTGAAGTTTGCTGGCACAATCCATACCAACTGCTGGGATGGTTATAATGGACTAATGGCTGAGAGTATTGCTGACCAACTTATGGTAAACCACAGCCTGCATTTCATGGACCCAGTCACAAATGCCCACATGAACGAGTTGAACTGGCAATCTCTCTAGCATCGTCTATCCAGGGGCAGCATCAGACATAATCAAATGGATGTGCATTTGGAAGAATATATGTGGCACCAGGACAGTAAACCCCAATTAGCTGATCCCTTTCAAGAACTGATCAACGACATTTGGGATATTTACCCTGTACTGTAGTGTAATTGTGTATTAGAGTAGGTGTGTACATAAAACGTAAGCTTAGATTAGACAATTTGTTTTCCTTTTTTTTCTAGTTTTGATAAGTGAAAACAACAGTAGTTACAGTTCATATCCGTGAAAAATCAATTTATTAACATCAAGTTGGCAACAAAGACTAGGGTGATTGTACAAGCAATGTTGGCACCAAGGGCTACTAACAACGGCGCACGTGCATCAAGTACTTTTGGACTTAGGTTTTATTTGTTTTATTTCAACTCAGTTAATATTAGTTTGACCTTTTAGGTAGCACTATAGGTTATTTTTAATGTATTGATCATATCTGTGACTTACCATAACACGTAATATCGCAATCTGAGGTCGGAACTTAGAAAAAAAAAATTGCTGGACAAAGAAAGAAGAGCCGGTTTTACATGAAGATAGTGATCTAATAATAGTAATAATAATGAAAGACATTGCTTAGCACAGAATGATCATATGTTTTGGTTATTACCTGATGCTCCTTAATTTGGCACGAGAAAAAATAGGTTATGCTTGGGTAATATTGTATTCATTACTACATTTCATTGAATATGTACAAAGTCATTTGAAATATTAAATGCAATTCTTAAAGAGGTTAAAAGTGCCAAATGTATGGTTTTAACAACTAGACGTTTTTTTAAAAATTAAACATATATACAAAGAAAAATTGTTACAATCCATTTAATGTCCATTAAAATGATCCTTGCAACAATGTACTGCAGATTTCTCCAGCATTTTGACATTTCTTCGCCATTACAAAATCCTTTTTTCCTAATTTCAGATTTTCACTCTCTCTACCAAGATCATAGTAGGTAGAGGAGGTATTGCATTCCACCCAAAAATTCTATAGTAATATTTCACTGGAAATACATGTTTTGAGGCCCCTGAGTAAAAAAAAAGCACTTTTAGAAAAATGTATGTGTGTGTATCAACAGCATAACCCAAAAACAAAACGTCGGATAAATACAAAGTTCGTATTTAAGTAGTTTCTTCTAAGGGTGCAACATGAGGACTTTCAAGAAAATCCCCCCCTCCCCAACTACCCTTTACATGTAACACTTTTCAAAAAATTGGATTTTCTAAACATTGCTCCAATGATTTTAATTAAAATACCATATATTAAAGACATTTACATGACAGATTAAAATGTACATCTTGACTTTCCTGGGACTAGCCTTGGAAGTCCTTCATTGGAAGGAATTTTGTATAGTCTTATATAACTGTTAAAACGTTAAGCGATAGACGAACTTGTACTACACAAGAAATATAGATCTCTTTAAAACATAAACTTATCTCAAATAAGTTTTTTTTTGTGGCATAAGCCATTTCTGAGATATCGGTTATTAATGGTTCAAATTGTTAATTTCCTGGTCATTCTTTAAAGTACTTTCAACATTCAGTTATTTCTTGTGATTGCATGGAAACAGTATGGAATTTTAAGGCCAGCATATAGCATCCAGTTCTTAAACATTTGACTATCGCTGTTCCCTTTGTATCTATAACAAAATGTGTAACATACCTATTTCTGCAAAGGTTTATTTGGATTAAAATGTAGTAGATATTAAAACAAGCTTTAGTAAGAATAGTTTGTATACCAACTAATAAACGATAGATGTTAGAGAAAGTCATATGAATGCATACATCAGATTTTTAGAAAAAAGGCCTGTGTGTCTGTGAGCAGCATAACTCAAAAACGAAAGGTAGATATTTAGATTCAGTACCTTCCAAAAATGCAACAGCAAGATTTTCAACAAAATCCCGCCACCCCAAATTACCCTTTACAAAGAACATTTTTTGAAATTATTGATTTTCTAAAAAATGGCTGTAATGCTTTTAATTAAATTAACATATATTAAAGATACTTATATTACAATTAAAATGTGTATCTTGAATATTCTGGAAATAGCCTGTGAAGTCACTTCATTTGGAAGGAATTTTGTATAAATCATGTGTAACTGGTAAATGTTAAGCAATGGACGAAAACATACTACACAAAAAATGTAGATCCCTTTAAAAAACACATTTATTCCAAATAACCTTTTTGGAGCATCAACCATTTCTGGGATATCACTTATTAATGGTTGAAATTCTTCAGTCATTCTTTTAAAGTTGTGTTGATTTTCAACTGTTTCTCGCGATGTCATGGAAAGAGTATGGTATTTTAATGCCAGCATACAGATTCCAGATTTAAA
Source organism: Deroplatys truncata (assembly GCA_030765065.1). Classification (NCBI taxonomy): domain Eukaryota; kingdom Metazoa; phylum Arthropoda; class Insecta; order Mantodea; family Mantidae; genus Deroplatys; species Deroplatys truncata. Next base: position 242,856,758 of record CM060975.1, on the reverse strand, counting down.
ACATTTGGCTATTGCTATTTCCTTTGTATCTATAAGGAAATGTGTAATGCAGCTATTTTCGGAAAGGTTTATCTCAATTAAAATGAAGTAGATATGAAAATAAACGTTCATAAGAATAATTTGCATACTCACTAATAAGTGATGGAGGGTAGAGAAAGTAATGTGAATGTAACACATCAGATTTCTTAATGCGCGAACAAACAGTTCGCCAAAGGTACATGCAATGTATTGGTGCACAAAAGAAATATACATGATTAGTAGTCATTCTACTTCAAACTCTGGTCAAAATTCCTGCTGATCCCGAAACGAAAACATTTTGCTGCATTATACACACAAAAACTGCACTTAAATAAACTACACACTAAAATAAAATGGAAATAAACACAGTGCACCTTTGTTTTACATGGCGCAACATGTTTAATTCTTTCTGCTTGGATCTGTAAACATAAGTGGTGATGTCAGACCAATAAGGATGCATTATTGCCTCACGTGACCTATTTGCATATTAAATTTTAATTTAATGATATTTAAAGTTATTACTTTTGCTTCCTGGTATTATTTTCAGATTCTACATGAAATTTTCAATTACAATAGCTTATATGTGAGCATAATTAAATTGTTGTGCATGTTCCCAATTGAATAAACATAAAGCCCACTTGACATCTAATGCATAATTACATAGAAAGAATATACTCAGGAATAATAATATATTATTAACATTATGGTCAAAAATGGATTCAATCAAAAACTGGTCAACCAATAGAACACTACATTAGAAATAGAGACAAATAAGAAATGCACAGAAAGTTCAGCTACCAGCCATAGGCCCACAATAAATTCAGGATTTTCAAGAAATATGACACAATTTTAGCTCCACAGAACAAGCACAGCTTAAAGAATCTACTTAATAAGCCACTTCCATTCTTCCATTAAGATCCATTCTTCCCGAGAAATAGTCTGGGATTTACTAAATTAATTGTCTATACTGTGAACATATTTATGAAGGGAAGACCAAAAGGAACTTAGATATAAGTACAAAAGAATACTCAGGAACATCAAGTTTAAGTAGATGAGATAAATCCTCAGTTTCCAACCATTTCTGGACAGAAAACCATAACACTGATAATAATACCAAATTGCTTAAATGTACCCAAAAAATCCCCTTGAACTGTCAACTTGAGAGAAAGTATTTAACATTAAGAACTAAGAAAGAGTGATGAACTTCAAGCTACCTATGTTGGACAACTTGCACTAGTCCAATCATCTGTACCAGACCACTCTGCTCCCTTCAACCATATTCAGTCAGCAATCAGTTAAGAATGGGAACAAGCGTTCCTGAAACATGTCCTGAGTAAAAAAATATGGGTTTATGGAGAGTAGCGCTAGTAAAGGTTGACTCGTGCCATTTTCTATTTTAAGTACTGATATCTACTCCACATTTAGCAAACTTCTATTACCTATATAGAATTACAATATACTAGTTAAGTTGCTGTACATCGTTAGCAACCTGCTTCTTTTACTGTGATGCAGTAATTTGTATCACAAATTACTTAAATGTAAATAATGATTGTAATATGAATATGCATTTTTATGTGACATTGATTTGAGATGTTTGTTGAATGTAATTATTGTTGAGAAGTAAGTTTATACGACCTTACTGAAACTGTCAATAATAGCGCGCAATAATGCAGAGAGGGGGGTGAGCTGTTTATCATTATTGGAAACGAGGAAGTTACGTAATGTTCGCGCGTTTTTTCCGTTTAGAAACTTCTGGAATATTTTCTCCCTAAAGCATATGTATTCACAATTTTCATTGGATATTAAAATAGACGCTAATGTTGGCGCGTTTTATTAGCCAATAGTAGTTCAGTTATAATATTTTGGCATATCGGGGAGTGGGAGTATAAATAGAAGCCAAGTTTGAGGTAGTCAGTCAGTCCTTCAGTTCGCCGAAAGCATTCATACATTACACGTCGTATTCAGGCCAGTTCATCAAAATTCTTTGTACACTACACGTCGTCTTCAGTTCGTCAGTTTGTCAAAATATTTGTATGAGATACGTCGGCTATAGATTCACAAGTTACGAAAATCTAAAGTATTATAAAGTTAATTATACACAAAGTTGAAGTACGCGAATTAAGAGTGATTAGTAATGAAGTTATTAAAACAGTTTCAGTTTGGCGAGCGTTAAGATCAATGTATAAATGTGATAGTTAACGTGTTTGACAATAAATGTGTAAAACAAATTTCTTCATCAGTGTTATATTTGGATAAAAGATTCCTTTCCGTTTATACAACCCTGATCAAGAGACATGTTCGACCGAAATAATAGCTAGCCGGAGGACAGTAAACGAAACTTAAAATTCTTTCAAACAAAACTAATACTGCCGCAAATTGCCAACACCAGATGGAGCTACGAACCTAACAAAGAATCACGTCACAAGATGGCTTCAACACGTGATGTAAACCCACATACACAAACATCACAAGCATCAACATTATAAGTAATACCGTCACAAATTGGCTACCACAACGTGGGGCTACAATAAACAAATATAAACAACATTAATACCACATTAACTGCCAAATCAATAAACTATAGATATGCAGTTCTTTTGCAGTATACAGACTTTCACCAAGTTATGAATTCTGATATTCAGGCTGGGTTCAGAAAGAAAATGCCCAGAAGTTATACATTAGGCTCAGCCAATCAGAAAACATGAAAATAAATAAAGCTAGCAAGCTCCAGTCATAAGGTGCTGATAATTATCTCAACAATAAAAAATAAATAAATAAATAATTAATAATAATAATAATAACAATAACAATAATTTTAAAAAAAAGCATCACACATTTTAAAACAAGTTAAAAAATGCATTGTTTGAAAACAAGTTAAATATTGAATCCAGACAATACATGTTATCCAGTATAACAAGCAGAAATTATATTGATCCTTGAGCAAACTGTCAGACAGTCAGGGCCAAAACATAAAAGTATCACCAAAGAGTTTTAAGTGCTCAGAAAAAAAACATTTTGGTATAATTTTAAATTCAACAGCAGGTGAATGCATGGGGGGCAACAAATCAACCCAGCCTTAAAACCACATTTCTTAGTTACCTGGCAATAACCATATCATTGTTTTCAGCGAAATATCACAAAACAGTTCTAAACCAAAAGGTAAAAGTATCACCAAAGAGTTTGAAGTGCTCAGCCAAAACATTTTGGTATCATTTTAAATTCAACGTATCCTCTTTGTAAACCCAGCCTTAAAACTACATTTTTTAGTTACCTGGCAATAGACTGTATCATTCTTTCCTCTTTCTGCCACTACTCTTGCAGCAGCACATTTATCTGTGAAATTATTGCAAGTTTTGAAGTATGTAAGGTCACTACACTCCAGAGTAGCAGGACTTTCTGTAGGAATTTCTGGTACAAAATGGATGCAGAAGAAAGTGACTGCTGTTACTATTTGGAAGGCTAGAAATAGAACCTTCTGTAATCGGAAACGGTCTGCCACAGCTCCAAAAAGTGGCTTTGCTATCATTCCAGTTATTGGCAGGACTGTGTAGATTGTTCCAACAATTAGGCTGGAGAATCCAAGTTGCCGTGCATAAATGGGAAGAAATGGGACAATTGGAGCTGTACCTGAAAAATAAAGCCCATTTCTAAACTGTGCTACATACTGGATATTGAGTCTTTCTTGGTCATGTAGCCCATTTGATGGCAACTCATGGTTTGGCAAAGTGTTAAGTCTGGCACACCAAATATATCTATGCATTTCATTCAAATTCTTAACATTAAAGCTACAACTACAATGAAAATAAGCAGACAGCTTTAGACAGAAGATATTAGAAATGTTATGTTTAACCACATGTTTCTATGTTTTTTAGGAAAATGCTCATGTATCAAAATTAAATAAATTTCTCAACTGATATTTTCTTTAAATTTTTTATGTGGAGGTGCTTGTTATCCAAGTTCACCTAACTTCTCTTCTTTACAGTATGAAAACACCTTTTTATCCTTCATTTCTTGTCTAGATTAGCTTCAATAGCTTAAATTTATTGACAAGCTTATAACAGTATTTCTATGTGGAACATGCACATCTAGGAAACTCTTTAGAGTTATGTCCTAACTTCCATGGTTGTGTTCTTATACAAATAGCACATGTAGAGAAATTATGAAAATCAGCACAGCAATTTGAACACTTAGGAGCATGTTGACAATGTGTAACACTTTACAAACACAACAATAACTATTCATGCAAGCTTGAAAGTAGTTGCAGCTTAAGTGTTGCGAAGGTTGCAACTTATACATACAGCCTGAAGCACCTTCAGCAAGTATATACTCTCACTAGTTAACCTGCCAGTTGTCATGAAACAGACATCAAAACCAAGAATGAACCAAAAATGCTGTAGGCATTTACAATACCTATTAATACATAATCTCTAAGTAACTGCTCTGCAGTTTTCTAGCCATCATTTAGGTATTACTTCAATAATTAAATTTGCATAGAAATCAAAATTGTCTTAGGATACTAATTCTTACCTGCATTCCATAGGAAATACTGGCCTTTAAGTGGCAACAGATTCCAGTTGATTTTGAGATCAAACATTTTTATTTTGTATGAAAGTAATCTGGAGGTTCAGTACCTGAAGAAACACACAAAATGAGTTGCATAACTTTTTACAAAGGCCACAAATGGGCATTACAAGATTATTTCTGTTGCTTTATTTTGTTGTCAAACTTAACTTTACAAAGGAACCTCATTTGTGCAGTTAAAAACAGTGTAGTTCAAGTCAAAATTGAGGTTCCACTGACAACTTGGATAAACAGTATACTGATTTAATGCTTGCCGGAAGAGGTGACTAAAAATATGTGTACTTATTACCATATTAGACAGATCTCGTGAATTATATTTTTTACATATTGGTGTGGGTTAGTTCTGTTACATTCTACCTACCAAGCTGATTATGACTATCAAATTTAACATGATTTTACTTCTCTTTTTATGGTAATAATTCGTTTCGGTATCTCTCATTTGACCTACAAGCATTAATTACAAACTAATTATTGAACAATTACATCAAGAATTTTCATTACCTATTGTAAAACTAACCACAATGAAAGCGAATATAAATGCTTGCAGTATTCACGCTTTGTTTAGCCTGTATCAGTAAACACTCGTTATGAGCATTACCAGATGATGCCTGTACTAGATTATTATTTTTTTTTAATTGGCACCTCGCATACTTCATAAAATCTGAAGGCAAACAGGTAGGTAGAGGTTAGAAATCGGGTTATAATTGTTAACAGTTAAGAACTGAAAGTAATGCCAACACCATTATCGCTCTTACTTACTACATGCCCTTGCACTGCTTCTAGAAGAAACTGAAAAAATATTATTTGTGAATAAATATATCATAAGTCATGCCACCTTCATCTCACACATTTGTGCAAAGTCCACATTTCTTCTGCTTCCTGTTGCTTCAGCCCACGTTCAGTGCTGTCAACACACCAGCCGTATGAGTGAAATGTGAATGAGACAGTGGGAGGATGGATCAGTCATATGATGTGAAAAGAAAGACAAAAAAATGCCTTGCCTTTAAGAAAATGCAGCAAATTTTCAGCTGTTGTAATTGGTAGTTTGTGTCAGCATTTCTGTAAATAAATATTAACAAAAGAAATGGTATAATTAACTACATATAAATGGAATTAAGAAAATTGGCACCAATTGTCCTTGAATATTACAGTGTCGGTAACACGATATTGTAAACCACATACCTATACAACAAAACTAGAGAAGAAAAACTGGGACAGGCTTCCAGCATAGAAAGGAAATTTATTTCTAAAACTCTCACATACTACATATTATGCAATTCTACGCATCACTTCCATAACTGTAATCAAGTACCTAAGTTTCAATTATTGCATCTTCGAGGGAATTTGCCACCACAGCTTCATAGTTTGCTAATATGCCATTAATTCAATTTGATCGCTGAAACTGTCTTATATAGGTGGCAGTTTTTAGTTTTAGCATATTTGAACTTATAAAATTAAATTGAGTTTTATTTATGGACGCTCTTTAACTACTATGGTCCTTAGTGCCCTATTCTACATTGGGCGCGAAAGACCGGTAATTTTGCTCAGAGGCCTCTTTATCAGGCTTGAGATACTTTTACGCCGTAAATTTACGACAGGGACCACCGGGTTTACTTCCCTTCCGAAGGAAGCCATGATAAGGATTTTTACGTCCGAAAAAATCCATCGCCCTCAGTCGGGTTTGAACTCGCAACTTCGGAAACCAGAGGCTAGCATGGTAACGCTACACCACGAAGGACGACAAGTTTAACTTATAGAAAAATAAAGAAGAAAGACTAATAACTCTTCTTCCTCGACAAACCGATTGCTGTCTGGTAGGCTCTTGGTGAGGGGTTTGCTGTCATCTGTACTTGGAAGGGCATTTTACCACCGTGCTAATGGGACCAAATAGGTAGGTATGCAACATTATATGTATGTGACAGTACTTACTATCAAATGTGGGATGAATGTCTAGGTTTTTGGGCGAGAGTGGTAAGGAGGTATTAGTGCTGTTATAGACTCTTCAACATATGTCTGTTCAGGGGCAGCTTCCTCTACCTCCTGGCCCGCTGCTGTTTTTCGTTATCCAAATAAGGTGCGTTTATATTTTTATTTTAACCACTTCCCTTGTGAGGGAAATACCTACGTTCAGATTTATAATTGACTGGTTTTTTCTTCCTCCTCCTATGTACACTTGTGTTATGTTACGTTCATCCTCCTATGCCTTATTAATGATTTTCTTTTGGGGCTTGTTTAATGCAGCTTCAGCACCAGGGTCACAAATTGCAACGCTTATCTGAAGTTTTTTTTTTAAAGTATATATGATTCAGCATGTGCCAGACATAATACAGTCTTAGTTGCATAGTGATCGTCCTGTACGTATTGTCTATTTTGAATTACATTTCTTTATTTTCTGGAGAGGTTTGGATCATGGTATCGAATATCCTTGCGTCTTTATCTGATGACTGCGGGAAACCACGAAGACAGTAAAGTCAAATTGGTCATTGGCCGTTACACGGGTTTCAACCCACGGCCTTCCGGATGCGAGCCAGAGAAGCTACCACTTTAGCCATCTCGCTCGATAAAATGTGTGTGTAATACGTGTTCGATACATTTTACTCGCCTCCCCAATTCTTCCTTTAGTTACAAAGAGTTTGTAAATAGGCTAGAGATACACCTCGTAGATGGTGGATCTAAAAAGTGTCACGACTTAAATAGTTTGACTCTAGAACAGCTGCAACTAAATGGATCCTTATACTCAAACTCGGGTTATTACGCTTGGTGCATGTAGGTAATACATGCATTTTCTTAAAGCCTTCTCTGTATTTAAAGCCGACTGTGGATAAGGGTACGGCTTTTGTGATTTATTACATAATATTTGGCCTTGTTTGAGACTGTCTTCATTTTCTAGCATATTAAATGTTTGCCCTCCATTTAATGCAAGCCGTTCATTGTTGTACACCGGCGTCGTCTAGTCTTCTTTTCACGATGAAATACGCCAAAATGCGCTCCTTTAAGTGAGTGTACAAATAAATTAGATGACTAAAAATTCTACTATTACTATTGTGCTCTCTTGCACACTTTTACAGTTGTCTTATATCTATCTTTTAAAACACCAACAGTAACATCGTGCTGTGCAGATCGCGTGTTTGGAAATTCGGCGTGTGTGACCTTCAGCACGTCTACATGCTGCAATAAGAAATTTCATATGCACGCCGTAATTCCACTTTTTAGGATTAATTTCTTAGAAAACAAGAAGAGTAGGAGAAAAGTTTACTAAAGGGAGTCTGTTGTAGCAACCCTAACTGACCGACAGGCAGTAGTCATTGTCCCCGTTGTTACTGAAAGTACAGAATTATATAAATACCCAATTAAAATTCAGTTTCTTGTTATACGACCTTTCATACAGCAAAATAGCATTAGAATGTTTTTATTGAATTTATCCCGAGCAAAGTAGTGTACACTGACATCTTCCATCTTATTAATTACAAACTTTTTGAAGACACATGACACAGTATTTTTAAGTGAGTGTAGTAAATGGAAAGATGTATTATGAACCATTAACATACATAAATCTGTTTATAAGTACTTCTATGAGGTTCAGCAGATAACATCGGCTATTATGATGCTATTTTGTCCATAGGTGTGTCGCAGATTCGAAATATGTCAACAAGTATTTGCCCAGGCTAGTTTATTTGTAGATAACGCAACAAATTTCATTTTAATATAATTTTCATCATTTTAACACTACTCTCGGGTGACATACCTATATTTCTTTTTCTTTTTTTGTCTTTTTTTTGTCTTTGACGGGAGATATCTGCTTTGCAAATTGGTAGAAGCTGAACTAAGAAACTGTTAGAACCCACTGGTACGGCTGAGGAAGTTTGCCAAAAGAAAATAATGTGTTCTTTTTCCCTTATTATATGACAGTGGGAGGTCTATATGAATCGCTTTTTGTCATCAACTATCCGTTCAAATCGTCATACTTGTTTTGTGTGTCTTGTTTCAACCTTTCTCAATTCAAGAGAGAGAAGTCAGACATGCGTAAGAGGAAGCTAATATTAAAGTAATTAAAGCTGAAAAGTAATATTACCTATTTAGCCTTCAACTTTGGTTATACCATGATTTCATCAAACACAAATATTCTTTCGATGTTGAGATTTGAAGTAAGGTAAAATATCCTGGTATTCCCTCTCTCCTCTGAAGCTTTTAATGAAACTAAGCTCTTGAGTTTAGTGATCAGTGATCATCACGGTCTAATGAGGTTCAAGCATTGTGATATCCCTGGCACCTTTTGTTTCATATACCCAGAAAGGCGCTTCTGCGCTTTGTTCTTCACCTCGTTAACAACAAAGTACTTGTATATACATAACTGATTTAGGAGTTTCACACCTTTCACTGCGTCTACTTATAGTTTTAATTCTTTGGAAAACGTTGAAGCAGTTAATTTTGCTTCTGTTTCTACTTCGAGGAGTGGCACACAGCGTCACTCAATGCAGAGGCATGTCGATATAAAATTTTATTTTGGGGGCAGGTGAAAGTGATTAAACTGCACACAATTAAAACTTGGAGCACTTGCAAATGAAACACAGCCAGAATACAGTGATATATACACACAATTGTCTGGAGTTATTATTTCTAACAAGTACCTACACTCTTTGGGTTCTGAGGGAGAAATCTTACTTATTCCTATAAAGTGAACTTTACAAATATTTTCACAAATGTTAAAACATTCTGGATTTAAAATTTTAGAAACGATTTGAAAGTTCAAACATATTCATAATATAAAACAAAGTCTTCTTGGAACACAACAAACTTATCTACAATTCATCATCAGACACATGAATACCACTGTGAATTGACAGCAATACAAGTCCAGATGTGTTTCTGAAGTATTCTTTAATTGTCTGAAAAAGTTCTGTCTGCAGAATCAGTGGAAACTGACAAAATGGTTAATATCGTGAGAACATATGACAACCAAAGAAGTCATATCTTTGAGCTTCCTATGTTGCCGAATTGTCCTTAGAAAACTTTCCTTTGAAAAATAAAGATTCCTTTACTGAAGATATACTTCCCTCTGGGACAGCTCTTAGAAACTGTTTGCGACTCCCTTCCATTATCAAATTTCGTTGCTGTTGCACCAGCAAGGAAGACATTTCGGGGGGAGCGGGTATCCCTCGGCCCCGCCCTTAAATGTGTCCCTATCTCACTGTCAGGTGCTTACATGTTTTAAGGCTACATCTGTGGGCACATGTTGGACACAGTTTGGAGAATACGTATCTAACAGAAAGAAACCCGTTATTCTGAATATATTTGGGATACACAGAAAACCGGAATGGAATTCTAATGACATGATTCAGTACACTAGGATTATTTAGTACGCTTAGTATGCTTATTATTTAGAATAATGTTTGCTCCTGAAAGAAAACACTGCTAAACACACTGAGGCCATACACGCTTTGGAGTGAAGGAAAAGGGGTTCTGCCTAAGCATGACAGAGCTTGGAGCTGGTGGAAAGAAGCGTCAAGTCAACCTGTTATCACATGCTTATTCCCTTATTTTTTGTTTTTAGTGTAGAAGAAGTTTTGCACAAAAGGTCTTTTTATTTTTACGTTATTCATAATTCTGTACATATTGAATAGATTCAGATTATGGCAATCTGACTGTAGATTTAGATTATGACAATAGCTTTTTGGTTATGTTACTAATGACCACCAAGCTGCACATGCGACAATGCACCTCATTTATTTGAACATTTTACAAAATTGTACAATTTTGTAGTTTTCATTACTAGTACTGCGAGTAATTACACAGTATACAAATTTGAACCTTCTATCGGAAACGGAAACGAAAATATGCTAGTTTAGTTCATTCCATGTGCTGATTTTGAACCTGAAGCCCATTTTTCTATCACATAACAGCTTTTTGAGAGGACATGGTGAAAGCTTAGCAACATTCAGTCTATAGGCTATTGTCTACGATTGTTAATTTGTGCTTTCCTGTTATTTTGTATTACTCGAATTGTGGTTTCAACCTAAATCATGCACACATATATAATCCAAAATGTACGGCAAAAATTATTTTAAGACTAAAATTATAAAATTATATTTATATTGTAATGAAAACTTAAAACTAGGCAGCAACCCTTCTCATATTTGTAAAACTACTTCCTGGAAAAGTTGGCAATAAAATGGTTCCGAAACATCTGGCATAAGTTACCAGCAGGGCGGCCTCCAGGAGTTTTGACGCCTCGCGTAATTATTGCAAGTGCCGCCCTCCTCAAGCTTTAAGACATAACCATTTTTATCCGCAATGTGAGCCCTCCATGACTACTCATTCTCACTTATAGTCCACTAGCTGTAAGTTTGCACTTGCTTATTAGAAAAAGAAAAAAGTACTCACAATTCCTTTCTTTCTAAGCTGTCCGTCTTTTATGGCGAACCAGGCAGGGCAGAAACACCAGGGCGGGCGATCCTTCTAAAATTGCACGTTTGCAACACGTTGGCAACCGATACCTCACTTGCAAGAGTTGCAACAGCACTGATGCCTACTTACCCTCATACCATCGCAGGTAATAGGGTACACAATAGGGCTTCAAAAGGGACTGGCCATTTAAAAGAAAGAAACACAAGGATGTTCCACAGCCCCTGTTAGACAAGGACAGTAGAAAAAGCGTCAAAATAAAGTTGGTAGAGTATAAAGTATATTTTGCACCGGAGTAGTGCGTATACATTCGTTACAAACAAAGCACTGAGTAAATTGCGTCTCGAGTACAAGGGGCCGATCATGCGGATGTTCCTTCCAGCACAGATTCAAGGCCAAGGCCACAGGATCTCTTTTGTGCAATGAGGAGGGTTTTTTGGTGGAATGGGGAATTTTAATGTCACTTCCATGGTCACGTGATGCCTTTAATGCAATAGATACCTAAATGCCATGTTCTTTCCGTAACAATCACCAGGCTAGGATGCCTTTGAGAACAGGATATGTCTAAACCCCATGTCCATTCGGATACAGATTCAAGATCACGAGATATTTTTGGTGGAGTGGGGAGCTTTTGGTGGAATGGGGAGTCTTAGCGCCACTTTCACGGCCACGTGATCCTTTGAGTGCAATATATGCCTAAACACCATGTTCGTTCCTCACAAAAACAGGCTAGAGGGCCTTTGAGCGCAATGGATACCTAAACGCCATGTTTATTCCAACACATATTCAAGATCACCTGATATGCATGGTAATTAATTTAAGGATGAAACATGTGCTATCAAATGATGAGAATAGGCGATATAAGAGTCTGCCACGGACATTGCGTCCCAAGCACTAGGGGCGATCCAGTGGCATGGGATTTCCGCAACAGATATATGATCACAAGAGAAGGGAAGGTAATAAATTGTTTAAAAAGAAGGCTAACATGAAACATTCCGTACTTCATAGCAATGGGGAAACAATTTCCTCACACAGTATCTCTAAACACTTGCGTTAACTCCCCTCTGAAGACTCGGAGACATAGCCCCAGCATGTAAATATTAAATCTTAGATGTAGGAAAAGAGTTTTTGAAGAAACGTTGTGGTTTTATAAACATTCACAGATATGCATTTGTGAAATAGGTGCAAATCAGACATAAGAATAGCGAAGATATAAATGTTCCACGTAAGGACTTTCATTCATATGAGAAAAAAATTAACGTAGAATTCCAGGGTTATTCCGAACAATTGTTGACCTTAAATCTTTCAAATCTGGTACAGCTGCAAAATTAAAAGATTAATGGATCACATTTGGAAAAGCCACTAGCCATCATGGATGCAGCTGTTCCCGCTCGAAGCCCCTTCCTACATCTCCATGTATGCACATGCGTCGCCCTTCTCTTCTGTAATCGCCCCCTCCATTATAATATTAGCATATGAGGATTCACACTTAGCGTCATGAAAATATTACTTAAGGCAATCTTATAAAGAGTTTTCTCAGAATAATGATATTGCTATGGCAGGAATGAAGATACGTTACAAATGAAGGGTTTTTTTCTGCGATACGATTAAAAATAGGTGACCGTTACTAATTTCGGCACGTAGAATTAAACATGCATTCCGTTTTTCCGTAGCACATCTCGTTTTGGCAGTATGACAGGGTGAAAATATAATTGTAAAATTTGCAAACATATTACATACTCATATGAACTTTTAAAGAAAATAAAGAATAATAAAAACATGAAAGCGTACATGAATTTGAGAATTATGTTAGATATCTTGTATACGTCTTTTTCCTTTCCCATGAAACATCAGTGTACGTGATTTTCTCGAGTGTTCTCTAGTAGGTTCTTCGCGTGCAAGACACCAGCAGTAATCGACCATTATATGTACCCGGGGCCTAGCGCCAAAGCATGGGAGGACCAGGACCTGAGGGACACCTGTCTGAAGATCTTGTAGATGCCGGTCCTATCGGACGTCGGAGACCCGTTCCATTCTATCCACCTATCGAGACTTCATCCAATCCCTCACCTCTCCAAGCTTCCTATGAACACTACACCACCTTTCCTTAACCTCATAACCTGGAATGCTCACGGACTGCGAAGACGAAAGACTGAACTAAAGTACTTTCTCACACAAAATAAGACACACGTAGCACTTATCACTGAAACCCATATTATCGCTATAGACAGATTCAACATCCCCGGATGCACCATCCACCGTAATGACAGAAACAGGCGCGTTGGCGGCACTGCCATAATAATTAAACAAATCATAGCTCATCAAATCGCACCGCAACCTCATTTAGAACACTAGAAGCAACTACTATTTACATCACTCTAGAAGACCATCGAGTATTCGTAACGGCGGCATATGCTCCACCTGGTGTATTAAACATAGCCGACATAAACGCGCTCATGCAATTAAACGAAAGCAAAACACCAAACCTGGGACTGCCACGAGACCAACCTCGAAGGTACGGCTCCCTTGAACTTGGAAAACACCACTGATTACATAATTCACACCCCAACTGAATACACGTACATCCCCTACAGCAGAAACCAATACCCAGAAATTCCAGATTTAGCAATCACTCACAAACTAACCTGCAGAATCAACCCAAAGTGAAAAACGAATTATCCTCCGACAAGTTACCACTATTAATAATCCTACAGGGCTGAGCAGCGCAAGAACCTCCAGCCCAGCGACGCAACAACAACAAAGCGTCTGCGAAATCATCGCAACTTACCCACAATACCGTTCAGCACGATTGAAAACATGAATGCGGCAGTAACACAACTAGAGCAAGCTATCAAGACCGCAACTAACGCAAAGGTACCGTTCAGCAAACCGAAAGAAACCCAGTCTTAACTGCCACAAGACATACACATGCTAGCTAAAGAAAGAAATCGAGCTAGACGAAAATGACAGAAATCGCGGCACATAGCAGACGTAGCATACTTCAGATACCTAAACGCCCTAGTACGAGAAAGAACAACGAACTATGTAACCCAGCAATGGCAGCATACACCAGAGAACCTCAACTACGAGCAAAACGCTGTATGGAGAATAACACGATGCTTAACGCACGACAAAACCCAAACTCCATCCGTTCACTATAATCAAACTATCGCTTCTACAGATCAGCAAAAATCTAATACACTAGCAAATGCGCTACAGCAAACACTTACGCCGAATCCCGAATTCCGTCCTGTCCACATTTCACGGCAGAAACGGAGATGGAAACTGACAACTATATGGGACAGTTAACTCACAACTTAGTGCGAAAAACTGCACTAGCGAAATTAAATGACTAATTAAGCATTTCCCAAGGAGAAAAGCCCCAGTGCTGGACAGCATACCTACAGCAGCCCTCATGCACATACCGGAGGGGGGCAATAAAACGCCTCTCTAAAATATTCAGCTATGTGCTTACAAACGGGCACTACCCGGACAGGTGGAAGCTGGCCACCGTGGTTCACTTACCCAAAAAGGGAAAAACCTATCAAACACGCACAACTATTGACAAATTAGTTTTTTTAGTACATTGGGTAAACCTCTCGAAAAAGTAATACATAAACGCCTCAATATCCAATTAATTGAGTAGAATATTCTAATTCCAGAACAGTTTGGTTTCCGAGCCAAACATTCAACAACTCTACAATTAGTCAGAATAACCGAAAGCATCGCCTACGGCTTTAACATAAACAAATCAACAGGCGCACTCTTGCTCGACGTTGAAGGAGGCTTGGACAGAGTATGGCACGCTGGCCCACTGAAGAAATCCAGAACAATGAACATACACGACTCGTTAATAAAACTTATAGCGAGCTACTTAAACAACAGAAAAATTCCATTCCAGGGTGAACAATCAACTCTCAACTGAGCACCCAATCATAACAGGAATGTTACAAGGCAGTTTGCTTAGGTCGACTCTATTTAACATATACATAAACGACATCCTTAAAACCGTAAACACAAGCCTATACATATACGCTGTCGATGCAGCAATAATGACACAATCAGGCAAAACCGAATTCATACATCCAAGACTACAATGCGCCCTCAATAATCTAGAGGATTGGCTTATAAAATGGCGCATTAAAGTTAATGCACCAAAACACAAGCGATAATATTTACAAAACGCATCAATCACCGATTTCCTAAACACCAGTTACCATCACTCATCATATTTGGTGAAAACATAGGGCGGAAAGACACGAAAACCTGTCTAGGTCTGAAAATAGACCAAGGTCTCAAAAATGGAAAAAGCACATTCTACAAATACGGGGTAAAGCCAACACCCAATTAGGCAGGCTCTACCGAATCATCAATATGGTCTCTCAATCAAACCTTAAAATGGGACTCACGCTATACAAAACTCTGATTCGCCCAATATTCATCTACCTGCACCAGTATGGGGATATGCCGCCAAAACGTACATAAAATTACAATCTTACCAAAAGAATACTGCGAATGTTAAATAAAGTACCTTACATAGCCCCATCAGACATACTACACGAAGAAGTTAAAATGCACACAGTGGAGGAATTCATTAAGAAACTTACACACGATACACACAAAATCTGCGCTCTCATCACAACCTGCTAACAAAAGAATTAGGGAAGTACGAAACGGAGAATAACAAGCACAACAGACCCCTGTCACTGTTCGATCGAACATTATCGCGAGACCACTCAGAAGAAATACAACAGTTTCTCGACCATTTTTTACAATTATTACAAAGACACTGACTCAGGATTAATACTCTCTATATCCTATCATTAATCTCTTTTACTTCTTTTTACCTTTGTTTAAGACCTAGCCCGTCGCAGAGAGCTCAAGTTCTCAGTCACTGCTGAGGCGGACCGTGATTGACGCGGGCAGCGAAAGACGGGCCGCGGCATTATGGAGTCGATCACACAGACGACATCAGCAACCACATGGAAACCAACCTGAAGAAGGACGAAGATCCGGATTTAAACGACGAGTACCTGTGCACATCTGACGAACAGGGATCTCCTGCAAAGACCGACATAGGAAGAAACAACAATATCACATATTAGCATGTTTACATTATCACTACATTAGCAACTCTAACTTAGCAGAATAAGTAGCTTAAGATAAGACTGTATATATCATGACTAGCAGGTACTCCCTGCGCGCACTCACAATATTACAAATAAGCAATTAATACTCACAAACGTAATGCATGATCTCCACTGGTATTGTCCTGGTCTCATGGGAAATCCCAGCAATTAATCATTGATGCACTCGCATGCAATGCATACCAGCTAACTAGCTATCCATATACTAACCGGGGTGCTATGCTGGATCCGACTAATGCACGTAGGCACGTAGAACACAGAAATGTAAAATTAACACCTGGAGGGTTTTTAGTGGGTATTCCGCATTGAGTGGCGAGCCCCACATATCCCCCCAGTCATTGCACATCAGCTGGGAGTTGAATGCAGTAATGCATTTTTCCCTGTTGGAAAAAAATCATATGTACGGCCAAAGGTCCCTGATAAAGTCGTTTAACATCTTTAAAGTCCTGGTGCAACCTTTCACCTTGCTCTTCATTGACAGCTCCTAAATTCGACGGGAAGTAGTCAAGATGTGACTTGAGGAAATGAAGCTCATATTACAGCGAAGCAGTCTGAAATTTTCCAGCATATTTCTGACAATTTCTTTGTATGGAACGTCTTTCACATTGCCCAGAAGTTTCTTAGCAACCTCTCTGAATCCATTCCACACATCTTTTTCAGTTTCAATTCATAGGTAAAATTAACATCATTCGTCAATTCCCTTATTTGTGATCCAACAAATATTCCCGCTCTGGTTTTAGCCCTTGACAATGATGGAAACTTTGTGCATACGTACTAGAAGCAAGAGCAATCTTTGTCAAGTGCTTTCGAAACTTGTTTCATAATGCCAAGTTTTATGGGTAATGGAGGGAGTAGAACTCTTTGACAATCAACAAGAGGCACATTAGTTAATTTTTTATTCAGGTTACAGAGTCTGCCCCTCAGGCTATTGGTCAGTTTCCCAATTTTTGTCCCTTGCCCTGCTATCCCATTCCCAAAGAAAACAAGAGAATTTTGTGTATTCTCCCTGTTGTCCAAGTAACAATCCAATGACCTCAAGTCACCATATATTTGTTACTCACGGTCGCGGTACTTAATTTTCTTCAGCAAACGCTTTAGAGTTTCATAAGGCTCTCTTAGGTTCGTAGAATGTGCAAGCGGTATTGAAGCTAACTGCCATTATGAAGTAACACTACCTCAAGACTTCGTTTGCAATAATCAATAAAAACACGCCAGTTACATGGCTCATGTGCTTCCCTGCCGAACTATTGAATACGATTACACACATCCACACAAAACACAAGTTGATCTTCGTCT
This sequence comes from Deroplatys truncata, assembly GCA_030765065.1. Lineage (NCBI taxonomy): Eukaryota > Metazoa > Arthropoda > Insecta > Mantodea > Mantidae > Deroplatys > Deroplatys truncata. Next base: position 242,839,314 of record CM060975.1, on the reverse strand, counting down.
GCGTAGTACTTGTGGAACTGTATTTCGCGCTTCCTATACCACGAAAATGTAACGCCAGGTGATATCAAATTCTTCTCTTGTAGTCATGAGCCAGTAATTCACTTTTTCGTTTTGTGAGGCTTAAATCCCTCACTAAATCATTTAACTCAAATTGATTAAACTATTGTGGTGAATTGCCAAATTCTTCTGAACCAGAAACCAACTCATTGTCGGAAGTCACCGAGCTGCTTTAAGATTCACTAAAATTGAGGTCTGCTGGTGGCGAAGATACGGGTACTTCGGGTCCACGAGGAATAGGCGGTGTAGCTGAGTTCAGATTTGGATATTTAACCTTTTGGTCCCGGTGTACATTGTGGTGTACATTGATGTTGTATAATCATAGCACCATAGTAAAATAAAATTGTATGTTTTTACTTGACTATAACGCAGTGTATATATGTTCTTTTACACTCTTTGGTTCAATGTCTGTCCTCTGTTGGGTGTGAGAAGAATTATATGCACTAGAACACAAGATGGCTGGCATACTGCAGAATTCAGCTGGTAAGGATGAACTGTATTTAATATTCTGCGCTTATTTAACGTTTTTGTTTTGATTGAGTTATTGATTATGGACCTAGAAAAGCCAAAGTTTATCCTTGTGTATGTTGTAAATGCACACCATTGGTAATTATGCTTGTATAGTATACTGTACATTGAGTCTCAGGAGTTGTAAAAAGCTGCAACATTGGTTATAACCTGAATATAAAGAATTACGCATTTGCTGTATTTTTAGTCATGTTTTACTCGGTACTGTAGCTTTAACTATTATTTTAAGAGTCCTTTAGGTTGTATTATGATAAAAATGGGCTTTAAGCAGCTTGTAGAGCACAAATAGTTTATGTTCTGTACCGATAAATTGTTTTAATTCTATTGTTGTACTTTCAAAGCAGAACAGGAATATAGATCCTAATGATTCAGAACGTTTACTGAGAATATTTGAATCTACTAATGTTTCTGATATAGATGAGCTCTGCTCAAGTGATGAAGAAGAAGTTTCACATGACATCAGCAATAAATGGAAACTGGTTCGATTTGGTATGTTAGAACTCTAGTAGTTGTCTTATGTAGCCTTTTCTTTTAATAAATATGTTATTTGGCAAGAAAAGCGCTCCTACGTATGCTACTTCTCTGTTTTTTGGTGCAGATACTGTTAATACTCATACATATGAACAGTCAGAAGAGGATCAGGATGATCCCCTGGAAGAAGGTACATAGGGCCCAGATATCCAGGAAATTGCTCCTTCATATATGGTTACAGAAAGAAAGAATATAAGATGGAGGCATCAACCCACGTTTGGTTTACCACTTTTTATAGAAAATATGTCGAGGAAGAGGTTTTTTTCAGTTACAAAACAAATTGCATCTAGTAAATGTATTAGAAAGACCAGAAATTTGCAAAGATAGATTTTTAAAGTAAAAACAATATATGAAGCTGTGAGAAAAAGATGTTTGGACTTGCTTAAGTTTGGTTTTTCGATACCATATTTCATATTTTTTCTCAATGTTTAAAACTTCCGTGCAAGTCTTTCTTAAGCGGTGATTAGCTCGAAACACGGCTACATAATTCACTTAGACACTCACCCTGCTAAACATTATTGTAAAACAACACTTTAGGAACTTAGATGATCACTCGATATTCCATAATGTATTGAAGTTCACTATTTTACTGGATATTTTTTTCATCACATCCATATTTTCTTTATAAAATGCATTATATAGCCTTACCTTAAGAATTGAATTCTATGATGTACGAAGTACTTGAAGATATTTTCTCTAATACACGTTTTTTTATCACAACAGTTAAATTATGATCCTTAAAGACTTTAAGTTATCCCTCGTGATTACATCTTATATATATGTATATATATATACATACATGTTTAGAAATGTCTTTCCCCCACCCACCAAAACCTTGTACAGAAGAAAACATTTCTGGGACATTTATTTTCTTTTTGATCGGTTGAAAATATTAGCCAGCCTGTCTATATTCTTGACTAATGCATTCATGTTATGAGATTAAGAATACATATGTCACACATTTAAAGCCAGAGGATTTTATGTGAGGAGATGCACCGAAGTCATAAATGTATTGTCATGGAATCTTAAGTTCGCAGCTGTGCCGGAAGTCATAAATGTTTGTTGCAGAATCTTAAGTAACCAAGTGTAATGCTTATGTTTGCAGCTGTAGGCATGTAATACATTTTTATGAGCTCTTGTTGAAGAATCTTGGAAGTGTTCATGGATCTTTTTATAGGCTTGAATCCTGCATCTCCGTTGTAAAATTAAGATTCAGCGTGCTTTTAAGAGCCCAAAATAATCCATCGCCCTCTGCCGGGTTTGAACCGGAGACCTCGGGAGCTAGAGACTAGCATGGTAACCACAACACCACGGAGGGTTCAGGTATTTATTGCATTCATAGGCATCCTATCCAGGTGCTTGTAGCGAAAAGGACATGACCTTTAGGCATGTATTGCACTCAAACGCATCACGTAGTCATGAAAGTGACGCCAAGACTCTCTATTCTACCAAAAGAACCCTCCCCACTCCACCAAAAAGGATCCTGTGACCTTGAATCTGTGTTGGTAGGAACAGGGCGTTTAGGTATCTATTGCACTTAAAGACATCCTAGGCTGGTGTTTGTTGCGGAAAGAAAATGACGTTTGGGTATCTATTGCGTTTAAAAGCACGGTAGCCTGGTGGTTGTTGCGGAAATAGCATGGCGTTTAGATAACTATTGCACTCAAAGTCATCACGTGGCGATGAATGTGACGTCAAGTTTCCCTATTCTACCAAAGTAACCTCCCCACTCCACCAAAAATATACCGTGACCATGAATCTGTGTTGGAAGGAACATCCACAGGACCGGCTTCAGGTGCTCGGGACGCAATTTACACCGTGCTTATTGCGGAACGAACATTATCATACTACTCATGAGTAGTCAATAAATTTAAGACGAGATATATATGGTGAAATAACAATATTGGTCTGAGCGAAAGACGGAAACACGCACAGTCACACAGTAAAAATGTTCAATCTTTCGAGTTTATGTCTTCATCAGGAGATTAAAGGGTTATAAACATGCACTAAATTAAAATATACTTGACGGTGGATTACACTGTTAATAATCATCTTTATTATAGGGCATAGGGTATACAACACAGAGGGACACCTTGCGCACTGATGTCGTCCTCCGTGGTGTAGTGGTTACCATCCTAGCCTCTGGTTCACGAGGTCGCAGGTTCAATCCGACGTAGGGCGATGTACTTTTTCGGGCGTAAAATCCTTTGCATGGTCTCCTTCGGAAGGAAAGTAAAGCCGGTGGTCCCGGGTCGTGGATTTACGGCACGTAAAAGAACTTCAAGCCTGGTAAAGAGGCCTCTGAGCAAAATTACCGGTCTTTCACGCCCAATATAGAATGGGATGCTAAGGAACACAACAGTTACAGAGCGTCCATAAATACACTTTAATTTAATTTCCCCCTTAAGGTCCGCTGCCCTGGGCGATGGCAAGGATCGACGCACCTTTGAGCCTGCCCTAATTGCTAGCAGTAAACAGGAAGCATGTGGACATTGACTTCTCTTTATATCGCTCTTCTATTTCCAGTATTTGTGACACCTTGCACATGCTTATCGCTGACTTCGCCGAACTTGGATGGAAAGAAATCGTGGTGAGAATGGAAGTAGGATAGTGGGATTCTGGCGTAGAAATTGCAATCTGATGGGAGAGACAGGGAAAACGAGGAGAGCTGTTAGGGAAGGCAGAGATTGAAGGTGTTTGAATTGTTTGGTTCTCCGTAGGAACAATTTAGTCTTCATTGGAGATGTATAATGTATAACTTAAGACCTTTCTATGACGAATGTATCTAAGCATGCCTAAGCAAGTCTTGACTACTGTAGGTCTAAGCTAGGGAATTTCTCTCGTTCTTACACTGATTTTATAGTGTTTTACAATAATTTATTTAGTTTTGTGGGCGTATTAGGCATACTTACATGAATTGCTGCTATGCTTTTAGAGTAGTTCTTATGTTTTACTGCGAATTGTAGCATTTTTAAGTCATTCAGAGCAATTTTAGCTGCTTCGGGGAAGCACTTATAGACCATTATGGGACACCTTTAGATTATTTTTCTGGCAGTCTGAAGGTACTTGAGGTTGTAGAATAGGCACTTTAGCGTCCATTTACAGGTTTTTAGGATATTACGGAACACTGACAGAGTACTTTAGGCATTTCATGACATTTTCAAAGGTATTTTATAAACTGGAACAGATATTTCCGTGGTATTGGTAGTTTTTTTTTGACATTTCGAGATATTTTGAAGGTATTTTAGAAACTAGAGCAGGTATTTTCGTATTCGTACAGCATTTTAGGAAATTTAGGAAGAATTTGAAGGTAGTTTTTTTCAATTTTAAGGCGTTTTTAATGTTTTGCAGGCATTTTGGTGGGTTCTGGTTGGAGTATGTTGGGCTCTTTGAAGGTATTTTGAACTATAGATCAGGTATTGGCACAAGCTTTTAGAACATTTTGGAACACGGGTAGAGGGATTTGTGGCAGCATTTCTAAGCATTTCAAGGGTATTTTGGAAACTGGGGCAGGCATTTTCACGGTATTGGTACAAGTTTTTAGGACCTTTTGAAGGTATTTTGGGTAATTTTATGGCTAATTCTGGCATTAACACAAGTATTTTGGCAATTTAATGGGAAATTCTGGCATTACCACGGGTGGTTTGGGCACTTTAGGGGCCTTTCGGGATTAACATAGGCATTTTAGACACTTTTGTGGGAATTTAGGGCACTTTATGGTTATTTTGCTGGTGTTTTGAAGGTATTTTAGGCTATGGACAGGCATTGTAGCGCCCTTTTACAGGTTTTTAAGTGCAAGAGCAGGCATTGTCGGTAATTTTAGGGTAATTCTTATATTAATACGATATTTTGTGCAATCTTATGAGCAATTCTGGCATTAACACAGGTATTTTGGGAAATTTTATGGATATTTCGAGCATTGGCACTAACATTTTGGACACTTTTAAATTCTTTTGGAGCACTTCTAGAGTCATTTAGGGCACTGGCATTGGTATTTTGGTTACTTTTATGAGCATTTAGAGCACTGTAACAGGCATTTAGGATATTTGAAAGGCATTTTGTCACGTTTTGTAGACATTTTCTCTCGTTTTATAGTAGTTCGTGGTGTCTTCCTGTCCATTTGGGATATTTTGCAGAAATTTCTCTCGTTTTACACATATATTGGATTCACTTGTAAAATGTTGTATATTCTAACGCTACCATGCAATAAACTATATATGGTTTGCAGTCTGTTTTAGGGTATACAGAACGCAATTTTTCCTTTTTCAGCACGAGTTTTGCCACTCCTTATTAAATGTATCGCTAAGTGGCAGAAGAAACAAAAAACTACAAATTCCAACAGATGACAGTCATGCAATTAAGTGACGTCTCTCCGTTTTGTATACTCCTTTGATGATTTCTAGCTATTAACAAAATGCGCAAACAAACAACGGAATTGAAAAAATATGATTAGGCATTGTGCTTAGCTATAAAAACTTTGAAAAAAATTATCCAAAATATTTAACTATAGTATTCCTGTTCAGCCATTTTCAGGAGCAGACGGCAGTGTCGAATAAGTACTAGGGGATGGAAACAAAACGGAAGACCTCCAAAGGGCTCGTTTACACCAAAACTTGGGCATGCTTCTAGGAAAAAATTAAAGCCCAAAGCTCCCCATTCAGTATCTGAATTACTTTAAGAAATATACCACTTAATAAAAAGTATTTTTGAATTTTTCTTTTCTCCGCTTCCTTTCAATATCCATCAAAAACTTGTAACAGGGCTAGGAACTTCGAAATTTTGATACGGTACTAGTTGTAGACAGTAGTGTCATTTATTACTTTGTATGACCTTGGATACAATCTGGGTTATCCAAGCCATACAAAAACTGTAAAGAGGTTAGTAAACATAAACAAGTCTTATAATTATATGATACAGGGAATTAAGTTTTTGACTGCTAAACAGATGCTGAGATGGAGAAGAGAACACTTCTAAATTAACAATGCAGTTAAATTGATTTCATGAGAAAATTTTATTTTTCAAAATTTCCTTTTTTAATTTTGTGCTTAGTATAAAAAGCATAATCTGAAACCAGCAAATCTTGCTTAGTTACGCTGCAAATATTTCTTCTGAAAATACAAACGCAATGACACTTTATATGCATTTACAGTATTTTGACACGTCGATTTTCAGTTAAATCCTACTGCATAACTCACAAGTTTATTTTGTTATTTCATAACTAGGGCCCGGATTTTGATGACTATAAGCAGCGAAATATGGAAGCATTTATGACCTAAAACGTATATAAATATGACCTTAAAAATAAATCGACTTTATATAAGTTCATTTAAAACATTCTTGTTGATTTTTTTATGTACCATGTAATACAAAATTCACTTCAGAACAAATTGTGAGTATAGTACTTACTTTTTGCAGCGTTTAAAACCAACACTTATTTTTTTAAATGTCTGCATGTGTCTTAAAAACATGAAGAACAGTGAAAACAACAATACCTATCCAAATAATAAAACCCTGTTTTTACTACTGCACACCACTTGTTTAAGTATTGCAAATTAGTTAACATGTCCTGTAAATCTTCAGTTTCTGCAGAGTTATGCTGGATCACAAGGTGTATTTTCAGGTTTTCCATTTTCAAAGATCTACGGTTGTCGCTGAGGATAGCTTTGTATCTCGGAAAGCTCCTCTACACATCACAGGACGTCACATGAGAGTATTTGAAGGCGGCGAGGTCATCGCAGGTCAATTTTGGTTCATTGTCTTCAAATGTTCTGGTATTCCCAGAAAGACTGTCACTAATTTTGCACATTGTAGAATATTCAGTATTCCGCTGGAGAACCAGCAGCTTCCAGTCGTGTGGAAGTTTTTGATACCAGTGAAAAGTTTGGCGCTCATGTATGCCAAGGTTCCAGGTAAGGTATCTGTAAGGACCTCTTTCACAGTATAGCACTTGATTCATCGCTACTAAGCTCACAAAAGACTGCCTTTATTTTGGTGTAGTTGGTGCAGTAATACTCAGCAGCATTAAGCCAAGAACCCCGTCATGTAAGAACAGACTGAAGAGGGAGGGGCAGTGAAGGTGCTTGTTCCTTGAATTTCTACACCTGTAGCGGAGTTTTTACATATATTTTCTTGCCACAGGAAATTAATTTGTCCACAACGGGTAATTTGTTCCAACCTCTTCTACAACTCTGTGTAGCGCATGTGCAAGGCAAGTGACGTACACCATACTGGGGTAGAGAATCTGAAACCCCTTGGCTGTTTTACCCATGTATGAAGCACCATCTATTACTAGCAGCAAAACGTTGTCTCTGTTCACACCATCCGGCCACAGTAGTTTCATAGTCTTCAAACAAAATGGCAATTGTTGAGTTGTTTACTCTCTTGAGAGCTTCATACGTTAGGAGGAACATTTCTCCAGGTCCGTCAACTTTTAGAACACCAATAAAATTTGCAACATAACGCCCATCCAATCGGTGGTTTGATCTATGGACACCCAGATCTTTGGTCAGCAACACTAATTCATATTTTGTTGAGCACCTCCTCGTAGCACACGGATAAATAGTTTTTTCTCAATGTAGATTCATCTGGAACTGGATGTGTTGTGTACTTCTCCAAGAACTGTCTGAAGCGTTAATAAATTAACGCAGTAGGTATATCTAATTGTATTTTGTTCCTAAGGACTAACAAAGCGCACTTGAAATCATATTCATTCGTTGTGCGTAGCTTTCTATTTTATTAAATATGTTTGTTTTAGGTTAATGTATTCGGGTTTAAACACAACTTATGAATTACGGAATGAGCGCACAATTTAAATTATCAATAAAGAAATATCGTAAGAACAATGCAATTATTCAGAGTTACCAGTCAGTCCTCCATTTCTTCAATACCGCTTAAAGTTGTCATCGAACCTTTCACTGTCACTGTTGTTGTTTAGATCGATTATTACTTTTTCATGCACATATTTTACAAGAAGGTCCAGAGTAAACATTTTATTTTCTGCTTCCATGGTATGCCTAACATAATTGCTCCAGTTTTAGGCGACATTTTGTATTCCTTCACAAAGAAGGTTTGTTACCTCGCCAATTTTAAAACTGCTATTGTTCCTTGCAACATGCCCTTTTACTTGACTCCAGACCATTTCTATAGGATTAAGTTCGCAATGGTAAGGAGGTAAACGTAGCACTGTATGGCCAGCTTGTTCCGCCATATTGTTAATGCGGTATTTCGTATACCTGTGTTTCACACCACGAACCAAGCCCAAAGGCTCGGATTTAATTTGGCATTCCTCAAAATGAATGCGTTTACTGCGAAGCCAACGCTGAATGTTTGCTTTCTTCCAAGAAGAAGTTGGTATCTGTTCCAGCTTTACAGAATGGTAACTTGCGTTATCCATCACGACAAAACTGTGCAGTTTAAGTTTTGGCAATAAAACTGAAACCATTTTTCAAATCTTGTGCTATCCATTTCTTCACGGTAATCTCCAGTTTATATTTTGCCTTACAGACAAGACCCGCATCTTCCACAAAACCGTCTTTATTCCCGCAGTGGACAACAACACGTCCACTCTTTCCATTAAATGCTTTCAGTCCTGCTGTAAGTCCATTAATAAATGCTTAGCGTGTACTTCTTATTGTTGAATCTTGCCAACGGTATGCTCTGCATTCGCCCAAGTTTCATCTAGAAAACATATCGGACGACCCTCGTTTCTCAACTGATGAATACGCGTAAGTATTTATGCCGCCACTCATAATATCGTGTTCTAACAGAACTGCTGCTTTGCCGCGCTTCTTGAACCCTAAATCTTTCAGTAATCTTCGAACAGTGCTCTCGATAAAGCTTGGAAAATCACTTTCAATGTCTTTCATTTATTTTGTTTAGTCTTGAAATCACCTTTGTTACTGTCGGAATTTCGTTTTTCCAAAGAAAAAATTAATGAACTTCCCGCCGAATACGATTTAGTACATGTTCGGAATATTTATTTTTCCGCACTTTCTTACCTTGGGCTGTAGGACATGATTTAGCTGGATAAATCACTTTACCACGCACTCTAAGTTCATTGCGAGCCGCGCAACCGACACTACCGTCAAGTAGGATGTCTTTGCACGATTTCATCCACAGTCCAGCTATTATTTTCGGCTAATCTACTGTAGTTGTGGCCCGTCGAAGTAGCTTAAATTAGCCAAAGAAAAGCGAATAATTTACCTTGTGAGTGAGTTTAGAAGTAGATGTGATCTGTTCAATAGCTTGTGCTCACCTACCCGCCCCTCGACGGTGTTTTACTTATATAGGCGAATCGCGTACGAAACAAAACAAACGTAGCCTTAAATTAGCCAAAGAAAAGCGAATAATTTACCTTGTGAGTGAGTTTAGAAGTAGATGTGATCTGTTCAATAGCTTTTGTCCATCTACCCGCCCCTCGACGGTGTTTTACTTATATAGGCGAATCGCGTACGAAAAAAACAAACGTAGCCTTAGGTTGGGATTACTTCTTTTTATATAAGCTTACGTTTCTGAATTCAGGGAAGGTTAGCCTTAGGTTAGGGTTGTTTTTTATGTACGCTTGCGTTAACTATCTACCACTGTTACGGTAAAGCAACTTCTTTAATACGACATCGTCATCGCTGTGCGGACCACAACTAGAGCATAATGTCGTTATTTTCTTTTAATAGCCTGCTGTACACATTCAAAACACCAACTCCTGTTTGCTTTAAAATACCGAGCGGGAGAACTCATCGCACTGCATATGGTTGTCGCCATTTTGATCTTTCAGCAGGTTCGCCAACCTATGAGAGTACAAACGCTTTTGTACAACTGACGCATAACGTACAGATATGAGGTATAATGTAAAAATATAATTTATTTCACGTATTCGTATTACCCTTTCTATCGTAGATTACTGTTAGACACGTTATGTACTTATAAAATTCCATTACTTGCATCTTTGGGGATAGTTTTGTAAATGATTAACGTTGGCATCAACGCAATATTTTCAATTTAAACCTGGAATAGTATACGTAACATAACATTAACGTACTGTAATACAAAATAACCACTTTAGATTATTGGTGTGTAGCAGTACGCTTATATGCTTCCCGTTTGGCGTGTAATGAAAGATTTACGGGGAACTATTTTTGGCCTCAACACAGCTTGTCGTATTGAGGGAATTAGAAAAGATCAAAGATGCCGCTTTGGTTTTCTTGACCTGACGACGAGTATACAAAGCTTTATTTACCAGTAAAAATTTGCAGTAATTGTTGTGTTTATTAGTGACAATATGACTTGAAACGTGTCTGTCTTCCTCCGTGGTGTAGTTCCTGAGGTCACGGGTTCAAACCTGGCGGAATGCGATGCATTTTTTCGGGCGTAAACATTCTTTGCATGGCTTCCTTTAGAAGGGAAGTAAAGTCCGATGTCGTAGATTTTTGGCACGTAAAAGAACCAGCTTAAGCCTGATATAGGGGCCTCTGAGCAAAATTCCTTGTCTTTCACGCCCAATATAGAATAAGACATTAAGAACCATAGCAGTTAAAGAGCGTCCATAAATTAAAAAAAAACAGGAAGAAACATTGTCATGTGAGCAACATTTTCATGTTTATATTCTTGTGTCCTTAAATATACGACAAATATATGCATTTTTGGCAAACGTTGGCCGAAATATGACCTATTATGGCAAAGTGGTAGAAATGTGAGCTATTACTAAAAATAGGTGTAAATATGACTTTATATGAAGAAAAAAATACATTTTTTTTCTACACTACAATACTGGATTCGTGTATAAATTGTTGTAAAATTCACCCTAAAGTTCAGGAAAAGAATATGACTTGTCATTAAAATTAGGATCCTATTCATAATTTTAGCAGTACCACGCTTGTATTACGCTTAGATTTCTCTCCATTTCCTTTTCTTTCTGTTGCTCGCCAGTCATCAGAACAATAAACTGTGGTCCCTATTGGTATTTTTCTCAAATATGGCAAAATTCGTGCTGAATCTGAAAAACTGCTCTCCCAGTCTAAACTAAGCCAACCCTGGGTTTAAAGAGTTACTGTAACGTTTTAATCAGCTTTCTTATTGTTAGGCTTTTCTCCTGTTTATTCAGCTGTAATTTGAAGGGCTTTAATTATGAGGTAGGTAAGAGGTATTAGTACTAAAATAGATTTAATTGGTCAATGTTTGAGGAGCTGTAAACATAATCAATAAAATGTTCACGTTTCACATACGTTTTGCACTGCCCGTAGACAAAGAGAAGCTTGAAAAAGAATGTCTGATATATTGCATATACATAACTTTCTCTACTCACTCTTTTACAAACTATTCCTATAAAAGCTTATTCTTATATCTCCTTCTGTTGATATAATAATAAGTGAAGTGCACTCAAGTGTACGGAATGAATATAACTTTAGTTTTCTACACTAAATTTTGTCACTGTTTTTGGACATTTGTTGCAGCTCAGCACATGTATTTATCACATCTTAGTTCACAGAATTTGCAAACATACTTATCCGTCACTGCATAAAAATTCGTTTTGTAGCATACTTCATAGTGGAAACCATACACAGCTAGCCTCGTTACAATGTTCCTCGTAATTTTTTTTAAATTTTTAAAATAATTTTTACTCATTTTTTTAAGTTCCCTTGTTTTACCCAGTTTATACTGTGTTTTTAGTATTTTCGTTACCGTTTATTACGCATTTACACAACACATAGACACACACACAGACACTCATGCCCATGGCGGGACTCGAACCCGCGACCCTCAAGTTTTGATTCGGTCCTGTCCAGCTCCTGCCTGTTATGGCGCTTGTTGCATAGAAGTCCTCCTCGACAACGCTTCATTTCCTCAGTTTTCTGCCATCAGCTCTCTGTAGGGCTCTGTTGCAAGGAGTAATAGTTTGTAATAGTCTTCCATCAGAAAGGGCGCTCTCGTCAGAATGTATACATATCTCGATGGGGTGTATTTTGACACCCCAATTACTCGCTTGAGGAAAGTAGCCTTCACAGTAGTAATAGTCCCGGATGAGCCAATTGTTTTAACGATAATCCTGCCGCTAGGGGCGCTAGTGTCGCTAGTGTCGCTGCGTGCGACGGCGGCGGCGGTAAGTTTGAAAAGCGCCCTGAGCGTTAGGATTATCGTTAAATCGGTTGGCTCATCCGGGACGAGTTGAAAGAATTGAGGAAGTGACGTGTAGTGTTTTAAATGGTTCGTTAATTTGGGGTGGGAGATGGAGGAAGGGAGATGGAGGAGTATGGAGGTCGCGTGATGGAGAGGAGCTGGGTGGCGAGGTGTTGTCTGTGCGGAGGTCGGTACTGAAATGGGGGAAAAGATGGGGAGCGAGGGATAAAAAGTGTAAAGGAAAGTGACGTGTGAAGTTGTGATTGGTGGGAATAAGAAGTGATTTTATTGGTGGAAAGGAGCAAATGAGAGTTGTTGATTGGTAAGAATAAGAGGGATTATGATTGGTGGAAAGAAAAAGGTGTGGGAGTGGGGTATGTTGGAGGTGATGGGAAAGGTGAGTTTTGCTAGCAGCAAGATTTGCAAAAGCCTGTCTTGAACTGATCAGCAATTTTTGAACGTCGGATGGTAGTTTTCTTGAGTGGATAGAGAGATGGGGGCGATATGAGATGCGGTGGCGAAAATGGGAACTAGACAAGGTTGTTGAGACAAGAGGTTTAAGGACGAGGAAATTTGGAGGTTAGTGGTGAACACGGCGGTCGCAAGAGGTGGGGGTAAGGAGACGCAGTGGTGAGAATGGGAACTAAAAGAAGATGGGGGTAGCAAGAGTTTTAGAAGAGTAGATTTTGAGGTTAAAATAGTGGGAACTAAAAATGGCGGAGGGTCTGCGACAAGGAGATGCGGTGAGAACTAAACAAGATGGCGGTCGCAAGAGGAGGGTAAGGAGATTTGAGGTTACAGTACGAAAACACGAAAGGATATATTCCTACGCCAAGCAGGTCCGAAAAATAATTATGCGTGTGGTACTTACCTGTTACCGGTGTGGATGCGTCACCAAAAGCGCGGCACGCGAGGCGGAAAAATAAAAGCAAACTGTTTTTGAAAATGCTTAACCAGCTTTAAGATCAACCAACATCACTACGCACTGATATACCTAGGTTTTTAAAGCGGTACAGACACCCTTTGCAGAGGCGTAATTTAACTATACCAAAAACCTGGTACTGGACCATCGTGATGGTCGCTAGCGTACATAGGAGCAGGGTTCTCATAGCCGGTCGAAAGCGGTCAAAAACGTGTACGACGTAGGTGTTGACAGTAGCTGCTGTCGAGTCAACGGTCGAGGTGTGAATAAACAAGATCTGTTCTCGCCGGCAATTTGGTTCGGAGATGTGAGCAGCGGCGAGGTGTTGTCTGTGCGGAGGTCGGGACTGAAAGAGGGAAAAGATGGGGAGCGAGGGATAAAAAGTGTAACAGAAAGTGACGTGTGAAGTTGTGATTGGTGGGAATAAGAAGTGATTTTATTGGTGGAAAGGAGCAAATGAAAGTTGTTGATTGGTAAGAATAAGAGAGGTTATGATTGGTGGAAAGAAAAAGGAGTGGGGTATGTTGGAGGTGATGGGAAAGGTAAGTTTTGCTAGCAACAAGATTTGCAAAAGCCTGTCGTGAACTGATCAGCAATTTTTTGAACGTTGGATGGTAGTTTTCTTGAGTGGATAGAGAGATGGGGCGATATGAGATGCGGTGGCGAAAATGGGAACTAAACAAGGTGGTTGAGACAAGAGGTTTAAGGACGAGGAAATTTGGAGGTTAGTGGTGAACATGGCGGTCGCAAGAGGTGGGGGTAAGGAGACGCGGTGGTGAGAATGGGAACTAAAAGAAGATGGCGGTAGCAAGAGGTTAGAAGAGTAGATTTTGAGGTTAAAATAGCGGGAACTAAAAATGGCGGAGGGTCTGCGACAAGGAGATGCGGTGAGAACTAAACAAGATGGCGGACGCAAGAGGTGGGTAAGGAGGTTTGAGGTTACAGTACCAAAACACGAAAGGATATATTCCTACGCCAAGCAGGTCCGAAAAATAATTATGCGTGTGTTACTTACCTGTTACCGGTGTGGATGCGTCACCAAAAGCGCGGCACGCGAGACGGAAAAATAAAAGCAAACTGTTTTTGAAAATGCTTAACCAGCTTTAAGATCAACCAACATCACTACGCACTGATATACCTAGGTTTTTAAAGCGGTACAGACACCCTTTGCAGAGGCGTAATTTAACTATACCAAAAACCTGGTACTGGACCATCGTGATGGTCGCTAGCGTACGTAGGAGCAGGGTTCTCATAGCCGGTCGAAAGCGGTCAAAAACGTGTACGACGTAGGTGTTGGCAGTAGCTGCTGCCGAGGCAACCGTCGAGGTGCGAATGAACGAGATCTGTTCTTGCAGGCAATCTGGTTGAGAGATGAGAGGCGCGGTGGTAAAAATGTGAACTAAATAAGATGGCGGAGGCACGAAGTTGAGGTTAAGGAGCGGCGAGGTGTTGACTGTGCGGCGGTTGGGGTCTGAAAGAGGGGGAAAGATGGCGAACGAGGGATAAAAAGTATAACAGAAAGTGACGTGTGAAGTTGTCATTGGTGGGAATAAGAAGTGATGTTATTGGTGGAAAGGAACAAATGAAAGTTGCTGATTGGCGAGAATAAGAGAGATTATGATTGGTGGAAAGAAAAAAAAGGTGTGGGAGTGGGGTATGTTGGAGGTGATGGAAAAGGCAAGTTTTGCTACCAACAACATTTGCAAAAGCCTATGCAGAACTCATCAGCAATTTTAAATAACTAGTGTTTCGGGGGTTTTCTCTGGTTGGTAGACGAATGCAAGCTGTTTCTACCATACTTATATTATTCGTCTTTTTCCTTTTTCTTTTTAAAAATGACTAGTTTTTTTTTTTGGGGGGGGAGTTTTCTGCGGATGGTAAACAAATGCAAGCTCTTTCTGCTTTTTCATAGGTTTTCCCTGGTTGGTAGGAGTTTTCTGTACTGGTTGACGAAGGCGTTTCTAATTTTGGAGGTTTTCTGAGGTTTTTAGCGGTTGTCCCTGCCCGGTAGGCAAATGATGAAGTTTTACCTTGTCGGCGCACGGATACTAGGCACGTACTGGCGCGCACACACACACACACACACACACACACAGAGACAGACAGACACACAGACAGGCACACACACACGGACATGTTTCCAAAAATGCTTTTTTTTTTTTTTTTTTTGATTCAGGAGGTCTCAAAACGTGTATTTCCGGTGAAATCTCGGTATCGAATTTTTGGGCGGAATGCAATACTTCCCCTACTTACTATACGTAGTAGAGAAAGTAAAAAAGTATTGAAAAATTTAAGGAAATAACAAGCAATACCTCAAAAGTGTACTATCTTGTTTTCACGGGTTTTCCAGATCGGTAAGCGTTAGAATACTCTTAGAGCTTTTTTCAGGTTTTTTAGCGGTTGTCCCTGGCCGGTAGGCAAATGATAAAGTTTTTCTATAACGTCGTCGTTTTGGCTTGTGGCGCACGGATACTGGGCACGTACTCGCGCGCGCGCGCACACACACACACACACACACACTAAAATAGTAGCGTATAAAAAAAAACTGATGTGTTACACTCACATGACTTTCTCTACTCTTGTACAATCTAATTGGTAGCTTTTAAGCGATAGTCAAATATTTTAACGCTGGTTGCTATGTGGCGAATTCCATTCTGTTTGCATGTTCAGGACATAAAAAAAATGAATAAACGAATTTGAGAAAAGGTATAAGTATTGGAAAATTTAAGGAAATAACAAGCAATATCTCGAAAACGGTTCACTCAACAAAAGAAACGTATATGACATAAGTTGTGTATTTTAACGCGATCTACATTTTTTGTGTAGTAAAATTTTGTCTATCTCTTATGGTTTACCAGTTATGCAAAAAAGTCGTTCACAATGAAGAATATTTTTGGAGACATTCCCAGAAAATTCGAGATATACATTTTATTTGACATGACAATATCTTAAACATATGATGTTTTAATCAAAATCGTTAGAGCCGTTTTTGAGAAAATTAAAATTTTCGAAAAATGTTCCATGTAAAGGGTAGTCTGGGGTGGGGGGATTTTCTTGAAAACCTTCGTGTCGCATCTCTGGAAGATACTGAACCTAAATACCAAGTTTGGTGTTTATCCGACTGTTCGTTTTTGAGTTATGCTGTTCACAGACACACAGACACACAGACACACAGACAGACACACACACGGACATGTTTGCAAAAATGCTTTTTTTTTTTGGATTCAGAGATTCTCAAAACATGTATTTCCAGTGAAATCTCGGTAACGAATTTTTGGGTGGAATGCAATACTTCCCCTACTTACTATACGTAGTAGAGAAAGTAAAAATGAATAACGCATTTGAGAAAAAGTATAAGTATTGGAAAATTTAAGGAAATAACAAGCAATATCTCGAAAATGGTTCACTCAACTAAAAAAAAATGTATATGACATAAATTGTGTATTTTAACGCGATCTACATTTTTTGTGTAGTAAAATTTTGGCTATCTCTTATGGTTTACCAGTTATGCATACTGAACCTAAATACCAAGTTTGGTGTTTATCCGACTGTTCGTTTTTGAGTTATGCTGTTCACAGACACACAGACGCACAGACAGACAGACACACAGACACACAGACAGACACACACACGGACATGTTTCCAAAAATGCTTTTTTTTTCTGGATTCAGTGATTCTCAAAACATGTATTTGCAGTGAAATCTCGGTATCGAATTTTTGGGTGGAATGCAATACTTCCCCTACTTACTATACGTAGTAGAGAAAGTAAAAATGAATAACGCATTTGAGAAAAAGTATAAGTATTGGAAAATTTAAAGGAAATAACAAGCAATATCTCGAAAAACGGTTCACTCAACAAAATAAATGTATATGGCATAAGTTGTGTATTTTAACGCGATCTACATTTTTTGTGTAGCAAACTTTTGTCTATCTCTTACGGTTTATCAGTTATGAAAAAGTCGTTCACAATGAAGAATTCTTTTGGAGACATTCCCAGAAAATTCGAGATATACATTTCATTTCTCTCGACATTATCTTAAATATATGATATTTTCATCAAAATCGTTAGAGCCATTTTTTAATACAAAGAGAACGGGATTTCACAAGTGAAACAGTACTGTGATAACGATACCACTGAAACAAAAAAAAAAATCTGATGTGTAACACTCACATGACTTTCTCAACTCTTGTACAAAGTATTTTTACAAACGCTTATTCCCCATCTAGTTCATGTTAATCGAGATAAACATTTGCAAAATCTATTTTATTGCTAATTTTCTTGTATAAAAAAAAAATCTGATGTGTAACACTCACATGACGTTCTCTACTCTTGTACAAAGTATTTTTACAAACGCTTATTCCCCATCTAGTTCATGTTAATCGAGATAAACATTTGCAAACTCTATTTTATTGCTAATTTTCTTGTAGATGTAGGGAAAATATATTTACAAGGGGAATATAGAAAAACAGTAGCCTTTAAGCACATACATATCTCTTAATAGCTGGTTGCTATGTGCAGTACCATTCTTTTTGCCACAGATTAATACTCTTTGCATATCAAAGACAAAAAAAATGAATAACGAATTCCCATTTGAGAAAATAACTATTGGAAAACTTAAGTAAATAACAAGCAATATCTCGAAAACGGTTCACTCAACAATAAAGATGTATATGACATAAGTTGTGTATTTTAACGCGATCTACATACTTTCGTACTCACCTATAAGATATAGAGGGTAGAGGTCGTACGAACGTAGCACTTTGAGAATTTATATTCAACAGTTGGTGTTACTCCTTAGAAAGGAAGTATCTGCTGATTTTTATTTAATTCTTTACATTTTACATAACACGTATGCACTGGCACAACACAAAAGCACTACACACGATACTCAGTTTTAATATTTGCACTAATAACATCAGGAATAACTGAAGTCTGCAAACAGTCATTTCCCATGTGCAGCCTTACGTACAGAGAACGTGTGTGGCTGATCTATGTGTAAAAAGAGCCTGAGAGCGGATGTACGTCAGCGGTAAAATCTTTTAAATGCATTTTTATTGGCGATGGTAGAAATCGTGCAGTGGTGGATCGTGAAAATTCATATAAATGGATGTATCACCTCATAATAAGCCTCTATATACCAAGAATATTGAGTTTTTAAAAAGTCAGCAACTGTACCTGTGTTTCTATACGTAAACGTCAGATGGCAGCTTCGATACGTGTCCACGGAGACCTTAGTGCTAGGCAACTGTACCTCTGTTTCTATACGTGAACGGCAGATTGCAGCTTCGATACGTGTCCACGGAGACCTTAGTGCTAGGCAACTGTACCTCTGTTTCTATACGTGAACGGCAGATTGCAGCTTCGATACGTGTCCACGGAGACCTTAGTGCTAGGCAACTGCACCTCTGTTTCTATACGTGAACGGCAGATTGCAGCTTCGATACGTGTCCACGGAGACCTTAGCGCTAGGCAACTGCACCTCTGTTTCTATACGTGAACGGCAGATTGCAGCTTCGATACGTGTCCACGGAGACCTTAGTGCTAGGCAACTGTACCTCTGTTTCTATACGTGAACGGCAGATTGCAGCTTCGATACGTGTCCACGGAGACCTTAGTGCTAGGCAACTGTACCTCTGTTTCTATACGTGAACGGCAGATTGCAGCTTCGATACGTGTCCACGGAGACCTTAGTGCTAGGCAACTGCACCTCTGTTTCTATACGTGAACGGCAGATTGCAGCTTCGATACGTATCCACGGAGACCTTAGTGCTAGGCAACTGCACCTCTGTTTCTATACGTGAACGGCAGATTGCAGCTTCAATACGTGTCCACGGAGACCTTAGTGCTAGGCAACTGTACCTCTGTTTCTATACGTGAACGGGAGATTGCAGCTTCGATACGTGTCCACGGAGACCTTAGTGCTAGGCAACTGCACCTCTGTTTCTATACGTGAACGTCAGATTGCAGCTTCGATACGTGTCCACGGAGACCTTAGTGCTAGGCAACTGCACCTCTGTTTCTATACGTGAACGGCAGATTGCAGCTTCGATACGTATCCACGGGGACCTTAGTGCTAGGGAACTGCACCTCTGTTTCTATACGTGAACGGCAGATTGCAGCTTCAATACGTGTCCACGGAGACCTTAGTGCTAGGCAGCTGTACCTCTGTTTCTATACGTGAACGGCAGATTGCAGCTTCGATACGTGTCCACGGAGATCTTAGTGCTAGGCAGCTATACCTGTTTCTATACGTCAACGGCAGATTGCAGCTTCGATACGTGTTCACGGAGACCTTAGTGCTAGGCAACTGTACCTGTGTTTCTATACGTGTCCACGGAGACCTTAGTGCTAGACAACTGTACCTCTGTTTCTATACGTGAACGGCAGATTGCAGCTTCAATACGTGTCCACGGAGACCTTAGTGCTAGTGCTAGGCAACTATACCTCTGTTTCTATACGTGAACGGCAGATTGCAGGTTCGATACGTGTCCACGGAGATCTTAGTGCTAGGCAACTATACCTGTTTCTATACGTGAACGGCAGATTGCAGCTTCGATACGTGTCCACGGAGACCTTAGTGCTAGGCAACTGTACCTGTGTTTCTATACGTGAACGTCAGATGGCAGCTTCGATACGTGTCCACGGAGACCTTAGTGTTAGGCAACTGTACCTCTGTTTCTATACGTGAACGGCAGATTGCAGCTTCGATACGTGTCCACGGAGACCTTTCGCTTCAGGTGACAAAATAACACTAGGCACTTGTGTGCCGTGGTGTAAGCCGCAATCACGGTATTGGTAGCGTGGATCTCCTTGGGGCTCTCCTCGGAGTTACCTCAACACCACGTACATGACCTGGTTCGTCACGGGTACGCAGGTCTGCACTACCACTTCCTCGGCGTTGAGCAGGCCCAGGAGGCGATCGTACCGGTACACCAGCTAGCACGTGGACATGTTATCGCGCTGTGGTGTTGCGTGT
Organism: Deroplatys truncata; assembly: GCA_030765065.1. NCBI lineage: Eukaryota > Metazoa > Arthropoda > Insecta > Mantodea > Mantidae > Deroplatys > Deroplatys truncata. The sequence continues at coordinate 242,819,190 of CM060975.1, read as the reverse complement.
GCGAGGTATGGAAACTCAAGGACGCAAAACATGCACGACCGAGGGTTAAAAAGCAGAACAAGTAGTGACGTGGAGCGTTGTGATTGGTGTAAATAAGACGATCTCTGATAGGTGGACAAATTGAAATAACGTGATGTGATAGGCGAAAATAAAATCAAAGGTGATTGGATGAAAAATGACGAGAAGGAATTAGCGGTGAATTTGTGAACTAAGATGGCGAAGATTTTTTTTTTAAAAAAAAGGATAATATAAGTACGGCAACTGTAACGGTTTACGGCAAACGCGCGCCGCGCAATGCGTCACGCCGGGCATCTTGCTCAATATGATTTTTGTTTTATTGCCCGGGCGTGACGCATTGCGCGGCGCGCGTTTGCCGTAAACCGTTACAGTTGCCGTACTTATATTATCCTTTTTTTTAAAAAAAAAAAATCTTCGCCATCTTAGTTCACAAATTCACCGCTAATTCCTTCTCGTCATTTTTCATCCAATCACCTTTGATTTTATTTTCGCCTATCACATCACGTTATTTCAATTTGTCGACCTATCAGAGATCGTCTTATTTACACCAATCACAACGCTCCACGTCACTACTTGTTCTGCTTTTTAACCCTCGGTCGTGCATGTTTTGCGTCCTTGAGTTTCCATACCTCGCACACGCAACACCACAGCGCGATAACATGTCCACGTGCTAGCTGGTGTACCGGTACGATCGCCTCCTGGGCCTGCTCAACGCCGAGGAAGTGGTAGTGCAGACCTGCGTACCCGTGACGAACCAGGTCATGTACGTGGTGTTGAGGTAACTCCGAGGAGAGCCCCAAGGAGATCCACGCTACCAATACCGTGATTGCGGCTTACACCACGGCACACAAGTGCCTAGTGTTATTTTGTCACCTGAAGCGAAAGGTCTCCGTGGACACGTATCGAAGCTGCAATCTGCCGTTCACGTATAGAAACAGAGGTACAGTTGCCTAACACTAAGGTCTCCGTGGACACGTATCGAAGCTGCCATCTGACGTTCACGTATAGAAACACAGGTACAGTTGCCTAGCACTAAGGTCTCCGTGGACACGTATCGAAGCTGCAATCTGCCGTTCACGTATAGAAACAGGTATAGTTGCCTAGCACTAAGATCTCCGTGGACACGTATCGAACCTGCAATCTGCCGTTCACGTATAGAAACAGAGGTATAGTTGCCTAGCACTAGCACTAAGGTCTCCGTGGACACGTATTGAAGCTGCAATCTGCCGTTCACGTATAGAAACAGAGGTACAGTTGTCTAGCACTAAGGTCTCCGTGGACACGTATAGAAACACAGGTACAGTTGCCTAGCACTAAGGTCTCCGTGAACACGTATCGAAGCTGCAATCTGCCGTTGACGTATAGAAACAGGTATAGCTGCCTAGCACTAAGATCTCCGTGGACACGTATCGAAGCTGCAATCTGCCGTTCACGTATAGAAACAGAGGTACAGCTGCCTAGCACTAAGGTCTCCGTGGACACGTATTGAAGCTGCAATCTGCCGTTCACGTATAGAAACAGAGGTGCAGTTCCCTAGCACTAAGGTCCCCGTGGATACGTATCGAAGCTGCAATCTGCCGTTCACGTATAGAAACAGAGGTGCAGTTGCCTAGCACTAAGGTCTCCGTGGACACGTATCGAAGCTGCAATCTGACGTTCACGTATAGAAACAGAGGTGCAGTTGCCTAGCACTAAGGTCTCCGTGGACACGTATCGAAGCTGCAATCTCCCGTTCACGTATAGAAACAGAGGTACAGTTGCCTAGCACTAAGGTCTCCGTGGACACGTATTGAAGCTGCAATCTGCCGTTCACGTATAGAAACAGAGGTGCAGTTGCCTAGCACTAAGGTCTCCGTGGATACGTATCGAAGCTGCAATCTGCCGTTCACGTATAGAAACAGAGGTGCAGTTGCCTAGCACTAAGGTCTCCGTGGACACGTATCGAAGCTGCAATCTGCCGTTCACGTATAGAAACAGAGGTACAGTTGCCTAGCACTAAGGTCTCCGTGGACACGTATCGAAGCTGCAATCTGCCGTTCACGTATAGAAACAGAGGTACAGTTGCCTAGCACTAAGGTCTCCGTGGACACGTATCGAAGCTGCAATCTGCCGTTCACGTATAGAAACAGAGGTGCAGTTGCCTAGCGCTAAGGTCTCCGTGGACACGTATCGAAGCTGCAATCTGCCGTTCACGTATAGAAACAGAGGTGCAGTTGCCTAGCACTAAGGTCTCCGTGGACACGTATCGAAGCTGCAATCTGCCGTTCACGTATAGAAACAGAGGTACAGTTGCCTAGCACTAAGGTCTCCGTGGACACGTATCGAAGCTGCAATCTGCCGTTCACGTATAGAAACAGAGGTACAGTTGCCTAGCACTAAGGTCTCCGTGGACACGTATCGAAGCTGCCATCTGACGTTTACGTATAGAAACACAGGTACAGTTGCTGACTTTTTAAAAACTCAATATTCTTGGTATATAGAGGCTTATTATGAGGTGATACATCCATTTATATGAATTTTCACGATCCACCACTGCACGATTTCTACCATCGCCAATAAAAATGCATTTAAAAGATTTTACCGCTGACGTACATCCGCTCTCAGGCTCTTTTTACACATAGATCAGCCACACACGTTCTCTGTACGTAAGGCTGCACATGGGAAATGACTGTTTGCAGACTTCAGTTATTCCTGATGTTATTAGTGCAAATATTAAAACTGAGTATCGTGTGTAGTGCTTTTGTGTTGTGCCAGTGCATACGTGTTATGTAAAATGTAAAGAATTAAATAAAAATCAGCAGATACTTCCTTTCTAAGGAGTAACACCAACTGTTGAATATAAATTCTCAAAGTGCTACGTTCGTACGACCTCTACCCTCTATATCTTATAGGTGAGTACGAAAGTATGTAGATCGCGTTAAAATACACAACTTATGTCAAATACATCTTTATTGTTGAGTGAACCGTTTTCGAGATATTGCTTGTTATTTATTAAATTTTCCAATAGTTATTTTCTCAAATGGGAATTCGTTATTCATTTTTTTTTTGTCTTTGATATGCAAAGAGTATTAATCTGTGGCAAAAAGAATGGTACTGCACATAGCAACCAGCTATTAAGAGATATGTATGTGCTTAAAGGCCACTGTTTTTCTATATTCCCCTTGTAAATATATTTTCCCTACATCTACAAGAAAATTAGCAATAAAATAGAGTTTGCAAATGTTTATCTCGATTAACATGAACTAGATGGGGAATAAGCGTTTGTAAAAATACTTTGTACAAGACATGAGAAAGGTCATGTGAGTGTTACACATCAGATTTTTTTTTTATACAAGAAAATTAGCAATAAAATAGATTTTGCAAATGTTTATCTCGATTAACATGAACTAGATGGGGAATAAGCGTTTGTAAAAATACTTTGTACAAGAGTTGAGAAAGTCATGTGAGTGTTACACATCAGATTTTTTTTTTTGTTTCAGTGGTATCGTTATCACAGTACGTTTATGTGTTCCAGTGGGTGAATAATAATTAGTTTTGTTGGTATCGTTATCACAGTACTGTTTCACTTGTGAAATCCCGTTCTCTTTGTATTAAAAAAAATGGCTCTAACGATTTTGATGAAAAATATCGTATGTTTAATATAATGTCGTGAGAAATGAAATGTATATCTCGAATTTTCTGGGAATGTCTCCAAAAGTATTCTTCATTGTGAACGTCTTTTTCATAACTGAAAAACCGTAAGAGATAGACAAAATTTTACTACACAAAAAATGTAGATCGCGTTAAAATACACATCTTATGTAATATACATTTTTGTTGTTGAGTGAACCGTTTTCGAGATATTGTTTGTTAATTTTCCAACATTTATTTTCTCAAATGGGACTTCGTTATTCATTTTTTTTTTGTCTTTGATATGCAAACAGTATTAATCTGTGGCAAAAAGAATGGTGCTGCACATAGCAACCAGCTATTAAGAGATATGTATGTGCTTAAAGGCTACTGTTTTTCTATATTATCTTGTAAATATATTTTCCCCTACATCTACAAGAAAATTAGCAATAAAATAGAGTTTGCAAATGTTTATCTCGATTAACATGAACTAGATGGAGCATAAGCGTTTGTAAAAATACTTTGTACAAGAGTAGAGAACGTCATGTGAGTGTTACACATCAGATTTTTTTTTATACAAGAAAATTAGCAATAAAATAGATTTTGCAAATGTTTATCTCGATTAACATGAACTAGATGGGGAATAAGCGTTTGTAAAAATACTTTGTACAAGAGTTGAGAAAGTCATGTGAGTGTTACACATCAGATTTTTTTTTTTTGTTTCAGTGGTATCGTTATCACAGTACTGTTTCACTTGTGAAATCCCGTTCTCTTTGTATTAAAAAATGGCTCTAACGATTTTGATGAAAATATCATATATTTAAGATAATGTCGAGAGAAATGAAATGTATATCTCGAATTTTCTGGGAATGTCTCCAAAAGAATTCTTCATTGTGAACGTCTTTTTCATAACTGATAAACCGTAAGAGATAGACAAAAGTTTGCTACACAAAAAATGTAGATCGCGTTAAAATACACAACTTATGCCATATACATTTATTTTGTTGAGTGAACCGTTTTTCGAGATATTGCTTGTTATTTCCTTTAAATTTTCCAATACTTATACTTTTTCTCAAATGCGTTATTCATTTTTACTTTCTCTACTACGTATAGTAAGTAGGGGAAGTATTGCATTCCACCCAAAAATTCGATACCGAGATTTCACTGCAAATACATGTTTTGAGAATCACTGAATCCAGAAAAAAAAAGCATTTTTGGAAACATGTCCGTGTGTGTGTCTGTCTGTGTGTCTGTGTGTCTGTCTGTCTGTGCGTCTGTGTGTCTGTGAACAGCATAACTCAAAAACGAACAGTCGGATAAACACCAAACTTGGTATTTAGGTTCAGTATGCATAACTGGTAAACCATAAGAGATAGCCAAAATTTTACTACACAAAAAATGTAGATCGCGTTAAAATACACAATTTATGTCATATACATTTTTTTTAGTTGAGTGAACCATTTTCGAGATATTGCTTGTTATTTCCTTAAATTTTCCAATACTTATACTTTTTCTCAAATGCGTTATTCATTTTTACTTTCTCTACTACGTATAGTAAGTAGGGGAAGTATTGCATTCCACCCAAAAATTCGTTACCGAGATTTCACTGGAAATACATGTTTTGAGAATCTCTGAATCCAAAAAAAAAAGCATTTTTGCAAACATGTCCGTGTGTGTGTCTGTCTGTGTGTCTGTGTGTCTGTGTGTCTGTGAACAGCATAACTCAAAAACGAACAGTCGGATAAACACCAAACTTGGTATTTAGGTTCAGTATCTTCCAGAGATGCGACACGAAGGTTTTCAAGAAAATCCCCCCACCCCAGACTACCCTTTACATGGAACATTTTTCGAAAATTTTAATTTTCTCAAAAACGGCTCTAACGATTTTGATTAAAACATCATATGTTTAAGATATTGTCATGTCAAATAAAATGTATATCTCGAATTTTCTGGGAATGTCTCCAAAAATATTCTTCATTGTGAACGACTTTTTTGCATAACTGGTAAACCATAAGAGATAGACAAAATTTTACTACACAAAAAATGTAGATCGCGTTAAAATACACAACTTATGTCATATACGTTTCTTTTGTTGAGTGAACCGTTTTCGAGATATTGCTTGTTATTTCCTTAAATTTTCCAATACTTATACTTTTTCTCAAATTCGTTTATTCATTTTTTTTATGTCCTGAACATGCAAACAGAATGGAATTCGCCACATAGCAACCAGCGTTAAAATATTTGACTATCGCTTAAAAGCTACCAATTAGATTGTACAAGAGTAGAGAAAGTCATGTGAGTGTAACACATCAGTTTTTTTTATACGCTACTATTTTAGTGTGTGTGTGTGTGTGTGTGCGCGCGCGCGCGAGTACGTGCCCAGTATCCGTGCGCCACAAGCCAAAACGACGACGTTATAGAAAAACTTTATCATTTGCCTACCGGCCAGGGACAACCGCTAAAAAACCTGAAAAAAGCTCTAAGAGTATTCTAACGCTTACCGATCTGGAAAACCCGTGAAAACAAGATAGTACACTTTTGAGGTATTGCTTGTTATTTCCTTAAATTTTTCAATACTTTTTTACTTTCTCTACTACGTATAGTAAGTAGGGGAAGTATTGCATTCCGCCCAAAAATTCGATACCGAGATTTCACCGGAAATACACGTTTTGAGACCTCCTGAATCAAAAAAAAAAAAAGCATTTTTGGAAACATGTCCGTGTGTGTGTGCCTGTCTGTGTGTCTGTCTGTCTCTGTGTGTGTGTGTGTGTGTGTGCGCGCCAGTACGTGCCTAGTATCCGTGCGCCGACAAGGTAAAACTTCATCATTTGCCTACCGGGCAGGGACAACCGCTAAAAACCTCAGAAAACCTCCAAAATTAGAAACGCCTTCGTCAACCAGTACAGAAAACGCCTACCAACCAGGGAAAACCTATGAAAAAGCAGAAAGAGCTTGCATTTGTTTACCATCCGCAGAAAACTCCCAAAAAAAAAAAACTAGTCATTTTAAAAAAAAAAAAAGGAAAAAGACGAATAATATAAGTATGGTAGAAACAGCTTGCATTCGTCTACCAACCAGAGAAAACCCCCGAAACACTAGTTATTTAAAATTGCTGATGAGTTCTGCATAGGCTTTTGCAAATGTTGTTGGTAGCAAAACTTGCCTTTTCCATCACCTCCAACATACCCCACTCCCACACCTTTTTTTTTCTTTCCACCAATCATAATCTCTCTTATTCTCGCCAATCAGCAACTTTCATTTGTTCCTTTCCACCAATAACATCACTTCTTATTCCCACCAATGACAACTTCACACGTCACTTTCTGTTACACTTTTTATCCCTCGCTCCCCATCTTTTCCCTCTTTCAGTCCCGACCTCCGCACAGACAACACCTCGCCGCTGCTCACATCTCCGAACCAAATTGCCGGCGAGAACAGATCTTGTTTATTCACACCTCGACCGTTGACTCGACAGCAGCTACTGTCAACACCTACGTCGTACACGTTTTTGACCGCTTTCGACCGGCTATGAGAACCCTGCTCCTACGTACGCTAGCGACCATCACGATGGTCCAGTACCAGGTTTTTGGTATAGTTAAATTACGCCTCTGCAAAGGGTGTCTGTACCGCTTTAAAAACCTAGGTATATCAGTGCGTAGTGATGTTGGTTGATCTTAAAGCTGGTTAAGCATTTTCAAAAACAGTTTGCTTTTATTTTTCCGCCTCGCGTGCCGCGCTTTTGGTGACGCATCCACACCGGTAACAGGTAAGTACCACACGCATAATTATTTTTCGGACCTGCTTGGCGTAGGAATATATCCTTTCGTGTTTTCGTACTGTAACCTCAAATCTCCTTACCCTCCTCTTGCGACCGCCATCTTGTTTAGTTCTCACCGCATCTCCTTGTCGCAGACCCTCCGCCATTTTTAGTTCCCACTATTTTAACCTCAAAATCTACTCTTCTAAAACTCTTGCTACCCCCATCTTCTTTTAGTTCCCATTCTCACCACTGCGTCTCCTTACCCCCACCTCTTGCGACCGCCGTGTTCACCACTAACCTCCAAATTTCCTCGTCCTTAAACCTCTTGTCTCAACAACCTTGTCTAGTTCCCATTTTCGCCACCGCATCTCATATCGCCCCCATCTCTCTATCCACTCAAGAAAACTACCATCCGACGTTCAAAAATTGCTGATCAGTTCAAGACAGGCTTTTGCAAATCTTGCTGCTAGCAAAACTCACCTTTCCCATCACCTCCAACATACCCCACTCCCACACCTTTTTCTTTCCACCAATCATAATCCCTCTTATTCTTACCAATCAACAACTCTCATTTGCTCCTTTCCACCAATAAAATCACTTCTTATTCCCACCAATCACAACTTCACACGTCACTTTCCTTTACACTTTTTATCCCTCGCTCCCCATCTTTTCCCCCATTTCAGTACCGACCTCCGCACAGACAACACCTCGCCACCCAGCTCCTCTCCATCACGCGACCTCCATACTCCTCCATCTCCCTTCCTCCATCTCCCACCCCAAATTAACGAACCAATCAAAACACTACACGTCACTTCCTCAATTCTTTCAACTCGTCCCGGATGAGCCAACCGATTTAACGATAATCCTAACGCTCAGGGCGCTTTTCAAACTTACCGCCGCCGCCGTCGCACGCAGCGACACTAGCGACACTAGCGCCCCTAGCGGCAGGATTATCGTTAAAACAATTGGCTCATCCGGGACTATTACTACTCTTCACTTTCTCCCATTCTTTTAAGTCCTTTAAACCTTTATCATTCATTTACTCATTTCGTTGTAGGTATAAGAATACAAAAAGGTTAAGTGATAGCCGGTGCCTATGTGATGGCTTTGAAATTCTGTTCGCTTTGCATGAACATGAAAAAGAAAAGGAGACAGAAAGAAAAAAAAAATAGCGATTTGCAGTTGTGAAAATTATAAAGTATCTGAAAATTCAAACCAATAACAAAGAATATCTCGAAAATGGTTAATTCCATAAGTATTATTATTATTATTATTATTATTTTATTTTTCTTCCACAAGATCTACATTGTTTGTAGTAATTACGTCTATTTCTTAGTTTACCAATTATACAAAAGTGGTTCAGAATAAAGACGACTTCAGAGGCTATTCCAAGAAAATTCAAGATATGCATTTTATTTGTTATGAAAATAGCTTAAAAATATGGTATTTTAACCAAAATCGTTAGAGCCGTTTTTAAGAAAATAAAAAATGATGAAAATTGTCCAGGAAAATGGTATTTGGGGTGGGGTATTTTCTTTAAAATGTTCATGTCGGATCCTTGAAGGTCCTGAACTTAAATACCAAGTTTCGTATTTAAACACTTGTCGATTTTGAGTTATGCTATTCACACAGAGAGAGAGAGAGAGAGAGAGAGAGAGAGGAGAGTGAGAGAGAAAGAGAGTGAGAAAGAGATTGACCTTTTTCAAAATACGTTTTTATTACTGATTAAAGAATAAAGATATTAAACAATTGTTGAAGTAGGTACAATGGATATTAAATGGCTAAAAGCTTCGAAATCTTTTATTTACATTGTTTCATTTTGCTCAGTTTCACAAATTCTGTTTCACAGATTATGCTGGTGCTACATAGCACCTATTGCTATCACATGATAATTGCTTTTGCAGCTGCTAGCAGTGTATTGAACCTCCTTCAAAACTTTCACCTGAATACGCCCTGCTTGTGGCCAACGTTATTATCGGTTTATCACTATATTCGCAACACATATAAATTCATTCAATCTTGAGGATTACCTCTTCGTAATAATTCGTGTAGTAAGATTATCAAGCGTATATTTACGCTTGCATGAAATGAATAAATAGGGATCATAATTCATTAGACACTGGACAAACCATTCATAAATTACGATTCATGGTGTTACCACTAAACCTCTTGTACATAGGCGAATTGTCATAAACAACTTTTCTGAGTTTAGCAGAAATGTTCGGCTGTCAGTTTTGAGTCTCGATTTTCACTTTCTCTACGACCTAAGTATATATAGTAGGTAAAATGAAGTATTTTACTCCATCCAATAAAACAATATCGAGATTTCACCGGACAAACACGTTTTGGGGATCCCTGAATCCCCCTCCTCCAAAACCATTATTTAGAAAAGCATACGTGAGCGCATTTAAGCTTAACATCTTCTAGGAATAAGACACTAAGATGAAAAAAAAAACTTACCCTCCTATACTTTTTATAGAAAAATTCAAGTGACACACGTCTATGGGATAAATATTGTTCCATAATTTGTATTTTTTTATATTACTGTGAAGTGTTAACCGGATTTATCTGAAATGTCGCAATGTTAGATTTTTTCCCTTAACATATTCATAAACGTGTGTGTATAACAGTAAGTGAAGAGTGAAGTTACATTTTCAGCACTTCTTTAGTTTCAAAACAAGTACATCTCGACATTGTGTGGAATAAAATAGGTTATGATCATTCACCTTCTATAATTAACAGGCAAAGAAGACATTTTAGCCAAAAAAATTGGTATCGAGATTTCACCAGAAACAAACGTTTTGAAGTTGGCTGAAATGAAATTAAATTGAATTTTATTTATGTATTTATGGATGATCTTTAACTGCTGTGGTCCTTAGCGTCCCATTCTATACTGGGCGTGAAAGACCGGTAATTTTGTTCAGAGGTCACTTTTATCAGGCTTGAGGTTCTTTTATGTGCAGCAAATCTACAACACGGGACCACCGGCTTTACTTTGCTTGCTATATAAGAAACATTTATAGCAAAAAGTCTGCGAACGTTTGTGTGCGTATCCGCATGTGAGTGTGTGTGAGTGAGAGAGAGAGAGAGAGAGAGAGAGAGAGAGAGAGAGAGATATTAGCCGTGACATGATAAATGACAGCAGGGAGAGTCGTGTGATTGTAACACGTAAAGTATTTTTTTACCACATACCTATGCTAGGCAGAGATGGTATTTGTATTCCATCCATAAATTCGATATCGATATTTCACTGGAAATATGTTTTGAGGTCCCCTTAACCCAAAAAGGAATTTTTAAAAAAAAGTCCATTCATGTTGTGTGTGTGTGTGAGTGAGTGAGTGTGTGTGTGTGTGTGTGAACTACATAACCCGAAAACAAAATGTCAAATAAACACCAAACTTTGTATTTAAATTCATCTCCCAATGTTATTTTTTATTTTCTCAAAAATGACTTAACGATTCTGATATTTGCAGAAATAATAAAATGCACATATTGAATTTTGTGTAATAACCTATAAAGTCCTTGTGATTCTGAACGCTTTTTGTAAAACTGATAAACTATAAGAGATAGGGAAAAAACTGGCTTCACAAACTACACTGTTCATCTCAAACAAATTTGTTCGTAACAGCAACCATTTTCGAAATATTATTTAACTTTTATAATACTTTGAAGAATTAAGTCACAATTGTTTCTCGTGAGTATGAAATTTCAAAGCCAGTGCGACCCGCTTTTTCAAGATTTGACTATAGCTTCAGCCTCCCGTAGTTACAGCCCTTTGTAGCTGTAACGAAACCATTTCTACAAATGAAGTAGATGGGGCAAGTAAGCTTTTGTAAGAATAATTTCTTTAACGGGTATAAAAATAAACAATAGTGGATAAATAAAGCCACGTGAATGTAACATGTCGTATTTTCTCTCATGTGTTCAGAGCTATATCGTTCCCATGGTGTTCTATGGGATCCCAAACCTAAGGATTCCGAGTCACTTCTCAGGGGCTCCGCGGCCGCTCCAGAAAAAAGAAAGAAAAAAGAAACCAAACAAAAAACACATAAAAACTGAATCAGATTTAAAAGTAAGAAACGAAAAGCAGAGCCACAATAAAACTAGAATATTCAGCGGACTTTGCCCAAACTGAATTTTGCGCCTCCTCTTAAGTACAACTACTCCTTAATACATGAGGTAGGCTTAAAGAGCGTGGTGCTACCTCAAATATACCGACGCCAATATAGTTTCCATTTACATATGTAGGTATATGAATGCCTATTTATTTTAGTGCATCAAATTATGCCTACAGTCTCTTATAAGTGCAATCCTTTATGTGAAAACATCTGCTAAGCAAATGCAGTAATGCTTGGCATATGTTAACAAATCCCTTGACCTGTCAATTTTTTACTTTCACTGCTGCTTACATAGTAGGCAGAGAAGGTATTGCATTTCACCCAAAAATTCTATACCGAGAATTCACCGGAAATACATGTTTTGATGCACATTGAATCCAAAAACAGCATTTTTAGAAAACGATCCGTGTGTGTGTATGTGAAACACCATAACTCGAAAACGAAAGGTCGGATAAGTGCTAAACTATGTATTTAGGTTCGTACCTTCCAAGGATGCACATAAAGATTTTCAAGAATATCCCCCACCTCAAACTACCCTTTACATGGAACATTTTTCGAAATTTTTTATTTTCTAAAAATTGGCTCTGACGATTATGATTAAAATGTCATATGTTAAAGATGTTTACATGACAAATAAATGTATATCTTGAATTTTCTGGGAATTGCGTTTGAAGTCCTCTTCATTCGAAAGAAATTTTGTATAATCTTGTATAACCGGTAAACGTTAAGCGATAGACGAAAACGTACTGCACCGAAAATGTAGATCTCTTGAAAACACACAATTTATTTCAAATAACTTTTTTATGTGACATTAGCCATCTCCGAGATATCTGTTATTAATGGTTCCAATGTTTAATATTTAACCATTCTCTTAAAGTCCTAACGATTTTCAGCTGATTCTTGCGATGTCATGGGTAGTCGTCCTCCGTGGTGTGGTTGTTATCGTAATAGCCTCTACCTCCCGAGGTTGCAGGTTCAAACCCGGCGTCGGGCATAAAAATCCTTAGCATAGCTTCCTTCGGAAGGGAAGTAAAGCCGATGGTCCCGTGTCGTAGATTTACGGCACATAAAAGAACCTCAAGCCTAATAAAGAGGCCTCTGAGCAAAATTACTGGTCTTTCACGCCCGATATAGAATGGGGCGCTAAGGACCACAGCAGTTAAAGAGTGTCCATAAATAAAACTCAATTTTTTTATGTCATGGAAAGAGTATGGTATTCTAAGGCCAGCGTATAGCGTTTAGTTTTGAAACATTTGACTGTCGCTATTTCTTTTGTATCTATAACGAAATGTGTAATGCAGCTATTTCCGGAAAGGTTTATCTCGATTAAAATGGAGCAGATGGGAAAATAAACTTTTGTAAGAACAATAATTTTGTACACCCACTAACAAGCGAAGGTAGAAAAGTCATGTGATTGCAACGCATCAGATTTTTTATATGTTCTAATGTGCACTGGAACAGTGTTGCTATTAATCCCTTTCTTTGGCCTAAAGAACACAATATAAAAGCTGGAGCAGCTAAAAAATATTTCAACACACATAAAGTCAGGAGCACCTGTCAGGAAGTTCAAAGTTGAGGAAGAACATGTGACCTTCGCCTGAAAGTTATGCAATACGTGTTATTCAAACCTTCCATTTAAGAAAGTAGCAGTCAGTCACGCTAAACACATTGGGGACATCTTCCGTTTGTATTGTGGCTCTACAGTCTTACATAACTCTACTGCCAGTTAATTCCTTTCTCTACTACGTATAGTAAGTAGGGGAAGTATTGTATTCCGCCCAAAAATTCGATATCGATTTCACCGGAAATACAAGTTTTCAGACCCCTGAATAAAAAAAAGCATTTTTGGAAACATGTCCGTCTGTGTGTCTGTGTGTGTGTGTGTGTTTGTGTGTGTGTGTGTGTCTGTAAACAGCTAACTCAGAAACGAACAGTCGGATAAACACCAAACTTGGTATTTAGGTTCAGTATCTTCCAGAGATGCGACACGAAGGTTTTCAAGAAAATCCCCCCACTCCAGATTACCCTTTACATGGAACATTTTTCGAAAACTTTAATTTTCTCAAAAATGGCTCTAATATCTTGAATTTTCTGGGAATGTCTCCAAAAGCATTCTTCATTGTGAACGACTTTTGCATAACTGGTAAACCATAAGAGATAGACAAAACTTTACTACACAAAAAATGTAGATCGTGTTAAAATACACAATTTATGTCATATACATTTTTGTTGTTGAGTGGACCATTTTCGAGATATTGCTTGTTATTCCCTTAAATTTTTCAATACTTATTTTCTCAAATGGGAATTCGCTATTCATTTTTTGTCTTGAATATGCAAGGAGTATTAATCTGTGACAAAGAGAATGGTGCTGCATCTAGCATCTGGTTCACAACCACCCGAGAACGGTAATCAGAACGGAAACGAGAACGGGAAGCAATGCACCATGCAAGATATTGGTCACAACAGCCCGGTAACGAGAACGGGAATGCATATCGATCACAAAGTGAAAGTCGATTTTGCGCATTGGGATTTCATTTGTTTTTAACTGACCAATGACATTTTTTCACCTACTTCCAATTTAGCCAACGTCAAAATTCGATAGAGTAAACATTATCTAAATGTATATCCATTACATTTCCGATCCCTCTAGTTATGCCAAGCTTTCATTCCTTTATTAATGGCATACATTAAAATTGTTCTTTTTTCATTTCCACCGGTTTTAGCTGTTCTTTGTAGCTTTTGCCATTGTTTTTTTTAGGTAATAGCCAGTTTTGAGTTGCATATAAACAAACTACAAATGACCCCTTCACCAGAGGAAGCAACGCTGATTAGATTTGCGGGTGTCGGGATGAGGTTAGGAAGCACATTTACTACTAATTCCTTCCGCTTTCATGTTTCCAGCTTGCGACTATAGAGAGCACTAGTGGCTGTTTCATGTCACGGCCGCCTAAAACAACATCTAGAGTGAAGAGTCTAATATGCACAATAGGGATCTAATATTGTCGTATGCCTCTCTTTAAATTATTTTACAAATACAGATGGGAGCTACTCGCTTGCAAGAGGCATCGGTAAATCAAACAAGAACTTCAAATGCGAGGCTACGACGAGGGACGCAGCTAAAGAAAGAACCAAAAATAATGGCTATTTCAACATAATACCTGGCTTACGGGTAGGGAAGGACACTACACTACCATAATTAATATAAAAAGAGAATGGATGGATGGTTATTTATTATATAAAAATGGATGAAGTTAGATACTTACATTCCTTTGCCCATTGTCTGCCGACGAGGACATCGTGCTTTAGCAGTTTCCCGTCTGTCTCACACGAAGCTTACTTGCTGACTGTTACAAAAACCCACGCCAAACTCGGTCGTCAGTAACGCTATCCCCTCCCTTGACACTTGGTTCCCCTGACTCACCCCTACTCACAGACAAACTGCCGTCTCTAACCTCGGTGCCCAGAGAGGGTCTTGTCATATTATCTGTGCACATGTCACATCTCCCCCTGGCCACCGAGATCGACGCCCTCGTCGACACAAGGCAAACCAATAGAAAGAATAAAAGGACAAACAAAATGACATACATAATAGAAAAAGAATTAAACATGTGTGATGCACCAAAGTATAACAGAATAATATACATGTGTGAGAAGCACCCAGACGACGACAAAGAATATTACTGGGCGTAGTGGAGTCTCGAGAATCTTGAGTGCTATCGAATAATATTGTTACTGCACTTATGCTTGAGTACCCCGCACACGCACACACACCACGCTGCCTCAGTTCACACGCACACTACACTGCAACTGCTCATGATGGTCCCTTGAAACTGTTTGTGGGTGATTTTATAAAGTGCCCACAACGACGATTTGTCCTGGTGTAGAATTGTTATCACTGCAGGTTTCTGGTGATGACAACAGGGTGGGCAGTCGCTGGCTTGGACTGCCCCCCAAGATAGTGGCTCCTTATGCCACGGCAGTGTAGTGGCTGCCCGACAGCTTCCCTGTCTTGACTTCCGGTGTGCCACGGGGATACTCCTGGATTCTCTCGAACTCCGCCACAGCAAAATACTACAACAAAACCACCAAACAATAAAAAGGGTGCTCCAACAAACAATCACACATAAAAATAACGGTATGTCATGTACAATTAAATATTTGAAAGGTTGAAAAGTTTGCACAAAAATTCTTTTGACATGGGGCAAAGAAACAGAAAAAATAAGTACAAATTGGCGTAAGAACTAGATTTTTATAGAGAGTTGCCATCCAAAATTTAACTCACAATGCTTCAGAATCCAAATAAAACATTAAAACAGACTCAGAATACATTAACATGACAGAAAAAAACATAACCTTATTTGGAATCCCAATATTGAATCTTAATGACCAGCTGGTATCACTAACAAAATAAAATAAGTGCACTTACAAGACAATCACACATGACAATGAAATGAACTCATTCACACTGACCATGGCCCAAATTACACAGAACACTCACTTAGCTAGCTACTGAAAACTACTGTATGCATTACTACAAACTACATCCACAATACATCTCCAAACTACACCACGTGACATGCTTTCAACTACTATTGTCATACTCTTGTCACTAATACAGTTTCTCGTCCACAGTACTATCTTCCTCATCTCATTATTATCATCAACTCAATCATAATCATCATCATCAGTATTTCAATCAGCATCATTACTTCAGTCATTAACATCTTTATCTCAACTTTCAATTTTCTCTTCAAAACAAAACATCTTCACTGACGTGTCTCATTTAACATGCTGTAAATTCAAAACATCTAACATAGGCATAACCTTCAAGAAATCACATTAATATTTCAGGAATGACACAAATAACATGACATTATACTGTTGCATCCACATCCTCCAAATGAAAATTAAGCTGGAAAACAGTTGGTATTAAAATTTGCTATCTAAGATGGTAATAAACTTGTTGCATAAACAGAAAAAAAATTATTCACATTACAATCACTTCCATCCATTTAATCTCTCGTGTGAATTCATCACACACGCTATAGTGGGCACGTTACAGCAACACCAATAAGCCAAACCTCTGAAATCATCACATCACATCAACTTTCCAGGTACATGTAGCCCTCCTGAAAAATCAACGCATTCATACACTTCAACTATCGGGGTTACTCTTTGGCACTTCCACCGAAGCTGACCTCATCTCATCTCTTCTCATTTCATCTCTCACATTAGCACCGTCGGGGTTACTCTTACGCACATCCACCGAGGCAAATCTCAACTCATATTTCTCACATCACCTCACACTACGCCATCGGGGTTACTCTTTGGCACTCCCACCGAGGCAAATCTCACATATATCACATAACCTCAAATACACACATACATACACACACTATTCATGCAACAATTTTCTGCAAATAAAGATCACAGCATCATTATGAAACCCAAAATCAAATCGAGTCAAATCAAATCAAATCATATCAAATCAAATCGAATGCAACAAAACAACATCACATCATTACTCAAAACAATACTGTCACAGACCATTCCTGAAAATGAAAGCTCAATTAAGCACATAGTACACATGAAACACATTCCTGCAGCATAATACAACAAAACAAATGATTTGCAGTTCCCAAAACATAATTTAAAATTTAAGTTACACCCAAAATAATAATACACTTTTAATTTAGCAGACATTCATAGCACATATTCCTGAAAAGCAAAGCTTAATTAAGCATCACAAACGCAGACTTTACAGTCTATAAGGACCCACAGGATCATAGTAAGGGTAAAGGCGTGACACATGAACACTCTGATGTTTGGTACGGGGAGCATGAGGTCGACCAACAAGGTAGGTAACGGGAGTGATCTCTCGGATAATTTCAAAAGGGCCAAAATATCTATGTAGCAACTTTGTACATTTACCTTTCTTCCTAATAGGAGTGAAAACTTTAACTAATTGACCTACATTATAAACCACATCCCTGTGTTTAGCATCAAATGCTTCTTTTTGCTTCACCTGCTGCTTTGTAATGTTAGCAACAGCAACCTCCCGTGCCTTCTGAATCTCTTGCAACGTCTGTCTCACAAAAAGGTCATTAGACGTAGCTTATAGCTGAACCTGGTTAGGTAAAGAAGGTTCTCGACCATATATCAAGAAAAAGGGTGAAAATTTAGTAGACTCTTGAACACTTGAGTTATACGAAAAGATGACATAGGGCAAAATTGAGTCCCAATTCTTCTGATTATTGTCCACAAAATGGCTGAGCATATTTAAGAGGGTTTGGTTAAATCTTTCAGTAAGTCCGTTGCAAGCTGGATGATAAGCACTGGTGAAATTGGAAGACACTGATAGAGATCTCAACAATTCTTGTGTCACCTCACTTAAGAAAACTGAGCCACGATCAGATAACAAGGCAGCAGGGGCTCCATGCTTACAGATGATGTTATGCAAAATAAATTTAGCAACTTGAGGGATTGTTGCTGAAGAAAGCGACGCAGACTCGACCCAGCGAGAAGCATACTCGGTCGCAACGACAACATATTTGTGTCCAGAATTTGAGCGTGGGAGAGGCCCAAGCAAATCAATACCCCACCGCTCGCCTACAGATGTAACCGGAATTGGTTGTAATAAGCCTGCTGGTTTCTGATTCTTCGGTCCTTTTCTTGTTTGACAGCTGGGACAGGTTCGGACAAAATGTTCAATATCTTTCTTCATCCCAATCCAGTAATACCTGGAGTGAATTTTGGCAAATGTTTTTGAGAATCCTAAGTGGCCTGAAAGAGGATCATCATGACATGAAGAAAGAATTTCATGTTTTAGAGCTTCTGGAATAACCAGCAGATGGAGAGGGCCAGTGGAGCCAGCATTTTTACGATAAAGAACCCCTGATTTGAGTGTATAGTTGGAAATTTGTCTCTGAAGCTTAGCAGGGGCCGACGGAGGATCATGGAGAGCATTAATAAGCTCAAGTAACCCAGTATCTTTCTTCTGGTGGTCAGCAACTTCAACTGATGACAGCAAACATGTGGGGAGTTCTTCAAGCTGTTCAAGATCACTTTCTGTAGGTTGTAACACAGGAAATCTCGATAGAGTATCAGCATCATGATGTTTCTTGCCAGATTTATAAGAAATGGTGTAATCAAACTCTTGCAATTTCAAACTCCATCGTGCCAAACGCCCAGTCAAATCTTTCAAATTATTTAAATATCAAAGGGAGTGATGATCAGATACAATATGAACCTTGTAGCCATAAACAAAACTGCGAAAATGGGTAAGTCCAAACAGGATGGCCAACAATTCCAACTCAGGAACACTGTAATTACGTTCACATTTAGATAGTGTCCTCGAAGCATAGCCCACTGGTTTCAACACATTATCAACCTTTTGATACAACACTGAGGCAACCCCTAGTCCACTGGCATCAGAGTGTAGTTCGGTATAAGCACCAGGAGTATAGAGAGCTAAGACGGGGCCGAAACTAATAAGTCCTTCAAATTTTGAAATGCAGTTTGCTGATCAGATCCCCAAATAAAACTTTGATTCTTTCTAGTCAACTGGATTAGTGGTTGAGCAATATTAGCATAGTCCTTGATGAATTTCCTGTAAAAATTAAACAATCCCAAAACTTTTCTCACATCTCGAACATTTTTAGGACGAGGCAAATTTTGAATGGAAACAACTTTATCAGAATCAGGGGAAATGCCATCTTTAGAAACTTCAAAGCCTAAGAGCTTGATCTTTTGCATGGGGAAGAAACATTTTTCTGGTTTAAGTTTAAACTTGTGGTGATCCAGACGTTGAAAAACAGCCTCAAGATTTTGTAACAACTCCTCAAAGGTTTTAGCAAAAACAACAATGTCATCCAAATATGCAATAGCCTTTTTAAAATTCAAATCGCCTAACAACTTGTCTGCGATGTAACTGAAAAACCTAGGGGCATTTGCCAACCCAAAACTCAAGCGTGTAAATTGATATTGACCCTGAAAAGTGACAAAAGAGGCATATTTTTGGCTATCCTCTTCAATAGGTACCTGAAAGTATGCTGACAGTAAATCTAATGAGACAAACCATTTAGCCTCCCCCAAATAACTTAACAAATCATCTATCAATGGTAAAGGGAAAGAGGAGGTCTCTGTAACAGCATTCAATTTTCTATAGTCGACACAAAATCTCATGGAGCCATCTTTCTTTTTGACAAGTACTACAGGAGAAGCCCAGGAGGACTGTGATTCCTTGATAATGCCAGCATCTTGCATCTCTTTAACTTGCTCAGCAATAATTTCCTTTTGTTTATGAGGAACTCTATATGGTCTTTGCTTAATTGGCTTAGGGTCATTTACTTTGATATCAAATTCTGCAACATCCGTAGTACCAAATTCTTGTAATGTTGTGGCAAAAAATCACTATATTTCAATAATAAAGCATGTAAGTCAGCCTTTTGGGTTTCCAGGAGTTTACCATTAACATTAAAATTACAATTTGGAGCTGGCAGAGGAGTAACATCGGATGATAAAACAGAATTACTCTGAACGAGTGCAACATCATAAGCTTTGGCTAAGACTGTATTTGCAAACAATGTTTGTGGAACTGAAGTATTATTGTGCACTGGAATAGTAAGTTGGGCGGCGCCGTGGCCGAGTGGTTAGACCGCTCGCCTTCCACCGAGGCGGCCCGGGTTCAATCCCAGGGACCTGCATGTGGGATTTGTGGTGGACGCAGCGGCGTCTGGGCGGGTTTTCTCCGGGTTCTCCGGTTTCCCCCGCCATTCATTCCACCAATGCTCCATCATCACCTTTCCTTTCATCCATTTCGCCAACATTTCGTTTCATCTACTTCCTTCATCCCATACCAGGCATCGGGCTGATCACCCATCCTGGATGCTCTGTCTGATCCATGAGTGTCTGCTCCTCGACGGGCCTCTGACCCCAGGCACCCGCTTGTAAGTCCTGGGGGGTGTAAGTCCTACATAAGAGGAGGGTAAACAGATAATGAATGAATGAATGAATGGAATAGTAAGTTCAGAGGCAGACTGACACAACAACGGTGGAATGGAAAGATTCTTCTTTTGCATTATGTTAAGAGCAGGTTCAAACATAACCTCATTGCTAATGGCTGACAAAGGCTTAACTGATATATAGCATGTAGACAGAGGTGGAATTTTAACATCATTCATAACTGCCATTTTAACACCAGAATCTGCACAATCATTATCTTGGAGAGGGTTTACTGCCATATCAACAAAAGGTCCTTGTGTTAGGGTTATTGGTATACTGAACGCATCATTCTTAGAAGATTTCAGGGTTATCAGATTATGTGCATAGTCAATTATAACATCATGGGTCTGCAAAAAGTCATTGCCTAAAATTAAATCATGGGACAACTCTTTCACAACTAGTACATCCTCCTGAAAAAGAACATCATTAATATGGAAATCTAACAGTGTGGTAAGGCGCATCAAGTAACTTGTTTCCTGCAGTGCGGAGCATCATCTCTATAGGTTTTAACGTAGAATGGTCAAGAAAATGTACAGCATTCACAATACTCACTGCGCTTCCTGTATCGAGCAAGATGGAGAGCTCTGTCTGGGCAATACGACCAGTAACTTGCAAGATCTGACCTGATAATGCGACACATCCCGTTGAGGTGCAGCCATGCTGGTGGGCGGTGGTGGTGCTGCTACGTCTCGTCGTATGAGGCTCGGCGCCAGTCGTTTTTTGACTGCGGGAGGCGGCTCCGGCAAAAGCGAGCCAGGTGGCCCTGCCTGTTGCATCTATAGCAGGTGACGGGTGGATCCCTCCGGTTGAAGTCAGATGACCGTGGAAGCTGTGAATGCTGTGAAGTTCTCTCCGAAGATGGTAACTGAAACTGGTTAACTCTGTTACATAACTGTTCCACACGATCAATCAGCTGATGCATAGGATCGATAGGTACGTCCACAAGAGAAGAAGCCTGGGAAGGCTGAGGAGAAGCTGGTAAAGTAACAGCAGGAACAGATGCATTATTAAATAGAACAGAGGGTGGCGTAACCACTGCAGCTTGAGATTGAGCAGACACTAGATGTTCACGGTTCTGCATATAAAACTGTGCTTTGTCCACTCGTCGAATGATTTGTATTACCTCATCAACAGTTTGAGGATTTAATGGCAATAAAGATTGTACATACAGAGGTCTAAGACCTTTAAGCAAGTGTTTAATTTGTTCCAACTGCAACATAGCTGGGTTGACTTGGTCACATAAAGATAGCACGTCATAGATGTAACTAATAACAGGTTCATCATCCAACTGTACCCGCTGTCTGAGTTTCATTTCCAGAATATCACTCTGGTTTGTTATCTGAAATGCATTTAGAAATTGTGTGGACAAGAAAACCCAATCATGGTGAGGGTGCCGATGGCGAAAAGTTTGAAACCATGATGCGGCAGTATCTCGTAAATAGCATGGAAAGCATTTTAATTTCATTTCTTCTGACCAGCCATTAGCAGCAGCGACCATTTCAAAGTTCTGCAGAAATTCATGCGCCGACAACCTGCTGGAATTCTCAAAGTAAGAGGGGTCAATGACCGGGCGACACACAGCTGACTGCATTGCACTGGCCACGCCAGGCGGATTAGACATTGCTGGTAACTGAGTAACAACAGGCGTACTAATACTGGACATAGATTCCTCTTCACTATGCTCGCTAACTGGAGCAACTGCCATATCAGATTTCTGCGTAGTACGTCGCTTAGGCATGATTGCAGCACAAAAGATAACGCAACCAGTAAATAATCAGTATGACAAAGCGATACAGATTACACCAAACTAAACACTTATAGCATCACATGAATGTAAGTAGCAAGATCAGAACATAGCCAAATAAAACAGTTCCAGAAAGAATACAATTAAGCGCCCGCGGCGAAATATCAGAAAATTATACCAACACACGTCTACACAAGCATGACACGCAAGCCACTTGGACACAGTACCAAGATTTTTAAACAGAATGAACACATGGAAGAAAAACAAAATGTCTTCAGTGAGAAACCTCGAACTGGAAGTTAAAAAAAAACCACGTGACACCTACTGTGACCACCGCTAACATTATCTCAAAAGGAGCAGAATACAGACTTGCAATTTATACGTAGCACAAAAAAAATTTCCTTCTTTTTTTTTTAAAACAAATGTATCTGACCTGATATACACACGCAAATAAACGCGCCAAAACACGTGCTGATGAAGACTGGTTTCACAAGCTAGAATTAGTGCTGAAATGCATGACCACGCGGGAATTACATAACACACGTGCGTACATAAAAGTTACACGAAAAATGTCCCACAAAAGTATAGTAAACAGCTAGAAATCACAATCACTGGAATATAAAGTTATAAGTTTCCAGAACCACTGCAAATAAGCAGAGAAAACAATATTTTCACCTAGATGGCCAACACGTGACGAGCACATTTTCAAAGTTACAAATATCTCACTCGTTTCACAACTCAACTTTCACAAAAATATATTTGAAAATAACCAGCACGAACCACTGAGCACAGCAATACAATTTAATGGAAATGAAGCCAAAATAGTAGGAAAATGGAGTCAGAAGTTTTAGCGTCACGCCGACAGACAATGGAAAAATGCAAAAATGAACTCAAAATTAAAATTTAGAAACGAGACTTTTAGAAATTATAGTAACAAAATTTAGAATAAGAGAATCACAAATTAAAGCATAAAAATCCTTACCCTTAAGCCAGAAACAAATTTAGCTTTTTCGCGACCACGTGGAGGACCACAAACCGTTACATTTCAGAGGGAGAAAAAACTTTTACACTTGAAAATCTCACAAAAAACCAAACTCTGCCTGGCCCTCCACCAATTACTCGGCGCCTCACACCAATTGGCGTATGCCTCTCTTTAAATTATTTTACAAATACAGATGGGAGCTACTCACTTGCAAGAGGCATCGGTAAATCAAACAAGAACTTCAAATGCGAGGCTACGACGAGGGACGCAGCTAAAGAAAGAACCAAAAATAATGGCTATTCCAACATAATACCTGGCTTACGGGTAGGGAAGGACACTACACTACCATAATTAATATAAAAAGAGAATGGATGGATGGTTATTTATTATATAAAATGGATGAAGTTAGATACTTACATTCCTTTGCCCATTGTCTGCCGACGAGGACATCGTGCTTTAGCAGTTTCCCGTCTGTCTCACACGAAGCTTGCTTGCTGACTGTTACAAAAACCCACGCCAAACTCGGGCGTCAGTAACGCTATCCCCTCCCTTGACACTTGGTTCCCCTGACTCACCCCTACTCACAGACAACCTGCCGTCTCTAACCTCGGTGCCCAGAGAGGGTCTTGTCATATTATCTGTGCACATGCCACAATATGCCGTGCCCGGGAACGAGAACGAGAAAGTTAAAAGTTGGGCAACTCTTCTTTCCCGTTCCCGGGGCCCGGGAAGGCTTCCCGTCGGTTGTGAACATTCCCATTTGAATACATGTATTTCAACTTTCTCATTCTCGTTCTGGTTACCGTTCTCGTTGGTTGTGAACCAGCCTTAACATGGAACATTTTTCAAAATTTTTTATTTTCTAAAAAATCGCTCTAACGATTATGATTAAAATACCATATATTAGTGACATTTACATGAATAAAACGTTTATTTTGAATTTTCTGGAATAGACTTTTAATTCCTCATCATTCGGAAGGAATTTTGTGTAATCTTGTATAACCAGTAAACGTTAAGTGATAGACGAAGACGTACTACACAAGAAATTAGATCCTTTAAAACACAGTTTATTTCAAATAACTTTTTATGGCATAAGTCATTTCGAAGATATCCATTATTAATAGTTCGAATTTTCTTAAAGTTCCATTTATACTTTGCTTTTAACTAGAATGGTCTTTTTGGCGGCCTCTCCTTTGAAACATGTTATTGCCTATAGGCAGACAATGGTGTTAACTCGTATTCGCTTGTTGTTGGGTTTCTAGTAAACTTTGGGTTTTAATCATTAGATCACACACACACACACATTCACAATCTCATTCGTACTTCCAGACTCTGGGAGGATAGACAAACATTCTTGGATAGACAAACATTCCCACCCCCAGCCGGAAATCGAATCCGGGACCCCTCACAGGCAGGCGCTTTACGGTTTGAATTTCTTAGTAATCTATTTAGTTATAGTCGTTAAAACATCTTAGGTCTTACAACGACTTTTAAAGGTAGTACATATTACAGTAAGTAGCATGTTATACATTTATCATTACATAATTTTGTTTACGATACATTGAGAATACTTGAGTGAATTAGATAGTATTACTGTGATGAGTGACAATACAATTGATCAGTGAGACAGTAACTGTAACAAGTGATATTTAATGGTTAGTGTGGCATATGATAAGAGTGATTTACAATTTATTTAGTATTCCATTTTCACTGAGAAAGATCTTCAACTTGAAAGAAGCCGACGGACTTCCGGTTGCTTTATGGAGTTGGATGGGGATTCCATAACTTTTCCTCTTGAGGCCGATTTGTTGGCATTCTTTGACTATGTGTTCTATCATTAAGGTAGCAGAGCAGAAGGGACATTTCGGTGTTTCATCTTTAGTTATAAGATGAATATGAGTTAGGCTTGAGTGGCCTAAACGAATCCTTGTTGCTATGATTTGATCTTGGCGTTTCATGGTATTGTAAGGAAAAATGCTTAATTTCGTTATTCCTAATTATGTGAAGCTTGCTGTCGGAATAAGAAAGTCATTGAAGCTTTCAATTGTTGCGTAGAGTTCCTTTGAGGTGTGATGTAAAATCCAGGTGAAGAAGTTTTGTGGAATAATCAACGGAGTTTTGAGAAATAGCTTTTTTTTAGCCATGGAATCCGTTATTTAATTTCCAACGATGCCAACATGTGATGGAATCTAGACGAGAACTACGTGGTAGCCCCTAGCAAAAATAGACTGGAACATGCGATGAATATGAACTAGAGGGTGATGCGTGAATTAAAATGATGACGATGATGATTTGTGTTTAAGGGCGCTCAACATCTAGGTCATTAGCGCCCTTGTAAAAGGGATCTTGGCAAAGGCCAGAGATAAACATGAGTAAAAATGTCATGGCAAAGGCAAAAGATATACATGAATATAAAAATCAACAAAAGCCAGAGAAAAACATCAATATAAAATCATAGCACAAATCAGAAATAAATATGAATATATAAAACTTAACCGAGAAATATGAAACACCTGCTATTAGCACGACTAAATCCATATTTAGAAATTTACCTTTGACAAAAAATTAAATATCCTATCACCCGCTTGCTTACCATCCGCTAATACCGCTGCAAGACTGGCCTGAAGTTGCAAAGTACCCCGAAGATCTGCTAGAACAATACACTCTAACAACACGTGACGGACCGACAGACTTTCGCCACAAAGCGAACAAATAGGAGCAGGGTCACCCTTAAAAAGATAACCATGCGTAAAATTGCAGTGGCCAATACGCAACTGAGCCAAAATCTCTTCCTCACAACGATATACACGAGAGGAAGCTACCAGGCTTATCGGAATGTGCTTATTTCCGCTGAGAGCTAACCACTCCTCGCGCCAGCACGGCAGAACCACTCTCCGTACAACAAGTCTAAAGACTTCCGACGTTCCTCGAGGTATTGTAACACTGGGTTCTGTGGTTGCCGCCTTAGCTGCCAAATCTGCAAGTTCATTCCCCGGCAAGCCAACGTGCCCAGGCATCCAAGCACACTCCACATTAAAGCCAGAAGCATATAAAACATGAAGAGCATCCTGGATTCGCTGAACTATGGGGTGGTAGTTGTTCAGCTTCTGAAGGCTCTGAAATGCACTAAGGGAATCATCCAAAATGAGACAGTCTCTCAATTTATGACGGCACACATACAAAATCGCTCGGTATATGGCATACAGTACTGACCTATAAATAGATGTGCTATCATGAAAACCGAATGTATGGGTTCGGTTCCATTAATATAAGCGCGTCCAAACCTTGATTTAATTTGTGCTTAAAGGCGCTCAACTGCTAGGTCATTAGCGCCCTGGTAAAAGGATCATGACAAAGGCCAGAGGTAAAGATCAGCACAAAATATCATGACAAAGGCCAGAGATAAACAGAAATATAAAATCATTGCAAAGGCCAGAGAGAAATATCAATATAAAACTCATAGCACAAATCATAAATAAATATAAATATATATAACTAAACCCTGCCATTAAGATGACTATATCCGCATTTGCAAATTTACACTTGACATAAAATTAAAAATCCTATCAACCGCTTGTTTATTATCTGCAAGACCTATGCAAGACTGGCCAGTAGTTGCAGTGTCCCGAAGATGTGCTAGAGCAGTACACTCTAGCAACACATGACGGACCGACAAACCTTCTCTACATAGCGGACACGTAGGAGCAGGGTCACCTTTAAAGAGATAACGGTGCGTAAAATTGCAGTAGCCAATACGCAACCGAGCCAAAATTCCCCGCGAGAGGAAGTTACCCAGTTTATCGAAATGTCCTTCATTATTCTAAGCTTATTTCCGCGGAGAGCTAACCACTTCTCGCGCTAGCACGGCAGAACCGCTCTCCGCACAACAAGCCTAAAGCCTTCCGACCTTACACGAGGCATTGTAACACTGAGTTCTGCGGTTGCCGCCTTAGCTGCCAAATCCACAAGTTCATTCCCCGGCAAGCCAACGTGACCAGGTATCTAAGCACACTCCACATTAACGCCAGAAGCGTATAAAACATGGAGGTCATCCTGGATTCGCTGAACAATGGGGTAGTAGTCGTACAGCTCACGCAGGCTCTGAAGTGCACTAAGGGAATCACTCAAAATGAGACAGTCTCCCAATTTTCGACGGCGCACATACAAAATTGCTCGGCATATGGCACACAGCTCTGCACTATAAATGGATGTGCTATCATGAAAACCGAATGTATAGGACTCGGTTCCAAGAACATATGCACATTCAACACCGTTGGTGCAATTAAATCCCTCGGCGTGGATCAAAATTCGGTCACTGTAACCAGACAGAAATTCTAAAAAAAAAATAGGTGCGGATACTAAACGTAAGCATCGTAGACTTCGGGTATACCGACATCCCAAAATCTACGTCAGATGTCGCACGTAACCAAAGGGGAACACACTCTCTCTCTCTCTTCCTTAGCAAACATGCTAGGCGTTTCAATGTCGTGCTTTCTAAGAAGCTCCTGGAAACGAACACCTGCAGGCCTTGGATTAATAGAGATATTCCTATAATGTTCGTCCAGCGCAGTGTGAAAAAAAGAAGCGAACGTTGGATGTTGAGGCATATATTTAAGCTCACAGCCATAATTTCCCAAGAGGACATCACGCCGATAACGCAGAGGAGGTTCCGCAGATTCGGCGTAAAGACTCATAACTGGGCTAGTGGGAAAAGCATCAATAGCCACTCGAATGCCCCGGTTATGGAGTGAGGTGCCTGACCTAGACTGAGGACGGCGGTGGTCGAACCAATTTTCCCTTTTTCGGTGACGGGGTAGCACATTTAACATAGTTTTTCACTGTCGTTCTGGCAGTGCGGACAGAAACCTCCTGCTCCATCTCCTCCACGGGAGAGGACCGCTTTCCAATTTAAAACTTCGGTTCGAGGTTTTCGATTGGAAGTGGAGTTCGGCGAAGATATAGATCGCCGATCCGAGTCATTTCCAGAAGGTTCTTCAGAAGAGTATCTCCGAGGAGGTGTTCGTGGACTTTTCTTTCCCTTGGATATTCCGGATACTGACTTTTCATTTTCTTTCAGGAAATCAGTTCGGTTATACCTGGTCTGGAGTTTCATCTGTTGTGCATTATACGTTACGGGCTTGCCAGTCTTATTGCTTGAGGTCGAGGGTCTTGATATTGACTTTACTGTAGGGATCTTGTCAGTAACTGACTCGGCAGATGTTGTTGAAGATGCAGATGTGGATTTCGTGGACTTTGGAAGTGATCTGGCTACAAGAATCTTTTCTGAAATTGTTGTCCCATTAATATCTCTGGCTTGAGTTGCGATTTCCCGACTCAGTACCGGTTTAGCTGCGACTGAGCTTTAGGTACAGGACTTCGGGACAGACGGTTGGCGGACGCGCGGGAGTTCCTGGCTTCCGAGAAATAAACCTTCTCCCTAACCCAGATCACCTGGATCGCCCTTTCCTCTGTAAAACGGGGGCTTTCTCGGGAACCAGATGGATGTTTACTACTGCAATTAACGCAGTAGTGGAGATGATGTACATGCCTCCTCATTGAGAATTCTCCACAGTTAACGCAGGTAGCTTCACCGTTATGGAAATCACTTGTATGACCAAAGCGCTGGCACTTATAGCATCACATCGGGTTGGGGATATATGGCCTAATCTTAATAGCTTCATATCCTGCCTTAATCCTTTGAGGTAGGACTACCTGATCAAAGGTAAGAAACAGGGCACGTGTAGACACAAATTCACCTCCTTGTCTGCGCTGAACCCGATATACAGATGTCATACCTTGTTCTTCCAAATTCTCTTGAAACTCCTCATTGGACATACCGTCCAGTGCATCGGTATTTACAACACCGCGCGAGGAGTTTAAGGTCTTGTGCATCTCAACTCGGATGGGATAGCTAGCTAACGTGTTTGCTTACTGCATAATAGCTGCCAGGGGTGCTGTATGTGCTTCAACCAATAGTGTGCCACTACGGGTTCTAATACAGGATTTTACTGCACCAACAATTTTATCCAGACCCTTTTGGATAGTGAATGGACTAACCGCACTTAACTTCCTTCCTCAGTTCTACTGATAACTAAGTAGCGAGGACCACAACACTCGACTACTACTTTCACAATTACTTTGATGTTTTCTTTATATTTTTTGGTATCCATAGTCCTTGAATTCTCCACCATTACAAATGTGTCCGATGGCATGCTCACATCCTGGGCGCCACTCCAGCTTAGGTGAGAGTCCTGGCCTGGACCATGGTCACGTTAGGGTCTCACCTCCCAATTCATAAATAGAGGGACACAATCTCCTTCAGGAGCGTAACAGTTCATGCAATGGCACCTCCCCGGGAGTGATCTTTATCAGCGGATACGAACACAGTCCTACATGATACTCAGGCGCTGGGAGTTACGTAATACCCAGTCATCCTTTCGGCACAACCTCCTCCGCCCCGCGCAGCGGTCTCCGTCAGACTGTGTTTAGGGAGGTAACTAGTAGTTACACGCTTGAGGACCAAAATTGATTGGGCTTTTGGCATAAGCCCTCTCACATCTTAGGGGAACCCAATCGAGAGTGGGCTTGGGACCCTGGGTATGCCAAAGCCGTACCCACCAAAGGTCCCTAGAGCACATACATCCAACACCGTTGGTACACTTAGATCCATCGGTGTAGATCAAAATTCGATCACTGCAACTCCATAGAAATTCTAAAAACACAGGCGCGGATATTAAACGTAGGCATCGTAGACTTTGCATACCGTCATCTCAAGATCTACTTGAGATGTCGCACGTAACCAAGGGGGAACACCGTCTGCCCGTTAGCAAGCATGCTAGGGATTTCGATGTCGTGCTTTCTAAGAAGCTTCCGAAAACGAACACCTGCAGGTCTTGGATTAACTGAATTATTCCTATAACGCTCGCCCAACACAGTGTGAAAAAAGAAGCGAATGTTGGATGGTTTGGCATGCATTTAAGCGCACAGCCATAATTTTATAAGAGGAGATCACACCGATATTACAGAGGAGGTTCTGCCGATTCGGGTTAAAAGCTCATAACTGGGCTAGTGGGAAAAGCTCAATAGCCACTCGAATGCCCCGATTATGGACTGTGTCTAATCTCCGCAGCACAGATGGTCGTGCTGAGGAATAAATTATATACCCATAGTCTATTTTTGATCGGATCAGTGCGCGCTACAGGCGAAGCAGAATTGTCCGATCCGCTCACAAAGAGTTGCGATTTAATACCCGCAAGGTATTCACAGAACGGTCACATGCGCTTTCAACTGTGCTATATGCGATGACCAGCTAAGGTTCCTACCAAAGGTCAACCCCAGGAACCTCGTCGAATCTGCGAATGGTAGTAAATCCGGAGCAAATTGGAGTGAAGGTGGTAATCGTCTTCTACGGCGCCAGAAGTTCACGGAGATTAACTTCTCAGTTGAGAAAGCAAAGCCGTTTTTAGAACTCCATGCTTGAGGATTATCTAAACATCGCTGTATACGGTGATCCAAAAACGGCTGAGAAGTACAATAAACGGCAAAGTCGTCTACGAATAAGCACGACGATATCCCTGGAGGAACACATTTCGGGATGGAATTAATTACTAAAGCAAACCGTGTAATGACTAGTACCGATCCTTGAAGTGCTCCGTTCTCCTGAAGAAAAAAATTCGAAAAAACTGAGCCTAACCTTACCTGGAAAACGCGGTCCTTCATAAACTTCTGAATGAACAGTGGTAAGGGTCCACGTGTGTTTCAGGCGTATAAGCAACCTACTATCCCTGCTCACCAACAAGTATCAGAAGCCCTCTCAAGGTAAAAAAATATCGTAACGGTTTGACAATTCCTCGTGAATCCGTTCATGATCTGTGTCGATAATGACACAAGGAGATCCATTGTTGAACGGCGTCTTCGAAAACCGCATTGCGTATTCGTAAGCAGGTTGTGAGTTTGCAACCACCATACCAATCGTCCAATGATCATGCGTTCCATCATGTTGCAAACGCAACTGATGAGGGAAATAGGACGGTAGCTATACGGGAGATGACGGTCCTTTCCAGCTTTTAAAATGGGTATGAAGTAACCTCGCGCCACCTTTCTGGAAAAGAAGCGTCAACCCACACACGATTATAGATCTCGAGTAGGAAAGCCTTACCTTCAAGAGAGAGCTGTTGCAACATCTGTACGTGGATACCGACTGGTCCTACTGCTGACAGTCGCGAAGATGAAAGAGCGTTCCAATTCCGCCATTGTGAAAAGGCGATTGTAATCTTCAAGATTTCCTGAACGAAACCAGAAAGTTTGAGATTCCACCTGAGTCTTAACAGAAAGGATCTTATGCGAATAGTTATCTGAGCCAGACACTAGAGCGAAAGCACTGCCAAATGTGTTAACCGCGTCTTATGTGTCAACAACAGCTCTTGCAGCTATTTTAAGACCGGCAATTGGCATGTGGCTCGATTTTCCAGCCACACGCCTTAAATTATCCCAAACAATAGAGGGAGGTGTATGTCGATTAAATGAAGCTGCAAAATTGCTCATGATGTTTCTGCTATCCTCTATACCATGTCTAAACCTGATACGCATTTTTCAGTATTCGACTAGGTTATCCAGTGTGGAGCGACATTGGAAAACCCTAAGAGTACGCCTGCGAGCACAAATGGCACGTCGGTATTCTTCCATTCACCAAGGGACTGGACATCGACGGGGGCTGGCAATCGACGGTGGAATAGCGCGTCCAGAAGCAGAAAGAATATCCTCTGTGATAAGCTCTACCAAAACGTCCACACAGTCGTGCTCATTGTAATCAAACACAGCCAACAGTGAGTAAAGGTTCCAGTTGGCTCGATCCAAGCGCCATCCGGGCAAACGTGTGGAACGTATATCTTGTGTTAAGAGACCATTAAGACATGGAAAGCGGCCACTAGAGTGTAAATCAGAGATGACATTCCATTACAAGGAAACTGTGAACTGTGGTGAACAAACTGCAACATGAAGGTGTGAAAAAGTGTTGAAGAAGTCTGAGAGAAATTTAGGCGTTCCGGTGTTCAGAAGAACTATTAATTTGCCTCTTGCACAAGCCCGAGATGAGCCCCAAAGAGGATGATGTGCATCAACGTCTCCCAGCAACACAAAAGGCGCTAGCAACTGGGAAATCAAATACTCTAAATCCGTGAGGGAGGTGTCATCGGATGAAGGCAGACAAATGTTATACATGGTAAATCGCATGGATGGCAGTTCAACCCTTAGAGCACTGATCGGATGTCAGACTCTGTGGATACAGATTCCACAAATATATCATCTCTGTTGAGCATCATAGCGCCCCCGTGCGCAGGAACACCCTCTTCGGGTGCAAGACCGTACCCTACTCTGGCACACCACCAGATTTGAGAGCATTCTTGCGGACGAGTCCAGTCTCTTGTAAACATACAACCAAAGGATTATTCCTGTTGAGTAAAAGTTCAAGCTCTGGTCGATGTGTTCGAATTCCCGCATGCTCCATTGTAGGACAGCCATAACATTCCCAATAGGACAAGCTCTCAATTCCAATACTTGAGGACGACGATGGTCGAATAAATTTGCCCTGCTTCGGTGACGGGCCAGCACCCTTAACGGAGGAAGCAAACCACATCCTTACCATCGTTCTGGCAGTGCGGGCAGAATCCTCCTACTTCATCTCCTCCACGGGGGAGGACCCCTTCCAATTGAAAACTTCGGTTCGAGAACCTCGAACCGATTGGAAGAGGAAATCGGCGAAGATGTAGATCGCCGATCCGAGTCCTTCCCAGAAGACTCCTCAGAAGAGGATCTCCGAGGTGACGCTCGTGGACCATTCGTACCTTCAGGTACTCTCCTTGAGGAAACCCGTTCTTCCATAGCTAGTCTTGAACATCTCCGGCGATGCACTATGCATTACAGGCCTGCTAGACCCGCTGGCTGAGGTGAACGGTTTTGATGGCGATTCCACCGATGTGATCCCTTGAATAACGGAATTTGCAAACGTTAATCGTGCCTTCGGTGTTGATTCCGAAGGCCCCGGTTGCGTTCCGGCTTTGAGAATCCTTTCTCAGATAGTGGCCACGTCTATATCGCTGGTCTGAGCTACGATTTCCCGACTCGACACCGGTCTAGCTGCAACTGAGCCACAGGTACCGGATTTCGGGTCGGAGGGTTGGCGGATGTGCAAGAGTTTCCGGGCTTCCGAGTAAGACACACTCTCCACAACCCGGATCTCCTGGATTCCTCCCCGGGTTCAAACCCGTCGGTGGGCGATGAACTTTTTTCGGCGGAAAAATCTTTGGCATGACTTTCTTCGGAAGGTAGGTAAAGTCGTAGATTTACGGCACGTAAAAGAACCTCAAGCCTAATATAGAGGCCTTTGAGAAAAATTGTCGATTTTTCACGCCCATTATAGAATAAGACGTTAAGGACCACAGCAGTTAAAGAGCTTCCATAAATGAAACTTAATTTTAATTTGAGATTGCTCCCCCTTTCGTAAAACAGGGGAATTCTCTGGAAGTTGATGAATGTTCTCCGCTTCAACTAACGCACGTTGGAGCCGATGTGCATGTTTCATTGTGAGAGGAGTATTCACAGTCAACGCAGTCAGACTCGGCGTTGCAGAAATCACCGGTGTGTCCAAAGCGCTAACCCCATAACATCTCAGCGGATTCAGGATGGATAGCCTGACTTCAATGGTTCCACACCCCGTCCCAATCCTTTGAGGGAGATCCACCTATTGAAAGTGAAGAATAGGGTACGAGTAGGCAACGATTCACCTCCTTCCCTCCATTGGACACGATAGGCCAATATCACACATTGCTCCTCAATACCCTCCTTAATCTCCTCATTGGTCAACACCGTTCCAATGCACGGGTATCTATCACACCGCGCGAGGAACTCAAAGTCTTGTGCATCTCAACCTTAACAGGATAGCTGCCTAATATGTTGTGTTTAAGTATTTTCGCTGCCTGGGTTCCTGAATGTGCTTCAAGCAGAATTGTGCCATTACGAGATCTAATGCACACTTAACCGGACCAATAATCGTATCAAGACCCTTTCCAATCGTAAAAGGGTTCACCGATATAAACTTTTTACCCCCTCCATTCTGCCAGTCACCA
Source organism: Deroplatys truncata (assembly GCA_030765065.1). Taxonomy (NCBI): domain Eukaryota; kingdom Metazoa; phylum Arthropoda; class Insecta; order Mantodea; family Mantidae; genus Deroplatys; species Deroplatys truncata. Next base: position 242,784,833 of record CM060975.1, on the reverse strand, counting down.
AGCAGCGAGGACCAAAATACTCGACCAGTAGGTTATTTAGGAGAGAGCTGGCGCAGTTTTTTGCGTTTATATGGGAAAGGATAGGGAAAACGAGGGTGGATGCGGCGGTTCAAGAAGGAAAATGCGTTTATATGGGCGAAATAGGGAATACGTGGAGAGGGGCTAGGCTAGACAGAGGCTGAGAGTAGAGTATGCGTTTATATGTATGAGAGGTATAGGAGCAGGAGGAGCGGTGCTAGGCTAGACAGAGGTTGAGTAGAGTATGGGTTATATGAGAGAGGTAGGGAACAGGAGGAGAGGTGTTAGGCTAGACAGAGGTTGAGGAGTGGAGTATGGTTTATATGAGAAGTACAGGAAAACGAGGAGAGGTATTAGGTTAGGAGAATTGAGTATGTCTTTCTAAGAAGATACGAGAAAACGGAGAGATCCTATTATAGGATAGACAGGTGTTAAAGGTAGAATGTGTTTTATATGAGCGGTATAGGAAACCAAAGAGAGATGCTCAGCTAGACAGGGGACAGGAGAGGAATGCGCTTTATGAGAGGTAGGGGATACGGGGAGTGGTGTTAGGCTAGACAGAGGTTGAGAGTAGAGTATGCGTTTATATGTATGAGAAGTATAGGAACAGGAAGAGGGGTGTTAGGCTAGACAGAGGTTGAGGAGTAGAGTATAGTTTATATGAGAGGTATAGGAAAACGTGGAGAGGTGTTAGGCTAGACAGAGGTCGAAAATAGAGTATGGTTTATATGAGAGGTATAGGAAAACGAGGAGTTAGACTAGACAGAGGTTGAGTAGAGTATGGTTTATATGAGAGTCATAGGAAAACGAGAGAGATGTTAGGCTAGACAGAGCTATAGGAGTAGAGTATGGTTTATATGAGAGGTATAGGAACAGGAGGAGAGGTGTTAGGCTAGACAGATACTAAAGGAGTAGCAATATGGGTTTATATACAGGAGAGATAGGGAATAGAGGGTGCTAGACTTGAAAGCGACTTAAGACGTGAACTTAGTGGAAAACTGTTTCATGTCAATGTTAGAACGCTAATTCTAGACATGCCCATCACGTAACCCATTCAGGGAAAAGGTGACTCGCTCAGGGAAAAAGGTGACTGCTCAGGGAAAAGGTGACCTGCAACGGGAAAAAGGTGACCAGCAAAAAGGAAAAAGGATACCCGCAAAGGGAAAAAGGTGACCCATAAAGGGAAAAAGGTGACCAGCAAAGGGAAAAAGGTGACCAGCAAAGGGAAAAACGTGACCAGCAAAGGGAAAAAGGTGACCCATAAAGGGAAAAAGGTGACCCATAAAGGGAAAAAGGTGACCAGCAAAGGGAAAAAGATGACCTGCAAAGGGAATAAGGTGACCAGCAAAGGGAAAAAGGTGACCAGCAAAGGGAAAAAGGTGACCAGCAAAGGGAAAAAGGTGACATGCAAAGGGAAAAAGGTGACCAGCAATGGGAAAAGGTGACCAGCAAAGGGAATGTAACGTAATGACAGGAGTTTGAATCTCGATTGGGGCAAGTTGTCTGCGTAAGATTTGTTTCCGAAATAAATACCCCTTAAAAATTAAGGATCGAACCCAGGACGTCAGGTATCTAGTTACACATCTACAAGAAACTACCTAATAACATAAACGCAATAAAGTTTATTTGACGTCTTTATCTTAAGTCGTTTAGGAGTTATTAAATTTATAATTAAATTACATTTTATCGGTATTCGAACCCAGAGCAACAGAAACAAAATTATTTAAAAAATTAGTTTGATATGTTTAAAAGAGCTGTATGCAGTTACAGCATCAATATAAGTGATATATTCTAGAGTATAGAGGAAAATTAAGGAAGTCATTGAAAGATCGGGATTCGAACTAAGGACAACTGATTGGAAATTATATACAGTATTAATTACACATTATAACAGCTATCAATGATGCTTTGGTACACCCCTCTACCTTTCTTAGTTTCCGAGATAATGGCGATTTAAACATTAAGGATCAAAACAAGGACAACAGGTACCCAAGTATACATTCACAAGAAACTACCTAATGACGTAAATGTAATAAAGCTTATTTGGCGTTTGTACCTTAATTAGTCTCTGCGTTATTAGAAGATGAATTTTTAATCGCTCCTAGGATTCGAACCCAGGCATCCCGGCCAACTAGAAATAATATCTCAAGGACGCGGCGCATTCCAAAGAATTGAGTAGTTTTTATCCCATTGTTCTATCTCTTTTCATACAGGAGATATAAGCGGGATGCCTGGGTTGGAATCCTAGGAGTGATTAAAAATTCATCTTCTAGTAACTCAGAGATTAATTAAGATAAAGACGCCAAATAAACTTTATTACATTTACGTCATTAGGTAGTTTCTTGTGAAGGTATAATTGAGTACCTGTTGTCCTAGTTTCGATCCTTAATGTTTAAATCGCCATTATCTCGGAAACTAAGAAAGGTAGAGGAATGTACCAAAGCATCATTTATAGCTGTTATAATGTGTAATTAATACTGTAAATAATTTCCAATCAGTTGTCCTTAGTTCGAATCCCGATCTTTCAATGACTTCCTTAATTTTCCTCTATACTCTAGAATATATCACTTAGATTGATGCTGTAACTGCATACAGCTCTTTTAAACATATCAAACTAATTTTTTAAATAATTTTGTTTCTGGTGCTCTGGGTTCGAATACCGATAAAATGTAATTTAATTATATATTTAATAACTCCTAAACGACTAAAGATAAAGACGTCAAATAAACTTTATTGCGTTTATGTTATTAGGTAGTTTCTTGTGGATGTGTAACTAGATACTTGACGTCCTGGGTTCGATCCTTAATTTTTAAGGGGTATTTATTTCGGAAACAAATCTTACGCAGGCAACTTGCCCCAATCGAGATTCAAACTCCTGTCATTACGTTACATTCCCTTTGCTGGTCACCTTTTCCCATTGCTGGTCACCTTTTTCCCTTTGCATGTCACCTTTTTCCCTTTGCTGGTCACCTTTTTCCCTTTGCTGGTCACCTTTTTCCCTTTGCTGGTCACCTTTTTCCCTTTGTTGGTCACGCTTTTCCCTTTGCTGGTCACCTTTTTCCCTTTGCTGGTCACATTTATCCCTTTATGGGTCACCTTTTCCCCTGCTGGTCACCTTTTTCCCTTTATGGGTCACCTTTTTCCATTTGCTGATCCCCTTTTTCCCTTTGCTGGTCACCTATTTCCGTTTGCTGGTCACCTTTTTCCCTTTGCTGGTCACCTTTTTCCCTTTATGGGTCACCTTTTTCCCTTTCCTGGTCACCTTTTTCCATTTGCTGGTCACCTTTTTCCCTTTGCTGGTCACTTTTTTCCCTTTCCTGGTTACCTTTATCCCTTTGCTGGTCACTTTTTTCCCTTTCCTGGTTACCTTTTTCCCTTTGCTGGTCACCTTTTCCCCTTTGCTGGTCACCTTTTTCCCTTTGCTAGTCACCCTTTTCCCTTTATGTGTCACCTTTTTCCCTTTGCTGGTCACCTTTTTCCCTTTGCTGGTCACCTTTTTTCCCTTTGCTGGTCACCTATTTCCCGTTGCAGGTCTCCTTTTTCCCTTTATGGGTCACCTTTTTTCCTTTGCAGGTCACCTTTTTCCCTTTGCAGGCCACCTTTTTCCCCTTATGGGTCACCTTTTTCCCTTTGCTGGTCACCTTTTTCCCTTTATGGGTCACCTTTTTCCCTTTATGGGTCACCTTTTTCCCTTTGCGGGTATCCTTCTTCCTTTTTGCTGGTCACCTTTTTCCCGTTGCAGGTCACATTTTCCCTGAGCAGTCACCTTTTCCCTGAGCGAGTCACCTTTTCCCTGAATGGGTTACGTGATGGGCATGTCTAGAATTAGCGTTCTAACATTGACATGAAACAGTTTTCCACTAAGTTCACGTCTAAAGTCGCTTTCAAGTCTAGCACCTCCTATTCCCTATCTCTCCTGTATATAAACCCATATTGCTACTCCTTTAGTATCTGTCTAGCCTAACACCTCTCCTCCTGTTCCTATACCTCTCATATAAACCATACTCTACTCCTATAGCTCTGTCTAGCGTAACATCTCTCTCGTTTTCCTATGACTCTCATATAAACCATACTCTGCTCCTCGACCTCTGTCTAGTCTAACTCCTCGTTTTCCTATACCTCTCATATAAACCATACTCTATTTTCGACCTCTGTCTAGCCGAACACCTCTCCACGTTTTCCTATACCTCTCATATAAACTATACTCTACTCCTCAACCTCTGTCTAACCTAACACCCCTCTTCCTGTTCCTATACTTCTCATACATATAAACGCATACTCTACTCTCAACCTCTGTCTAGCCTAACACCACTCCCCGTATCCCCTACCTCTCATAAAGCGCATTCCTCTCCGTTCCCCTGTCTAGCTGAGCATCTCTCTTTGGTTTCATATACCGCTCATATAAAACACATTCTACCTTTAACACCTGTCTATCCTATAATAGGATCTCTCCGTTTTCTCGTATCTTCTTATAAACACATACTCAATTCTCCTAACCTAATACCTCTCCTCGTTTTCCTATACTTCTCATATAAACCATACTCCACTCCTCAACCTCTGTCTAGCCTAACACCCCTCCTCGTTTTCCTATATCTCTCATATAAACCATACTCTACTCGTCAACCGCTGGCTAGCCTAACACCTCTCCTCCTGTTCCCTACCTCTCTCATATAACCCATACTCTACTCAACCTCTGTCTAGCCTAGCACCGCTCCTCCTGCTCCTATACCTCTCATACATATAAACGCATACTCTACTCTCAGCCTCTGTCTAGCCTAACCCCTCTCCACGTATTCCCTATTCGCCCATATAAACGCATTTTCCTCCTTGAACCGCCGCATCCACCCTCGTTTTCCCTATCCTTTCCCATATAAACGCAAAAAACTGCGCCAGCTCTCTCCTAAATAACCTACTTCGACCACTTCCTTTACACAAGGTTTTGTTTTTGTTTTGGATTTTTCCATGGCGAAAGATTCCTCACCATTATAAGTATCTCCGATGGCATGCTCACGCCCTGGGCGCCACCCCGGCTTAGGTGAGAGTCCTGGCCTTGACCTTGCTCACCTCAGAGTCTCGCCTCCCAGTTCACAGCCAGAGGGACCCAATCGCCTTCAGGAGCGTAACAACTCATGCAAAGGTCCCTTCCCGGGACTGACCTTTATCAGCGGAACAAACAGTTCTACATGATACTTAGGGGACTGGGAATTACGCGTCACCCAGTCACTCCTTGCGACTCCCTACCTCCGTCCTGCGCAGCGGTATCCATCAGACTGTGTTCAGGGAGGTAATAACTGGTAGTTGGTCAAACACACATGTGGGCCAAAGTTAATTGGGCTTTTGGCATGTCTTCTCACATCTTAGAGAAACCCAATCGAGAGTGTGGCTCGGGACGCCGAGAGCGTCAAATCCTGTACCTACCGTAGTAAGCACCTGGGGGATGCGTGAATCGATCTAATATTGCTTGAAGGTAGCTTTTGGGATAAGTAAAAATGGCAGAGAGTTTGTTATCGGATGTCATAATATTTTATATTGCTTCCCTGAAAACCAGTAGTTCGCAGGAGAAGAAAGAAAACTAGTCAGAGATGCGATGTAAAGCTATACCGTCGGTGTCTGTGGCCATTGTATATTCACATCCGTGATCCGTTTTTAAGCCATCTGTGTATAAGCACTTGCATTGCACGTATTTAGAAGTGAGCTCTCGGAAAAGTTGAATATAAAGAACATTGCTAGTGAAAGATGTTCCTTTGTTTGCTGAGTTCCACATTAACATCTTAGAGTGTTAAATCTTCTGAGGCAGTCTTCACGTAAGGATCGGATATGATGACTCCACGTGAGCTTTTTGTCAAAGATCCTCCCAAGCAATTTTAGAGTACTGGTGTTTGAGATTGTTTGGGCATTCATGTTCACTATTAGAGGAGAAGTTTGGATTTTGCCTTTGGAGAAGGTAATACAGCTGGATTTGGTTGCAGAGAATCTAAAGCCTGTAGTGTTAGTCCATTCCTGCAGTGCATTAATTGAACTTTGTAATAGTTTTTGTGTTGTTTCTGGACTGTTACTTGAACAACATATGGTTAAATCGTCTGCAGAGAGACTCACACTGAGTGGTGGATTTATTATATTTGGTATGTCATTGGCTGCTACTAAGAACAAGGTAACACTTAGGATAAATCCTTGAGGAGCTCCGTTTTCAACCGGAAAATACTGGACAGGATACCATTCATCCGCGCTTGAATTTGGCTATTATGTAAACAATTGTGTATAAAGTGTAGCATATTTCCTGAAATTGCATGATCAATTAATGTTTTAAGAATGTGTCTCTTCCATACCATGTCGTAAGCCTTTTCTTTATCAAGGCTTACAAGTCTGAGATGATTTCTGTCCCTGAAGGCGTTTTTATGTTAGATTCTAACATGATGAGGGTGTCTACTGTAGAATGGTGATGTCTAAAATCAAACTGAAAGGGTCTAAAGAACTGTTGGCTTTCCAGTGTCCATTTTAGGCGTTTGTTAATAACTTTCAGTGTAGAGATAGTGCTATTGGTCGATAATTTTCTGAGAGTCTATGAATCTTGTCAGTTTTGGGTATCGTTATTACAATGACCTGGTACCATTAATTATGGAATACTCTTTCTGTCAATATATAATTGTAGATGGCTAATAGATACACTTTCCTTCAGGTGGTAAATGCTGGAGGAGCTCGTAAGGTATACCATTAGCACCAGGACTGGTGCTCTTTCATGACTGGCGGGCTTCAGTCATTTCTTCAAAGGATAGTTCATTATACGGAGCCACACGTATGAATACGTGGTATTTAGATGCAATTCAGCAGGCGCGGCGCGTCCTATGTGTTCAATGGTTCAGTGAACCCCCGGAAAAGAAGTTAAAAAAAGCATTTTAAAATATATAAACTTATAATTTACATAATCGTTCTTCATTTCGTTCTGGTATTAGCTCATTTTATTTTCATTTTTAAATTATTCTATCGTATAAAAAACGTTAAAGTCTTTGAGATAGCGTGCATACATTCCAACGCCCTGCCCAGGTTCAATCTCTCTTCTGAACCTCCGAGAATAAGTTTATAGGTGTTTCTTGCGCCAGGAAGGGCTAAGGGGAAACGTCGCTAACAATGTGAATTTGAGCTGGTGGGACATCCAGCTCCGCTGCGAGTCGGACTCGAGCGGAAGCGCACGAATTAATCCGAACCGAAAAGGCTACAGAATCGGAGCATTGGCACGTTTGTTTTCATTGTAACAGAGTGATTTTCTTACAATCGTTAAACCATTGTTTACTGAATAATACATTTAAAAATGTATTCGGTTATATACTTGTGCTTTAGTGTTTATATGCATGTTCATCTGTTCGAGTTTGTTTTCAAAGAAGAATGAACAACGTTCAATATCTTTTAAAAACAACCTCACAGCTTTAAGCTTGGAAGAGAAGTGTAAAATTAAGAAGCTTGGCTGGCCAATACCTCAGCTCGAATTAAAACAAGCGCAAACCAGCCGACTAAAGACATTCTGCAGGCCTTTAATGTAAATATATAGAAAAGAAATGGATGGATTTGCGGTTGCATTTCTACAAATAAGCCATTTTGTTTTCCGTGCTTACTGTTTGCTAAGGGTAAAGATACAAACTGTACATGCCATGGCGTGTCAGATCAAAGTCATCTAACACAGAAAATTAAGAAGCACGAGGAATCTATTGCACATAAGAATGCTTATTTAGATTTATCAGGCCTTGGAAAAACGGAAATTTGGGAAAAGCTAGCTCAGCTTTCAGACAGAACATAGAAAGGCACAATGACAACGTAAGGAAAAGTCGCTATGGTCTTTCGAAAATAATTGATTTTGTTAAGTTCTGCGGTGAGTTTGAATTTGCCTTACGTGAACATGAAGAAACAGCAGAATCTAACAATCCTGGAATACTCAGAGGGCTAATAAATTTTACTTCAGCTTTAGATGCAGTTGTGAAAAAGCACATGAACAGTGCTACAGTCTTTAAGGGCACATCCAAAGATATACAAAATGATTTGCTAGAGTGTATGTTATATGTGTGTCATGAGGAAATTAATGCTGAAATAGCCAAGGCAGATTTCGTGTCTGTGATAGCAGATGAAACTTCTGATGTATCTTCTAAATTTCAATTGGTTTTAGTATTTCGTTATCTGTTATCTACTGGAGAGCCTGTTGAAAGATTTTGGACATTTTTAAATACACCTGGTGGTGACGCTTGGATTAAAAATGTCCCTGCCGATGTTGTACAAGAACAGAAAGAAAAAGTAACATCTCAAAGTTATGATGGCGCCACTGTCATGTGCGGCCAACACACAGGAGTACAAACAATCATAAGAGGTGAGTATCATTTCGCGTATTATGTGCATTGTTATGCTCACCAATTGAACTTGATTCTTGCCCAAGCCATCAGTCAAAATAAACAAGTAAAACTGTTTTTCAATACTATTGCAGAGATTCCAATATTCTTCTCTCATTCACTTCAAAGAGTGGCTGTTTTAGATGCAATTGTGAAGCGAAAAGTCCCTCAGGGATCAGCCACAAGATGGAACTTTAAATCCAGAACGGTTCTTATAGTTCACGAAAATAAAGAGGCCATTCTGGAATGTCTCCGACAAATTGAAGACACCAGCAACCAGACAACAACTGTGAATCAAGCTTATGGACTAAGACTGAAACTGCAACAGTCAAAATAATTTTCCTTTCGGTTAGAGATATTTTATAAAATAATGTCCCACGTGGATATCTTGTACAGTCAATTACAAAAGCGCACCACTGATTCTGTATCAAAAAAGCAAGCAATAGTATCATTCGAATGTGAAATTTTGAAAATTAGAGACAACGTTGATAACATCATAATCCAGGAAGAACCAGATGTAACAAAAAGAAGATGCGAAGATGGTATATAACAAGGAATGTAGCAGCAAAGGAAGTATGTGACATAATAGTTCAGCAGAACAAACAAAGGTATGAATTTTCCAGCCACCTATTGGCCTCTAATTTACTTGACCAGCGATTCTTCCCTTCACTGAAGAATAGATTTCCTGAAAAAAATGCATTCTCTGTTGTGCAGTCTTATCCATTTTTAAATAAATCTAAGTTAAAAACAGAACTGCAAATCATTTATTCTCGAGATGATTTTCAAGAAATGAAAAGTTCAATAGCACTTCTCAAGCCTTTAATTGAAAATAACCTTCAAGAACCCTTTGGAGAGGTTATGCAATTGTTGAAATTGGTAGCTACTATCCCAATGACACGAAGCTACTATCCCAATGAAGCAGAGAGGTGTTTCTTCACTTTGAAGCGGATCAAAACGGTTCTTGGAAACACCATGGATGAAGATAGCTGTCTGCTCTTGCCGTGCTATCCATTGAAAACGAAATGATCCACACGCTTCCAGATTTCAACGAGAGAGTCATAGACAGATTTGCCACGAAAAAGGAAAGGAGGATGGACTTTCTCTATAAACATACCTCTACAGAAGATTCAACCCCATCAACGTCTTCAGGATCATTTTAAGATAATTTCAGAACTAAGGAATTATTTAGAAAATAAAATCATTTGGAAAGGTAAATATCATAATGTAGTAAAAATGGTGAACCCCTGTCATTTTAGGCACCAGCCGCCACTGCAATTCAGGAAGTTTTGATTTGTAGTGGAGGAATTTAGGGTCATGGAATCACTGGAGTAAGTGGCGAAAGTATTGGCTAGAATTTGTACCATCTCTTGGGTATCTGTGATAGGAAGGATTGAATTGGTGGGTTGCAAAAAAGTTGGAGTTACACACTTGGTACCTCTGATTCTTTTTAGTTTAGTCCATGTTTCTTTTGAATTAGTTTTATTAGTCATAGGAGAAACAAAATTAATTCATGATGATTTTGTGTTACTTTATAGTTCTACGGGCGTGTACTCTAAACCGAAGGTAAAATATCTTCTTTTCCACGGTGGGAGAGTTTTTGTATTTACAAAAGACTTTATTTTTAGCTCTAACAGCATGATGACATTCATCCTTCCACCAAGGAACAGTTTTCTTTCGACGGTTTGTGTAAATTTTGGGAAGGCTGAATTATGCTGTTTTGTTAACATTTTTGTGTGAAATTTCATACTAGAATTTCTACTGGTGCGTTGGAGAAATCTCTAGGCGATGGCAGATGTTTTATGTTTTCTTTATTATAGTGTCGTATTTTTGCCAATCAACTTTGTCTGTATTCCATTTCCATGTGTAAGATTGGGTATAGTTATTCTTAGACATTTTGGTGACATGAATCTTGATTGGAAAGTGATCGCTGCCATGCAAATGCTTAGTTGTTTTTTTTTCTAATTTATGGACGCTTTTTAACTGGGTTCTTGCGTCCCATTCTATATTGGGCGTGAAAGACGGGGAATTTTGCTCAGAGGCCTATTTATCAAGCTTGAGGTTCTTTTACGTGCCGTAAATCTACGACACGGGACCACCGGCTTTACTTCCTTTCCGAACGAAGCCATGTTAAGGATTTTTATCCATCACCCTACGCCGAATTTAAACCCGCGACCTCGGGAGTTAGGGGTAACCACTATACCACGGACGACGACCCAAATGCTTAGTGATTGTCCAGTCTAATAAATCAACGATGTCAGGTGTGCACATTCCTGAATCTATGGAGCTAAATGTTCCATGTGCAATATTAGAGTAGGCGTTGTAGAGTTAAGAAGAGGAGTCTAGTAAACTTTCCATACTTCTTCCTCTATTGCTAGTCTGCTTACATCCCCATAACCTACAGTGGCTATTGAAGTCGCCCAACAGTATAAAGGGCTTCGATAATGGTTGTAAGAGTCCTGATAATTTAGACGATTCTAATTCTTGACTGTTGTGTAACTAAACATTACAGTTACGTATGACATGCGTAATGAAAGTGCTAATAACAACAGCTTCTAGATCAGATGTAGTTGGGATTTCTTTTTGGGGTAAGTTGCTCTTAACGGATGTTGCTACGCCTCCACTAGCATGCGAATAACTTAATCTGTTTTTGTTGTAACCAGTGTAGTGTTTAAGTGTAACAACATATGGATTGGTAAAATTGGTTTCTTGTAAACATATAATTTCTGTTGAGTTATTATTGATTAGTAGTTGTAATTCTTCTAATTGAGTTCGAAAACCGTTAAAGCTCCGTTGTAGTATCATATTTATTGTTTTAATATATTGTTTAGGTTTAGTGAAATGAGAAGTTCATTCTTAAGCTACAGATTCAGTTGTGATTGCTACCAGAAGTTTCTTTTTAAGTCTGGCACTTTTATTTTTTGTGTTGCACTCTGTGAAATGTGGATATAATTTTCTAAGTGTAACAATGAATACATTGATGTCTTTTGTGTATTTAAGTGCTAACCCGTGGATATTAGAACATCCAACTGAGTTTTCAAAGAAACTTTTTAGCTGAATAAAGCTGAGTGCATTTTCTTTGGGAGATTCTTCTATTAATTTTCTAGCAGGATCAAGAAGATCTTGCAAATTAGGTACTACTGTCTTCATTATCCTTGGAGTTTTACTAGTATGGATCACAGTACTCTGTTTTGTTCACTATCGGAGAATTGATCTAAGTTAAGAGAGGAGTCTAAGAAACTCTCTTCCTCTTCAAAACGTTTTTCATTGCAAGAGCTGCTTGATAGTGAAAGTGGTATTTTAATTCTTGTTATCTGAGTTTCGTGTTAGTCTGAGATGGTGTTTCATTTTCCTACTGTTCCTCTGCAAGAATTTACAGCATGTGTATCTAATTATGAAGAACCTGTGAGATTGTTTTCAAGGTGAGATTTATTTAAAGCGCATGAATTTGCTGATTATGAAATTCCTGGAAATTGTTTTCAAGATGAGATTCGTTATTTACAACTGCTGCAGGGTTTGTTTCTGAAGGTTCTGCGATTTTGTTTTCATGGCAGTGTTTGCGGTTATGCTTATTGTTGCCCAGTTCTGGTAATCCTGTAAGGAATCAGGTCTACGTTCCTCCTCTAAGAGCGCGGCGGTTTCTTTTGTAGGGCTGTGTTTAACTAAATGACCTTCGGATTTGCAGTGGAAACAGACTGGGGTGTCAGTTGAAAAGTAAACCCTGTTTTGTATCTTCATAATCTACCTAAGGATGCTCTGCTAAGTTTTGTAGGTCATCGGGGTAAATGTGCATATGTCTCCTGAAACGCATGATGTGAGTATATCCGGGTTCAGATATTCCTGCTCTAAGGAGGTTTATCGATGATGCAAGTGAGATACCATGTTAGCCAAGTGTTTAAGTATATAACTTGGAACGTTTGAGATAATTATTCTTTTGTTCTTGGTCAGTAGACGTCTGACGTCAAGGCGAATATTGTTTATGTTTATCCTTGGGTGTGAAAATATCAAGTTTTCTAGTATATTTTTGCTTGCCAAATACATACAGATTCTTCCATTTGATATTCTAGATACGAACCTAATTATTGAGGGATCATTGAGTTTACCTATGGCGAGAACGTATTCTCTTATGGTTATTTTGTCATTAGCTTCAATAACTATTGCCTGTTCCCTGCTAAGTGTGTTTTAAGCTGTGGATGCATAACTTTTATTTTCGTTAGTTTTGGCGTTATTTGCGGTACTTGAAATTAGAGCAGCTCTGTAGTCAGAGGTCTCCATTATGCGGCTTAAAAACTAAATCGATAACCAGCTTGGTTACCTTGATTAGATGGCTTTCTGCAGAGGATGTGGAACGCGAAAAACGGAAAAAAACATGGATGGTGAAGGCGATTTATTGCTAAATCTTGTATTATCCAACGCTGTTGGTTTCTTTTGAAGAAATGCCAGTAATTCGCAGCAACTAAATGGATGGCTGCTTAGGAATAACACGAAATAATACTTAGTGTCAACTTATACGTCTTTGTTACGTAGAAGCACAAAACAAAATTCCGGTTCGAATTGTTCATTACTTGGTCATTATTTTAAGTCCTTTCAACATTCAGTTGTTTTTCGCGATTGCATGGAAACAGTATGGAATTTTAAGGCAGCGTATAGCGTCCAATTCTTAAACATTTGACTATCACTGTCGCTTTGTGTCTATAAAGAAATGTGTAGGTAATGCAGCTATTTCTGCAAAGGTTTATCTGGATTAAAATGAAGTAGATAGAAAAAATCTGATGTGTTACATTCACATGATTTTCTCTACCCTCTATCGCTTATTAGTAGGTGTACAAATCATTCTTATGAACGTTTATTTTCCGATCTACTTCATTTTGAAATAAACCTTTCCGAAAGTAGCTGCATTACACATTTCGTTATAGATACAAAGGGTAGCGATAGTCAAATGTTTTAAAACTGGACGCTATATGCTGGCCTTAGATTTCCATACTCTTTCCACAATATCGCGAGAAACAATTGAAAATCGACAGCATTTTAACAGAAGGTCAAGTATTGAACAATTTGAACCATTAATAACGGATATCTCGGAAACGGCTAATGCCATAGAAAAAGTTATTTGAAATAGATTGTGTTTTTTTAAAGAGACCTATGTTTTCTGTGTAGTACGTTTTCATCTATCGCTTAATGTTTGCCAGTTATTCAAGATTATACAAAAATTCCTTTCGATTGAAGAGAACTTCACAGGCTATTCCCAGAAAACATAAAAAGCATATTATTTAAAGAATAGTAGCATAATCTCAACTCCATAACATTAACACAGAATCGATCAGAACGTTTCAATTAAACTCCTCGGCTGAGGGTAGCCCCAGACGAAATTTTGTGAGTAGCCTCGAACATGCTCTGAAATAATTTTGTTTCTTCCAGGGATTGGAACTATGTCGAGATTCAAAGGAAAAAAACAGATAGGGGTTATTGGGATGAAGGTAGTATAAATTAAATTGAGTTTTATTTATGGACGCTCGTTAACTAATATGGTCCTTAATGTCCCATTCTACATTGGGTGTGAAAGACCGGTAACTTTGCTCAGAGTCCTCTTTATCAGGCTTGAGGTTCTTTAACGTGCCGAAAATCTACGACACGGGACGACTGGCTTTACTTCCCTTCCGAAGGAAGCCATACTAAGGATGTTTACGCCCGAAAAGATCCATCGCCCTCCGCCGGGTTTGTACCCGCGACCTTGCGAATTAGAGTACCACTAGTCCACGGAGGACGATCTGAAGGTAGTATAAAGGTAGGCTTGGACATGGTGGTCGCTGGACGTCCGTGGTGTAGTGGTTATCATGCTAGCCTCTAGTTCCCAAGGTCAAGGGTTCAAACCCGGCCTTAGCATGGCTTCCTTCGGAGGGGAAGTAAAGCGGGTGCTTCCGTGTCGTAGATTTACGGCACGTAAAAGAACCTCAAACCTGATAAAGAGGCCTCTGAGCAAAATTACCGGTCTTTCACGCCCAATATAGAATGGGACGCTAAGGACCACAGTTGTAAAAGAGCGTCCATAAATAAAACTCAATTTAATTTGGTGGTCGCTGGAGAAATAATTGTCATAGAAGCAGCAATCCGTTATGGTGTGTCGAAAAGTACACTACACGACAGAACCAGGGCTGTAAAGTCTGACTTACAAATCAACCTGAAGGGTAAACTTGATGGACTTAACGAAACAGTCCCTTATGAGTATGAACATCTGTTGATAAAATGTATTAACGATCTGGATAACCAAATAATGCTCCTATCAAAAAAGGAATTTCTACAAAATCTCGAGGAAAAAGCATCATCAAAATCAACGAATGATGGGCACAGACAAAAGTGTAAGAGGAGACTCTACGCAGATGATTTAAACGGTCCAAAGAAGAACGGTACCAATAAAGATGCAGGTATAGTTTCAGCTGTAGAATATCAGTAGTGTATAATTGGGAGTTCTGGCGCAAGAACCGACCTAAGGGACAATTTTGTAAAACAGGGTTTAGTGGAAAAGCGACCCAAATAACATGAGACGTCTGGCACAGGTCACGTGATCTATGGTATTGGAAGGGGCTTTAAATGGTTTAATTGGTTTTAATTGGGTTTAATTGGTCTTTAGAGGACAGGGGACCTAAAGTACATAAGTTCTGGCACAAGAACCGAACTAAGGGACAATTTCCCTTCCACGTGCCGGCTTTTAGAGGAAGACCCGACCTAAACGACACGTATGTTCACCATCAAATCAAGGATACTGGTGGAAATGGTAATTGTGAGGGTCGTTTACATAACCACGTAGTGGCTTTTAGTGGAAGAAACACTTAAAAGTCGCGTCCCTCCTCAAGCAAAGTACTGGATTAGGGTGGGGGAGGTAACCAAAATAATGTCTGCATTTCCAGCCAGCTATGAGACATGGTTCAGCCACCATAAAGTACACAGCGTTTATTATAATCACGCAACTCATATACAGCACATAAAAATACCAGCTCCAATTTCTGTCGCGAACACGCCTAACGAAGGAAAATGTTTTAAAAATCAAAAGGTTTCATTTTCACCATGTAAGAGTTTATTGCCGACAGTTGTTGCTTTGTACGGGACGAATAACACGATACGGGAGAGTTCCGAAAGGCATCTTAGGATGGCTAGTATACGGTGTTCGGTAACTAACGTATGCCGCTTTATTACGGTGAGACGCGCTTCAATTTTTGTTGCGAACACGCCTAACGAAGGAAAATGTTTTAAAAATCAAAAGGTTTAATTTTCACAAAACCGTGTATGTATACGAGCGAGGTCTCCCTCCATGTGTAAGTTTAAAAGACGATTGCTCGACTCTTCTGTCGCGCCCCTATGTCTGGGAGTTTCAATCATGGAGGTATAGTGTATCCCGAAAGAACGTTCACCCTACTAAGGATAAAGAGTACACGATTATCAAAAATATGTATGTATTAAGTATCTTTTGCGAGTAGCTCTACCTCCCATGAGTTAGTGTTTAGAGGTTACGACAATATATCGCCTCTCTCTCATGCACACACATACACACACATACCCACTCATAATCAGTCTTAACACGCTACAACAGTATATGTATAGCAATGTTTGGGACAGACAGTCCCCTATAATGCCGGTGATTAAGGCTATTGACTCACCCTTCGTATAAGGGCGGCGGGAAGACGGGCATCTATTGTATAGACTCGTCCCCTACTAAAAGTTCACCTTATCCACGGCAGAGGCCAGAAGGCTACAGAACTAACACTTGTAATTCATATCTGGCAGTATAGATACCGACAGTATCTACTCCGCTCTTGATTTTTAATTGAAAACTGCATGAGAGTCAAACACATATTAAATTATAATGAAAAAAAATGCTTCTTTATAGAGATAGATAATTACATTGTTACAAGCTGTATATACAATAAAATAAAAAACGAATCACATTTAAAAACATTCTCATATGTTACATTCACATGACTTTCTCTACTCTCGTACAAACTTTTTTTTTTACAAACGCTTATTCTCCTTTGCTTATTGTAGGTGCAAGAGGAATATGGTAGGCTTTAAGCATTAGTCAAATCTTTTAAGAGCTGGTTGCTATGTGACGCATTCCATTCTCTTTGCATGTCTAGGACATAAAAATGAATAACGAATTCGAGAAAAATATAATTATTGGAAAATTTAAGGGAATAACAAGCAATATCTCGAAAATAGTTCTCAATAAAACAGGGGCCGCAAAACATAAATATCCGGTGAAATCTTGTTATCGAATTTGTGGGTGGAATACAATACTTCCCTTACTTACTCTACATAGTAGAGAAGTTTAAAATACTTAGTTATAACAGCGGGAAAGATGACTATCTTTTCCAACGAGGTGTATGATTCATACAAAGCAATTGAACACTGTCTTTATTATTTCATTAACAGTACACCAAAAGGCAGCTGCAAAAGTTCGCACCATTAAGTTACTTAAGTTCATGAAGATTTACAATTTCCTGTCTAAGCACAATTTAGCTTAACAGTTCTCACGAAAAAATAGGACTCCCACGCGTATACATGTTCACAGCGTAAAATAATACCTGTTAACTTTTGGCATTTATCATTCATTTAAAGCCTCCCTCTCAGATGCTCGTGGGATATGGATCTCATCCCTATGCTGGCGTCATTCAATAAGGATAGAGTTCTGCATAGCAAGCCAATGAATTCCCCATTAAAGCTCTTTTTTTCACGCAGAGACCCCAGAGATAAGTTAAGAGACATTTACGGACACGTCACTATTCTTATAGCAAGAAACATTTAAATGACACCCTCATGTTTCCATTATAGTTTCATACTCATTTATGCGGTCTAGGTAATAATAATAAAAACTGTATACATTTCCAGATTGTCAGGGGACATGTGACATTCATCCCTCCCTGTTTCTCACCAATGAACTGGCATAAGCTATTAAAAAAATGATTTTTTTTCTTTCCTTAGCCCACGCGGAAGGGGTGTGATATTGAAAGACGCACTACATAAACCCTCTACATTGCCCCGCACTTCACAGTTTTCATAAAGGGACTCCTTACTTGTGGCAGTTTCTGAACGGAAACCACAAATAGTTTTAAAAAACCTATTGAAGTGCTTCACTACTATTTTTGGAAAAGAGTTCTTCATTTTCATCATCAATTGGATGTACACTTTGCAAGGTAAGAAATTGCTTACGTTGTCTTATCATTCGGCTATTCAATTGTCATCATCCTTTCATTGCAAGGCATTAAATATTTCTCTTTAAGCAACAAATTTACAACTACTTAACTACACCCGAGTGATATTGGAGCGTTTAATATATATATATATATATAGGTAGGCTAAAGCATACACTGAGGGAGCTATATATTAATCATAAATCATCACATCGATTTCAGCCATCAATAATATCACGATAGAGATAATCGAGACTGTAATACTCATGATGCTTCTATAATTGATTTTTACTCTCTCTATTTTTAATTAGCATCTGTAGCGAAATTAAATTCAATTTTTAGATTCTTACATATCTTCTTGCTTCAATTTTTAAGCAATTACATGCATTATTACATGAATAAGCTATCCAATCTGAAAGATTCCCTAATTTGGATGTTTCTTTTTATGCATACTCTAGAAATGGAGAATACAGTGACAAGCAAACCCTACAGCGCAGCAGTCGCTTGCGACATTTCCATTATGCAGAAATTCCTCAAGGATCTAGTCCAGTTAGATCAACGCTCATCACAGTATCATAATCACCAGGAATTCAACCAATACGCAGACAGTGAACCAAATCTTTTCACCCGAAGACATTGCCCACACTTTGAACCAAATCTTTTCACACGAAGACGTTGCCCACCCTCTGAACCAAATCTTTTCACACGAAGACATTGCCCGCCCTCTGAACCAAATCTTTTCACACGAAGACATTGCCTACCCTCTGAACCAAATCTTTTCACACGAAGACATCAGCATTTCACAAACATCCGACACCAAAACATAAATCCATACGATTTGCATTCACAAACCACCACCATCGCCACCACCACCACCACCACCACCACCACCACCACCACTACTACACGTCCTAGATCAATATCATCCCAAACCACAATTCATATCATTGAGATTTCACCACCCCCATTAATCAGAATAACATAGAGATCATTGATCTCAATCATCCGACTCCGAAAAAAACAAAACACAACCACGCATTATCATCACAACCACAGCATATTTCACCACTATCAGGCATTGTACCATTATCATCATCACCACCCCATTCCAGAAATGTACACGCGATTCAGACGTGTCACACGGAGAAGGCTAAATTTTGAACATATGCAACCTCTCCTACCTCCATTACCCCCATTAGTCCGCATCCCCTCCTATGGTAGAAGAAAACACCTTAACAACCCACAATAAAAACAAACAAACAAAAAACTCTCAATCACTCTAAATACAGCATACATGCATACATACATACATACATACATACATACATACATACATACATACATACATACATACATACATGACAATGCACAGCCAGCAATGTTCACACTCACATTCATGCATTCACAGTTTCATTAATATCTATCCTGGACAGGGCCAAACTAAGGAAAGAAACAAGGTAACATTCATCATAGCTATTATTCTATTAAATATTAGAATCATAGAACAATATAAAAACATTACTGATAATTGTCAATATGAGGTCCCTAAGATCTAGTTCTCTACAGGAGAACACTTATTACAACGATAAATGCAATTCTTTCAACACAATGTGTAATGTTTCAGGACTGCCAGCAACGAATCATCTTTAACACGGCAAAAGACCCAGGCCCCCACCGCATCGCCCAATGCCTGCAATGAATAATATATCCATCAGCCATTGTCTCCATGGAGTAAATATACAAAAAGGTGAGAATTACTCTTACATTATTTGAACATTGCTCTACTTACTGTTTCTCTTAATAGCGACATTCCCATTAAAGATCATTCACGCCTAAAAGACATCACATTATCTTTAATCCTATAACGATGTATTTCTTTCAGGACACCTGGCATTTATCTTTCAAATCATGACAACTAATGGTTCATTTGTTATGTTTCAGACTCCTAGGAAACGCAACAAATAAGAAGAACGCCAAGAATCCATAATGATGTCCACTGAGTTCGCTTCTGAAAGAGCGAAATATCCACATCTTCACGCGTCGACAGATGAAAACGCCACCAATGCTTCAAGATCAGCGAATCACAATGCAGCAGTGACAAATTGAATTATTCTGTGACTACTACGGTGGGACTGATAAAAAACGTAATAATGAAATCATATACACATCATTATTTGTGTGGGGGAAAAAGACTCATAGTATTCAAAGAATATCTGATTATGAAAAAGCAAGGGGACTTATTGTGTTATCATATGATTTCATTGATTTTGGAAATGAAACAAATAGACTTTTATCATACTGAACTCATGAATACAGTAAAAAATAAAAACGTTATTAAGAGGTATTGTATTTATTCACTCATAATGTATAAAGGCATGCTAATAGTTATTTTGTTGGAATGAATGTCATGTATCAATGTAAAAATCAATAAAGTGAAAAATAATAGATTACAAAACATTTCCATGCATTATCATCCATTTCAATACTCAAAATTCATTCATTCATTCATTATCTGTTTACCCTTCTCTTATGTAGGACTTACACCCCCCAGGACTTACAAGCGGGTGCCTGGGGTCAGAGGCCCGTCGAGGAGCAGACACTCATGGATCAGACAGAGCATCCCGGATGGGTGATCAGCCCGATGCCTGGTATGGGATGAAGGATGTAGATGAAGTAGATGTTGGTGAAATGGATGAAAGGAAAGGTGATGATGGAATGGTTGGTGGAGTGAATGGCAGGGGAAACCGGAGAACCCGGAGAAAACCCGCCGAGACGCCGCTTCGTCCACCACAAGTCCCACATGCAGGTCCCTGGGATTGAACCCGGGCCGCCTCGGTGGGAGGCGAGCGGTCTAACCACTCGGCCACGGCGCCGCCCCTCAATACTTAAAATACATTCGAAAATTTTATAAAGGTGCATTAAAATTCCTGGACCCCAAACACTCGGATTACATATACCAAGACCCTAAATACCCGCATAGATGTAAATTTCACCAATAAAATACAACTGTACTTATACCCTGAAATTGCATGCTACAATTTTCTAAAAATTCCTCTGAAACACCTGAAACTTTCATTCAAGTATATCGGGATGTCCTTTAAGCCTGTACTCATAGCTGATTCCATAAGCTGAAATACCTTTAAAGAGTCACAAATATACACATGAAAACTTCGGAAATGAATACCCTCGGAAGTGTTACAATAATTTAAAAGAACATAAAATGACACAGGATAATCTAAAAGAACCAGTCATTCTAAAACAGTTAACATACTTTAAAAGCATATGCCAATGACTTAAAAAACAGCCGCTACGACTTCCAAAAGCCGATAAAACAGCCACTACGCTTTCCAAAAGCCGATAAAACAGCCACTACGCTTTCCAATAGCCGATAAAACAGCCGCTACGATTTCCAAAAGCCGATAAAAAAACAGCCGCGTGAGCTAAGGAAAGAAAAAAAATCACTTTTTTAGTAGCTTATGCCAGTTCATTGGTGAGAAACAGGGAGGGATGAATGTCACATGTCCCCTGACAATCTGGAAATGTATACAGTTTTTATTATTATTACCTAGACCGCATAAATGAGTATGAAACTATAATGGAAACATGAGGGTGTCATTTAAATGTTTCTTGCTATAAGAATAGTGACGTGTCCGTAAATGTCTCTTAACTTATCTCTGGGGTCTCTGCGAGAAAAAAGAGCTTTAATGGGGAATTTATTGGCTTGCTATGCAGAACTCTATCCTTATTGAATGACGCCAGCATAGGGATGAGATCCATATCCCACGAGCATCTGAGAGGGAGGCTTTAAATGAATGATAAATGCCAAAAGTTAACAGGTATTATTTTACGCTGTGAACATGTATACGCGTGGGAGTCCTATTTTTTCGTGAGAACAGTTAAGATAAATTGTGCTTAGACAGGAAATTGTAAATCTTCATGAACTTAAGTAACTTAATGGTGCGAACTTTTGCAGCTGCCTTTTGGTGTACTGTTAATGAAATAATAAAGACAGTGCTCAATTGCTTTGTATGAATCATACACCTCGTGGGAAAAGATAGTCATCTTTCCCGCGGTTATAACTAAGTATTTTAAATTTCTCTACTATGTAAAGTAAGTAAGGGAAGTATTGTATTCCACCCACAAATTCGATAACAAGATTTCACCGGATATTTATGTTTTGAGGCCCCTGTTTTATTGAGAACTATTTTCGAGATATTGCTTGTTATTCCCTTAAATTTTCCAATAATTATATTTTTCTCGAATTCGTTATTCATTTTTTATGTACTAGACATGCAAAGAGAATGGAATGCGTCACATAGCAACCAGCTCTTAAAAGATTTGACTAATGCTTAAAGCCTACCATATTCCTCTTGCACCTACAATAAGCAAAGGAGAATAAGCGTTTGTAAAAAAAAGTTTGTACGAGAGTAGAGAAAGTCATGTGAATGTAACATATGAGAATTTTTAAATGTGATTCGGTTTTTATTTTATTGTATATACAGCTTGTAACAATGTAATTATCTATCTCTATAAAGAAGCATTTTTTTCATTATAATTTAATATGTGTTTGACTCTCATGCAGTTTTCAATTAAAAATCAAGAGTGGAGTGGATACTGTCGGTATCTATACTGCCAGATATGAATTACAAGTGTTAGTTCTGTAGCCTTCTGGCCTCTGCCGTGGATAAGGTGAACTTTTAGTAGGGGACGAGTCTATACAATAGATGCCCGTCTTCCCGCCGCCCTTATACGAAGGGTGAGTCAATAGCCTTAATCACCGGCATTATAGGGGACTGTCTGTCCCAAAAATTGCTATACATATACTGTTGTAGCGTGTTAAGACTGATTATGAGTGGGTATGTGTGTGTATGTGTGTGCATGAGAGAGAGGCGATATATTGTCGTAACCTCTAAACAATAACTCATGGGAGGTAGAGCTACTCGCAACAGATACTTAATACATACATATTTTTGATAACCGTGTACTCTTTATCCATAGTAGGGTGAACGTTCTTTCGGGATACACTATACCTCCATGATTGAAACTCCCAGACATAGGGGCGCGACAGAAGAGTCGGGCAATCGTCTTTTAAACTTACACATGGAGGGAGACCTCGCTCGTATACATACACGGTTTTGTGAAAATTAAACCTTTTGATTTTTAAAACTAGCCATCCTAAGATGCCTTTCGGAACTCTCCTCTATCCTGTTATTCGACCCGTACAAAGCAACAACTTTCGACAATAAACTCTTACATGGTGAAAATGAAACCTTTTGATTTTTGAAACATTTTCCTTCGTTAGGCGTGTTCGCGACAGAAATTGAAGCTGGTATTTTTATGTGCTGAATATGAGTTGCGTGAATATAATTAACGCTGTGTACTTTATGGTGGCTGAACCATGTCTCATAGCTGCTGGAAATGCAGACATTGTTTTGATTACCTCCCCCACCCAAAGCCAGTACTTTGTTTGGGGATGGACGCGACTTTTAAGTGTTTCTTCCACTAAAAGCCACCACGTGGTCATGTAAACGACCCGCACAATTACCAATTCCACCAGTATCCTTGATTTGATGGTGAACATGCGTGTCGTTTAGTTCGGGTCTTCCTCTAAAAGCCGGCACGTGGAAGGGAAATTGTCCCTTAGGTCGGTTCTTGTGCCAGAACGCTCATGTACTTTAGGTCCCCTTTCCTCTAAAGACCAATTAAACCCAATTAAAACCAATTAAACCAATTAAAGCCCCTTCCAATACCAAAGATCACGTGACCTGTGCCAGAAGTCTCATGTTATTTGGGTCGCTTTTCCACTAAACCCTGTTTTACAAAATTGTCCCTTAGGTCTATTCTTGTGCTAGAACTCCCAATTATACACTACTAATGTGAATAACCTACAGATGAAGAAACCACCACTTATATTCTTTGTGAAGAAAGCTTTGAGGAAGATTAGATCCAATGCAAGGACTGTAGTGGAGGCCTATAAAGCCTGTGTCAACATCGATTCTATTGATGGTTTCTATCATTGTGCCCACTTTAAAAAGACAGCTTTTCTTATGTTTTTGCTCAATCTGTGATGTGAGCATTGCTTGTCTGGTGCTATTAACCACTTTCATAAACAACAGTTGCCTATGACATCCAAACAAAGTAAAGATTTCCGTATTAAGTTATTAAATATTTTTTCACAACTGCTCAGAATTAAAGTAAATGCATCTAATTTCAAACGACATTTCTCATTTTGAAATCCTAACATTTTTTTCTTCTGAAAGACAGGTTTATTTATAGTTAAATGTCAGGAGCTACCCACCTCTCCTGGAATTGCAAGACCAGCACATAGCGAACCGCCTTTAAGCATTTGAGCATTGCTTCAGTCTCCTGGATCCCCCAGTACCGACAGCGAAGAAAGATTTGTAGAAGATATATAAAAAATAAATGATAGTGGATAGAGAAATTATGTGAATGTAACACAAAGGTTTTCTTCTTATTTTGTTAATACTGAATTTCAGATAGCTCTAGAAGGAAATGCTTATCAGTAAGACAAGTTAAAAGTTTAATTCTATTTTTTGAGCTTTCAGACAGAGTACAGAAATAAGTATGTCTGAGTTGTAATTTCAATATGCTGGCAGTAGTCCACTCTATTATTCTTGGTATTAATATTTTCAGCTGCACACTAACATTGTCATACAACAGTAAAGGTCCTGTCCTAAAGGCCATACACTAATAAATGCACGATATCACAGGGTAACAAGTGCGTTGGGAATTTACTTAACATCTTTAAGATGGAAAACTCATTGTTCTTCAATGTAAACGATTTTATGGATCTTGGGGAATAGTGATATCATCACTAAGACTCTTATTCTTAGTCTTACAGTTCCTTTAGAGAGAGAGAGAGAGAGAGAGAGAGACGAATCCGGCAGTGGAAATGAACAATGAAAAGAGAAAAATGTACCCTACCTGACTGAGAATTATCATATTCTTTCTTAACAGCTGTGTGATCGACCCCTTATTTGCAGAGGTGTTGTTCCTGGGTTTGCGTGGACTATCTTATAGAACCTAGAATTCCATTTAAGCAAAATAAAGGATATCGTTATTAGTATTTATCACCTTTTTTTTAAATTTTAG
Source organism: Deroplatys truncata (assembly GCA_030765065.1). NCBI lineage: Eukaryota > Metazoa > Arthropoda > Insecta > Mantodea > Mantidae > Deroplatys > Deroplatys truncata. The sequence goes on along the minus strand of CM060975.1, from coordinate 242,760,154 downwards.
GTTATCATTTATACTTTAAGAATTAATTTGCACTTCAATAATGCTTTGTTTCATAATTGTTATATTTAAAATGCTCCCTTATTTTCTCAAGTTATGAAATTATTAGTGTAGTTTCACGTTCAGTAGTCCATTATTATTTATACTGTTACTAATTAAAATTATTAGTGCTACTTCCTTGTAACGTTTTATGGCCATACATTAATGTATTTTTATTTTTATTCCTGTCATCATTTCAAGATATGTACACTTATGTCTTGTTAGAAAAATACAATAAGCCGCTTGTTGACTTCATGACCTAGCAGAGAATATAAACTCACACAAAATGTCAATCTTTTGGGATTATGGTATACCAGGAGAATAATACAATGTACCGGTCCATTGTAATAGATCGGATTTGGCACCAACACTTAAAAAGTTATGACATTAAGGCTCTTACAAAATAAATAAAATTCTCATTTGCCACCTGCTTCCATGTCAGTCACTTGACCCCTAGCACACTTCGAATTACGTTCTGCCGTTTAAATTTAGTAAGCTAGTTGACCAACTGGTTTAATAAAAGAGGGCTTTAAAATACGTTTATGAGATTTAATTCAATTTTTTTTAAAGATAAGGCTGGAGTTACAACTTTTTAACCCGAATACATGTATTCAACATTTGATATATTCATTCACATGGTCATTGTCGAAAAATATCTGATAATAAAGGTCATCAAGGGAAGTCTAAACATTTCGATTTTTTCTCATCTTTTGAACTTTTCGAGAAAATGCTTTTTTTATTTATTACGAACTAAATCCAATTTAATGAAGGGAAATTATAAAATATTTCGGTTTTGTTAACATCAGCGCTTTATGATGTAACTTAGTTATATGCTGTGCCTGAGAAGGGAGCATCTGAATTAAAACTGCACTTTCTTGAGTTACCGTTCTCATCCCCTGAAAGCTTCCTATTAAGTGCGAAGGTTCACATTTAAAACGCACTCCTACAGTTGTTCTTGTTCTATGCCGTTTCCGATATGATGCGAACAAGATTTAAATTAATGCACCTAATAATTTTCGATAGAGATCCCGTACTATAGTTAATTCTACGTATTATTTTGAATTAGAATAACAGCTTCCGATATTAATAGGTTGCCAAAGTGACAGAGCATGCCAAGCAGTTTTAAATTAGACGATGATGATAATAATGATAATAATAATAAAAAACAAACATTAGGTCATATTTGGATGGTGAAGGTAAGGGAAAAATCTTATCAGGTAACTCATCCTCAGCCGAGATTCGAATTCGGAACCGCTTGAAAGTGAGGCAGACACACTACCGCTATATCACGGAGCTGAGGTAATAACAATAATTGTGATCGTGGATCAAAAGCAAACGGCGTAAATCTAGTACGTTCGCGATACTATGCCATGAAATACTGTATCTTCTAGATCAGAGAATTGTACCATAAACTGCATTTTACCAGGCTAACTTTTCGAAATACGTTGTCTTTATAAATGCAATTGCTGTTCATTTGAATGATTTGCTATATGATTATATTATATTAAACCAAACTAAACTCTGGCTACGAGCTCGAGATGATGGAACAAGTGGACAAGCTTAGATACTGGGATGTTGTCAAGAAGGCAAAAAGTACAGTAATGATAAAGGAAGCTTGTGGGAGAAAAACAATAATTTTCTGTGAACCTTGAAGGAAAAACTACGAAGATGTTAGAAAAGTGTCTTCTGTGGAGTGGGGTATTGTATAATTTGGAACACTTGATGTTGCGATGAAGTGGGGAAGCATTTGAACAGTGAACATGGAGAAGGATGGAACGTGTGAAAAGAGAAAGAAGAAACGAAACTGGATGAGACATTGGATGTGTAGGAACTACTTGCTGACAGATTCTCTGAAGGGAATGTAAAAGGGAAGGAGATGGAGGGCAGAAGAATATAAACAATGACAGGCAATATTTGAATAAATGTTTCATATGCCGAGATAAAGAGAGGAGAAGGGGAAAGATAGAAAAGGCTGGGTTTGAAAGGAAAAGCTTGACCTTAGGCAAGAAATTGTGGTTGGGTGATTAATTCACCATCGTGTAACAGCTCTTTATTAGCCGTGAAACACGCTATAACAGAAACTAGTGCAATAATTTTCAGTTAGCCCACCTCCGTGGTGTCGGGGTAATGTGTCTGCAGGTCCCAAGTTCGATCCTCGGTTAGGGTGAGTTACCCGGTTAAAGTTTCTTCCAGAGTTTTCCGTGATACTGAAAATATGAAAGTGGAGTAACTCTAAGCTCTATGGACCTCAGACTTATTTGATAACCATTTCACCCATTTCATTCATCGTCCGATATGGCCTACTCACCCGCTAAAGGAAGTTAAATTCACAAATAAACAAAAAAATCGGTTATTTAGTTCATTAATTATAAGTATCGTTTATGCCACTTTTATTAGAGTTTTCTTACAGTATATAAACAAAAACAAATTACAAAAATACTTCAGTACGGGAGGTTTGCATAGATGACATGTAACACAATTATTGAGAACTGTTTTAGCACACACTTTCTTTGTTCTCCTGAAGATTTTAGTTAAACAAAAGTCACCCAAGTACTTTAGCAAGAACAACATGCATTGCACAACGGAAACATTACTACTTAAATCTGTAACCTTTTCCCCTTACTACGGCTGCACTGGTAAAATATCAGCAGGAGTACCGGGAAATGATAAGCATGCAAGGGATTATGGCTCTCTAGGAATTAAAGTTGTTGTCGACACTAACGTTAGTATGCAGTTTATCATACCGTGCATTCTCGCTTAACGTCATTATTATGATTATTATTATTATTATTATTATTATTATTATTATTATTATTATTATTATACATTCCAAGTTTAGGCAACCTAAGTTAGAATTTACCCGAGTAACATTTTTTTTGTAGCAGTATTCTCGGAATTTGGCAAGCATCGCTTTTAATTGAAATATGACTTTTCGCTTCGGTTTCTGAGATAATGTTTGTTTTAATTCTGTAAAGGGATTGCTTTGTCTGGTTTATTTTGCCTTTTGTCGCCCAATCTTCCCTTTGATCTATTACATAGACTCCGATTCTGCTATTAATAATCATAGTTTTAGAATTCTAAATAGATAAACGTGTATTGTTTATGATTAAATCAGTAATTTAAAAATCTGATATGTTACACTCATACTATTTTCTGATTAGAAATCTCAAATTAAGCAATACGCACTTTATTGAAAGCTCAACAAAGAAAACAAAAAACACAATATTCGCATAGACTAACTCAGTTCTATTATTATTATTATTATTATTATTATTATTATTATTATTATTATTATTATTATTAATGAATCTAAGCGGTAAAAAGGAAGAATCGTTTAAGATCGTTTAAGACAGTTCAGCTTGAGAAATTTGCTACAGAAAAAGTTTGTTTGGCATAAAGTGTGTATTTCAATAAGCTCTGCATATTTTGTGCCGTAACATTTTATGTATTTCTTATAGTCTACTACTAATACAAAATTATTTAATATTAATTTACCTATGTCGAAGAGGACTGCACAGGCCATTCACAGAAAAATAAAGACATACATTTTATTAATCGTGCACTTATTCTAACATATTGTATTTTAATAAAAATGTTGGAGCCATTTTGAGAAAACGAAAAATAACGAAAAATTAATAATTTCAGTATTTGAATTTATAAATGATAAAACGATGAAATTAAAGGGAATTATTTAAAGCACGAAAAGAAGAGAAAAAGAGACTTAAGTGATTTTTTTATAAAAAAAAAACTCGTGTACTTATGCTCCTAAAAGAGGGTTTGCATTCGCTCTTAGGTTATGTAATATGAAACATTATGAAATTCAAAGTAATGTGGTATTGATCTGTTGTACGCACTATTGCGTAAGTATATTTCCGGTGAAATCTCATATTGAATTTTTCTGGGTGGAATACAATACTTTCTCTACTTGTATAGGTAAGTGGTAGAAAAAGTGGAAATAAAGTTTAACAAACCTTTAATCTTGTGTATGTAGTTCTGTATATCGTTTGTTTGATTCGGTGGCATAGCGGCCAGGATTTTGAAGAAATCGTAGGTTGCAAAAAATTAATTTCTGCAATAATTCCAAAAAGAATTTTAACTGATTATAATTGATATAGAATCTCTAACAAAACCGGGAATTTTTCAATAGTGAAACCTTTCGTCCATATGGACAGACTTGAGAGGGAGTTTTCTTAAAAAAAATCTTCTTGTCGTATTCTTGGAAGACGCTGAACTTAAATGCCAGGTTTGGTATTTATTCGACTTTTCTTTTTTGAGTAATGTCGTTTAAAGATACCACACACACACACACACACACACACACACACACACACATATACACGTGGGGGCGGATCTTTTGCTACCTCTTTTTTTCATGGGTCTCATTCCAACTTACCCTTTACATAGAAATTTTGTGTGACTTCTTATTTTTTAAAAAATGGCTCTAACAGTTTTGATTAAAATGCTATATGTTTAACATATTCGCGTAACAAATAAGATGTATATATTGACTTTTCTGTGAAGAGCCTGTGAAGTCCTCTTCATCCTGAATTACGTCTGTATCAAAAAGTAAACCTTCTTATTGGTTTGAATTTGCAAATACTCTATACTTATTTGAAGTGCTAATTGCCATTTGTTTACCATAGTGATGCAAAGAGTATGGAATTTCAAAAGCAGCATATTGCAACCAGATATGACTACCGCTTCAGTTTCCTGTATCCCGCTTTCACCTACAATTAAATGTGCAATGAAACTGTTCCTGCACACCTTTGTGTCGTTTACATGAAGTAAATAGAAGAATAAGCTTTTGTAGAAATAGTTTGTAGAAGAGTGAGTGTATACTCACATAACCGCAACGCATATTTTTATATTTATTGCACTGTGAATTACATGTTGCTACCGGAATTCTTTATTACATTATATATAATTAAATTTTATTTCATTGATTCTTTTCTCTTTATTGTTTCATGTTAAGGTTGTATATTTCAATTATTGTATTTTATTATGCAAAGGCTTTATCACTGCAAAAGCTGTACTATTTTTCAAGAAAGTAAATGTACACTTTTCGCGGGTCAGTATCATTCAGGCGTTCCGTGAGTAGAGGGTATGAAAACTAAATCGACCGTGGTCGTAGATCTACACTGTCGTGGTCGCCATTTTAACCTGTCACTCACTTCGAAGATTTCTATGGCTATATTAAACCAATATGGCGAAATATGGGCTAAATATCACAAACCAAGTTACAATTCTCTCGCTGCTGAGCTATTAACTACATAACATTGGCAAGAAAATGGAAAACACGTGAAATGATGATTTTAATAGAACCAACATCTATGTTTTATATAACCCGTCATTAACATCTGCTGTCATAGCTCATTGGTAAAACGCACGCTGTTTCAAATATGCCGAAGGTTCACGGTTCGAATCCCTGTGCGAATCCCAGCTTTTTCACCTTGTAAGACGCAGTAATAAACAAGTTTACAGTTCTCTTGCAGCTAAGTTATTACTACATGAAGAAAATACGAGGAGGGTGAATCATAATTTTAATGATCCCAACTTCTAAATGCTGTATACCAAGGATGGCGAAAATGCTTTTCTCACTCGAGTCATCAAATATGCAACACGCACTACAACATTCAGCAGCATATCATAAACAAATGAATGGACAGCTAGAAAAGGAGTGGCGCCTGCGGGTCACACTGCCTCGCGAGTCCTGTTTTCGCCAACGCTGCTGTATACAATCCATCTGATCATAACAATAAGCTAATATATAAAATAACAAGAAATCGATAAATTCTCATCTTGAGAAAAGCAAACTTACAGCTCCAAATATAATTGTGTATAATCCGATGGAGTATAATACATAAAACTGAAAATATATATTCTGTGTAACTGCTAGTTACAATATAGTCACTCCACTTATTATAAATAACAAAAAGAAGACGATAGCTAAGGATAATGGTGCTTAAAAAGCAAACTAAACAACTGCTATTTCATAGTGAGGCCACGCCTATTTGAAGAAATAAATTCATTTCTGAAACATTTCAGATTTATAGATAATGTATTTCTCCTGGAGCAAGCAACTTGTCGAAACAACGAATGAAAAACAAACATGAAACCTTGATTTTATCATATCGTGTAGTAATAACTTAGCTGCAAGAGAACTGTAAATTTGTTTATTACTGCGTCTTACAAGGTGAAAAAGTTGAAATAAGAAGTACGACCACCAGCTGGGGTTCGAACCGCGAACTCTCGGGACAATTGAAATAGCGTGCGTTTTACCAATGAGCTACGTCAGCACATGTTACTGTGTGGGTTATATATAACATAGATGTTGGTTCTATTAAAATAATCATTTCACGTGTTTTCCGTTTTCTTGCCAATGTCATGTAGTTAATAGCTCAGCAACAAGAGAATTGCATCTTGTTTTGTGATATTTAGTCCATGTTTCGCCGTATTGGGTTAATATAACCACAGTAATCCTTGAAGTGAGTGACAAGTTAAAATGGCGAGCACGACAGTATACATCTACCACCACGGTCGATTTAGCTTTCATACCCTCTACTCACGGAACGCCTATATGATACTGACCCGCGGAAAGTGTACATTTACTTTCTTGAAAGATAGTACACAAAAATACGTATTTCAATAGCATACATTAACACCTTTTTTAGTTGAATACCCTTTAATCGGAAAGACCATAACAGAATTAATAAAATGTGCAATGAATTCTGTGACCTAAGCCACTGCAGAGATGACTTGTATTCGTCTTAGGGAATGGTATGAAAAAGAGATGAAAAATCTCGACCACAGGGTAGAACCAAGTACAATTCGATCCCAGTTCTCTAGCGTGAGAGGCGAGAGCATTACCCCCACAGTAGACCATCCTTATATATATATATATATATATATATATATATATATATATGAGAGAGAGAGCATTGTTGGTTCTACATAGCAGAGAATGGGATTATTTAAGCTTTTTTGCACATAATCTTAGACGTGCAAAAAATTGAAACTGCCCATAATTATTGTTAAGAAATCTCAATGCATTTAGTAGTGTAGATAAATACAATGCAGAGAAATTCTTACTACAAGAATGGAACGAATAAGAAAAGAAGGAAGCTATAAAACGCAGGGAAAATACAGAGAGGATCCTTGTTATAATTCTGGATGCGACCTTGGCAATAGTAAACGCTTGTCGTCTTCTCGTTATTAATGTATCATAATGTGTTTCTGAATATGAAGTTTACCTAAGTGCAATTTAGTTAACTTTGTGAGAGAAGATATTCACTGGATACAGAAAGCTTAGAATTTCCTGCCAAACTGCCAGTTACTGTAATAATTGTCAAAGTCTTAATTGTTTTCGAATGCATATCTTACTAGTCATACCTTAGCAGCATATTTGCACTCAACGGTGTCTTTAAACAACGTCACTAGGACAACTAAAAAGGATTGCAAATAATGGGTTTACCCCGGTGTATAATCCAATTTGCTACTGAGCCCATGATCTAGTTACTCCGTTGGAAGCCATGTCCGAGCGGTATATAAGCGACGTGGTGGTCCCAAGTTACCGATCACTTCTGGTAGGAAGCGTGCTTTCCTCCATAATACCAGCAAGCAGCCAATCTCTAAGGCGCACCATCAAGAAGCGAAGTCCAGTTCTCATTCAAGGGAAGGGAATTGTTCTAAACAGCAGCACTCATGTTTCCGTTATTTTTTCTGGCTTACGTCGTGGCCGTCAAGGTCTTCAAGAAGACTACTCCTAATGGTAAGTACCAACATCTGGATGATTATTTTAACACTGATGATCAAGTTTCTTGCTACTAAATTATAAATACTTTTTAAAAGTTTCTCAGAACAGAATTACATCATCAGAAAACTTAACTATGTTTCCTGTAGAGAATTGTATCTAGGTTTCATAATATGCTTTACTCTATATACCATATTTATTTGCATCTAATTTCAGTGAGTCATTTTCTGGCTTATATTTGTGTATATAAGATTACCATGATATGCACATTGTTTACCACCGCCGTTTCATTATGTAGCGCTCCACAGTCATATGCGTGCATTCTGATACTTCTGAGACGAGAATAATGCATCTTCCAACTTCTCATTTCAGGCAAGGTAACCGTTTACCTTGGAAAGCGCGACTTTATTGACCATCTGGACCATGTTGAACCAATTGACGGGATCATCGTAGTTGACAATGACTATCTCAGGGGAAGGAGGATCTACGGACAGGTAATTTATGCTATTATCTTTATTTCTGACAGTATAAATATTCAAACTTTCAGGTTCCAAAGTATATTTCGTTTAATTCCAAGGAAAATAAATACTTGAATTATTGATTAAAATTCTTAGGAATAAAGCCATCGATTGGAAAACGTTTAGTACCTGATGTCACTCACGAAAAAGAAGCCGTTTAATCTCAGTTCCTTAAGCACATTTAACCATTTTTAAAAAAACTACAATATGCTCTCTTAAATAAGTACACGTTTGTTACAGGATAAATAATTAAAATGTTCCAAAGAAACTACATTAACAACAAAAATTACGTTTCAACTGGCACTAAGTTTTTCAAGAAAAGACGCCTTCTTGATGGTAATCTCTTTGAAGGACGTATCAGATTTAAAGAATATAAAAAGATGACACTTTGTCCTCTTGTTTGAAAAGCTAAAATATGTAGCGCTTCTAAAGACGCGAATTTTTTCATATACTTCTTTCCTTAAAGCAATAAAAGAGAACAGTTATTTTGTGCCCTCAATGTTTGGTATTAAAAAGTCGACTTTCAACAATGTTTTAAACTTATAACAACATAATGGACATTTTTTGCTGGGTTCACTATAGCCACGATTTTGTAAGCTTAAGTTTACTTAACCCCATCACTCTCTTGATAGAAGCTCTCTTTTAATGGCAGCCTAGTTTCCGTGATTGACATCTGAATGTTTTATACAGCTTATCACCACCTATCGCTATGGACGAGAGGAAGATGAGGTTATGGGCCTCAAATTCAGCAAGGAAATGGTACTCGCCAAGGAACAAATTGTGCCACAACCCAAGGAGAAGATGGAACTCACTCCCATCCAGGTAAACAGAATGAAACAGCAAAGCATTGAGTTTGGACTCGTACCAGCATAATCGATGTGACGCCGCTCACAATAAATAACTAAACCATTGCAGGAGAAGCTGATGAAGAAGCTGGGCCCCAATGCCTTCCCATTCACTTTCCACTTCCCATCTGGATCTCCATGCTCCGTTACTCTGCAGCCCGGTGAAGACGACTCTGGCAAGCCCCTTGGTGTAGAATACTGCGTCAAGACCTTTGTTGGTGACAACGCTGACGACAAGGGACACAAGCGATCATCCATCTCTCTCGCTATCAAAAAGGTAACTATTGAGGATTACCATTCGACAATGCTAATGATAATGTTGTACCACCACGAACTGAATGCTAAAAATCTCCTTTGCAGCTGCAATTTGCACCAGCCACTCGCGGCCGACGTCTTCCTAGCTCTCTGGTCAGCAAGGGCTTCACCTTCTCTCAGGGCAAACTGAACCTCGAGGTCACCCTCGACAAGGAAACCTATTACCATGGCGAACGAGTTAGCGCAAATGTCATTGTTACCAACAACTCACGCAAAGCCGTCAAGAACATCAAGGTATTTTATTAATCATTAAACCAAGTCACTAGTAGTAGCTGTTAAACGGAATGAAAACAATATCTGCGAGTAGCCAAGGACACATATAATCAGTATGTGTTTCTATACAGGTGTACGTCGTCCAACATTGCGAAGTGACCATGGTCAATGCCCAGTACTCTCGTCATGTTGCCAGCCTGGAGACCCGAGAAGGCTGCCCCATTACACCCGGAGCTTCCTTCACCAAGGTGTTCTACCTTGTCCCTCTGGCATCCAGCAACAAGGACCGCCATGGAATTGCACTGGACGGTTACCTGAAGGAGGATGATGTCAACCTAGCATCTTCCACTCTGGTTGCTGAGGGCAAGTCTCCCACTGATGCTATGGGCATCGTCATTTCCTACTCCGTGCGTGTCAAGCTGAACTGCGGTACATTGGGAGGCGAACTCGTCACTGATGTGCCCTTCAAGCTCCTTCACCCAGCCCCTGGTATGTTCTCCTCAAGTTCAATACACTTTCATTTTGATGATTAACTTGCTTTTCTTCTTCAGATTATGTTGTGGGTGATACGTATACAACGTCATTTGAAATTCGTAACTGGAGCATAAAATGAGAAACAACATTTTCAGCATTTATTACCATGAAATACACAATTCAGGCTTAAACTCATGTGCAGAGCAACAAATCTTGTTGTATTGTTATTTTATAAGAGCATACTTATACTTCTCTTTATTACCTGATGATAATAGCGCGACACGTATTAAACTGTTTTGTAGAACATTAAATGCTCTCTAATAGTTGCACGATAAACTGCTATGATAGCAAGTTAGCACCGATATTGTGAAGAATAGCTTTTTATATGTTATCTAGACATGTGGCAAACTTTGTAACATAACACTTCAAAAGTGAAAGGATATATTTGCAAGAAAGTGTTAAAATATTTTAATTTTGGAAAGAACTTTGAAATATGCTCTGTTATTAGTACCGCATACCGTTAAAATTACCATCTTTTGTAACAGACTACTTGTTTTCTTTCAACAGAATTTCCTCAGAATATTAAATATTATTTCATCGGAGAAAGAAAACAACAAACAGTTATTCATTTGGGAGAAACGAATAGTTTACGCTTAGGTCTTCCCGATACGTTGATTCTTGAAGTGATCTTCTAGGTCTCTGACAGCAAATGTTTTGTTGTTTTGCAGGCACCATCGAGCGGGAGAAGGCCCAGGCTCTGAAGAAGACCAAGAGCATTGAACGCGCCAAGTACGAGAACTCTTGCTATGCCGATGATGATGACAACATTGTCTTCGAGGACTTCGCCCGCCTTCGCCTGAACGAACCAGAGTAAAGCACATGTATATGGACGAAGGCGATCTTTAACACGGGCGGGGGCAGCCTCAGCCCGGGGCAGGGGGGGTGAGGTTTCCACCGCAAGTGCAGGGAAAGAAACTAAAGAAAACGACTTGCATTGTACCCGGCCTGGCAGTCAATATTTCCAACGAAAGTTCCATCATTCAAAAAAGTTATAGTTAATGATAGCAAGTGTATAATATCATTTTAAAAACCATAAAAATCGAAAAAAACTATAAAAGTTACAAAAAAATGGAACTAACAAAGTAATGTAGGAAACGATAGTTAACTTATAGCTGCCGGTTACAACGACATTCAATTTTCAAAGATAGTGAACTGTTTAATATTAGGAAACTAAGCTCACAACGCAAAGCTCTTGCCAGAAGTGACATATCTAATATTATTAATGTATATATGTTTATTAACTTAGCACCTTTACCAACAGTATTCCTTGTTTAATTACAGTCTTCATTTTGTGAATGTGATAAGTTATTTCCATGAATTTCTTTTGTGGTTATAACTCTAGCGTGCTACTTTGTTTGTAAAATTCGTTTAAATTAATGTTAAGTTCCCAACTTGTTTCCTGTTGTAATTGTTTCTGTAAATTAAATAAAAAACACGTCAGTGGTTACAAACACTCTCTTTATTTCTAGACATCTTTACCTTCCTATAACTTTTACTTCTAGTCTAGTTTGGGTTACAGTATACTATCTTCTCTTGTACTAATAAGCTAAAAGTTACTAAAAACTTTAAAATGAAGAGCTAGCCTGAGACCAAAGAAATACTAGACAGCTCAACATTTATAAAACAACGTAACCCGATATCCTATAGGAAAAATGAACAAAATAGCCAAGATTATTCCTATCCTTCCCAGAGTCTGTAAGTATGAATGTGTGCCTGAGTAATGTATAAAACTCTAAGAAAAACCAGAAATCCAATGTTAACGGTATACGAGTTAAGACAATTGCCGATAGGCAATATGTTCCAAAGGCCGCCGATATGACCATTGCAGTTAAAAGTGGAGTATGCATGGAAGAAAGTAGGTCATCAAATAATTATATTGTTAGAAATCCAATCTTCGATTTCCTCCTTCCCTTCTCCAGCGCTTAATCCTATACCTAATTTTCAGGAGTTACAAGATCTTTCTTGAAAATAACTCCGCTTTTGTGACCTTAAATACCTCCGGTTGGATGAAGAAACATACATAAAACCGTAAATACTTTCTGTTTAAAATAAGCAAACTCGTAGAAAATACAAAGAAGTATAAGCTGCTAATACCTTACATCTTAGGAAATACGAGTTATTTCTCCATGCTAACTGCATCCCACACAACAGGATTCCTAAAAAACCTTGTCCTTACATCGCTAGAAGGACTGGTATAACCTTTCAGGAATCTCAAAATTTCACAAAAATTCCATTAATTCCAATTGAATATATGTGTACATACAGCCTTTAAGGCTATAGAAATTATAATTATATTTAAATTTCCATGGAGTGCAGTTAGAATTTAACACTTTGCACATTCGTAGAAAACATGCTTAGTAAACAGAGATATCGCACATCTTCGCTTTCTGCTTTTAGCAAAGTGTTATTTTCAACAATTATTGTAACATTCTTTGGCATTTAGCAACTCTAAAACCTTGGAAGGTCAAAATAAGCACTATAATAATAATAATAATAATAATAATAATAATAATAACCGAAGGATAGAGATGAATAACAATGCGAGGAACACCGAATGAAGATATATGCCAAAAGGACAACGGCTGTAACTAATATTAGAAGAAAAACAAAGAAGAGCAAGTAGACAGCTTCAGATACTTGGGATGTACTATGTGTAGTAATATAAACAATTGAAAGCATTGGAAATATGAATATGGAGAAGAACGGACTTACGAGAATTGAGAAGACAGAATAAGCAGTGAAAATGCTTCAGAAAGACTGGACAAAGGAAGAGCAATGCTGAAACTGAAATGCTAAGATGATGCACTGCTAAGACTAATTTATGGGAACATTTTTCGGAACAGAAGACATCAGATGATACGCTGCTAGTTCATAAACAGCGGCTAAGCGAAAAAGAGGGAGGGATGGAGAAGAATGGTTTTCTAATGAAGAATATGCCATTGGTTATAATAGTAATAGTAATAATAATAATAATAATAATAATAATAATAAAGTGTTTATCAAAATTGAGGTTAATCGTAAAGTCTCTCGGTTTTAACAAAGGAATGTATTAATGCAAGTAGCGTATTTTCCGGCATAAAGACGCACCCCATTTTTAAGATATATTTTAGGGAAAATTAATGAATCTATTGTAATTCAAACAATTGTAACAAATATGTGTAGAAACTGAAAGTTTCGCTTGTCTGTTGTCTAAAACCCAAGTATAGCAGTTCAAGTTCTGGCCGTTTAGCAGTTGCTTTCTTTAAAACCTCTTCCTGTTTTCGTGTTCTTTAGCGCACGCAGTCACTTGTAGCTTAAATGCAATAATTGTATAGTAATGCAGTTTTCCAGCCATGATCTGCAAATTGCCGTAATTAACAACACAAGCGGATCTTCGCACTAATCACAACTGACGACGATATGAAAATCGTTAATGACAGTGCATGTGAATCCACTGAACTCTATACAACTGGAATACTCTCATCTCCGCAAGGAAGCTAACAAGGAATTGCTTCAAACTGAAATATGCCAATTTTGAAGAAATGGAGGTAATAATTACTAATTTGCTATCAGCGTATAAGATACACCCTGTTTTTGGACGTATTTTGAAAGAAAAAAAAGTGCGTCTTATACGCCGCCAAATACGGTAAGTTGATAATTTATTATTCTCCTTTTCTCCCTCTCTCTTTTTAAATCAAGTTTTCAATTTACTTTATTGTCTATATTTTTATACACGTATATTATGCAAATCAACGAGAAGATAACGCTTCGTCTTCTCCCTCAAAAAGAAATAAAGAAAGGAAAATAAGAAATGAAGAAAAGAACAAGAGAGAGACAAATTGCCCAGTGATTGAACTAAAATTCCGCTTTTATACCAAAGGAAAGTAAACTGAAAACTTTCGCGAGTCTCTATTTATCCCTTAATCATCACTATAATACTGCTAAAAGCCGCAAGGAAACACTCTCACCTTTCTCCTGAAACCAGAACAATGAACAATAGCAAGGTGTCATTCTTTTTGTTACAATTGAAGACCAATATGCGGTTTCATTGTTTGGAATGGATGTTTTCAAGTGCAAAGCCAAATGTTAAAATATTTTATAGAAGTATAGTTATTATTTTCTGAAACTTCAATAGTAGGAGCGTGGAATTAAATGTAATTTGAGAAGTAAAAGTTACTTAATATTAATCGCATCACCAGCCAGCTGTAAGTTTTGGCATTTTCTGTTTTAGCTGTTATCAAGGTAGTGCCAGAGGCTTTAACGAAAGAGAAACCATAAAATTCAGGGATGGTTCCTGACTAGATTACGATGTTGCACAGCGACCAGCTTACAAGGACAGACAGTTAGGTAGACAAGCCAAAACTCCCTTGACAATATACTCACGATTTAATGTTCCAAGTTGGTTCGCTAATGCAGAGCACCTGTAAACATTGTCTGTCCGTCCTGACCGTATGAAACAATTCACGAAACATTGCATCTACTGAGCAAGAATTATATATATATTCCATAATAACATAACGAATAATATATAAGTTTATATAAAACTTCTCTACATACTTCAAATGTGTCTAAAATTGGTAAAAAGTAATGGTATTTTACATAGAGAGCCTCCGAAAATTTCGCTGCATATACGGAGTTGAAATTTTATATATAAACCCACAAAGAAAATTTCTTGACTCATTTAGCTTAGGTGTAAATTCATACAAAATTAAAGAGTAGTTTATATAAACTACTCATCCTAAGAATGTACAATTTTAGACGAACCGTACGCGAGTGCTTAGATAAATGTTACATAATATAAGAGTTTCAAAAGAATTTGGTAACACGTTTCAGATTTAGTTGAAATCGAAACAAAATTAAAGGTGGTATAGATGGAAAGCCTCCAAAAGGTGTATATTTCTCAGGCGAAACGCAGTACATATAAAGTTGAATTAAAGAGCGTAGGCTTTCATGGGTGGTATCAATGGAATGACCAATTTTCTGGGCTGTATGGATGTGGTGCACTGGGCTTCCTCTGCAACTTCCCAGATGTTTCATCTGCAGCTGCGGCAGACATCATCAGCATCTCGGTGCATCGGAAGCCCTGTGCTCCAGACACTGCCGATACACTGAGATGGTCACGTCGAGCGCACCACTGATGATATATACCACTTCACCGAACATCTTTATACTCAGCTTTCTCTGTGAAGGTTGCTAGACTCTGGAATTCACAGTCACAGAACGTCAGGGGCTGTCAAACTTTAATTGCTTTTCGTCATAGGTTGCACATTTTAATTGAATGAATGAATTATTTATTGTGAGCTTTAAACTTTACATGCAATTTATACAATGTATACAGTACAATTGAGTTGCTTATTATTTCTCTTCCCCTTATATTTAACATTCTGTTGTGTATTATAATGGGATACATTTTGGTTAAAATAATTAATTCAGATGCAATATCATTTTCATTGTATATATAGTTGTATACATGCATTTTAAAGATATTTATTACATTTAACTTAGTTTCTATATATTTTTAATCAACTTAGTTATTGTTCTTCCAAATTTGTGTTATTTCTGTTTTTGTGTTCCTTTGGGTATAGTTTACCCGTACC
Organism: Deroplatys truncata; assembly: GCA_030765065.1. NCBI lineage: Eukaryota > Metazoa > Arthropoda > Insecta > Mantodea > Mantidae > Deroplatys > Deroplatys truncata. The sequence continues at coordinate 242,744,367 of CM060975.1, read as the reverse complement.
ATCATTGTATTCAGGATTTTTCTAGTGGTTGAGTGGAAGGGTCAAATAGCCTTAGCTCTGCCACAGTAAATAAATAAATAAAAGGAATCTTATCCATAGGAGCTCTCATCTATATCCTTTTTCTCTTGATAGGAGAAGTAATCTATATTAATTGCGATAACTAAAAAAATAACTGCATCAGAAGGTAGTGTCAACGCTTTTCCTTACTTCTATCACCTTTTTTAAGTACGATTCCAGTCTTCGATGTGAATACCAAGAATGTTCCACCTAGAGATGAAGCAAGATAAAGGAAGATATCTGCACTGCAACACCCGGTATACTTACTGACATTCCTTAAGAATTCTAAAACTCTTAACACAGAGAAAGACTTCATGGATTTCCTTTGAATAAAAATAGTTTCTGTTCACAAAAGACAAACGTACATGTGATACCCATGTGTGTTTAAGATGAGTGACCCTGTACTTACAGCACTGAAAGTGGAAATCTGAAGAGAATTTCCAAAGAATACGTGAATAAACTTCAATTAAACAAGAAATATGAATAATTGACAATGCTAAGGCCCACATTCCGATGGAATAAGATTATATTTCCGGTTCTGACCAACCTGGGTAGAGTACAACGTGATCTCTCCTAGCCGCAAAGCTACGAGCTACTCGTAAATATCACATTGGTGTAAACCTTCCACGAAGCGCATAGTTCATACTATTGTTTGAAAGCAATAAAACTGAGGTTGAAGGTACAGACGTTCTTCGCATTATTAGAAATTCAGATGGTATAGTAGTTCTGTTCTAAGGCTGAATGACGTAAGTGAAGTATTTAGCTACAGAAATGTTCCCCTAGGAGTTAAAATTATATTAAATGTAGAGCATTAAGGCAAAAAGAGTATACGTGAAAAGAACTGACTGCCTCTGCAAACTATTAGCTAGCGTGCCAGTCTTTAAACCCAGAGGTCTCGGGTTTACTGCCCAGCTAGAAGGGGCTTCTTTGATTAAAATTGTTGCCTATACTCCCTAGAGTATGTAAACACAAATAAGTATCGTTGATATTGTAATGAAAAGAAGCTAGAAACAGTGATGTGTATTGAATTTATTTAAAGGTGAGTCGGAATTGTTACACTAACATCACTTAAGTTTACTCACTTAACATGTTTCGGGAAACGGTTGTTCCCATCCTCAGAAGTTAATTCGACTGGCCCGTGTTGTTGGTGTTTCCGTTTTTTGGACTGGATCCTGTGGTGGCATCTTGTGGTGGAGAAATGTACTTCCAGAGAGGATTTGGTGGCGGCAAATCAAAATTCATTAGATGTGTGTTGTGTTTTAGAATGGTGATCTTCTCCCATGCATCTAATTCGGCTGCAAATTTGGCTGGTTTGACTAATGTAATATTGGGTTTGATGTTGTGATTAGTAATCCAAAAATGGTGTGAAACTGCAGATTTGTCCATTTGTTTGTATTTAATACATCTCATGTGCTCCTTTAGCCTAGTTTCTAGGTTTCTTTTTGTCTTACCTATGTATACTTTATTGCAATCTGAACAATTGATTTTATAGATTCCAGCTTTTTTGTCTTGTGGAATGGGGTCTTTTAACTTGTAACAACTAGGCTAAAGGAGCACATGAGATGTATTAAATACAAACAAATGGACAAATCTGCAGTTTCACACCATTTTTGGATTACTAATCACAACATCAAACCCAATATTACATTAGTCAAACCAGCCAAATTTGCAGCCGAATTAGATGCATGGGAGAAGATCACCATTCTAAAACACAACACACATCTAATGAATTTTGATTTGCCGCCAGCATATCCTCTCTGGAAGTACATTTCTCCACCACAAGATGCCACCACAGGATCCAGTCCAAAAAACGGAAACACCAACAACACGGGCCAGTCGAATTAACTTCTGAGGATGGGAACAACTGTTTCCCGAAACATGTTAAGTGAGTAAACTTAAGTGATGTTAGTGTAACAATTCCGACTCACCTTTAAATAAACAAATAAGTATGCTTAAAATTTCAAAATCAGAAATAGTAAAACCCTCCACTTACAACCAAATGTATATATGAATTAGCATTATTTCTGATGAGCAATTGCTTCCCAAGGTGAAGCCTATGAAACGTTGAAGGTGGCATATAAATGAAAACAAGTAAACACTTATAATAACCAGCTAAATCGACTGCGTTGTGTTGAAAATTTTGTTCTTTAGTGAGACCAAAACAATATATATATATATATATATATTTGTTTTTGTTAACGACGCTGTCAATTGCCAGGATCATATCAGCGCCGCCGTTGTGTTGGAATTTCATCCCGCAGGAGCTCTTTTACATGCTAGTAAATCTATTGACATGAGGTGTCGCTTTTAAGCACACTTAAAAACTATCGGCCTGCGTCGGGTTTCAACCCGCGACCTGGGATCAGAAGGCCAGCGCTAACCAATTAGCCACCCAGACCGACGATCAAAATAATAAGTATACCTAAGTCAAATGTAAAAGCTGCTGAGATATGAAGTCCAAGAATAACAAAAGAGAATAATAGTAAAGCGATATTCATAAGACAGACGGCATAACATTTGCGTTACTGACACGCATTATTTCTGATGAGCAATTGCTTCCCAAGGTGAAGCCTATGAAACGTTGAAGGTGGCATATAAGGGATTTTAAAAAATTGATATAATGTAGAAAAGCACAGAGAGCGGATTAAAGCATTACGTTGGAAACATTTTTACTTATCTGAGTTATTTTGCATCAAAATTTATAAATAACAAAGAAATAATTTTAGGGGAATTTAAAAAATATGGCATAGAACTTGCCGAATAAAAAAGGGGGATTCATAAGAAAAATTATAAAATTATGAAGAGGAAATTATTTATTGAAAAGTTTATTGCAAATATCATAGCAGAATGTGCGCATAAAACATTGGTTTTTGTAGAGTATGCTTCGGTTGTAGCAGAAATTTCTCCAAGGAACGGGACAAAACATATTCTCAGTTACGGAGCAGTTGTAAATTTATTGGTTAAAGATAAAATTCTGGCACTGTCTATTACAAGTTAAATGATAGATTAAAAAACAAAATACCTTACTGTCATAAAAAAATAAAAGAATAAACTGCTCTTTAGGGGTTTTAGCTGGACATTTTGGACAACTGGAACTCATATAAAATCCCAAAATGTTCGAAGTTAATTCAGGAGATGGGATTCTGAAGTTAATCCCCTGTCATTCATTTCTCCATTGAGAGGTATCACTATCAAATAATACCTACGATTAGAATAAAGCCATATGCAGTAATAAAACTGATGCTCTAGTGTGTTTAAAGATGTTTTAGCCGTTATTTTACTGAGATTCCAAAAATGCGTTATGAAATCTCCTTGCGTAATCCTTCGTGTTAAACCATCATTCATGTAATTAACATTTTCTTCCCTTCGCTTCTTTCTTGTTTTATATTTAATTAAAATATTACACTTTCATTATCCTTAGCAACGTGAGTTTACAGATTATTAGTAAAGAAAAATGAGAAATAGCACCTTCTCCATAACCTAACCACTGTAAGTCTGAATATCTGTGTCTAAAAGCATACCCTTGTTATGATGTGAACTGAATTTATTTTAAGTTGCCTTGGAAAAGCATATACAGAATGAGTCATAATAACATCGAATAATTTTAAGGCGCAATTTAGGGGGCCTATTTGAATATTTTCTTTTAGGGAATGTATGCCTGTAAACCTCTTGTTATCGAGCTAAAGGACATTAATGTTTTTGAAACACCGCGTCGGGTTAGACGAAATTCCGCTGAACAGGTCGCTACGCATCTTTTGCTACAAGGCATTGGAAGAGTTTTGAAATAAGAGTAGCCAGTATATTTAATTTTAGACAATGCAAAACTCTCTTAAATTGATTTAGTAACTTGTGAATCTTTATTTAATTACATGACACTAAATCCATGTGCTCTGAAGTAGGTCAAAATCGTTTTAACCCCTCTGTAGCTACGAATACGTGTTATTGTCAATAACATATGCAAATGATACTATTGTTGGTCAGATTTTCTCCACCATTATACAGATTACTTGAGAAAAGTTAAAACAGTGTTAATAATGCAAACATATGTAAATCTTAAAGGGCTTCAAACATAGTTAAACTAAGAACAAAACAAGAACTGAACAAGTGCAGTTGAACAAAGTATGTTGTAAAAGCTGTAGGTAAATGTGGCCCGTCAAACGTGAAGGTAAGTAATTAGGGTCCTGTGTCATTCACAATGCCAGTGCAAATGTTCACTGCAAACCCGTGTAACTCTAAAACCTCTAGGTTTTTCCTGCGTCCAAATGCTGTTGTGTTGTTAAACATGACCTCTCGTGTAAAAACCTTGTCCATGCACGATATGAGCTTAGGAAATCTTAGTTGATCAGTGCATTTATGAAGAAACCGCAAGACAAACTGAAGTAGGGTTGGAAAGTCAGAACTTGAACTCGCGTGAGATGATGCGGATGTAATTGTTGTTCGCGCAGAATTCTAGTAACCGAAGACTGGAGAATTATGGACCCGGCCAAGAATTTCCTCTTCTAGGGCCACAGTTCTTACATTTCTTTGGACTCCCGAACGATGCGTTTGTTTTTGGAAGGTTCCTGTTTATCACAGTTGTTGATGTACAGCAGTAAAGGTACTGTGATGAGGCAAATGTCTCCTTGGGTAAAGCTCAGGATTTCATCTCATACCCTCATCACATTTCCCCAAGCAGTACCACAAACTAATACCTCTCTGCTAGTTCTGCGTAAGTGGAACATTTTTATAATAGGCTGTAAAACTGAAAGTCATTCCAGTAAACGGAGCACTTCAGTATATCCTGATAACTGAGATTGATAACCTACACCTCTAGTAGGAACCATAGTCACAAAGTGCTGCATAATATGCGATGGAATCTCTTACCACTTAAATAACAAAACGAGATTTTAGGTTAATGGTGATATAAACGGCGTTAAAAACATAACACAAGCGATATTCCAAAATGCAAACAAAACAAAACATAAAGTGATATTCCAATGCTGAGGGGGAACAGGGATCTGTTTGACAGAATTTCATCTAAACAGACGCGGCATTTAAAAAACATTAATGTCCTCTTGTTCCATAACAAGACGTTTACGGACACGCAGTCTCTATAATAAAATACTCATACATAAACCTTGAATCACGCCTTAAAATTATTCGGTATTATTCTGACTCATTCTGTATACCTGCCTAAAATTACAAAACGAAATATCACTGGAAACACACCTTTGAGGTTCCTTAACTCTCCAAAGAGGTTTTAAATTAAGATGATTGTGTGTATGTATGCACGCGCGCGCGCGCGCGTGTGTGTGTGTGTGTGTGCGTGCGTACGCGTATGTATGTGCTTGTTGCTTGCCTGCCTGCGTACAACATAACTGGAAAACGAAAAGTCGGATAAATACCAGGCAAAGATTTTCCAGAAAATCACTCCACCACCCAAGCAATCCTTTACATGCACACAATTTTGTTTACTGGTTTTTTTCTTTATTAAAAATGGTGTCGACGATTTGGATTAAAATGTAATGTCTGAGATATTTACATAGGAATAATTTTTTTTTACTGTTTTCTTTCTTAAAAATGGTGTCGGCAATTTGGATTAAAATGTAATGTTTGAGATATTTGCATGACGAATAAAATGTGTATCTTCGAATTTTGTGAAAAGCCCACGCAGTCCTCCTCATGAAGTGATACATCAGAAACTTATTACAGAAAAAATCAATAGCTCATTAACACAGGGTTTGAGTAGGATTAAGTGTCCCGATTTTTTGGGGGTGGGCATGTTGAAGTTTTCCCAAGTGAAAGTCTGCTTTGGTTGTCTTCTATGAACATGATATAAACAACTAAATGTTGTTTTCTCACCTTGCATTTAACTAAGTTCATATTGTCTAATTTGAAATAATTCTTTTCATATCAGTAAGCATATCTTTTCATCGTGATTGACAAAGTGAATAGAACAATGGCTTTTCATATTAACAACTCAAATTTAATTGATACTTACGAAAATAAATGATAATGGGTAGATACATTTAAATGTGGGTAAACACCCGACTTATTCCTTTCATGGAAGAACTGATTTTTCTTCCCTGCAGCAATGCATAAAACATGAATGTGAACCTTTTAACCTTATGGACCAGATCCTTATTCTAAGGTGCTAAATGCTGAATCGTATACTTGTATGTAGCCATTCTTGAGGAAACGCAACAATATTTCTCAGAGAATATGAATTTCAAATTCAAATTCAAAACAGAGTACTTTTAGCTGTTTTTTTTTTTTTTTTTTTTTTTTGCTGTACATATTCAGTAAATCTTTTGAACCACCACGATACTGAGTACCAATGAGATTAACGCAACTAAACCTCTGAATAAGCTACACAAAATTCAGACCAATAATTGCAGCAGAGCTCCTCTGGTGCCTCCTACAAAGGGAAATTCCTTGGAAAGTATTATTTTTTTAGTGTTTTTGTTTTTGTGATAAGTGTTGGAAGGTTCAATAATGATGATAATGACAGTTTGGCAAGTGCCATAGGGAAGTTTTTCTGTTGTGCGGAAGAGAGATGGCACTGGAGGTAGTTGGCACGGTATATTTAGGTCTATGGTTCTAGCTCGCGTCGTGCGCGCTCTTTTTGTTTCATGTCCATTGAAGCGATTCAGATCCATGTATATATACACTGCAACGCCCAAACTACACCACACTGCTTCACTGTATCACCATGGTTACAACTCACACGCTCGTCTCACGGGTAAGTGCTTCTTAATCCATGTTTACATTTTACTTCGATGAACAACAATGAAACCTTTGTCACTTTTATCCTACTAGTCTTTGTAGTCCATAAAGATCATGTTGTATTTAGCTCTAGACATCTCTGCACTAACTCTTGAACAAAAAGTTTCGGTAGATATCCGAAGCCTGAAGTAGATACATTGCCTCTAAACATTTACACAAATACATCTGGCAGAAAAATTCAGTCATTAGTATCTGACATTTTATGCACCAGCATACATTGGAGGCGTATTATCTCTTTAGAATCAGTTGTTCCTGTCTGGTGTATTGCACAATAGTCAAGAGTGGGCTAACAAAAAACACGCTTGCGTTTTTTATGTTGTTTTAAAATAGTTTATAATAACAAACTCCCCTGAAAATGCATATTTTTCTATTAAAATGCAATCTTAGAGAAGCGGTAGCGAACCGTTTACAATTATTCTGTTATTCTCAATATTTATGCGTTTTACGTTTAAGAAATCTTTAATATTTGATAAATTAGTATAAATTATTAAATTTTTGGGAACACGTAAAATTCTTTTGTTTCAATAATCTGTGTCGTCGCACTTGCTTTCTTTTCTATTTAATGAAACTGGGGGGGGGATCTTCCAGTTTCGTTGTTGCATGTAGGTAATCATTATACTCATTACAGAGCAGATACACCCAGAGGTTATTAATAAAATATATATGAGAATTCAACAATGCCATAATTCCACATTGCTAATTGACGATAAAATCCATTTTACAGTTTTGTTCCGATTAGTAAATAATGTTTTGCTACCATTATTTATATAGTTTATTTCACATTATTGTGACATATAAAGCAGTAACAAATAAACTCGAATAAGAATGCTTTTAACATGTTTATTTATGATTTATTTGAGTGCATTGGTATTAAATTAATATTTATATTGCTAATGTAAGCTATTATGGTCATACATCTTTTGAATCCTGTTTACATATTGATCAACTGCGGTTTATTACACCTATTGCAACCTCCGCGCGATTCTTCTCCAAATTTGTATGTAAATTCGCCAATGTTATTAGCAGATATTTGAACAGAAAAAATTCTAATAACATTAGTCTTCAAATGCTTTAAAAGACTACTGGAGTTGACAATCACGCGAGTGTCGTGTATATTATCTGAACTGCTCCAGGGAAGTCAGTGGTCGGAGTGCGTTATTACAAAATGTTTATTGAATATCTAACGTCATAAAGGAAAGTCAATACATTTGGTGCCAATACTTTACAGATACTAAATCATAATTTCTACAACTTTCATTAAAACTAAAATCATTCGGAAGTCTGAAGTTACATGAGGAACTAAGACATATCTATAATTATTGTTTTGCTAGCAAGGAAGTATTTGTTTTACAAGCTCAGAACTGCATGGGCGCTGATAACCCTAGATGTTTAGCGCCCTTAAACCCCATATCATCATCAAGAACGGCATGAAAACATATCAACTAAAATATGTGATCCCTGAAATTTGCAATACGAATCTCCTGTGTAGCATTACGCAGATGTTAGTAGTGCCAAATAAAGAAGCAGCTAGTAGACAAGGGATTTGAATGCATCAAATATCTAAAATATACATGTATTTATGCTATCAAAAGTTTTAAAATGTGGTCTAAATTTTAAAAATATGCACTAAGCAGGCGCCCTAATATTTTGTTAACTTTAAGCTTATACTTTTTGGTACTGATAATGTAAATTTTTCCTTAGACATCTTTTCGGTCGTTGTAATGCGATTTTCAGTACACAATATTCATTTTTTCCAAATGCTCCGCGCAAGTTTATGATGTTTATCGGTTAACACAAGTCTGAATGCTGAGAAGCATCTTTCCACAATTACAGAGGTTATTAGCAAAATTTGAAAGCACTCAATAACTCCGGGGAAATAAATGTCTTCGGGAACCATGGTATTTTCGCTTTGAAGATGATTTATCCACAGAGCACAAGGCTTTATGTCAGGATTTCTCTCTAAAACACTACACAATTTACCGGTTAATTTTCCTGCACACTTTAAAGGTGCACTCTCGAGTTTACTCTGAACCTCCATAAGGGTATCTCCATTGTAAGGACTTGATTATTTTATCATGAATAAGTTTAAATACTCATTTTAAAATTGCAAGTTTTAGAACACCCGTAGGATATGTTCGATGCACGGAAAAATGGTGAAATATGCAATTATATACACTATAAAATTTGCACAGAAGAAAACTTAATTCCCTGTCACAAGCAAAAGCAAACTAAATATACATTTGTATACAAATCTGATGTTACGTTATGTTGTGAAGTTTTATTTCAAGGTATGGAAAATGACAGTAAAACACATTACACAAATTATTATTTCAATCATGGTTATGTTTCTCAGGGAGTGGTGGAGGATTTCCGCACTTAAGCGCTCAGCCACCTATTGTGCTTCTGGAAACCTCCAGGAGGAAGGGGTGAAACGAAGGACACAGAGGGTGGTAGGCTCGGGCACAGGCGGCCGTACTGACCTACCTCTCCCCTTGGGATGTCTCTCTGCGGGCCCGTCACACACCGATCACCTGGGCACACAGCTCCATAAAGCAAACTGCACCGTCACACCCTCGCCCGCCGTCCACTGGTCTGATCTTTCGACCCTGAAATGATAAGGAAATGAAACGAGAGAAAAATTCGCGGCATTATTTAATGCACTTCAGCACTCGCCTACCACTCAGGAAAAACCACGAAAAAAAACAAGGTTAGAATGGCCGGTCCAAGAGCTCCCAAATGCGAGCCGGAGACGCTACCGCAGAGCCATCTCGCTCGGTTATTTCAATCATAATTCATAAATGACGTAGAGTTGATATAAACAAAAACGGGTTGCACATGTCAACAATCTTATATCAAAAGAAATTTCAACAACTGCCGAAACTATGCATGGTGGTCCCAGTGCCGTATTTCACGCTAAATAGACACCTAAATAATCTTTCAGGAAAAAGATGAATATCGAATCTTACGGACTTCATTTGAACTTTTATACATTATGGTGTTGTGCGTTCTAACGAAAACTTTCCCCTTGGAAAATCTTTTCGTTCTGATAAGTTACATTGCGCATCAAAGTACTTATTTAAGATTTAAGCTTTTGGTTAGAAAATGTTGCTTTTTTATTCAAACATCGCCTAAACGTCACTAGATGTTGTGATGGCTGAATGCCCTGAAAAGAAAACTGGCACTTTTATTGCAGTCTATATTCGGCACTATCTTTGAGACCTTCGATCGCTGAGGTTAACATTTTGTTAATGTAATTGGAAAGTTAAAGGAAGTTGAACAAACAACAGCAGGTTTACTAGGCTCCGTCCATTGTTCCCATCTTCGCCTATTTCCAGCTGCGCAAACTTGCCTTCAGGACTCAGGAAATTCATAGTAAAAGTTTTTAATTACAATCTCCAGTTGAATGTCAATTTTCATTAAAATGCTGAAAAATAGATTCAGATATTGATAATTGACTGTAATTTTGTTACAGATAGGGGTCATGGTGCTCCTAGCCGTGGCCATACCTATCGCGTGGTCGAAGCGTGTGCCAAAACAAGTTCATACCAAAGGTAAGTGTATTTTGTTTTGATAAACGGGAGGTCGAATATGGTTCGATTCTTGTGAAAACAAATTTATTGAGACCAAAGAATGTAATTTTTGTCGCAAGACTTATAAGAGCTTCTTGGTCTTACTCATCCAGAGTGTGATATTACAGAATGAAGACTCTCACGCTTGAGAGTTTTCATTCAGTACCTTGAAAACTGGTTGCCTGGCTATGGCTGAAGACTCATATGCCAAAGAATGTTAGGCTTAAAACAAAAGCAAACACAGAAGCTATATAATGCAGCTTTAATGCAAATATGCTTCTTCAAATGAGAAAGAGCAATTTATGCCTTTAAGTAATTTTCCAGGAGAGTATTATAGTTGCATTCCTCCATTCTTGACGTTGTTAAAGAAAAGGTTTAAAATAGTATGTAATTCCATAATATAGTAATATTGCTGCAGGAGGTTTAAAAATCTCTATAGGTCATGGATTTGTTCGTCCTCGTTATTGAAATGAAGTAAATATTCGAGTTATGTACATTAAATATAGATTTTCCTGTTTCTAAGTACATAGGAAACTGTCTTTAAACAAAAGAAATGATAAAAATACCTTCAGAAGTCCTCGCTGTTCTTTTGCAAAACGTTTAATATGATAGATTTATGTGAGCATTTGTTCTCTGTAATACCATCTTAATTAAAGCCTGCAGTTGAAAAAATTGGAATATGAGCAAGCACAGGAATACCAAACTATAGTATTTTACTCAAATATTTCTTGTTTATTCTTAGACATCTATGTTCAGATACTTTGCCAATATGAATTTTTCTCTAAATTAACTCCAATAATACAAGGAAAAATAGCATGAGTTCATTAACAGAAGTTTAAAATTAATTTCGATCCAATATGGGTATTCTAATCGCTGTCCACTTTCGAAAAAAACAGAACTGGTATGCACCGAATAAAATGGATATTAATACCCCAGTATTATTTATTGGCAATAGCTTTGAAAAACTGCTGGTTTGTTGGTTAGCAGTATCATATGGTCCCCTATCAAAAGTGAGCCTCCAATTTTGATTTGTATTAAGCTATATAAATATGGAATTGAACAGATTCGTAAACTTTGCACATTAAAGACTACTGCTGTGAGAAATTCTAATCTTCGATAACTTAGCTTTGGAACCATGTTTGTAACTGGCAGTAACTACTTGGAAATTTAAAATATATTAAATTTAGGATCATATTGAAAACAGGTGGCAAGAACGCGGTCTTTCATTACTGTAGACTAGAGAATCAATATTTTTATTTTCATTGCAGAATTACAAATTCTTAAAATTTATTATGCTTGTTTTAGAAAATAAATAGCTTTTCATCATAGAAGTCAGCATAAAAATATATGAAACTATGAAATGAATCTCTTTAGCTTTTACTATTTCATAGCAAACCTACATGCAGTTTATGCGATCGCCATAAAGCCGGTATCGAATAGGTTCAGTTACATAATACTACTATATTTATATGTATGCATACATGCAGGATGGACCATTTAAGTTGAGACTGCACAATATTTCCAAAACTAAGCGTTGTAGAAAGAAATGTCTTGAATAAAGTTGCTTGATATTGAGAGGGAAAGTAAATACCATTAGTCGTGTTTTGTTTGGAGGACGTTGTGATGGTCATTTTAGGGTCAATTTAATTTTTTAAAAATGGGAACCTACAATTAGGGTCAAATTAAATTGACCTTAAAATAACCATCACAACGTCCTCCAAGTAAAACACGACTAATGGCATTTCTTTCCCCCATAATATCAAGCAATTTTTTTAAAATGGGAACCTACGATTAGGGTCAAATTAAATTGACCTTAAAATGACCATCACAACGTCCTCCAAGTAAAACACGACTAATGGCATTTCTTTCCCCCATAATATCAAGCAAATTTTATTAAAGACATTTCTTTCTACAACGCTTAGTTTTGGAAATATTGTACAGTCTCGACTTAAGTGGTCCATCCTGATATATATTAGTGACGGCTGAAACATGAATGCAGTTGTAGTGACAGAAATACCTCTGCAAAATTATTATATGATGCATAAATATAGGTACTACTACTATTACTACTACTACTACTACTACTACTACTACTACTACTACTACTACTACTACTACTACTACTACTACTACTACTACTACTACTAATGCTACTACTGCTAGTATTACTACAGCTGCTACTAATATTTTTACTACTGCTACCACTACTACTATTGCTAGTATTACTACTGCTGCTACTGCTACAATTACTACTACTGCTACTACTACTTCTACTGCTAGTATTACTACTGTTGCTGCTACTACTACTGCTACCACTACTACTACTAGTACTACTACTACTACTGCTACTACTACTACTGCCACTACTACTACTAGTATTACTACTGCAGCTACTACTACTATTACTACTACTGCTAGTGTTACTACTGCTACTACTACTATTACTACTACTGCTACTACTACTATTACTACTACTGCTACTACTACTATTAATACTACTGCTAGTATTACTACTGCTACTACTACTATTACTACTGCAACTACTACTACTACTACTACTACTACTACTACTACTACTATTACTACTACTACTGCTAGTATTACTACTGCTACTACTACTACTACTGCTAGTATTACTACTGCTGCTACTACTACTATTACTACTGCAGCTACTACTACTACTACTACTACTACTACTACTACTACTACTACTACTATTACTATTACTACTACTGCTAGTATTACTACTGCTGCTACTACTACTACTAGTATTACTACTGCAGCTACTACTACTGCTAGTATTACTACTGCAGCTACTACTACTACTACTACTACTAGTATTACTACTGCTGCTGCTACTACTACTATTACTACTACTACTAGTATTACTACTGTTGCTACTATTACTACTGTTACCACCACTACTACTACTGCTAGTATTACTACTGTTGCTACTACTACTACTGTTACCACTACTACTACTACTATTACTACTACTGCTAGTATTACTACTGTTACCACTACTGCTACTACTACTGCTATTGTTACTACTGCTGCTACTACTACTACTATTACTACTACTGCTACTACTACTACTACTACTACTACTGCTAGTATTACTACTGTTGCTACTACCACTACTACTACTACTGCTACCATTTCTACTACTACTGCTAGTATTACTACTGCAGCTACTACTACTAATGCTACCACCACCACCACTACTACTACTACTGCTAGTAGTACTACTGCAGCTACTACTACTACCTCTACTACAACTACTACTACTACTGCTAGTATTACTACTGCAGCTACTACTACTGCTACTGCTACTGCTACCACTATTACTACTGCCACTACTACTACTGCTACCGCTACCACCAGCACCATCAGTATCACTATCACTGCAACTGTCTCGTAATTAACAACTTCAGAAGATTTACTATTTGTTGGAAAGTACCACATAACTCTTCAGTCTGTATAAACAAGAGTAACGGTACAACGCAATTCTGGTCTTGAAACACAAACCTGCAGTTCACTTTTTAATCTGTTGTCTTCAAACTACTTCCAGTAGTTCCTTGAGATATATTTCAGGGAAAGTTCTTTTATACAAATCATTCAGATTTTATTGACTTCTGTTTCCGGAATTTCCTCAAACACAAGTCCCTTGTGGAACTTAGAGAAGTGCCGTTTTAAGGTGAAACGTCTTCTAAAGGGGTTGAAACATACAATGCGATTTAATAGCAGAGGCACTATTATAGAGCGCAAGTACATTTTCAACGATGGTTATTTTCAACAAATCATAAAGATATTGGAACATTATATTTTATTTTTGGTGCATAAATTAACTTACTCTCTTTTATTCCTCTTCTTTCTTCCAGAAAAAAAAAATATTTTTAACAGAAGCTTCACTCAAATATTTTCTTATTCAAGTTATTTCTTCATCAACTTTTTAATCATTTTAATTAAAGTAAGCCAAACACCACCTTCCCGTTCAAATCACGCGCGCAAACTCACAACTGGCCGGGTGCAGGTGATGTCCGTAGTCTTTACTTCTCTTTCATTCATCTGTTGGACTGTATTTATGATTCGCATGTGCTGCCAATATGAACCGTGACAGTACTAACTGGCACGAATATGGCCTATCCTCTTGCCCCTCCAAACCCCGATAGAGTCTAGACTGAACGCCCAGAGTACTATGAATCCTTGTCAGGATAGAAGTGGCACGGATCCATAGAATAATAATATAATACGGTTGCAAACTTGCAATTTACAGTTGCTTCCTTCAGCTTCTATGGTTTTCTATTGTCAGAAAAACCATTTCATTTCGCTTTTAAAAATAATAAGCATCGCCTTATTCTTGATGTAATCATGGAGTATACAAATAATTTCAAATACGTATTTCATTTTGTTAAGGCAGTACCATGGCACGGAGACACTACTCGCGGAGCCGCTCCTGATTATATATATACATACTATAGGTTGCAGAACCTGACGACAGTCAGCTATTGATAAAAGAAGACTTATGCCAGCCACAAACTCATAAGAAACAAAAGAATGGACATTCACGAAGGCTTCATAAGAAACTGAAATTAAAACTCTGGAAAATTTAAATGCATAACAGCGAATTTCAGAAATGGATAATTTTAAAAGGTTTATTTGACAGCATTTTATCCAATTATACATTTTTCTTGTCGAAATGTTGTCTATATTTTTCGGTTTCCCAGTTATGCCAAGTTCACTTAAAATGAGAATGATTTCACCAGCTATTTACAGAAAATGTAATATATTATATATCATTTCATGCGAACATCTCAAACGTAAGATATGTCACTAAGAGCTTTTAGAAGTATTTAAAAAATAGCGAAACTTTTTCTACACAAAGGGCTTTTTCATGTGGGAGAATTCTATGAGAATCTTCGTCTTTCAGCCTTAAATATACTCACTTTGAATTACGATTTTTGTATCGATCCGACTTTTTGCTTAGGAGTTATACCGATCACAGACTGATAGACAAACACCTAGCGCGTACGGAAATTTGTTAACGCGCTTTCTTGCACCTTGAAAACTGCATTTTTGTTGTTGTAAAATAATAAGATCCAAATCGTGAATCGAATGAAACATTTCCTCTAGATACACCAGTTTATAGGGGGATATAATAAAAACAGAAACAACTGATATAAAACAATAAAATAACAACGAAGCAATCTAAGTTTAACAGTAAGGATTCATTTTGCCAGCTCAGTAAAAGTAGGTTCTTCCAACACAGAATACTCATGCTGGAAGTAGAGTATTCTAGCACTTGTGTCATATTATAACACTCCAGTGCTACCAATTTTGATATTCTATTTAAGTGGGTGCAAACTACCCACTTCAAAATATAATACCTATTTTAAATTTCTTGGGTGGTTGGAAAATAAGTCTTAATGCTGACGTGTTAATGACACACAGCATTACTTAAATTTATTTGTTTACAAAGCCGGGAGGTGTACCTTGAGTTAAAGGAGCCCTTTGTGTTGTGCTGATCTGGAACAAACAAATGACAATCTATGCGCGATTCGTTGACTGGAATGAAACAAAATGTCAAATGATGTGCGATTCGTGTGATAGCAGAAACTCTCGTATTTATTATTAACTAAATTATTATTCAGAGGCAGTTTAAAACATACTATATGATACACGTTAAGAGCTATTTTATTTAGCTCACAGGAGTAAAAAATTGCCGAAAACCCTACTCGCAAAATAAAATGCCACACTATTCTACAACAGATTAGAAAATGAAGAAAAATATCATTAAATAAATATTTTAAAAAGCCTTACTTGCAAACTAAAATACAACTTTATCCCCAGTATCGTCATATTAATATATGTAATACTTCTTGAACACAAAAGAAAAGAAGGCCAATAAATAAATAAATAAATACAAATTTAAAAATCTTAACATGACTTTCCTTACTCTTATACAAACTATTCTTACAAACGCTTATTCTCTATCTACTTTATGTTATTCGCGATAAACATTAACAAAATCTATCGTATTGCTAATTTTCTTATACGTGCAAGGGGATATGGTAGGCTTTGAGTGATAGTCAAATCTTTAAAGAGCTGGTTGCTATGTGGAGCATTCCATTCTCTTTACATGTCCAGGATGTTAAATAAATAAATAAATAAGTTGTAATTTGAGAAAAAGTGTAAGTATTGGAAAATTCAAACAAATAACGAGGAATATCTCAGAAATGGTTCACTCAAAAAAAAAGTATATGACATAAATTGTGTTTTTTAACGAGCTCTACCTTTTTTGTGTAGAAAAAACTGCCTGTCTCTTACAGTTATGCAAAAGCCATTCAGAAAATAGACTTTTGAGGAATACTCAGAAAATTCAAGGTACCTACACATTTTATTTTTTCATGAAAATATCTTAAATGTATGACATTTTAATCAAAATCGTTGGAGCCATTTTTGAGAAAAACAAAAATTTCGAAAACTGTTCCATGTAACGGGTAGCCTGGGGTGGGGGATTGCTTTGAAAATCTTCGTGTCGCAACTTTGAAAGATACTGAACCTAAATACCAAGTTTGGTATTTATACTTCAATTAATAAATAAGGTTATAAATATATCTTATTATCAGTCCACACCAATTACAATTGATTTACTTCTTCCGACTTTTCGTTTTTGAGTTATATTGTTCACAGGCACACACACAACACTCAGACACACACACTGACCTTTTTCTAAAAGTGCTTTTTTCGATTCAGGCACCTCAAAACATGTATTTCCGGTAAAAGCTCGGTATCGAATTTTTGGGTGGAATGCAATGTTTCCCCTACTTACTATACGTAGTAGAGAAGGTAAAAATGGTTGCATAGATAAACAAATAAGCAAATAATGTCCGCCCAAAAACGAACGTGTTTCTTCCCAGAAAAGAAAGTTAAGTTTGTTAGTTAGACTTCAAACCATAATTAGCCTTCTATAAAATTACGCAGGAATTAGAATCAACATTGTACCTGATCGCGAAAGTTGCAACGATGTGAAACATATCCGGACAGTTTTCTCTTTCTTTCCAAATGAAGCGTGCTATTTCCTTTGTGTACACTTTTATTTTTTTGTGAGCATTACATTGCGAAACATTCTGTGTGCAACTCAAGCGTATCCAACAAACCGCCGGCACTTGACAGTTTTTCCTACCTGGGAAAGAAATGCTTGTTTTTACTTTGTCCCTCCGAAAGCCGGCAAGATAACGAGGTTTAACGACACGTATGAATTATTTTCAAGCTATAGAAATGTCAATTCCTGTCTTTAGTATTTTTCTTCCTCAGTTGCAGAAAAATATAAACCTCTCTGATTTTACAAACTACCTATACATTATGTAACATTTTAAACCGTATTGGTAACATTACATTAGATTGGAACTGTTTGTATGCTGTTCTAGTATTTATGGGCTCACATTCTTGCAAAGTTCATTCTGAAGTCATTCAAAAACTTATCACGCCATCACTGCACATTTGATAATTCAATTTCAGTTTAAATAAAATTGTATGACCTGTATGTTGTTAATGAAAGTTAATTAAAAATTTTGTGAATTAAAGTCCATGTCTTGCATTTTAAAATATAACTACACTAAGTTTCGGCTGATCCAAAAAGCTATTGGTTCACAAGAAAGTAATTCGTTCTCAATAATTAAATACCTTATTATTATTATTATTATTATTATTATTATTATTATTATTATTATTCCATTTATATCCCGCCTTTAAGTGAAATGGCCATGCCGATGGCATTTTTACCTTTGGAATAAATTGCATGTGGTGTTAACTCGTATACAGTTGTCATTGGATTTCTGTTTTTTACTTTGGGTTTTATACATTAGATCACACAGACACACACACACACACACACACACACACACACACACACACATACCCACATTCACTCTCTCATTCATACTTAGAGACTCTGGAGAGAATAGGAAATAATCTTGGATAGAGAAAAGTTCCCACCCTCCCAGCCGGGAATCGAACAGAGGATAGGTGTTTCTCGACTGAACTACGAGCTCAGCTCAAAACTAAATATTAGCACGCGCATGCGCGCGTGCACACACACACACACACACCATTATAATAGTTATAAGAAAAAACTAACAAACCGAGCGAGATGGCTCAGACGTTAGCGTCAGTGGCTCGCATTCGGAAAATTCCGGGTTCCCATGTATTGTCCTATACGACTGGGATTTTCTCTTGGTTTCCCTCAATTTCCAGCTAAAATCGAATGGAATATTTCATTACCAAGAGCCACAGTTGCAACTAAAAATAAATTAAAATAAAACACGTGGTACAGGAGCATGACTGCGCAGCTGAGGCGATTTGTCTAGGATCACATTGAAGAGACAGTTCAAACTACACAAATAAAAAGCGTCGCGGTATTCCCTCGGGATAATGCGACGTTAAAAACAATCTATAGTATTCAGTATAAATTTAAAATGTTCACTAATCAGAATGCATAATATGTTCTGAATATAAATATGTATAACTTTATATGCCTATCTTCCTTTTGTTATTTCTCTAATATTATATTTCTACGTTAATGCATATATTAGGAAAGTGAAATTATAACAATATTAATTAGTGAAATATTTTATTCTGTGTTGCATATCACTTTAAAGAAAGCTTGTCTTTCAAGAGCGAACCCCAAATTAAAACTACATGGTAAAAGATGGATTTAGGCAGCTGTTGATAAACTCGGTTAGAGTTACATAGGTGCGAATGGTGAAATCCGTCTCTGGGGCTGTGTGGTCCAGATGAGGTGTACTGGGTACACTGATCTTTACAAATTTAATGCAGCCCTTAGTGGCTGTAATGTTTTTCATTTGGTTTTAGTAGACTGCTAGTCCCAATTCTTCAACATCGTCACCTCTATTATATTTTTACCATTATCTTACATGCTAACAGAGATTTAAAGACAAAGGACTGAAGTTCACTTTTTCTTCCCTGTGTGCCATAGAGAATGCTGATTATTGTTTTCTCTCGCATTTCCGCGTTTCTTTCACTGCTAGGGGGAACAACAATGACCGAGTTATACGATCATTAGAAGGTTTCAAACGGTCGTATGGCTTCTTTGGCTACTACAAGCAGTGAGTGGAAAACAGGCAACACTTGATGCTTTCATCCCACTTCCGCAGTCTCCGGATTCCTTAAAGTACATTTAAACAAATGACAGCAGCAGAATATTGGCTTCTAAACAGCCGAGTGGTTTTAATTGTAACATTAATTCTTTCGATTACTTATTGTTGCAATATTGCTTTAAATACAGTTTTACTTCCAAAACAGACAATAAAAATATTCTCCTTTACCTATAGGACTATAATTAGAATCTTCCTGGTGGTGATTTTTCATTTTAGATAAATTGCTTATTGTAGCTTCCACAATGAAATACTCTGAAACAAAGAAATGTATACGTACATGCAAGTATACATTATGCTTAATACACCTGTTAATTCAGAAATGTCTGAGCCTTTGCTGTGATAAGTACTATAATATTCACAAGTTAATAACCTAGAGACTACGTTAAAATAACAAATACATTTTGTGTTACAGGTGCAGTGATAGAATCGGAAGCCGACCATAATGCTGCCGAATCCGGATTCGGTGGGGCCGGCATCGGAGCGCATGGCAAATATTTCCAGTAAGTTCTTTCAGTGTTGCTTTAGTGTTTCTTTATTTTATATCTGATGCTGTTATGAATTGTGGTATGTGAATAATACTTCAATGCGAACCACTGAGAGATTGAATTGCAATTATTTCTGTTAAAAATAAGTTATATGAGTATTTTATATTAAACAGTGAGAGTGGTAGGATATTTAAGAAGTAGAAAATGAAGAATTTCTCAATTTTGGGAACCTTAGAAATAATAAACGGATTATAATACGGACAAATAACAATGTTGAGGCTTATAAATTTAATTAAATAATAAAAAATTGCATAATTTTAAAATATTTTAACTGGGAAAGATACCTTAGGTGACGACCACACCAAAAACTTCTTCGAATGGGACCATTAGTTACGAAGGGCAAAGTGTAGAAAAACAAAACAACTAAAGTGAAATCTTTGCAATACAGCACTCAATTTTTAAATTTGGAAAATTGCTTTGAGCGCCAGTTTTATATTTAATGCGGGGCGAAACTCTTCAAATTAGCACCTACTATTATTGTTGTCGATATGCTTTGTGTTTTTTAAAGCGAGCAATAGTCATAGATGTATCAAAAGTTAAAGCAAATAATATTAGAGCAATAATGACATTTGTTACATTATGATGGTCCAAATATATAACGGTAAATTGCTACTGAGCTTTCAATCATTAAAAACAAGAAAGCAGTATTTTTGTAATTAATGAGCTTAAACGTTTCAGAATAATTCTTCATGGCATACAGTACGAAGGTACTTTAAAATGTCAGTGAAATTTTTGAACATATCTAGGCTTCCCTCTAAAGCAGTACAACGTAACAATCCTTTTCAAATCATAGACCTTAATTTGGTGCACTAATGGAGCAAGTGAAATAAGAAATAAAACCTGAAAAGCTGCACAAGTATCACATTGTTGTAAGATTAAGTCCAAAGTCTATAATTATTTTAAAGATTTAATTAAATCAAAGACCAAATATTTTTCAAAAAGAATCACAAACCAGTATAATCTAAGCTCTGAAGTAGGAACAGCTTTCTGAAATCCAGTAGTCTAAAATGCGCCCATTTGGATTAGGTATATCCCCCTGGAGAGCATTGGCCTTGCAAGAAAAGCTTTCTATTTAATTGCTGTGAAGTCCGGCAAGATCTCTGCCTCAGCTGCGTTGCGGGTATGCGATTTCACCAGGCGAATCTACGCTCTCGCCAGGAAGGGACTTAGTTCCGCCGTCAGTGAATAAAGGTGTTAAGAGTTAAACTACACGTTAAGTGCTAACATTAATTAGAGATATGTAGATGGTTAAAATGTGTCACAACAGATCAGTACAGTATAGTTTGTAAAGAAATCACTCCGATGGTAATAATTTGTATACATATACGAAGAGTTTTGAGAATCCCCTTGCTGCAATTTAACAAGGTTTCAAAGCAAATAATTCTTTATTTAGTGTTCGTCACGAACATTTTGGTTGCGATAGCAAAGCAGAATGTGAGACGATTTAATAAATTCATTGTTTGACAACTTATTGAGCAAGTGGCACAGGGACATCTACACACTGCAGTCAGGACCCCAACAGCTGGAGTTCGGACACGTCTGCGAGGACCCCAATGGATGGGAACAACGCTTCGAGAAGAAGGATCTGGCCAAACAACGTCACCAGGGACAGGTACAAGCACAATGGCTCGGCTCCGCAGGGATGCGAGAATTCTCTTCCAGCTTACAGCTCGCCATGATCAGGACCCGGGCTTGTAGTTACACAGGTGGTTCGGCACACCAGGGCTTATAATGCCTTGATATGCGTTCAAAATCCAAAGAAATTGTATCGCCCCAAATATGTTTCCAAGAGTAATAGCTCAAGTGATTAAATAAAGTTTCCTTTGCGTTTATTTAAATTCAAAAAACTAATAACTATCATACTTGAATTTTCTTATTATTTAAACCAGATTTATTGAAAATAACGATGACATTTGTAAAAATACAGATTATACCCAAATATTTAAACAATTTTCGTAATTCACTGTTCAGCCCAAATCAATTGAATGTATACTTTAGTGATACATCTTAATTAAAATGTAACACAAACATTTGTAGCAGAAATGGAATAGTACATTTTAAATGGAGAATATTAAAACAACATGTGTGTACTGTATTCTTCTTAACTGAGTCTGTAGGTAATATTCGGCAATGAAATTAGTTAAATATGGAATGGAACCGGACTCTATGCTACAAATAAACCTGGCATTACACGAATTGCTATATTCACTACCTCTTTCACTGGCGAAGCAGTTACAAACCATATGGGGATTTTAACAGAAAATGTAACAATAAATAGCGAACTACAGAGATAGACGCTCATGAGAACGATTGTAGAAAAATACTCAGGTTAAATCCCACATACTCCAAGGAAATCGAAAATGTCTACCTAGTCTTCGAATAAGTAAATATTTTATCTGCAGATATATGGAAACAATAATAGGTCATTATCTACACTATAGTTAAGAGTAAACTGCTATCAGCGGCGCTGTGACTATGGTTACATTTAGTATTGACATATATCATTTTTGCAAATAGAAATAGCTTACATATCACTTTTCAAGCGAGTTTATAACAATTTTTTTTTAATTGTGAAAGAGAAATTCTTCCCATATGTATGTTAATTAATGCAAATTTATAAACTGTGGATTTGGAAAAATGAACACAGCAGAAACCTTGGAATACAGTGTAGAGTATTATTTCTATCTCTCCCTGCTTCAAAATAAATCACAATGGCTATCGTTGCTCCAATTCTAGGTTTAATCAACCCATGCCACAGAGTTCGAATCCATTCTGTATATTAAACACTAAACCCAGCCAGATTCTTTTTAAAAATGTATTTCCAAATTAACAAAAAATTAAAGTTCGTCAAAGTCGAGCCACCTTGTATCTACAGCTTCTTCTACTAACAGCACTAAACTACAGTCCTTTGCTTTACTTCCTTTGCCAAGGATTGCTCTCAACTTCAATTGCTGTTTTAACAGTTCCTGCATTTTTGCTTCCTGGAATTCTCTCACGATTTTCATTCAAGAAGCATCTATTTAGCTTTTATACCAGCTTGCACAGACACAGTGACATAACATTTGGAAGATCGTTGCCCTCGATACGGATGAATTCAAGGCAACAACACTGGCCAAGCGAGAATGAGGCAAGTGATCCAGTGTGAAACTTTGATCCAATTCAATAGGAAAGCAACGGAGTTCCACTACAGGGGATTTGGTTTCACACGGAAGTCACGCTTTTGAAATATTGCATGATAAGAGACAGACGTTAGCACGAAGGTAAAGAGTTCCAAAGATAAGCCAGCTTCTTTATCTGGTGAGCTTATGACACACTAATGCTTGCTTGATCACCACAGATTATCTTTTCTTCCTTCGCTTTTACAGCTTTACCACAAATGATGCTTTCAAGCCTTTAATTCACATTCCTATAGCTATAGTTAATGATTAGTTTGTCCATCTTTTTTATGACCAACATTCAAAACAAACGGTTATTACCGATAGATACTAAAAGTATAAGAATTCAGAAGAACCTAAGTTAAAATCCGTGGTGATTACGTGTAACCAAATTGATATATAAACATTTGGCAATAAAATTGCGTTCTCTTCGATGGTGTTGTAACACTACATTTCCTCATACATGCACTTACAGTAAATCTAATTTTGGTGATACTGACAGTCAAAAGTAACGAATAAATGTGGATTACCCTTAACTAAATCAAATATTTGAGTGTACTGACATACCGCGTAAAATGTAAGTTTTTTTCGAAAACAATGGAAATTAATGAGAAGGGCAAACCAAATAATAATGCTGTTAATATATAGACTAGAAATGCCATACGAAATGGAAGTAAATATATTAGACCACTTGTCCTTAGTGAGCATCCCTTGTATTCTTCCCGAGTCCTGCAAATCTAGACTTACCAACTCGCTGATGCAGGTACCAGCACAATCCAGAGCATGACCACTACGAGTTTGGATTCAGGAGAGGCAACGACCACCACTTTAAGGAGCGCTACGAGAAGGCCCATCCCCACGCCGGCCAGTTCAAGACGAAAGTAAGGACCTAGGGCCCCCCATAACAGTTTTCGCTTTCTCACTAATCTGCTTCTACCTTATCACTTTTCCTGCATGCTTCTAAAATACTTTACTGCACTGAATGCATTTAATTAATAGCTATGCACGTACTAATGTTACTTTATAAGCATCTCAGCTTTATTTCTAATTTTCTCTCCATTTTTGTTCATTAATATTATTAAGAAGTTATACCGTAAGTAAAATAAAGCAATCAAATGTTGGAAATAGAACTCCAAGCAGTTTCATAAGTGTCACAAAATAAACAATTATAGTTCATGATCTTAGAGCGTTTTGAGCTATTAAATATTAAATAACGAATATGAGACAAACAGGGCACATCACATCTGTCCCTTTTTGGCATCAGAAATATTATAATTCAAATATAAAACCTGAAAAATGCAAAGGAGTAGCTAATCTGAATGTCAGAGATGTATCTGAAAACTAGCATGAACCTACTTTCAGGACGCTAAGAAACATGGAGATATTCCTTGATTATTAAACGCTATAACTAAAAATCGGATGTGATACATTCACATGGCTTTCTCTATCCTCTGTCTTTATTATTGGATATAAAACTAGCCTTACTAAAGCTTATTTTTCCATCTACTACATTTAATCCAAGTACACCATTGCAGAAATAGTTACATTACACATTTCGCTATAAATACAAAGAGAACAGCAATAGTTAAATGTTTAAGAATTGAACGCTATACGCTGGCCCTAAAATTCCACATTGTTTCCACACAATCACGAGAAACAACTGAAAATCGATGAGACTTAAAAGAATGACAAGCATTGAACAATTCGAACTTTTAATAACGGATATCTCAGAAACGGCTTATGCCACGAAAAACTCATTTTAAGTAAATTGTGTGTTTTAAAGAGATCTACATTTTTTGTGTAGTACGTTTTCGTCTATCGCATAATGTGTACAAGATTATACAAAATTCCTTCCGAATGAAGAGGACTTCCTAGGCTACTCCCAGAGAATTCAAGATATACATTTTATTTGTAATGTAAATACCTTTAACATATGGTATTTTAATAAACATCGTTTGAGCCAGTTTTTAGAAAATCAAACTTTTGGAAAAATGTTCTATGTAAAGGGTAGTTGGGGGCGGGGAAATTTTCTTGAAATCTTTGTGTCGCATCCTTGGAAGATACTAAACTCAAATACCAATTTTGGTATTTATTCAACTTTTCGTTTTTGAATTATGCTGCTCACAGACAGACACATACGCGGACATGTTTCTAAAATGCTTTATTTGGATTCAGGGACCTCAAAACATGTATTTACGGTGAAATCTGGCATCGAATTTTTGGATGGAATGCATACTCCCCTATT
The DNA here is from genome assembly GCA_030765065.1 of Deroplatys truncata. Lineage (NCBI taxonomy): Eukaryota > Metazoa > Arthropoda > Insecta > Mantodea > Mantidae > Deroplatys > Deroplatys truncata. The sequence continues at coordinate 242,718,852 of CM060975.1, read as the reverse complement.
TACTATACGTGGTAGAGAAAGTAAAAATGGGGGTTAGGCCGTATGTAAGACATAGCCGCAAGCTTTTTTATGCGAGTATGTATGTCGAGGTGGGAAGCTGGGCGTAAGGTAGTTGTATACTCTCACGTTAAATAGTCAGATATATTTTTATTTATATAAGTTCGATGCTATGAGATAAATTATACAACCTTTTTCTCATTCAATTTGTGGACTGCTTACTATCTCAGTTGAGGCTGTAGTGTACTACAAGCCTGTCACTTCGTTTTCATGAATTACACTGATACGGCTGCCACGTGGCTCGCCAATTCGTGCCTTGCCCCCTTTTGCACATTGCTTGGCGATGTTAACCGCTCCAAGTAAATGCCGCGAAGACAATTTAACCTTTGAACATTGGTTTAAGGGAATGTTCGCCTAGATCAGGAATTGCAGCCGTATCCTGCCACTATACAGGTTCTTTTTTTATCACATTTGTGAATATAATGTTATTCGGAATCACACTTCTAATCCTTCACTTATAAATTTGCTGTAGCTAATAATATAACGTATCATTGATGTTACATTGAATGTATACACAAATGCGATAGAGCTTCAAGAGTGTTGTCAAAAGAAATGTGTATTGATGCCAAACAAGACATATCTAGCGAGGAGCAAGTTCGTATCAGAGAGGTGTATGAGAATCTACATTCACGTATTGTCTCACAAGATGTGTGAAAGACAAAGGAATATTATCATGTTTTCTGACTATAACATTTTATAATATGCACACTTCTTCAGAAAAATCTCAGTGCCCGTTTGCAATATTTCCCTTATAAAGTTTGTGATTCTGGAGATTCTGATTAAAAATATCATTTACCTTCAAATTTCTGATGTAGGAAATGTGTAGGACGGAGGGTATTGGTGGAATTATTTAAGAAAATATATTTTGGGATATAAGTAGAAAAACGTATTTTATATAAATGATGATCTTAATCACAAAAGTTAGACAGAAGTACATTATAACAGTGGGTTTAAAAAGCTGTTAGGTATTTTTTTGTTTGTTCTCTGTGTTTTCTTTAACATGTGCTACAGAACTTAAAAGTAACAAAAGACCAATAAATGTGATTAAGATAAAATACCTTTTTTCATCTAAACCCTCAATCCGTGGGAGAAATTGTATTAAACTTTTTTACCTACATCCTAAACATTATAAAATTAGTTCACTAATACCCCATTCACCATGTTTATATATTTTAGAGCTGTATTTCAAAACGCTTCCTCGGCTATCCAGTTATTGAATTTTAAGCTTTCGAGAATCACTGAAGCAGATGCATATTTTCAAGTTTTCAATGTTAAGTTTATAAGTTGAGCAGACTGTAGAAGAGAAGTGCGTGCTGAAATTAGGTTACTACTCTGGTAACCGGCATGTTTAATTTCTATCCGCAGTTTGTAGATTAGAACAGCTAAAACCTTTCTTTAAAAGGCTTCCTTTTTACATAGCCAGTTAATTCAAATTAGGTTTTGTGCTTTAGGTCAGACAAGAGAGTCTTGGATATATGTAATAAATTACGAGCTTTAATTTGGTATTAGAAAAATTCGCGTCCCTGTGGAGCATCTATAGATTTCTTTTCATATTAATTGCATCTTTCTATAAATACAATATTTTCTAAAAAGGAACCTTTTTGCTTCAATAATGGATATTAATTTTCTTTCGGAATTAATCTACAAATAAGCGGTTAGTAAATAAACAGGTAAACAATTTCGATTCAGCCAAAAATCAATGTAAAGGAGAGGCATTTTTAATATTTGTATCGTTTAACAGTGAGAGAATGTTTTTACGATATATAACAATAAATTTAGTATCATGTAGCTCAAATTTGCATAAAAATGCGTGTTTCATGGGCTATATTTGCATTTCAGGTGCGTTGGGGAGACAAACATGGAGGGTATGGTGAACAGTACTGGGACTACAATCATGCTGGACACGTAAGTTGTATACTTTTATACAATTGTTATGTTCTTATGAAGTGAATTGTCACTTAAATATTAAGTGTTCGAGATTTGAACAACATTTAAAGCAAATATTTATCCTCTGTGAGAATTGTCTGAGCAACAGCATTCTGATTTTACATGTTCTTCAGAATTAAGTTCCCTATCTCTTTTACATGAGTCGAATATCATTTTTAAACATTATGAAAGTTTTGCCACAACAAAAACGTAAGTTTACTATATTGTAAACAGTAGAGATGTCTGATAATAATTGGCTTGTCTAGGCCACTCAGATAAACTAATCAACAGCAGGTTGTAGTTATGGCTATTTGGGATTCTGAGTGATCTCTTAAACATATTTTGAAATACTTCAAAAACCGTATCGCATGGCAACAGTGGGGCATTTTGTTCATAGCTTTCCCAAGTTACGGAGAAATACATCAAGATCATTAGCAACGGTGTCTTGAATCTTCCATAAAATATTTCACGACAAGAATTGCTGGAGAGGAAAATGGCCAATTAATGCCTTCACTGTAAACAATTCAACATTGCTCAGCATATAGTGCTATTGAACTATTCATAATAATTTAACCAAATGAATGTTTTGGCATCCTATAAAAATCAGTACTACAAGTTATAAATAAGTTAAATGTTTAAGGAAAGACGAAACTTTTAAGAGCAGAACTCACAGACACTGGTGACGCTAACAAATAGTCAGAATATTGCGTGTATATTTAGTTGATTTTCCAAATGCCTCCTTATAAGTTTACTAGTAGCACGTTGTCCATCTACCAATCTGGCGAATTTGACCTCAGTTTTAATTAATTCTATATTGGCACATATTAGTTTTGTAGCTTCCGTTATTTCCCCTGAGGCACCTATTTGGGGAGAGTTGCTGGAAGTAAGAGTGTAGTTGAGCAATAAAATAGATGTTACCACATAAATCTTAGATCGAAGAGAAAAACGGGATGGGAGTAAATATTCTTGCAATAGCAGAGTCTATCGGAGAAACATGCATTTTCTTGGCGTGGGGTCTTAAATTTAAATTGAGTTTTATTTATGGACGCTCTTTAACTGCTATGGTCCTTAGCGTCCCATTCTACATTGGACGTGAAAGACCGGTAATTTTGCTCAGAGGCCTCTATATCAGGTTTGAGGTTCTTTTACGTGCCGTAAATCTACAACACGGGACCACCGGTTTTACTTCCCTTCCGAAGGAAGCCATGCTAAGGATTTTTACGCCCGAAAAAATCCATCGCCCTCCGCCGGGTTTGAACCCGCGACCTTGGGAACTAGAAGCTAGCATGTGGTGTCGTATGTTTGTACACCCAAGGTAAGGCACTACTCAAGCTATTTCGATAATTATTTCTTTCAGTTTTGAAAGTCTCATTTCTTCAGATAGATATAGGCTTTACGGTTTGGGACATGATTTATTTGAGTGGGTATCATTCACACAACATCTCGATGTTGCTCTAATATTTTGTTGAATACTAAGGAGTGCCTTTTGCCGCAAACACAAATATATATATATATATATATATATATATATATATATAGAGAGAGAGAGAGAGAGAGAGAGAGAGAGAGAGAGAGAGAGAGAGAGAGAGGATACGTCTTAAGGAGCAACGTGAATATTTTAAATTCATGAGTTCAGAAGCTTTAAATGAGTTTGAGGTTATTTAATCAAATTGAAAAACGGTTTTCGTTGAATTTCTTGATTATTTGCGCTTCTATACTGGAATAAGAAGGAGCTTCACCTGGGTTTCAATTCTAAAGGGCCTAAGGTGTTAATTAAAGTAATCAAATAATTATTTATTTAAACAGTTAACCTTCAGGTCGGATAAGAGAGCTAATCTATAGTTGTAATTTGGAATTCTGCATTAACTTTAGTGGGAAGTGATGCATTCTGTTATCATCAGTGAGGAGAGAATCGATGTCAAGCTTGGTTATGCAGCCAGACTATTAATTAATTCTTTACTTCCTCTAAACTTGATGAAAGAGAGATCAAACCTATGTGGTATGTACAGAAATAAATCAGTGTCTATACTTGAAGTTCTTTCTTAACTTGGTAATTACATGCTCGCTGCAGTTCAAGGCTAGCTGCTTTTAGCTAAATCACACATTCAGTGTCTCAGCTTACTTAGGAGTTGTGACATTCCCTGCAATTATTGCAGATCCTATCTGAAATGCCTAAAGCTTTCATCCTCACTAGAGCGTGAAACGGCTGCGTGACGTTTTGCTTTAACTAATTGTAACGTGTTTCTCTTCCACAGGGAGGTGACGAAGGAGGCGACGAGGGCGGAGAGGTGAGTCTTTTTGTGTAAATGGTAATTAAAGCGAACAAAACAGCATCCAGCCTTGCACAGCTATGCCCTACTTTTACTACAGTGGTCATTGACATCACATACGATAGTTATCATGATTCTACTTTGGTACCTATTCGCTGAGTGTAGTTCCGTAGACCGACTTATGTTGTTTTGGGCAAAATGGAGTATTTTTCCTGCAGGCTTTTCTCGCGGTTGAGTCAAACTTTATGTTAAAGTGAAAGAAATTCATTCTCAAGGAAAACTGGTCTCAGTTTTAAATTGTGTTAGGGGGCTCCAAAACAAACTAAGCTGGAATATTAATGTTAGATACACTAATACTAAGAGTATATGTCATGCCTGTTACTCACCTTAAACCATTTGGGGATATTTTGTCTTATCCAACAGCCTCCGGAAGCTGTTGAGTAATGAATAGTACAGAGCACCGTGCACAGCAAAAATGTTCTTAAAATTAGCGAACTGCGAGCAATAAGGAATTTTCGGCACTGTAATAGCTTTACTATTAGCTTTGTCTATAACAAAAGAAAAATTCAGATGTGTTACATTCACATGACTTTATCTGACTACTATCGTTTATCCTTATCTACATAATATTATTCTTACAAAATCTTATATATACTCCATGTTAATTGAGATAAACGTTTGCAGAAATAGTTTCATTACACATTTCTTTATAGGTACAAAAGATTCATGTCAATAACAATTAATATCTCGGAAAGGGTTAATGACACACAAAACTGTCTGACATGAATTATGTGCTTTTATGAGATCTATGTTTTCACATAGCTAGTTTTTGTTATCTCTTATGGTTTACCAGTCACACAAAATTGTATAAAATTTATTCAGAATCAAGAGGACCTTCCAGGCTATTCGAAGAAAGTTGAAAGTATATTAGCTATGCAAATATTTTAAACACGTGGTATTTATTAAAAATCATTAGAGACATTTCTAGAAAATCAAAAGTAAATAAAAAGGTCCAAGCAAAGGTTAGTTTGGGATGGGCGGATTTTCGTAAACATTTTCGTGTCGCATCCTTCGAGGAAGCTGAATCCATATTCATATAAAGTTTCATATTTATCCGACATTTCGTTTTGAGTTATGCTGTTCACACACACATTTCAGGGAACTTCAAACATGCATTTACGGGAAATCTTGATAGCGAATTTTTTAGTGCAATACACTTACTGTCTTTATCGGCTTGGTGGTAGAGAAAAATAAGTTGAGCGCAATGTCCGTTAAAAGCGCCTAAAACATGGAAACAAATAATGCGAGAGTTGTCATGTTGATTATATCCGTAGAATGTTCTGTGAATTAAAAACAAAATCAACGGGGAACGATGGAGCAGTGCCGCGGTATCTTATACATATATTTTATTAGATATATTTTCACGAACATTTTCGATAGTTGTACTCTTAACACTACACATGGCATTTTTACTTCAGGTTTCTTATGCCATTTCACTACGTGAGTACCCATTACAACCCATACCAATGAAGATTCCTAGCTTGTTTGCTCCGATCGGCTGATCCAGGACCAAGCATTTTTAATTAACATTGACTTCAACCGTTTCGACGGTAGATGTAGGTACGCTTACGTTGGCATTGGCTATCGATTTTGAGGAACATTTGGTATTCTAATTCTTTAAACTTTCAGTTTTGTAGAATCGTCAGCCAGCAGCGTGAAGCTGATTGTTAAAGACAAATTTCCATGTTTCTTTAGCTTTCGGCTTTCCGCTGCATATTCGTCTGGACATTCCTTATGCTATTATATTACCGCAAAAGCGTACTTAAAAAATCTGATGTGTTACACTCACATGACTTTCTCTACTCTTGTACAATCTAATTTTACAAACGCCTATTCTCCATATGCTTCATGTTAATCGAGATATCGAGATGTCAATCTTATTGGTAATTTTCTTGTAGATGCAAGGGAAATATCGTAGCTTTTAAGCGATAGTCAAATATTTTAACGCTGGTTGCTATGTGGCGCATTCCATTCTCTTTGCATGTCCAGGACATAAAAAAAATGAATAACGCATTTGAGAAAAAGTATAAGTATTGGAAAATTTAAGGAAATAACAAGCAATATCTCGAAAACGGTTCACTCAACAAAAGAAATGTATATGACATAAGTTGTGTATTTTAACGCGATCTACATTGTTTGTGTAGTAAAATTTTGTCTATCTCTTATGGTTTACCAGTTATGCAAAAGTCGTTCATAATGAAGAATACTTTTGGAGACATTCCCAGAAAATTCGAGATATACATTTCATTTCTCATGACATTATCTTAAACATATGATATTTTCATCAAAATCGTTAGAGCCATTTTCGAGAAAATTAAAATTTTCGAAAAATGTTCCATGTAAAGGGTAGTCTGGGGTGGGGGGATTTTCTTGAAAAACCTTCGTGTCGCATCTCTGGAAGATACTGAACCTAAATACCAAGTTTGGTGCTTATCCGACTGTTCGTTTTTGAGTTATGCTGTTCACAGACACACACACACACACAGACACACAGACACACACACACACACACACACACACACACAGACACACACACGGACATGTTTCCAAAAATGCTTTTTTTGGATTCAGGAGGTCTCAAAACATGTATTTCCGGTGAAATCTCGGTATCGAATTTTTGGGTGGAATGCAATACTTCCCCTACTTACTATACGTAGTAGAGAAAGTAAAAAGCAAGTATATGGACATTTTCTAATTATCTTTTGATTTACTCCTTGCTTTTCCAGTTTTTAGCTGTGCATATATACCGAGAAACTAGTATTGTCAAAGCTTTATCTAAGTCAAGCTATTAACTACGTGAGACGGCTACGGCTTGTGGTTCGCATTTTGGAGGCCTCATTTCGAATCTCTAGTTATGTCACTAAGGCTTTTCTGTTAGCCCTTTTCTTTTTGTATTAAGTTCCTTTGGCGAATGCTGGACTGGCTTTTCCTAAATTTTTACTATCCTTTCTCCTCATTTCAGTCCCTTCTCTTCCATAGTTCCTCTTCTATTGAGATGTTAGGCATTTGCGGTAGAACTCCACTGATTTTGCTATGCGGAACTGTAAGTGATCACCATCGCGCTTGCTCTTGTTCTGTAGAAAGCCTGCAGTATACGTACTTTCACCTCACTCTTCCCTTGGGAGTAAACACAATAGTTCAGTCCTGAACCTAGGCGGTTTCTCCTCTGTCCTTAATTTGAAGTCTAGTTACGACATTGAATAGCTAAATCGTTTGTTAAAAGCAAAGATGTTAGTTATGGAGAGGCAAATCCTCTGTAAAATAGCATAGCAGACAATTGACAGCATAGCTGCGCTCTAGCTAAGAGGTGTTTAATGTGTTTTTTATTCTTTATTTTGCGCAAGATTGTTGCATTTAAAAGTGATGAATCTTAAAATTCTAGCATTAACTACTAACAAGAAGATATTTTATATCAATGCTCAGGATCACTTCAGAAATTTGTTGTTGAAACTATTTTGAAAATAATAAGAGACGTATTCGGGCATTTTCCCAGACTCTGGTTCAGCAGACGATTTGGAGATATCATACATGTATATTTAATGTAATTTATTAGCATGATTATTAATTGAGGCATTTTTAAAATTTTGATTAAAACCAGTTTTTTAAATAACTATTTCTGCTTTGAAAGCTGTTACTTCCTGTTCAAGGGTTTGTAACTCATTTAGCCAAATAATGAACATTACTGGCCGGAATTTCAATGTTGAAGTTTATCTCAATTCGGCTGTTTGATGTGGTGCTACAAAATCCTAAGCAATAGGATAAAGCAATAGGCGGGATGAGCAAAGTAAAATAAACGGCGATTTGCATAGGTGGGCTAACCGGTAAAACACCATATTGCGTTGCAACTGAAAGAAATATGCAATGAAAATTAATCATTTCAGTTCTTTATTTAATTTAAACCGTATCTAATTTAATCAGACTATCCAAACTGTAGTAGTAAAGATAGAGAGAACTGTCCAATGCTACAAGTTTCCTGCGGTCGTATTTTGCTTTGCAGCAAATCAATTTATAAGTGAGTTTATGATGTACTGAAAGGGATAAAGAAAAAGATCAGTGCCTAATGTCAAAACACCTTTGTTATAGGGAGGTTACAGCGAACCCGTGCCACAGTATCATGACCATCACCATGACGAGCATCACAGTCACAACGACCAGCGCGTGAAGCGGAACCACCAGCAACAGCAAAGTCGCCTGGTTTTCGATCCCGCGACTGGGCGAGTGATCGACGAAGCTACGGGCCAAATCTACCTGCTTCAAGCTCTTCCTGCACCTTAGACACCATTTACCGGACTTAAGCCCAACTTGGAGACTACCGCATGACGACTTTATCCTCAGCTCTGGACGTTTTTTGTAAATATTGCCAAAGATGTCGTTGTTGACACATAAAAATCCTCTGATAGTGATTTCAGTTGTGTATTAGGCATAGTTTTGGAAACGACATCTTACCTGTTGTTTTTAGCCTTTGCAAGTACACATTTAAATTCTCAGAGGAGTTTACCTTAGCTTTGACCTTTTTATATAGATGAAACCACACTCAAACTAAATGTCATCAGCATGGTGCGACGATTTGCCACATGTATTCAAGCAAATTACTCCTTCAGCCTCAAGTTTGCCCCTTAAAAGCATTACCTAACATAAATGATTAGCAACAGTGCCAAAGCAATCACATTTACAAAGCTACCTGATCATAATAATGCAACCTGATAGAGAGGAAAAAATGCATGAAAAATACTTGAGATATTAAACTGTTGCTTATTCATAAGCAGGTAAAGATGGAGCTGATGTTTCTGCATGTTACCATTTAATTCTGAAGTTATGTTATTCAGTAAAGTTATATTTTCTGTAAACAATGATGTTTTCATTTTTATATTTTTGTACGATGCACTCGTGCTTGTTAATAAAATACTTGTTCTAAACATTTATGTTTTATCCTCCATATTATTTTCCTATAGTGTATGTAGTCTTAATTAAATCCTGATGCCAACAAAAATACACGATTGCAGTCCCCTGTTATTGGCTACAAGTCTAAGAGCACACTTTAGGATGTGTCTCCCACTTGAAATATAGTTCCCGGTGTAATACTTCATTAAACAATACCAATCCAATGTGCTTATAAAACATAATATCACTCTAATTATAGATTGACATTCTTAAAAATAACGCAACTGTTAGCCATAAGTATAACTGAATTTATAAAGTACATGTTCTTCTTTTGGTACCATGTGATTGTGTAGTTCGGCGTCTGCTACTCTTCCACATGCTCAAAGTTTAATATACCATAATGGCGACGCCAGTGATAAGTTCGTTAGCAAGAAAGCATCCAAGTGGTGAACTTTCAAGATATGGAGAGAATAATAAATGGGTTTTGCGTGAAGAAAGGGCTGTGTATTCCACATTACGCGGACTTTAAAAATGTTGACACGTGTTTGTGTTCATTTCTCTATTTTGAAGGAATTAGCAATAAAAAGGGATAGGAAGTGCCAATGGTGCAGACTTATAGCGGATGAGCACAATGTGTTTGTTGACATCAGGATTAAACTAAGGCTGGATCCAGTATAGAGTAAGTAATGTTACATATGACGCCAGCAACATTATCTTAATCAATCAATTACCTAATCTCAGTGCTTTAGATGAAAAACCATATTCGCGGGACTCAGCTTTATTGGAGTTTCCATAAAAATTGGTACCTACTGTTAATCGTATGCGAAATCTCTTGGTTACTACAGACAATTCATTTGCCCACTGTTACGCAGCTGCCCACATTTACTACCAGTAAAATTTACTGTTCCTTCTTCCAAATTCATTGATTAGAGGCTAGAGCCAACCAGCGACTTTCCATACAAACTAAACAAGAAGCTCGTTTATACGGACTAGATGGGACCGGAGGAAATCCTGATTAACGAAAATCCGGATAATCCGAAAACAAATTATTAAATGAATATAAGCTTTGATGTACAATGGTGAAACTTGAATCACTGCAAAAGCAGAAGCAAAAATTTGATATGTTGCACTCACATGACTTTCTCTGCTCTTGTACAAACTATTATTACAAACACTTATTCTCCATCTACTTCATGCTAATCGAGATATCGATATGTTAATCTAATTGCTACTTTTCTTGTAGCTGCAAGGGGAATATGGTAGGCTTTAAGCGATAGTCAAATCTTTTAAGAGCTGTTTACTATGAGGAGTATTCTGTTCTCTTTGCATGTCCAGGACATAAAAAACGAATGCAGAATTCCCATTTGAGAAAAAATATAAGTATTGGAAAATTCAAACAAAGAACCAGGAATATCTCGGAAATGGTTCACTCCACAAAAAATGTTTATGACAAAAATTGTGTGTTTTAACATATCTACATTCTTTGTGTAATAAAATTTTGTCTATCTCTTAAAGTTTACCAGTTATGCGAAAGTCATTCAGAATGAAGAGGGCTTTTGGGGACATTCCCAAAAAATTCATGATATACATTTGATTTTACATAAAAATATCTTAAACATATGATATTTAATCAAAATCGTTAGAGCCATTTTTGAGAAAATCGCCCTCCGCCGGGTTTGAACCCGCGACCTTGGGAGCTAGAGGCTCTGTTGGCTTGGTGTGGAAAATCCATGTAAAGGATAGTCTTGGGTGGGGGGACTTTCTTGAAAATCTTCATGTCACACCCTTAGAAGATAGTAAATTCAGGTACCAAATTTGGTATTTATCCGACTTTTTGTTTTTGAGTTATGCTGTTCACAGACTGACAGACACATACGGACATGTTTCCAAAAATGCTTTATTTGTATTCAGGGCATCTCAAAATATGTATTTCTGGTAACATTTTGGTATCGAATTTTTTGGTGCAATACAATACTTCCCCTACTTACTATATATACTAGAGAAAGTACGAAAGAGAATTGAAAGCCGTCGAGATTAGAAGTCTATGATCGCTAATCAGGATTGGATAATGAAGCATTGTCCATACACTTTAGTTTTGTTGTTCTGTGACACTCACAATGGTAACGATAGTTATTGTTAACTTGAAGCGAGCGACCGACGGCGATCTCTACACTACCTGAGGTACCAACATTGCAACCGTATACACTCATACGTATTGTAACAAATGAGAATATCAATTGCTGCTACACGCATTTTATTTGTCACTTGGGTGCTCAGCATAGCACAAACTTTACACTCGAGACACTTTTGGCACACACTCAGAACAGAACACAACTTATCCGTCGAATCGAATAACAACTGGACTGCATAATTATAACACTCAACTGAACTGCACTCGGCACTGTCCACTTTTAACAGTGCAAAGTCTTCGAGTTCTTGACTCCACTTACCTTCTTACTTCTATAATAACTAAGCTCCACCACGGGCAAGAACAGCCCCCTTATATACGTCCGCATATAAAACGGAATGTTCTAGAAAGGTAACCTACTAGAACTGCCAAAAGTAATCCTCTGCAGCGTGGAAGCAGCACGCAATTAGCTATTGTTCCGCACGGCTATACTTCTGAAGGCCGTTCGGGCCCCACCAGGTGCCGGGCCGGGATACGCTTACCAACGACACGCAAAAATTAAATAGAGTTTTATTTGTGGGCGCTCTATAACTGCTGTGATCCTTAGCGTCCCATTTTATTTTGGGCGTGAAAGACCGGTAAATTTGCTCAGATGCCTCTTTATCAGGCTTGAGGTTCTTTTACGTGCCGTAAATATAGACACGGTACCACCGGTCAAAGAAGCGCAGGTAGCATCGCGCGCACAGTCACATTCCTCACTCTTCATCGTCGTCCCATCACTGTCATAGCGGACTAGACGATTTAGATCTACCACCAGCACCACAGCATCTTCCCGCGGGGTAGTTTTTGGGTGCAGTTAAGCTACATCATTGATCCTTTTCACCACACGGTACAAAAAATTGAGTTTTATTTATGGACGCTCTTTCACTACTATGGTTCTTAGCGTCTCGTTCTATATTGGGCATGAAAGACCGGGAATTTTGCTCAGAGGCCTCTTTATCAGGCTTGAGGTTCTTTTACGTGCCGTAAATCTATGACACGGGACCAGTGGCTTTACTTCTCTTCGAAGGAAGTCATGTTAAGGATTTTTACGCCCCAAAAAAATCCTCGCCCTTCGCCGGTTTTGAACCCACGACGTAGGGAACTAACCACTCAGTATGGTTCTTGCCATGATTGTTGAAAATTGGGGCTCTTTGGTAGGGCGATACAATCATCCCGGATCACCATATTGGAAACTTCAGCTGTTGGTTTGCCGGTTTGTAGCTGGACTTGTGCGATCGCTTGCAACCTGGATGTGCTGACGGGTCCTCTGGTGCACATCCTGAAGACTTCCATGGGGTTCTTAGACCTTTGGCTTTCCAAATGCACCTTCACGCCCACATCGCGTCTTGCAGGCACAACCGTATCCTACGTCAGGATCGCCCTGCATATTCCAGGATGTCAGTTGGGGCTCCGGTGCACCACCTCGTCCCGGCCGAGTCGCAAGACCCTCTTGCCGAGGTCGACCGCCCCGTCGTGGCTCCTGAGGGCATCTAGTCCCAGATAACGTCTTCAGCCACCCTCGCGACGAACACCTACAGTATTACGATGCTCCACCCTAGGGTCAACTCCAGCAGAGCGTTCTTCTCCACAGGCAACGTATCGCCTGATACCGTTACTAGTTGGAAGGGCCGATTGGTTTCCTTGACGGCAAACTCTTCGCCACGTCAGGTCTGATTACAGTCACCGCTGCACCTGTGCACAGTAGTACCCGGCACAGCTTCCCGCGTATACAACCATCTGCGACGAGGCTGTCATCCAAGGTACGCAGCGTCACTTGAGGTAGTGGTGATGTCGGCTCCAACGTGCCGCTCACCACGCCGTTACATATTCGTTTCCCGCCTGCTTGTTGGCTTGGAAATTAAATTGAGTTTTACTTATGGACGCTCTTTAACTGCTGTGATCCTTAGCGTCCCATTCTATATTGGGCGTGAAAGACCGGTAATTTTGCGTAGAGGCCTCTTTATCAGGCTTGAGGTTCTTTTACGTGCCATAAATCTACGACACGGGACCACCGGCTTTACGTCCCTTCCGAAGGAAGCCATGCTAAGGATTTTTACGCCCGAAAAAATCCATCGCCCTCTGCCGGGTTTAAACCCGCGACCATGGGAACTAGAGGCTTTCGTTGGCTTGGTGTGGACAATCCTTCACTAGATGTCCTGGCTGTTTAGATCTTCGTCACTTCCCTGGGTTGATTCTCTGTTCCAGTCGCATCGAATAATCCTGTTGTTCGAGATGGGGGCAGCTGTTACCTTGGCCGCCTTCTTCCTCAACGTGGCCGTTAGCGCCTCATGAATGGTCATGTAGTCGCCGAGCATCAGGCGTGTCGCATCTCGGCGTCACACACCCCGTCGACTAAGGAGTGGGCAGCTTCCTGGGACAAGTAACTGGGCGGGAGGTTCATCAGAGCTTTGCTCACCAGCTGTTCAATTACTAGGCGAACTCCTGCAGTGTCGCCTCCGACTGTTGCAGCATTGACTAGCTGACTGCGATAGGCTGCGGCCAAGCGATGGTTCCCGAACCGGTTTTTGAAGGCCTCACAGATGTCTCCGGGCACCGCCGACCACGGAATCGCATTCAAAACTTCTGCAGCCCATCCCTGGAGGCTGACGTTTAGCTATGCGGCTTCCTCATCTACTGACCATCGGTTGTGGTCGGCAATGGCAGGGAATTATCGGCGGCAGACTTCAAACTGACGTACCGTCTACTTGCATGGCTTGACGCGATGTTGTGTCGTATCCAGGCCCTCCACCTTCAAGTGCTTATGTCTTCCGTCAAGCATTTCTCCCATCATGGCGTTCAGTTCCTTGGCGTTGCCGTCGACTCTTGCCTCCAGGTCACTAAGCCGTCCCCCAAAGTCCTCCAGGGCGTTAGTGCGTTGGCCAAGGTATTTACCTTTCCGCCGAGCCTTCGTTTAATAACAACCCTAGAATGAGGTGCCGGTACTATGACTGATAATTGGGAAGAATCGACTTAATTATTATTGAATACCTTGTTACCAGATGACGAAGTAGATAGGACGAAGAAATAAATACCAGAAGTAGAGTGGAATTAGAAATACACTGTAAGAACGGAAGAATTATATTTCCAATAGATATATCGGAGATACAAATTATATTTAATAGCCTAAAGGCCAAAAATGCAGCACCAGACCAGACGGGAATATAATTGAAGTGTTGTTTAACTTAACAGATAAAGTAATCCCCTTTTTGCATACGTTTTTTAATGATTATTTACTGGAAGGGGATTTCCAAGCATTTGGAAAGAGGCACGCGTGAATCCAAAACAACCAAAATCATATAGACGAATATGTTTACAAAATACCAGGGAAAATTTTTAGAACAATTAATCTATAAAAGAATCGCGGAATCTAGAGAAATTATTGGAAAAACAATAAGGAATTCGGAATTAGAAAATTATTTTCAATGTAATTATATGGAATTATTAGAAACTATTGGGAAAATTAAAGAAAAAACAAACAAACAAAAAAACACCTACGTAATTGGGGTGATAAATAATTAATATATCTGGAGCATTTGATAACTTATGGTAGTCCTATTTTCGGCAAAATTAAAGAAACGAACTATCTACAAACTCTTTATAGCACTTTGAAGGATTGTTGTACAAGTATATATTGTATATTAATAGCATCAATCAAACAATATGTAAAGCTAACCCAAAAGTGTGTCCCCAAGGCTCAGTTTTGGGGCCCCTTTTTGGGAGATAGTGGTGGAAACTTTAATTGAATAAATGAAAAATGACAATAATATAGCAAATGCGATTGCATACGCAGATGATTTGATCTTTACATTGAAGGTCAAAATAGAAGGGAATTGGTAACCAAGGCAAATAAATTGGCTGCGAAAGTAAGTAGCTTGTGTAAGAAATCTAAACTTAAAGTTTCTCCAATAAATCCTGTTATTTGTTATTTAAAGTAAATTTGAAGAGACCCGATTATTAAGATAAATAATGATAATATAAGAAGGAAAAGGATTCCAAATACTTGGGCAATACGCTGGAAGAAAAATTAAATTATAAAAAACATAGAGAATGTATTCATAAAAAATACGAAAAAATGATTATGCAACTTGGTAGAATTATGCAGAAAAATTTCAATAATGTTAAAGACAATAATAACCTATCACATTGTAATATTTGCTCCCATTATAACATATGCGACGGGAATCTGGGCAACCAGGATGGATACTGTAGTTATTAAAAATTATTGAGAAGGACGCAAAGATAAATAGTATTGTGTTTTACTGGTGGTGTAAACACCTCGCCAACAATGGATTTATTAATACAACGGCAATATGGCCAATTGATTAGTTAATACATTTGAAAGGAGTTAGATTTTGTATTATGAGAACAGATTTTCAAATGGTAGCAAGTATAGCTGAAGTAAAGAGTAATGGGTACTTTATTAGATATTAAGCAAAATTGAAGACAATGTGGCAACACGAATGAGAGGAAATAGAGGAGGGAAGAAGACTGTTCCAACTATTTTCAAATTATCAAGAAAGATTACGTCTAGCACACGTACAACCGACAAAAGGATAAACACACCTTATTACGGGACGTGGTCCATATAAGACGCATTGAAATAAAATTAACAGAATAAATGACATAAGCGATTGTTGTGGAATTCAGGTCGCACCAGAACAAACATTCTTTTAATGTAACAGATACAATCAACATGTATTAGAACAAAGGAAACATTTAGGAGGATATAGCCTGTATACAATTTTAAGATATTCTGAATTAATTAAACGTTTACATCAATTAACAAATTACTAAGCAAAACACTGTGGTAATATATATGCTGTGGCCCTTAACGTCCCATTTTATATTGGGCGTGAAACACCGGTAATTTTGTTCAGGGGCCTGTTTATCAGGCTTGAGGTTCTTTTGCGTGCTGTAAATCTATGACACACGTTTTACTTCCCTTCCGAAGGAAGCCATGCTAAGGATTTTTTACGCCCGAAAGAATCCATCGCCCTCCGGGTTTGAACCCGCAATCTCGGGAACTAGAGGCTATCATGTTAACCACTACACCACGGAGGATGGATTTTGTGTAGGTTTGGGAGTGGAGTTGGTATTAGAATAAAATGGAGGATGTGAGTGATGTGAAATAATATGTGGTAAAGTAAGTGGATATGTGCGATAGAAGAAAGCAGAAAGAAGAGTTAGTGTTTGGTTAAATGATGTAAAAGTTTAGTATATAGTGATAAAATTTAAAATTGATATATAAAATAAATAGAAAAGAAGATAATAAAATAATTAATATGGAGATTAAATAAAATGTTATAAGGTAAATAAATAAACATAACTACATAAATATATAAATAAATTAAACAAAATATTAAATTGCTACAAATTAAATAATCAAATAGTTATTATGTAAGCAATAATATATTATAAGTAGACAACTTTAACTTTATAATTTTATTAAGGCAATTTTTAAGTAAAATATAAATATAAATAAACTTATTAAAATGATTAGTAGCTTATTAGAGGGTTTTGTGCTGGCTACCAGTACATTTTCGCTGGTTTCCAGTGAATGTAGTTAAATAGGAGTAGATAGTAGCTGGTTACCAGCTGCTAAGTTTTGCTGATTTCCAGCAACTGTAGATAAATATACAATTTAGAATTGCAATTAAGTTTTTTTTTACGTCTTTGTGATAATATAATAATTTACATTCTATTTCTTTCTTTTCTTTCTATTTTTATTTATCTTTTGTAAACCTTGTGTAGTTCGTAGTTATTTTATTTGAAGAAATTTGATGTAATATAGCATATAAATGTATTGTGAGAATAAATGCAAAGTTGAATGTATGTCCCGGTGTAGTAACCAAGGTACTGGGATAATATATTCGTATTTTATTTCTTTATTTTCCGCCGACCTCTTTCACGTCTTTCTTTATACCGGCCAGTTGTTCGTCAATTTTGGTCGATAGTTCCACATTCATCTTGGACATTTCTTCCTTTACACCCTTAATTTCTGTCTTCATTTCCACCATTGTGGAATTCACTGTCATTATTTCACTTCCCATCTTCTCCATTCTGGATTCCATTTTCGTTTCCATCTTCTCAAATCTGGATTCCATGGTCACCTTCTCCAATTTTTCCATTTTGGCCAATAATTTTTTAAGCATTTCCTCCATTGTGGCTTTTATATCCCACTTCTGACACCAATGTAACAAATGAGAGCACCAGTTGCTGCTAAACGCACATTATTTGCCACTTAGGTGCTCAGCGTAGCACAAACTTTACACTTGAGACTCTTTCGGCACACACTCGAACAGAACAAAAGTGCTCCGTCTAATCGAATAACAACTAAACTGCTGAGTCACAACTAACAACTGAACTGCACTCGGCACTGTCCAAACTCTTGGACTTCTTGACTGCACTTAACTTCGTACTTCTTAACTAATTGAACTCGACCACGGACAAGATCAGCCCCCTTATATAGGTCCGCATACAAAGCGGAGTGTTCTAGAAACGGAACCTGCTCGAACTGCGCAATGTAGGCAAAAATCAATTCGAATAAACCGGAAAATGCATTAATAAGGCCGGATAAACAAGGTTCTTGTGTACATGAAATGGGCCTTTTAAAATACACTTTTCCAAAAAAAATAACTATCTGTAATAACTATGTACAGATAGTCCCGGCAATATAATTATAGTAAACTATAAGGAAATAGACTTTTAAAAAACCTACCCCAAATATTTGGTGAGATGCGAAGCCCCGCGTCGCCTCCCCCAAACAATACACTGCCTAATCCTTTTAAAAATAACCTATCATTTCTTAAAATGTTCTAAGTTTTTGAAATGGTCTTTTTCATTGCTGCTCATGAAAGAGTACCGTACAAGCACAAGCAGTAATAAATGGATTCTAGATCTGTAGCGAAAGCCAACTCTCTCATACGACTGAAAAATTCGTAACCGGGGTTTAAACCACGTATCTCCCGGTTTCTGTCCGGTTGCTCTAACCACTGGGCTACCATAGCAACATGCCGATAGGGCATTAAATTCTCCAGCTGACTCGCAGGCCCGGCTATGGCATTGAATTTTTCAGTCGTTTATCCTTTTGTCGGCTGTACGTGTGCTAGTCGTAATCTTTCTTGATAATTTGAAGATAGTTGGAACAGTCTTTGTCCCTCCTCTATTTCCTCTCATTCATGTTGCCACATTGTCTTCAATTTTGCTTAATATCTAATAAAGTACCCATTACTCTTTATTTCAGCTATACTTGCTACCATTTGAAAATGTTAGAAGTGCGCGAAGAAGTGATTTTAATGCATGCAGCATTGTTTACGTATCTCTAAGATTTATTTCTTCACCAAATCTGCAGTTTCACCATAAAGTTCTCCTCGCCTTAAGGGGACTACGCCGTGAAAATTGTCGGAAAGTTTGAAAAATGCCATAAAAGTTTTAGAGGTCCAATCCCTTCTAAAGTTTTTGCTATTCAGTTTTCTACATTATTTAGGCCTTTTTGCATAACTTCCCTAACTGTATTGCAGAAGTTTCCTGGGGCAAGAAATGTCATCCGAGTAGTCCATTACTTTCAGACCTTGAATATTGATCTTTACCAGTAATCTGTTCTCATAATCCAAAATCTAACTCCTTAATTTTTCTTCCAGCGTATTGCCCAAATATTTGGAATCCTTTTCCTTCTTATATTATCATTATTTATCTTAATAATCGGGTCTCTTCAAATTTACTTTAAATAACAAATAACGCGATTTATTGGATGAAACTTTGAGTATAGATTTCTTACACAAGCTACTTACTTTCGCTGCCAATTTATTTGCCTTGGTTACCAATTCCCTTCTATTTTGACCTTCAATGTAAAGATCAAATCATCTGCGTATGCAATCGCATTTGCTATATTATTGTCATTTTCCATTTATTCAATTAAAGCTTCCACCACTATCTCCCAAAAAAGGGGTCCCAGAACTGAGCCTTGGGGACACACTTTTGGGTTAGCTTTACATATTGTTTGATTGATGCCATTATACAAATGTATTAAATAACAAATTGGCCATATTGCCGTTGTATTAATAAATCCATTGTTGGCGACGTGTTTACACCACCAGTAAAACACAATAATATTTATCTTTGCGTCCTTCCTTACTTTCGCTGCCAATTTATTTGCCTTGGTTACCAATTCCCTTCTATTTTGACCTTCAATGTAAAGATCAAATCATCTGCGTATGCAATCGCATTTGCTATATTATTGTCATTTTCCATTTATTCAATTAAAGCTTCCACCACTATCTCCCAAAAAAGGGGTCCCAGAACTGAGCCTTGGGGACACACTTTTGGGTTAGCTTTACATATTGTTTGATTGATGCCATTATACAAATGTATTAAATAACAAATTGGCCATATTGCCGTTGTATTAATAAATCCATTGTTGGCGACGTGTTTACACCACCAGTAAAACACAATAATATTTATCTTTGCGTCCTTCCCAATAATTTTTAATAACTACAGTATCCATCCTGGTTGCCCAGATTCCCGTCGCATATGTTATAATGGAAGCAAATATTACAATGTGATAGGTTATTATTGTCTTTAACATTATTGAAATTTTTCTGCATAATTCTACCAAGTTGCATAGCCTCTCCTGATGCTATGTCACTTGTATTTATAAATACAGAGATTACCAGTAATCCGTCTACAACAAAATTCCATAATAATGAAGATAAAACCTCACCTTGTGGGCATCTCCCCATGACCTGGGCTGTCACTGGGACGCTCAGCACTAGGTATGTAACAATCTGCTGCTGAGCACGGACTCAATCCACCTACAACAGGTTTCACCTAGTCCACGCCTCCCACAGCATTTATTATTGATTTGAAGGAAGTGTTATCAAATACGCCCTCTATATCTAGAAAGGCGCCAAGAGCTACTTCCATAAATTCCAGCCTATCAACAATCCGGAAAAGTGCTGTCTCTGTTGAGAGTCCCTCTCTGCAGACATGCTGGTATTGATGTAATGGTTTCTGAGTCAATATACTACCTCTTATATGCCTATTCAGCACTTTATCTAAAGTCTTTGATATGAAGGTCATGAGGCTGATTGGCCTGACATGATCCGGGTAATACTTCTCCCGGCTTTGGTAAAAATATCACCCTTGTATGCCTCTAGCTCATAGCCATTTAGCCAAGTTCCAAGTTTTCCCTTAGCAGCTTGATAAGTGTGCTTGCCAGCACATTGAATCCCCGCTGGAGCAGAAGGTCATAATTCCATCTAGTCCAGAGGATTTATAGGGTTAACTGAGAATATCGCCCATTTCAGTGCCTCATAATTAATGAGCCGTTTTGCTGTCTCCCAGTCTGTTTTCCTATCAGGAAGCTCCAGTCCGAGACCTCCCCAGCCACCTTTAGGTTCATTTATTATTTTAGACTCAGGGAAGTGTACTAGATGCAGCTCCTCCATGGTCTCCTTTTCTGTTCTAGTATATTCTCCGTTATCTAACTGGAGAGAGCCGATAGCAACCTTGTCTTCTTTTGACAGGTTTTCTGGAGTCTGGAATATACTGGAGTCTCTTCCACCCACGAGGGCATCACCTCCAGGATTCCTCCTTGGACTTATGTAGTGCTTTATTATATTTTGTTAAGGATTTGTAATAATTAGTCCAGTTGCCTGACCTGTTTAGTAAGATGAATTTCCTGCCGATTTCCTTTCTCATGAAATTCTCCTTTTACACTGATTCATCCTCAGATGCCAGCTTTGTTCGTAGGCTGAAATTACTTCTTCGTGTATAATGGTAGCGAGGATGTCTAAGTCCTCACAGCTAGTTACCTTAGTGGTCCTATCACGCAATCCCTGTGCTAAGTCCGTCTCAAAAGACCCACAGTTGGTTTTGCGTGGATCCCTGCATATCTCTATCCATGGTTCTAATCCTGCTATTTTGTATTTTATGTATCTATGATCAGAACAATCCACATAATTCACATGCCAATTCTCAACATATGTTTTGCTGAGTGTTAAGTCGATTGCCTCCTGTCTATTTGAAGTATCAAAGGTAAGTAGTTTTCCAACGTTCATTATGTTCAAATTATTGGCCATGAGCTAATTGAGTAGTGATTCACCTCGGTGACTGGTGTCCTTACTCCGCTAAACCACATGGCGTGAGTTGGCATTACAGTCGATGATCAGAAGTGAGCCCTCTGCTCTGCAAGTGTCCAGTAACTTTACCATTTCTCTTATAAGCGAGAGTTCTGTAGCATCATATGGAAGGTGTGCACGATCCAATAGTAATCTCCTTCGGCCCACTTTCACATGACGCTTTGATCTTCACTACAGTAGGTCTCTACAGCAATACTCATCCAAATGTAGTGCTTTGTAGTTTTACTTAACTATAATGAGATTCTTGGAGATGGTTCGGATTTATTGTATATCCATTCTCCACCTGTCTCTCCAAGAGCCCGAATTCTTCCTTTGATTATCCAAGGTTCTTGTATGAGAACGCATACACATGCATAGAGCAGCAGGCCGCCTTACTGTGATGTAGATTGACCTGCAGAGCACTCATTCACTTTTTCCCTCTTGTGATGCTTCAGAGTCTTAAAGGTAACTCTACCTAATCCCCAGAAGGCGTTCAAATTTCTCTTTTCAAGAAGCTGATGGATGCTTCGTTTACTCAGAAGGCCAAAGTCTGTTCCTCTTCAGCAACTTTCCAGATCATTATAATCCAGCTCTCTGCCTTCAGTCGTTGATTTTGGGGGTTGAGTTCTGATTTTACCCTACACACGCTTCTGAGGTCTCTGGGACCCAGACAAGCACCCTAGGTCCCTTAGAGAGTTCCGTGGAGTTGACAATAGTCAAATCCACCCCTCCAATAGATTCCCAAGTCCACTTACTGTACCAGTAGCCACTCCTTGGATGTTTATTTGCACAGATTATGCATAGGACGCCATATACATGATGTACAAACTGCGGAGGAGTTTCCGCTGATTGAACCCTATCCACAGATATTCTGAGTAATATCTGCTTGTTCTTGATCCAGAGCCTTTTCTGGATGATCTTTGCAAACTATTGTCACTCTTATTCCACCTACCAATTTCTGTAGGACCCAATCTTTCCTGGTGGAATCTTGGATTTATTTGTTGGTGCAGACGAACTAGAGTCTGAGCGAAACCTATTCATCCTCTCTTCAGAACTCTCCGACACATCCTTTGCTTTCTCAGAGGTCCTCTTGCTGGGTGGTTGCATAGTACAAGTTCCCTCTTTCAACACCGAATCGTACGATGGACAACAAGAAGCAACGACGTCACGCCGAGCCTGCTTAAAAAGGAGCCTCCGCCGCTCACCGTCACCCGTCGAGAGGGCCGCCTCTACGTTAATGCTACTCAAGGTCAATTACGCCTCGACCACGGCTTCGCTTACTGCCACCACCGCTTCGCCGCGACTGCAGCCACATTCGCCGCCACAGCAAGCACCGCCCATGGGACTTTCTCGGCCACTACCGTATCATCTGTGCTTCACAGCGCTGTAATTACGGGGTTTCGTGGGACCTTCCAGTAGGCGCATCACCCCGCAGTTTGCCAGCTGTGGCCCTCGGCAATGAAGGCCACCCGATCATTGCACACCGAGGACCGATACCACAGTTCGCAGACCCTAGTGACTATGAAGCGGCCTTGAGGCGGGCCTGCACATGTTTGGGCGGTGCCAACGCATCGAGGCCAGCCGAGTGGATCGCCAGGTATCTTGCTGCCGCTGCTGTGCCTTCGGGCACAGTGCTGACTCCTGCTCTTCGACTCCGATGTGCTACCACTGCGGCACCAACGCCTACGCCTAGCTGCAATGGAAGAGACCATAGTGGACATATCTCCGAGAAGCTCCAGGAACTGTAGGCCACCGTCTCCGTAGCTACCATCCAACATAAACCTCCGTGCCTACATGATGTCCAAACTTGAAGCTTCACCACGCGTCTGCAGGGCCTGGAGAAGAACTTCGAGGATTACACTGGGCACGACCTTCACTGCCGCCATCGCTACTGTGCCAAATACGAGTATAATGGCTTAAACACTTCACCGGCCAGGCCCACTGCCCTCAATACCCGAAGAGCAGGCCACTACCGCAACTGACGCCGACGCAAGATCAATATCCACCAGCCTCTTCTGACAACACAACCCAACAGCTCCACCGAGCTGGTGCTTCGGGACGCCGTTCGGAGGTTCTGAATATTGGTGCCCGACTAGCTGCACTGGAAGAGACCATAGCGGATCTCTCTCCGAGAAGCTCCAGGAACTGCAGGTCACCATTCTCTTAATAGCGGGACCGCGCCTTTTTCCTCATTGATTACTTTCCTTTTTCTTCTTCTTTTTCATTCTGGTGGAGGAATTTTTAGTGGGTATGGCCACCTACTGGCGAGTCCCACACTCTCAGTCTCCGAAATTCTCATCGGGAATTAATGACTTGGTCTTTAGTGTCATCTAATCGAAGATCAGAAGCAAGCTCCTCTTCTGAGAACTTGGGGTTGACTAGGAGCCAGTAGACTCCTTAGTTGTTTTAGGAAAGTCTGCGGCCAAACCAGCTTCTTGACCATTTTGTTTTTGTGTCTTCTGGGTTCATATATGTCCCACGAGAAGCTAGGGAAATAAAGGTCAGCTCAGACAGAACCCCACTTTATAAGAGTCAGCTAATTGGAATGCCAAGTTAAAATAGACAAATGCACTCTGTTGTTCTATCCCTTTTAGATGTAGTGGTTAAAACTGCATACGTTATTAAATTAAACTTTTAGTTTTTCTAGCACGTACTTAAAGTAGGCGGAGGATATATAACATCTGCCCAAAAACTCGATATAGATATTTCACCGGAAATGTATGTTTTGAGGTCCCATGAATACAAGACAAAATTAGAAAAAGATCCTTGTGTGTGTGCGTGTGTGTGTGTGTAGACAGCATAATTAAAAACCACAAGTCGGACAAATGCCAACTTGATACTTAAACTCAGTATCTTCCAAAGATATGATACAAATATTTTAAATAACCACTGCAACCTACTCTTTATATGAAAAACATTCGTTATATTTTATTTTTAAAAAATGCTCTAATAAGTTTAATAGAATACCACATGTTTTGGGTACTTGCATGACAAATAACATGTATATCTTGAATTTATGTAATAGTTGTGAAGTCCTCTTCATTCTAAGTGAGTTTTGTTTAATTTTGTACAGCTGGTAAACTATGAGATACAGACAAACTTAACAAAAAATCTATATCTCGATAAAACACACAATTTATGTCAAATAAATTTATTTATGGCATTAACCGATTTGGAGACAGTCGTTGCTAAGCTCTGAACTTTATCATACATTTTCTGAAATGCTCTCACCATTCATTTGTTTCTCGTGATGTCATGCTGAGTGTGTGGAATTTCAAAGTCAAATATATACCGAGGGCGGCGCCGTGACCGAGTGGTTAGACTGCTCGCCTCCCACCGAGGTGGACCGGGTTCAATCCCAGGGACCTGCATGTGGGATTTATGTTGGACGAAGCGGCGTCTGGGCGGGTTTTCTTCGGGTTCTCCGGTTTCCCCCGCCATTCATTCCACCAACTGTTCCATCATCACCTTTCCTTTCATCCATTTCACCAACATCTCGCTTCATCCACTTCCTTCATCCCATACCAGGCATCGGGCTGATCACCCATCCTGGTGTTCTGTCTGATCCATGAGTGTCTGCTCCTCGACGAGTCTCTGACCCCAGGCACCCGCCTGTAAGTCCTGGGGGGTGTAAGTCCTACATAAGAGGAGGGTAAACAGATAATGAATGAATTAATGAATGAAAAGTATATACCGAACCACTTTTTATTGATTTTACTTCTGGAAAGTTTGTCTCCATCAACATATTGTTAGAAGAATAAACTCTTTTGAGAATAGTTTGCATAATAAACGCCCAGTACGGGCGTTTATTTTAAGAATACACAGATTTCACTATACCTTCTATCTGGTTGTATGTACCTATGTGTATTCAAATTCATGTTTCTCCGGCAATTTATTTTTAAATCATCTTTTTGAAGAAACATTGTTGGTAGGTATAGACTGGTTCCGAAGATTAAAAGAAAATCCTATATGTTGCTTTCACATGACTTTCTCTACTCACTCTTCTACATACCATTCTTACAAAAGTTTATTATTTTGTTTACCTTTTGTTGAATCCAAATAAACTTGGATTATTTGATCCAAGATACTTGGAAATGAATATTTAAACCTAAACTAAGGAAACAAAGAAAGATAGCCTAAAAATAATATTACTACTTTGTTTCTCTAATAATCACAGTTAAACCCACACACCAGAACTGAGAATATTCATTTATGAGTAATTTGTGACTGCTAATAGTGTATGCATTTATTAATAACTCCTTGTCTTACCCGGCATTGCACGGATGCGTTTTCATATTTAAAATGTGTATATCAGGAATCATCGTAAAATCTAGGAATTTAGGAAACCTAGACACCAAACTAAGCATTGATAGAAATAATACCGAGATGTTGTTTTGTTGACATTTTGTCATAACATTTAATACTGAAAGAAATCCAGTGGAACTTATAACATTACCTTCTACAGTAACACACACACACACACACACACACACACACACACACACACACACACACACACACACACAAGCAAATATGTATACCCCTCTGAACATGAATAGGGAAAAAATAAAAACGATCATCTTATCTACGTTACCTCTGTTAAGAGTTCCATTCAAAATTTATTCTTCTAATCTAAGAAAATGTGTAGTTCGCTTTCACAAACATCAGTAACAAATGAATATGGTTGGCAATATTCATACTTCATGTTTCGCACGCCTGACGCTAGGCTATGCGAGTGTTTCTCCTTATATAGTTATTTAGCATACATTGATATTGAACTCCATTACACCCAGAGGAAATACAGAAACACTTTTTACATAGGGGTTATTAGAATGTTTTAACATAAAAATTGAGTTTTCTTTATCGAAAGCTTTTTAACTATTATGGTTCTTAGAGCCTCGTTCTATATTTCCGGACGTGAAAGACCGAAAATGTAACGCATTTCTTTACTTCTTTACTTCTTTTCCGAAGGAAGTCACGCTAAGGATTCCTACGTCCGAAAAAAATCTATTGCTCTCCGGCGGGCTTGAACCACTACACCACGGAGGACGACATACTAGCCTCTAGTTCCCGAGGTCGTGGGTTCAAATCCGGCGCAGGGCGAGTGATTTTTTCGGGCGTAAAAATCCTTAGTATGGCTTCCTTTGGAAGGGAAGTAAAGCCGGTGGTCCCGTGTCGTAGATTTATGGCACGTAAGAGAACCCCAAGCCTGATGAAGAGGCCTCTGAGCTAAATTACCGATCTTTCACGCCCTACATAGAATGGGACGCTAAGGACCACAGCAGTTAAAGAGCGTCCATAAATAAAACTCAAAAAAAAAAAAAAAAAAAGAGAGAGGCTAGCACGGAGCACCACGGAGGACGACGTTTTGGCATAAGTATTATATGTCATACCGTTAAAAGCAGATCCGACTGTCTTTTATTTTGTTTTGTCTTCTGTTTTATCCATGTATGTATAATATTTGGAATAAAATATCAATACTCTCTGTGCTATATTACATGGATTTTCTGTGGAGTAACAACAACTATTTTCTGCTCCATGGTATTCTCAACGAAATGTCAAAGTCTTCGCAGCCATGTTATTTTACGAATAAAAAATGTTCGTATTCTAATATCTAGGAATTGTAAACCCTTTTTAGTCTTTTACTCATTTCAGAGTTGAACTTATAAATTGCCTGTTGAGAAGAACAGGGATTTTCAAACAAACTTAGTTGATAGTTGAGTAGTTTCCGCGCGCGCGCGTGCGCGCACAAACACACACACACACTCTCTCTCTCTCTCTCACACACACACACACACACATATATACATACATACATGCAAATTTTCTCTCTTTACAATATTAGTATAGATATTAACTTATTATATTGCGCAAAATATTATTTTAATATATGTATAACCAATATAATTCAGACGATTGTATAGTTTATGAAAATAAGTTAACGAAAGCTCTAGAAACATAATGTTCCACTCGTGAAATTTAACTGACTAACCTGTGCTAACCTAACCTTTCTAATCCCCGGAAAGAATGAAAAATGGTATTGGAAATCCCCGGCTATCAACCATAGTTTATAGTTGTTATTTCAAAACTAGAATTATTTGTCTCGTTCCTTCTTTCGGAAGAAAGCTATGGTAATCAAATGTGCTGATAGTAGAGTCTTCCAACACTTTCCACTCTTCTTTAAGTAATTAATACATCCCATTTTGTTGGTCGTTGTTGTATTTTATATGTAACACTTTCATTATGAAACGCAATTGTAGTAGTACAAGTACAATAGTTTGAAAGGCGGATACATGAGCTTGAACCTACCGACACGGGTGATCGAGATCATTAATGTTTGGGCTCGTGAACGGGAGGTTCGAGGTACAAATCCTGCAGGGCTGTCCTCCCTGAAAAGTTTCTGAAGGTTTTTCTCAATCCTCCTGAGTGGCAAATGTCGGGGAGGTGGCCTAAACGTAGGCCTGGAACGTTTCCTTCCCAAATTTCCTTTCTCGAGTATCATTTCATGTACAGCAGTGTCCACCGCCTGTGGTGCCATATGTAGTAAGAACGGGCGTCAAATAATCCTTTACCCTATCAAAAAAAAAAAAAAAAAAAAAAAAAACCGGGACCCGCTGTTTATGTGACAAGAAACTGAATTCTAGCCGCCCCCAGACGTCAAGGTGGCGAGTTTCTTTCTCTTTCCTAAGTTTGTCGAAAAATCCTACATAATTTATAAAGTACCTAGCGGAGATGTGACGTACGAAGAGTGGAGAATAGTATTAAGTGATGTGCTATGAACTATCCTTTCTTACAGTGTCTTACAGACTTGCTGCCTAGGCTTATTATCCTCGACTCTCAGTGTGTCCTATCTACCCTCTCCTATGGACGGCCATAAAGAGTAACAAATGTTTTCCTTGGACTCTGAAAGACAAACTATTGATGAAAACGATGATAGAAATACTGAAAGAAGTTTTCAGGTGGAGCTTACTGGATTTCGCTGCTAACCACAAAGATATGACCAGCAAACACCATCTTACATCACAAGTGAAGTAGGTTTTGCCAAACTGATTTTCAATTGGTCTGGCGTAGTTACCAGCACTTTCAGCACTCAACATGTTTACACACGGTCATTCACTTCTCCCTCTTACCAGATGATATAAGTGCGTCTTCCTTTAGGTACAAAACAACTTCCTTAAAAAAAATGACCCACCGCAGCGGGACCAAGCGTTTACTTTTGTTTTTACTTGGCATATAGAGGCAAATGGAAGAATTACCGAGGTGACAGAGAGAGCGACTTTAATTTTCCAGTTCACGGACTGGCACCAAGTGTTTTTATCGGATTTCTCTGGTGCCGGGGTGGGCAAAGTAGAACAGTAACGCAAGTATAAGAGCCAGTTTCTCAACACACAACTCTCAGACAACATGGATTCCCTCAAGGTGGTGAGTACCTAATTTAAATTCCAAAGTTTCATTTTAAAGTAACTTACAAAAGGGAATAGAAAGGAGTGGGGCAAAAGTGGCGATGGTTACAGTTTGAGAGTGGACGTCAATTTCATAAACGTTATGCAGTCTTCCCAGAAATACGCTAAGCAGAAGTGATTCTGGAAAAGTCTTAACATACATTAAGAATTAAAACTTTATAAGACAGGCAACATAAAAATAATACTGTTCACCTTCTAATCCAAGTACTTGTGTTTCTACTGTACGAGAAAGAAAAAAAACTTTTTTTCTTTGGTTTTCCAAGCTCAAAACCAAGGACGACTTTCATATTTTCAAAACATTACTTATAACCAGGCATAGGAATTCTAAGCATTAAAGCTAAGACGGAAGGAAATAAGGTTGAATTGTCACTGGATTATAGGCAGGAACGTCACAGGGAACAAACCACCTCATCCCTCGTACAGTCTTTTGGCGTTTGCAGACAGCACCCGAACCGGTTTTTGTCTTCATATCAGCGACCCTTAACCTCTGTTTTGCATTCTTTGTAGTGATAATGGTTTGAATGCAGATAACTTGAAACCACCTGCTTATGAATTCCTATGTCTGCTTATAATAGTCGAATATTACGCCAACTTTACAATTAATTAATATCGGAATACTATTTCAAAAGCCTGACATTACATGGAAGCTGAGGTATATTTTGCTGATAAGTGTTCAATATTCGCACCACTTATATAATTCAGCTTATAACAGTTTTTAGAAGTTTTCTGCATTGACTAACCATAAATCGGGTGATCTTCTTATTCCTCTTAGCCGTTTTTATTTCCCATAACAAGTTATGTATAACAATTTTTTCGCTTCGAAGCAATAACGCTGAATCTGTCAGCCTCTTTCTGGATCATTCAAGAGATCTAATTGTTATCGGTCTGTGGTTAATCCTTCTATTATTTTTGTTTAAATAAATTTAGTTTTCTTAAATGATATATAACTATTTACTACAAGATGTTATTACTACTACATATTATGTGGACACTGTAGGCGATTTCCAGGCTTCGTTCTCCCTCGTTTTGTCTCCATTGTTCTGTGACGTCTGACGGCCTACTACAACCTCGCATGCCCAATATGTGATGAGTGTATTTTCTCGCTGCATCCTCCCACCTGCTACAGAATTTACTAACAGGTCTGCTGAAGTTTCTTTAAAAAGTTTTTCCGAAACGGATTTTTAAGCCCTCCAGAAATTCGCAGACAAGTCCAGGTCATGTGATTTGGGGATTTCCGTATCCAAGATCGGCTGCTTCTACCACTGGGCTGGGCCCATCCTGCAAGGCAACAGCTTTTGATTTTGGTTCGCGCCAGGTACTTTACCTTCCAGGTGTCCACCAAATCTGTTGTCACTTGGAGAGGCGTCCATTTTGAAGGCCCAAAGCTCCACACAGATTTAACATTAGGTATTCATATTCTCAGAGTATCATTTTTTGATGCAGTCTCTCTTACTCCTGATATTAAGGATATCATCTGGGCTATTTCAAATCAGGTTTATCATATAATTTAAAACACATATGATCAAAGCAGTATAACTGTAGGTACTGTGAAAGACAAAACCTTTTTACTGATTTGTTTTCCTGAGTGAGTGCTGTTTCATAATTAGTTTTTAGTGAATTAAGTTTCCATCACTAAACATGAAATAAATAAGGAAGCAGTGTATTTAAGCTGCCAGAGTGATACATACACTCCCCTAGCAAAGTCATCCCAAGCCATCATCTATGTTTCTGGTAGTGTGAGACTGAGCCAAAAGTCCTGAGCATATGTTATGCATGATCTTTCACCTTATTCTTTCGAATTCGTTATTTACAGCCTAGCACTTGCCCAAACAATTAGCTGAGAAATAAAATTATAAAGCACATTTCCCTGACTCAGAAACTGTCTCTCCAATATATAGTAGTTAGCATGCTAGATTCTAAATGCAGGGGTCCTGGGATGAATTTCTACCCGATGGGGAATTTTTTCGCTAATCGGGATTATTTCCAATTCTCCTTATAGTCTGGAAGAAGGAAGTGTGAGCATATAATCTAGGATTTCAAAACCAAGTAATAAAGTCCAATGGTTAAAACCAACTGTAAATGAATTAAATCACTGTCAGTTGAAGACTCAATGTAAACCAGCACTGATGTAGTATGTGAGATTCTGTTGATGCATTTTTATATTCTGTTTTCTGCCTGTTTTGTCTATAAACATTAAGATATTGAATATCAAGTGTGACAAAAATGCCTTCATTCCTCAAGTTACAAAAATATGCAATATAAGTAATCCCACCTAGCTGCACCTAAAATACAATTAATATAAACTGAGCTGACTGTAGGCCAGAGAGGAAGCAGCAAAGGGAATGCAAATATAATCACAAGTAACCTTTTAACTGGACCTACTGTAGATGATCAAGTAAAACTGTGTGTGTGTTTTTGTGAATGATATGTTCTGTGTGTTTGCCCTGCTCATTGATTCTTATTATGAATCTTATTTTAGAAATAATCATACACACCAGTATTTAGACAATATTCTATTCCATATACTGTGATCATTCTGTAAAGAATCTTGATGCCATGTTCATGTTTTGAAGCTTCTATCATGCATGCAGTGTGTTCCTAATTTTCTTTCATTGTCTTTTTAATTCATTATAGAAATGATGATTATATCCACTAAAGAAAATCATAAAAAGTGTAACCAAAAGAGAATTCCAGTCAACTTTTCTTAGTTACAGACTTCCAAACATTCAAATTAATAACATTATAGTATATATTCTTTCCCAAATGTTTGCCAAGAAACTTCATATAACTAACTTTGAAATATTACATACAATAAAGTGCAGTTACTGCTCAACTTAACTTCCACATGCACTTGTGACAGTATCCTCATTTTGTTTTACTGCAGAAGATAATTTAAAGTTATGTAGGCAAGATTTAGTTAACAATGAGATTAGTTAACATTATCTGTAAACAAAAGCTGTGATTATGATATACTTGAAACAGCCAGAAAGTTATGGCATTGAAATTCAAAACATTTTCTATGTCAAGTGAATATCCACCACAAAGCAAGTTACTATAACAATATATAAGTTTAACAAAATTATTAATTGCATTTTGAACTGTTTTACAAATCAAATAAGAAACCAATTCTATTTGGACCATGCATTTTGTATATCTCTGTGTTATCACCCCTTAAAACCTTGGTGATGTGTTCTCAAGAGTACCAGAGTAACCAACAGTGACAGTATGTGAAATGTCCTTGACAGGCTTGACATGCTCCAAATAAAGAAGTTGCAGAGCACGTGATCAAGAAACTCATCATAAAGCCCAATAAAGCTATGTGATAATTTATCATTCTGATAACAGAATTCTGATTCATTTTGGTACACTATTGCTCTAAAGTAGAGAGTCCCATCTTATTGGTTCCCAAAGGAAAAATTGCAAAGCTTCTTGATTTCCTGTATGAATAATTATTTTATGTGCAATGCTTTGGAAAATGCAGCAATTTGAAATTGGGCTAATAATTTGCTATAAATGCTATTCTCATATAATTATTTTCTTGCTTTCATATTTGCTGTGATTTGGAGTAGCTTTAATCTTTACCTAACTTTTTAGGATTTTAACTTCCGAAACTGAGTATATTTTTACACCTGCAACTTCAAGTAGGGATTTGTATATAGGTCAGAAGCATTCTTTTTCAGAAAATTTTAACTGCAGTGCCTTTCAAAAATTCTCTCTGTATTATTATTGCTCAAACGTTCTTTAAGTCTTCTTTTAAATTCAAATACTGTTCCTCAAAAAATTAATACTTAATTTTAATTTAAGTAGCAACATTTAACATTTTCTATAATTGTTTTTTTTTTAAAAAAAATAAAACTTTAATAAAAAGCAATTAAAAGATATTGCCATTGATATTACTGTTAGGTATTTTTATCATCATCATCATCATCATCATCATCATCATCATCATCATCATCATCATCATCATCAGTTTTCTGTTACCATTTTCTGTTGGCATAATCTATCAGTCCATTGCTGACTAAGGTAATTGTTTATTACAGCTGTTGGTCAGCGCTCTTCTTCTAATGGTTGTATTGAGCATTGAAGCTGCAAGAGTTTATCCAACACATGACCAAGGTAAAGTATTGCAATTTTCTTTTCACTATAAAAATAAGCAGCTGATTTTGAAAACAATCTCTGTATTTTCAAATTATTTATTTTGAGTTTCAAAGTCAGTCCTCCCTTCTCTTATATTTATTTTTGTTGTTATTTTTATTTATTTACTTATTCTTTTATACCAAATTTTGGATAAAGGAGGAAATTTTAAACATACATGTGTTTTCTATGAACTGTACAATACACTCTAAGAGTTTATAAAAATTGTACTTTTTTGTTTATGTTTGTTAATTAGTTTGACTTTATTTATCTTTGTTATTCGCATAGTGATATTAAAAGAAAAATACTAATTGCATTATATAAATGCAGAATAATGTGATAGATACTTGGAAATCCTGGAACTTTTGAATGATTACAAATACAACCTCTAAGTCATCTATACCTTAGGTAACAATTAATTGGGAATTTCCTCATCACTTTTCCTTCATTCTTAAAAAGATCTAGGAATGGATCAAGATATTTTGGGTTTTAAACACATGTTTTTATTTGAAGCTTCATTTTGATAATGAATGTTTTACTATAACAGAATGAGTCAATAGTTTTACTGTTCATATTAAATCATGAGAACTGAAAAATTTAGTTGTATTAATACATAGCTTTAAGAGACACAGATATACTAACACATCTACCACAAACAGTCACATCCTCAGAAGAAAGATTGTGTCATTGGACAATATACAATCACATTCTCAACAGAAATGAAATCATAGACATGTCCGCCTTGACCAGTCAAAGATTAGCACCAAACATGAGGAATGGGTTAAAGATAGCAATGTGCAGTAGCATTCTAAGCACTGTTAAAGGTAGAATATATGACAAGAAGTTCATGCAACAGGCACTAGTAGGAGGCCAACCACATATTATTTTGATGCTTTGCTTTATACACTCTGCTTTGTATTAGAAGCAGAGTAGTCACATAAGGATATGTCTATTCTAGAGGGACAGTTTTGTGCAAGAGAGCAAAATATACCTTTTTCAATAGTATCTAACTAGTATATAATAGTTATACCTAAGCTATTTATATACACTAAAAGACAGTAATTATGTATTTAAATGTGAGGAAGGCTAAAACCAATTCAGCTAAAAAAAATGCCTGTCTCAAAATTTAGGGTAGGCACTGTCTATTCTATCTCCCTGATGCTAGTCATTGATCTTATCATCATCATCATCACCATCATCATCACTATTACCAGTACTCTGTTGTTGTTGTTGTTGTTGTTGAGTTACATATAATCTTAGTATTAAGGGTTTCAAGATATGAAAGGAAGGTGCTTTGTGTTTCTACAAACTTACATGGAAAAGACAATCTCATTTCAAAGCTTTCATAGTTAACTAGAATATTTGAAGGCATAAATATATTGTGTGTTTGGTTAAGTGAGTCTTAGTTCATTACAAAGTATCATTTTCTTGAGAAACAATTTATTTATAGATAATGCAACAAGTATGGTACTGGGGCAACAAGATGTGATAACTCACAGCCATGCAGTAAATTAATTATAAAGAAACATTTGAAAGTAATGGTTTGGTACTATTTGAATAAATTAAATACATAGCATCTTTATTATTCTTATTTTAGTTTAAGCTATTTCTTGCTTTAGAAAACATTTATTTTATTGCATTATTACCAAGATCATACCTATTTTCTTCAAGGAGTATCAACAGAAATAAATCACAATTATGAGAATTTCACCCAGAACAAGAGAGCAGTTTCTACAAAGCCAACAGAAAGATTAACAAAAAATGGCAAGAAGCAACAGAAGGCTTCAAACTACCATAAAAAAAGAGAGGCAGCTACTGGCTTTAATTATGGCGCCCCAAATTTTGATAAGAGTTTGGAGGAGCCCCTGTTTTCCTTTGTGAAAACTGACCACCATGGTCATGTTAAATGGGGTGTACGTCATAGAGTTGGAAGCCCATATAAAGGAGGTTACCATTGATCTGTGAGTCTGTGATACAGCATTTCCATTGCTTGCTCTCTCTCACTTAAACACTATCTGGTATCTTCTATCACATTGAATGAGGAAGCAAAGAACTGGCATGATTAACTCTGTCTATGGTTTCTGGAACAAAAATTAATTTTGCACCTTCTAAACAAAACAAAAAAATATTACTCAGCACAATCATTTTCTTGGCCTACACTTGGATTTGGGGGTGACTTCTAGGATTTGTTTATTCTTTAGTTAGCATCTAATACTTTCTTCATCCTGATGAAACTTTTGATATACTTACAATTATAAATTAAGTACAAAGAATGTACATTTAGAAATCAAGTCATATATCCCCATATACTTTATGCAAAAATAATTCAGTTAAGTACTATTAGGTTTTAGAATTGTAGAGAATATATTTTAATGGATGGGACCGATAAAGTGTAACTTTGTCTAAATCTTTGTAGCATTCTTTTAACCTAACTTAAATATAATGTACTAATTGGATAATAAAAGGGAATATTTATCCTCTCCCCACCCCAGTGGTTACTAGGCTAAAACTGTCCAAATGCTTGATTTTATCTTCCTGTAAACAGATTGCCCAAGGTCATTTTTAGTTTCTCTACCCCATTAATGTCTAAGGTATTGTGCTAAGAGTTTTACAAATTAGATTGTCTACTGCATTTTGATCCTGGTCACTTATTCAGTAGACAATCACTACAGTTTATTTACATTTTACAATCTCTTGTCACTAAATTAACACATTCACTATAGTTTTCCATTCAAAGTAAGATGCACTACCTCTTACTTTTCTCTTTCCACTGTCCAAAGCCATTTATTTTTTACTTTACACAAAAACTGCCCAATGCTTCTAGCATCCTTGCATATCATTTCAATTATAAGTGTATTTCTATCCCCCTTCAACCACTTCTTATTAAAAAATTCTTTTCTCCAATTTTCTGTTCCTTGGCACTTAAATACTATGTGTTCAATGTCCTCGTTACCACCACATATCGGACATTGGTTCTGAGGAATACCCTGTCTTAGCCCTTTTAGCCTCCATGCTCTGGTTCTTAACCATGCAATAGATTCTCTCTCTTCTTTATTTACTATGTCTATATATTTTTCCCTACCCCATGTATTTTTCATTGGCCTATAATAAACTAATGAGCTCTTTTCGGCAATCTCACTGAACATGATTTGTATTTCTATATCTTCCAGTCTTTTCCTTGCCTTTTTCCAAAAATGTTTTACGTTATTTTCTCTCCTTCTCCATATATCTCCTAACCCATTTTTCTCCAAAATATTCCGTAATTTACTTACCCATCCATCATTCATTAAGCTCTTCTCTTGGTATTTAATACATTGTCTTAACACATTACTTTTTCCTAGATTTAAACTTCTGAACCAAAATTTCAAAGCTTTTTCCATGATCTTCCCCTTAGTTGGCACCCTGCCCATCTCTAATTGTGCTACCTGTCTTACAATTGACTTCGGTAGCCCTAGTATTTCTCTACAAAACATCCTGTGCACCACATCTATACATTCCCATCCTCTATCTAATCCCCATATTTCTATGCCATACATCATTTTTGCCTCCACAACCATCTTATAAACTTTGTCCAGCCATTTAACATTTATATTAGGTACTTTATATTTGCAGCTTCTAATTGCTGCCATCGCCCCTTTACCTTTTGCCAATGCAAACTTCTTTTGTTTCTCCCATTTATTACCTCCATCTATTTTTACTCCTAAATAGATACAGATAAATAGATATTGTAATCTTTATTCTCTCCCTTCCACTTTTCATATTTGCCTAATTTTCCCCCCTTTTTGAAAACCACAATCTGTGTTTTCTCTTGATTCACTTTTAACCTCCATTCTTTACAATATACATCAATTGCTTGTAATGATTGTTTTAAACCACTTACTGTAATAGATCCTACCACTAGGTCATCTGCAAAAAGAAGTCCTGGAATTTGGATGTTGTTAATTACTGGTGCACAGTTATTCTTCCTTCCAATTTCTAGTAAGACATCATCTATGTATAAATTAAATAAAACTGGACTTAGCTTACATCCTTGCCTTTCTTTTGTGGAATTTCGTTTGTTACACAGCCTGTCTCCACCCTTACACAGAAGGTGTTCTCAAAATACAGTGCTTTTAGAATATTCACCAATTGCTGACTTACTCCCTTACACACTAATTTATGCCACAGAAGTTGTAGCTCAATTCGGTCATAAGCCTTCTCTAAGTCTACAAAAGCCATATACAGTTTACCCCTTTTTTCTTTTAAATATTTGTCTGCTAATGTCTTTATAATAAACAAATTATCAATTGTTCTCCTTCCCTTGCGAAAGCCCATCTATAATTCCAAAAGGATATTATATTCTTCAACCCAAGATTGTAGTCTCGCTGCCAAAATGCCTGCAAAAAGTTTTCCTATATTCGATAATAATGCAATACCTCTGTAGTTATTAGGTTTATCGACATTGCCCTTGCCTTTATATATAGGATGGATGATAGCTTCTCTCCATCGTTTAGGTACATAACCCTTTCTAATAATTACATTACATAAACCTAGTAAAATTTTCACTCTCCCTGTTTCATTACACCACTCCTTAAGAAACTCTGTTGGGATGCCATCAATTCCAGTAGCTTTATTTTTCTTCAGTAACTTAACTTGTTTTATTATTTCCTCACTCCTAATTTCACCATCCAATATCTCTACAAAAACATTCCTTATTTCCAAAAATTCTGTACTTCCTATACTCCTTTCTTCCCCGTATAATGTTTTAAAATACTCCACCCATTGTCCTGGCTCAACATTGGGTTTAGTTACACATTTATTATAGGTCGACTGAAGAACCTGCCATACCTTATTAACATTATTTTTATTTAGACATTTTATCAAATTCCTTTCATTGCATTCTCTCCAGTCCTTTTTCTTTTGCTCTAACAACAAATTATGTGAATTCCTCCCTTGCATATAATCGTCCCTAGATTTTTTATCACCTAATTTCTCTCCACCTAACCAACAATTGTTTTACTTGTCTTTTTCGTACCCTACATTCTTCGTCAAACCAGTCCTTATCATATATGTAAACCCTCTTTTTTGTTTTCATTTCCTCTCCCGCCCTTTGCATAACTGTATTAAGGATATCTATTGCATTCTCAATTTGATTATTCTTAACCATGAATGTTACTCCACATAGACATATCTTTGCATAATTCGAGTCAAGAGTCTGTTTAAATGTGTCACAAAGTTCTTCTTTCCATTTATAGCTAATATACTCTTTTTTACAATAGCTTTCCACTCTTATATTGTGTTTTACTCGTGCAGTGTGCATCATAAAATCCACAATCAGTGGATAATGCCCGCTAGTTGAGCTTAAATTTAATACCTTAAAATTACTTAAAATATGTCCTAAATTCAGAGGCCACAACACAAAATCTATTACACTCTGCCCATTATTGCTAACAAAGGTAAATTCTCCTTGTTCATCTTCCCCACATTTTCCATTCAAAAATTCTAAAGCATTCAACTCACAAAAATCAATAAATTTTTCACACTCTTTATCAATAAATTTGTCCTTGCTTTGCCTAAGTTTCTCACTTTTAAACACAATTTCATCACTCATCCAATCATTTCCAATGTATGTATCACTTTCCCCAATCCTGATATTAAAGTCTCCCATTAGTATTACCTCTGCAGTTACAAATTTCTCCTTCAGCCTATCCATATCTTTTCTTATTTGATTAAGGAGATCAGGGTTATGAAACCGCAAGGATGCAGGGGGGTTATATATTATTCCTACGCAGAGTATATACTTAACATCCATTATAACCCACAGTATTTCTTTACTACTAGACCATGTTTCTTTAATTTCCTTACTTAAGCTGTTCCTTATAAAGAAACCTATACCTCCAGATACTCTTCCCTTTCTAGCTATCACCTCTCCTTTCCTACCAATGTATTCAAAATCCTTTATATTTATCTGTTCCTCTTTTAACCACGTTTCTACTACCGCTAAATAATCCACTTTCGCCAACAGCTGTTTCAAAACTCCCACATATAACTTATTTTTTAAACCCTCACAGTTCCAGAAGCCCAATCTCC
Organism: Deroplatys truncata; assembly: GCA_030765065.1. Taxonomy (NCBI): domain Eukaryota; kingdom Metazoa; phylum Arthropoda; class Insecta; order Mantodea; family Mantidae; genus Deroplatys; species Deroplatys truncata. The sequence goes on along the minus strand of CM060975.1, from coordinate 242,679,704 downwards.
TTGCCACTTTTTCCTATTGTGAACCTGCTCTGTATCTAAAACCATCTAATCTTTTCCTACTTCTTAATTCAATTCCTTCTTTCGGCATTAACATTTTATTTTTATCTGATACCACAAAGCTCCCATGTTCGGATGAAACAATATTATCCTCTTCTCCCTCTTCCGTATTCTCCCCACTACCTTGATACCATATCTTCTTTCTCCCCTCCGTTAGCGCGCACGCAATTTCTGCCTCTCAGCAAAATTTCTGAATCTTTCATGCCCAATATAGATGGGACCTAAGAACCACAAGTAGTTAAAGAGTGTCCATAAATAAAGCTCAATTTTTAAACTCTCCTTGCTAACACTGTAGTTCATAGCTAGCTCATGAAGCACTAACTTAACACATATAGAGAATATACACTTAAGAAAACAATATAGGCATTAAATGCCCAAAAGTACATTTTTTGTATCATCATTCCATATTCCAAGAAGGAATATGTCTAAATTTGCTTTAGGTGTTAAGTATTTTACATAAGTATATAGTTCTTGTAAAAATTATTTATAGCAGGTATTAAGTCAACAATTTTATGCTATATTACTGCTTTTACTACTTAAAAAGTGTTAGATTTTTGACACAGTTATTAGAACACACTTCATGGTTGCCATTTCCTCATTTCCATTGTTGTACAGTTTTCCCACAATTACTTACTTGCATGTCATTGCCTTTGTGAACCTAATGTATTTTAAGGATCGTGAAGGCAGTAGATGTGTGATGTCTGTTAATTATGAATTATGAATAGCAGCTCTGAATAGAGTTAAGAGTGAAAGAGTGCTAATTATTCATGGTGGAGTTTTCTCATCATTCTCTGATCCATCATCATCATCATCATCATCATCATCATCATCATCATCATCATCATCTTCTTCTTCTTCTTCTTCTTCTTCTTCTTCTTCTTCTTCAAACATTATAACAATGCTTAAAATATTCCATAACAGTGTTTATAATACTAGTATTATAAGGGTTCACTAGGAATGATAGTTGTCCAAGAGTAATCTGTATTGTTATACTATCTGTTCATTTGTACATTGGATATTTATTTCTGCCATAATTCCAAAAACTGTACACATAAGGAAAAGATAACTATTTCTTTGTTGTGGCATAACATTCTAAATATATATATTCATGACATTAGATACAAATGACTACTACAAATGACTAGAGCTGCATTCACTCTTGTTATGTCACAACTTTGATGCCGTATACTATTTTCATAACTGTAAACTCTTGATAAACAATACATACTGACTTACTACATCTGAGTCAGTAGGGGACATTTATGATTTAAAAGATATCCTCTATGACATGCAGAAGTACTTTATTTTGCAGATGACCTAGTGGTAGGATCTATTACAATAAGTGGTTTAAAACAATCATTACAAGCAATTGATGTATATTGTAAAGAATGGAGGTTAAAAGTGAATCAAGAGAAAACACAGATTGTGGTATTCAAAATGGGGGAAAATTAAGTAAATATGAATAGTGAAGGGAGAGAATAAAGATTACAGGGTGGTGTGTGACTGTACTTATTTAGGAATAAAAATAGATGGAGGTAAAAATGGGAGACACAAAAGAAGTTTGCATTGGGAAAAGGTAAAGGGGCGATGGCAGCAATCAGAAGTTGCGAATATAGAGTACCTAATATAAATGTTAAATGGCTGGAAAAAGTTTATGAGATGGTTGTGGAGGCAAAAATGATGTATGGTATAGAAATATGGGGATTAGATAAAGGATGGGAAAGTATAGATGAGGTGCACAGGATATTTTGTAGAGAAATACTAGGGTTACTGAAGGCAATTGTAAGACAGGTAATGCAATTAGGAATGGGCAGGGTGGCAACTAAGGGGAAGATAATGGAAAGAGCTTTGAAATTTAGGAAAAAGTAATGTGTTAAAACAATGTATAGAATACCAAGAGAATAGTTTAATGAATCATGGATGGGTAAGTAATTTATGGAATATTTTGGAGAAAAATGGATTATGAGACATGTGGAGAAGCAGAGAAAATAACTTGAAAAATTTTTGGAAAAATGCAAGGAAAAGACTGGAAGATATAGAAATACAAAACATGTTCAGTGAGATAGTCGAAAAGAGCTCATTGGTTTGTTATAGGCCAATGAAAAATACATGGGTAGGGAAAAATATATAGACATAGTAAATAAAAAAGGGAGAGGATCCATTGCATGGGTAAGAACTGGAGCATGGAGGCTAAGAGGGTTAGGACAGGGTATTCCTCAAAACCAATGTCTGATAGGTGGTGGTAATGAAGACATTGAACACATAGTATTTAAGTGCCAAGGAAGAGAAAATTGGGGAAGAGAATTTTTTAAAAAGAAGTGGTTGTAGGGAGATAGAAATACGCTTATGATTGAAATGATGTGCAAGGACGCTAGGAGCTTTAGACAGTTTTTGTGTAAAGTCAAAAATAAATGGCTTTGGAAGTGGATAGAGATAAATAAAAGGTAGTAAGATTGTATCTTACCTTGAATGATAAACTATGGTGAATGTGTGATGGTAAAGTAATCAATAAGTGACAAGTGGAAATGGGACATGAAAAACTGAAGCAAGATAATTTATTGACGGGAAATTGTAAAATGTAAAATAAATTGTAGTGATTGTCTACAGAATGAGTGGCCAGGGTCAAAGTTCAGTAGACAATCAAATTGTAAATCTCTTACCACAATAAAACAAACAACACATTTCTGTGTTAGAAATTTATTTCTATTCTTTTGTCTATAACAGTTCAGGCTGCTTCAGAAGGAGAAGCTGCAGAGCCAAGAGTGCGTAGAGACCATCATGAGGGTGTGACTGGGCCAGTGCATACTTTTGTGAAGACAGACAAACATGCACATTTCAAGTGGGGAGTTCGTCATCATGTAGGCCATCATTATGGATAAGGATGTAGCTTTAAATCAGAACTTCATACAAATGAACAGATACCACTATTTGTAAATAATATTGGTTTCCTTTGGTTCTTCCTATAGTAAATGCTACAAATTTAAAGAGAGGTTTTAAATTGTTCAGTCCTAAATGTTCCAAATTAAAATAGTGCAAAATGTTTAAAGATGAGATACTAATATTTGTTTGTTTGTTTGTTGTGTTCAGCTATCAGCTATAATCATCATTAAATAAATATATCAGATTTAGTGCTTTCAGACTGCCAAAATAAATGTATACCAAAGATTAAGTAATATATAATGCTTTTAGAAGGATCAATAATTATTTTATATGTTTATGTTTTTGCCTATTTAGTTCAGTTTTTCAGACATTTTAGATAATTTACGAGAATGTAATTGTTGTTTTATATTTTCATTTCATTACTGAAGTGTTTTCATTAATTTCTTATTTTGAGTTATTGTTGTTAATGTGTGTTTAAATTTGTTGTTGAAAAATTACTTTTATATTTGTTTTTAATAAAGAAATTGTTGCCAAAAAATCATTTTTATAACATGAGATACTAAACAATGAGTGCCTTTTGCTTAAAGCATATATTCAGATACAAAATATGTATTAATGATAGACATACATTTGGCTGACAAAGTCATAGCATGCATAAGAAACTTGTGACCTAAATTTTATTTTATTAATATGATTATTTCATCCATATTCAAGATATTGAAAGTTGACCAATCCAATCTATTCCTTGTCATTCAATGATAATCATCTGTTGCTATAAATTTGTACCTTGTGATACTAAACTTTCATTGGAATTGTGGCACCTTCAATTGTTCGTAGTTAATAAATTAAACTGAAGGAATAAGCTGTTCCTATATGTATCACTATAGTACATGTAAATGCATTTAACTTAATAATAAGAATAATACAGAGTAAGTGTGTAAGTAAGAATGTTTAGTAGTTCTATTCATGCAACAGCAAATACAAATTGTACCTTCCTTTCTGCAGCTAATTTTCTTTCCCTCCTACTTTGTTTAGGCTTGTAAAATTATCAATATGACAGAAATATTCCTGGTATTGCCTCTGGTATTCCCTCTGTAAGAAGGGAAACATGAACTCCAACAATGTGGCTCATTTCAAGTAGGTTTGGAAACTAAAGCAAATACCTTAACTTCACAGTTTAATAATTCTGACCAATTTAGAAAGTATACCAATAACTGAAATTTTTCTCACACACAATGTATTCACTGTTTTGAAAGTTTAGAACTGTTACTCCTTCCTGCCAGACAGACAAAACTTGGGGGAGAGGGAGGAGGTAGAGTGCCTGCCCTGGACACTATATCTGGAGGTGGTGCCATAATGAAATAATACAAGTAAAAATTCCTACTTGAAAACCAAGCATACGTACTTTTACATTACCTGTAATAAGAATAACTATTGGGAGAAGAAGCAAAGCCAAAGTAACTAAGTAGTCAAGTTCTTTCTTTCTTTCTTTTTTTTTTAGTAAGGAATTTTACTGTCCGAGGAAAAGATGAAAAGTTGTGATGGAGATGTACTCATGCATTGTTGGTAGCTTGGATTCATGTAGCATTGGTGCTCTGCATATGGCCCAATTTTACACAGAGGTAGCTATGACATTGCTTTATTGCATCTCCTCAGCTTTTATATGGGTATTAAATGCTTTAACACAATATTATGGAATAAACATTACAATCCATGCATCTTCCTCCGAAGACTACTATGAATAAAGGTAATGGTTTTCACCTACTAATTACATAGTATATAGTATGATTATTCATCTAACCCCATTTATATTAATTTGGATAAAACATATAACAAATGAAGATTAACCAAACATTATTTGGTGAATATCAGTATGTCATAATGGATAGTAAACAAAATTCTACGGTTCTAAGTAATGCATTATCATCTTCTGAGAGATATGAAACTAATATTAGCTGCAATAAACCATGCCCTTATTGTGAAAAATTCTATAAAGATAACCTTGGTGTCACTGTTCACATTAGTAAAGCTCATTCCAGAGAGCACAGATCCACAATTGTTTGGAAACCTGTCCACTCAGAAAATATGGACAGCTAAATTAATAGCAGCTAATTTGCTCATAACCAGAATAGCAAGTAGAAAATAATGATCTAGATACTTACAAATCAAATATGTTAAAATGGTGATGTGTATTTCAGCCCTTATTGGAGGATAATGATATTTTTTGTAACAAGGGCAGGGACTTCTCTATCTTCTTAGTGAAAGCTATGCACCTCTTCCCTTGTCCCAAGCACCCTGCTATTTGGTTTTTCGAGGCATGAAAACAAGAGAGATTTTAATATTCAAAGGACCTATAACAACAATACTAATCCTGAGAGAGCAAACAAGAGGGATAGCAAAAAATATCATGAAAGATACTTACATCAGAAGATGCAGTTTCAGTACTATAATCAATATAGGAATGTTGCACGCTCGATTCTTAATGATAGTTAAGGTAGCATGTGTAAAGTGGATATTAACAAAATATACCATAATTTTTCTAACCAATTTTCTGTTCCAAATGACTACATATGTCATGAATATCCATCAGACATCCCGTTGATAGAGCAATTGTCTGTTGAATCCACAGAAAATATCACAATAAGCAAAGAAGAAATATCTGCTGCAGTACATAAAATCATGGTAGACATTACACCTGGGCCAGATAATGTGTTAATAAGAGCTCTCAAAGATGACATATGCTACGATATACTAGCTCTTATGTAGCCTCCTACATGTTAGTATGAACTGTTGTTCCACCCTACTTAAAACAGCTAGAGCTGTTTTAATATGCAAAGATGGAGACCCTTCAGATCTGATAAATTGGCGAACGATAACCATATGCTCAGTAATTAAGAGAATAATACAGCAAGTAGTAGATAAACGTCTTAGAATGCTCGCTGATTTCAATGAAAATCAAAGAGGTTTGTCGAATCAGCCAGGTGCTCAAATCAATACTACTATTTTAGAATCTGTTCTCACATCTGCTAAAGCTAACAAGATGATGTCACTTTAGTGTTCCTCAACATTACCAAAGCCTTTGACAATGTGGGGCATAGACACCTTGAAGAAACCCTTGAGTCACTTTCACTACTGCTTAAGATTATGAATCTCATCATGGGACTAAAGTGAAACAGTACTACCCAAGTCAAAGCTGATCATAAAAAATCAAATCCCATTGTCTTTCAACAAGGAGTAATGCAGGGATCACCACTTTCTCCATTTATACAACCTAGCTACAAATTACATCCTTAAAGAATTATCATCGGATGAGAATGTTGCAGAACATGTATACTCAACTATTCCTTATGTTTTCAATTTGATGGTTGTGGAATTTGCACATGACACTCTCAACATAGCAAACAGTGAAAATTCTGCAAAATCTATAACCAATATTGCATTTGAAAAATTTACTGTAATAGGACTATACATTAACATAAAAAAAGTCAAAATGCATATCAATTAAAAAGGTAAATATTCTGTAGCAGCCTGTGATTTTGAATCATGATGAAATAATTCCTTCATTTGCCATAGATGAAAATATCCAATACTTAGATGTAGACTTTCATAGCCCACACTTTTTGATTACCGGAAAGTCATGAAGAAGTTAAGAAGAAATTTAGATTTTTGGTTGTGACATCTCTTCTATAACCCTATCAAAAATTCACAGTCCTATTCAACTTCATTTGTCCAAAACTCATTTATTCATTCCAAACTACACCCTGTAATCGAATACCAGGAAAGTCTCTTAAAGATGCTGATATCATGTTTAAACACACCCTCAAAGATATATTTCTACCAGCAGATCTCCCTGACAGCATGATTTACTCGGAGAAAAAGTATAAAGGCTTTGGGCTATTTCGAACCCAGGGGGAAGCATCTCTACATCATTTGAATGTTTGTTGGAAACTGGCAATTTCTGGGAATGTTTATGTAAAACTTATAATATTGCTGGAGAAATTGACACTTGTTCTCATAAGCTTGGCCTTGTCATTGATGAAAGTGCTGCTTTTCGCAGCTTAAGAAGACTACTAAGAGAGAAATGATCCAATACTTGGCACCCTCGATCTCAAAAGGGAAAGGCTGTAGTTCTTTATAAACAGTTCACTCCTGCAAATTCACAAACCAAAGGGACCATAAATATGAATGGAAGAAAGTGCTGAAAATGACAACAAATGTTTGTCCAGTTAGAGCAATACCAGGTAGGTCCCAGGACAACTTCCACTGCCATCGCTGTGGCAGTGAGATAGAATCACTTGCACATGTCCTTGGGTCCTGTCCACATGAAAGTATGCTCAGAAATGTAAGACCACATCAAGTGCGCTCAATGATTGCGAAAGCCCTGAAACTGCACAGCATTTATGAGGAAATCCATAGTATTGCAGAGAATGGATTAAACAGAAAACTTGATGTCATAGTCATTCAACCTGGTTTATGTTCAGGAATCATCATAGATCCTACCGTCAGATGGGAAACAGGCAAAGACAAGCCAACTGAACTTCACAAAGAAAATTGTACCATCACAGCCAACAGTACCATACTTCTGCAATACATACCACCTTTCTTCAATTGACATTCGACTACTAATTAGAGCCAGGGACTTATTCCATGCACTGTTATAACTGTTTCAGAAAATATAAATTAAAGAACTCATTTATTAAAGCAGTGGCTCTTAGTGTTTCTAAAGGGTCATTAGCTGTATTGAAAACATTTGTAGGTATTGTACATAAACTGATTAATCTCATATACAGATCAGTTTTAGATAAGGGCAATTTCCATATACACTTGTGGATTATAATTATTTCCAGATAGTGTTTTATTAGTTTTAAAATTTATTTATATAATTTTGTTGTTTAGTAGGGTTTGTTTATGGCAGCCTCCAATTGGGGGAAGCTGACTTTGTTAATAAATTCTGTATATAAGCACCCTGTATGCTATACTGAGCATTTTAGTTCATTTCAGCAGTTCAGACCAGCACAGATAGCTTATCTTAGCTAGCCAAGCAATGCATTGCTCAGTCAATTTACTTCATTTGGCATATTCCTTTCATCCATCCAACATCCATTGATTGGTTTTCAACACTTGAAATGTTAAATAAATCATCAGAATGAATTCAGGAAGAGAGCCAAAGAAAAGGTAAACAAGATATTCACTTGGAAAAAATTTAAAAAATCAAACTTGAAAATCTTTTAAAAATCTAATTCTAGAAGCAGCAATTTTATTTTTTCACAAGAATTAATATGAAAGAGGTGAATAAAACAATAAAATTCACCAAAAATAAGAAATCACCAAGTCCAGATAAAATACACCCAGAATGCCCTAAAAACCTTGGAAAAATTGCTAAATTAGAACTTTTAAAACTATATAATTTATCTTGCAAAACTAGTTCTCTCTGAATGGAAAAAAAGAAATTGTTATTCCTATTCATAAAAAAGACGAACGTACCTATGACATAAACAATTATAAAGTTATATTATTAAATTGTATAATAGAAAAAGTTATGGAAAAAATGGTATCAAACAGACTGAATTGGTTTTTGAAATCTCATCATTTCATTTGATCTTGTCAGGTAGGATTTAGGGAATTCCACTCTAGAAATGAACAAATTCTTCTACTAAGTCAAGAAATTAAAACTGCTTTTAATAACAAAGAGGATACAATTGCAACATTTATATAATTCCAATGATACTATTTATATGAGCCTATGATATTATTTGTAGAGAAAAATTACAAAAGAAACTACAAGATTTAGGTATACAAGACTATATGCTCACCTGGACCTCTCATTTCCTAACACAATACATTATTGCAAACCAAATACTGCATCTCTAAATACAGGCAGATTCATCACAAATTAACTCAAGACACTGTACTTAGCACAACACTTTTCAATATATACATCAATGATCTACCACAAAAAGTCCAAAGATCTGAAATAAAGTGTGCACTTTTTGCAGATGATTTAGTAATATGGACATCCAAACAAAGAAATAAAATTACTGAACCTAAAATAGCAATGGAACATTCCTTAAAACAATTATATAATTGGTATATGGAAAATTCAATGAAGGTTAATATTAACAAATCTAGTTATGAAATTTTTTCATTACCTAAAAACCCAATACAACTCAAACTAAATTTACAATAGAAAATCTTTAGTAGAACCAAACTCAGTAAAATACTTAAGTGTGACTTTTTATACCAAACTTACTTGAAAGGAATACATAGAATACATAACAAGGAAAGTCAAAAAAAAGATATATCTGTTCTAAAACAAATTTATCAGGCATGAAATAGGAATGTTCACAAGAAGCACTTGCCAGTACTTATAATGTGCACATAAAACCAATACTTACACACTGGGGTGAAGTATTAATTACAGCCAATCAAAAAAAAATTACAACTATTAGGAAAACCAATGTGGCAGTGCTGTGGCCGAGTGGTTACACCGCTTGCCTCTTACCAAGATGACCTGGGTTCAATCCCAGAGAACTGCATGTGGGATTTGTGATGCACAAAGCGTCAACTGGGTGGGTTTTCTCCAGGATTTTTGGTTTCCCCTGCCATTCATTCCACCAATTGCTCCATCATCACCTTTCCTTTCATTCATTTCACCGTCATTTCATATCATCTCCTTCCTAGCTCTCATACCAGGCTTCGGCTGATCAGCCATCCTGGATATCGGATCCATAGTCTGTGCTCCCCAACAGGCATCTGACCCTAGCCACCTGCTTGTAAGTCCTGTGGAGTGTAAGCCCTGACAACGGGGAGAGTAAACACAGAAAGAAGAAGATGAAAATCAATGTCTTGGATTAATAACAGGAGGTGTTAAAACAACCCCAATACCTGTAATGTAGTTATTAATACACCAATCCCCTATAGAACATTAAATTAAAACAATCACTATTATTCAGTATGAAAAATTAATTAGACAACCTTTCAACAACTGAGAAAAAGGAAATTTTATAGTGAATTTAAACACTTAAGAAAGTTTTCTATATAAAGTACACAGTATTATAGAATAAATCAACCTCCCATCAGGTAAGGGAAACCTACACAATAAAATTAATCCCACATAAGAAATAGAAATTATATACTATTTGGAACTATTTGAAGATGTAAACTAATGTGACATTCTAAAAGATGTATTAAAAACTAATCAGCACTCGAAACTATTAACTCTAGATTTCCAAACGAAGAATAGCTTCATATTGTGGCATGTGCACAGATAGTCTTGTTAAGACGCTCTCTGGATACCGAAGCATGGCAGTTTGTCTGTGAGTAGGGGCGATTCAGGGGAAACAGTGTCATTGGAAGGGATATGGCGTTACTGACGCTTGGGGTGTTAGCGTGGCTTCTGTGTCATTCTGTGAGTAGGCTTCGAGTGAGTCAGACGGGCAACTGCCTAAGACATGGCGTCCTCGGCCGGCAGACACATGGGGTAAGAAATCGTTTATAATAAATCTACCAGCTATCCATTCTCTTGCAGTTTTAATTATGATAGTGTAGAGTTCCTTTCCTCTCCCTTAAGCCAGGCATTGTGTTGGTGTATTAATTATTTCGTGAGTTAACTTAGCTGCGTCCCTTCGTCGTTGCCTCGTAAATTAAAGTTCTTTGTTTGGTTAACGATCCCTCTCGCAAGCGAGTTGCTCCCATCTGCATTTCTAAGTTAATATAAAGTGAGGCATACGACAATTGGCGTGAGTCGCCGGGTAGAATTTAAATTTTTGTGAGATTTTCAAGTGCAAAATTTTTTTCCCCTCTAAAATGTAACGGTTGTGGTCCTCCACGTGGTCGCGAAAAATCTAAATTTGTTTCTGGCTTAAGGGTAAGGATTTTTATGCTCTAATTTGTGATTCTCTTATTCTAAATTTTGTTACTATCATATCTGAAAGTCTGGTTTCGAAATTTTAATTTTGAGCTCATTTTTGCATTTTTCCCATTGTCTGCCGGCGTGACGCTAAAACTTCTGACTCCATTTTCCCCTTATTTTGGCTTCATTTCTACTAAATTCTATCACTGTGTTAAGTTCTTCGTGCTGGTCATTTTGAAGTATAAAGTTTTGAAAATTGTGGAAAGTGAATTGTGAAATTGGGTGATATTTGTGTCGTTGATAGCGTGGTTGCGTGTGTGAGTTGATTTACGTAACATTGCATTCTAGATTGCGTCATATTGAAAGTATTAACGACTCGACAGTGCAACAAATTCGTTTAAAATTTACGTGTGTATAAAAAGTGTGGCATCTGTTTGAAATATTTAAAGTAATAAAATGAAAGAGGTCACGTATATATATTGAAAAATTTTTGCATTGTACACTCGCGGAAAAATAGTGATAATAATCATGCTGATAATTTTGCTTCACCGTTACCAAGTTTGGTTTATTTAATTACGCAATGCATATTTTTAGGGGAAAAATGCTTCATAATTACTCATGTAAGTAAAAGTTTCAGGAGCTACCAGCCTTGCCAGTATCTGCACCTAATTAGGTTTGATGTGCCTTCTAATATGGACCAGTACGATGTGGATGTTGATGAACCAGCTGTACGTGTGTTACCAGATTTTGGAAAATTGCACGGGAATTTTGTGGTAAACGAGTAAGAGAAAAGAAAGAAAAATCACCTGTAAGTATGTAAACATTGTGAGTGCTAAAGTTTGGACGAATGAAACAGTTTTACGACTCACACAGGTATGCTAAATTTATTGTCTCACTGACTGATGCTTAATTAAGCTTTGCTTTTCAGGAATATGTGCTATGAATGTCTCTACTAAATTAAAGGTGTATTATTATTGTGGGTGTAACTTAAATTTTGAATTATGTTTTGGGAACTGCAAATCATTTGTTTTGTTGTATTATGCTGCAGGAATGTGTTTCATGTGTACTATGTGCTTAATTGAGCTTTCATTTTCAGGAATGTTCTGTGACAATATTGTTTTGAGTAATGATGTGATGTTGTTTTGTTGCATACGATTTGATTTGATATGATTTGATTTGACTCGATTTGATTTTGGGTTTCATAATGATGCTGTGATTTTTATTTGTAGAAAATTGTTGCATGAATAGTGTGTGTATGTATGTGTGTATTTGAGGTTATGTGATATATGTGAGATTTGCCTCGGTGGGAGTGCCAAAGTGTAACCCCGATGGCGTAGTGTGAGGTTATGTGAGGAATAAGAGTTGAGATTTGCCTCGGTGGATGTGCGTAAGAGTAACTCCGACGGTGCTGATGTGAGATGAGATGAGAAGAGATGAGATGATGTCAGCTTCGGTGGAAGTGCCACAGTGTAACCCCGACAGTTGTTGTATGATTTCAGAGATTTTGGCTTATTGGTGTTGCTGTAACGTGCCCAGTATAGCGTGTGTGATGAATTCACACGAGAGATCAAATGGATGGAAGTGATTGTAATGTGAATAATTTTTTTTCTCTGTTTATGCAACAAGTTTATTAACATCTTAGATAGCTAATTTTAATACCACCTGTTTTCCAGCTTAATTTGCATTTGGAGGATGTGGATGCAACAGTATAATGTCATGTTATTTGTGTCATTTCTGAAATATTAATGTGATTTCTTGAAGGTTATGCCTATGTTAGATGTTTTGAATTTACAGCATGTTAAATGAGACACGTAAGTGAAGATGTTTTGTTTTGAAGAGAAAATTGAAAGTTGCGATAAAGATGATGATGATTGAAGTAATGATCGAGATTGCACTATTACTGCTGATGATGCTGATGATGATTATGAAAGATGTTGATAATAATGAGATGAGAAAGATAGTGATGTGGACGAGAAGTTGTATTGGTGACAAGAGTAGGACAATAGTAGTTGAAAGCATGTCACGTGGTGTAGTTTGGAGATGTATTGTGGATGTAGTTTGTAGTAATGCATACAGTAGTTTTCAGTAGCTAGTTAAGTGAGTGTTGTGTGTAATTTGGGCCATGGTCAGTGTGAATGAGTTCATTTCATTGTCATGTGTGATTGTTTTGTAAGTGCACTTATTTTTCTTTTGTTAGTGATACCAGCTGGTTATTAAGATTTAATATTGGGATCCCAAAATAAGGTTATGTTTCATTTCTGTCATGTTCATGTATTCTGAGTCTGTTTTACTGTTTTATTTGGATTGTGAAGCATTATAAGTTAAATTTTGGATGGCAACTCTGTAAAATTTCGTTCTTATGCCAATTTGTACTTATTTTTTTTCTCTTTCTTTGCCCCATGTCAAAAAAATTTTTAGTGTAAACTTTTCAACCTTTAAAATCTTTAATTGTACATGACATACCATTCTTTTTATGTGTGATTGTTTGTTGGAGCACCCTGTTTATTGTGTGGTGGTTTTGTTTTAGTATTTTGCTGTGGCGGAGAGCGAGAAAATCCAAGAGCATCCCCGGAGCACACCAGAAGTCAAGAAACACCACAGGGAAGCTGTCGGGCAGCCACTACACTGCCGTGGCATAAGGAGCCACTATGTCGGGGGGCAGTCCAAGCCAGCGACTGCCCACCCTGTTGTCATCACCAGAGACCTGCAGTGATAATTCTACACCAGGACAAATCGTCGTTGTGGGCACTGTATAAAATCACCCACAAACAGTTACAGCAGACCATCGATATTTTGCGCAGTGTAGTGTGCCTGTGAACTGAGGCAGCGTGGTGTGTGCGTGTGCGGGGTGCTCAAGATAAGTGCATTAACAATATTAGTCGACAGCACTTACGTCTCTCGTGTCTCCACATCGCCCAGCACCATTGTGTCGTCGTCTGGGTGCTTACCACACATGTATATTATTCTGTCATATTTTGGCTTCTCACACATGTGTATGTCATTTTTTTTGTTATTTTCATGTTTCTTGTTATATTTATTTTCCTTATGTCGACGAGGGCGTCGACTTCGGTGGCCAGGGGGAGATGTGGCATGTGCACAGATAGTCTTGTTAAGACGCTCTCTGGATACCGAAGCATGGCAGTTTGTCTGTGAGTAGGGGCGATTCAGGGGAAACAGTGTCATTGGAAGGGATATGGCGTTACTGACGCTTGGGGTGTTAGCGTGGCTTCTGTGTCATTCTGTGAGTAGGCTTCGAGTGAGTCAGACGGGCAACTGCCTAAGACATGGCGTCCTCGGCCGGCAGACACATGGGGTAAGAAATCTTTTATAATAAATCTACCAGCTATCCATTCTCTTGCAGTTTTAATTATGATAGTGTAGAGTTCCTTTCCTCTCCCTTAAGCCAGGCATTGTGTTGGTGTATTAATTATTTCGTGAGTTAACTTAGCTGCGTCCCTTCGTCGTTGCCTCGTAAATTAAAGTTCTTTGTTTGGTTAACGATCCCTCTCGCAAGCGAGTTGCTCCCATCTGCATTTCTAAGTTAATATAAAGTGAGGCATACGACAATATTTCCACTGATGGATATCTTACCTTCAATCAAAAGGGAGCAAGTGTTGGTGCTACATGTCAGCTTTTCATTTTATAAAACCTTAAGATTTGGTACCACAACATTTAATGGAGAAATCAAAACTATCTATTCAACACTGCAAAACCTATTATACTGAATCTTTTCTTTTCAAAAACCAGTAATATTTTTTTATTCTAGAGCAGCTATAATTGCAGTATCAAATACTATGTCACCTAAATGCAAAAGAATAACAGATTGTTGGAAAATAATTCATCACTTATTAAAACTAAATAATTCTTCAGTGGGTTCCAGCACACTCAATATTATCCAGAAATGAAACTGCTGATTATCTGGCAAAAAAAAAAAAGGAACAATATCATACAGAATCCTTCATCAGATGTGTCATTCCTAACAGCATAAATCTGATGTGTTACACTCACATGATTGTCTCTACTCTAGTACAATTATTTTTACAAATGTTTATTCTCCATTGACATCATGTTAATCAATATAAAAATTTGCAGAAATCATCATATTGCTAATTTTCTTGTAGATGCAAGGGGAATATGGTAGGCTTTAAGCGATAGTCAAATCTTTTAAGAGCTAGTTGCTATGTAGAACATTCCATTGTCTTTGCATGTCCAGAGCATAAAAAAATGAATAACCAATTCCCATTCGAGAAAAAGTATATGTATTGGAGAATTCAAACAAGGAAGGAATATCTCGAAAGTGGTTCTCTCCAAAAAAAAAATGTATATGACATAAATTTTGTGTTTTAACTAGATCTAAATTTTTTGTATAGAAAAATTTTGTCTACCTCATATGGTTTACCAATTATGCAAAAGTCATTCAGAATGAAAAGGATTTTTGGGGACATTCCCAGAAAATTCAAGATAGAAGTTTCATTTGCCATGAAAATATCTTAAGCATATGATATTTTAATCAAAATCGATCAAGCCATTTTTGATAAAAACAAATTTTTTTAAAAATGTTCCATGTGAAGGGTAGTCTGGAGTGCAGAGATTTTATTGAAAATCTTCATGTCGCATCTTTGAAAGATGCTGATCCTAAATACCAAGTTTGGTACTTATCTGACTTTTCATTTTTGAGTTATGCTATTCACAGACACACACTTAGGGCACACAGACACACACATGTACCTTTTTCTAAAAGTGCTTTTTTTATACTCAGGGGGCCTCAAAACATATATATTTTGGTGAAATCTTGATATCAAATTTTAGGGTGGAATGCAATACGTCCCCTATTTACTATACATAGTGGAGAAAGTAAAAAAGATTAATAAATTCAGAATTTAAAAATACATTGACAAATTATTTTAATTAAACTTCAAGAAATAAAAGCTGGGAGTGTCTGAATGCATGCTTGTTTAAAATTACTGAATATCCAAGGAAAAGGACTGTCCCATCTTTTACATTAATCACAGGCCATGACTGTCTGTCAAAACACTTGCACAGAACTGGAATTTCTTCTTCCCCACTTTGTCCCTTGTGTCCTCTACAAGAAGAGATGGATCAAGATGTCCAGCTCTTTCATCCAAAGTCACAATACCTGGAAAATACTGGAAGCAATAGAGCTAATGACTGCATTGCCAAATGATCATTAGTAAAAACAACAGACACGCGCTCATAATTTTAATGTCAACTTGGCTATGTCCAAAATGTGTAGGCCAAGGTAACGTTTTTGTAACTGTTTTTTTAACAGCACACATTTATTGGATTAAACTTTGCACTGAAACCATAATGAAACACTTATTACAAACTACTTACTTTGCTAAAAGGTCAAATTTTAACTCCAACTAGTTAAATAATACCCCTTAACTTTAACTAGGCACCTTTTTTGGTAAACTTTCCCAATTCTGGTAGATTCTTACCAAGAGGTCAAATAAAACAATTACATACCTATATGCCAACTCTCCAGTATTTTCTTGTTTTCCAGCTCTCTGGTTCTGACCCTGATGAAAAAAAGGAAAGGGAAAAAAAAGAAAAAGAAACTGAAGGTAGGACTAGTCTTATTTATTGACTCTCTTTGTGAAACAAGTACCTAAGAATTAACCTGAAGACATAAGGAAGGAGTTTCCTTGTCAATCTCTGGATTTTAAATATAGTGTGAAGAATCCAGAAATGTTTTATTATTCAAATTCTGGTAGAAATTCCAAAGACTGAGCATGATATTCCTAAAAGTAACAGAGAAAGACAGATTGTTTTTTTTAAACAATTGCCAAATTGAAAAAAGTAGAAAGAATATTATTTTACTACAAGTAAAATGTTTTACTGGCCATGTGTACTGTTTTCTAATGGTTTCTTAAAGTTTGTCATTTTGGGCCAAAGAGGAGGGATTCAGTAAGTGGATAAAACTTAGTGAGAGAATTCCTGAACATGAAAGATCTTTGTCTCAGGGGGGGCTGCCCATGGGGGGTTGATAGCATAACTCGCACCATCAGGAACATTTTTGGGAGAAAATTAAAATTTTTGGAGATACAATAATATTGAAGTAACATTTATTATAATTTTTAATTGAGTAGTGTAATTTTTAACTCAGTTTGTATTTCTAAGTTTGTTAATCTAAATGTGCTGGATCTCCCCCCTCCAAGGTAATCTTAAGTACAATTAATACTGTATGGTATAATGTGGCATATCAAATCATAATTTTTGGAAATGTATAAAAGCACTATAACATTATAGGTAGGTATGTAGTTGTTCAGAACGTATAGCATTATTTCACGTACTATATTGGTCTATTTAGATAGATACATTAGGATACATTGAAACACCAGGTAATTAAATATACCACCTGCCAAATATTTTTGTTTGTAAGTTTTGGTGTAAATATTAAGATTCTTTAAATGATTTTAACTTTCCAATTATTTGTTTAAGCTTTTACTGTGTACTAGTATCACAATAGCAACTATAGTAGTACTTATAAGTCAGCCCCTTTGCGAAGCTTACCAGCAACATAGGAAAGGAGCTAAATAGTTCAATTTGAGCTCTCAGAAATATTGGGAGTGGGGGTGGAGACTGATTGTTTTGGGAGGTATGCACCATAGCCTTTGTGGTTCCCCTGCTTTGGCTCATAAAAATGATGTTTTACATGAAAAATGCCTGGTTGTTCTCTTATTTATAGATAGACACTGAAAATGATTTGCAAAATCAAATAATCAAAACAGAGAATTGCTAGAAAACATTTTTAAACACAGTTGTGGATCTGATAATGCATTTGGCAAAATAGGTAGCCCTCTTCTGGGATCAAATGAAAATTTGTATACAATATTATAGAATTACGTACCCAGCATATTGAATTGTAATAAATTGAATTTAGAAACATTAATAGTCTCGTCAAATCTTTACATTCAGAAAGAAGCAGTATTTCAATTGTTGAAATTCAAGATGTAAAAACAATCACTGATAGTAAATGGATTAGTATTATATAGTTTTACTTTCTTTCTGTCCATAGGCATTGTTCCCTTTGCAAGTATGTAGCTTTGTGCAAGATATACACTTTCTAATAACTCATGGAATCAACTGGAATGTTTCTATGTCTTAATGAACATTAGTTCTGTGAAAACAGCACCTCTTATTGCAGAAGTTTTTGTGGTAGTGGTTTTTGAGATTAATCTGGTATTTTAAAGTACCTATTTCAGGAGAATGCAAAGAATCACTAGACAAATATTGCATGTCATTTAAGGAGAGAAAGATTGATTAGAAGAGTGACTAAAATTACATTAAAGAACATAAAAGTTCACTTAGTGACACAATTGAAAATGAAAATTGTGTTAAACAGTTTAAAGCAGCAGTAAACTTCACATATTATCTAATTGGTTTTGTACTTGGTGGTCATAAGAATCAATATTGTTTCTTCAAGCCCCTATCATGAGTAGCTGCAGAAGATTTAGCTCCAATTTCATTTAAAAAGGACAAATAACTGTTAGCTTAATGTAGGATGAAATCATTGGATTTAACAATAATGGCAACAGATATCAGGATGAAAGGCTGTTATGGAAAAGGAATTATTACATTTCTAAAGGAAAGAGAAACAATGGATGAATACAAGAAATTTGGGAAATATAAGATTAAAGTGGAATAGTCCTAGACAATAGAAGGATGATCATGATGATTAAAAACATTAATATAAATTATTACACATTTATTTTGAAACAAGAATACAAATAAAGGAACTTAAGGTAATAACAGTTTCTGTTGTTTTTAAGATATGTAGCATGGAATGTTTGTTTTAGGAAGCTTTATGACACTCTTACACTTGATAAATGATAAGAACAAAAATATGCAGAATATATACATATTGGCTGTTATCAACCAACCTATGCTGATTAAAATCTTTCCTTAATTACTTTCTTTCTTTTTTTCACTTTACAAGTTTTTATGAAATTCACAAATACTGACTATTTCCCGGCAGGTCACCTTTTCAAGATGTTTTCTTGAATTTGCTTTTTATGGCAAGAATTAGATGTCAAACTAAACTAAATTGTATGATTTCAATGGATTTATGCAGACATGAGTATGTGTTCTGCACTGTTTAGAGATCATAATATAGACAGGAAAAGTCTCTTAATCTTATGGCAACAGCAATCTGATTACCGAACTGCTCAGTTAAATTTAGATTGTTCTTCAGGAACAAATATAAAACAACTTTGTTTCATAATGAAAAACAGATAGCCATTCATAAGCAGAATTCTTATAAAATTACTTCACTTGCACAACAGTAATTCTATTTCTAATGGATATGAAAATAAAAGATGTTGGAATTACTGATGATATTGCTGATAGGCAGGTTGAGGTGCTGCAGAATACTTAGATGGCAGTGGCTGAGCATTATACTGTATCTGTGGGCGAGGTTGTACTCCAGCGTACTGTACACCTCCTTGAGCTGATGGTGGTGGTGCTGGTGCTGCAGATGGGGCTGCGAACTGCTGCTTTGCCAGTGCTCTCAGTTGTGCCAACTGTTGAGGTGAAGCCTGAGCAGCAACACTGTTAAATACTTGTGCATATGGCTGTCCACCCTGATGAGCAGGCTGAAATACATTGTGTTTATAAATTACTTGTTCATTTAAACCCAATTCTGAAATTGCTCCAAGAGTAATAAATGGCACTTACTGCAGAGGAATACTGCTGAGGTTGCTGCTGAGGAAGAGCAGGAGGTGGAGTGGGGATCTTCACCACAATGTTTGTAGGTTCACGAGTTACTTCAGCTTTGAAGCCCTAAAATGACAGATATGCTTACTTTAATCACATATCAATACAACTTTAAATAAAAGAGAACATGGGGAATCTAATTTAGTCTTTAAATGTGAAGTATGTTTTTATATCTGACTGATTTTCTCTGACAATGAAACATGATAGCATATATTTAGTTTATTTATACTTATATTTCAACCATTGTATTATACTATGGACTTTGAGCACTTGAATAATATCACATTTGTCAAAATTAATGAGAAATGAGATGGCACTTTCAAACATAAAAGTAAAGAAGAATATAATCAATACATATTGTAAATCTATCAGAGAAACTGTTGTAAAAATCTGATTTGAGCATTCACATGGATTTCTCTACCAATTATGAATTCAATAGATTATTGTTCTTGTTCTTGTTATTATTATTATTATTATTATTATTATTATTATTATTATTATTATATTCATATAAAACGTTGTTGTGCTATCCATGTTATGTTATTCATGATACATTTTTCCTAGGAATGATTTTATGATTTTAGATTAAGCAATAAGTGCTTTGTTACACAAAACATAACAGCATTCAAATGTTTAGCCCGGCAATTGAATTAATGGAAAGAAAGAAAAAGAATCACAAACTTGCATGCAAATCTATCAGATGGCATACTTGGAGGAAGGTGTAAAATGTGTATATATGCAACATGGAATATTCTAAAAATGGCTATTGTTAAAAGAAACTTATTTGATTCAAATCGCATATTTTAATGAAATCTACATTTCTGCTTGTAAATTTTGGCCTATGTCTTATGGCTTCCCAGTAATACAAAAACATACAAAATTCAAGTACGAATGGACTATAGGCTATTCCCAGAAAATTCAAGACATACATTATTTTACCAAATATTTTAATAAATATTATTACAGCCATTTTTGAGAAAATAAAGATACTGGACATTTTTTCATGCAAAAGGAAAACTTAAATTTTCCATGTAAAACAAAAGCTGAACTTAAATATAAATTTGAATGCTGATTTCCCTCTCTCTCTTATGCAAACACACACCACACACACACACACACACACACACACACACACACACACATACACAGTGTGCAATTAGGTAAAGTAAAAGTAAAAATGTCAACTAATCCACAGTTTATACAATAAAACCTCATTAATTCATACGAGTATTCTGCCAAACTAGTTGCTCTTTAACATGGAAATGGTTCCTAAGAAAACAAATGAGTGCAAGAGTTAATGCTTAAAGTTTAATTTTTTAAGGAATTTCCAAAGCTTGCTTAAAAGGCAAATGCTGAATTACCTAAGAGGCTGAGTGAGAGCATGGGCATAGTTAAAGGGATTGCACATGTATTCATTTCAAGCTGGTTTTCTTTACTGTTCTTGCAGAGATTTCAAAGGTAAACAAATGTATCTATGCACAGTAAACGGAAGTCAATGGTAAGCAACAATTCCACAGTTTCATTTGCCTTTTGGCAGATTGAGTTATCTTCACAGCAGACTGTGATTCTGGGTAGCTACATACGTGCTACTGTCGATGTAGCCTCCTGCAGACTATTGCATCTTCAGCATTTATTCCAACATTTTCTGAGTAAATAACTGTTCTTCCTAAAAAACAAAAACGAGGGGAAAAGTATATCTGTAATATATTTGAGCATGTTGACTTCCATATTAAAGATGATGGAATATCTACAATGTCATTTACATTGCGTGAGCTTCTTCTCTATATTCATTCAGTGTCAGAAATAAAAAGTGGTATTATCAATCAATTATAATTTGAGTCTGAGAGGGACACGGTTGGCTCTGCACGCTGTGGTCTATGGTTCGCCGCAGATCGTATCTATCTCCTGGCGAGGTAGAGGTAATGCTGTAGTTGCGAAGTTACCGTACCTGTTTTAAGGTCCTCTCGTCTGGCTTCTTCTTCTGCTGTCGCCTCCGTCGAAGGATGATGTAACCGTAATAATTTAGTTTAGTCTTTGCCCTGGCTAGATTGGTTCTCAGTGGAGATATGTGCATGGACTCTAACAGAAAAGGATAAGCTACGGCGATCTGGATTGTGGGATAAAGGAAATTTCAGGGGAATTGAAGAAGCACCACGAAGTTCACTTGACAATGTTATTGCCTCTTTCTTCTTCAAGAACATTAGATAACATTCCTGGTCACTCGGAACTTATAAATTTCTCGCGCGTCCCATGGTCCTTTGTCACCTCGCTGCGCATGGGCATCACTTATTCTTCGACACAGTACAATTACACGCGATGATGCATATCTTCAACCCGTGGCACAATTAGCACCTACGCGGTTTGGACACAAAGCTTACCAGAATGTACTTCGGCACTTGATGTAAATACTATGCTTTCCGCGGAATAAACTACTTCACCACGAGCCCTTTTTGCTCGCCAACTTCTGCTCACGAGTAGCGTGGAGTCTGTGTCCGGGATTACATATCGACTGCCCAAATTTTGGGATGAACATGGGATACTTATAAACTCCTATCGACCACTCAATACTTTAAGTTTCTGCTCTGTTACTGGAGGGGTTTTCGCGGGATAGTAAGCGTCGGTCTAACATTTCGTCATTTATCTAACATCTCATTGGCTACTTATTCATATGACTTTTCCTCGTGTCCTTGTGTCTTCCCCGTTCCAAGTCAAAATCTACTCCCCCCTGCGTCTGGACAGAAGACCCTTACACAAATACTTAACTCGTGGCCCAAATAAGAAAGAGGGTCCCAACAGTCCACGCGCTCATAGACAGGATTCTTTCCGACGAACTGTAGGGTTTAAGGCATATACTAACTAGTGGACCAGGAACATTATATACAGGCTAAATATTACGCTATATTACAACGAATAATTACACAGGATCCAGATTAGGCACATATATCATCCATATAACAAAATGATTGGTATAGAGTGGCACAATACAAAATAAATTCGGGTGCGATAGCTAAATCCCGTCTCAAATTATAACTGATACTTCAAAGAAACAAACATTACTATAGTAGAAATGACATACCTCTAGTGGGTCAGCAGTGTATTTGACAGTACGAATGAATCCATCTGAGTCAACTACACTGTAGCTACCAGAAATTTTGCCTCCATCGCGTTGTTCCTTTCTGTTTTGGTAGTTGGTAAACTCATCATCCTTGACATCAAATGCAAACTGGTATCGTGGGTTGGGCTGCAACAAATTTTAAATAGGGGCACTGTGTACCTTATTATTATCTCATGACTTAATAAGTTGTGACTATTTAAGTCATTGGTCTTGCGTGTAAAAATTATTTTAGTCACTGATTAAAACATTTTGTATAAGTAAACCTACAATTAAGTCATAAGTAGGCTGTACATTTCAGCATCTAAAATTTTATTAAAGCTCTTACTCAGATGTCTAGCTAGCTGAGGAGCAACTGCAATAGCATTGTAGGGAAAGGAAAGCAATAGAAAAGTATAATTATAACATTCTTAAAATAAAATGCATCAAAAATCTAATTACATTTACCAAAATCAATTTCAAAAGCTAAGAAAAACATTATATCTGTATATAATTTCATTAAACGTGCTCCATGGTCACTAAAATGGTTTCATCCTAGAATAGGCCTGCCAGATTTAAAGAATGCTAACACAACGAAGGACCAGATAGCAGAGTAGGTTTAATTTGACCAAGCCTAGGATGTATGCAGGTATCTAACTCCTTTATTAGGCACCTACTTCTCTTGCTTATACTATTCTGCACTGCACCTCCTGTTTGTCCCACCACACATTCCCAAAAAGAAATTGGGAGCCAAGTCAACATTTAGCAGAGCTATAGTAGCTAATTCAGCAACTGTAAATGGAACAAGTACCTACTAATCCATTTACTGAAAATACATACGTAAACTCAAGGATGTTAAAGAATTCAACCTAGAAACTTTCAGGGGTTACAGAGGAATGTTAAGCGAGTATTTTGACATAGGACGCTTACTCTTTGAATTTCATGTTGTTTGCAATAGATCAAAATCAATAATTAGCCAGTGCACCACTGATTAAACTTCCTTGAGTTGCTGTTCTTGCAGATAATCGTGGCCATGCTATGTTCATGCACTCCATGTGTATACTTCCGTAACGTGTACTTAAATTTTGAAAGAAGCACGAGAAATTAAAATTGAATTCATACCAAATGTATGTCATTCATCTATTTGAGCTGTAAAAGTAAAAAGTTTAGCCGCTTGTACGTGGCTTGAACCCAGCATTACTAGATTAACAGCCAAGCACACCAAATGACTGCGTTATTACTTCAGCTAGCTGTTTGTCTCTCTGACATGTATGATTCTCCATGCGAAAATGGAGGCAGCAGTGGTGCACTGGCCCATTCTGACGGAGCATTTTTCCAGAAAAAGCAAAGCTCATAACTTTGAAAATACTGCAATTATAACTATTTTTGCGCTTGTGGAAGAAAAGTGAACTATTTTAGAACAGAAATCAGTAGCGCATTCGTATTAAATGTTTAATTTCTTTTCATGTATTAGCGAATATCCAAATCAAATATCATTACATAACTTCAAGACTTGTCGTTACAGACCACAGGTATCCTATATCAAAGTGTTCCTATACCATCCATCTGTAACTTCTTAAAATTTGTTGACTGAATTCTGTAACACTATATATTCCTGTGACATAAGGGTAAAAGTGAACAGAAACAACTCATGTGTATGAAAGAGTAACAACTTTACATTTGTTGGCACTTTTCGAATCTTCAATACAATGGTTTAAAAAAATAACTTAAATATCCCTTATATGTGCTCATTACAACTAACAAAGCATTCTATGTTTATCCATAAAATATACAAGGAGCTTTAGACAGCATTCATTTTACACAAAATGGCACGATACCCTTATGAGAATATTAAAAGCAAATATTAAACGTGGTCATATTTTACCTGTCTATAAATATAACATTTTGCATTTCTCACATAAAATGAACAAGGGACAAGTTTCCACAGTCTCAAATAACGGAAATATAACATGATATGGGGATTTGGTAACCGTATTCTTGTTGTACACATATATATGTATCTACACACTTTCAGCTCAGATAAAGTTAAATTATTTATTTTAATATAATAAAAACTACTGAATAACAATCAAGAAGTAGTGCAAAAAGAGGCAGGGAATTTTGAGTGAAAATATGCATCATTTTTCTTGCGGCATCTACATTAATAATTTTTTTCCGCTAATAAGTTCTCCGAAATCATATTCGAAAACGTATCTGAGATAAACTCTAAAGTAAATTATTTTCTAGGTGTAATACCTCCCACGTTACACGAAAACCGAGCCAAACATAAGGAAGGCGAGAATCGGATTCCTTTTTAGCGGAAGGCCTCTTTAGTTTAAGCCCAGCGCACCTGCTCAAGGTCTATTTGCTTTAACCCTGTACGCCAAGGAGCTATATGGACAATATTTACCCCTACACTGGGCTAACGCTTAGTACAGGCATTAATCATTAAACTTATCTTCTTATTATCGGGCCTGGAAGTCGTTTATCGGTCTACTACCTACAGTGCGTCGGGTTTTAGGGCATGAAGGGAGATGGAAAAGTCATTGCGAGCTGCCCTTGAAGCAAATTTTAAACAAATGGGTACTATAATATAAAATAAAATAGTGTCTTACCACTATATTTTATTCTAAAATAACTTGAGAAGTAATGTTCATTGCGTTATTTATTTTATTTTTCAACTTCATAGTACCTATTAGTAGAATACGATTGTAAAAACATGGGCGAGGAGGAGGGAGTAGGACTGCGCTCTCTTTAAGGGCGTATACAAATCAGAGAGACTCTTAATTCCGTTATTTTGTTGTATCGTTCATAGTTTTTGCTTGCTAACCAACAATGATTTACAATCCAAGTTGCAGCGTTTCTAAGTTTTAAGGCAGCCGGCCCTCGTAGCCGTGGTCACTGGAGTGGTCGCTCCGACGCACCGCTAAGCTGAGGGTCACGGGTTCGAGTCCCGCCTCGGGCATGGGTGTTTGTGTGTGTGTATGTGTGTTGCGGAAATAAGTGGTATGAAAACAGTAAAACACAGTAGCATAAACTGGGTACAACAAGGAAACTTTAAAAAAAAAAATGGCAAGTGCAAGATTCCATCCCCGCCCCATTTGCCCAAGGTTGCCAAGAGCATTCCTATGCAGCACGCGGAAACTAATCCGTTTTTTACTTTAATTTCAGAAGAAACTAGAAGACTAGAATGAGAGTTTAGCTAAAGGAATTTGTTACAGTCATTCTAGGCTAACGTGAGTAATATTACGTGCTTTTACAATATGTACAGAAACTTAAACGAATGATTACATTTCAATTTATGGCCGCATGCACCTCAATATAATAAAATAGTTTTTGACATTTTCACTCACTTTATCGTGAGCCCCTTGAAAGGAGCATAAGCCAACCCCTTCTACTCTGCATATGCATGTGGTTGAGGGTTACTTGGTCTGATCGGCAAATGTTCGTTCCATTTCCACTATGGTGTGATTGCTCGGGGTCGAACAAGAGCCTCGCCAACCCGACCACCGGCCTCACGTTCACTTAACGCAAGGCAGAGATGAACAGTCATTCAAATGATACGGGGAGGTGATGTGGCTAGCATCACGCATCCCTCAGTCGGAACGTTGAGTTTCATGGCCGGGATCACTGCCTATAACAGCTCCTCAATTTCCTCACGATGTTGAATGGGCACCGATCCTATACCCGAGACTTAAAAACTCAAAGATCCGGCCCACTGCCCCACGGTGCAAGACCAAATCTTCCTTCACCCGCAATAAATAAATTAGTTTTGTTCAACTTGAAATCACTTTATTTTTACTTTCTCTACTACGTATAGTAAGTAGGGGAAGTATTGCATTCCACCCAAAAATTCGATACCGAGATTTCACCGGAAATACATGTTTTGAGACCTCCTGAATCCAAAAAAAGCATTTTTGGAAACATGTCCGTGTGTGTGTCTGTGTGTCTGTGTGTGTGTGTGTGTCTGTGTGTGTGTCTGTGTGTGTGTGAACAGCATAACTCAAAAACGAACAGTCGGATAAACACCAAACTTGGTATTTAGGTTCAGTATCTTCCAGAGATGCGACACGAAGGTTTTCAAGAAAATCCCCCCACCCCAGACTACCCTTTACATGGAACATTTTTCGAAAATTTTAATTTTCTCAAAAATGGCTCTAACGATTTTGTTTAAAATATCATATGTTTAAGATAATGCCATGAGAAATGAAATGTATATCTCGAATTTTCTGGGAATGTCTCCAAAAGTATTCTTCATTGTGAACGACTTTTGCATAACTGGTAAACCATAAGAGATAGACAAAATTTTACTACACAAAAAATGTTGATCTCGTTAAAATACACAACTTATGTTATATACATTTCTTTTGTTGAGTGAACCGTTTTCGAGATATTGCTTGTTATTCCCTTAAATTTTCCAATACTTATACTTTTTCTCAAATTCGTTATTCATTTTTTTATGTCCTGGACTTGCAAAGAGAATGGAATTCGACACATAGCAACCAGCGTTAAAATATTTGACCATCGCTTAAAAGCTACCATATTCCCCTTGCATCTACAAGAAAATTAGCAATAAGATTGACATCTCGATATCTCGATTAACATAAAGCATATGGAGAATAGGCGTTTGTAAAAATAGATTGTACAAGAGTAGAGAAAGTCATGTGAGTGTAACACATCAGATTTTTTCTCTAGATATTCCCCAAAGTTAGTTAATACGACAATTTTTATCATCACTAAATTGTGAAAACGAAGTTGCATTAATGTATTTTGGATTTGCAACTGCTTTACTTTGTTTTTATTTTAGTGTACCTAAACAATTTTCTTTTCCTTTACAACAGTTTTGGAGAATTACCAGCCGAAGGGCGATAATAATTGAAGGGTTTCAAGGGTTCAATATATATATATATATTATCTTAATCAGTTCTCAAGACAATGATCTAACTAATGTAAATTAAAATAAGCATGATTCTTATGCATAATGTGCTGCACTCTATGAAGCCAGATAGGCATCATAGAAAATGCTAATTCCATCTTTCATTTACCCTACTATATCTCCAAACCTCTTGCGCCTTAGTCACCTTTGGCTTGCAACCCTTCAATTAGGAAAAAGGATTATAGAACCAGTTCCAATAATTAGAAACGGCCTTGATATTTTCCAGTCGTCTAAGATAACAGAGAAGACGAACAACAATTGTTGGAACATTCTTACGGTGACACACCGTTTCGGATTTCTTGGCATAATCACGTAGTTTGAGACTTTTTGCACTGTCCCCCAGATGTGCTTTCTTCCCCATTAATCTCTGTGCGGCGTATAATTCTTAAGACCATTTTCAATGATTCTGATAATCGATAATACAGGGTTGGGCAAATAAAACCGGCCCGTGTTATCACATTCATTTGAAACAAACTTCAAATGGAATAAAATGAATAAACGAATGTGTTCCGTATTTAACTTCATAATAAATGTTGAAAGTGCCCTCCATCTGCATTTAAGCATTTCTGTGCACGTCTTAACAGGTTCATAAAAACACGTGTCCATTCCTCAGGGTGATAGTGCGGATACAATTCCTGATGTTATCCTTCAGTTCATCAATGGAATGGGGATTCTGCTCGTACACTTCCCCATAAAAAAAGTCACATGTCGACAAATCTGGTGACCGCGGTGGCCATAAGCCTTTACTCACAGTCCTCTATTCAGCAACATCTGAATACGGGAAGTGACCTCTCAGATTGCCCCACTTTATTGAAAGAAGCAGCAATTACGCTCCTCTTCTGTTAGTTGGGGATAAATTTCATTCAAAAAGTCAAGTAGACATCTGTGTTGACTGTGGTATAAAAAACATTGGACCCACAATGCGTTTAGCAGTCATGGCGCACTACCATACGCCGATATTTGGATCGTGTAGAGGTTGCTTGAACAATAGGATAGGATTTTGTGTCGCCCAATACCACTATTCTGGGAGTTTAAATATCCCGATAGATGAAACCAAGCCTCATCACCCACGATAAACATCAACGGATCCGTATGACTATCTGTAACCATGTTCAATAACCATGGCAGAAATTTACATTTATCCCTATCGGGCTCCTTCAGTTGTTGTATTGCTGTCACTCGGGACAGTTTTAATTTCAAAGACCTTAACACACGTCTGCAAGTTCTCCTACTCGCATGAACCTGTTGAGCCAATCTCGTGGTAGACTTTCGAGGACTCCTATTAATTCGCGCCGTAAATTGAGGCTGCCGGACAGAAGGCGCTTTGTTCCTTGTTGCATTTGTAAAGGATCCAGTCGTATACCATTTTTGCACCAAATCTTGAATGCTGCTTTTCGCTGGTACTGGTCGAGGCGGATATTTGTCTTTGAATAATTGTCGTGATTCTTGATAGAGCTGGTCTGTATGTACGCCTCTACAATGAATATTCACTCTGCTGTTGAATAAGTCATACTTATTTACTGTACAAAACAACTTTTACAACTAATCCTGAGGTCAGGGTTCAAACCCGGCGGAGGGCGATGTTTTTTTTGGGGGGGGATAAAAATCCGTAGCATGGGTTTCCTTCGGAAGTAAAGCTGGTAGTCCCGTGTCGTAGATTTACGGCTCGTAAAAGAACCTCAAGCCTGATAAAAGAGGCCTCCGAGCAAAATGTCCGGTCTTTCACGCCCAATATACAATGGGACGCTAAGAACCATGGTAGTTAAAGAGCGTCCATAAATAAAACTCAATTTCATTTCAACTCTTTACAACAACAAACACAACAGTATATAAATCAATGCCAATCATTTACAAGAAGCAACTACAACAACAATAAAACTAAACATGCGGAAGAAAGGATAGCCAATATAATTATGGCAGCACAAAGACATAGTACAGGGTTGGGCAGATAAAACCGGCCCCATCTCATTTTGTATGATTTGGAAATAAATTATGTTGGATATCCTTTCTTCAGCGTGTTTAGTTTCGTTTATGTTGTAATTATATTGGCTATCCTTTCTTCCGCAAGTTTAGTTTTATTGTTGTTGTTGCTTCTTGTAAATGATTGGCATTGATTTATATTCTGTTGTGTTTGTTGTTGTAAAGAGTTGAAATGAAGTAGATAGAGAATAAGCGTTTTTAAAAATAGTTTGTACAAGAGTAGAGAAAGTCATGTGAGTGTAACACATCAGATTTTTTTGCATAAATCTAGTCTAGATGGTTAATCGAGATAAACATTTGTAGACTCTATCTTATTGCTAAGTTTCTTGTAGATGTAAGGGGAATATATATTTACAAGGGCAATATAGAAATACGTAGCCTTTAAGCATATACATATCTCTTAATAGCTGGTTGCTAGGTGCAGCACCATTCCCTTTGCCACAGATTAATACTCTTTGCATATACAAGATAAAAAATCTGATGTGTTACACTCACATGACTTTCTCTACTCTTGTACAATCTATTTTTACAAACGCCTATTCTCCATATGCTTCATGTTAGTCGAGATATCGAGATGTCAATCTTATTGGTAATTTTCTTGTAGATGCAAGGGAAATATGGTAGCTTTTAAGCGATAGTCAAATATTTTAACGCTGGTTGCTATGTGGCGCATTCCATTCTCTTTGCATGTCCAGGACATAAAAACAATGAATAACGAATTTGAGAAAAAGTATAAGTATTGGAATATTTAAGGAAATAACAAGCAATATCTCGAAAACGGTTCACTCAACAAAAGAAATGTATATGACATAAGTTGTGTATTTTAACGCGATCTACATTTTTTGTGTAGTAAAATTTTGTCTATCTCTTATGGTTTACCAGTTATGCAAAAGTCGTTCACAATGAAGAATACTTTTGGAGACATTCCCAGAAAATTCGAGATATACATTTCATTTCTCATGACATTATCTTAAACATATGATATTTTCATCAAAATCGTTAGAGCCATTTTTGAGAAAATTAAAATTTTCGAAAAATGTTCCATGTAAAGGGTAGTCTGGGGTGGGGGGATTTTCTTGAAAACCTTCGTGTCGCATCTCTGGAAGATACTGAACCTAAATACCAAGTATGGCGTTTATCCGACTGTTCGTTTTTGAGTTATGCTGTTCACAGACACACAGACAGACAGACACAGACAGACACACACACGGACATGTTTCCAAAAATGCTTTTTTTGGATTCAGGAGTCCTCAAAACATGTATTTCCGGTGAAATCTCCGTATCGAACTTTTGGGTGGAATGCAATACTTCCCCTACTTACTATACGTAGTAGAGAAAGTAAAAATGAATAATGAATTTGAGAAAACGTATAAGTATTGGAAAATTTAAGGGAATAACAAGCAATATCTCGAAAACGGTTCACTCAACAACAAAAAATGTATATGACATAAATTGTGTATTTTAACGCGATCTATATTTGTTGTGTAGTAAACTTTTGTCTATCTCTTATGGTTTACCAGTTATGCAAAAGTCGTTCACAATGAAGAATACTTTTGGCAACATTCCCAGAAAATTCGAGATATACATTTTATTTGTTATGACAATATCTCAAACATATGATATTTTAATCAAAATCGTTAGAGCCATTTTCGAGAAAATTAAAATTTTCGAAAACTGTTCCATGTAAAGGGTAGTCTGGGGTGGGGGGATTTTCTTGAAAACCTTCGTGTCGCATCTCTGGAAGATACTGAACCTAAATACCAAGTTTGGTGTTTATCCGACAGTTCGTTCCTGAGTTATGCTGTTCACAGACACAAAGACACACACACGGACATGTTTCCAAAAATGCTTGTTTTGGATTCAGGGGGTCTCAAAACATGTATTTCCGGTGAAATCTCGGTATCGAATTTTTGGGTGGAATAAAATACTTCCCCTACTTACTATGCGTAGTAGAGAAAGTAAAAACTAACGTTGGCAGATTGCTTCACTCGAATTGCTTTCCCAATCCTTCCGTTTTTCTTTGTTTGTTATTACTTTCTCTACTACGTATAGTAAGTAGGGGAAGTATTGCATTCCACCCAAAAATTCGATACCGAGATTTCACCGGAAATACATGTTTTGAGACCTCCTGAATCCAAAAAAAGCATTTTTGGAAACATGTCCGTGTGTGTGTCTGTGTGTGTGTGTGTGTGTGTGTGTCTCTGGGTGTGTGTCTGTGTGTGTGTGTGTGTCTGTGAACAGCATAACTCAAAAACGAACAGTCGGATAAACACCAAACTTGGTATTTAGGTTCAGTATCTTCCAGAGATGCGACACGAAGGTTTTCAAGAAAATCCCCCCACCCCAGACTACCCTTTACATGGAACATTTTTCGAAAATTTTAATTTTCTCAAAAATGGCTCTAACGATTTTGATGAAAATATCATATGTTTAAGAAAATGTCATGAGAAATGAAATGTATATCTCGAATTTTCTGGGAATGTCTCCAAAAGTATTCTTCATTGTGAACGACTTTTGCATAACTGGTAAACCATAAGAGATAGACAAAATTTTACTACACAAAAAATGTAGATCGCGTTAAAATACACAACTTATGTCATATACATTCTTTTGTTGAGTGAACCGTTTTCGAGATATTGCTTGTTATTTCCTTAAATTTTCCAATACTTGTACTCTTTCTCAAATTCGTTATTCATTTTTTACTTTCTCTACTACGTATAGTAAGTAGGGGAAGTATTGCATTCCACCCAAAAATTCGATACCGAGATTTCGCCGGAAATACATGTTTTGAGACCTCCTGAATCCAAAAAAAGCATTTTTGGAAACATGTCCGTGTGTGTGTCTGTGTGTGTGTGTGTCTGTGTGTCTGTGTGTGTGTCTGTGAACAGCATAACTCAAAAACGAACAGTCGGATAAGCACCAAACTTGGTATTTAGGTTCAGTATCTTCCAGAGATGCGACACGAAGGTTTTCAAGAAAATCCCCCCACCCCAGACTACCCTTTACATGGAACATTTTTCGAAAATTTTAATTTTCCCAAAAATGGCTCTAACGATTTTGATGAAAATATCATATGTTTAAGATAATGTCATGAGAAATGAAATGTATATCTCGAAATTTCTGGGAATGTCTCCAAAAGTATTCTTCATTGTGAACGACTTTTGCATAACTGGTAAACCATAAGAGATAGACAAAATTTTCCTACACAAAAAATGTAGATCGCGTTAAAATACACAACTTATGTCATATACATTTCTTTTGTTGAGTGAACCGTTTTCGAGATATTGCTTGTTATTTCCTTAAATTTTCCAATACTTATACTTTTTCTCAAATGCGTTATTCATTTTTTACTTTCTCTACTACGTATAGTAAGTAGGGGAAGTATTGCATTCCACCCAAAAATTCGATACCGAGATTTCACCGGAAATACACGTTTTGAGACCTCCTGAATCCAAAAAAATCTGATGTGTTACACTCACATGACTTTCTCTACTCTTGTACAATCTAATTTTACAAACGCCTATTCTCCATATGCTTCAAGTTAATCGAGATATCGAGATGTCAATCTTATTGGTAATTTTCTTGTAGATGCAAGGGAATATCGTAGCTTTTAAGCGATAGTCAAATATTTTAACGCTGGTTGCTATGTGGCGCATTCCATTCTCTTTGCATGTCCAGGACATAAAAAAAATGAATAACGAATTTGAGAAAAAGTATAAGTATTGGAAAATTTAAGGAAATAACAAGCAATATCTCGAAAACGGTTCACTCAACAAAAGAAATGTATATGACATAAGTTGTGTATTTTAACGCGATCTACATTTTTCGTGTAGTAAAATTTTGTCTATCTCTTATGGTTTACCAGTTATGCAAAAGTCGTTCACAATGAAGAATACTTTTGGAGACATTCCCAGAAAATTCGAGATATACATTTCATTTCTCATGACATTATCTTAAACATATGATATTTTCATCAAAATCGTTAGAGCCATTTTTGAAAAAATTAAAATTTGCGAAAAATCTTCCATGTAAAGGGTAGTCTGGGGTGGGGGGATTTTCTTGAAAACCTTCGTGTCGCATCTCTGGAAGATACTGAACCTAAATACCAAGTTTGGTGCTTATCCGACTGTTCGTTTTTGAGTTATGCTGTTCACAGACACACAGACACACACACACACAGACACACACACACACAGACACACAGACACACACACGGACATGTTTCCAAAAATGCTTTTTTTGGATTCAGGAGGTCTCAAAACATGTATTTCCGGTGAAATCTCGGTATCGAATTTTTGGGTGGAATGCAATACTTCCCCTACTTACTATACGTAGTAGAGAAAGTAAAAAGCATTTTTGGAAACATGTCCGTGTGTGTGTCTGTGTGTGTGTCTGTGTGTGTGTCTGTGAACAGCATAACTCAAAAACGAACAATCGGATAAGCACCAAACATTGTATTTAGGTTCAGTATCTTCCAGAGATGCGACACGAAGGTTTTCAAGAAAATCCCCCCACCCCAGACTACCCTTTACATGGAACATTTTTCGAAAATTTTAATTTTCTCAAAAATGGCTCTAACGATTTCGATGAAAATATCATATGTTTAGGGTAATGTCATGAGAAATGAAATGTATATCTCGAATTTTCTGGGAATGTCTCCAAAAGTATTCTTCATTGTGAACGACTTTTGCATAACTGGTAAACCATAAGAGATAGACAAAATTTTACTACACAAAAAATGTAGATCGCGTTAAAATACACAACTTATGTCATGTACATTTCTTTTGTTGAGTGAACCGTTTTCGAGATAGTGCTTGTTATTTCCTTAAATTTTCCAATACTTATACTTTTTCTCAAATGCGTTATTCATTTTTACTTTCTCTACTACGTATAGTAAGTAGGGGAAGTATTGCATTCCACCCAAAAATTCGATACCGAGATTTCACCGGAATTACATGTTTTGAGACCTCCTGAATCCAAAAAAAGCATTTTTGGAAACATGTCCGTGTGTGTGTCTGTCTGTGTCTGTCTGTCTGTGTGTCTGTGAACAGCATAACTCAAAAACGAACAGTCGGATAAACGCCATACTTGGTATTTAGGTTCAGTATCTTCCAGAGATGCGACACGAAGATTTTCAAGAAAATCCCCCGACCCCAGACTACCCTTTACATGGAACATTTTTCGAAAATTTTAATTTTCTCAAAAATGGCTCTAACGATTTTGATGAAAATATCATATGTTTAAGATAATGTCATGACAAATGAAATGTATATCTCGAAATTTCTGGGAATGTCTCCAAAAGTATTCTTCATTATGAACGACTTTTGCATAACTGGTAAACCATAAGAGATAGACAAAATTTTACAACACAAAAAATGTAGATCGCGTTAAAATACACAACTTATATCATATACATTTTTTTTGTTGAGTGAACCGTTTTCGAGATATTGCTTGTTATTTCCTTAAATTTTCCAATACTTATACTTTTTCTCAAATTCGTTATTCATTTTTTTATGTCCTGGACATGCAAAGAGAATGGAATGCGCCACATAGCAACCAGCGATAAAATATTTGACTATCGCTTAAAAGCTACCATATTCCCCTTGCATCTACAAGAAAATTACAAATAAGATTGACATCTCGATATCTCGATTAATATGAAGCATATGGAGAATAGGCGTTTGTAGAAATAGATTGTACAAGAGTAGAGAAAGTCATGTGAGTGTAACACATCAGATTTTTTTTATGTCCTGGACATGCAAAGAGAATGGAATGCGTCACATAGCAACCAGCGTTAAAATATTTGACTATCGCTTAAAAGCTACCATATTTTCCTTGCATCTACAAGAAAATTACCAATAAGATTGACATCTCGATATCTCGATTAACATGAAGCATATGGAGAATAGGCGTTTGTAAAATTAGGTTGTACAAGAGTAGTCAAAGTTATGTGAGTGTAACACATCAGATTTTTTTATGTCCTGGACATGCAAAGAGAATGGAATGCGCCACACAGCAACCAGCGCTTAAAAGACTTGACTATCGCTTAAAACCTACCATATTCCCCTTGCACCTACAAGAAAATTAGCAATAAGATTGACATCTCAATATCTCGACTAACATGAAGCACATGGAGAATAATCGTTTGTAAAAATAGTTTGTACAAGAGTAGAGAAAGTCATGTGAGTGTAACACATCAGATTTTTTTATGTCCTGGACATGCAAAGAGAATGGAATGCGCCACATAGCAACCAGCGTTAAAATATTTGACTATCGCTTAAAAGCTACCATATTCCCCTTGCATCTACAAGAAAATTACCAATAAGATTGACATCTCGATATCTCGACTAACATGAAGCATATGGAGAATAGGCGTTTGTAAAAATAGATTTACAAGAGTAGAGAAAGTCATGTGAGTGTAACACATCAGATTTTTTTTCTGTTGATGGCTCCGATGTTAACTGTAGCGAAAAGTAATTTTGTGAAAATGAACGGAGTAAGTGATTGTAATTATTCAAGGTGCGGTTCCAAAGAAGACTGCGCTTAGGAGAAAAGAATGACAAAAGTATTCCAAAATGAAGATACTTCGGCACGTACTATAAGTACAAGAAGCGTATATTTTTTATGAAAAACAATGAAATGTGCTTCAGAAATAAACAAGTAGGTCTATAGTTTTTATCTTTAGAACTTGTTTTTATGACGAAAAAAATCAACATCGAAGTAACATTGTTAGAAGCCTTACAAATAAATTCTAATTGATCTTTTGCAATCTATTTCTTTGCAAAGCTTTCCCCTTAGTAATTTCTGAGAAAAGGTGTAGAATTATATCTGCCTAGCCAAATAATTTCTGTGTTTATAATAAAAATAAGCTAGAAATTAGAATTACGACTTATTTTCCGACGTGCTGAGCCCCTCGAAATTCTGAAATGTCTCGCCTTTTTACTTTCTCTACTACGTATAGTAAGTAGGGGAAGTATTGCATTCCATCCAAAAATTCGATACCGAGATTTCACCGGAAATACATGTTTTGAGACCTCCTGAATCCAAAAAAGTCTTTTTGGAAACATGTCCGTGTGTGTGTCTGTCTGTGTGTCTGTGAACAACATAACTCAGAAACGAACAGTCGGATAAACACCAAACTTGGTAATTAGGTTTAGTATCTTCCAGAGATGCGACACGAAGGTTTTCAAGAAAATCCCCCCACCCCAAACTACCCTTCACAAGGAACATTTTTCGAAAATTTTAATTTTCTCGAAAATGGCTCTAACGATTTGGATTAAAATATCATATGTTTAAGATATTTTTATGACAAATGAAATGTATATATCGAATTTTCTGAGAATGTCTCCAAAAGTATTCTTCATTGTGAACGACTTTTGCATAACTGGTAAACCATAAGAGATAGACAAAATTTTACTACACATAAAATGTAGAGCACGTTAAAATACACAATTTATGTCATATACAGTTTTTTTGTTGTTGAGTGAACCATTTTCGACATACTGCTAGTTATTCCTTTAGATTTTCCAGTACTTATACTTTTTCTCAAATACGTTATTCATTTTTACTTTCTCTACTACGTATAGTAAGTAGGGGAAGTATTGCATTCCACCCAAAAATTCGATACCGAGATTTCACCGGAAATACATGTTTTGAGACCCACTGAATCCAAAAAAAGCATTTTTGGAAACATGTCCGTGTGTGTGTCTGTGTGTGTGTGTGTGTGTCTGTGTGTGTGTGTGTGTGTCTGTGAACAGCATAACTCAAAAACGAACAGTCGGATAAACACCATACGTGGTATTTAGGTTCAGTATCTTCCAGAGATGCGACACGAAGG
This sequence comes from Deroplatys truncata, assembly GCA_030765065.1. NCBI lineage: Eukaryota > Metazoa > Arthropoda > Insecta > Mantodea > Mantidae > Deroplatys > Deroplatys truncata. The sequence continues at coordinate 242,642,335 of CM060975.1, read as the reverse complement.
TTTTCAAGAAAATCCCCCCACCCCAGACTACCCTTTACATGGAACATTTTTCGAAAATTTTAATTTTCTCAAAAATGGCTCTAACGATTTTGATGAAAATATCATATGTTTAAGATAATGTCATGAGAAATGAAATGTATATCTCGAATTTTCTGGGAATGTCTCCAAAAGTATTCTTCATTGTGAACGACTTTTGCATAACTGGTAAACCATAAGAGATAGACAAAATTTTACTACACAAAAAATGTAGATCGCGTTAAAATACACAACTTATGTCATATACATTTCTTTTGTTGAGTGAACCGTTTTCGAGATATTGCTTGTTATTTCCTTAAATATTCCAATACTTATACTTTTTCTCAAATTCGTTATTCATTGTTTTTATGTCCTGGACATGCAAAGAGAATGGAATGCGCCACATAGCAACCAGCGTTAAAATATTTGACTATCGCTTAAAAGCTACCATATTTCCCTTGCATCTACAAGAAAATTACCAATAAGATTGACATCTCGATATCTCGACTAACATGAAGCATATGGAGAATAGGCGTTTGTAAAAATAGATTGTACAAGAGTAGAGAAAGTCATGTGAGTGTAACACATCAGATTTTTTATGTCCTGTACATGCAAAGAGAATGGAATGCGCCACATAGCAACCAGCGCTTAAAATATTTGACTATCACTTAAAACCTACCATATTCCCCTTGCATCTACAAGAAAATTAGCAATAAGATTGACATCTCGATATCTCGATTAACATGAAGCATATGGAGATTAAGCGTTTGTAAAAATAGTTTGTACAAGAGTAGAGAAAGTCATATGAGTGTAACACATCAGATTTTTTAAACTGTGTTCCCTAATTCTCACTAATTCACCAAACGATTCTATGGAGTGAGTCACCCTAAATGGTCTATATACAATGCAAAATTATAACAGCAGTTTTGTCCTAGAGAGTTGATACAAGTTCTGAAACATTATGACTAGATAAATATCCAGGTGCGTCTTCCATAAGGTTTATCTGACATTATAACCAGATAAATCTCGAAAAAACAATTACCGGAAGATTAGGAAATCATTTAAGTGCTCTTGTGTGAAAACCAATATATTTTCCATTAGCTCAGAGAAGACATCTTCACAAATAACTGTATTAAAGACAGAGATAGAGATAACTGGCTGAATGATTGTTCAAGATAGCAAAATTATGTGACAGTTTGCTCCGAATAATAGCTAGTTCCTTGAATCGTGATGGTTAGCAGATTCCATTCATTGTGAAATCGTTACCTGTCAACAGACAACCTGCGAGAGGATTAGAATTGTTTGAAGCAAAATGTCGTGTGAATGTCTGTTTCTTAGATATATTAGAAAAATACGCCACATCGACCTCGCTTTAACAAAGGAACATCAAAATGTACGGGGTTAAGTTTATATGCACAGAACTTTACTTTAAAAAATAAGCAGCAGAAAGAAATAATAGTTGTTACATGAGAGCATGTAGTTTTACTTTCTCTAGCAATTACCTTATAGTAGGTAGTGGAAGTATTGCATTCCACCCCAGAATTCGATTTCGACATTTTACCGAAAATACATGTTTTGAGATCCCTTAATTAAAACATATTTGGCCATTTGTGTGTGTATGTGTGTGTGTGTGTTTGTGTCAACAGCATAAATCAAAAATGAAAAGTCGAACAAACAGAAAACTTCGTATTTAAGTTCAGTAGCTTTCAACAATACGTGAAGATTTTCGAGAAACTCCCCTCACTATACCACCTTTTACATGGAAAATATTAATTACTTTTTATTTCCTGAAAAATGGCTCAAACGACTTCGTTTGAGATATTTTCATGACTAAAAATAACTATCTTGAATTTTCTAGGAATAGCCTATGAAACGCCCTTCATTCGAAATGAAGTTTGTATAATATTTTATAACTGGTAAACCATAAAGGATGGACAAAAATTACCACACAGAAAATGTAGATCTTTTTAAACTACACAATTTATTTCAAATATTTTTGTGGCATCTGCCATTTCGGATATATTCGTTGTTATTAGTTTGCATTTTTCAACACTTTGCCATTTAAGTGCTGTCACAATTCGGTTGTTTCTCGCGATGTCGTGGAAATTCACCGCCAGGATATACAGATCTGACTATCGCTTCAGCGTCCTGCATTCCTCGTGCGCCTACAACGAAATGTATAATGAAACCATTTCTGCAAACGTTTACCTCAAATAACATGAAGTAGTAGGTAGAAAAATAGTTTGTAGAAGATATAATGAAATAAACTTTAGCGACTATAGAAGTCATGTGAATGTAACATTAGGATTTTTATTTACAGTAATGATTTCTGTCGTTCCTCGCTCTTATTTTTCTGCAGCACCCTGTAGTTTGAGTCGAGATTGCTTTAAACTCCAGGTTGTAGTGTCTGTTACGAATAGCAAGAAACGGGCAGGAGCAAAATGGCGTTTTAAGGAGTATTATTAAAAATGTAGCGAGGATAGTACGGGTATTATTCATTCAAGTACATCGCAAATAATGGAATCTAAATTAATTCTCGTATTTCAATTGGATATCATACATCTAGCTTTTAGCTGTTGGCGGCTAACACATAGATCTCTTGAGATAATGGACCGAGTCTTTCAACACGTGTTACAACATAAACAAGAACATTTCGCGACAACGTGTTGTCACAGGTAGCAATGACCTTTGTAGGTGAAAAGTTATATGCTACAAGTAGACAACTCCACCCTGCACCAAATTTAAACAACACTCTTACCGGTTTTCAACCGTTTCATAACTGACTTACTCAATAGGTCAGCTTGCTGCATGAAAAACGTGACGACTCGCTGGGTGCATTTTCACTATAGGTCAGTTCACCATTTATTGTCGACCGAAGTTGCATGTCGACAAAAACGACAAGAATGATTTGGTGAATTAGCGAGAGAGTTCAGATGTTTCCTTGAACCCATCCATCCTCCTGACACCTTAACTTCATGGGGAACTAAAAATTGCGTGAGAAAATTCTACCAGGAAGAACATACTGGTTGGTGTTGCTGCTGAACGCAATGTAGTTATTTATTTTAAGCTTATCACTCTTTAAATGGGTAGATCATATCCGAGAGCGAAATAATAAAATGGGTGAAATAATGTTCAAATGTGCCCGGGCTCCATAGAGCTAAGATAGCTATCACAAGACAAGGAAATACATAGAAAAAACGTTATCCATGTATAGCATCCTAATCAAGATTTGAACTCGGAACTCCTTGAATGTGGAGCAGACATACTACCGCCACACCAAGGCCATGGATGTAGCCAATTTGTTTCCCTGGCAGCTCTTCCCAGATAAAAAAGTGAAAAAACAAACCTTCAGGTTTGTTTCTAAAGCTAGGCTCATTGAAATAAATTCTTTTGCCCTGACAATTCTTAGTGACGAACCACCCTTAGCAGGTTTGTCACAAAGTTGCACATTAGATTTGTACGTACAATAATGAAAACGTGGTAACATGAGGGAGGGAAGATTAGCATGGCCATGGCAAAATGACATACTTTGCTGTGCGCACGTATGTATATTCAGTATTGTCTAGCCTATCATGTCACCGCAGTAGGCTTAGCTGGAGTCCCTAAACTCTCGGGTCCACCGACACATGCCCTGCCCCCTTATAAGCGGCTCTGTCTAAAGAATTGCGATAAAGTGGATCATTAGTTAATTAAATGTACTGTGAAGAAGAAAAGAAAGAAATGTAGACAGCAGGGGAAAAATGAACTGTAACAAATAAAACATCTTCAGGTGATCAACAAATGCATAGTTGTCGTCCTCCATGATGTAGTGGTCACCATGCTAGCCTCTGTTCAAACCCGGCGGAGGGCGATGGATTCTTTTGGGCGTAAAAGTCCTTAGCATATCTTCCTTCGGAAGGGAAGTAAGTCGGTGGTCTCGTGTCGTAGATTTACGGCACGTAAAAGAACCTCAAACCTGATAAAGAGCCTCGGAAAAAATTACCGCTTTCACGCCCAATATAGAATGGGACGCTAAGGACCACATCAGTTAAAGAGCGCCATAAACACAAATCAAATTAATTTTTTTTAAATGCACAGTTTTCGACATATTGATAACACCTGAGACGCATATTTCTTTGTGAAACCCTACAGATTTCTGTGATACTTCTTAAAATTTAAGAGTGAGTATGAAGATTACTTTAACTGATATGTTCTACCCCTATGTTGATGTTAACTGGCTTGTTCACCTGAGCACATTAAAATATTTAGTTTTCTTCCCCCTCTGCGGGTTCAGCTCAAAACCGTAATAATTTATGGCACTCTATCGAATCATAAGAACAGCAAGTATAATAACTCACTTGTTGCCAAAGCACGGACATGCTAACAATCCTTGAAAAGCTCAACAGTCGCTGGAACGTGATGCGTGTCTCAAATGAATGCTAATGCATTCATTACACATTTGCAGTTTACGTATTTTATGCTTTAGGTTATTATTTTGCGGTTGTTCATAAATGCTTCCTCTATTTTATTTATTTTGAACATTACAGGCACAAGCCCAATTACTATCTTCCCTAAAATCTACAAAAAATTAAAGTCACTCTATTGTATTTTGTAATACACTAACTCCGTATTTGTGAAGAAAGCACAACCTTCGTAAGCTAGCGTGCTATGTCTTATCCATTTTTTTAATAACCGGATTGCAGGAAAAAGCTCACCTGCGATTTTTGAAATTCGCTATTTCGAATTTAGAATTTACTTGCAGAAACTTCGTGATGCTTCCCAAGTTTCAGTGCAATCTTTATTGTTGCATGTTTCACAGGAACTTGACCACGTAATTGTCTTCCCGGATTTAGGATTTCATTTCCCTCTGTTTATTCCTCAGAAACCTCCAGAAGTTCTACCTATCCATCATGAAATCACAACCACAATCACAATCATGCCTAGACGAATCGAAGACGAAATTTGTAACCTCAGATCGTCCACGAGTTAAGAAAAAATAGATGACAAGCATCGTATGTGGGGGCAAATTCGACACTCAGAACCACAAATTGTAACTACGATTAGTGTTGTCTTAGTAGTCCAGCCATAGAGTCTGGTTTCTTTCTATGATCCGATTTAGATGATCAAATCTGATATACGCCTATCTTTATTTTATTTATTTATTTTCCTGTATGACGGTTGTCCAGAGTAATATTCACATTGTTTTTCTTAATCATTTACAAACCTATCATGAACGATTTTGAAAGATTAAGATCTTAAGATTGTTATTATCGTGTGCCAAGTTTGAAGACATTTCATCAAACCACTAAAATAGCGCGTTGCATTTTACCCATTTTCAAACAAGATGTTACTGAATTCCAGGTTAATGAAAAGAATGTGTAATGAACATCCAGAAATATTTGAGTATCGTGTATGGGAATGATGCAGTCTACAGACCCCTGTAGGGAGGTGGGCTCAAGACGCTAAAGCTTCAGGAACTGTATATCCACGACCTACTTACAGCGTGCTTGACGTCTTGTCACAGTTGGCGATGCAGAGATGCTGAAAGGTACGACAGTGTTCACGCTATCAAGAGTTCAGCAGAAATACAGGTCCGGCATGACAATGTACGCCTTTATACAAGTCTGAGAATCTAGAACATATCACCGAAATGGGTTGTAGGGTGTGCTATATGTGGTCTCGCTTTGAAGATGATACCTTAACTGATATAATGAGGAAAAACGCGCGTAGAAAAGTAACTGGTATCAGCAAGGAATAATCACACTTTTTCCATGATGCCGTAAACTATACAAGTTGATGAGGCTGTGTAGAAAATAATACTGATTTACATTTTTGTCAAAATTCAACAATTTTAATAGATATATTGCGAGAGAAGAAGAAGCGGCGCTTACTTTTTTAGTCTGTATTGAATTTACAGGCGCTAAAAACAAAGCAAAACAGCTCTGTGAAATGTGCTAAGCAAGGCAGGAGGAGTACATAGCCCCGATTACATACCTAACTTTTTCACTTTGTGTACCTTAATACCGTCCAGATAGGTAAATTATCTGGATCACATAGATGTATTGAAAAGCTTCGGCTGGCAAGATCAGGCGAAAGTTGTTCAGGACGGCCTGTCAACATCAGACTGGACACTCGTTACATATTCTCTGCAATGAAATGAAGAGAAAGTGCTGAGCAGGTTTCACTGTATGCCGGCCGGTCAAAGAATTGGACCAAATACTTTCTCTAAGGGAACACTTGCTTTAATCAGCCTGCTTCCAAGCTAATGCTACATTTGTTTTTCTTCCGGTAACCATATTCCCATTAAAGCATCAACAACGGGTCTGTTACATTATTCTTGCATAACGAACCACTGGCAACGCAGCAAAATAAATCTGCTCTGGACATATCAATTAGTAGTTTAGAAGAGCGGGCGCTTGTGTGAGCTATAATAAAGTATTCAATTACATTTAACAGCATTGTACTTTTCTAAAACGTTTCAAATGCATTAATCAGAGTGGCATACTGTATATTTTTAGTAAAACTTGAGCACTCTAGGAACAACTGTAGCACGTCAGTTTATTCTAGAAATCAACTTTGATTAAACCGCCGAACATCCATATTCTGTGAAAGGTTTTCTTGGGAATTTGTAACTGGTGGTTCTAACAAATGCCATTCTCAAGATAACACCCGTTGTTTATTCACAAGCTACGTCATCTAATCCTTTCCTTATCAAATAATCCCTTTTATCGATGGTTATACGCACATATTGCAATGTATTGGCGCAGCTTACCAGATATTTCTTGTCGAATACGGGTTTTATGCAGCTTTTACCTTTATTTGGAAGACACGATGCAAACTTAAGTCAATAGGGATTCCCAAGCATCCACCGCTTCTTCTTGGTTGTTGAAACAAAACTATTAATGACATTTAATATAATAATATAAACAACTGAGGCCATATAATTTGTAGGAGGTTTCATTGTATCTCTCTTTCAAGTAAACAAATAAATATAGGGATAAATGGGATAATAAAATCTCTCCTAATATGAAAGCCTTTTATTCTTTCACCATGTATGTGCTGCATTTTGGCGAAAATTTATGGAAATATTGGGTTCTCTGTGTGAATGAATAGCTGTGAAGTCGCCTTGCGCTGAGTAGGTACATATTCAGTGATGTAGTTCAGAAAATGCTAAGTTTATCAAGGAACCGAGCGGGATGGCTCGTCTATGGTCCACATTCGGGAGGTTCCGGGTTTGATCCCCGGTGACCGCCCACTCTGACATATGTTTTCCCGGGGAATTTCTCGGGTCGTCAGGCGAATGCTGGAGTGGTTTCTTTCAGCCTCCGAATTTCCTGTCCGTCCATTTCGTTCCATTCATCATTTCATTCATCCCGTAGGTATCTTTCAGGGTCGGCGATAGTATTTCGGTGCAGCGTGGCAGGAGAAAAGGATGCTCTGCGCGAACTCTTTCCATTCCTTGGCTTTCGGCGGCTGCCGGGGTATCCGAATCCCCTTGAGGGGTGTTGGATCCCCTCTGTGAGGTACGGGGTGTCCGGTCTACCTGTCCGTCTGCCGCGGTGTCTATTTTTGGAAACTGTCATTGCTGTACTGTCGCTCCTGGATCCGGCTGCCCAGTGTCTCCTCTTACCTCGTCCTTTCTCTCGGGAACGCTCCCTCGAGGGGCGTAGGTACAATATCCCCTCTGGGTCGGCACCGAGTCCCCTCCGTAACGGAAGGTAAGATAAGATCAAAGAAGTATTTAAAGTAAAACATATTCATTTCTTAATTCTTTTCTTATATATACTCTTAAGTTTCCCTATTATGGTTCACAAATTTTTTTAGTATTAAAAATATAGGGACTAACTTTTAACTTCTAAAGTCACCACTAAGTCGGCAGGCATGGAAATATGTTTCTTCATTTTATTTGCGCTTATTTACTGTCGCTTTAGCTTCTTAGCTAACTCACATGTTAGCTCACAACACATTCTAGTGTGTTTCTTTTTCTGCATCTACATGTTGGAAATAATTCGCCTTATGTCAAGATAGTCTTGATGTTACGTTGTGTATCCTGCTTGTTTCTGGTTAAAGCGGACAACCCCAAAGTTTTCTTATATAACTTTCACCTTAGTTTTATAGCTTTTTGGTAGCCATTTAGAGCTCGTATATGGTGTATGTAAATATACTTTCGCGATCTCATGTACACTGAAGTTGAATCAAATTTGAATACTGTGAAGTTGCTGTCCAAAGGCTATAAAAAAATATGTAAAGTGAAAGTTTTCAAAATAGGAACCAGATTTCAAAATATTACATATTTGCAGTTTTCTCTTTTTTGAAAAGCAGTTTTTTTTATTGGGTTTACTATGTTCAACCGAAGCATATGAAATAACTATAAGGTAATATGTAGTGATAAGCTATCTTTCACATTAGCTGTGTAACGATAAGTTTGAAGATGATGAGATGCCCGTAAATGTATTGAATCTTCTTGTTTGATTCAAGTATCTCAGTACACCTTCAAAATGAACCCATATATTCGTTATATATCCTAAAGGCGACTTGCAATGTCGCAACATAAGTTAATGGTTATAAGTGATTTTTCATTGTTTGTAATTGTTGGACTCGTAATTATGTATATAGGTAAAGAATGGGTTTTATATTTAACATAATTGCTTATTATTATTATTATTATTATTTTTTTTTTTTTTTTGCTGTTGTTGCTTATTTTTTTATTGGTTTGTTGACTTCTCCAGCTCACGATATTTATTTTTCACTTCAGGCATTAACGGCATGGTTTTTATACCATCAATGGTTTCACAACCATATTTACTGATCTCACCAATTTTAAACTGTAGTTAAAATGGTGCTTCTGATCGATTATTACTGGTTTTACACTTATTTTCCATAGTCATACTGGTGAATACCACAAACTTATAAGCAATTTAAAACCAGACCTTGCCGTTTCATGAAAATCGATACCAACACGTGTAACCGAGGTCGTTAAGGCATGGACTCGTGAACGGAGGTCAAATTCCTCCAGGACCGTAATCCCTGACCGAGGCTTCTTCCACGTTTCCTTCCAAAATGTCCTTTCTCAATTATCATTTCATGTATCAATTGTGTTCACTGCCTGTGATACCGTCTGCAGTAACACTACTTATAAAAAATCTGATGTGATACATTCACATGACTTTCTCTACCCTCTATCTTTATTAGTGGGTATACAAGCTATTCTTGCTAAGGCTTATTTTTCCTTCCACTATATTTTAATGCAAATAAATCTTTCCAGAAATAGCTACATTACAATTTCGTTATAGATGCAAAGAGAACAACGAAAGACAAATGTTTAAGAACTGGACGCTGTATGCTGGCTTAAAATCCCATACTGTTTTTATGCAAACGCGAGAAACAACTGAACGTTGAAAGGACTTTGACTAAGGAATGAACAATTCGAACCTTTAATAATGGATATCTCAGAAACGGTTTATGCTACAAAAACTTATTTGAAATAAATTGTGTGTTTTAAAGAGATCTACATTTTTTGTGAAGTACATTTTCCTTTGGCTTAATGTTCACCAGTTATACAAGATTATACAAAATTTCTTCCGAATGAAGAAGACTTCATAGGCTATTCCCCTAAAATTTAAGATGTGCATTTTATTTGGCATGTAAATATCTTTCATATATGGTATTTTAATCAAAATATTAGAGCCATTTTTGCAAAATAAAAAATTTCGAAAAAATGCTCCATCTAAAGGGTAATTGGGGATGAAGGCATTTTGTTGAAAATCTTGTGTCGCATCTTTTGAAGATATTGAGCCAAAATACAAAGCTTGGAGTTTATCCGACTTTTTTGTTTTTGAGTTATGCTGTTCACAGGCACACACACAGACATGTTTCCAAGAATGCTTTATTTGGATCCAGGGGGCCTCAAAACATGTATTTCCGGTGAAATCTCGGTATCGAATGTTTGGGTGGAATGCAATACTTCCCCTACTTACTATACGTAGCAAAGAAAATACAAAATCAAACTCGGTGTCTTTCTAGTCGCGTCTTGCGACTGGTTTGACAACGGCGAGTGCTCTAATAGAATCGGCACACCTCGGACAACACGTATACTGAAAGACAAAACAAGAGAACGGTTAAAACATTGTTCGTTCTGCAACACATTGTTTTAAACTGTGTAAATGGCAGGTATAACAACTGCCGCACCTAACAAAAACTCGCAATTGTTTCTTTGCTTTGAATTGAGTTTGTGAATGAAGCCAGTCGCGACCATTCTTTAAGTTAAGCGAAGAACCATAACACAGTCTGTCTAATGTCAGATGTCAAATTATGCCCTCTCCGGACGCCTGGTGGGTCAGTAAAATTTATGATTCGCAGTTGCTTGTTTACATAAAACAAAAATGCGACAGCTTGGGAGCGGACTATGGAAGGAGACCCTACCTTCTCCAGCCGTCGACTCCGCCTTTCTTGTTGTCTTACTGTTTTAGGTCCATTTCCTAGATTAACTAGCATAACAAGCTACACATTATGTTTTCAAAATTGGAAGGGAAAAGTTGCTTGCATATAAACAGTATTTAGTCACTGAACTTGAAAAACGAAGACCCAAACCACCATATCCCCGAAATCTACTTGAAAAACCGCATGCGGACTCCATCCTGTTAATGCTTATTAGAGCATAAATGTGCTAAAGAAACGAACTTCTCAATAATACATATTTAACAAAAGCAAAGATACAAATGTGGTTTTCTCCCGGTGTGAGATGTTAGCATGGATGAAAATGAACTTACATCGTAGTCCTCAGGTTGACCAAGTCCTCCCTGAGCAAGTCCTCCTACTTGTGGAGGTAGGCCTTTGATCCTGGGCCTCAGTTGAGGTTGTGGCTGTGGTTGCTGATACACTTGAGGTTGAGGTTGGTATGCTGCTTCCTGAGGCTGTGGCTGATAGGCGGGTGCAGCAGGTTGAGGAGCGGCTTGTTGCTGATACGCTGCAGCCCCTTGGTGGCCCTGGGCTTGCTGCAGCAGAGCTTGGTATTGTTGAGGAGTCAAACTCTGCACGGACTGGCTTCCTGGTTGTACGTACGTTACTGGATACGTAGCCACCAGGGCCACCATGGAGAGACTAACCACCAGCTGTTCCTAAACAGACAATGTCATGAGTAAATAGTCACAAAACAGTCTTTAGTCATGATTGGTTTTCGTTCACTGTTACTTTTCTTGCTTTACATTGGTTTGTAGTGGGATCGGCTAATGTCGATTCTAGTGGTATGGCACTAGAGTACGAAATGCTGGCTCGAGGTTCGCTGCTGCTCTTCTCGTCGTCATTGTTGTTGTCTTTACCTAGCTACTCTTATCCCGGGTTGAGTAATGAGAGTTGAATAAAGCCACGTGTTACTACTTGTCTGGATTTATTCCCGTTAAATAAACAACAGTAATAAAGCTGCTAGCTAGTTACATATTATATTTGACTAGACCATTTCGCAATTCCTCAGATTACATTTTATTTCCCGCTAACTGCCCGCTACCTAATCAAAATCTAAGCTCAAAGTACATGAGTTTACATGCTCCCCAGCCGCACAGACCGACATGAAGTGGACTTCTCTAAGACCAAAATTGGCAGAATATTTCTCGGAATTGTTAATCTTTTATACTCTGCCAGAGAGACGTTAATTTTCCCGTTGTAATATACCTATAACATATTTGCCGATTGGCTACCTTATTTGGCTTCTTATGAAAATGAAGTCGTTGATGTATTTTTCTCTGGCAAAACTTGACCACTTTGAGAATTCCGAATTATCTCTGTCCTTTATAATATTGCCTGTCTTATTCGCTCCAGTCACTATTTATCCTGATCTCTGTGATTTTCGATCACTTATTTAGCCTCATCGCTGTGATGGGCTTTTCCCAGCTAGTGATACGGTTGCTAATTGCTTTTCTCCGTTAGCGTCATATAAAGATTTTTACCATTTGCAATATTAGTTCTGCATGTATACATTATATTCTTAAATTACATTAATTATTTACACAATTATTTACTATTTCTACCTGTTTTCTTATTTTGTATTATTTCTTAATTGGTCTCTCGTGTATTCTATCGTTATTTCCTACTTTGACGTGTCTTTTATTTTTATTTCCTCTAATATTCTTAGTGTAATTTCTTTATGTTTATTGCGAGGTAGGTAGGTAGGTGTTCCCCTACAATCTTCTATATAAGAGAGCAAGGGAGAAATTAATTTTTACGAATAAAATGCATTAGTTAGAACATAGATTTATGTGATTTTTTCGGGGTAGTTCTCATGGAGTAAGATAGACTTGGCTCAAGGTGTTGCCAGTAGTGGATGACTTGTAGGAAATTCATATTTCGGATTCGGAACTGTCTCCATCAGAGGGTTCATTGCTGAAATGAAGCCTTTACTCCGTATTTCAATTTTAGACAGGGGAAATGTTATGTGCTGGGGCTGATATTTAGAAACAATGTTGAAAGTGTGATTCTTACTTAATGGTGAAGCAGATATCAGCCGAATGTATAAAGTCCAAGGCGTTTCTGTGGCATGCATTTACAAAGAGTCTTCGAAATTACCGTGTAATACTGGTATGTACTTCATGTACGTAGATACGAGCAATTCATTTCACGATAATCTAAGAAACAAAAACATAATTACTTTTCGATGAAAAAATAGCCTACTTAGATCGAAAAATACATTATTTTCTGTGTTCCTCCATAATCTTTTGGATGGTAGTTTCAACGGCAGTTGTGTCTCCCCGTTCAACACTTCAAGATTCTGAATCACCCGACACATTTCCACTCGCACCTGATTTTATGCATGTTAAATGTTTACCACTAGTGATTGTTCGCGCAATTCTCACACACGCGTGCGTGCACGTGATTCGAATAGTTTCCTCCCTTTTTTGCATTGATGGTGTAAGGCTATTCTTCTCACGAGTGGTTATTTTACAACCATATACGCACTGAATGATAACAAATACAGTTTCCTCACTCCCTTTTACTCGACCTTATACATTAAGAAGGATTTTATCACTGGACTCATTTAAATTGGACAGTCTTACGCCATATAAAATGTACAGAACAAAAATATACTTTATTACAAATGAAGTACGAGTCACTAAATAAACGAAAAGGTTCGTGATTGACAAGCTGCCAAAAATTGTGTTTATATACTTAAGTCATGATACAGGCTTATACAAATTCAAATATATCAATGACATGTGAACGTCAAAGTCAGTTATGAGAGCTGAAATTTATGGGCATGCATCTTGCCGAGTGTATAATTACTATGAGCAACTTTCACTGACGTGTGACTGAATTTGATATCCGATGAGATTACATGTTACTAGCTAAACACATTTATGTCAAATTACATGAAAACAATTAAATTTAATTGAGTTTTATTTATGGACGCTCTTTAACTGCTATGGTTTTAGCATCCCATTCTATACTGGACGTGAAATTGGAGAAATTTTGCTTAGAGGCCTCTTTATCAGGCTTGAGGTTTTTTTACGTGCCGTAAATCTACGATGCGGGACCACCGACTTTACTTCCCTTCCGAAGGAAGACATGTTAAGGATTTTTTTGCGCCCGAAAAAATCCATCTCCCTCCGTCGGGTTTGAAACCACCTCTCGGGAACTAGATTTTAGAGAACGAAAAATTGCATGAATGTTTTATGAATTAACCTAGCATCTTCTAATTTTTGGAAATTGTTTTTACATTCGTTGGATATAATGGAGTGAATATTGCCGGTATAAAAAGCTATTTATACGATTTGAAAACAGAAGGTCTAAAATTCGGTTTGCAGATTAATGGAAGAAACGATAAATTATAGATAGGTATAGAAGAATAACTCAAACCAGTATGACACTATGCATTTTTGAGGAGGTGCAGAAGTTTAAGTAGGTATCCTCCAAGTATGCTAACAATTAGTAATGGTGAGATGACAGAAGTTCAAAACAGAATAATAGCTGTAAATAAAACATTATTGCATTAAAGGACATTTCAAAGTCAAATTGTATACATACAATTGTCAATTCATCATTCGAAGAATCCTATACTACCATGCATGTAGCCATGACTTCTGATAAAGAAAACAAAAATGATGCTTTGAAAGGAAGGTATTAAGAAGAATCCTTTGAGCAAATAAAGGAAAACTCTCATCGGAAGATACGCTGTAATCATGGATTATACACAGAATAATAGCAATGGAATAATCAAATAATGAAGAAGGGAATGGACTGGACGTGCCTTTAGGATGGGATAGTCTAAAAAAATAAATAAATATGTATATTTAATGGTACCAATGTAGGAAAACTCATAGTGAAGGATACGCAGTAACTATAAATTATATAGCCAATATAAACGCACAAACGTGGTCACGCGCATGAAATTAAGGAAGCTGGAATTAACTAAAGAAAACGCTGAAAGAGAAGCTTCCGGGAGACGATTAGATGGGTGAATGTAGTAACAGCTTGTTTAAGTAATCTCCTTGGAACTGCAGCTTGGAGAAAAATAGCGCTGGAGAGAATGTAGGAAGCAATCAGAGGAGGCTAGGGTTCGATTTGGGTTGTTACTTCGTAGTAGCAATAGCAGTAGTAGTGATGGGGCTGATGGTGATGGTGGTGGTAGTAGTAGGAGTAGTAGTAGTAGCAGTAGTAGTAGTAGTAGTAGTAGTAGTAGTAGGAGTAGTAGTAGTAGCAGTAGTAGTAGTAGTAGTAGTAGTAGTAGTAGTAGTAGTAGTAGTAGTAGTAGTAGTAGTAGTAGTACAGAGAGAGCCAAAAAACTACGAACCGGCTGCGCGGTGTTTTTCCTGTCCGCGTCCTTGGCGCCCGTTACCGTCTGCCGCTATCATAGAAAGGCGCCGATGAAACCATACAACATTTTTAAAACTACTTTTAAAGGCTTTACTTACCAACTTTACGAAAGGAGATGCTGAAACTGGCCACCGTCGTTGTCCATACATTTTTGGCACCTCTTTAGGAAACTATCCATCACTCGCCGTAGTTTACGTTGAGAAATGCTGGCAATTTTCTGGCAGATATTTTGTTTTAATTCTTCCTGGATGTTTGGGTTTGTCTTGTACACTTTGTTTTAAGTTACCCCAGAGATAGAAATCCCAGCGGGTTAGGTCGGGGGACCGAGGGTGCCACAAATATCTACAAAAACACACTTTCATAAAGTTGTTAAGTAAAGCCTTTAAAAGTAGTTTTAAAAATGTTGTATGGTTTCATCCACGCCTTTCTATGATAGTGGCAGACGGCAACAAGCGCCGAGGACGCGGACAGGAAAAACAGCGCGCAGCCTGCTCGTAGTCTTTTGGCTCACTCTGTAGTAGTAGTAGTAGTAGTAGTAGTAGTAGTAGTAGTAGTAGTAGTAGTAGTAGTAGTAGTAGTAGTACTGGTGGTGGTTAGAGTGGGGGGTGACGGGGGTGGTAGTAGTAGTAGTAGTAGTAGTGGTGGTAGTAGTAGTAGTAGTAGTAGTAGTGGTGGTGGTGGTTAGAGTGGGGGGTGACGGTAGTAGTAGTAGTAGTAGTAGTAGTAGTAGTAGTAGTAGTAGTAGTAGTAGTAGTAGTGGTGGTGGTGGTTAGAGTGGGGGGTGACGGGGGTGGTAGTAGTAGTAGTAGTAGTAGTAGTAGTAGTAGTAGTACTGGTGGTGGTTAGAGTGGGGGGGTGACGGGGGTGGTAGTAGTAGTAGTAGTAGTAGTAGTAGTAGTAGTAGTGGGGGTGGTGGTTGATGATGGGGTAGTAGCAGTAGAAGAAGGAAATATGTACATTTGTCCGGCCCGACCACTGGGACAGAACCCAGGTCTTCCTTGGGAGGCAAGCAATCTATTCGCTCTGCCATGGCACCGCCTGAAAGGGAAATTACTCACTGCACAGATGAGGCAAGCTTATCTAACATCCATTATTGCAAAGATGAAACCACCGTCTAAACGGCACCATTCCCTGAGGTTCTTAACCTTTGAATCGGCTCGTGATGTCTGGGCGGATACAACTCAGAAGATGCAATACGAGTTTCACGTAATCGATGCGATGTTCACGTAATATGCCGGGAAGTGGAATGAAACACAAGACCAGTTTGCCCCACCCTAAATGTCAACATAACTCGGAAATGAGATGCCCTACATAATTTACTGCAACTGGTTCCCATACTTTTCGTGAATAGAAAGCAACGGTTTCCCTTGGACGAATTCCCTAATGTGAAAAAGAAATCAGGAAGGTCACACAATGTTCGTCACACAATTAGAGTTCACTCAATAACTGTAACTTTCCATTTTTCTGTACCTAATGGGTGAAACGTTTACATTGCATTAACTATTTCCAGCGATGCAAACGCAAGTAAAATAATTATTTGGCACCCTCAATTACTTATACAACCCACTTGGCCACTCTAAGGTAAAATGTCTAAGTGTAAACAGCTTTTAAACAAAAGTTTTAAATTTTTGACACATGTGTGCTAATACTAAAGATAACTGCCATATGACATTTTTCCCGCCCTTCCAAAAAAAAGAGTTAAAAATCTAAGTGCCGTCTTTCTTTTTCACAATTTATTCTAACTAGTTAAATTAAGTGTGATATCCTCGGCAATTTCAAAGCGTAGTAAAATTATGTTAAGTTTTATTAATTAATTTTTTTGTGAATTTCTGATGAAAACTGGAATAAGATTGGTCACAAACTGAAACATATGGAACACTTTCAATGTTTAAAACAGCAAGAAAAATCAAAGTCCAGTAAAAGGCATTTTAAAGAATTGCATGGCATTAGAGGATGTGCTCAGGTACATCTAAATGGACACGTAATTTGAGTTTAAAATGCTCTGAGACAAAAGCATAAGAATTAATTGAGGCTAAAGGTTAAATGTATTTTCTTTTAAGATCAAATAAACATTTGAACTTTTGGCAGAACACATGTTAATATATTAGGTTCATTCTATTTTGTGAAATAACTTGAAATAACATGCAATTTTTGTGTAATTTTTAGCAATTGTGCTTTCAGTGTTCAGTTCCATAATAATAATAATAATAATAATAATAATAATAATAATAATAATAAATATTAGGCAATATTAAGGCAACCCTAGCAGATAAAACTATTCCATTCATTGTAACTCAAGGTAATTCGGTAATAACAGAAACACTAAAAGAAAACCAAACTGTATGATGCTTTTAGATGCAAATATACATGTGACTTGTTAGATTATTTCACATGATCCACTAGTCCCTTATAATTTAGTTTTATGTAACCCCCACCTTAAGAAAAATCAAGCAATCTAAAACCTTCAGCCCAGTTTTCATTCAGGATTAATATAATGAATGCTTAAGGTGACGCTTTAAAAAACAGAAGTTAAGATTCAGTATTAGGAGAAATAAATAAGCTCTTTAAATGAACAGTCGTTAGAACAAGTATTACAAACGCTAGGAACAAGTGCGGAAACCTATGACTTCCTACGTACTTCAGGTTATGCAGCAGTGATTTAGAGGTGATGGCGCAACAACGCAGGTTCGAATCCTCGTCAGGATTTTCTTGTTTTAGGTAAATCCTCCTTCAAGTCGCGGAGATAACCTCTCACATGTAAATTTAGTTGTCAGGAAGCAAAAGGGGATTTTAACACTTAAGCGCATAGTGACCTATTGTGCTCCTGGAAACTTCCGTGAGGAAGGGATGAAGTGAAGGACACAGAGGGCGACCAGTTCCCGGCGGCAGGCTCGGGAACAGGCGGGGTCCCTAAGGTCTCCCAATGTTGCATCCTGACACGGCAGGACCCTCCAAACATCCACATCTTCTCACGGAGAGACCTCTCTGAGGTTCCGTCACGTACCGAACGCCAGGACAGACATTTCCACAAAGCAAACTCCAGCGCTACACACCTCTCCCTCCGTCCATTTGCCTGATCCTTCGACCCTAAAACATGATAAGGAAATGGAGGACAGGAAAATTCGCGACTTTACATAATCCACTCCAGCATTCGCCTACCAACGAGGGGAAACCTTGAAAAAAACTCAAGGTCAGAGTGGCCGGCCCAAGGGAAATCGAACCCGGAACCTCCCGAATGAGAACCTCACGCGTTACCACGGAGCCGTCTCGCTCAGTCATATATATATATATATATATATATATATATATATATATATATTTTTATCATGGTGTAGCAGTATGAATTCTCGGGATATTGTTCTCAAATAGGATGGAATGTCTTATAGGCGAACCTCACAAGTGTTAAAGCTGACGTTAAACTAAATGTCCCACACTCACACCAACTGCCAGCAAACATGTATGTATGTGTGTGCACATAAAAATCAGTAGCTGACAATTTTTTCATGCCAAGCTTAAGATGCTACAGAGACGAAAAGTATCCTTGAACTGCTTTGGCAAAACGGAACTTCTATAAGGCTCTTTAAATACATGACATTACCGAAAATACCATTTAAAAGACATACACTCTTATTTAAATTTATGAAAGTAACGTGAAAATGATTTTAAAATTATAAGAAAGACGCAGGTCACTATTTAAATAAAATTAACTTTAGTGGGTAAAAAAAATAAGGGATCAAATAAATCAATATAAAAAGAGACAGAGAAGAACAGGTAAATAAAACAAGAAATTACTCACAGAGGATGACTTCCCAGTTCAACAAGAAGATACATGTAATAGGAGAAAATTGTAAGAATAAATACTATTAGAAAAAAAATATTCTAAAGTAAGCCCATTTTCAAAAATATTTTAACTAAATATTTGCAATCAATATTTAAGGTTTGGTTCCACAGTAGTACGACTACAAATTGCAGATAAAAGAGGTCGTTAGCTAAAGTTGCCCTTTTGCTGCGCTGCTTCAGTCGAAAATGATGGCTAATTCGTGTTTGTTCTCTATCCACGCATTGAACTCACCAAATGTAGCAAATGGTGGTATGGGAAGGAATACTTTAAAAGGGATACGCATTGAAATATCAAGGACGAACATGAGAGAAGTAGTCCTCAAATAACTATCTTTTCTCATCAGCTCACCACGGCCAGTTATAATTAGAAACAAACTTAGTAGTGAAAGCATGCCGTGTGAAAGACCTTGGAGGAAATTATAAAGGACGGTATACAAGAGTCAAAGATTAATTGCGTGCTGTACCCTTTCCAATTAGAGAGGTTCACTTTCTTAAGACCTTGGAAAAAACACGCTATTGTTAAATGTCTAGAGGAAATGAAAGGAAGTGTTCTCTTACTTTCAGAACATTTGAACAACAGAACTGAATAACGTGATTTAAACTCCCTTCATTTCCAAGAACACCAACATTTTAACTACACTCCAATGATTACTACCTTCTTGAGTCATACTGGCCTTTCTTTACCAAAAACTGACTGGCTAATGTTTTTATTTTTCTTTGGTAAGTTCTTTCGTGAATACGATAGTCATTATTTCTTATTTGATTCCATAAAGCTTGATTTCAATATGCATATCACGTCTGCGTAATAAGAAAAACACGCCTTGATAAAAGTATTCCATGATCAAGATACTCGGAACACTTTTCGAAAGCAGACGTCAAAGAGTATTAAATTAATCTAAATTAATTTAAAAACGTGCCTGTGTTACAGAGTGCATTTCTTCCAAAGCAAAATAAGCTTGAATGTAGCACACTGCTTTGGCATGGGATAAATGCACTTGTCTTCTAAACTGTGCACGCGATTACTGACAGGGGAACATTAAATAGGTCGCTTTTATATCTTTATTTATTTTTTACAAAATTTACCCCACAATCTGAGAAGAAGAATACGAAGCAACTTAGCTCATCTATCTCAATACCTTTCATCACCAGGGATGTCTTACCAATAAGAGCGACGCAAAACAAAGAAGAAGGAAAGTAAACTGCACTTGGGTGTCACCGATAAAAGCGGTGGAATTGAGTGATCTGCACACACCTTCTATTAACTTGGTGTTTACCCAGAAAACTCCTTTCTGCAGGAAAAAGTGGTGAACAACATACATTGATGCCGGAAAGTATTCGTTTCTTCTTTAAAAAGTTCTAGCAGTCAAATTAACGGAGAGAAAATTCTCATCTTTAATATGCAGAAACAAAAATGATATAACAGTTTACCACAATGATATAGTATTTATTGTAAGATTCCTTTTCCGCGCTCTATATCCTCTTTTCTGCATATACAGAAATCTGACTTGTTCATTGCTGTTCACTTCTTTCATATTAATAGTCATTTATTTAGCTTACACCCTCAAGAGTTTAAAATATCTTTTCAATTTAATAACATAAAAGTAAAATAGAAAATATATACCACGAAGGACGCCATGTTTACTCTTTGCGGGTGGGAATGTGTGAATACGCCAGTAATATCATTAAAATTCATCTCAGATGAAGTCTTTATTTCGTCGTCAACGAAGGTAGTAGAGCGTCCATTTCGTACAATATCCTCAGAGATCCATTAATTTTTCATGTAATGATTGTTTACCAAAAGAAAAGTACTTTGCTCTGATGGAGATTCAGAGTAAAGCGATAGGCATCTTGTAACTTAGTTAGATCGTTTCCAAATCATTTATTGTACAAAACACAACGCATTTTCAGGCTCTTCCCACATTTTCCTATAAATGTGGAGTAGGCTTAAGGATGCTTTTAAACTAGAGCAAATGCAGTTCGTTTATTTCAATTATTTTCCACAAATTCTTTCGCCTTTTGATTTGTTTCATTTTATTTTAATGATATTTTATATTTATTTTCCATCCAATTAGCGCGTTTAATAAATATGTATAATAATAACCAAAACGTCTTGTAACTAATTCTAAATGATGCAGTTTCTTACAAATCGCAAACACTCCTCTCTCTTTTTCTCCCCCTCTTCTGTCTCTCTTCATCTTTCCCTCCCTCCCTCTGGTATGAAATTTAAGTATTAGCGTATGTACTAACTTCCAAATGAAAACGATAAAATATTCAAGGAAGAATAAAACATTGCGCATATTATCCAAATTAGCATAATCAATACATTACACTGTCAAATTATATTAACATTAACTCTTAAAGATTCATTGACACATGATTTTTTAAACACCGCTTCATATTTCACTTTGGCATTATTTAACTTACAAAGATGGATAATTACGTTCCAAAACACAGACAATTTCGTCAGCTCAATCAGCAAAACTCTTAAGTCCAGTTTTGGCTACGAGATATTTCTACATTCCACCGAGAAAAAGATTCAATTTATCAATTTAAATATTGTAATAAAACTTCAAAAAGCACAATTTGTTTTAAATTATCTCTTTTTAGCACCAGTTTTTCTTTCTTCCTTTTCTTTCTTTTTTTTTCTTTTTTTTTACATTTATTCCCCAACTGAAATACCAAAACCTTTTATTAAAGGAAGAAAAAAAACTCATAAAATCAAGAATCGGCACTATAATTTTAAGAATATTGTTATTAAAATGATCCTATAAAACGTTTCTTTTCTTCTCTTGTAAATGATTTAAAAAGTCTTTCAGAATTTTATGTAATCAGGCCGACAATTTGAAGCTGTAAGTTGAATCAGTGCTTAGGTTACAGCGATAATGAAAGAAGGTAGGTTTATTATTGCAAAAAATGTCGTTTTCATTCGAACATTTCGCTTGAATATAAAGGCTTGATTAAGTGTGAAAACTATTTTATTAAGTTATTTATTTTAGAAGTGGAATAATTTAACTCCTTTTTCGGTAAGTACACCTTAGTTTAAGAAACGAGAACTTAATAAGTTATCTACACAATATTTTTATATTTAAGGAAGATGGCATGTATTAAAGAGAACAAACGGTACACAGGTGTTTTAAGGAAGGGAATTATTTTAAGTGTCCCCCTTTCATAACTAGATGTAAAAAGATTACAGTGTCAAAAGTAAGCATCTATATTTGGCATTTTATTGGAAATAGAAGAATAGAAAGTATTGTATACCAAATAGAACACTCAAGAAAACGCTATATTCATGTAATTGAGGATAATTTTCCAAATAATGTTTTTTTCTCTTTCTTTTTTATTACAAATTAATGTGTATCTATAATTAAATAAAAATTACTTTTTATTAGTTTCCACAAATTTGAGGGTTTTATTAACAAAAACTAACAGAAAGCAAAATAATGCAGTACTGAAAATACAAAAATAGTCTGCTAAGAGAAGGTGGGAAAAATGAATAAATAAAATAAAAAAATTACAAAACTACATTTTACATTTATTTTTAGTTTTGCTTCCAATTTTTTTCAGTTGTGGATCACAGAGGCAATTATTTAAAAGGAAGGTTTAATTTTATACCATTTATACTTCTCAGTCATCGAAGATTACTTGGATTATATTCACTAGCACTTCAGTACACTCTTAAATTTTAGGTTCCTACCTTGAGCCCCATTTTTGCACTGCTATGCACACTTTCCAACTAAACACTGAGGGATGCGCGCATTCTGCCGTCCTTTATAACACGTTTTTGAGCGTGACGTCATGCATAGCAGAAATTTCGGATTCGAAAGGGCGGAAAAAAGAAACTGGAGTGAAGCAAGAGAGGCTGTGGGTGGGGCAAGTAGGAAAAGTAAAGGGGGGTGCGCCTCGCTGGAGAAACTGGTCGGGTTTGTTCACACACACACACACACACACACACACACACACACACACACACACACACACATACACACACGCTTGAATTTATTCCGAAGTTACGTGGCTTAACTTAACAAACCTCGGTATATGGATGCTACACTCTACTTGTCTTCTTACAATAAAATTAGTGATATGTGGGAAATTTTGTGTAAAAGGACAACGGCATAATTATGTATAGGAGATTCTAATATTTTGAGGAGGTATTAGCTATTTTCTATATATTCACAAAAATACTATACGTTTTAGATATGCTTGCCACTTTTCTCTGTTTTATATTCAGAAATCACACGTTGGAAGTTTTTCACATTTCAATCTGCTAAATTTTGCTTTTACGAGAGTATTTTTCAAATTAGGGTGCAATTTCCATTAAAATGTGGTTCAGAATTACGCTTACAGGAGCACGATCATTATGAACATCGTTTCAAATCTTATTACGTCCAGTAGTAGACTTTGATGTATTATTTTTCATCATAAGAAGTTAAGGAGCATTAGCTGCTTATCATTCTTTATTATTGTTGTTGTTGTTATTATTATTATTATTATTATTATTATTATTATTATTATTATTCAACCAGTTTACAATGTTATTCACATCTCCTGAGAGCCAAATATCAATTCAAAATCATTAATAAAATTATTTCTATCACCTTTCTGTGTCGGGCCATCGTTCTTCTGTTAATTGTTGCCTTCGCTCCATCGCTTCCATAATACCCTGTTTCCATGTTTCATTAGTTTTCCTATTTTCCTTCTCCTTGCTGGAATCCACTGATATGTCAAATCTTTCTTTACTCATTCTCATCACATGTCCATACCATCTTAGTTATCTTGCTGTTATGATCTATTATCACTGTTTTGTTTTACTTTTATCCTCTAGTTGTTATATTTCTTACTCTCTTTCTCTTCTTGAAACTCTTGCTATAAGCTTCTCCAATACTCCATTTTTACCACCAAAATTATTTTTTAAATTATTTTTCATTTGGCAAATTTCTGAGCCTATAAACTTGTACTTCTTATTACTGATCTAATAGAGCGGGATGGCTCAGGCGGTGACGTCCATGGCCCGCATTCGGGAGGTCGTGGGTTCGATTCCCGTGGCCGACCTTCGTGACACATGGGTTTTTTTCGCGGTTTCCCCTGGTACCCAGGCGAATGCTGGGAAGGACCATTGCATCTCCCTCCATTTCATCTCCATTCTCATTTCGCTTCACTTTCATCTGCTTGGTTTCTTTCAGGGTTGTAAATGTCGGCGAGAGGTTCTCGGGTGTGCATGGCATTTTTTTCCTTTCTCGAGTGGAGGAGAAAAACACATGCTACGTGCTAAGCTCAGCCCCGATGGGAGTCGGAGGCTAAGAGTTTGGGGCTCGCCAATAGGTGGCCATGCTCACTAAAAAAGCTCCTCCGCCGGAAGAAGGAAGAATGAAAAAGAAGTAATTCGGGCGAGGAAGTGCGGCAGTGCCGCTATTGCACCTGCGCATTCTGGTAGTGGATGAACCTAAGCCAGGTGAAATGAGAGCCAGGACGCAAGCATGCTTAGGCCCTACTTACGCCCTGGGAATTCGGATTGAGGAGTTAAAGGAATTGAAGTAATGCGTCTCCGGATGGAAACCCCGTCCTGCTGGTCGTAATTTATTTGCTATGGTTTGCTGTCCTGAAACATAAATGGACATAGTCATTAGTATTATTATATAAATTGAGTTGGTTTGCTGCTTGGACCTCAGGCAGTGTTGAGTCACATGCGAAGCTGTCCCCCTCCCCTTTGGGACTGTCGTCGTTGTACCCAGGCGTTAGGGCCTCGAGGTCTGGCGTCATTCTGAAACAGTGAATTGTTTTGGCTTTAGTATACTTACTATTATTTGGCTGTTGTGCATGGCAGGGGAAAAGGATGTTCTTAATAAATCTTCGTCCCCCGGTCTGCGAGCGGTCTTCGTGTTCCGGGGCCCCAGGGGGTGTGTAAGTCCACAGGGGGAGGGAGGCCGCTGCACCAGTCAGTAACCGGGGAGTTCAGACCTGTAAGTGGTAGAGACCCTGCCCTCTGTCTGTTGCACCTACTGGTCTGCCGCCCTCTGTCTCCTCTCACCTCAACCCTCCCCCCCGGAGGCGCCCCATCAGGGGCCTAGGCATAAAAGATCTGTGTAGGTCGAAGTGCTAAGTTCCCCTATGCTTCTAGTTCTGCCTATCCTACTACTGATTTATAAATGTTATGGTTGGTTTCGTTTATAGTACCTTTATAGCATACTATGGCATTCAAACTTTATATTGTATATTTTCCTTAGACATTCTTTAATTCCTGTATCATTTCTTTCATCATCAGCAATTATGGTTCCTAAATATTTATATTTATCCATATATTTAATAACTCATTTATTTTCAATTATAACGTTTTTTTCCTCCTACAACCATATAACTAGACTATCCAAAGTTAAATTTGATTGCAGATTTTTTATATAGTTCAATGAATTACCTGCCCATATATTCCAAATCATCATATTCCAGATCTAATACCAGGGTCGTCCAATAAGTAAGCTTCCCTATTTTATATAAAAAATTACACACAGTAGATTATGTTGAATTAATTTTATTTATATTGTACAATCCTTCTGTTACTTTTCTACATAGTCAACATGTTTTTCCGAGCATTTTTGGGGATGTGACACAAGTTTTTCCAAGCCAGTGTTGTACCAGGCCGGGCCCTGTGCTCGCAACAAGCTGTTCACTGATTTGACTTCATCATCGGTGTTAAAGGTGCTTACCTTTGAGTTGGAGGAACATGTGAAAATATTTGGGGCAAGCTCAGGTGAATACGGAGGATACGAGAAAACTTCCAAGTTGAATCTTGAAGCAGGCGGAGCTCAGAAGATTCAACTGCGAGGTTTTCTCGCATCCTCGATATTCACCATATCTATTCCCAAGTGATTTTCATATGTTCCCCTGACTCAAATGTCATCTTGGAGGTAAGCACTTTAACACCGTGACGAAGATGAATCAGAAGTGAATCAGAAGTCGGGTCCTGTGTTCGTAACTAGCTGTTATTCGTAATATCTCGTAACCAGATATTCCTCCAGAATATCTAACTGCAATTTGTATTGACGTATCTGTACTTCAACTTCAAATCAGAGTTTTAGTTTCTTTAATCCCTGCATGCTTTCCATTTCACTGTCGTTCACTACGACTACATGTACTGTTTTTGTCTTTCTTCTTTCTGTTTTGCAGGACCCTGAGCAACTGCACCATCACAGATGTAACTGTCCTATTACTAATTTGCATGTCAGGAATATTATCTTGATACTAGTCTGATCATGGAATTACTCATGGAAGCAATCAGGAACGACAAGTCCTTCAATAACAGGTGATCTCTTCCAATTATATGAAGCACTAAGTTATCCATTTCTGATAGTTTGGAATCTAGTCCTCTGCCAAATCCAGATTTGTTCATGTTGTCTATTTTAGTCTGTAAAATAAATAAATAAATCATAATGTAATTCACAACCAGCAAACGATTTAACCTACAGCTTGAAATAAATATAGGTATATACACATATTGCACTAAGACAATCGCAAAATCCAAAAGCTGACTTCTGTGCTAATTGTTTTCGAAAGATAGTTTAGGACACAATTAAAATAGCAGAATTAATGTATATATACACATAAATTTACTTACCATTTTCTTCTTTCTAACATTTCTCAATGTAACATTTCTTAGTTAAGGCTTTTCCTTGGTTATAAGCCCAACATAAATAGCAAACTAACTTAGTTCTGCCCATTTTGCTTTTTGGTTCCCGTTAATGAAGTTATTTCCCAAATAACACTTCTTTGTTTTCCAGGACTTTTTGTAAAAACTTATTTGTTCTAAATATTTATATTTCTTCTGTCAGCCATTTTATCTGATTAGCATTAATCATGGCCTCCTAAGCTGTTTACTGTCTATTTCTCATTCAATAATCTACTAAAGCAAAAATTTTACTAATGTAAGAAAGCTTGTATGAAACACAAAAATAACTTTGATAAACATTTTAACTTACTACAGTAAATTGCCAGAATCATTTACTAAACATTTATGAAACAGGCCCCTGGAAGTAAATAACGAGGAAAAATCCACATTTATCCACATCATTTCTAAAGAGTACCTCACTTGTTTAGCATAAATCTATCATGAAGTAAATAAGGAAAACTTATCCACATCATTTCTAAAGAGTACTTCACTTGTTTAGCATAAATCTATCATGAAGTAAATAAGGAAAAATTATCCACATTATTTCTAAAGAGTACTTCACTTGTTTAGTGTAAAACTACCTGGAATTAAATAAGGAGAACCTCTCCACATCATTTCTATAGAGTATCTCAAATTTTCAGTAAAAAACTACCTGGAAGTAAATAAGGAGGATTTATCCACATCATTTCTATAGAGTACCTCATTTGTTCAGTATAAAGCTATCTGGAAGTAATTCAGGTGGATTTGCCCACACCGCTTCTATAGAGTACCTCATTTGTTCAGTATAAAACTATCTGGAAGTAATTCACGACGTTTCTATAGAGTACCTCATTTGTTCAGTATAAAACTATCTGGAAGTAATTCAGGTGGATTTGCCCACACCGCTTCTATAGAGTACCTCATTTGTTCAGTATAAAACTATCTGGAAGTAATTCCCGAGTATTTGTACACACCGCTTCTATACAGTACCTCATTTGTTCAGTATAAAACTATCTGGAAGTAATTCACGACGCTTCTATAGAGTACCTCGTTTGTTCAGTATAAAACTATCTGGAAGTAATTCAGGTGGATTTGCCCACACCGCTTCTATAGAGTACCTCATTTGTTCAGTATAAAACTATCTGGAAGTAATTCACGAGGATTTGTCCACACCGCTTCTATAGAGTACCGCGTTTGTTCAGTATAAAACTATCTGGAAGTAATTCACGAGTATTTGTCCACACCGCTTCTATAGAGTACCTCGTTTGTTCAGTATAAAACTATCTGGAAGTAATTCACGACGCTTCTATAGAGTACCTCGTTTGTTCAGTATAAAACTATCTGGAAGTAATTCACGAGGATTTGTCCACACCGCTTCTATAGAGTACCGCGTTTGTTCAGTATAAAACTATCTGGAAGTAATTCACGAGTATTTGTCCACACCGCTTCTATAGAGTACCTCGTTTGTTCAGTATAAAACTATCTGGAAGTAATTCACGAGTATTTGTCCACACCGCTTCTATAGAGTACCTCGTTTGTTCAGTATAAAACTATCTGGAAGTAATTCACGAGTATTTGTCCACACCGCTTCTATAGAGTACCGCGTTTGTTCAGTATAAAACTATCTGGAAGTAATTCACGAGTATTTGTCCACACCGCTTCTATAGAGTACCTCGTTTGTTCAGTATAAAACTATCTGGAAGTAATTCAGGTGGATTTGTCCACACCGCTTCTATAGAGTACCTCATTTGCTCAGTATAAAACTATCTGGAAGTAATTCAGGTGGATTTGCCCACACTGCTTCTAAAGAGTACCTTATTTGCTCAGTATAAAACTATCTGGAAGTAATTCACGAGGATTTGTCCACACCACCTCTATACAGGAATTTAACTTGCATAGTACAAAACTACCTGGAAGTAAATAAGAGTATTTTTTCACACCATTTCTATAGCGCACCTCACTTGCTCAGCATAAAACTGGCTGGAAGTAAATAAGTAGTATTTGTTCACATCATTTTATATAGCATCTCACCTGCTAAGTATAAAACTGTCTGGAAGTAAACAAGTAGTATTTGTTCACATCATTTCTATATAGCACCTCACCTGCTCAGTAAACAACTGTCTGTAAGTAAATAAAGAGTAGTTGTTCACACCATTTCTATAGAGTACCGCACTTGCTCAGTATAAAAATGCCTGGAAGTAAATAAAGAGTAGTTGTTCACACCATTTCTATAGAGTACCTCACTTGCTCAGTATAAAACTGCCTGGAAGTAAATAAAGAGTAGTTGTTCACACCATTTCTATAGAGTACCTCACTTGCTCAGTATAAAACCGCCTGGAAGTAAATAAAGAGTAGTTGTTCACACCATTTCTATAGATTACCTCACTTGCTCAGTATAAAACTGTCTGGAAGTAAATAAGGAGCAGTTGTTCACCCCATTTCTATAGATTACCTCACTTGCTCAGTATAAAACTGTCTGGAAGTAAATAAGGAGCAGTTGTTCACCCCATTTCTATAGAGTACCTCACCTGCTCAGTATAAAACTGTCTGGAAGTAAATAAGGAGCAGTTGTTCACCCCATTTCTATAGAGTACCTCACCTGCTCAGTATAAAACTGTCTGGAAGTAAATAAGTAGTAGTTGTTCACCCCATTTCTATAGATTACCTCACTTGCTCAGTATAAAACTGTCTGGAAGTAAATAAGGAGCAGTTGTTCACCCCATTTCTATAGAGTACCTCACCTGCTCAGTATAAAACTGTCTGGAAGTAAATAAGGAGCAGTTGTTCACCCCATTTCTATAGATTACCTCACTTGCTCAGTATAAAACTGTCTTGAAGTAAATAAGGAGCAGTTGTTCGCCCCATTTCTATAGAGTACCTCTCCTGCTCAGTATAAAACTGTCTGGAAGTAAATAAGGAGTAGTTGTTCACACCATTTCTATAGAGTACCTCACTTGCTCAGTATAAAACTGTCTGGAAGTAAATAAGGAGCAGTTGTTCACCCCATTTCTATAGAGTACTTCACCTGCTCAGTATAAAACTGTCTGGAAGTAAATAAGGAGTAGTTGTTCACACCATTTCTATAGAGTACCTCACTTGCTCAGTATAAAACTGTCTGGAAGTAAATAAAGAATAGTTGTTCACACCATTTCTATAGATTACCTCACTTGCTCAGTATAAAACTGTCTGGAAGTAAATAAAGAGTAGTTGTTCACACCATTTCTATAGAGTACCTCACTTGCTCAGTATAAAACTGTCTGGAAGTAAATAAAGAGTAGTTGTTCACACCATTTCTATAGAGTACCTCACTTGCTCAGTATAAAACTGTCTGGAAGTAAATAAAGAGTAGTTGTTCACACCATTTCTATAGATTACCTCACTTGCTCAGTATAAAACTGTCTGGAAGTAAATAAAGAGTAGTTGTTCACACCATTTCTATAGAGTACCTCACTTGCTCAGTATAAAACTGTCTGGAAGTAAATAAAGAGTAGTTGTTCACACCATTTCTATAGAGTACCTCACTTGCTCAGTATAAAACTGTCTGGAAGTAAATAAAGAGTAGTTGTTCACACCATTTCTATAGATTACCTCACTTGCTCAGTATAAAACTGTCTGGAAGTAAATAAAGAGTAGTTGTTCACACCATTTCTATAGAGTACCTCACTTGCTCAGTATAAAACTGTCTGGAAGTAAATACGGAGCAGTTGTTCACCCCATTTCTATAGAGTACCTCACTTGCTCAGTATAAAACTGTCTGGAAGTAAATAAGGAGCAGTTGTTCACCCCATTTCTATAGATTACCTCACTTGCTCAGTATAAAACTGTCTGGAAGTAAATAAGGAGTAGTTGTTCACACCATTTCTATAGATTACCTCACTTGCTCAGTATAAAACTGTCTGGAAGTAAATAAGGAGCAGTTGTTCACCCCATTTCTATAGAGTACTTCACCTGCTCAGTATAAAACTGTCTGGAAGTAAATAAGGAGTAGTTGTTCACACCATTTCTATAGATTACCTCACTTGCTCAGTATAAAACTGTCTGGAAGTAAATAAGGAGCAGTTGTTCACCCCATTTCTATAGAGTACCTCACTTGCTCAGTATAAAACTGTCTGGAAGTAAATAAGGAGTAGTTGTTCACACCATTTCTATAGATTACCTCACTTGCTCAGTATAAAACTGTCTGGAAGTAAATAAGGAGCAGTTGTTCACCCCATTTCTATAGAGTACCTCACTTGCTCAGTATAAAACTGTCTGGAAGTAAATAAGGAGTAGTTGTTCACACCATTTCTATAGATTACCTCACTTGCTCAGTATAAAACTGTCTGGAAGTAAATAAGGAGCAGTTGTTCACCCCATTTCTATAGAGTACCTCACTTGCTCAGTATAAAACTGTCTGGAAGTAAATAAGGAGCAGTTGTTCACCCCATTTCTATAGATTACCTCACTTGCTCAGTATAAAACTGTCTGGAAGTAAATAAGGAGTAGTTGTTCACACCATTTCTATAGATTACCTCACTTGCTCAGTATAAAACTGTCTGGAAGTAAATAAGGAGCAGTTGTTCACCCCATTTCTATAGAGTACTTCACCTGCTCAGTATAAAACTGTCTGGAAGTAAATAAGGAGTAGTTGTTCACACCATTTCTATAGATTACCTCACTTGCTCAGTATAAAACTGTCTGGAAGTAAATAAGGAGCAGTTGTTCACCCCATTTCTATAGAGTAGCTCACTTGCTCAGTATAAAACTGTCTGGAAGTAAATAAGGAGCAGTTGTTCACCCCATTTCTATAGATTACCTCACTTGCTCAGTATAAAACTGTCTGGAAGTAAATAAGGAGCAGTTGTTCACCCCATTTCTATAGAGTACCTCACCTGCTCAGTATAAAACTGTCTGGAAGTAAATAAGGAGTAGTTGTTCACACCATTTCTATAGAGTACCTCACTTGCTCAGTATAAAACTTCCTGGAAGTAAATAAGGAGTATTTGTTCACACCATTTCTATAGAGTACCTCACTTGCTCAGTATAAAACCTCCTGGAAGTAAATAAGGAGTAGTTGTTCACATCACTTCTATAGAGTACCTCACTTGCTCAGTATAAAACCTCCTGGAAGTAAATAAGGAGTATTTGTTCACACCATTTCTATAGAGTACCTCACTTGCTCAGTATAAAACCTCCGGAAGTAAATAAGGAGTATTTGTTCACACCATTTCTATAGAGTACCTCACTTGCTCAGTATAAAACCTCCTGGAAGTAAATAAAGAGCAGTTGTTCACCCCATTTCTATAGAGTACCTCACTTGCTCAGTATAAAACTGTCTGGAAGTAAATAAGGAGTATTTGTTCACACCATTTCTATAGATTACCTCACTTGCTTAGTATAAAACTGTCTGGAAGTAAATAAGGAGTATTTGTTCACACCATTTCTATAGATTACCTCACTTGCTCAGTATAAAACCTCCTGGAAGTAAATAAGGAGTATTTGTTCACACCATTTCTATAGAGTACCTCACTTGCTCAGTATAAAACCTCCTGGAAGTAAATAAAGAGCAGTTGTTCACCCCATTTCTATAGAGTACCTCACTTGCTCAGTATAAAACTGTCTGGAAGTAAATAAGGAGTATTTGTTCACACCATTTCTATAGATTACCTCACTTGCTCAGTATAAAACTGTCTGGAAGTAAATAAGGAGTATTTGTTCACACCATTTCTATAGATTACCTCACTTGCTCAGCATAAAACTGTCTGGAAGTAAATAAGGAGTAGATGTTCACACCATTTCTATAGAGTACCTTACTTGCTCAGTATAAAACTGTCTGGAAGTAAATAAGGAGTATTTGTTCACACCATTTCTATAGATTACCTCACTTGCTCAGTATAAAACTGTCTGGAAGTAAATAAGGAGTATTTGTTCACACCATTTCTATAGATTACCTCACTTGCTCAGTATAAAACCGCCTGGAAGAAAATAAGGAGTATATGTTCACACCATTTCTATAGAGTACCTTACTTGCTCAGTATAAAACCACCTGGAAGTAAATAAGGAGTATATGTTCACACCATTTCTATAGAGTACCTTACTTGCTCAGTATAAAACCGCCTGGAAGTAAATAAGGAGTATTTGTTCACACCATTTCTATAGATTACCTCACTTGCTCAGTATAAAACCGCCTGGAAGAAAATAAGGAGTATATGTTCACACCATTTCTATAGAGTACCTTACTTGCTCAGTATAAAACTGCTTGGAAGTAATATAATGAGTATTTGTTCACATCGTTTCTATAGAGCCCCTCACTTGCTCAGTATAAAACTGCCTGGAAGTAAATAAGGAGTATTTGCTCACACCATTTCTATAGAGTACTTACTTGTTCAGTTTAAAAATATATAGATGTAAATGCGCAGGATTTGTCCACATTAATTCAGTATAATATCCTCTTGTTCAGTATAAAACTACCTAGAAGTAAATAAGGATTTGTTCACATCATTTCTATAGAGTGCCTTACTTGTTCAGTATAAAACTACCTAGAAGTAAATAAGGATTTGTTCACATCATTTCTATAGAGTACCTTACTTGTTCAGTATAAAACTACTTAGAAGTAAATAAGGATTTATTCACATCCTTTCTATAGAATACCTTACTTGTTCAGTATAAAACTACTTAGAAGTAAATAAGGATTTATTCACATAATTTCTATAGAGTACCTTACTTGTTCAGTATAAAACTACTTAGAAGTAAATAAGGATTTATTCACATCATTTCTATAGAGTATCTTACTTGTTCAGTATAAAACTACCTAGAAGTAAATAAGGATTTATTCACATCATTTCTATAGAGTACCTTACTTGTTCAGTATAAAACTACTTAGAAGTAAATAAGGATTTATTCACATCATTTCTATAGAGTACCTTACTTGTTCAGTATAAGACTACCTAGAAGTAAATAAGGATTTGTTCACATCATTTCTATAGAGTACCTTACTTGTTCAGTATAAAACTGCCTAGAAGTAAATAAGGATTTATTCACATCATTTCTATAGAATACCTTACTTGTTCAGTATAACACTACTTAGAAGTAAATAAGGATTTATTCACATAATTTCTATAGAGTACCTTACTTGTTCAGTATAAAACTTCCCAAAAGTAAATAAGGATTTGTTCACATCATTTCTATAGAGTACCTTACTTGTTCAGTATAAAACTACCTAGAAGTAAATAAGGATTTATTCACATCATTTCTATAGAGTACCTTACTTGTTCAGTATAAGACTACCTAGAAGTAAATAAGGATTTGTTCACATCATTTCTATAGAGTACCTTACTTGTTCAGTATAAAACTGCCTAGAAGTAAATAAGGATTTATTCACATCATTTCTATAGAATACCTTACTTGTTCAGTATAACACTACTTAGAAGTAAATAAGGATTTATTCACATAATTTCTATAGAGTACCTTACTTGTTCAGTATAAAACTTCCCAAAAGTAAATAAGGATTTGTTCACATCATTTCTATAGAGTACCTTACTTGTTCAGTATAAAACTACCTAGAAGTAAATAAGGATTTATTCACATCATTTCTATAGAGTACCTTACTTGTTCAGTATAAGACTACCTAGAAGTAAATAAGGATTTGTTCACATCATTTCTATAGAGTGCCTTACTTGTTCAGTATAAAACTACCTAGAAGTAAATAAGAATTTATTCACATCATTTCTATAGAATACCTTACTTGTTCAGTATAAAACTACCTAGAAGTAAATAAGGATTTATTCACATCATTTCTATAGAGTACCTTACTTGTTCAGTATAAAACTAGCTAGAAGTAAATAAGCATTTATTCACATCATTTCTATAGAATACCTTACTTGTTCAGTATAAAGCTACCTAGAAGTAAATAAGGATTTATTCACATCATTTCTATAGAGTACCTTACTTGTTCAGTATAAAACTACCTAGAAGTAAATAGCGAGGATTTGTCAACATAATTTCCATTGCTACCTTAACTTCTTCACTTGTAAAATTACCATTATGTCTGCCATGGCTTATTCGGTGTCAGTGTTATGCCCTATGTGAGTATTACAGTACTAACAGCATGATGTACTGAAATGAAGCATCGTATGAAATAAAAGTTTAACAGTATACAAAGGCGTGCATCTTTCTTATGCTTGCAATGGTCGAAACTACTCTGTCTCTCCTGGCAACTGCTTTTAGTACACGAATAATAGTAATGATCATTTGTTTATAATTTGTGTATAATTGTTATACTCCAGAGGTCCCGGGTTTAACTCTTGGCTGAGGCGGGAAATTTTTCTTTAATTAAGGCCTTTCCGTACCCTCTGCAGAATCTGAAACTAGGAATGTGGAGTGAATGTGCATATTCTTTCTCACGAAATTTTATAATTCATAAATTTTGTTAGAAGCATTATTACGTATACAAACTTTTGTTTCTTAGCATTTTTCTAAAAGCTACACACGTACAGACAAAAATTTTATCATTGCAATTTCTAGCTTAAGGGTAGCCCATTATATTCTGTAGTACCAATTATTATTCGTGCGTGATCGAGAATTATAGAAACATTTGTGTTACGGTTTTATTAAATGCATAAATTAGTAAGTAATAACGAGTTCTGTAATTGTAACATTAATAATGGGGTAATTATGGATCCGTTTCAGAGATCGTGATAACAGTCTTCTACATGTTTATGGATCTTTGAACAGTGATTAATGTTCGTGGCGGCGGTAGTGACGACGGTGACGACGACGAAGATGGTGATGATAATTGGTACTCCGCCCGAAGGAAGGTCCGACTCCTTTGGCTGGGTCTTGTGTGGTAACTACGACTCACCCAAGGGCGTAGTAAAGATGCTACTGTGATGGCCTACGATTGTCTTCCTGGCATGAGATTTAAGTTTCGTCACAAGCACCTAAATTTCAGTTCAGGATGAATGCTTCTTCACGAATGGAAAATCTCCCGTCCCGGCCGGGTATTAAACTGTTTCCCCTTGCATACCAGCCAGGAGCACTGACCAATCCGTCAGAGGGACAGAGCTTCAGGTGTTATCATCAACATATTTTATTTATTTTCCTAAAACATAATTTAAGAATGATTTTATTGCTGCAAGTTGCTACACATACACCTCAAGCGTTACAACACCAAATTCGATCTAAGAATCAATCTTGAGGTTTCCCTAGAAGTGACCTTTTGAGATATACCTGCGAATTAAAGATAATCTATCAAACAGTCAAGTCAATCAGTCCATCTGTCTGGGCGTGAGCAGTAAATCGAAAACTAAGTCAATAAATATTGAACTTATCATTTAGGCCAAGGATCTTTTGAAGATGCAAGGCGAAGATGTTAGCGAAATTATAACTTCTTTTGTTTAAATTTAAAAAAACAAGATCGTTATTATTCATTTTCATAAAAATTGCTGCAACTGTATTAATTAAAATACATCATGCTTGAGATAAAATTGAAATAAAACGTTTATCTCGAAATTTGTAAATAGTAATCGAAGCTCTCATCATTCTCAATGAATTCAACCCGAATGGAAAACCCAAGAGAAGATCATAAACTTATTTCGGTAAACGTGTATATCTCGATAAGAACCTATTGTTAACGCCAAATAAAATTCGTGTGGCATTAATCATTTTCAAATATTCCCTGCTTTTTTAGTAGTTCTATAATTTCACTGTTTTGTTTCTCACGAGTTCATGTAAACAGAGTGTATATAGTATCGACCAATTGGGGTCAAGGTAAACATATATTTTACTACAGTATTAATTACCTAACGGGAACCATTTCCGGCGAATATTTATCATTGTTAACACGAAGTAGATAGAAACTTCAATCTGATTAATTCATGCAAAACGTATGAGCATATAAGGCATGTGTAGAGAAAGTCATATGAATGTTACAAGCCAATTTTTGTGCAGATTTTAACCAGAGATAACTAACAAACAAATCTACTGCACATAACAAATGTTTTCCTACACCTAATTTGAAAACATTTCTAGGATATATTTATAGTAATGACAGTGGTTAGAAGAATGAGCTTTTAAATGAAAACTTGTACTGTAGTATACCTGCAATGGATAAAGAAAGTCGTATGGTTGTTACACTATAGGACTTTTTTTTCAACCTTGGCCGATTTATGAGCACTCAGATTTTCGTTTTTAACACAAATTTCTGTATTTCAATAGTATTTGAAACGACATTCCTCATACGTAAAACCTGTTCAAACTGAGGAGAAGCTTGTGCTCCATTAAAATGCATGAATAATGACATGCTCGGCCTCGTATAACGCCCAACATTTTATTTCAAGTCTAGTTGCAAAGTAGGTATGTGTTTCCCAGTGCCTGCGTGGATTGCCATAGCATGATTCGACGATCTCACGACAGAAAAATCACCAGAAAAATATTTTTATTCCTAAAATATCGTACAACATTATGTCACATTTGTATTATTTAAACTTACCTCGAAACACTGTAGTTATTTTAAATGTTCAAAGTGGCAATTTTATTTAGAAAAACGAAAGGATGGTCTTTCAAATATCCGCTAGTATACAGATATATTGTCTCAGACGGAATAATATTTTTCTGACTTGTAATTTTATATGCTTAAAGATGTTCCTACGGTGGTTTAAATAACCGAAGTAAACCGCGGATGAGCGGAATTTAAATGGTGTGGTGAAAGGTGGCGGTGTCGTCATCAAAAGACCCAACAATTCACAGAGGTCAGGGTTGCCAATGTTCCCAGGCCCTTGGAATGGCTGCCCAGGCATCTTTGGCAGGTCTACTACTAAGAGAAGGAAGCAGTAATGTAAAACATCATGCAAATTTCCCAGTTGCTTGCCAATCGTTTCCATTACCTTCGCTTAAAAATAAAGTTATCGTGCACTTATCCAGATAGGGAAAGAGAAGGCAAGTATGTTCAAGTTTTTTATTTCACGTTTTTATTTAAATTTATCGCACGGTGTTTCAAACTAGTTCCATATGAGGTTATCCTATTGTATTTGACTTACACTTAAAGCAATTACCATTATCTAGAGTTGATATAGAGGGTTTTTCATTTCATTCCAAATTTTCCAATATACATAAATTTATTTAATATTAACTTAATTTAAACAAAAGTACGTCAATTATATTTTAATAGGGGAGTTTAAAACTAGGTTTAATTGCATTTCACCCCTTCATCCGCTATCATCCATCAGTGACTGCTTGAGAAACAATATTGGCCGCGTACCCATTACGGAACTAAGGTCCCGTGCACAAGAGTAGAAAGATAAAACGACACTCGTGCATTCTTATAGAAACCAAGAGGAAATACGAGGGTAATCCAGAAAGTCCCAGACGTTTTGAAATAAACAATTAACAACATGCAAATATCAACGTTTATTATCTACATTTGAAAGGTAAGCTCTTAAGCTATTTTTCTACATAATCGCCATTCAAATGGAGGCATTTATCATACCGTGGTACAAGTTTTTCAATACCCTCTCTGTAGAAATCTGTCGCCTGCGACTTCAACCACTGGTTTACAGTTCAGCGTCAGTAACAAATCGTTGTGTACCGAGCCATTTCTTCATCGCTGGGAAGAGGTGGTAGTCGCTCGGCGCCAAATCCGGGCTGTATGGTGGATGGTCAAACACCTCCCATCCAAAACCATCCAAGAGTGTTCGGATACGATTGGCTGTGTGTGGGCGTGCATTGTCGTGAAGAAACAACACCTTGGTGCTAAGTTTTCCCCGATGCTTATTTTGTATGGCCCGCCTTAACTTTCTTAGTGTTTCACAATATCTCTCTGAGGTTATTGTTGTTCCACGTTCCAGAAACTCAACGAGAAGCACTCCCTTAGAGTCCCAAAACACAGTAGCCATGACCTTTCTTGCTGACAGCGTTTGCAAACACTTTCTTGGTTTCTTGGGAGAATGTGTGTGTCACCATTCCATCGACTGCTGTTTTGTTTCACAATTGGCATGATTCACCTAAGTCTCGTTCCCGGTTACGATACGATTGAGTAAAGCGTTACCATATTTGTTGAAATCTTTGAGGAAGGTCAGTGTTGCAGCCAGTCTCTGTTTTTTAGGGTCTTCCGTTAGGATTTTCGGAACCCACCTAGCACAAAATTTGTGGTAACCAAGCTTCTCCACCACAATTTGATGCACCAAACTCCGTAAAATTTGGGGAAAATGTTCGGAAAGTTCTGTAATCGTGAAACGACGATTTTCACGAATTTTGTTATTGATTTGCATTGACAGTTTATCAGTCATAAGGCTAGGCCTACCACTGCGATCCTCGTCGTGAACATTGGTACGGCCATTTTTAAAATCAATGCACCATTGCCTGATTCGGCTTTCACTCATTATTCCCTGCCCGTAAACACCACAAAGTTGACGATAAATTTCAATTGGTTTGTTCTTTTTAATCAACAGAAACCTAATCACAGACCGCACTTCACAAGTGGCGCATTTTCTATTGTAGCGCACTTTAACAACTCACAGAGAGCACAGTAAGGAAGGCACAGTCCTCACGCTACCACAGCTGGATGCGTACTGAATATAGGAACGTTCTGATACCAAGATGGCGGCTCTAGCCCTACTCATCGCCACGATAGGCTAAAATGTCTGGGACTTTCTGGACTACCCTCGTAATATATTAAAAATAAATAGGATGTAGAGCTGTTAGATGTGCAAGAATTTCCGGTTTCTGCCAATAAGAGGTTTTCATCTCGAATGGAATTATTGCTATTATTATTATTATTATTATTATTATTATTATTAAATATATACGTGACCATACCTTTCAATTCTGTAATGAAAAATACTGCCTATACGCGGTGTAATGTTTAGTGTGCTAAATTCTAAAAATCAGAAATCCCGATTGTTATAGCCGGTTAGGAGAATTTTTTTAGCCACCGCAAATTTTGGAAGTGCCAGAGTGAATGGTATGTGTTTGAAAGTAAAAAGAATATAAACCATTAGTAAATATCCACCCTAAGCGAGTTGACACTGAGTCAGGGGTGGCGAAAAAGTACTTCGCGATGGCATCTGGATTTCCCCTACCTCTTGCCCTCTGAGGAGTCCTTCCCCTAGATGCCATGTATTTTCTGTCCTGCTAGGCGATGTCATGCTGGTTGCTTAATCCTTGGACTCGAGGAAAGAAGGCATTATCGCCAAGCGTGCATTAAGCGACTGTGTCTAAGGTCAAAGCCGCCATTATGACCAGTATAGCTAAAGATGGCTGTGATATACAAAAATACTGTGAAGTCGTTCGACTGTGTAGCAAATAATATCATCTGTATTTATAAATTTAAATAACAGCAGTACAGTAGAAACATCAGAAACGTTTTCAAAACGTATGTTGCATTAGGCAGATATCAGTTACAACTGACTTACATTTTGGAAATTAGTATCATTATGGAACCCACATAATTTTGCTACCAAGATTATTGCAGGGAAATGTAATACGAGGTATGGTAAAGTATTGATTATGAACGACAGAATTTCTTTTTGTGATAATCGATTTACCAGCAATATTTTGCGTTAATCCAGGGTTTATAAGTAATCTATCATATCCTTTGTATGGTTGGTACTTATTTCGGTATACAATTCCCACAAACTGCAAATTTCAAAAGTGTAGTTCCGAGAGAATTGATATCTCACTTGTAGAATGTGATTTCTTAGGTTGTTTATATGTTTGTTTTACTCTACACGTCTATTAATTTTTCTCCAATCTATGCGAGTCACTTTGGACGGTTTTATTTACATTTGTAGAACAAAAGATGGCCTGTTACTAATAAACTATTTGTTATGCAGTCGAATGACTGCAATGTTTGTCAGCTTTGTAAAGTAAACCCATGTGGAGGTTTTTAATAAAATATTCACGTTTTACCGGAACCCTTCCCTTGTGTTATCCCCAAGAGTTGGCCTCGAGTATCAAGCCAGGTAACGATGATGCCAAATTATACCCTTTTGGATTTTATTCTCCCACTTTCTGAAGCAGGTTACTGTTATTACTACAATATGGTCACAGCAAGCAATAAACTGAAAAAAACAATGACGTAAATGGACATTTAAAGTAGTGGTAACATTTGCAATGTATAAAGTATTGTAAGCATTATGATGTAGTATACTTGGGTTTTAAATTGATAACACTATGGATAAATAAATAAATAACTTCCAAGTTATGGTCCTCATGATAAAAAAATGAAACCTTTCTAGCTGCTGTGTCGGAGAAATATTCTTAAAACTTCAATGAGAATGAAGAGGACTTCAAAGTCTAACTGCAAGCAAATCATGATATGCATTTGATTCATAATTTAAAACATATATATGATAAATATAATCATATGAATAAACAAAAAATAATAAAAAATTTTCCATATATAAGATTGTTGGAGGTTTTTAAGAGAATTTGCTTAATCTTCACCCCGTTAAGTCTGAAATTTATCTAACTTTTGTTTTTAATACACTGTATTCACATACATAAAGACAGGCAGAATGACTGAGAGAAGCATAAGCGGGTGGACATAGCATTTATAAAACTATTTTGAAGGGATACAGGGACCTCGAAACCTATATTTCCGACGAAATCTCCATATAGAAGTTTTCCATTTCTCTACTTTAGGTGTCTAAGAGGTAGGGAAAGTAAAACTAAGCATATCCAAAAACGTTGCTTTCAGGAAACAAGCAAACGTTTGACAGAGAGAGTGTAAGATCCAGCGATTTTATAGACGCTAATACAAAATGTACCCTAAATATTTTTCATTGTTGTAACTGCAATAAAATTCAAGTAAAAATCAGAAATTTAATTGAGTAGTTTATATTAAATCATAAATGTACCTTCATCATTTAACCTATTCATTAATTACTTAAAGAAGTAGAAGTTTTCTGATTTTTATTAAATTTTCTAACTAGCCCATTCAGAAACAAAATCTTCAAATTATTATTATTATTATTATTAAAGCTAATAATAATTAAGTAAAATAATACTTAATTTAAAAAATCAGAAATTTAATTGGAGATTTTATATTGAATCAATTGTACCTTCATCACGTGAGCCTATTCATTACTTTACTTAA
Source organism: Deroplatys truncata (assembly GCA_030765065.1). Taxonomy (NCBI): domain Eukaryota; kingdom Metazoa; phylum Arthropoda; class Insecta; order Mantodea; family Mantidae; genus Deroplatys; species Deroplatys truncata. Next base: position 242,600,987 of record CM060975.1, on the reverse strand, counting down.
AGAAGCAGAAGTTTTCTGATTTACATTACGTCCCCCAACTACCCCATCTTAGAATAAAATCTTTAAATTATTATTAAAACTAATAATAATTAAGTGTATACTAATTCCGTATTATATGTCAAACATCCATGCTTCTTTCAGTACTGTTACTACAATCATATAATAATATGTCCTAACCTTGAAATGTAAAAATCAATATAAATGGGAACTTTTTTTCTTAACTACGAGTAGGTTCTGATAAAACATAACCTATTTCTCTAAAAACTAGTCTGTCACTAAATAGGAACTGTTTCTTTTACTAATCTCTGGCAAAATTTGAACTATTTCTAACTGTTTCCTAATTATTTGAACAACTTGTTCTGTAAAAGCCCACCAGGTTTGTATAATGATAATTTTACTCTGAGAAGCATTAATGATGTGCTTTTCATCATTATAAGTTGAAATGAATGACACAAACACAACCTACTTGAATTACTGGCTTTCCATTTAATGTACATACCATTATTGTTCCTGTTTAAAGAAAGTGAACTGAAATCCGACACGCTAGTTTTCTCCACGTGTCAGAGATGTATGTCTTTATTTTCTTTTTTACCTCATCTAGGTTAAGAACGTATGAACATGCGAAGGACGCGGATTATTTAATTCATGAACCTTTTTAGAATATTATTTCACAATAAAGTAACAATAATATCACTTTATCCATCAAATGAAGAATGGGTATTCAAATTAGATATTCCCGTAAATTGCATGGTCTAGCAATATCTTCCGCATATCAGCTGTCGATCTCAATGCGTGCGACAATAGGTAACATATAACATGTAGATGACAGAATATGCTGCTCCTTGTAGCATGCGGCATGTTCCTGTCAATCTTATTTATTTATTTATTTATTTATTTATTTATTTATTTATCTTTAAGCATGCTGCATATAGCGTTTGAGTTAACGACAGAATTGGGGCGAGGAGGAGTTTTCCTTTTCGTCAAGTATTTTTTTTAACAGTGTTTAATGTCCGCTGCTAGATAAATTAGATTAGATATTTGACGGGGAGATGAACAGGAGGGACATACCTGCCCGCACTGAAACTTTAAGATTATTGTACACTTTCCTCCCTGTTTTCCAAATCATCACCTCCCTAAACTCTAATAAATCTCACTTGTATCAGCAGTTCCAAATTGATTATATCTATTCACTTCCAGTGATTCACAGGAATATTAACTGCGAGGCTGTCTCCTCCGCTAAACCAACATCCTGCATCTTGGGTCGTCTGAAAGCCCCGTTACCTGCAGGTGTTTTTTATAATCCCTAGGACCAGCCATAAAACATACCATAAGCCTCATCTGTTTCCTACTTAATTAAAGGACTGCAGTACTCCTTCTAAGACATGGCTGGATATGTTTCCAGTGTTCTATATGCTGTCTTTGAATCCAGTCCAATAGATTTGTCCTTATCATTAATTTGGTAACACCCAAGACCGGTTCTGGTCCTATAAATGAGGTCTGTGCTCCAATTTTAGCCAGCTTATCTGCATTTTCATTTCAATTACTCCAGTGTGGCCAGGGATCCATTTAGAGTAACTGCATTGCATTCCCCTAGCCTTTCTAGGGCTTCTCGAATTCCTTAACGATCTTTGATCTCGTGAAGGGTGCTGTTAGTGCCCGCAGTGCCGCCTGGCTGCCTCAGTACATCCTGTAGCACCTGTCCGCTCTCCTCCACACAAGCCCTGATGGCATATAATTCTGACTAGAATACCGTGGTCAAAGCTCCCAAAGGATACCACTTCTCCAGCTTGGGTTCCTTCCATATATAGCAGCTTCTATTACATCTTTTGTATTTGATCCGTCAGTGAGCCATACATTGTCCCCCTGACTGCTTTTGATGATTGGCCTCCCAATGCTCTCCACCTTCATTTATAACATTGAAGGACTTTTTAAGACGGCTTCCTTAATTCTCCTGGCATTTCTACAACTGGATTTATCCCCACGTCATCTAATATGATGATGATCCAGATATCCTGAAGGTTTCCAGTTGCCCCCAGTCTTTAACATATATGCTCCAGCCATTGCCTCCATTTTAACCCATAGGTGCAACGGAGGCAAACTAAGCATAGTTTCTATTCCGGCTGTAGGTGTGCTGTCAGTTTCATCAGTTATGGTTAGACGGCTAATCTGTGTACTTCCCCAGTTCCTTGAGAACCTACTTGCTCATTATTTTTCCACAAGGCCACTACAGTGGTATAAATCCAGTTGATGCATCTGGTACTTAAACCACAGCTGCTACCATAGAATGCCCGCTGTTACTGCATACGACACCAGACGATTACATTGGTGATACAAGAAATGAAATAATAATTAGGAATTTTGGGAAGGAAATGTTCCAGGCCTAGCGTACCTCCACGGCATTTGCCAATCATGAGGACTGGGGAAAACTTGCAAAAATCTCTTGCAGGGAGGTCGGCCCTGGCGGTAATCGCAAACCTTCCGTTCGCGAGACCATGTCTTAACGACCTCAGCTCCCGTGAGGTCATTCCTCCAAGTAGTGTACCCGATTCATAAATGGAATAAATCGGAACCTTTAAACTTAAGACCAAAGTTATAAAAGATAACACTCAACGTTTCCTGCGGATAGCAGATATTTCCTTTCACTATCCTGCGCTAATTCTGGGCACATGTAACGAGTGACAAATCTTAGCAACGGTTTTCTGGTCATATTAGTTCATGAGATATGTATACAGACCTGACGTACATTGTTAAGTGAAGCAGGAATACTAAAAATCTGATATGTTACATTCGCAAATTTTCTCTAGCCACAATTGTTTATTGTTATGTAGCTTCTACAAACTATTATTACAAAAGTTTATTTTTCTATCTGCTTCATCTTAAGCGACATAATAAAGCTTTGCAGAATTAGCTTCATTACACATTTCATGCAGCTACAAAGGAGATACGGGAGGCTGAAGCGATAGTCAAATCATTTAGAAGTGTTTCGCTAGATGTTGACCTTGAAACTCCATACTCTTTCCATCACATCGCGAGAAATAGCTGAATGGTGTTAGCACTTCAAAATGTGGCAAAAGCATTGAAATATTTGAACCATTTAAAGCGATATCTCAGAAATAGCTGATGCCACAAAAATGTTTTCTGAAATAAATTGTGTGTTTTAATCAGATATATACTTTTTTGGACGGTAAAGTTTTGTTTATATCTTATAGTTTACAATTTATACCAAATTACACAAAATTGATTCCGAATGACTAGAGGACCTTGGAGAAAATTCAAGAAAATTCAGAAAATTCAAGATATACATTTTATTTGTCTTGTAAATATCTTGTATTTCAATCAAAATCGTTGGAGTCAATTTGACAAATTAAAACATAACGAAAACATTTCCACGTAAAGGGTAGTTTGGGGTGAAAGGATTTTCTTGAAAATTCTGTGTTGCATCCTTGGAAAATTAATACGAATTTTGGTATTAATTTGATAATGCATGTATTAACCTTTTTCTAAGAAAATCCTGCTTTTTGGATTCAAAGAACCCCTGAACATATGTTTCTGGTGAAATCTGGATATCTAATTTTTGGGTGGAATACAATACTTCCTCTACTTACTAGTTACGTGGTAGAGAAAGTAAACAGGGCTTCGATGGTGGAAATTATATATGGGATCAGTGCAAGTCTAGAACGATTTTTCTCCTAAGATTTTGCTGACGACTATTGATTAGAATACAATTCTGAACCGATCAGCCAAGAAGATTGTAAACATTTGGTGCAAAAAGTCGCTCCCATAACTGCAAAATATAACACTATTTTTACAGCGATACTAGCAAAAGAGACTGGTGATAAACATATAGACGTTTTTTTGTACTGGTGACAGTTGCTTATAACATTCTTGTTTCGAGTCCTTGAACACAGCATCTCAACATTCACCCCAGCAGCAGCTTGTAACGCTTTGATAGTTGCCTTGAAAGACTTTGCCATTAGCGTTTACATTCTGTGCATTCTTTTACGCTCTGTAGGGAAAGAAGAATGTAAAGTTTCATCTTCAGTTCTAAACGCTGTAATCACATTTACCCAAGAACCGTTCGACAAATCTTATTTGACTCTACTCTATTTTTTTAGGTTTACCTTCCTTTAACCGGGTAGGTTATATTGGACGATGAATGAATGAAATGATACTCATAAATGAGCCCGGTGTCCATGAAGCTTAATGTTATCCGACATTCATATTTACAAAACAAGGTAAGATCCCAGGAAAAACTTACTCTGGAATGTTCTATAAATAGGCTAAGTGCTCTTCGTTTTTATTGTATTTCACATAAGAAGGTGGTTAAAGAGGGCCAGTTAAGATCCAAACACACTTTTTGTGAATATAAGGGCTTGTATTTATTTTCCCATAATCAACATAAACTAACATTACACAAGAACATGATAACGTATTGAGATAGTTTCTACCAAGCATTCGGAGATTTTTTGTTTGTTTACGGAAAGCAGCATTACTTGGCACTCTTAACCCTTACGCTAGGGCAAGAATATCATATACAAATAAACAAACTTAAATATCATTATTCCCTGCAAAGATTACAAGTAAAGGTTCCTTTGACGTCTTTAAAGTCTGTAGGTACAGTTTGTATGAGACCACCCTTTACATTCCTGATACTGAATCATTGATTCATCAAGTGGATCTGATGGACTTTCTTGGCAAATTAGGCAAAAGTACACATCTTTTTTTTCTGGTCTCCAGCAGTATCCCGTGACGTCTTAGTATCATAATTTGGTTTTTTCTTCTGTATGTTCAATTTCAGCTGAACCTTTGGGGTAGTTGGTCGATTAGTATCAGCTTACTTGCTTTCAAGCATAATTTTATATGGGCTGCTGGTCAGCATAACAGATTTTTCAGGTTTTCTTCCTATTTGGGATGTAGTTTTAGGAAAAGATGTTTTGCGAATTGTAAACGAAAAACAGATTCATTATTGGTCTTTTTTAAAAAAGGTTTTAATTTCATTTGCTTCTTTTTGAACAAGAACAAGTTTCCCTTAACGTAGAAGCAATGGAAATGAGCTCTTGCATCCCTCTTCTTATCGCTCATCAAGGGCAAAATACTGAAATCTTAAGTATCTTCGCCTTCTGTTTGTGTCTGTGTTTCTGCATGTCTTAAACAGTTTTCTTACATTGCTGGATTTGTTATTCTTGTGGGCTCTGTAATTACCTTGAAGATTTGCAGGATTGTAAATGTCCAACACTGCCTCTGTTGCTACAAAAATTAGTATCCTGCAAGACGTCTGAATTATAAGAATAGATTCCGGTTACTTCAAAGCTATTAATGGCATTTCTTACTGTTGTAGCTTTGCTATATGCCTTAGTAAATAGCTCAGCAATGCCAGTCAGCTATTTTTCTCCTTGGATTAATTACTAATAACTTTGAGCGCTCCTGATTGCAACACGTTTTCAGAAGCCCCCCAAAAGTTCTGTCCAGTGGCTGTAGCTTGTGTGAAACGTGTGGTGGCAAAGTAAGGAGGTGAATTCCAGCCTCTCTGGCTTGTATAGACGGCAACAATTTATGTGTTCCAGGCCATCTAACATCAGAAGTACTGGATTTTGTGAACTTGTATTCACGTGCCTAGTAAAGTAATCAAAACAGACAAGAAATATTTATTGATCTATTCAGCCACTGTCTGTGAGACGGCAGATGCCACCAGGAGGAGCACCTTTCATTAATTACTCATTCATCTTTTTTTCCGGCAAATACGCGGGTCACTTAATAACTAATGGCTCCTATTTTTTTCTCTTGTAATTTGCAAGAAACTTTTGATTACACAGCATGAAAGCCACAACATTGTGGATTAAATTGTCACTTTTCAATGTAATCCCTGTCCTTTTCCACAGTTTTAGTCCACCTTTTAACGAGGGCATGTATTCCTGTGTGGTAAAACGCACGGTCTTACTTCCGAAGTCATTGACGCACAGATGTTTTCACGGCCTCCGCATCTTGAAAGTGAATCCCACGATGAGCTTCCTTTAGCGGCCCAAACAGATGGAAGTTTGATGGTGCTAGGTGAGGGCTGTATGGGGGATGAATTATCCAATGTTCACAATCACTACAGTGGTGTGACGACTGGTGTGTGGTTTTGGATTGTCGTGCAAAGCAGAACATCCGCCATGGTTTCTCTTGGGTGAACTCGCTGAAGATCTGCTTTAAGCTTTTTGAGGATGTTGACGTATTGCACAGAATTGATTGTGCATTTCTGCTCCAAAACATCAACCAGAATCACACCCGCTGCATCCCAAAACACGGTCGCCATCACTTTGCTTGCCGATGGCACAGTTTTGAATGTTTTCTTTCTCGGCGAGGTTGTGCGATGCCATTCCATGGACTGTCTCTTTCATTCGGGTTCAAGAAAATAAACCCACGCTTCGTCAACAGTCACAATTTTGTCCAGAAACTCCTCTCCCTCCATACGGAAGCGCTGCAAGTATTCCGAGGCTATTGTTTTTCGTGTCTCCTTATTCTGGTCCGTTAACATTTGGGGTACCCAACGTGAACAAGCTTTTGAGTACCCCAGGTCATGAATAATCGTCGCCACACTGCCTTTACTGAGGGACGTAATGCGACACAATTCGTTCGTTGTTACCCGGCGGTCATCTCGAATGATCTCATCCACTCGTTCAATGTTACGTGGAGTCACTGCAGTCACAGGTCTGCCGCTTTACTGTTCATCACCCGACGGTGTTGGCCCTTCAGCTTTGTTACAGTGACGAACCTGTCTTATAACCGTGCTGATATCCACTCTTGCATCACCATACATCTTTGTAAGCCTTTCATGAAATCGAATGAGCGTTTCACCTTCCGCATTCAAGAATTCAGTGACAAAACGCTGTCTAATACGAACATCCATGTCAGCAATTTTTCAACAGGCAGCAGTGCTACTCCTGGTTCACGTAGGAAGTTGCTATTGTAGTGGAGTGGAGAAGAAGGTTTGAGGAATTGCGCCAAAAATAAAATTGTTCACATAATTAACTTAGTTCGGCAGAAAAAATAGGAGGCATTACTTATTGACTGACCCTCGTATCATTGTCGGAGGCATATATTGCCGTGCAGCACTATAACAACAAGCAAAGGCTGTAGTTCTTCCCTTCTCTGCGCTGGTAAGTCTTGCTACTTACCTCTTGCCTTTAAGGTGATGGTTTTTTCTGGTGCATGGACGTTCTTATTCCATATTTATCAACGTTAAATATTGTGACTATTGAGAACACCAGTTACTGCGAAAACACACTTTATTTATTACAAGGCACTCAACGCAACAAAAACTTTACACTTGAATCACTTTGGCACACACTCGGAATACAACACAACTGATCCTTGAACTAAATCACAACTAAACTGTTGAGCTACACGACTCGCAACTGACTGCTGAGTTACATTTCACAATTAAACTGCACTGTCCACTTGCACCGTCACTTCTAACAGAATTCAACACTGACTGACGTCCTGGCAGAGTGGCCCCTTATACAAGTCCCGCATAAAAAGCGGAACCTTCTAGAAAAGGAACCCACGTGAACTCCCCTAAACGAACGCTCCAGAACAGGTAAGCGGCAAACAAAGAGGTATTTATTCTACGCTGCCTATTGTTCTATTGTTTCCGCACTCGCTATTGGTCCGACGGCCCATCGCAGGCCCCACCAGGTATCGGCCACTACCGGCCGGTCGCATGTAGCGCCGCGCACGCGGTCACAATATTCTTTCAGGAGGAAAATGTGCTGCTGTAATAGGTCCTATAGATTGCTATACAACTTCTCAACTTGAGTTTTGTTGAAACCAGAGGCTCGAGGCATGTTAAATGCTTCTGGTTTGCTAGGCGATACTTCAGATTGCCGTCTAAAAAGCCTTTCTACCCAATCTTTACCAGCAGTTTTACTGGTGCTACAAAATATGTGCGGAATTGTATTTAATTCTGCAAAATCATAGACTAGTTTTTGAACAGTCTTAATGTATACTCCATGGAGCAGATAATCCATTTTCAGAATATGAGCCACCACCTCTTTTTCTTGACTTGCGCTGAATGTAGGCTTAAATCTATTCAATCCCACCTCGTAAATTTGACTAAGCTTTAATCTCTTCCGCAGGATTAGGCATGGAATCCCATATTCACGAGAAGCGTATACTTCACTTGTTTCATTTCGTACATCCTCTATAACATATGTGAGTTCCACTTGAGTATATGTGGATCTAGTCGTCTTTCGTACGCAATTACAAACCATTTCGTGAAATGCCTACAAAAGAGATAAAAATAAACTTCAATAGATACCTATGTACTGAAGGGAAAAAACAACTATACTGCAATAAAATTTCAATATACAGTTTATCTTCTAATACTATTCGTGAATTAAGAAGTTCTAAACATTGGTAGAGAGGCCCCTAACGATTCCAAGCTTGATGACCTGGTCACAGAGGTGAGCTGTTCAGAGAGACTTCCCTATAGCGGATCCGGGGAGAACTTAGTTCACCGGAGTAGGCTTAGAGAAGACTGCCATGTGGTAGGGGAGAAGAACTGTCCAACGGGCAAGCATATGCGCCATCTCTCTGACACCGATTACACTGCACAGCCCCTAAGCCTACAAAATAAAATAAACTCTGTAATACAACATCCTGGATCTAGTTCCCTATACTAGTTCTATATTGCAAACTTTATAATTTATTTATCACATTAATTTTTGTCATATATCATTATTTTACAGATATAACTTATATACTAATAACTAAAATAAGTGAAAAGCAAGTGAAAAGCAAAAACTATAATAAAGAAAGAATAGAATAAATGGATAACATTAAATAAAATTAATAAAATAATCACAATGAAATATATAGGGAAAACAATAATTTTCATTGTGAAATAGGACAACATTCAATACTTATGTTTGACACTTCTACGCACCTTCTTTGCATGTAAAAAAGACAATTTACATGTCTTAAATTTCCCCATCTCTGCCATACCGTTATACTGGAGGTATACGTTCCCAGGTATTTCTGCAATCTCTTGATTGGTTAACGAATTATAGCGCTCTGGCAAGAACACTTGACAATCCTCCAGCGAAGATACGATCCTGGTATCATATCTTGTTTGAACTCTCTTTAAGGACTTTATCTCATGGTTAAGACCTATTTCGAGATCTTGAACTCGACGAGTCGGTAGGAAACTACGCTCTTCAACCATCTTGTTAAGTCTATCAGCTAAACAATCTGTAACAGACATTGTCATGAATTATTATTTTCACTACATTATTCAAGTTGAAGAACAAGTTATACACTTCTTTATATTAGAACTAGGGTGTGTGTATGTTTTGTAAGTATGCCTATGAATGTGTAGAGAAACAAAGAACGAATGGAGAAAATCATGTGAATGTTCATTGAAGATGAGGCAGCAGAGAACCAAAGGATGAGTAGAGGAAATCGTGTGTGAATGTATAGTGAAACAAAGAATGAGTGGGGAAAATCGTATGAATGTTTATGTAAGAAGAATGTGTAGCGAAGATCGTATGAATGCGTTGAGAAACAAAGTATGAGTAGAGAAAATGTATGAATGTTAATAGAGCATGAACCTGCAGGGAAACAAAGAATGAGTGGAGAAAATTGTGTGAATGTTTATGTAAGAGGAATGTGTAGCGAAAATCATGTGAATGTTTATAGAAGAAGAATGAGTAGAAAAAAATCCTGTGAACTGGAGAAGAGTACGCAGAGAAATCCATGTGAATGTAAAGTACAGATTAGAAAATATGATGCTCTTGCAACGAGTCGTCTTTCATGTACTGTATCGTTTAAACAAAAATAAATGCATTGTAAAACCATCAGTGATTTTTGTATAGTTATCTAAATACCCACTCACCTTGCATTGTTTCCTGTTGAATGCTGCACATGTAGATGGGTTGTAACTCTTCTTAAACTAAAAACTTTGCGTTTTTAGTTCTTAAAAATTTAAATGTAAAGTTAATAAGTACAAAACAGTTCTAACATGAGCAGATACCTGTTTATATAGGGATCTAAACCCCCTCCTGGCGATGCCGGCACGTCATCATGGCTGTGATGCTTACACTCACGTGATTATTGCAGCCAATGACATCATCTCTTGCTGCGCATGCGCAGAGGCTCTCGGCACTTCTATCCCTACTTGTTTCACTTCCTCTCGCTGTCTCTCTCTCTCTCTCTCTCTCTCTCAGAGTACATCCATAATGTCTTTACACAAAGCTGCATGCAGTTACATTCTACTGTACAGAGGAAAATTAAGGAAGTCATTGAAAGATCGGGATTCGAACTAGGGGCAACTGATTGGAAATTATATACAGCATTAATTGTTCATTGTAGGAGCTATCAAACATGCTTTCGTCCGCGGCTCTATCGCTGCTAGTTTCTGCGATAATTGAGATTTAAACTTAAGGATCGAACCCTGGACGTCAGGTACCCGAATATACACCCGCAAGATACTACTTGATAACATAAACGTAATAGGTTTATTAGGTGCCTTTATCTTAATTATTTACTATGTTATTAAATTTATAAGTAAATTTCATTGAATCAGTATTCGAACTCAGAACACCGGAAACAAAATTATTTATAATATTAGTTTGTCATGTTTAAAAGACCTGTATACAGTTACAACATTGATCTAAGTGATATATTCTAGAGCACAGTGGAAAATTAAGGAAGTCACTGAAAGATCGGGATTCGAAATAGGGACAACTGATTGGAAATTATATAAGGCATTAATTGTGCATCATAGGAGCTAACAATCATGCTTTGGTCCGCTCCTCTATCCCTGCTATTTTCTGAGATAATTGAGTTTTTAAAATTAAGGATCGAAGCCATGACACCTAGTACTCTAATACACATGCACAAGAAACGAACTAATGGCATAAAAGTAATAAAGTTTATTTACCGTCTTTATTTTAATTAGTTTTGGAGTTACTAGAAGATGAATTTGTAATCACTCCTAGGATTCGAACCCATGCATCCAGACCGGTTTCGAGCAAATCGTAAATGGCGTCTTGCATCCCGAGCTATAATTAGTTTTTATTGCATCATTCTGTCTCTTTTCATTCGAAGAACGTGTGGTGAAAACCATATGAATGTTAATAGAAGAATGCGAGGAGAAATCATATGAATGTTAATAGAGGAATGTGTTGAGAAAACCATATGAACGTTTTCAGAAGAAGAACGTGTAGTGAAATCATATGAATGTTAATAGAAGAATGCGAGGAGAAATCATGTGAATGTCAATAGAGGAATGCGTTGAGAAAAGCCTATGAATGTTTTCAGAAGAAGAATGTGTAGTGAAATCATATGAATGTTAATAGAAGAATGCTAGGAGAAATCATATGAATGTTTATGCAAGAAGAGCGTGTAGCGAAAATCATATAAGAGATAGATAGATAGAAAGAAAAAGAGAGAAGAACGAATGGTGTCTAGGCATCGGGATATCTAAGTATACGCGGTGGTTTAATATAAACAATGATAGTTGTTAAATGCAATTTTAATCCGACCGCCCCCTGCTTCAATAATTTAATAGTTATTATAGCGTTTCGCAGGGTAAGATTCGAACTAGGGGCCTCTGGGTTCCTAAGAATACAGCTCGTTAAACATTGTAATGTCGTATAAATTAAATTATATTTGTTAAACACGTTTTAATCTGACCGCCCAATACTCACATAGTTTAATATTTATTAAGCATTAGAGTTTCGCAGATTCGAGCTAGAACCCTCTGAACCCCCTTTCATTAATTAAATTATATTTGTTAAATACATTTTAATCTGATTGTGCATAGTTTAATAGTTATTACGCATTAAAGTTTCGCAGATTCGATCTAGGACCCCCTGAACACCCTTTTATTAATTATTGTAATGATATATAAAAATTAAATTATATTTGTTAAATACATTTTTAATCCGGCGGTGCATAGTTTAATAGTTATTACGCGTTAGAGTTTCACTTGGTAAGATTCGAGCTACAATCCTCTGAACGCCCTTTTATTAATTAAGGTAATGATATAATAATATCAATCATCAATTTCTCATTAGCAATAAACTTTTGATTACAGTAAGAATCGAACACCGATCTATGGATATCCACGCAGAGGTTTAATGCATGTAATGAAATGAATATTAAACGCTTTTTCGGAGTCGCTGCCTGAAATGAGCCAAACAGAATGCTTGTTAACTATGCTCGGGTATATTCGTAGGATCTCATAAAACATCGGAGAGAACAGTCCCTCAGGGCAAAAATCATGATGGCTGACTCTGACGTTGTTTACGTAGAGCTGGTAAACAAGCTTCTCTCTCTTTCACGCGAACAAGGACAGGACGAGCATGAAGCCACCTTCAGATTCTTTTGTTAAGCTACCAGGTGCTCGAACAATGGAAAGAGACCGGCTTTGTTATGGGGCAGCGGAATGAGAAATAAAGGCTTGCCCCGGACAATAGAACTTGTTTCTCTTTTGTCACGACCCTAATTCATCATGGGCTTTGTTCATTTTGACAGCTGAAGGGTAAGCATTGTTCTTTTGTTAAAAGCTAGTGGAATGAGTATGCCAGAAAGTAGCCTTGCCCCGGACAATAGAAAGGCACACAATAGAACCCCTTCCTTTGTCCAGTAAGCTCTTTGGTCCCGCACGTGTTCGAGAAACAATGGAAGTGGGGGTGGGTAACTGGCACAGGTGCAGAAGTGGCCGGATGTGGAATGGGTAGGAAAAACATCTCGCCTTTGTTACAGAACCTTAAATTTATGACCCCTTTGTTCGGTTTGACAAGTGAAGGATACCCTTAATTGCTTAACTGTCAAGCTTCCATTGTACTCAACAAGATTTACGACCGCAGCTGCAACTAAAACTACCAAGGCACTGCGGGGGAGGGGGGAGGGGAGGGGGCGGGGCTAATTAGCATATTAATTGCACATTCCTGCATATTAAGTGATACAGAATGCCCATTTCCCTACTACTCTTCTATCTTCTTATAATTTGATTATTAAACTTTATGCATGGATTACATTTTAAAATACCCTTCAGAATCATGTACTTTGATTTATTTGGTGCTATTTGTAATTTTGAGTTTATGCACCAGTTACTTAGTTTATGTGTTAAATTATTTGATTTACGTTCCAAATCATTCCTATTTTCACCCTCAATTCAATAATGAATAATAGGTCATCTGCATAAGCAATGGTGTTTGTAATATATTCTTCATTTAAATCGTCCAATAAGGTTTCCAGTACAACGTTCCAAAATAACGGTCCAAGAACCGAACGCTGGGGACACCTCTGGATAATTAACTTATATACTGCATCATTAACACCTTTTATAAAGACGTCTTTATTCTTACAACAATCTCTTCATATTTCATAAAGACATTTTGGGTCCTATTGACATAACCTCTCAAAAAATACGGTCACCACTGATTATGAAATGCAACGGAAATGTAAATTAAAATCCCTATAACATATTTAGTATGCGAAAATTTTTCACGGTTTTTAATGCTGCATTTATCGCGTCTTTGGTTGATAGACACTTTCTAAATCCAAATTATTACTCATTCCTATCGTTAATCGAAATTCTTTTATTCCTTTGCAAAGCAAATGTTCAAAAATTTTCCCAATTGTATTTAACATACAGATGAGTTGATAAGATTTCCGGTATTTTTGGGTCATTATCAGTACTCTTTTTTAAAATAATTACTTTTGCTTGTTTCCAACAATTTAGAAAGCGACCTTTCCATATGCAGCCATTAAATAATTGACAAAAAGTGTACATGCCTCTTCTAAATTCACCAAAACTTGGTTTATAATTTCATCAAGTCTGGCAGTTTTTTACCTCTTCAGCTTTTAATTATCAACTAATTTCTGCTATGTCAAAAGGATATATCACTCTTGTATTTTGATATCGAAATTTCATATTTATTCGTTTACGTATATGTGTGTTATCCAGTGGTCATCATCTGAAAGTAAATTCTCTAATAAAACGTTTATTGACTCCTTCCAGCCTGTAGTCATGTTACCATCTCTTTTATTTAAGTTATCAGTACTTCAAGATTCTTCACTTTGTCCATTATGATTTTATACGGCATTCCCCATATATTTGTATCTAATTTATTCTCGACAAAATTCTTCCATGTAAGGGAAGCGAAATTATAGGAAATGGGGGAAAGGAAATTCGTAGTAGAAGAGATACTAAACTAGCACGCCTTGCCAACCAGTGAAAACCACGAAAAACCCGTGGTCAGAGTGGCCGGTCCCAGGAATTGAAGCCAGAGCCTCCTGAATGTAGCCTCGCACGTTACCGCGATCTCGCTCGGTCTTTCAACAAGAGTGTCCTATCTTTATAATGTGATAGCTGCCGTTATTGAGCTACAGCAGTCATTTGTTTCATGTGGTTACAGTTATTATTGACAAATAGCCATGGAACGTTACAGCATTCAGCAACGCGTAGAAATTGTGAAAATTTATTATCAAAATGGATCATCCGTTCGCCAAACCTTCCGTGTATTGCCCGAAGTTTACAGTGTGCATAATCGTCCCTGCGAGAGAACGATTCGGCGTTTGATCGATAAATTTGAAAGAAGTGGTTCTGTCAGCGATCAAAGAACGCATGTACGTAATCGACGTAAGCGCTCCAACGAAAACGTAGGCGCCGTTCATGAGAGTACGCGAGAACGGAAACAAAGCAATTGCTCGTCAAGCGCAAGAATTGGGGCTTTTGCCGACCACAACTTGGCGAATTCTGCATCTGGACTTGAAGTTTCACGCTTACAAAATGGTGTTAACTCAAGAACTAAAGCTCAACGACCATAGGTTGCGCCGTGTATTCGCTGACTGAGCTATGGAGCAATTGGAAGCTGACCCGGATTTTTGTAGAAAAATCATCTTCAGCGACGAAGCCCACTTTTGGATGGATGGTTGTGTTAATAAACAAAATTGCCGCTATTGTAGCAATCACAATCCAATGCAGATTCAAGAACGACCACTTCATCCCCAAAAGGTTACTGTGTGGTGTGGATTTTGGTATGGCGGAATTGTGGCAGTATTTTATATCACAACAATGTAAATGCCAGAGTGATTATAGTGTAAATAAGCATTTTTGTATGACATTGATTTGAGATGTTTGTTAATTATAAGCATTGTTAGGAAATAAGTTTACACGGCCTCAATGAAACTGACAATAAGAGCGGGCAACAATGAGCGAGGGGGTGAGTTGTTTATTAATTAGAAGAGGCAAGCAAATGACGTCAGAGTCGCGCGCGTTTCTTTAGAAATGGAGGGAATTTATGCCCTAGAGTGTATGTGTTCGTAATTTTGATTGGATATAAAAATAGACGGTAATGTTGGCGCGTTTTATTAACCAATAGCAGCTCTGTTATAATGTTTAGGCATATTGGGGTGAGGGAGTATAAATTCCGTGCCAGAGACGGGTAACGCGCAGTTTAACAGAATAATTCACAAGGCAAACATCGTTCAGTTCAACAGAATCATACAAAGGTTATACGTCGTTCAGTCCAACAGAAGCACTCCCGAGTAATACGTCGTGCAGTCCACCAGAATCATACAAAGGTTATACGTCGCGCAATTCTACAAAATCTCTCGCGTTGTAAAGTTAGTTATAAATGTGAAATACGCGAATTAATAATGTGCAGCAAATAAGTGATTATAGTGATATTAGAAAATATACCAGTTTCAGTCTGGCGTGTATCAAGAGTCAATAGGTGAAATTAATTAATTGTGACGGTAATAAAAGTGTAAAAACAAAATCTTTTATAAGTGTCATCTTTCCGTTTACACACCCTGTTTAAGAGATATGCTCGACTGAGAAATAATAGCTAGCCGGAGGACAAAGAACCCAAATTTAAAAATAGTAATACAATAACAGGCGCTCAGCAATACGATAACACGAAGTAACTGCGACAAATTGGCTCCCATACGTGGGACAGATAAACATGAAGCATCTTCCAACTACCAACAAATATTCTACCTCAAAAGTTTCACGCTTACAAAATGGTGTTAACTCAAGAACTAAAGCTCAACGACCATAGGTTGCGCCGTGTATTCGCTGACTGAGCTATGGAGCAATTGGAAGCTGACCCGGATTTTTGTAGGAAAATCATCTTCAGCGACGAAGCCCACTTTTGGATGGATGGTTGTGTTAATAAACAAAATTGCCGCTATTGGAGAAATCACAATCCAATGCAGATTCAAGAACGACCACTTCATGGCCCAAAAGGTTACTGTGTGGTGTGGATTTTGGTATGGTGGAATCATTGGTCCATATTTTTTCCAAGATGAAGTTGGAGAAGCTCTGTCAATGGAGAAAGATACCGGGCTCTTATAAGGGTCTATTTTTGGCCTCAATTGGATGGTATGAATTTCAGAAACATCTGGTTCCAGCAAGATGGTGCCACATGTCATACTACTCTCGGAACAATCGATCTTTTGAAGGAGAAGTTCAGAGGTTTCATCATTTCCCGTGGTGGTGATGTTAACTGGCCCCCGATATCATGTGATTTAACGCCGTTGGATTACTTCTTGTGGGGTTATGTTAAATTTCGAGTTTATATCAACAAGCCAGAAACAGTAAATGATCTTATGAATTGCATCACGCGTGTTATTCGTGAAGTTGGACCTAATTTACGTTCTTCTGTCATTGAAAATTGGGTCAACGGTATATGCGCAATCCAACGAAGTCGCAGCGGTCACTTAACTGATGTTCTCTTCCACACGTAGTGACATTAATTATGTTCCAAAATAAAAAAAGAAATAAACCTCTATCATTTATAGAACGTGTTTTATTTAACTTCAAAGATAGGACACTCTTGTTGAAAGTGTTGTTATATTGCACTAAGGAGAGAATGACACTTACCCGACATGGTACTCTTGCTCCGCCTTTTCCTCCTACTAGAAATCTTACTATAGGAAACATATAGATCTCGTTAGGTATATAAATTAAGTGAAATAAAATTTAAAAGCAATTAACCATATCCGAAATATTCACTGTAGATCATTTGTATTTCTCCAAACTTTAATTAGTATGTTTTGAAATACTGCGTGGTGTTTGTTTTCGTTCTTGAGAACTAAGAATATATACGTTATATCATTGTTAATATACAATTATTGACACCCTTGGTAAAGAGCTGAATAATAATAATAATAATAATAATAATAATAATAATAATTAAAGAAGAACTTGTTTCAAATGTGTGTTTTATTTATTTTGTGTAGGTATTTTTAAGCGAGTGCTTGCTTATAAGAAAAACGAGTTTTTATTTCATATAAAAGTGTGATTAATCGTTTCTATAACCATTTAGAATAGCCTTCCACAATTCAGAGCAGTTGGCAACTTTTAATTAACTGTCTGACTTCTAAATAGATCACGAAATCGGGTCGCGGGCTACAGGATCCACGCCGACATGCTGCGACAGTGAAGTCCTAGGTTCATAGGCAAATGTTTAGCTTTAATTAAAACGTTACCAGTATTGTTAACGTCACTCATTGCTGCATGTGCATGCTGTGGAACACATTATTCTGTAAAAAGGAAGGTAAACATCTTTCAGAGAGATCTGAGTACTCTCAGTTACATGCAACTTCGAAACGTGATTCTGCGATTGGGTGAAAGGAAACGTGGCCCTGAAGAAAAGCGGAAACGGTATGAAACATGAGGTGAAAGAGAAGGAACTGATATTTTCTCACGGCTCTCTCGTGCTTTTGTACACACTCAAAATACTAGGAAGTGGGAGCAGGCCATCAAAATGTTAACATCACAATTCCCTTATTTACCTCAAATAAATGTTCCCAATGAATAAAGTTAAGCATTCCCATCTATCTAATATGTTTAATTACCAAATTATTTCTAGAATTAAAAATGCTATTCTCTGAATGATATATATTTATTATTTGAAAGGATTTCTTCAACTAAAAAGGTTAAACTCTACAACGATATCGAGGATACCTCGAGAATTACGTGGGCACAGTCAGAGCATGAATTATTCGGATATCACTTAAAAACGTTCTAGCAGTTATACTAATGGAGAGAAGATTTTCAGAACAAAGAAAATCTTGATGAAAATGTCATCAAAATGCCATTTAAAACGATGGAGGTATAAATCCGCGAAGTAGAAAATAATCTAATATTTAGCTGAATTTCCTCGCCCCGTTATTTCTCCCTTATTTAAATTACAGTTCGATGGCTTTATTAACTATTGAACACAAAATCTGCTCTACTGTGCATTTAAGCTAATTTTTAGGATAACACACATAAAAGCGTTAAAAAATTAATGCAATAAAATAGTGAAAATCATCAGAACATATGAGGCGTATTATGGTTTGTACTTTGTAAATGTTAAATGGCTGAATTTTCGCTCCATTAATTTGGCCTTTTTAAAGTGATGTTTGAACGCTTTCTGCTCTGATTAGGTTTTAGGTCATGGTGAAACTTGTACACTGCTAACTGCTCTCATCAGCTATTCCATTCTAATCTTCGTAGCCCTTACTCACGGATCCTCATAATTTGAAACACCTAGGCAAAAGGACCCAGCTAAAATGTAATCTACCATACAGATTTTTGGAGAAAAGTTTGTACACATACATTATAGACTACCTAACAGCTTAAAAAACTAAACCCCTACGGTTTCTTCCAATCCCTATACCCAAACCCACACGGTTTGACCGATTTGGACAAAAGTTTGGATACTTATGCTTTAGGATATAGAATAAGTATCCTTGTCTTTGATTTCAGTCCCATACAGACCTAAACTATTTTGATCGACCTGGAGAAAATTTTGGACAGTTGCACCTTAAGACGTAGCAAAATTGCAGGCTAACTACGGCTTTCAAAAACTTCCTCTGCCATTATTTTAAATCCCTTACTCATTATAATTCGACACCGTCTAACCCATCTTGCCAAACGTTTTACACTTATGCTAAAGAAGCCGGTGGAAATTATAAGCTGCCTTGCAATTTTAAACGAACATCTCCCTTCACATTTTTCACTTTTAAGGCTAGTTCATAACAACCCGAGAACGGAAAGCCTAAACAACATGCACTTTGAGATAGAACGGGAATACATACTGATGACCATATCGCGAGCGAAGCGGAACATTGATTTTGTGCATTGAAATTTCATTTGTTTCTGACCAATGAAATTTGTTCACCTTCTCTAAACGCACCATTTTACTTCTCCTCTACGATTCACAATAATGCATGTTAATTTACGTCAAAATTCAATAGAGTAAACATTTTCTAGGCGCAAAGCCATTATTATTTCCGATTCCTCAAGTAAAACGTCTTACCAAGCGTCATTCCTGCATTAGTAGTGTACATTATGAGGCAATATTTTATATAATAACATGCTGTGAATACCAGGGTGATTATAGTGCAAATTAATATTATTGTATGTACATGATTTTGGATGTTTGTTAGCCATAAGGATTGTTAGGAAATAAGTTTGCACGGCCTAACTGAAACTGACAATTGAAGTGGATAACAATAAACCGAGGGGGTGAGTTGTTTGTCACTAAGAAGAGAAAGCCGAAATTGACGTCAGGGCTGCGTGCCTATTTTAGAAATGGAGGGAATATTTTCCCTAGAGCATATATGTTAGTAGTAGTGATTGGCTGACCAAAACAGACGCTAAAGTTGGCGCAATTTGGTAACCAATAGGAGCTATATTATAATGTTTAGGCAATTCGAGGTGAAGGAGTATATATTCTCGAGCCATAAGAAAGTGTCGCACAGTTCTGAAGAATCTCTCACGAGGTGCACGTCGCAGAGTTACTTACAAAAATTAAAGTACGCGAAGTAATTGGTGCGCGGCAACTAAAACGACTGTAGTTACATTCGGAAATATCACAGTTTCAGTCAGGGTGTATAAAGATTAAATATGTGAATTATTACTTAAGCGTGAAGGCAATGAAGGTCTAGATTCAGATTTTTGTTATCAGTGTTATCTTTTAGCAACAACTTCTTTCAGTTTACACACCCTGCTTAGAACACTTGCTCGACTGAGTTATAATAGCTAGCCGGAGGAAATAGAACCCAAATTTAAAAAAAATAATTAAACCATAAGCGCCCAACAACTAAGATAACAGAAGTCATCTGCGTACTGCGACAAATGGCTGCCAGATCGTGGGGCGAGACAACTAGGAATGGAGCGGTGCAATTAACTACAAGACTTTAGGACGGCGCAGATCCCAGAAACAACCACCAAGACGACCGACGACGCGGATGAGAGGACATCAGCGACTACGAGAACAGAAGACAACAGGGGAATTCGACTCCAGGACACCAGGACAGCAAGACGACGTAGATCCATGGTACTACGACGCAGAGGCGACATATACATCTAGGAGAGAGGGGCAGGAAGTTGGACATCAAAACAAGGTCATCAGATAGTATCATAAAAGGTTAGAAAACTGTAAATTTTATGTGTATCCTAAAACAAACAAAAATTATGAGAGATTAAATGTTGAGAAGCGGAAGGATTAACAAAAGAATGTCCACTAGCAATACTGAAGAAATAATTTTAGAAGGGGATAATGTAACAGTTGGCCGTGATCCCGTGCAGGTCATGGAAAATAGCTCAAACAATACAGGAGTTCAGGGAGGAAATATCAGTGAAGAAAGTCAGAACAGAATAGCAGGTCAGTCAACTCAAACATCTGGGATTGTTGTAAACATTTCAGGGTAGGTAGCCGACCTCAGAGATAGCTATATTAGGCATGTGGGTCAAAGTATTGTACCAAACAGGGGTGATGTAACTGTAACGGTTGGTGGAAATGAAGGTTCACAAAGGGATGTAAATGCAGTAGGAAATGTTAATTGTGATGCTGGTATGATGATGGAACTGCTGAGAAATTTTGGTGAAACATTAAATAAGAGTATTACAGATCAATTAGAAAGGAATATGGAAGATATTGGTAGGAGCTTAGAACAAAACCTAACTCAGAGTAATGAGAAATTAGAGTAAAAATTAGATCAAAACAGGGAAGAAATTGAAAAGAAATTTATGGAGCTAGATATAGTATGACAAGAATGAAAATGGAAATCAGGAAATAATAGCAAGTGAGATAGGAAAATTTTCAAAGAAAATGTCAGACATGAGCAGGGAAATATCTAACCAAAGAAGCGAGGTTAATACTAAGTTTGAACATGTTAGTGTATGATGTACAGAGTTAGAAAGCCGAATGAATAGCATTTCAAGTGAGCTAAGAAAGATGATGGAGGCTACGAATCTATATTTAATTTAGGTGCAAGTTAATTTCAGAGGGGAGATATCTGAAATACAGAAGGAGTCGGAAACACAAAGAAATAAGTTGTCCGAAGAAGTCAAAGTTTTGTCTATAAATTTGAATAAAAAACTAACTTCTGAAATTAACAAGCACCAAGCTGTTCAAAATGAAAACAGTAGAAAATTGGAACAGACAATAGAAAGTCTGCAAGGTACTGCAAATAGGTTAGAATTGAGTTCAAGGGTCAATATATATTATGCACAGAATGATAGAGGTATTTCCTCAGGTATGACTAATAATGTGAGTGACGCGGCGGGTTCATCCATAGCCCACGCCGAAACTCAGAGTGCACAAGTAACGGTAGAGAATTTAAATATGGAAATAAGTAACATACAAAACTATAATTATATCTTAAGTGATTTGCCACCTCCAAAATTTAATGAAAACTACAATCCAGTACAGTTCATTGTAGACTTTTCAGAATACTTTCAAATTAAAAAGATACCGGAAGCATTGAAAATGATATTTGTTAAAAGATGTTTGGTCCAGAAGACTTTAGATTGGCTACAAATGGTATCAAGGGGCGAAATTTCATATGAATCCTTTAAGAGGCTATTCATGAACAGATTTTGGAACGTTACCATAGAATACGAGCAATGCTTAGCCATGGACAATTTGATCCACGAGAGAGAATATAAATGATATATTATTTACTAAAACATGCAAGTCAAGTTAGGAATTTGTCACCTCCGATCAATGACTAAAATTTTGTGAGTTTGCTCACAAGTCATTATCCTTTAAGGATACAAAATTAGTTATTAATTGCAAAACCACATAGTATCTTCGAGATGACAGAATTAATACAGCCTTGGGACACCAGGAAGAAGATATATCTCGAGAGTGGGAGCATAGATTTTTAGACGTGCGAGATAGACGAAATTACCAAGTCCGTCATTATCACCAAAGCAGAGGACAAGAAAGACGTCATGAGAATAATACCAGGCAACGTTACCAATCATTTGAAAGACCGGGGATAGATGGGAGACCAGGTCGGCAGGAACAAATAAATTACGTCAGGACAGAAAGATTGCCGGAAAGAGGGCAAGATCAAGGAAGGCGTTACGTCAGGCAAACGGGAAATTTCACTCATTGGAGGGAAAACACAAACCGGGAAAGAACTGAGGAACAGAATGAAAATTACGTGCCAAGAGGACATAATTTCAGAAATCGATGATTTCGGACTCGAGGAAGGGGACCTCAAAACAGTAGGAGCGAAAATGAGATAACTTTAGCACCGGTTAGGAACGGCAGTCCCGTATATGAACAGAGAAGTAACCAGGAAAACTGTCAAGACTCCTGTGCAGTAGGTTCTCAGGACGTCTTTAATAATTCAGTATCCATTACCAAAATAAACAATATGCCTACACACACACTCTGTAAGAAGTTTACAGCAAAGAAAGATAAGGAGGAAAATTTCGAGTCACCTCATATCAAGATAGAAATCGCGAAGAAAGATATTATTGCGACTATAGATTCTGGTTCATCAGCTTCAATTTGTTCCCAGAAATTTTATGTAAATTTGATAAAATAAGGTAACAAAATTATGGCTCTTCCCACCAGTAATTTAGTTTGTCGTGTTGCAATTGGAAGAACGACACAGGTCATAAAAACACAAGCTCTACTAAACATAATTATCGGCGGAGAAAATTTCGAAGTTATGTTTCTAATTGTAAACCATTTGATTTGTGACATAATTTTAGGATGTGACTTCCTACATAAATATGAAGCACGTATAGATTTTAAATATGAGGAGTTAAACATGACAAAAGGCAATAGAGAAATAAACGTACCGTTTATAAAAGAGAAAGTCTCCGTGATTGAGAGGTGCGAGTGTTTTAATGTTATTTATTTAACATTATTGTAGCCCCACGTTGTGGTAGCCAATTTGCGAGTGTATTTTTGTTTACTTCACGTGTTGAAGCCATCTTGTGACGTCATTCATTTGTTAGGTTTGTTAGCTCCATCTGGTGTTAGCACTTTGCGGCAGTATTAGTTTTTTTGTTTAAAAAAAATGCTAGTTATTTTATTTAATTTTGGTTCTTTGTCCTCCGGCTAGCTTTTGGGTCGAGTACTTCTCTTTATACAGGTTGTGTAAACGGAAAGGAATCTTTTATCCAAAGATAACACTGATGAAAGAATTTCTTTTATACTTTTATTGTCGAACACTTTCACTATCACATTTACACATTGATCTAGACACTCGCCAAACTGAAACTGTTATAATAACTTCTTACTGATCACTTTTAATCCACGTACTTCAACCTTTTGTATAATTAACTTTACAACACTTTAGATTTTTCATAATTCTGCTACGCGTAACTTGTGAATTTATAGCCGACGTGTAATATTTCTGCTGGACTGAAGGCGACGTGTATCATACAAAATATTTTCGACGAACTGACGGGAATGCGACGTGTAGTATACAAAGAATTTTGATGAACTGACGGACCGAAGGACTTTACCTCTAACCTAGCTTCTATTTATACTTCTACTCCCCGATATGCCTAAAGATTATAACAGAACTGCAATTGGCTATTAAAACGCGCCAACATTAGCGTCTATTTTAATATCCAATGAAAATTATGAATACATATGCTCTAGGGAAACGTTCCAGAAGATTCTCAAGGAAAACACGCGCCAGCATTACGTAACTTCCTCGTTCCCATAATGATAAACAGCTCACCCCCTCGCTGCATTATTGCACGCTATTATTGACAGTTTCAGTAAGGCCATATAAACTTACTTCTCAACAATAATTACAATCAATAAACATCTCAAATCAATGTCACATAAAAATGCATATTCATATTACAATCATTATTTACATTTAAGTAATTTGTGATACAAATTACTGCATCATATGCCCCACTAGAAACATAATTATAAATATTTACAACTTGTTTGGAAATTTTATAATTGGGTTTTTAGTCTCCTAAATCTTGGAACACACGCTATCACTTTCACTTAACACTTCACACGTATTTAACACACGACATGTTTTTCCTCTATCTTGCCACTACTTACTGGCTCTGGTTTAATGTGTTTAGACTTAATCTGACATTACAAAAAAAAAAAATTTATAGCAAATAATGTACCCTGAATTATTTAGTTACTGTTACAAAATTGATTTACTTTCTTATATTGTTAACAAAAATTTGTGCATTTAAGAATTTTTGTAATTACTATACATATTTACCAAAAAATATTCACCCTTTACATAAATATATTTACATCTCTTAAATCTAAGTACTGTTTCACATTTTCTGTTTGCTACATAAGTATTTGTTTTAATTATTTTTACCCCATTTTTGTTGTTTTGTACATTATATTCACAATACTCTTGGAATTATAGTTACGTACTTTTACTTTAATATCATATTAAGTTTCAATCTTTACATTTTTAATTTCAAATACTGTTACAGTTACTAAAACAATGTTAATTTTCCTTTTTTTGTAACATTTAATTTTTGTCCAGAATTTATTTCTCTTTTCACATGACATATACAAATAATTAACCCTCTTACGTTCCAATACATTGCTCTGCAGGTCATCTTTAACTATCCAGCATTTACTTTACATCTCATTGCTATTCACCCTCCTGGATCAAATTGTCTGTGGCTAAACATTACTCGTAGCCGTATCCTAACCTTCAAATTTTTGTTCATGAATAACCTCTTGTATTCATATGAAATTTCATCCCATGATAACATTTGAAAACAATCTACAGTTTCCTGAATTACACATCTTTTAACAACTGTCATTTTCAATTCATCTGCTATCTTTTTAATTTGAGAGTACTCTGACAAATCTGTCATAAATTGTACTGGATTGGAGTTTTCATTCTTAACAGCTTGGTACTTGTTAATTTCAGAAGTTAGCTTTTGATTATTTACAGGCAAAACTTTAGCTTCTTCGTACAATTTATTTCTTTGCATTACTGACTCATTCTGTATTTCTGATATCTCCCCTCTGAAATTAACTTGCGCCTGATTCACATCTACATTCATAACCTCTTTCATCTCTCTTATCTCACTAGAAATACTACTCACTTGACTTCCTAACTCTGTACATTCTACATCAACATGTTCACTTTTAGTATTAACCTCACTTTTTTTGTTACCAATTTCCCTGCTCATATCTGACATTTTCTTTGAAATTTCTCCTATCTCACTTGCTATTACTTCATTTTCATCTCTCATTTTTGTCATACTACAATCTAGCTTCGTAACTTTCTTTTCAATTTCTTCCCTGCTTTGATCTACTTTTTGCTCTAATATCTCATTTCTCTTACCAATTTCTTCCCTTAATTGATCTGTAATACTCTTACCAATATCTTCCCTCAATTCTTTCTTATTCTGATCTAAACTCCTATCAATATCTTCCCTTAATTTCTCTATATTCTTTTCCATATCTTCCCTCAATTCCCTATTATTCTTTTCCATATTCTCATTAGTTTTTTTCATATTCTCATTCATATTTCTCATCATTTCCATCATCATGCTAACATCAAAATTTACATTTCCTGCTGTTCTATTCTCACTTTCTGCACTAACATTTCCTCCCTCAAATACTACATTGTTTGAACTATTTTCTGTAACCTGTATTGAATTACAGCTAACTGTTGCACTATCTCCCTCCATAATTATTTCTTTTGTATTATTAGTAGCCATTGTTTTCTTTAACCTACCGCTCCTAAGGTACATTAAAATTTTTACACTTTTTTTAGAATAAGAATCACACTTTCTAACCTTTCTGATGCTATCTGCTGATGTTGCTTTGATGTCCAGCTTTCTGCCCCTCTCTCCTAGGTTTGTATGTCGCTTCTGCGTCGTATCATGATGAATCTACGTCGTTTTGGTGTTCCGTATTTGAATTCCCCTGTTGCCTTTTAATCTCGGAATTACGATGTCCAATCATCCGCGTAGTCTGTCGTTCCTATAGTTGTTTCTAGAATCTGCGTCTTGTAGTTCAGTTCACTGCTCTATTCACTCCACGACCTGATTCCTTCTCACCTTCCTGGTTATTTCACTCCTTTCCTGGTCACTCTGCCCCACGTTCTGGGCGCCAATTTGCGAGTGTTTTAATGTTTTTGTATTTGTTAGCCCCACGTTGGGCGCCAATTTGCGAGTGTTTTAATGTTATTTATTTAACATTATTGTAGCCCCACGTTGTGGTAGCCAATTTGCGAGTGTATTTTTGTTTACTTCACGTGTTGAAGCCATCTTGTGACGTCATTCATTTGTTAGGTTTGTTAGCTCCATCTGGTGTTAGCACTTTGCGGCAGTATTAGTTTTTTTGTTTAAAAAAATGCTAGTTATTTTATTTAATTTTGGTTCTTTGTCCTCCGGCTAGCTTTTGGGTCGAGTACTTCTCTTTATACAGGTTGTGTAAACGGAAAGGAATCTTTTATCCAAAGATAACACTGATGAAAGAATTTCTTTTATACTTTTATTGTCGAACACTTTCACTATCACATTTACACATTGATCTAGACACTCGCCAAACTGAACCTGTTATAATAACTTCTTACTGATCACTTTTAATCCACGTACTTCAACCTTTTGTATAATTAACTTTACAACACTTTAGATTTTTCATAATTCTGCTACGCGTAACTTGTGAATCTATAGCCGACGTGTAATATTTCTGCTGGACTGAAGGCGACGTGTATCATACAAAATATTTTCGACGAACTGACGGGAATGCGACGTGTAGTATACAAAGAATTTTGATGAACTGACGGACCGAAGGACTTTACCTCTAACCTAGCTTCTATTTATACTTCTACTCCCCGATATGCCTAAAGATTATAACTGAACTGCAATTGGCTAATAAAACGCGCCAACATTAGCGTCTATTTTAATATCCAATGAAAATTATGAATACATATGCTCTAGGGAAATGTTCCAGAAGATTCTCAAGGAAAACACGCGCCAACATTACGTAACTTCCTCGTTCCCAATAATGATAAACAGCTCACCCCCTCGCTGCATTATTGCACGCTATTATTGACAGTTTCAGTAAGGCCATATAAGCTTACTTCTCAACAATAATTACAATCAATAAACATCTCAAATCAATGTCACATAAAAATGCATATTCATATTACAATCATTATTTACATTTAAGTAATTTGTGATACAAATTACTGCATCAGAGGACAAAAGAAGAGGACCTTTGTGATCAGGAATTTTTTGTGCAAGTAATGGAAACACATGGAAATGGGCAAGTAAAGCAAGTAGTCACAAGATATGAAGGGAACACCACGCCATATTTTCGACAGCTAGTAGAAAGACCAGAGGAAGTAGAGAAATTTACAACCCGAACAAAAGATGGTGTGCGAGCGAGACAGACAATACCTGGGAAGAGAGGATAAGTGAAGAACTACTACACAAGTGTGAAGAGGCTTACAACATTACGAATACACAAAAGCAAATCCTTCATGCCGTATTGATGAACAATAGTTCAGTATTTAGTAATATCCCAGGCAGATGTAACGTATATCAGCATAGATTTCAGGTAGAAGATGTGCCACCATATAGGCATAAGTATGATAATTTGCCATAAGTCTTCGGGACGAAGCTAGAAAACTAATAAATATCATGTTAGAAATTGGGATTATTGAGCAAAGCAATTCTCAGTATATAAATTCGATCTGTTGGAGTATAAAACGAGGTGGTAGTTTGAGATTAACATTAGATGGTAGATACGTCAACCAATATATGAAGTCAGATCATTTTCAAAGTGAAGGAATCGAACAACTCATCACGACACTTTCAAGAGGGAGATTTTTGACATCCATTGACCTCACTGCGTCATATTGGCAAGTGGAACTAGATCCACAAGTGCGTGATTACACTTCGTTTCAATACTCGGGGATCCAGTATAGTTTTTGTGTAAATCCCTTTGGTTTAAAAAACTCAGGCAGTGGATTTTTGAGAGCAATCCACAACATTTTTGGAAATTCTGCAGACGACTTTTTAATAAAGCATATTGACGACTTCCTCATCATTAGTCAAACGTTTGAGGAACATATGAATAATGTACATTACGTGTTAAATAAGCTGCAACAACATGGTATGACAGTAAACATACTAAAATCAAAATTTTGTGTCAAGGAAATACATTTTCTGGGTTAATTATGCGACGGTATTAATGTTACATTTTGTATGTTGCAAATAAATGTTTGTTTACATAACTTTAACTGCCCCACGTATGGGAGCCAATATGCAACGGTATTAGCTTACGTAATATGTTTTTACGTAATTTGTTGTTGAGCCCCACGTTGTGGAACCAATATGATGCGGTATTAATGTTGTAGATCATTAATATTAATTGTAGCACCGCGTTTGGAAGCCAATATGCGACGGTTGCTGCTTTACGTAATGTTGTTTACATCACGTGTATTGAAGCCTCCTTGTGACGTCACTCCCTGTTGGTTTGTTTAGCTCCATCTGGCGTAGCAATTTGTATCAGTTTTGAAATAATTCACTTTAAATGTTCTCCAGCTAGTTCTTTGGGTCGAATATGTTTCTCATGCAGGGTGTGAATCGGAAAGGAATCTTTTATCCAGAAATTATACTGACGAAGAAATTGGTTTTATAACATTTATTGCCGAACACATTCACTAACACTTTTTACATATTTATCTGGATACTTGCCAAACTGAAACTGTTTGTAATAACTTCTCACTTTTTAACTCACGTACTTCGACTTTGTGTATATTTAACTGTATAATATTTTATAATAATTCTCGTGTAACTTGACGAAATGAAGGACTGGCTGACGATGTGTAGTGTACACGAAATTTTGATGAACTGAGCGGCCGACGTGTAGTGTATTGAGAATTCCGTTGAACTGGGGGAACGCTCCCTTGAACCTACACTATTTATAGGCTTGCCTCAAGATACGCCTAAAGATTATAAATGAACTGCTATTGGCTAATAAAACGCGCCAACATTAGCGTCTATTTTACTATCCAATGAAAACCACTAATACATATTTCTTTTAGGGAACATTCTAGAAGCTTTTTTTACCGAAAAGGCGCGAAACATTACGTAACTTCCTGGTTCCCGGTAATGATAAACAACTCACCCCATCGCTGCATTCTTGCGCCATTACTAACAGTTTCAGTAAAGCCTTATATTATTATTTACCAATAATAATTACAATTAATAAACCTCTGAAATCAATGTCACATAAAAGTACATATTCATATTACAATCAATATTTACATTTAAGTAATTTGTGATACAAATTACCGTATCAATTAGTGGATGAACGGGGTATAAGACCTGACCAGAAGAGAATAGAAGTCATAATGAAAATTCCACCACCAAGGGACGTAAGGCAAATTAGACGTCTTTTAGGGGTATTGAACTTTCAGAGCAAGTTCCTACCAAGGTATTCGGCTGAAATAGAACCACTGCGGCAGCTACTCCGAAAGATTGTCAAGTGGAGATGGACAGAGGAACATCAAAAATGTTTTGAGAGGGTCAAAGAAGTCTTTGCTAAGTCCATACTGCTTGAGAGGCCCAGAGAAAATTTGAAATACGAGATTTATGTCGATGCCTCAGTGCAAGGATTCGCCGGAATTTTAGGACAGCGAGACATCAATAATGAGTTTCACGTCATTAGTACAGCCTCTAGAGGGCTTACAAACATTGAGCGGAATTCTTCGATGACTCAGTTAGAAATTGGAGCACTCTATTTTTCATTAATTCGTTTCAAGACCTATATTTATCAGCAAAAGTTGAAAGTATATTCGGATCACATAAGCCTAACTTTCATCCAACGGTGTAGATTATGTAGTGGAAAACTTGCTAGATACATTCACGCAATATCTGCATTTTATATTGAAATTATACATATTCCTGGCAAGAACAACACCCTCAGCGATTTTTTTTTATCGAGATTAAACTACAACCCACAAATTCCCGAGAATGTTGAAAGGCCCAGAAATGAAGTCAAAATATTGACAATTGAAATTCCTTTAAGCAAAGAAATCATAACAAAATTAAAAAATATGGGGGAAATTCAAAATGAGGACGCAAAATTATTTGAACTTAAAGGAAAGGCGCCATTAATTGAAGAGGCAAAGAAATAAATTGTAGCAACTCGGAATGGAACATTATACAAGAAGCGTGGAAAAGAAATGCCTAGTTGGAAGGTAATGGTTCCAAAAAGCATGGAAAAGGAGCTAATTAAGAATTTTCACGAAGGGTTAGCACACTCAGGGATGGACCGGACGACTTCTATGATTTTAGAAAATTTATACATATCCAAATTGCGTTAGAAGGTTCGGAAATTTATCTCGTGCTGCAACCTATGTCAGAAGGCAAAGCAAATAAATGCAGCATACGCATTTGAGACCAATTGGGTTATAAGGGACAGGCCAAGGTGCGTAATTAGTATTGACCTTCATAATCCTATTCCTCCAAGTCAATTTGGAAACAAATGTATATTTGTCTGTTATGATATATTCAGCAAATATGTAAGAATTTACCCTTTGAGAAAACATACAAGTTTAGCATGTTTGAATAGGCTACTCAAGTCGTATGTGATAGAGGAAGGACCAATCCAATCCGTATTAAGCGACAATGCTTCGTCCTTCACAGGAAAAACAATTTATGGAGGGACTAAAAGAAAATGGCGTTAAACAACATTTTTCGTCAAGATACAGACCGAACTCCAACCCAGTGGAGAGGGAAATTAAGGAAATTTCGAATTACCTAAGGTGCTGTGACATCGAAAACAAACTCAATGGTATAGATACGTGAATTTCGTTCAGAATCTACTCATCGAAACAGTAAACAATGTGACAGGATACAAACCATGTGAACTTTAAGTAGGAAAGAAGATAAATGCAATATGCAAGAAAATTCCGGAAGCCATTCCAGATGAGCACTCGATACCACAAACGGAAGAAATGTTACGGCAAGCATTTGAAAAGATGAAGAAAAAGGCCACAGAAAGAAAAAGGAAACATGAAGAGAAGAAAAGAAAAGAATGGAAGATCAAAATACAAGATTTAGTTCTGGTTAAAACTAAGAAATTGTCCGATAAGGCAAATAAACTTTATTGGCGAATGTTTTTAAAATATCATGGACCTTACGAAGTTGCTGAAGTATATGGAAAAAACACGTATGAATTATCTAACCCAGCAACCCGAAAAACCATTGGAAAGTTCCATATTGAGATGCTGAAACAATACAACATTGAGGATAAAGATAAAATAGAAGACCAAGAAGATGAAAAGCAAACCCAGGATAAGTAAAGCTAAACTGCAAAACAAAGTATTGGAATGTAAGAGGGTTAACTATGTATATATGTCATAAGGAATGATAAATAAATACAGGACAGAAATAAATGTTTAAAGGAGAAAAAGAACATTTTTTCAGTAAACTGTAGCCACATTTGAAATGAAGTATGTAAGAAGGATAAATTAATGTCACATGAAAGTAAAGGTATGTAGATATAATTCAAAGGGTATTGTGAATATAAAGTGCAAAACAATAAAAAAGGGTAAGGATAATTAAAGCCAAACACTTATGTAGCACACAGATAATCGATATGTTGAGTGAAATTATGTCTTAGAATTAAGAGATAAAAATATGATTGTGTAGAGGATGAATATTTTGATAAATATGTTCAATAATTACAAAATGAACCACGGTTAAAAGCTTGAGTGTATGAATTTTTATGTCAATAACCTAAGAGGGTATAACCACTTTGTAACAGTGACCCAAATAGTTTAGAGTACAGTATTTGCTGTATGAAATAAAACTTGTAAGGTCAGACGCAGGTATATGAACACATTAGACCCGAGCCAGTGAATAGTGGCGAGAAAAAGGCAAGAAGTACAACGTACGTTAAATGCGTGTGCAGTGTTTCGTGCAAGTGATAGATACCGTGTGTTACAATATTCAGGAAACTAAAAACCCAATTATAAAATTTCAAAAAAAAAGGTTGTAAATATTTATAATTATGTTTCTAGTGAGGCATATGGGGTAATATTTTATATTATAACATGCTGTGAATGCCAGAGTGGTTATAGTGTAAATTAATATTATTGTATGTACAGGATTTTAGATGTTTGTTAGCCATGAGGAAATAAGTTTGCACGGCCTAACTGAAACTGACAATAGAAGTGGGTAACAATAAAACGAGGGGGTGAGTTGTTTGTCACTAAGAAGAGAAAGCCAAAATTGACGTCAGGGCTGCGTGCCTGTTTTAGAAATGGAGGGAATATTTTCCCTAGAGCATATATGTTAGTAGTAGTGATTGGCTGACCAAAACAGACGCTAAAGTTGGCGCAATTTGGTAACCAATAGGAGCTATATTATAATGTTTAGGCAATTCGAGGTGAAGGAGTATATATTCTCGAGCCATAAGGAAGTGTCGCATAGTTCTGAAGAATCTCTCACGAGGTGCACGTCGATGAGTTAGTTAGAGAAATGTAAAGTACGCGAAGTAATTGGTGCGCGGCAACTAAAACGACTGTAGTTACATTCGGAAATATCACAGTTTCAGTCAGGCGTGTATAAAGATTAAATATGTGAATTATTAATTAAGCGTGAAGGCAATGAAAGTCTAGATTCAGATTTTTGTTATCAATGTTATCTTTTACCAACAAATCCTTTTCGTTTACACACCCGGCTTAGAAACACGTGCTCGAGTGAGTTATAATACCTAGCCGGAGGACAAAGAACCCAAATTTAAAAAAAATAATTAAACAATAAGCGCCCAACAAATAAGATAACACAGCTCATCTGAGAACTGCGACAATTAAAGTCATTTGTTGTTCTTTAACGTTCAATGAACGTGACGGAGTCAGGACGCATATTTGCCGGAATTCTTTCCAATTTGACTTTCCCAACTTGTGACTAGATTAGAGATTTAGTGGTTGCTTTAGGTCACAGCCACCTTCAATAGCACAGTAATATACACAATATGGATCTAATATGCCTTTCTCTGGTACGGGGACGAAAAGGAAACTTGAAAAGTCCTCTTTCCCGTTCCCAGGACCCGATACAACTTCATGTTAATTCCGAACGCTCAAATTGTAATAGGTGTACGTATACTAACCTTCTCGTTCTCGTTTTGGTTAAGTTCCCGGTTATTGTGAACCAACTATTACATACAAACCTAAACTGTTTGCTGATATAACAGTTTTTGGAAACTTAAGCTTTAGGACCCAATAAAACTATAGTAATAAGGTCGCTCGCCTTTGTTTCTAATTTTTGGTTATACGTTATGAATACATTCATCACAAGGAGTGTACCAAATATAGCAAAATATAAAAATTTGAAAGTTTCATTGCAGTTTTATTTTTAAATTTAAATTCATTTTCACATTTTCACTGTATATCTCGTAGTTAGCGTTTACCTAGGTAAGGTATATTCATTAAAGTTCTCTTGCCCATATTTAAAACATAAAAGGACATCTTTATAAGACCGTAAAGGACTCTACTTTGTAGTAAACATAAAAAGCACAAATGTTGTCGAAGCGTTGGCAATACTATCAGAGATCTAGACGCTTATCAATTACGTTATATTCCCACAAATTTTACTCCCATGTAAACAAAGCGTGTACCATAAATGGCCTATTAGGGATTACAAGTGGTGTGTTATATGATTAAGAAACTCGTTATGCACCAATAAATCACCATTGATAAATATTTACCACATTACAACTTTTAACAATGATAACCATATAGATAATCAACTACTGCAGAAATACCGCAACTACACGCACATAGACAATCCATAAGCGATATCACCTCAATTTCCTCGTAACCTGCGAAGTTCGTAACTATTTAGAGTTTTTATATTTATTTAGACGGCAAAGTAAGAAATGTCGTAATCCTAAACATCGTAGAATCATATTGCATGTGCAAGACAAATTCCTACAATATACTTTATCATATACATTTAAAAGCTAGCTATAGCTCTAGAAATCCATACCCAGTACTCCTCCTGTTTCCTTTTAATCATCAGAATTTTAACAAGTTTAGTGATAGTAAAGGTGGTAGGGTGTGGATAATAGTATTGTTAAAGGCGCAAAACAGCTGCGGTTATTAGTGTCTGCCTTAACAACATGGCGTCATATTATGACAAGCTGTACCACATTTCCAAAATTTTGTTTCGGCTTTTATACCTAGTTATATACCAGCGGTTCTCAGACTTTCCAGGTGCGTTCCCCTTTGGACTTCTGCAGTTCCCAGGTTCCCCTACGGTTTAGAATGTTTCCCCTCAAAAACAGAAATACTTATATTTGAGAATAATGTAGACTAACTCAGAGGGTTTAAAATTCACAGCAGTACATTAACCAATTTTAATCATAAAAATTACAGGAGGTTTTGCTGAAATAAGAACGCAAGTTGAAAACTGTGAAAAAAAGTCACAAGTCAATTTATTCATAAAAATCTGTTGCTTCAAATTCAAGGTGTTTGTCTTGATGACATTTTAAAGATGCAAAATAGTTGACTAATTAATTTCAATCACACGCACTAGAACATTTTAAAAAAGCTTGCACTCAAATTCACAGGAACAACTCTTCTCGTTCTTGGTGGTCGTCTTTTGTTTTTAATCACGATCTAGTATCAAAGAGTAACAAAGTAATCAAATCTAACTGTGAAATTAATACTTCTGACAGTGGAAAGAAATACAATTTCCAAATTAAAGCCATTAACCACAAAGGCGTAATGGTGTTGCGTCTGTTCAATAAATAACCTATATAAAAAGAACCAGGGAACATTTTAAAACTAATAATTAAAAGCATATATGTTTAAAAATTCTGTATATTCCATGCAAGGTTGTATATTCAATTAGAATTAATATTTTCATGTAATTTAAAGTGACTTATATTGTCGTATACCTCACATATTTAATTATTATTTAACTTCAGAGGAGGGCAACTCGCTTATGAGAGGGATCGTTGAACAGACAAAGAACTTTAAACTCGAGGTATCGACAAGGGACGCAGCTAAGTTATATCACAAAATATTCTTACACCAACATAATTCCTGGCTGAAGGGAGAGGCAAGGATTCTATTCTACCATAATAAAAGTTGAAAAGAAAGGATAACTGGTAGATTTATTATAATAAGTTCTTACCCCATGTGTCTGCCGGGCGAGGACGCCATATCGTAGGCAGTTATCCGTCCAACTCACGCGAAGTCTAGTCACAGAATGCTAAGAAAACCACGCTAAGCTTAGCGTCAGTAACGCCATATCCCCACCAAATGACACATTGCTTCCCCTGAATCGCCCCTACTCTCAGATAAACTGCCACCCTTCGACCCGGTAACCAGAGGACGTATTACCATTAATATAATCTGTGCACATGCCACAATATATCTATTAACTGCGTCAAAAAAGTTGTATCAAAGCTATTATTTCTATTAACTTATTATTCTGATTATTACTCTTAATTTTTCTATTTATCGATCACGAGTTTCTATTTTCTTCTGAGGAAGCTTTTTCTGTCCCCCTAATAAATCGCTCAGGCCTCCCCAGTTTAGAGACCCAGTGATATGTACTGGCTATATCGAAATGAAACTGAAACAATTAGATTTACACAATATTAGCGCCACAAACGTCTTAGTAAACATAAGTCACAAGCAAACCTTTAGGGAGATCATTTACAACAAGGGTGGCGAATATGCCTTTCTCTCTCGAGTCATCAAATATGCAACACGCACTACACCACTCAGTAGCACATGGAAAACAAATGATAAGACGGCTAGAAAAGGAGTTACGCCTGCGAGTCACAGTGCTTCGCGAGTCGTGCTTTCGCCACCACTGATTTACAAATACCATTTGCCACTAGATATACCTACACATTGTAATGTGGTGCATACATATATTTGGACACCAGCAAAATTTTCCTCACTTGCAAGACCATATTCAAAGTATGGTCGAAGATGAATAAATCACAACGGTCCTGTGCTTTGGCCTCCAAGATCATTAAATATAAATTTTTTGGATTTGCATACCTGAAGTTATCTTAAAACCATCGTGTAAACACCTGAAAAAGATGGAGAACTTAGGCATCGAATTGTCGATGTTTGTCAATAAATCTGAAATCAGAATTGGCTTGTCAAAGAATTCCGAACACCATGCTTGAGAAGAGTTAAGAGCTGCTTGCAGCTGCAAGGATGACATTTTGACACTACTTTAGCATGTACAAGAGTAGAAGTATGCAAAACGTAACATCTTCCTTACTAATATCATTTTATATTGATGAAAAATATATTGTGATTAATAGTAGCTATTTCTAGCAAGGTTTGTGTTATGTTTTAGTTATTTGGTTACCAAAGTGGACGGCGGCACCTAATGTACAAAAGGGGGGGGGGAAGTGAATAACGAATTCCCATTTAAGAAAATAAGTATTGAAAAATTTAAGAGAATAACAAGCAATATCTCGAAAATGGTTCACTCAACAAAAAAATTCTGATGTGTTACACTCACATGACTTTCTCTACTCTTGTACAAACTATTTTTACAAACTCTTATTCTCCATCTGTTTCATATTAATGGAGATAAACATTTGCAGAAACGATCTTTTGACATGCAAAGAGAATTACATTTTACACAGAGCGACCAGTTCTAAAAATGCTTGACTATCGCTTAAGGCGCACTATGTTCCCCTTGTTTTGTATTTGCAAGGGCAATATAGAAATACAGTAGCCTTTAAGCATAGACATATCTCTTAATAGCTGGTTAATAGGTGCAGCACCATTCTCTTTGCCGCAGATTTATACTCTTTGCATATCCAAGACAAAAAAAGAATAACGAATTCCCATTTGAGAAAATAAGTATTGAAACATTTAAGGGAATAACAAGCAATATCTCGAAAATGGTTCACTCAACAAAAAAAGTATAGGACATAAATTGTGTATTTTAACGCGATCTACATTTTTTGTGTAGTAAAGTTTTGTCTATCTCTTATGGTTTACCAGTTCTGCAAAAGTCGTTCACAATGAAGAATACTTTTGGAGAGATTGCCAAAAAAAATCGAGATATATATTTCATTTGTCATGAAAATATCTTAAACACATGATATCTTAATAAAAATCGTTAGAGCGATTTTTCAGAAAATTAAAATTTTCGAAAAATGTTCCATTTAAAGGTAATCTGGGGTGGGGGGATTTTCTTGAAAACCTTCGTGTCGCATCTCTGGAAGATACTGAACCTAAATACCAAGTTTGGTGTTTACCCGACTGTTCGTTTCTGAGTTCTGCTGTTCACAGACACACACAGACACACACACACACGGACATGTTTCCAAAAATGCTTTTTTTGGATTCAAGGGGTCTCAAAACATATATTTCCGGTGAAATCTCGGTATCGAATTTTTGGGTGGAATACAATACTTCCCCTACTTACTATATGTAGTAGAGAAAGTAAAAATGTATATGACATAAATTGTGTATTTTAATACGATCTACATTTTTGCGTAGTAAAATTTTGTATATCTCTTATGGTTTACCAGTTATGCAAAAGTCGTTCACAATGAAGAATACTTTTGGAGACATTCCCAGAAAATTCAATATATACATTTTATTTGTCATGCAAATATCTTAAACATATGATATTTTAATCAAAATCGTTGGAGCCATTTTTGAGAAAATTAAAATTTTCGAAAAATGTTCCATGTAAAGGGTATTCTGGGATGGGGGGATTTTCTTGAAAACCTTCGTGTCGCATCTCTGGAAGATACTGAACCTAAATACCAAGTTTGGTGTTTATCCGACTGTTCGTTTCTAAATTATGCTGTTCACAGACACACACACACACACACACACACACATACACACACACGGACATGTTTCCAAAAATACTTTTTTTGGATTCAGGGGGTCTCAAAACATATATTTCCGGTGAAATCTCGGTATCGAATTTTTGGGTGGAATACAATACTTCCCCTACTTACTATACGTAGTAGAGAAAGTAAAAATCACATCATAGGTAGTGAACTGGCGGACTATAACCACACATTCGTAATGTTCGTTAATGTGTTGTTTGCGAATGCATATTGAGTAAGAAGTTTCTTATTTTCTCTACTACGTACAGTAAGTAGGGGAAGTATTGTATTTCACCCAAAAATTCGATACCGAGATTTCACCGGAAATATATGTTTTGAGATCCCCTGAATCCAAAAAAGCATTTTTGGAAACATGTTCGTGTGTGTGTCTGTGAATAGCATAACTCAGAAACGAACAGTCGGATAAACACCAAACTTGGTATTTAGGTTCAGTATCTTCCAGAAATGCGACACGAAGGTTTTCAAGAAAATCCCCCACCCCAGAATACCCTTAAATGGAACTTTTTTCGAAAATTTTAATTTTCTCAAAATGGCTCTAACGATTTTTATTAAAATATCATGTGTTTAAGATATTTTCATGACAAATGAAATATATATCTCGAATTTTTTTGGCAACCTCTCCAAAAGTATTCTTCATTGTGAACGACTTTTGCATAACTGATAAACTATAAGAGATAGACAAAGTTTCACTACACAAAAAATGTAGATCGCATTAAAATACACAATTTATGTCATATACATTTTTTTGTTGAGTGAACCATTTTCGAGATATTACTTGTTATTCCCTTAAATTTTCCAATACTTATACTTTTTCTCAAATGGAAATTAGTTATTAATTTTTTTTTGTCCTGGACATGCAAAGAGAATGGAATACTCCACAGAGCAACCACCTCTTAAAATATTTGACTATCGCTTAAAGCCTACCAATTCCCCTTGCATCTACAAGAAAATTAGCAATAAGATTAACATCTCGATATCTCGATTAACATGACGCATATGGAAAATAAGCGTTTGTAAAAATAGTTTGTACAAGAGTAGAGAAAGTCATGTGAGCGTAACACATCAGATTTTTTTAGTTTATTGCCATGTACATTCCACAGTTTCAATGTGCGGACCCACTCTTGATGCACCCTGTATTGATTTCCTATCGTCATCGTTTTGTCACTCTGGGATCTTAAACTGTAACCTGCAAGCACATAAATAAATTCAATACTTCTTCTATTTTTCCATTTTCACAATATTTGAACCAATATTCTCATAAAACGGAAAATATAACACTTTTTATAGCATATGGCCCAGATTATTTTTCCATACAATAATTTAAGTAGATTGAGTAAATCAAAACAAATTGCTGTAATAAAAACGTACTTCTGTAACCCCGCCCTCGCAAGAATGTATTAGTCTTTGCACTTTCTAAATTTTCGCAATGTCATGCATATTCAGAACTTGTGCGTGCCCTTGAAATTTTGAAATATACATTCATCACCTGAAATATACCTTGTACTGTCCCAAATTATCGTACAAGAATTAAACATTGTCTGCAATAACGACCTAATTACATGAGATCTATATCTCTGCCTATCAACTGCAGCGCAGGGTTCGATTTCTCCTGTGCCCTTGGCACCTAAACAACATTTCTTTGTGGCTTACTAGTTGCTACATTCAGTATAACACACAGACAAAGTTCCAAGTGCATAATGAATTATGCAACTGAAATAAAAATACTATTACTAATTTTAAGGCCAAGGTGACTGTTTCATTCGCAACTTATGAGTTAGTCTTATACTGCATTAATTCTGTTTAAAGTGGAAAAAAATCATATTAAAAATCTCATAAGTTACATTCACATGAATTTCTCTACTCTCGTAATAAGGTTTTGCCAGTTTATTATGATTTGCAAGTTAAGTAAAACTATATAAAATCAACAATGAGAAAAAGGACCTCATAGGCTAAGCAGAAAAAATGGAAGATACTAAGTACATTTTATTTGTCTTATTAATATTTCCAACATGCGACATTATAATCAAAATCCTTACAGACATTTTTGAGAAAATGAGATATAAGGAACATTTTTTCATATAATGGGTAGCTTGGGAAGAACGATTTTATTGAAAATATTTTACTAACATCCTTAAACGTGGTCTGACTCAAGTATAGAATTGGACCGTTATTAGATGTTTAGTTTTTGAGTTATGCTGTTTATAGACAGTTAGTTTACACATACGGATGCACACACACACGCGCGCGCGCGAGCTGCTCGAATCTTTTCCTAAGAATGTCTTTGTTTAAACAATGTATATTTTCAGTGAAATCTCGTATTGAAATTTTGGGTGGAATCCAATACTTCTCTACCTAGAGAAGGTGTAAAAGATGTTTGCTGACTTAAGTCATATGGTCAGTGATTTACAACCATGAGAGATAGTCCGCTGATTTTAAATGTAGCCATGCCACGTTGAAGAATGGTCTACACGAAGAATTTTCCAAAATCGCAAGAGCAGCATAAACGCATCAAACGATCGGCGAGTTAAACTAAATACTATTTAGGAGATTACAGGCACTTCAAAGGAATAATTACCTGGGCCTTTTCAGAGTAATTAAAACCCAAATGAGGATAAAATCTGTCAGGATAAATGAATCAAAGCGTTCATAAATGCTAGTAATGCAGCCTGCCTTTCAGAAAAGCAGATCAAAGACATACCGCCTTTATCATGCATTAAAAGTGCTACTAATCACATTTGCTATGCATTTAAAAAAAGTGTGGGTGGATATATGTATGATGAAAGCTTATTGCTGTAACCCAAAGTTTTTCCTTTTTAATTTAGGTTTCCACAAGTGCTACATTTACCGACAACTTCCGCTGACCACAAGGGTAGGTAGGAAATATATTAATCCATAGAAAAAGAAAAGTTACAATACTAAATTACGACAGTAGGAATAATAACATATGACAATGTAAGATACCAAATAATGCCCAGAATACAACATACATACAAACACCGGCCCCGGTTTCCATCCAGATTTAAGAAAACAGGCACACTCCCGGTCAGTCAGACAACTCAAGCTGTGACGCAGCAAAGTCCATGGATGTAGTCACAGTTGCAGACAATCGCAGATACAAGCAGATATTGAGTGCAGAGGGTAGGAAAGCGCAGCCCTGTTGAGCCGTTTTTACAATAACGGAGCCAAAAAACTACGAACTGCATGCGCGGTGTTTTTTCCTGCTCGCGTCCTCGGCGCTCGTTGCCGTCTGCCGCTATCATAGAAAGGCGCGGATGAAACCATACAACATTTTTAAAACTACTTTTAAAGGCTGTACTTACCAACTTTATGAAAGGAAGTGCTGAAACTGGCCACCGTCGTTGTCCATACATTTTTGGCACCTCTTTAGAAAACTATCCATCACTCGCCAATGTTTTTCGAGTCAATAGTTGAAGCCAGTATATATGTGAATACAATTTTGGACCTTTTGTTTTTAGAGAATTAACAGCCAGGGAGCGTGATTTTGCCTTTTTTCAACAAGACTCTGCAACAGCTTATACTGTCAATATTTCGATGAGAAAAATTGAAAGTGCGTTTGAGGACAGAATTATTAGTACAGATTTGTGGCCCCCTCGTCCCCCGACCTAACCCCCTGGGGTAACTTAAAACAAAGTATACAAGACAAACCCACACACCCTGGAAGAATTGAAACAAAATATCCGCCAGGAAATTGCCAGCATTTCTCAACGTGAACTGCAGCGAGTGATAGATAGTTTCCTAAAGAAGTGCCAAAAATGTATGGACAACCACGGTGGCCAGTTTCAGCATTTCCTTTCATAAAGTTGGTAAGTAAAGCCTTTAAAAGTAGTTTTAAAAATGTTGTATGGCTTCATCCGCGCCTTTCTATGATAGTGGCAGACGGCAGCAAGCGCCGAGGATGCGGACAGGAAAACATCGCGCAGCCGGATCGTACATATAACATACATATATTTTCCTTGCTCTGCTAACCCTTCCCGTATCAGTAACTTTGCTTCTCCTCTTATCCCACCAGCCAACACCTACTCCTATGCCAGGAGTAAGAGAGAACTGCTCTATAACGTCACGAACATTTAGTTACCTTAACCTGCTCTAGAAGACAAAGTAATTCTTAAGATTCATTTAAATTCTTAAAACGACCACAAATATCAATATCAGTTTAGTATGCGTATTTGTGCTGTTCAGGCCGTAAGCTTCACCGGCTGTCAGCTACAGTACACGTATTACTGGCCTATAGTCCAAAGGGCTTCAGAAAGGTGTATACATATCCTATGAATCGAAATGCTCACTCCCAGGATTATACTTATGTCAATTCAGCCAGAAGATCAAGTTTAGTTCTCTATTAAAAGGTGTGGCTTCCACACTCAGCATTGCATTTTTATCGTGATTTAAAGTGTTTAGTTAACTACAGTAGCACTCTAGATCACCTTGTAGTGCCAGCTGTTTTGTCATATTATAGTAGTATATAATCTCATATTTTGGAATGGAGCAATATGTGTATAGATATAAGTACTTATAGGTTACAACGGAGGGGGAAATCTCACGCACTGCGACCTACATCGATATATTGTGGCTACCACCCCCCAGGAGGAAGGGATGAAGTGAAGGAACCACAGGAGGCTACAGACCGCAGGCAGACAGGCCGCGGAGATGTGCGGAAATCCCTAGCAGTTCCAGGCTCAAAGACCCGTCTCACTGCTGGAGATGCCTAGAGCGGGCAATGAATGACCCATCACCCAGCGTCCACAAGGAGTGCTCCTTCCTTTAAGTAAGCATCCGCGCCATCTATCCGGCACAGGCACGAAATCTAGAAGCACACCTGAAAGATGGGAAGGAAACGGAATGAAAGGGAAATTATGGAAATCGTGGTAGATGAGAAACCATCCCAGATTCACCTACCGGTCAGGGAAAGCGACGAAAAACCCAAAGACAGAGTGGGCGGTCGACAGGTATCGAAACCGGGACCTCCCGATTACGTGCCGCGGAGTAAACTCGCTCTGGAATGGAAGCAACTACTGTTGATAAAGCTTGTTTTTGCTGAAACAAAGTTTTACTTTGTTACCCTGTACAGAACAAGCAAAGTAAAATCAACGCAATCGATTACAATTACAGGATATTTTAGTACTGAATATTAACGAAATGGATCGTCAGAAAAGTTACAAAAGCACGTATCTATGTTACTAATTTTAAAGAAGAAAAAATACACCCTCTTTACTGTAATGATAGTCATTAAAATTGTGAAATTCGTAATAAATAGAGTATGCTGTAAACTATGAGTTATTTTATATTTGAATACGGTTAACACATATATGTACTTTTCTACCACTTACCCATAGTGAGATGAGGTATATACAGGAAATACACGCGAAGTTCTCTGAATCCCCCTCCCCAAAGCAAAACGTTTGTATGTGTGTGTTCGTGTGTGCGTGCTTGTATCCGTGTTTCTGTGAATAACATAAGTTGGTTAAGTACTGAACTAGGTATTTAAGTTCAGCATATTCCAAGACACAAAGATTTTCAATCAAATTCCCACACCCCAAACTGTCCTTGTGATGAAGAAATATTATTCGTTATTTTTTTTATTTTCTCAAAAATTTCTCAAAAATAGCTTACGATTTTGATTCAAATGCCGAACGTTTAAGCCATTTGCACGACAATACATCTTGAATTTTCTGGGAATGAAGTGTTCTTCATTCTGAATGACTTGCATAATTGATAAGCCGTAAGAGATAAACAAAATCTTACTTAATAAAAAATGCAGATCCCGTTAAGGCATACAATTTATCTCAAATGATATTTATGTACCGGACGGGAACTCTGTGGCCCGCATTCGGTAGGTCCCGGGTTCAAACCTCCGGGGCCGACCAATCTGACCGAAAGCTTTCTCGCGGTTTTCCTCGGTCGCATGCTGCGTTGGATAATTTGATCCGCGAATTTTCCTATAATCCCTTTCATCACCACATTTCATTTCCTTCTTCCTCACCACATACCAGGCGTTGGGCTGATCACCCATCCTGCATATGCTATGATCCAGAGTTTGCTTGCTCCTCGGCAGGCTACTGTTCCAAGGCATTGGCTTGTAAGTCCTCCAAAGAGGAGGGTAATCCGAATAATAATAATAATAATAATAATAATAATAATAATAATAATAATAATAATTTATTTTATGTGACGTTAATCATTTCCGAGGTATTCTTTGTTATGGGTTTGGACTTTCAAACATTTTTTTTCTTTTTCAAGTGGTAAGTCGCTATTCATTTCTTTTTTCTCGCGGTCATGCAAAGAGCATGGCATTTCAAAGCCATCACATCATAGCTACCCGCTTTCTAAACGTTTGACTCTCACTTTAGGCTACTGCATTCTTATACCTACAACGAAAAGTGTAAATGTGTAATGAAAGTTTATCTCAATTAACAAGAAGTAGACAGAAGAATAAGCTTTTGTAAGAGTAGCTTGTAGAGGAACAGAGAACGTCATGTGAATGCACACAATTTTTTTACTAACTTTACTAACTGTACTAACCTACTAATAAGTAAAGAAAGTATTCTATTCGACCCAAAAATTCGATATCGAGATTTCACGGGAAATACAGGTTTTGAGGACCACTGAACTCCAACTTTTATAAAAAGATCCACGCGTGAGTTTGTGTCTGTGAACAGC
Organism: Deroplatys truncata; assembly: GCA_030765065.1. NCBI lineage: Eukaryota > Metazoa > Arthropoda > Insecta > Mantodea > Mantidae > Deroplatys > Deroplatys truncata. The sequence goes on along the minus strand of CM060975.1, from coordinate 242,556,180 downwards.
ATAACTCAAAAACGATATTTCGCATAAAAACCAAACTTGATATTTTAATTCAGTGTTTTTCAAAGATGGAACACAAAGATTTTCAAGAAACTTCCCCACTCCGAACTACTCCGAACCTGAAATACTTATCTTTTTTGTTTTCATTTTCTCAAAAATGGTTTTAACGATTTTGATTAAAACACTATATGCAGAAGATCATTGTTTTACTAATAACATACACTTCTTAAAGTTTCTCTGAATAACCTGAGAAGTGCTCCTCATTCTGAATGAATTTTGCTAATTTTGTATAATTGATAAATGATAAGAGGTAAACAAACACTTACTGCATGAAAAATGTAGAGGCCATTCAAATACGTTATGCAATTTATATCAAATGATAGCATTGGCCGTTTTCGAAGTGTTCGTTGCTTCACCTCTGGTTTTCCTAAAGTTGAAGTGGCATCTACAAACATCTAACGCGAGTTTTCTTTTTATCCCTCATGGGTTTTGAAGCAGATACAAACAAAATGATTGCAAGTAATTTATAAACCTGCTATGTAATGACAAAACTGAAATCCAATGGAGTGGACAGGAAAAATCAATGTAATATGTGCATTTATGTATGCATTGTGAATCATAATCGTTAATTAGTATTGTTTGAAAATATCATTTATGTTATAAAATTTACCTAAAGCATTTGTATGATTTAAATAATTTAAAAAATTGTATTTATGGGTGCTAAGAAAGAAAAAGAAAAGTTGAATAAGGTTAAAAAATTACGTTAGAGTATACAGGGTGAATCACCTAAAACTTGCACCACAAATATTTCGGAAATGGAAAGTGCTATTAATGTGCAGTTTTCACAGCATTGATGGTAGTCAGGGGCTCGTACATTTAGCCTATAAACAGATTTTAATAATACTGATAAAGTGTATTTTTTGAGCAAATATACAATTTTTTAAATGGAACAATGCCTAGTTACAGCAACAGAATAAAGGTAGGGTAAATTAGAATGTCAATAGTCTTTGTTACAGGATTCTAATGCAAGTGGTTTACGAGAAATCGCATTTTGAAAAGTTTCCACCCCGACAATTGTTCGTTCCATTCAACCTGCTTAGTTGCTAGGTATACATGTTGTTCATTGATTGCATTGGACTTTCTGGTCAGTTAGTTTGTGACAGTTCAAGCAGTAGGTCGTGAGTGGAAGATGGGGTTTACTAATGCAGAAAAAGCCGACATGCTCATGGTGTATGGAGAGTGTAGTAAGAATGCAGTTCGTTTCTGTACGGTGTATGCGGAAAACGTATCCCAATAGACGTCAACCATCTTGGCAATTATTTATCAACCTCTTCAACCAATTACCTGAAAGTGGTACTGTAGCACCTAGAAAACGTAACAGGAACAAACAAGTGACTGGAGAAGAGGCAGAAATTAATGTTTTGGCTGCCGTTGCAGTAGATCCGCAAATTAATTGCCGCACAATCGTACGTGGAAGTGGCATAAGTCAGACAAGTGTACTGCGCATTCTGCATCGACATAGGTTCCATCCCTATCACATCTCTCTCCATCAAGAGCTGCATGGAAACAATTTTGAGAATCGTGTTAACTTTTGTACATGGGCATTAAGACATGATACTCCAGATTCATCATACATCTTGTTTAGCAATGAGGCAACATTTAGTAATCATGGCCAGGTAAACCGCAGAAACATGCACTATTGGTCTGTTGACAATCCCCGTTGGCTTCGTCAGGTGGAACGTCAGCGTCCATGGAGTTTAAACGTGTGGTGTGGGATAGTGAATCATCAGCTCATAGGCCCTTTGTTCATAGAAGGAACAATGAACTCGCACAAGTATCGCAGCCTCCTGACAGACCAAAGGACGGGGAAGGCTGAAAGACACTGTCTACAAGGATGTACCAACAACACCAGATGATATGAAACGACGTATTACTGCTGCCTGCTCTGAAATTTCCGCTGAAATGCTAGAACGTGTGCAGCAGTCTTTCCATAGCAGACTCGAAGCGTGTATTGAAGCCCTCCGGTGGTCATTTTGAACACAACCCTTCAAAGGTTGTAAGAATCCACAGAAGTATTGTAATTCCCTTTTGTTTCTCTTTAGTTTGTGCTACCACAGGTTGTACAAGTGTCGGTGCATAAAAGTTTCAAAATAAGATTTCTCGAAAACCACTTACACTAGAATCTTGCAACAAACGCTACTGACATTCTAATTTACCCTACCTTTATTCTGTTGATGTAACCAGGCATTGTTCCATTTAAAAAAAATTGTATGTTTGCTCAAAAAATACACTTTCTCGGTATTATTAAAATTTGTTTATAGGCTAGATGTACGAGCCCCTGACTACCAATCAATGCTGTGAAAACTGTACATCAATAGCACTTTCCATTTCCGAAATATTTGCGGTGCAAGTTTTACGTGATTCATGCTGTATACGAAAAGGATTGAATTCGCAACGAAATAAATATAGTGAAAACATAAAGTAGATAATAAGAAGAGAAAATTCAAGCAGAAATATGTTTTATATGAATTACAATAAAATTGTAAATATGTTATTTTTATTAATATGTTATTTATTTAAAACAAGAATTGTTAAATTAAATGTATTTGTTTTATTATCGTTAGCAATCAAGCAAAGCTTATAAGTTAAAAATTGTTAGAAAATTTTTCACCCGAGGAGACCTTTACAATAAAAGTGAAAGACTGATATCAATTCGCCAAGCGAATTGCCGAGTATAGTAAAAAAGAAGTAGTAAAGAATTAATGATTGTACTACAGAAAAAGCGAACAAATATTTTTATTAAATAGGCAAGTAAAATATTTGACTCCAATATATACAGTTCGTCGTTTACAAACACATTCAGAAGTGAAATAAAAGTCACATTCTAGTGGAAGCTAATTTGTTGGATTTGTTAATAACCATCTTACCTTTCCAAACACGAAAAGATCCTGATATTAGAGTTATTATTTGCTACAAATTGAGCTAGCAGTATTTTAAAAATCTTAAAATACAATGGGAAATACCTGCTAACGATATGTGAACAGATGTGTTTGTTTTCCTATTATGCGTCAACCAAGTCGATATTCCTTCATTTTATATTATTTATAGTAAAAAATATATCGGGGCTAACATAACGTGAGTGGAAGAAAAATAGTTCATAGGATTATTATAATATACAGAGAGCATAGAAAGAACACCGACAACGCTTAGTATGTTGGGCGGGACATTAAAGTAAACCGATGTCCCGAAATACATGGCTTCAAAGTTTTCATAACATTCATATTTGGGCAGTCATGACGCTACACGCATATTGAATCAGCAGGATTACTGGAGCAAGTGTGTGACGATTCTCATCATTATGCAGACTTTCATAGCGAAACTTGCAACAGTTTAATGCATACAATATTGTGTAAACAGACGATCAGACCTTGGATGTGTGTACAGGGAAATGCGCAGTTTATCTAAGAGAGAATTCGTAAGTATATTTTTCCTTAATGTATTAAGATGTAGTACGCCAGATTTTAAGTAAAATCTAATTTTAAATCCTTTGATTCTTTCAGAGAAACTCCTATGGAAGGCGAACATCCAAGCGCCATCGAGAAACGAGGTGTTTGTAGCAAAGCACTTGTCTAAATGAGATACAGAATCATGCAATGGATACCAGCATTCTGTATGGTTTACTAACCCAGCACAGCACGATCGCATGACATCTCTCTTCCTATGCAATTATAATTGTGGTGTTTATCAACGCAGAAAGAGGAAGCTTTATTAAGTAGCAGAAGTATTAAAGATAATTAAATATATGTTTATTCCCGTGTGTCTAACCTAAAACTTAGTTTTTACAGGTTGAGAATGAGCGAACCTAGGGCCACTGCAACAGTGGTGGAAAACTGGATCCTGAGACATGGCGTTGACATAGTAGAATACCCAATTGGAGAGCAAACCAGGAATATTGGCCGTAAAGCACTCAAATTTAAAAACAATCCGCTAAATATAGCTAGAATCAGCTAAAATGGCGGCAATTTTGCCCATTTCAGCAGTGGCCCAGCCTTCCCTCTTTCTCCCTACTCACATGCATTTACACATTCATACTTCCAGACTCTGTGGAGGACAGCGAATCTCCTAGTAATAAGGAACTCCCCCCCCAGCCGGGAATCGAATGTGTTTTTGGGTTGTTAAGGAAGAAAATTGCGAAAGCAAAATGTTTACATTATTCAGTTTGTCTTCCGATGCACTGAAACTTATTTGTTGTTAATCTTTTGTACTTCCTCGTTTACGGCTTTCATTACTCTGTTTTGGGTTGCTAATGAAATGTTGGTATGATTATTTTCAGAAGGAAACACAATGCAGCCTAATAGTACCATGTATTCCAATGTTTACGCCAATCAAAAGAAAAAACATTCTCGAGAAAGACTTACAAGTTACAATGCAGGGTTTTTTTTCATTAAGACACTGCCTGCTGACATACTGTTTTATCAGTGGAAACACTGAGAGATACTATGTGTATGGAGCATCTATCCCACTTTCTGTGTTTGACTTCTATTAGTTGACAAAAATCAAGCTCTTCCTTGGTGATCAATTGTTCAATCAAATCAGGACTCAGGTTGGCTAATGAAGCCGTAGAGAAACATTTTGCGCCACTTGTTTTCCAGTTGTTCAGAAACGGGACAGTGACATTGAAGCATTTGCTGACAGGAGGATGCTGTCGATAAATAAAAACATTGACGTTACTTACGTGTTCTAGAACTTTTCAAGACGCCTTGATAAATTCTTATACCCCCTATATGATGATTTTGAAACTACGTTTACTTACACTAAAGCTTTAAAAAGCGAATTTCTAAAGGGATTTTCTTTTTGTATCTTTTGTACAGCTCCTTTTTACACCCAATGGTATTAGCGGGGATTTCGAATTTACAAACAACAAAATGTGTTCATAAGTTTTTTTCTTTTCTTTTTAACGTAGGATATGATCGTTTTATCATAAGTACACATTGACATTTCCAGACTCTGCCGGAGGTAGGGAATGATTCTAAAGTAAAGAAAAATCGCACCACCCCAACCGGAAATTGAACCCGTACTTCTGATTTGACAGGAGACTTTGTAGATAGTGTGCTTCAACATTAAGCATTATAGACACATATCCTCGTTTTTGGCCTGGTAAGGTGGTTGGATGAGTGCTGGTTTTTGTCCTAGGTTGCGGTTCGATCCTGGCTCAGGACAATAGGATTTAAATGTGCTTAAGTGCGACAGCTTCATGCCACATTTAAATTTCTAGCATGTGAAAGACCCCCTATGGGGCAAAAATTCAGTTTATTTGCGATTGTGATATCACTCTGGAAGTTACTATCCTCATTAAATAAAATCATCAGTCATCATTATCCTGTATCTCATCTTAGGTCCTGAAGCAGGCAACGTGTCGCTTCTTGTCGTCGTTCTATTATACTGTCACTGTAGTAGTTGAATTATACTCCAAGGAGAATAGAAATATATGTCAGTATACTGCTAGAGGTACTAGAGCCAATGCTACTGAAGAGAGGGACGAGAAACGTTACTTGTTGGTACAGTGAAAAAAAGGACATTCTTTACTACGATTACGTTAGTCTTCAATTAGACCGAAGGCTTGCTGATCATGAATGAGAAATAATACACATCTATACACCCGACCCATTTACGAATATCTTGGTCGAAATATGCAGGAATTTATCTTCTGGTTTCAATAGTGAAGAATGCAGACTGTTGCATACTCATTATGAATAAACAAAACATCAATGCAAACGTATTCCGAACAGGAATGTAAGAAAGGTAGAATCAGATGACTGAAAAATTCAATGCCATAGCCGGGATTTGAACCCGGCTATGGCATTGAACACACGGCTTGTGTGAAAGAGCAATTAATTCTAGGAATGTAAGAAATAGTTGGTGCAAAAAAGGATACAAAAGATGACACAATTATGTAATTTATTAATTCTACTGTCACAAAAATGCTTTTGCTCTCCCTGAAACGAGTATTAATGCACACATTTGAAGACATTTGAAAAAGAAAAGATCCTTTACTTTATCTCTGAAGATATTTCTTATCTTAATTCCATTCAGCAACATCATGAGGAAGAATAAAAGACAATGTATGTTCCTATTTAGAGGATAATGATATGGTTAACTTAAGGTTTGTCCCAAAAACTCTGCGAGCTCAAAGAAACTGTTCTAGCCCGCGTACTTTAATCAGGTATACCGTTAAATTTCTGACCCACTCAGATACCAACAGAACTAGAAGATAGCATATGACTTGCAACCAATGAGCATTAGGCGACACACAGACCTGAACTGAAATTAACAAAAACTGCTCATTGGAGGAGACCTATAATAAATCAACAATAACAAATATATAATTACTCTAATCAGCTTTTTCATGGCTGTCGACAAAAACAAATGTAATCAATGCAACTGCGCAACAAAGTATAGGAAATGTGTTTTAAATAATCACAGAATGATAATCTCCAGGCGCTTTTTCTAGAAAGAGTGAATGAATGCTGACGTTATTCCTTGAATTTTTAACACGAACGCAATCTTTATAGCGTTAATTGAACAGAGCTACTTGAGAGCTGTCAATTAAACCCTGATAAGCAAATGGAACAGATAAGCTGGGTGAGTTATCAAAATACCGTAAGTTCCCCTCTGTTGTAAAGGTTAAAAGAAATATATGGTCCCAGATGTCACGTCATCGTGTATGACGTAGTATTGTTTACTTCTAACGCGTAACCGTGTAACCTTAAGAGGAACAGTCTAGATCTTTATTTGTCTATCTTTTTCAATTACACGTTTATTTTGTCAACTGTTTAATTTGTTTCTTATTATTTTACCGGGTAGTTAGATCCAAGGAGAAACCGGGTCAATGGTCTTCATACGCTAGAGAAAAACATATTAAGCAAGTGCTACTAAATCCTGGCGTAGAGCAGAAAGTACTTTATTTTACCGCACATCAAACTATGGTAGCAGTGATTTATGGTTTTCTCTGGGTATGGAGGCATTTGACTGATTCGCACATATCTACTTCTATATACACTACAGTTTTGTCTTTTTTTTGAATAAAAATAAATACTTAGTTGGAATAACAATGAAACTTCAGGTTTTCTGATTTCTGATTGTTAAGCTAGAGCAATCTATACGAGTATAGTTTATTTTTGTAGTCCCAGTTTTAAGGAAAACGCAAAAGGAAATAATTAACAGAGGATACACTAAGTAAGCTGTTTAGCCATCATTCACAATGGAAACATGACCATAAGATGTAGAAATCCATGAAATCTATACTAATATTATTAGGAGAGAAAATGTGTGTGTGTGTGTTTATATGTGTATTAGATAATCTCGGATATCACTCAAATGGTTTTGATAATTCGTTCGCCAATGAAAAGCATTGCTCTTTCCAACGGACGCAGGCTATAGCATAGCTTCTAATTTCAATTCCTAAATGACTAAAATACTAAAGGAGTATTTATAAGACCTGAATACTAGAAAGGGATATGTTGGAGCCATGATATAAGATATTTACTAAGATGACTTTTACTTTTCCAGTTGTTACTCCACAGAGAATTTTTGTAAAGCCAAAAGCCAATTTAATTCTATTCCAAGCTATACACATAGACGACCACGATTTAAAATCTAAAGTTTGGAGGAATGCTAAGCAACAAAAGATATGTAGAGCGAAAAAAAAAAAACAGTTGGATCCTACTAATAACGGTGGGAATGTAATGTGATTTTATTTCTTTAATTTATATGTTATCAATGCAGCAGACGTGTGTAGTGAAGCTATATCGAAACCTCTGAGTCACTATTACTCTAATTCTACAGAAGCATTTAGCTGCGCTTCTGAATAAATTAAATTAAGTTTACTTATGAACGCTCTTTAACTGCTGTGGTCCTTAGCGTCCCATTCCATATTGGGCGTGAAAGACTGGAAATTTTTCTCAGAGGTCTCTTTATCAGCTTCAGGTTATTTTACGTGCCATAAATCTACGACACAGGACCAGCGGCTTTACTTCCCTTCCGAAGGAAGCCATGCAAGGATTTTTACGCCCGAAAAAAATCCATCGCCCTCCGTCGGGTTTGAACGAGCTTCTGGATGCCAAAACCGTTTGATAACTCTTACATAATTAAATTTTGCTTATTTCCTGTGAATCTTGAAAATAAATTATTTGCCCAATGTATAATAAATATAAAAGGTTCGTTCCAATATGCAACCTATGCTGATAAGTCCAAGTACGGATCCGCCTGAATACAGCACACAGACCAAATCAGAATTGTCTTTTAATGCGCATGCTCAGACTATCAACAAATGTTGTTAGAACAATTCTATAAGAGAGAGAATGGTGTGTAGTGTAACATCAGGAACTACTCAACCTATGTCCATAATTAACTTCTTCAACGGATTACCCTCCTCTTTGTAGGACTTACACTCTAAGGACTTACAAGCCAATGCCTTGAATCAGTAGCCTGTCAGGGGCAAGCAAACTTCTGGAGCATAGCATATTCAGAATGAGTGATCAGCCCAACGCCTGGTATGGCGATGAAGAAGAAGGAAATTAAATGTAGTGATGAAAGGGATGATAGGAAAATTCGCATAGTGACTGGGAAAACCATGAAAAAACCTTCGGTCAGATTTATCGGCCTCAGGAGTTTGAACCCGGGACCTTCTGCATGCGAGTTGTACACCACGGTGCCACATCGCTCGGTTCAGAATTAACTACTGAAAATACTTTTCACCAGTTACAGGCCAAAACGTTTAAATTAATGCTATGATTGGTGATAGAGGTAGATTCTTCATATCCGCCAACTTCGTCCCTCTTTCGTTGCGTATGGATATTAGGGGATTATAGTTTCCCTTAATATGAAAATCTGGAGTATATGTGTTGTTAAATAACTGTGGAATTAAGTAAATTGCACAAAAGTTTAAAATTTCACATAGAAGAATTAATATTTATTTCTAACACTCGCAATTGCATAATTAAATTACATACACTTTAGACTATAATAAAAGTTGAAAATATTAGGCTATTTACGCTACAAATTCACTTCTTGGTTGCTTGCCTATGATAATTTATGGTCTCACTACACACAACTCCAGGTTTTCCATGTATTGATGACCCACTGTCTACTTGCTTACATTATTTGTCTATTTCGTCTGCCTTTAACCCAATCTTCTTTGTAGTCATTCCTAACCATTTCTCTTTGACCTTGCACAGTTTCCCATAGCTTTTATATTTTTATCTCCTTTTACAGTCAGAATCTTCCTTATTAACTACTTCCCCATCGAAGTTTTTCCATTTCTGTTACCAAACTTTGTCTTTGTTTGATTACCATATAATACACAGTGGAAATTGAAGTGGTATATTTGTTAGTAGTTGTTAGTTGGTTCATGTTTATCTGCACAACGTATGGGAGCCAATTTGTCGCAGTCACTTCGTGTTATCTTATTGCTGAGCGCCTGTTATTGTTTTATTATTTTGCATTTTGGGTTCATTGTGCTCCGGCTAGCTATTATTATTATTATTATTATTATTATTATTATTATTATTATTATTATTATTATTATTCAGTCGAGCAAATCTCTTAAACAGGGTGTGTAAGCGGAAAGGATTTTGTTACTCAAAGATAACACTGATAAAAGAATTTGTTTTTACACTTTTATTACCATCACAATTAAGTTCACATATTGATTCGTGATACACGCCAAACTGAAACTGTTATATTTTCTAATATCACTATAATCACTTATTTACTGCACATTATTAATTCGCGTTTCACATTTATAACAAACTTTAAGACGCGAGAGATTCTGTAGAATTGCGACGTATACTTTATGTATGCTTTCGTTGAACTACGCGACGTGTAACCCGCGAACGATTCTGATGAACTAACTGTGCGACGTATAACGCGTGAATGCTTCTGTTGGACTGACGAAATCTGCCTCTGACTTTAGCTTTTTATACTCCCACACCCCGATATGCCTAAAGATTATAACCGAGCTGCTATTGGTTAATAAAACGCGCCAACATTAGCGTCTATTTTTATATCCAATCAAAAATTACGAAAACATATGCTCTAGGGAAAATATTCCCGCTATTTCTAAGAAAAGCGCGCCAATCTGACGTCATTTGTTTGTCTCTTCTAATTAATATTCAACTCACCCCCTCGCAATGTTATCCGCTCCTATTGTCAGTTTCAGTGAGGCCGTGTAAACTTATTTCCTAACAATGCATATAATTAACAAATATCTCAAATCATTGTCATACAATAATGTTAATTTACACTACAATCACTCTGGCATTTACATTATTGTGACACAAATTACTGCCACAAAATCCGTGTTCACTTCACCGCACAATGGACATTTTCCTATATCATCGTCATATCTAACACCTTTTAAGTTTATAACTCCTGTTCCCACTCATGCAAATCCCTCTCTCCTAATTTATTTCATATCTCTATGTACTTTTTTCCTCTCTCCCATACTGTTTTTATTTCCCCATGTATCTTCAAGTAAAATTGCACATACCTATTGTCCTTATTTCAAATTGTCTCGATCATTTGTATTTACTGCTAAAAGATACAAACTACATAGCATTTTCAGATTTTGAAATACTGTCTAGAGGAGCTTAAGAGGGTGATAAACAGCGGACAGTCGCCATATTTTACTTCTATTTCTCTGAATACAGAGGAGTTTTAGTCCATTATTACAATATATATTAGGGTTTAGATAAGTATGCTTATAAGGAGAACATTCAGTATAAAAAATACCAATTGTAGATCACTGTACGTACAATAACTTCACTGTGCCGGCGGGAAGGGTTAAGTGAAATTGATTGTCATTCGAGAGTTTGAAAGTCATTCGAGCAAGGCCGAGTAAACCAACTAATACATCGATTAAGCCAATAACTGTAATAATAAGGCAAATCGCTATGTTAAACTTTTTGGGAATTGTCCCTAAAGGTCTAGAATTACTTGAAGTTAAAATTCAAGGTGAAGTCCGACGAGAATTCTAATGTTTGATGGAAAAATGATTAACAACCATTCTTTCTTTAAAGAGTTTGCAAATGTTTGCCAATGCTTAATGTTGCATCACTGATTAAAATTAAGATTAAATCTATTTGACGATTGTTGAAAATGAGACGATTATACTAGGTAAGTCAGCTACCCACCCATAGCATTCCAAATACTGACAACACGACAAGAGAGCCATCTTAGTTCACTTCTCTTCCATTCAATAGTCAACTATGTTAGAACCAACGTTCCGTCAGATCTAAAGTTTTATTAAACATTAATGATATATAAATCAACGATTGCAGAATATTAAAATGTGAACGACCATACACAAACTGTTTCTGGAACTCATACATATATTTCCTGTAGTGATCACAAACTCTAAATTTCTAAAAGAAACATCTGATGTGTTGCATCCATAGCACGTTTTCTACCCATTATATTTCACCTATTGGAAATCTTACTATTACTTTCTAATACCTAATAGATAGAGAAGGTATTGCATTCCACCCAAAAATTCGATACCGAGATTTCACCTGAAATACATGTTTTGAGGCCCTCTGAATAAAAACAAAACATTTTTACTTTCTCTGCCCTCTATCTAGTAGGTAGAGAAGCTATTGCATTCCATCCAAAAATTCGATACCGAGATTTCCCGGAAATACGTGTTTTGAGGCCCTCTGAATAAAAAAAATATTTTTAGAAAAAGGTCCGTGCGTGTGTGCGCGCGCGTGTCTGTGAAACACCATAACTCGAAAACGAAGTCGAATAAATGTTAAACTTGGTATTTGGGTTCATACCTTCCAAGGATGCACAAAAAGATTTTTAAGAATATCCCACCCCAAATTACCCTTTACATGGAACATTTTTCACGGAACATGGATTTTTTTTTTATTTTCTGATAATCGGCTCTAACGATTTTGATTGAAATACCATATATAAAGATGTTTACATGAAAATAAAATGCATAACTTGAATTTTCTGAGAATGGCCTTTGAAGTCCTCTTCATTCGGAAAGAATTTTGTATAATCTTGTATAACTGGTAAACGAAAACCAACTACACAAAAAATGTGAGTCTGTTTAAAACATACACAATTTATTTCAAATAGCTTTTTGTGGAATTTGTTATTTGAAATAAATTGGGTGTTTTAAAAAGGTCTAATTTTTTTGTGTAGTAAATTTTCGTCTATCACTTAAGGTTTACCAGTTATAGATTATACAAAATTCCTTCCGAATGAAGAAGATTCCCAGAAAATTCAAGATATACATTTTATTTGTAACGTAAATGTGTTTAATATATGATATTTTAATCAAAATCGGTAGAGTCAATTTTAGAAAATAAAACATTTCGAAAAATCTTCCATGTAAAGGGTAGTTTGGGGAGGGGACATTTTCTTGAAAATCTTCTGTCGCATCTTTGGAAGGTACTGAAACTAAATACCAAGTTTGGCATTTATCCGACTTTGCGTTTTTGAGTTATGCTGTTCGCAGACACACACACACACACACACACACACACACACACACACACACACCACACACACACAGACAAACAGTCTTTTTTCTAAAATGCTTTTATTGGTTTCATGGGTCCTCAAAACATGTATTTCCGGTGAAATCTGGATATCGAATTTTTGGGTGAAATGCAATACTTTATCTAAGGGGTGATGTTATGCAAATTCCAAAACATTTATAATGATTTTATAAATGTTCCAAAAATAAAACAATTATATGATTCTAAAGAGTAATGTGCACATTTAATACCAACTATGGACCATTAAAAACAATAATTTAGGATAAGGGTAAAAAAGGACGCTGACGAAATATTTATTTACATTTGAAATCCAACCCTTTTTACCATTTGATTTTTTATTTTTCCATAATAAACACATGTCAATGTAGCATTTAAATTTCATGATGGAACCAGTCGAACTGTGGTAGTTATTAAATTATAAAAATAAGTATGATTTGCGCTTAAGGATTAAAATCGCATGTACGATGCGATGCAACGGATGGAAGACAAACATGAATACGCTTACACACGTGCGTGTCACTTGATGCCTACAGCAAAGGTGCAAATACCTCTCATGGCTTTTCTCCTGGTTAGAGATAAGCACTGAATATCATGTGCCCTTGCAGCTGGAAAGGATGCAAATGTAAAAATAAATTACCGAATCTAGTTGTAGGTGATATATGTGAGCGTTGTCGTAAGAAGGTATATAAAATAACTAATGTAGAAGAAACCGAAAAAATTATGAGGGGAAAAATCAAGTGAAGATGAATTGTACAGAAGCGGAGGCAACAATCCTTAACATTTAAATCAAATTCCAACTGCTCTTGGCGGATTACCATCTCCAAATGAAAACTCTCTCGTGCCAAATTATACGCTCATAAGATGGCAATTGTGGTTAAGTAAACTGTTAATAAAGCGTTCACTGTATGCGGTAACAGTAATGATGGGAAGAAATGATTGCACAATTCAAGCAGCGTATCTCTTTATGCAACTCGCACAGCGAAAATTGCTCTAAATAGTATAGGTATAATGTCAGCTCCTGATACAAAATATCATTGCTACATACCTGATGATATTAAAAACTTGTTAATTTTTATGAAGATGACGACATAAGTCGAATTATGGCTGGCCAACTTAAAGTCTTTCACGCCAAAAAGGATGACAAGATAGTGAAAAGGCAAAACGGGCTGATTTTAACCAATTTTAAAGAAATTTATAAAGAACTTAAGAACAGACACCCATGCATTAAAATTGGTTTTTCACGTTCTGTATACTGCATACTATCGGGAGCATCTAGAACTGGTAATGTTTGCGTATGCATTATTTCTGAAAACACAAAATTGATGTTAATGAGTTTGCAAAAAAAAAAAAAAAAAAAAAAAAGTCACGATGACGAAATTGAAATGAACAGTGTTTAGGTTTAATGCGAAAACTGGTTGTCAGAATGCCTTTCAAATGTTTATTCAGACAGATGTGGAAAATCCCCAGGCGTAATTATTTCAACATTTCTAAATTCATTATTGGAGAAAAATCTAATGGAAGCATTCGTATACAAAAAGAGGAAAACAATAGACAGAACGAGATGATCCTAGCAAAAGCTAATATTAAAAATCTTATCAATCATTTCCTTATCTGTCTGAAAAAATATACAGCACCCAATTTCATCGCACGTAAAAACATGTGAAAACGACAATCCAAGACAGGGAATTCACTGTTATTGCTGACTATTCTGAAAATTACTGTTTTGCTATACAAGATGACATACAAGGAGAGGTACCACTGGAACTGGTCTCAAGCAATTATCCATCCGTTTGTTATTTACTACAAGAAAGCTAACAATGATGCGGAACTTATATGTTTTTCAATTATATCAGATAATTTAGTTTACTGACAGTTCTGCAATTTATATTTTTCAAAAAGAATCGATTACCTATCTACAACAGCAATTTTCATGTGTAAATAAGATTTACTATTTCAGTAATGGGACAGCAGATCAATACAGTCTGCTGTGTCATTGGACAGATTTCCAAGTGTCAGCAGAATGACATTTCATTCGCAACCAAAGAGGAACACGAACAAGGAACCCGGGTTTTAAATGCGCAGAGATATTGGGGCTGAGATCTGTCAGGAAAGCGTAGCATCCACAGTGTGACTCTAGTTTCTGAAAAAAGATTGCCGTTAAAATACATTCTGACTCGTGTGAAGTCCCTCGAGAAGTTGTCCTAAATTCCCCGACATCTCCTTTCTTTTTTTTTTTTTTTCCTTTTTTTTTTTTACATTGTTGAATAAACCATTCGAGAAGTGTATCTAATCTACCGGTGGCTTTTTTTTGTATATATATTTTTGGTTTTTTTAATTTTGCCTAGTTCCCCAGCGTAACAAAGTCCTATAGCGGTACTTATACCAATGGCGCTCTTTGCCGATCAAACAACCCACTTTTTTATTTATTTATTTTTTCTTTTTGTTGGGAATTCGTTTTTTTTTTCCGTTTATGGTTCCTGGGATCAATGTTTTTTTTATTATTTTATTTATAAAATTTACCGTCAAATCCAACTGCAAATTTAACACATTCCATATCCGGGGTTGTCGCCGAAGCTTGTATCGCTCTGACCGAAGCCACTTTTGGAAAGTAAGGAGAGATGGGAATTCTTCCTGCAAACAGTAATGATAAGAGTGCCAATGCTAACCACACCTGTGTAATTTCGGTAGCTCCCTTCTGAAACTCCCAAGCTAATAGGACAGAGGTAGTCCAATGTTCCAAACAGCTGCCGATTAAATGACCTATATGTTTCTTGGTCCAATTCCATATGTCCCTGATACTAACACATGTGGTTATTCGATGAATTTCAGCGTCCATCCCACCCCACAATGCTTACACCAAGGTGCCGAGGATAAATTATGTTTATATCGCTTTGACTATGTGGGTATTAATTCGTTGATGAAGAAATAAAAAGAAACCTTCCACTCCAACGGTATATAGCTTATAAGCAAAATTTTCCATACCCGCTGCCATGGTGAATTAGGGTATTTCCATTCTATTGCAGGCACTGTCATGGAATCTTTCAGCAACGTGGTATATATAACGTTTTGGTGGTGAGAATACTGTTCGATGTATCTATCACTGGTAGTATTCTTCTATAGTCTGTCAGAACCTGTTTGAAGAGTTCGGCAGCCGTCCCAACCATTTTCATACAAAACTGCACAACCTGATTGGCACCGTGTCTGTGAAGCGCATTCAATATAGAATGGAGCAACAAAACCCGACATTTAATATGCACATCGATAAGATTCCAACCACCCTCCGTAATTGTTCTGCGTAATTGAGGTCGGGTTACTTTATAGAAGTGGTTTTTCCAAACGTAGTAGCCAATCGCTCTTTCTAGTTGCTGGGAATATTGTGGTAACAGTGGTATCACCTGCGCCACATACCAGAGTTTCGCGAGAACAAAGGTGTTAACATGCCAGATTTTTTGCACAAAGTTTAAATTCCGTGTCAACTGCTAGGTTATAAGAGAAATGCACATAGGCACAAGTCGCTTCCAATTCTGCGCTATTAACCCTTCCAGCCTGGAGGTAAAAATAACGCCCAAAATCTTCACTGAACTGCTACAGGTAAATCGAGCAGTGTCTGTTGGCCAGCTATTCAACGGCAACAGTTGTGATTTGCCATAATTTATCAAAGCTCCAGAGGCATCCTAGTATGTCGTCAATAGCGGCGCAAGTTTGTCAGGATCTCAGCATGAGCGAGAAGCAAGGTGACATCATTCGCATAAGCCAAGATTCTTTCACAGTTTGAACGGATTAACAGAATGAGAACGTAAAGTCCTATTCCTCTAATCAGCGGGTCAACGCAAAAAGTATACATCATCATAGGGAGGGGACATCCCTGCCGTACCGACTGTGCTCTAAATACCGGTCGCGTAAGAAAGCCATTGGTTTGAATTCGGGAGTGCGCATCTCAATAAACAGATTGTAAAAGGCTTTGAAATGGCTGTGAAAATCCAAAACTCTTCAAAACACCCCATAGATAATCGTGGTTAATTCTAACAAAGGCGGCCGTGAAGTCTAAAGCCAAAAAGGCTGCCACCATGTTGGGATTCCGTTCACCAGCGATAATGATATCTCGTAAGTTCATTAGAATATGTGTGATCCTCCTCTCCGGTATACCGCACGTTTGTTCAGGTCCAATGATGTCAGGCAGTTATGTCTTCAACCTATTAGGCAATATCTTTGTGAACAACTTGTAATCTGCATTCAAAAGCGTAATAGGCACAAACGAATTTAGTTCCGTCTGTTTAAGCATCAACACAATGATACCTTCATTAAGTTGGCTTTGTAAAACCGATAACTGAGTCCATCAGGTCCAGGAGCCGAGTCAAGACTGGCTGAGGCTAAAGCAGCCCACAATTCCTCAGACGTAATTTCCTGATTTAAAACGGTATTGGCAGCTGGGGATAGCCGCTGTGTGATATGACAATAAACATCTTGCTGCGCAGAGACAGCAACATCAACTGCTCCGAATTTATCAGAAAAGTGTTGATAGGTCTCTTGAAGTATGTCGCGCGTTGTTGCTAAGAAATCCCCTGTGGAAGCGCGTAAGTGGGAGATACATTTCCGCTCACCACGACGTTTTTCAGACACTACATGAAAAAGCGAGTTTTTCTCTTCTCGTACTACAGAAGGGTCGCCGGAACGCAGTTGTGCACCGTGATAAAGCTCCTCCTGAAGACAACACATTCTCCTTTTTATTGCAGAAAATTGATTGGTCACGTCCTGTCCATGGCGTTGTAAGTCATATAAATGATTTAACAAATCGTAATAATAGTGCAACAGTTGCCGTCTGTTCCTAGCCTTTGCTATCCCTTCTCCTTTGTAAAAGTTGCGTATAGCCGGTTTAAAGGTATATAACCATTGATTAAGTTTGTTGGGGGTTCCACGTTGAGCTGCTGTTGCCCATCTCGCCCACATATGGGAGAAATTCTCGGAAATTACTGGATCTTGAAGCAGCGTATTATTAAGTTTCCAAACGCCCCTCCCTATCGTGGGTCTTGTCGCAGTTTGAGCTATTTTCATGATCAAGGAATGATGATCACTAAAGGGTACCGGTTGAACTTGCATGGTCCGTACCATCTGTCGCATCGATTTACTGACGTAAAATCGATCTATTCTCGAAGCACTATTATAGCGATGAAACGTATATTCAACCAAATTGGCATACAAATGTTCCCACGCGTCCCGTAATTCCAAGGCTTGGCATACTCGGTCTAAAGCAGGTGACGGAAAATATTAGCTTGTCTGGTCCTTAGCACTGATGACACAATTAAAGTCCCCACCTAGAAGTAATTTATCGTATTTATGACGCAAAAAGAACGGCAGTTCCGAGGTGAGAAAGGCTTCGCGTTCCTTCCTTCTGTTTGACCCCGAAGGTAAATATAGATTCACCAGAAGAATATTACTGTTCTCCAATAATAAGGATATAATCCTATCACTCACATACCTCTCCGCTAATCGAATACAATAAGACAAGCGGTAAACAACCGCTGTACCGCGCTGGGAATCCCCAACATTGGAAATGTAATTATATTGCGGTCCAAAGAAATCTAGCTTGTGTTCATTATTCTCATGCAAAAACAGAATATCAATGTCATTATCATACAAAAATCTCTTAACAAAGTTTTCTTGGCTCTATTCGTGAGACAATTCACGTTCAGGATCGCCAAGGTTTGAAGTATCAACACCATTTAAACGAGGATTACTTGTTCACCGGCTTACTCGGTTTTTTTGGATTGCCTTGACGGTAAAGACGCACTCTTTTTGCGTTTTTATAATCGAGGATCACGTTGGCTAACTATAACCCATACACAGATGGCGTAGTGGTTATGGTCTTCTCAGCTAACGATTCATCTATCTGCACTTCCTCCGCCATGAAAGAAACAGCTGCTAATGCAACCTCTTCCGGCACGCTGGCACCTGTTTCTGCCGACTCCACTTCCCTTACTGAAAACGTGTCCTTGCAAGTCGCACTAGTCTTCAATGCCTCTAAGACAGGTTGGTTTTCATATTGTTGTCGTCGGAACAAGGTTGACTATCTACGACGACTGCTTCGCTTAGGTTTTCCTGCGAATTACAAGAACTGTCGTGAGCTACACCCGTGATGTCATCACTCTTCGCATGTTCTTCAAAGGTTACATCGCGGCTATACTGCCGGTCAGCCACTGTCTACACAGTAAGCAACTGTTGACCAGAGTCGGTTCCTGCCGCTGCTACCTGTTCTGGTAACGGCACCCGTTGTTTTGGAAGCGTACCAGCAACCAATTTCGCCCAAGTGGACGTATCCTTTTCAGCATTTGGCATCCGCGGCATTGGTTTCCTGGGGCACTGATTAAGCAAATGACCGGTCGTATGACATATAGCACACGTAATAGGTTGGTCTGTATAACTCACCAAAGCAGAATAACCTCCGAAATTCAGAAACGACGGTATATGTTTTTTCAATAGCATATGTACAGTACGTACTCCATTGGTGACTTTGTAGCGATAAGAGGGATTCCAAATATCGTCACTCACCTGCAGCACAGTGCCATAAACTGCTAATACCATATTTATCTTCAGTTGGAAAAAACTCAATGGCAAATTATACACTTTGACTACCCGTCTTCCAAAACCGGCTACATCGAGTATCACCTTAGTCCGTTGTCCATTTGACAATACAAAACTAACTTCTCCATTTGACTGTTTCAAAACCTCCTCCACAATGTCTGGCGTTTTGCATTTAATGAAGATTTGTCTAGTAATACCATTAACTTGTAATCCGGTGACATCGTCCTCTTCCAATTTTAGCGTCAAAAATCCATTCATGTATCTCATAAGCCGTCGGTCGAATGATATCTCGTTCCACAAAACTAACAACCAGAGTTGTAGGACGATCATCCATGTCGAAGTATGTCTTACGCGTATGTATACGGCTACGAAAACACAGACGACTGTGAATATTATAGCAAACTAGACCAAGGAACGCGTAGAGCAAAATGTAAACACACCGACCGGTTGAACTGCTAGCCACACTCGCACACAGCGAACAACCTCTCGGCAGGCCAGCTATTGCACCTCGTGGGGGAATAATGCGTTCCCGACAACAGCCGAACGAGTTCAGCAGCGACAGGTGTGGGGGGTTGCGAACTACGAGCCTTGGTTCCGATCAGTTATTTATATTTTATGACGAGTTCCTTTTTCCGTTCCGTGTTGAAACTTTTACGGCTTAAATAATAGATTTAATTTATTTAATTTTAAATTTTCATTCAAATTAAAATATTATCTTTTGAGTTATAACATCTTAAATTGCGCATGCGTATTCTTTTCAACAGAAAATAAATGAAACAAACTTAATATTTAATGCATAATAACATTTAATATGCAACCTTTCCATAAACGTGAGTTATTTATATTGAAGCTCCTGTAGAGCCTTGAGAAAATTACACACAGATGCATGTTTTCACAAATTTCGTATCCCCATAATTGCATGCTATCGTCAATAATATTTTAATACTCTATCTAGTATATGCAGGCAATGTGGAAATTATTATTCTAAAATACTTTTACATTCTAAGATGTCGAGGTTTAAAGCCATACTTATTTGCATGGACTGACCCAAATGGTTTCAAAACACATTTTGTTATAGGTGCAGAGGACCACAGTCAAATGCTCAAAAAGCAGTTTGCTATATGCTGGACTTAATATTGCATACTCTTTGTACGAACTCATGAGTTTGTGTTTTTTATTTGTGGACGTCCTTTAACTACTATGGTTCTCAGCATACCATTCTATACTGGGCGTGAAAGACCGGTAATTTGCTCAGAGGCCTCTTTATCAGGCTTGAGGTTCTTTTACGTGCTGTAAATCTACGACACGGGACCACCGGCTTTACTTCCCTTCCGAAGGAAGCCATGCTAAGGATTTTTACGCCCGAAAAAATCCATCGCCCTCCGCCGCGTTTGAACCCGCGATCTCAAGAACTAGAGGCTAGCATGGTACCCCTAGACCACGACTAGGATCTCATGAGAAACGAAATAAGTGACCTGACACTTCTAAATGATTTATTTAAAATATCCAAAAATACAAACGACCAATAGCGAGTATCTCGGAAATAGTATATTTTTACGAAATCAAATTTTTTTCCTGCAGTACCTATTTTCAGAAAGTTCAAGATATATTGGGTTGTCTCATAAGTTCGTTCGTTTTGCTCGCAAGTTCCATCTATAGCGCCTGAAAACCCTGAACCCTCTGTACACTCAAGTTATCCTAGTTGCCTAACCACCCCTACGACTTAGAGAACAACAACCAGTCTCACTATTGGATATGTCAGTGTGTATTTATGACTGACATTGGATAGAACAGCGTGAACTTGTGTTTACAAACTATGGAAAGCAAACATGAACATTTCCTACATCTTATGCTGTTTTATTATCGTATGGGTAAAACCGCCTCACAATGCCGGCAGAAAATGTGTGCTGTCTACGGGGAAGATGCAGTAACGAAGTGAGCATGTCAAAAGTGGTTTAGTCGATTTCGAGCTGAGAATTTCTTCCTAAAAGACAAACGTCGATCTGGACGGCCAATGGTTATGGACGTGGAAAGAACGAATTCATGAAACGATAGTCAACAATCCACGAATTACAACTCGGGTGTTGGCATTAGAGCTCAATTTAGCTCGTGCTACTCTAGTCAGGAACTTGGCAATATATTGTCGAAAATAATGGTGTATAATGCAGGAAATAGTTTGTTTACAAAACCTAACTGCCGTAGTTATTTATCTTTTGAACTACCTTGTGTTTAAAGTTTGTAAACAGAAAGTTCGGCAACTACGCTGTGTAGTTATGCTGCGGGTGAGGTGTGTTCCCAGGTGTTCTTAGTGATTGAAACGTGACAAAAAGCGAACGAACTTATGAGACAACCCTACACTTTATTCACCGTTCTTATATCTCAAACATATGATATTTCAACCAAAAACATTACTCAATGTCACAAAAGAAAAATTGAAAATATGGCTTTTTCATGAAAAGGGTTTTTAGGGGGCGGTTGAAATTTTGTGAAAATAATTTGTCATCCTTGAAAGATACCGAAATTATATGTAGGTATACGAAACTAGCTGGCTTATCCGGAGTTTCACATCTGGCATTTTAAATTTCGAACGACAGTGATTTGGATGTCATCTTTCCTTTTATCTTTAGACTGTAGCTTCCACATGTCCACTAGCATTCATAATAATAAACCTCAAATCTCCTGATGTTCAAATAAATGGGAAGAAATATCGGCAGATGTTGAACTTTTTAACCCCCCCCCCGACAATATTCCAAATTCTGAAAAGGTAGCATAACCTAATCTGTATCTTTCAGCAGTGAAATAATAATTATTGCCGAATAATTTAGTAAAACATGCATTCCAGGGTAGGATGTCGCCAGCTTTATGTCCGCGAACTGCATCCTAGCGGGAAGACATGTTTTATTTACGAACTTACTTGGTCGAATAATTTTAGATAAGTACAGTAGATGAAATTTTAAATATTTTATCTTCTCTTTGGTCCCGTAGGCACCTATTTAAGTTACGATATAAGGTATCCATAATTTTCAAATTAGGGAACCACATAATCCCCTGGTACCAATATTCAACGAAATAGGGGCGAAATGGGCTGATATGAAGATTTCATGCTCGTCCATCCACCATGCTAGCATGAGACATTTTAGACTTGACATATACTCTACAATCCTCGAGGAGAAGGATCTTTTAAATTGTCAATTATAAAATATATAGGCTGAGTAATTTTAAATGTTATGCTGACACGAGTTTCTCCCTTTATATATTTAGTATGCATTGGTAACGAAATTGATTACAACATAAAGAGGAAGTGCGGCAACACTTTACACATAAAGGTTATGAATAGATTTTGACACGCAGAAACTTCATTATGCTCTTCAGTAGAATTAGGATAAAGGTTACTTAGAGGTTTTCATACTACCTTATTACATACGTATATCTGCAATATTTAATAAATGCCAACTAAGAAACAAATATCGCATCTGGCAGAGTTATATGCGATCCGATTGTCGTTTGTTTTACTCTGTATTGTATTTTCTGAGCAGTCCTCCATGGTTATCTGTTAACATCATGGTCAACTATGTGCAATGCTTAGAATGAAACATACTCGGATTTTGTTTTTATATGCATTCTCTGTGGAGAATCCAACAATTTCAAAATTCAAAGCCATCTTAGTAAGGATCTTCTATTATGGCTTCAACGTGTTATTATAGTACACAGGTATTGTACTCGTAAATAATTTTAGTCTTCTACTCATTTATGGGTTAAAATTAAATGCTGTCTTATAGTCTATGTCTGTCGGGAAGAACAGTCCTTTCCAATGGTGAAAAACACAAAAATTGGTTTAGTAGTTTTCGACACACACACATTGTCTTTATAAGTATACATTTAGTATTTATACGACTTATCATTTATGAGTCTTGCTGTTCTCTCTCCCCTCCCTCTCTCAAACACCAACATACACACCGGGACCGTTTTCTTCTGATCTTACATTCATACGACTTTCTCTGCACATTGTCGTTATTTTTATGTTGCTTCTACAGATATTACGAAAGCTTACTTTTTCATTGATGTACTTCATTTAATTGAAATACACCTTGCGCTATAGGTACAAGGGCGATAGAGGGAACCAGTCGATAGTCGGTATATACTGGCCTTGAAATTCCAGACATTGCGAGAAACAACTGAACAGCGACAGAACTTTAAGGAAATTACAAAAAGTGTTGACAAATTCAAACCAATAATGGGATGGATATCTCGGAAATGGCAGATGCCACAGAAAAAGGTTAATTATTTCGAGTAAATTACGCGTTTTAAAGACGTCTACATTTTTTATGTGTACGCTTTCGTCTGTTTCTCATGGTTTGCCCGTTATATAAAATTCCTTCCGAATGAAGAGAACTTCACAGGTTATTTCCACAAAATTCAAGATAAGTATACATTTCATTTTCATGTAAATATTGTAAATATATGGTATTTTAGTCAAAATTGCATTTTTTAGAAAATAAAAAAATAGCAAAAAAATGTTCATATAAAGGGTAGTTTGCCGTGGGAGGATTTGCTTGAAAATCTTCGTGTCGCATCTTTGGAAGATACTTAAGTACCGAGTTTAGCATTTATATGATTCACTTTTTAGTTATGCTGTTCACAGACACACACACGAACTTTTCCTGCATTTGGGGGGGGTTTAAAGACCTCCAAACACACATTTCCAGTGAAATCTCGACATTGAATTTTTGGGTGGGATACAATACTTCCTCTACGTACTGTAAGTGCGTAGTGGTATGTAGTAGACCAAATAGAAATATTTAATTCTGGCTCAAAGGACCTCGAAATCTAATGCTCTATTTTTGGTGAAATCTCGGCACAGGTGAGCGGTATAGAAAGTAAGAATTACTTTTGTTTATCAGAAGTGACCCAACCCTCTATTTTAAAGGAAATCCATATCCCCTTAAAATTCGAAAAGTGCTTTTAAACATCTATGGGAATGATTAACAGCCTGCCTTCACCTAGTCTGTTGATGCGTTGATTTACCTATATGTGGGGAGAATACCTAAATATCTGAGGGATAAAAAGAACAACACCAATTTTACATCATTTCGTGACCTCAACTATGCTGATTATAAATTGAAATACACATTTCAAAATATAACATATTATGCTCCTGAAAAGCTCTCTAAGATAAATTTAAGGGTGCTTCATTTAAAATAAGAAAGGTGAAATCTCTTTCGGCAAAGATAGAAATAATAATGGTCCTAATTTAATTCCTTAACCCCAAGTTTTGCCGCCTCCGTAACGTTGCTGCCTATGACGCGAGGCGATCCAAGTTCTATTCCCGGTATTGCCATGAGAATTTTTCATTTTATGGAAGATTTGTTAGAGGTGCACTCAGCCCTTGGGAACCGATTGAAGACTGCTTAACGATTTCGGTCTCGAAAATCGCGTCTTAAGTGTGCAAGTGAAGCTGACATGCTGCTCACATGGCACCTCTATTAAGTCCTGTGAGAACAGCGGCAAAGCTTGGAGTGGCCGTGCCATAGGTCTTAACCCAGGTGGGCTGTTGCGGCCAGTTAGTTAGTTCCTATTATTTAATTAACCGTAGATGCCAAATATCAAGTAAATGAAAGTTATTTAAAAAATAGTGTGGCAATGTTTGACTTTTAATTAGTCCTATATTTTTCTCTTTCTTCCTTTTCTTCTAAACAACAGTCCCAGAGAATTCCAAGTGTAGAAAAGCCTATAAACTATACCGCTCTTATGGTCGCAATGTTGTCACCTAGTCTGCAACAATTAAATAAAAAGCTGCAATGCAAGGATTTCGACAGCAAAGTGCAATTACGCCATAATTTCACAAAATTCTTCTTAAAATGTTTTGTTAGAACTAATACCTACATTACGTACATACACATTAGAGCCCATCACCCCCCCGTGTCACTTAGAGTTATTCGGCAACGTGCGAATGTTCATTCTGAAAAGTGATGATTTCGATCCAGTCAAATACCATCGAGTGTTAAATACAATCAGAATGTTCACAATGGAATACTAGATGAATATTATTGTTTATGTAACGTATAAAAGAATCAGAATTTCTCTAGCAACACTTTATTTCTGTACCCACTCTACAAGGTATTCACTCATGAGCTCATTACTTTCTCTTCTACTTACTTAAAGTAGGTAGGGGAAGTATGACATTCCGCCAAAGAAATTTGAAACCGAGATTTCCTCGGAAATACACGTTTTGAAGCTTTCTGAATCCAAAAATAGCATTTTTAGAAACGGGTCAATGTGTAGGTATATTTATATATGTATGTATATGTGTGTGTGTATGTGTGTGTGTGTGTGCGTGCGAGTCTGTGATCAGCATAACTCAAGAGCGAAAAGTCGGTTAAATACCAAAATTAGTATTTAAGTTGGTATTCCAAGGATGCCAAACGAAGATTGTCAAGAAAATCCCCCAACCTCAAACTGCTTTACGTGGAAAGAATTTCGTTATTTTTGAGTTTATCAAAAGCGCTCTAACGATTTTGAAACATACCACATGTTTAAGATATTTGCATAACAAATAAAATGTATACCCCGAATTTTCTGGGAACAGCCTGTGAAGTCCTCTTCATTATGAATGACTTTTGTGTAATTGGTAAACCATAAAGATATGCAAAATGTTAGTACACAAAAAATGTAGATCCCGTTAAAGCGGACAATTTATGTCAAATAAAATTGGTTATGGCGGTAACCATTTCCGAGATTGTTGGTTTGAATTTTTAAATAGTGAATGCATTTCTCAATTGCAAATCCCTCCCCACCCCCCGTGTTTATGCAAAGAGAACAGAATTTTAAAGCCATTGAAAAGATCTGACTATCGCTTTAGCTTATTGTATTGTTATACCTACAACGAAATGTGTAAATGTATAATGAAAGTTTATCTCGATTAACAAGAAATAGACAGAGGAATAGGATTTTGTAAGGATAGTTTAAAGGAGAGGGAGTAGAGAATGTCATATTGGTGCTACAGATCAGATAATTTTTCTATCTGTTTAGTGTTAAATCATGATACATATTAAGCAGAAATGGTTTCTGTTTGGTAACATAAGCTTTACAAGCTCAGAGAACAGTTAATTGTATGCTAGCTATTAAGTAATGTTTGCACGAGTTGATGGGAATTATAAGAACCGCCCTAACAATTTTGATTAAACTACTATATAATATGTTTACGATATTTGCATGACAAATAAATGATTATATATCTTGAATTTTCTGAGAATACACTGTGAAATCCTCTTCATTCTGAAATCATAAGAGATAGACAAAATCGTATTACAAACAAAACAAAAAGGAAGAAGGAAAGAAAATGTAGATCTCGTTAAACATATAATTAGTGTGCCGTTTACCATTTCCAAGATATTCTTGTTATTGGTTTACTTTTCTAAAACCTTATAAATACCTACTTTTTTCAAGGCAAATCGCTATTCGTTTTCTTCTGATGGTATTACAAAGAAAATCAATTTTAAAGCCATCACATAGCGACCTGCCTGACTATCGGTTTAGCCTATTGTATCCTTCTTATCCTACAACAAATGTATAGTAACAGTTTATCTGACTAACAAAAAGTAAGCTTTTGTATGAAAAGTTTGTAGAAAAGCGAGTAGAGAAAGTGATGTGCATGCAACACATCAGATTTTCCTTGTATTTGTTCAATGTCGTTCTCCGTGGTCTAGGGGTACCTTGCTAGCCTCCATTTCCCAAGGTTACGAGCTCAAAACCGGCGGAGGGTGATGTAAAGCCCGTGGTCCCGTGTCGTAGATTTACGGCACGTAAAAGAACCTCAAGACTGATAGAGACCTCTGAGCAAAATTTCCGGTCTTTCACGTCCAATATAGAATGGGACACTAAGAACTGTAGTAGTTAAAGATCGTCCATAGATAAAACTCAGTTTCAATTCGTTTTTCAACATCCCCCTCAGTGGAATGCTATGCTAAGAACAGCAAGCACACAAATGAGAGAGGGAGAGAAAAAAAATCTTGCCTACTGAACGATTGCGATACATGGTTATTTCCAAACATTTTGTTTAAAATTACATGTTAAAGACGCTTGAAATTCTCTTACTTCCGAATGAAACATTGAAATTTAGCTATCATTCCTTATGATTACTACAGTATAATAAAATAACAGATCTTCTTTACTTCATGCAATGCCGAACTGTAAAGTGACAATTACCAGTATATCCCTTTTGTCCAAATCCTATTTACGAATCCTTTCCAATGTCAAATTTATGTACGAATTTTGAAACCGATGTGTATAAATTGTATGCCGTGTTTTTAAAAGATTTCTTACATTTACATTTTTTTCAGTGCCAATCTTAAAGTAAATCAATTTAATTTACGTACTGAGTTGGGAATTGTAAATTACGAATTCAAAGAAAGTCCTGAAACATTTATCGTTTCCTGCGTTGGCTCATAACTCTACTTAGATGTCGCAGACTTGATTTTTACACTTTGTATTTTTTTTCTACGCTACTGATTATTTTACACGTACGCCGAGCAGCCAAGTGCGTACTCCCAGGAGTACGCTTACTATCGAACTCTCCGTGATCAACCAAGTTGGTCTTGCACGAAAGACGGCAATTTCTGCGCATATGGAATTTTTTTTTCAGTTTTCCGAGTTGTCTCACATGTTATTTGTTAGTTAAGCTTAAGATAAAGGAAATGAGGTAAAATCCAGGATTAAATGCACTTTTTAGATAAAATTTTCCCCCACCATCAGAGCCGAAGTCCAAGGCGGTAGTCTTAGTAATAATCTAAACAAAATCAATTAGCAAGACGTGACCCCACCCTTTTTACATTTACTCTATCTCTGATACTGGTGTGATTGTGAAGATAAAAATTCTGCGACACTATAAGAAGTCACCGAAGTCTTCATCACCACAAGTCAGTCAGTTCAAACAATACAAGAAAGACCACCAAGAGAAATGACAAAAGGTAAGCTAACTCCTTGAAAATTATCAAAGGAAACAAATACATTGTCTTTCATCGTTAACTGCATTATAAAATTGTCAAAGAATATGGTATAATTTTAAATTCATTAATTTCTCATTATTGCTATTATTTGTATTATTTCAAAACAAAGTTAATTTTAATAACAGAAATGAATAACGTTATTTTATTTAACCCGCAATCGAAGTTTTGTTACTTGCACCAGAAAGTGAAAAGTGGCCAAATTTGATTCAACTTGTAAGAAACAAATTATGGGGTGGTACTTATACGTGAACTTGTAAGTTAAAATTTAATTAATAAACTGCGTTTTTTTTATTTTCCTAGTTTATGATAATAATTTGAATTCGAAAGACCTAACATGAAGGAGTAAACACATTTCATAATTTCTGGGTATGTTTATCAAGCGTAAGTAATCTTTTAGCATCATTGTGCCGAGGTAATATTAAAACATCACCAATCCAAATTAATTACATTATATTTATACAACTACAAGCTAAGCGAATGACTATCGCATTCATTCTAAGTACCCAGTTCTTTAACAATTTTCTGCAACAAAGGTAAAATTTATGTCATGCGAAATTTCAATTCAAAACATTCTATTCCGAAGGGATTTAAAACAGAAGCACTTTCAGGAGTAACATACGCTTCTAATTAACTAAAATTCTATTATAAGTTATAATATGATTTATTTCAATTCAAAGTACCTACAACTGAAAACTCTTTTAGGAGGCAACCTTTGTTTGCGTGCTGTAGTTGTCAAAGTGTGGTTTAATTTACATACTATGCCTAACAACAGAAGAGAGCGAAAAACACAATCGAATATAATGTTAAACCCCGTGTCTGAACAGTATAGACACTTAATGTTTACCTATTATTGTCTGAGAAACTGGTAATTTAAAGAAGCAAAGTGTCGATACAGAAGGATTGAAATTGCACACTTTTCTTGGGTAATTTTATTGCTACGCATCAACAGTGTTAGAAAGCTCATCTCAAAATAGTTAACAGTGCCTGATTTTCTGTGTAACACATTTAAGTCAGTATAAAGTTTATCTGAAGCACACACGGTTAAGGAGACATAAGACAATAAAGCTACAAGACTGAAAAATGTGTTATTTGTTTCTGTCCTTAGTAATATTATCATTTACATTTATTACGTTCCTTTCTTAGAACGAGTGAGCATCAAATGTCTCTACTGGTCAGAGGCAGAGTTTTCATGGGAATGACAAATCACGGTTTTTGTGATAATATTTTACATTCTTAAGCATGATTTCTATCGGTTCCGAGCGTCCGAGCTCAGAGATGCTCCCTTTAATACATGTATAGTATTAATGGAGAGAAGTAGATATATAATAATCAAATTAAACAATATCAGAAATTGCAAGTTACTAATGAATAAGTAAATTAACAACTTCTAAATCATATCAGGATACCAGTGACATTTTTATGCGCTTTCTTTCGAAATTTCTTTTACGATAATCGCTGTTTTAGGGCAAGTATACAATAGACGTTTCTTGCAAACACCGCACTTGTTAAGGCTAAGATTAAGTAATTTTCACCATGATAAAGTAACTAGTATCTAAATATATATAAACAGTTTTACTCAATAATATACGTGTGTATGCCAGATATTTTACATTGTACATGTCAATGATCTGCGTGAAAGAATTTTATCCAAGACAACAGGCGTTTTTGCTGGAAAAAGGAAGTTCTAGTACTCCTTACAATGTTTTGTTATGTATATGTTTTATATCATGGTTGTAGCAAAACAGTCTAATTCGCTAGAAAATGCTAGCATTTATCGCAATAAACTCCAAAAGAAAAAAAAACATTTATTCGTTTTGTAACAAAGGATTTCGATGACTTTTTAAAGTGAGATTCAAAATATGGTGCCTCTTAAACTTTTGCTTTATATATTTGGCACAGGAAAGAAACAAAAATGCCACTTTATTGGGCAAACAGTGAGTTTTGGTTTTGCATGATATAGGTGTATCGAATTATTCCTAACGTGCCATGGCATTGTGCACATTTTGGAGGCAAAGCCTTAAAAAGCTTCCATTTTATTAGTGGGTTACTTAAGCGTTGATTCAACTATGAAAACTTTTTAAGCAGGGGTGCCAACCTAAATAAAATGGTGCAGAACTCCTTGCGAGAGACAAAATCAAGGGTGTCAAGATCGTGTACCATCATCATTAAAGTTACACCCTACCAACATGCAATTCTTTCAGCAGAATAATTTTATCGTCATCTAAACTGCATTGTGGTCATTAAGACGTTATTTCAGTTAAAATTAAGATCAAATTAAAGTTATAAATAATATATTAACTTTTGGACCTACTTTACAATAATAATTGTCACATTTTCTAGTATCACAATTTTTGTCCTACCGCCTTTACAAGAGAGACTGCAACAATACCTTTAGGCTCAGAAGAGTGAATGTTCTAAAATGCTTTAAAGGCAAGGTTCCTACCTGTTCCTGCTTTTGGTGGAGGTGAATGAACAACAGACTCCCGAACGACCTTCATAGGATTGCAAATTCAAGTTGAGCCTGAGAAAACCGAACACAAATGCAGACCATTTGCTTTTGTTTAACATAAAATTACAAGAGCTGCGTTTTTTTTCTTTTTTTAAAATAAAATTACAAGCAGCCAACTGCGGTTTTTTTGTTAGTTTAATTGGAAGTTGGTCATTGATTAAAATTCTCATTATGAGTTTTATACTTAATTGTAATTAACTTTAAATCTAAAAACTGGTAGAACGGCGCCCTGGTAAAGCAACTATACACAACTATTCAAACAAGAGAAAGCACAAACTACTGAAGGGGCACTATTTCAAAGCAATTCAATAAAGGAAACTCATTACACCTTTAAATTTGGCAACTGCTTATCCTAATCTGCATGGCAGAAATTGATTAAAACAACTGCCAGCACAGAAAGGCCACCAGATATAAACTAGGTACGCTTAGTAATGTATTACTTTCAGCCAAATTTGAAATTCGTCAACAAATTTTCCTTAAAACCTTATACATAAAATATCAATTCTGTAATCTGTACTTCCAGCAGATCACCTACAAATATCTTAAATATTTTTGGTGGCTCTCCTTATAAATTACTCTTAATTTTTTAACTTGTGAATATAAAATTCCATCTCCATATGTGCAGTACTTCACGAGTTGTTTCATGTGTATAGAAAGATGGATAAAGGGACAAATGGTGTAGTGTAGTTGCATATGCACCTAAAAATCAACTTCTTTCAGGTTTGTACATTGTAATTATGAAGTATCTGTGTCACAAGTACTAGGACAACCATGATTTTTTTTTCATTTAAAAAACCATTCTAGTTTTTTTTTTAATTTCTGTATATGTTTTGATATACCAGGTGAGTCAGCTGCCCCTAGGTATTCGTATCTATGTAAACCGAAGTTTATAGTCTAATATGAAAACATTGACCCTTTTAGCAAACAAACTGTTATTGTAGCTCTGCCCTTCTATTTGGTACTACTATACGCAATCCCCATTAATGATTAAAGGCCTGAATGAGAAGCAAAGAGTTACGAAAGCCTTAAAAAGACGGCGTTTCAGGTACATAATGCTTGCAAGGAGATAGGAATATTCCCGATGAGCTGGACAAACAACGTAGGTTCTGGCCGAGTGGTTTAACTACCGGAATGTGGTGACGCAAAGGTCAGCTTTGGAGTTTCAAATCTGATACCAACATAAAATTGTTTTGGTTCTTTTTTTTTTCTCTCTCTCTTTCCTTGTGCTTATTTTCTGTACTTTAGTGTACGAATTTATATTTTTTGTTACTGGTGAGCCAAAGACATAAGAATTACAATCAGATAATTGTGTATCATGTTTACCCTAATAATTTCTACAGTATCTGGTGTTGTAAACTGTGTTACGTAGTTAGCTTTCATTCTCTTGAGCGCATATCGACGATATTAAATATAACAGTTTTTGTTTCATGTTTAAACCTTATGTTTCACTTCTATTGACAAAGAAGTTGTAAATGTGCTAAGTTCACCGGTAAACAGAATAATAAATTGTTAAAGAGCGTGGATTTCATAAAGGAAGTAAACGTTCAAAATGACGACCCCTTTCATCAATGCACATTTGTGTACGTTGCCGGAGAGACCTTCTTGCATGCTGTAACATGCGCGGTGTAATCTGCCTGCATTCTTTACGTATGAGTGTGCCCGTATATGATTTGATCTTCGCGGTGGAAAACATGACGATTATTCTATTTTGTACACACTTATAATGCTATCAAAAATGTTATTTATATCACATATCAAATTATAGACCCAAAGGGATAAAACAAAAGATAATAAAAAGTTCGAAATTCACCCGAAGGATTTGAACCAGAATTAACGTGGCACATAGTTAAAGCAACCATGATAATAACATTCGGCCAATGCTACTTTGCAAGCTGAGGTTCCTATACGAATTAGTAATCGCAGAACTAGACCCCACCTCGAATCTTTACACGCTTTTTGCGGCGCCATACAGTGTTTTGAGCTCGGTTTTGTGGTTTTAATTCAAACAAATAAACTGCGTCAGTCATTAAAATTACTGTATGATCTGAAATACGCCATAGTTTGTGAAATAAGAGAAATTATCTACGTAATCCTTAGCATTTTTTGACAAGGCTGTACATTGACTAACGTTTTAAATCCAATTGGTCGCACTGCGTAGATCTGCCATTTTGTTTTCAAATGGTTTTGTCAACCATGCATGTAATAGGTTGTTCCTTCAGGGGCGTATGTATGCTAAAGAATAAAAGTTTGTAAAATTGGCTAAAATTCCTACTGCAGCTCTCACTGGGATGTTTTTTTGCATCGACATACATAGCGATTGCATTCTGTCCCGTAAAACACTTATGCACTGATTTATGTATCCCTCCTCTATAAAATGTTACGCAAATCAGCCATTAGAAGGCATTCAAGAAAGACGTAAGTCACATATGTTGCTTAGCACGTTGCATAAATTCAAAAATAAATAAGCGCAGCTGACTCACCTGGTATAATTCTAGGTTTCAAACACCAAAGTTTATTGGTATGTCCATGAGAAATTCTTATTTATAATTCATTCATTGTATGTAAATTTAAAATAATTACATGCAGCACTGTGATTAATTATAGATTATGTGCATAATAGATTCTTGGAAACTGAATTCCACAAGAGATTTTTATTTTATTTATTTGTTAAGGTGTTAAGACAAAATTACAATTGGTTTGTCTACTGAGCTTTCGCTCTGGCCACTCATTTAATAGACAATTACTGCAATTCATATAAAGTTAATAACTAAATATAATTATCCACATTCTCTCTCTTTACAATCCCTTTTAGCTTAATTTTTATATTATATAAATATTGACTCACTCTTGCTTTCTTCTCTAAATACTCTGCTAAACGCCGATCTTCTGTCTTGTTCAAACCACTTGTTCCTTTTCAATCAAACATTATGTGCTCTAGATATTCCTTCCCTCCACATAATGGACACTCCCCTATATAAAGCCATTTCTCTGACTTTTAATTTCTACATTGCAGTTCTTGCCCATGGTATCCCCTTTCTTTCCTCCTTGTTTACTTTATCAAACATACACTGCCGTTTGTGAAAATTGCAACACCAAGAAGGAAACGCATAAATTCAATGAATTTAATACCACAGGTTAGGTAAATGACAAGTAACAAATGATAAACTTTTCAAATCTATACACGAGCTATGAGCCCTAATATTCAGTATTTGGCGTGGCCTCCATACGCTGCAATTAGAGCTGCTATATACCATGGCATTGAATCAAAAAGGTTCTGAATAAGTTCCTGAGCGATTTCCCTCCACGCAGTATTCGAGCCCACAAATCCGTGACACTGGTTACTGGAGGACCGTGATGCACCAGGTGCCAACCAACATGCCAGACATGTTTGATGGGCGACATGTCAGGCGAACGTGTAGTCTAGGGAAGCAATGGTACCCGTCGCTCTTCGAAGGCTTGTACATTCCTCGCAATATGTGGCCAGGCATTGTCCTGTTGAAAAGTGGCTTGTGGAGATGCCTGAAGCAGGGGGAGTACCACAGGCTCTACAACCACCGTTAGGTACCGGTTGCTGTTCAAAGTGCCCTCAATTCGTAGGAGGCGAGATCGGTTGCTGTAACCAATGGCGCCCAAAACTATCACACCTGGTGTTTGTCCGCTATGGCGCTCAACAATTCACCCTCCAGGTTGCGCTCACCACGGTACCACCGGACACGTATGCAGCCATCACTGTATAGGGCACGTTGAAGCGGGACTCGTCCGAAAAGACTACATTTTGACACTCAGCACCCAGCGACGGCGTTCACGTGCCCATTGCAGTTGAAGGAGCTTGTGGTTTCTGGACAATGGAAGCCGACGTAATGGCATACATGCAACCAGTCCAATCTGCAGCAGACGGCGATGAACCGTTGATGGAGACAAGTTCACACCTGTTGCAGTGCTCCAGCGTTGAGTCAACCTGTGGATGAAGCTGTACGGTCCGTTATGGCCATGCGGACAAGATGAGGTCATCCTGTGCTGTGGTCATGTTTCGTGGTCCAGTACCCGCTCTTAGCTGCGTAAGATCTTCATCTATCCACTGCTTCCACACACGCATCACTGTCGTAGCAGCATGCGCTGTACGAGCCGAAATGTCACGGTATGACAAACCCGCTTCCCGGAGACCGAGTATTCTGCCCCGTTCGAACTCACTCACATGCCGATATGGCTCCCTTTGCCGTCGACGAGGCATAATGGCAACTACTTTGTTTCCACCTTGTTTGACAGCTCTGCACTGACTACACTGGGCGCAACACTGACCTCGTCGGTCCGACAGGAGAGGGCTCTGCTCGGCCTACGTGTACCCCATCTCTATGCAAATCTAATCACTTATTGCTTGTACACTCTTCTACACTTCCACCAAGTTTGGAGTTATTTGGAAAACTCTTTCTTTGTGTTGTAATTTTCACAAACGGCAGTGTATTTTTCTCTACCCCATGAATATTTCAACATATAAGATACTGATGATCTCTTCTCTGTGGAACCACTGTTTCTCTCTATCTTCTAAATCATAATCTTGCCTCTTTCCAGAACCCCTTAGTTTTTGCTTCTTTTCTTCTCTAAATGTTACCTAAGCTGCTGCATTCCAAGATATGTCTTACACTACTTATCCTTTAGTGACAATTTGTGATAAATTAAACACTGTTTTAGTAACTAATGCTCTTAAATTTAGAATTCTATGTTAATATTTCAGAACTGTTTCCATAATTAAACCTTTTCTTGCTATTCATTGCATTTCTATTTGAGCAATCTTTTTCACTTTCGAGAATGGTAAACCAAGAGCTTCTTGCAGAATGATCTGTAGACTAAATGCACGATTTCCCACCCATTATCCAGTCCCCATACCGTGCAACAGTATGCTTCTACCATTGTATTATATGGTCTTTCTAACCATTTTACCTTTAACTGTGGTGTTTTTTATATGCATCCTTTAATAATAATTAGCATAGCTGCTTTTTCTTTGCAAATGCAAATCTTGTTTGTTTGTCCCATCTACCTCCTCCATCCATTTTGATCCCTAAATAAATTCAGTTGTAATCCACCATATATTCCTTATATTTGTTTATTTCTCATATTTATTTTGTTTTTTACTCCTATCTTACACATCAAAATTTGAGTTTTTTTTCTTGTTCACCTTAAAACTCCATTCTAAGTAAAAGTTGTCTATTTCTTGCAATGCTACTTTTAAACTGATTGCAATAATAGAACCAATTGCCATGTTACGTGCAAATAATACACTAGGTGTATATATATATATATATATATATATATATATATATATATACACAACTGGCATAAAATGGGATGATACAAACTATCAAACTATGATGAACTTAGATATCAACTATACAATTTTGAACAAGAAAAGGCAATACTAGTGTGTCAAGTGCTTGCATTTTGTTTTTTCACTCTTCCCAGTTCTGATATTATGCACTTCTTGCCTATGTGCAATGATATAGTATAATTTTTTGTTCCCCATTCATATTAACTGTAAATTTTTAATGTTGAATTTATGCACTTTAGCTATAAAAACATTCACACTCACTCCAACATTCATAATTCCAGATCTTTGGAGGGTATGAAACTATTTTAATTAAAGAAGAATTCTCCCACTCCAATCTGAAATAAAACCTGGGACCTCTGAGTTAGGAAAACAGAACACTGACCATCTGACCACAGAGCAGTCTCTCTTTTTTCTTTAACAGAGAAATAGTTTTACATTTTTTATAGGCACAAAGGAGGCTAAAGTAATAGTTAGATATTTATACAATTGTAATACGCATATTCTTTCCATGACATTGCAAGAAACAACTGAAAGAGCTCACTTCAGAAAGTGAACAAAGTATTGAAAAATCCAAATCAATAACAATGACTTTTGAAATGGCTGTTGCCACAAAAAATATTTGAAATAAATTGTGTATTTTACAGAGATCTACATTCTTTGTGTAATAAGTTTTGTCCATCTCTTATGGTTGACTGGTTTACAAAATTCTTTTCAAAGGAAGTGGAATTCACAGGCTATTCCCAAAAAGTTCAACATACACATTTTATCAGTCATGTAAACATCCTAAACAAAATAATGGCATTTTAATCAAAATTGTTCAGAGCCATTTTTGAAAAAAAAAAAAAAAATAACAAAGTATGTTCCTAGTAGTGATTTTAGTTGGGGGAGGGCGGGGCGTTCCTTGTAAATCTTAGTGTCCCATCCTTGGAACATCCTAAACTTAAATACTAAGTTTTGATTTTATCCAACTTTTTGTTTTTGAGTTATGCTGTTCACAGAAAGAAAGACATATGATGGAGACACAGATAGACCACAGACCTTTTTCTACTTTTTTTATGGCGGGTGGTATTCAGGGATACTAAAACATGTGTTTTCAATGAAATCTTTCATTAAATGTTTGATATACAATACCTACTCTTACTATAGGTAGGTGGTAGAGAAAGTAAAATGGGATTTTAAACATTCAACAAAAATGGGATCAATATGACCATCACCTTCACTACATAGTATACTAGTCACTAACTTCTGTTATATTATATACCCAGAGCAGAATCTTACTGTTGTACAGTTTTAAAAAGTGTAATGTATACATTGCTATATATTGAAGTTTCACTTTTTTGCTTGTCTTTATGGTTTTTCTTTTTTGAGGGGTGACAATAAATGTAAATTTAATATATATAAGGGCTATTTTTTTTTTTCAAACTCTGACAAATGTGAATCACAAAATGGTTTTATTACCAGAAGTCAAGTACAGTCACAGTTACTTCCACATAATCACTGTGAAGATTAAGACATTTGTCATATTGACAGATGAGCTTTCCAATACCCTCTTCATAAAAGGATGCAGTTGCTGTATAGAGATAGATCTTCATGGCATCTATAAGTTCTCCATTGGTGTTTATTATTTTTTTTTTATTTATGGACGCCCTTAACTGCTGTGGCCCTTAGTGTACCATTCTATATTGGGCATGAAAGATCGGTAATTTTGCTCAGAGGCCTCTTTATCAGGCTTTAGGTTCTTTTACGTGCTGTAAATCTAAGACACAGGACCACCAGCTTTACTTCCCTTCCTAAAGATTTTTACGCCCGAAAAAATCCATCGCCCTCTTTCTATTGGTGTGAAGCACTGTCCTCCCAGACCTTTCTTCAGCAAAAAGATGAAAGTCATTCGGCACTAGATCTGGGCTGTATGCCAGGTGATAGGACACTTCCCAATGAAACTGAGTAAGCAGCTATTGGGTTACTGCAGCAGTATGCAGTTTTGCATTGTCATGAATCAAAAGAATTCCAGATGACAGCACACCTCTTCTTTTGCTTTGAATGGCTCTCCACAGACAATGTAATGTCTGACAGTACACATTTGCAGTGATTGTAGTCCCTGGCACCATAACTCCACAAACAACACAAATTTCTTATGCCAGAAAACAGTAACCAGGGTCTTACCATTGCTGAATTTTTTTTTTTTTTTGGGAAGTGTGTGCATATATTGTTTGGATTGTTATTCTGATTCTGGATTTGTAAAGAACACACATTTCATCCCATTACAGTGGCATTCAAAAATGCTTCCCCATCATCGGTGTAATGTGTGAGAAAAGCTAAGGCTGGTCCTGTGCAGTGCTTTGTGGTCCTCATACAACTTTTTGGGAATCCAGCATGCACAAAGTTTTCGATAGCCTAGGTGTTCTGTAATAATCGTGTACAGAGCTGACCTTGAAATGTCTGGAAAATCCACAGACAACTCACTGATGGTAAACCTCCATCTCTCTTGAACCACTTGATCAGCTCACTGAACAAGGTCTTCACTAGCAACAGACTTATACCCTTGTCCACCATCATGAACATCATCTTGGCCTTCTTTAAATTTCTTACACCATTCCCACACAACACCCTCGCTTAAACAGTTTGCATCATAAACATCACTCATTTTGCGATGAATTTCTGCTGCACTATACCCTTCTGTCTGTAGAAAATGAATGACACTTTGCAACTTGCACTTGGCAGGAGAATCAATGATACCGGTCACATTGAAGGGCCTATAGCTTGGCTCCTACTGATGTATTGAACTTGGTCTTGGCAGACATTACATTGGGGTAGCTGTGAAGTAGCACAGTGTGCAGATCCATCTCCTTATACTTGTCTGTTAATGTAGCAGAGCATTCAAAGGTTGAAAAAAAAAAATTCTCTTAATTCTCTCAAAGAATTCTAGAAATTTGAAATTATTGTGTTCAATTGCATTCACACTCTAATTTATGTATGAAATAATTCCAGTTGTATAGCTGAGGACAGAGCATACTTGTCTAAAAGCCAAGGAAAAATAAAACTCTAAGTGTGATTTATTATTAAATTTTTGAATAACACTTTCCAAAATAAATATCAAATGTCCATCAATTCCATAATTCTAAAATTATCCATTTTTACTCTCATGAAAATGGATTTCCTGTCTTATTTTATTGCCAATGGAATCTGCTCATCATAAGCAGAGATAAGGAGCACAAATGCCTCATCATGAGACAAGTGCCGCATATGGAAAATGAACAAGCAATGAAAATGCATTGTTATGCATTAACTTGAAAAATAATACTATTTTTATGTTTCTAGGTGTATTCACCGTGATACTTGCAGTAACACTGCTGATTAATGTAAGTGCAAAGGATATTCCACAACAACGGGATGAAATAGAATGTCCAGTTCCAAGCAAGCCCTTACCTGACTGTCCAGACCCAGCAAATGATCCTGGCTACACCTTTTTCCCACACCCAGATTCTTGCGACTTATTCTACCATTGTTACCAGGGTGTGCCAAAATGCAAAATATGTCCCCAGGGTTTAGTGTGGAACTCAGAACTTGACACATGTGACTGGCCATGGAATGTCAACTGCAAAGTACGCAAAGAAATCAGAAGGCATAATCTACTGAGGAATACATGTACAGTAGAGGGCATCGCTCCTCCATGTCCATTCCTCGACCATCAAGAATCTACATATCATGCTTTTCCTGGAGATTGCAACTGGTTTTATCAGTGCTCCAATGGTATGCCGTATTGTCAAAAATGTCCAGTCAATCTCCACTGGAATGCAGAGCTTGAGACATGTGACTACCCTTATAGAGCAAACTGTGAATCATCTGGTACCTCTGCACCAACAGCACCAAACAATGGGGACTCCACTACAGCTGCTTCATCTGAACAACCAGGTTCTTCGACAGCAAAACCATGCCCTACAGGTCGTGCACCGGCCTGCCCATTTCCAGATCCAGAATTTTCTGTCTTCTTCCCTCATGAAAATGATTGCCATTGGTTCTATCACTGTTCAAATGGAGTTGCCTTCTGCAAAGAATGTCCAGCTGATCTTCATTGGAACGTAAAACTTGAGACTTGTGATTATCCTTATCGTGCTGGCTGCATAAATGGCCTTCCTTCAAACTCATCCACAGCTGCTCCACCTTCATCAACTACAGATCATAATTCATCTCCTTCTGATACTACTGAAGCACCTAATCCTACTGAGAGCTCAACTACTTCTAGTGCAACACCCATATGTCCTCCAGGAAACGCACCACAATGCCCATTCCCTGATCCTGAACATCTTGTGTTTTTCCCACATGAAAATGACTGCCAATGGTTCTATCAGTGTGCAAATGGAGTTGCATACTGTAAACAATGTCCCTACGGTCTTCATTGGAATAATAAGCAGCAGATCTGTGACTTCCCAGAAAATGCTGGATGTACAAGTGGAAATCCCTCAACACCTGCTTCAACTACGGAGGGCAATTCAGCAACAGACACAGAAGCTACCCCTTCAGCGTCACCAGTGCCAACCCAGAGTACATCCTCTGCACCAAGAATATGTCCTCAAGGCCATGTACCAGCCTGCCCTTTTCCCGATCCAGAATTTTCCGTGTTCTTCCCTCATGAAAACGACTGCCACTGGTTCTACCATTGTTCAAATGGAGTTGCTTACTGCAAAGAGTGTCCAGCGGATCTTCATTGGAATGTAAAACTTGAGACTT
Organism: Deroplatys truncata; assembly: GCA_030765065.1. Lineage (NCBI taxonomy): Eukaryota > Metazoa > Arthropoda > Insecta > Mantodea > Mantidae > Deroplatys > Deroplatys truncata. The sequence goes on along the minus strand of CM060975.1, from coordinate 242,515,470 downwards.
GTGACTATCCTTATCGTGCTGGCTGTAAAACTGATCCTCCTTCAAATTCTTCTACAGCTGCTCCACCTCCATCGACTTCAGAAGAGAACTCACCTCCTTCTGAACCAGTTACTGATACTACTGAAGCACCCATTCCAACCCAAAGCTCAACTACTTCTAGTGCAACACCAGTATGCCCTTCAGGAAATGCACCACAATGTCCATTCCCTGATCCTGAATATCTTGTGTTCTTCCCCCATGAGAATGACTGTCATTGGTTCTATCAGTGTGCAAATGGAATTGCACATTGCAAGGAATGTCCTCAAGGTCTTCATTGGAATAATAACAAACATATATGTGATTACCCAGAAAATGCTGGCTGTACAAGTGGAACTCCATCAACACCTGTGCCAACTACGGAAGACAATTCAACGCCTGAATCATCAACAGATTCATCTTCACAGCCACCAGTTCCAACCCAGAGTACAACACTTGCACCAAGACTATGTCCTCAAGGTCAAGTACCAGCCTGCCCTTTTCCAGATCCTGAATTTTCTGTCTTCTTCCCTCATGAAAATGATTGTCACTGGTTCTACCACTGTTCAAATGGTGTGGCTTATTGCAAAGAGTGTCCAGCAGATCTTCACTGGAATACAAATCTGCAAACTTGTGACTATCCCTACAGAGCTGGCTGTTCAGTCAATCCACCTGCTTCCTCCACAGATGCTCCACCTTCATCAACTACCGACCAGAATTCAACTCCTGACCCAGCTACTGATACTTCTGAAGGACCTACCCCCACTTTAAGTTCAACCACTTCTGGTGCAACACCAGTATGCCCTTCAGGAAATGCACCACAATGCCCTTTTCCTGATCCTGAATATCTTGTATTTTTCCCACATGAAAATGATTGCCAATGGTTCTACCAGTGTGCAAATGGAGTTGCACATTGCAAACAATGTCCTCAAGGTCTTCATTGGAATAATCAGAAGCAGATATGTGACTACCCTGAAAATGCCGGATGTGCTAGTGGAACTCCTTCAACGCCAGTAATAACTACAGGAGAAAATACAACACCTAATCCAGCAACTGATACAGAGGCATCTTCTTCTGAATCACCAAACCCAACTCAAAGTACAAGTTCTCCAATAGAGCAATGTCCTACAGGTCGTGCACCGGTCTGTCCTTTCCCTGATCCAGAATTTTCTGTCTTCTTCCCCCATGAAAACGATTGCCATTGGTTCTATCATTGCTCAAATGGTGTGGCTTATTGCAAAAGGTGTCCTGCAGGTCTTCATTGGAATGCAAAACTGGACACTTGTGACTATCCATATAGGGCTGGGTGTACAATCATATCTCCTCCTGAGTCTTCTCCTGCTCCACCTGAATCCACCACAGAAGATAATTCTTCCCCATCTGAAGGACCTACTGAAGCTCCCTCTACAGAATCTACTCAAAGCACAGCTGTTCCTTGCCCCCTAGGAAATGTGCCAGCTTGTCCTTTCCCAGATCCAGAACTTTCAGTCTTTTTCCCTCATGAAAATGATTGTCACTGGTTCTACCACTGTTCAAATGGAGTTGCCTACTGCAAAGAATGTCCTGCATATCTTCATTGGAATGCACGATTGGAAACTTGTGATTATCCCTACAGAGCTGGATGCAGTGTGGCATCAAAACTACATAAACTGCATTAAAAAAATGCCAACAACAATCAGTGAAGGTAAAAATTAGTTATACTCATAAAATTAAGATTAATTATGAATTCCATTGGAATGAATATGATATGTCTCATTTAATATTACTTTATGAGCATTCATATTTTCTCTTTTATTCCAGTGAAAGCAACATTTTTATAAAGTTCCACAAAAGGTTCTTGTGCAACATGTAGTAAGTTCCTTCTCACCTTTTAACAGCTTGATTGTGCAATATGTTAATCCTTAGAGCTTGATGATAATGAGAGTGAACTTTTGTGCTAATGAGTCTGGTACATTGAATCATCTGAGCATCCTAAGGTTTATATTTTGGAGGAAAAAGAAATCCATGGGTCAGTCAGTTTAACAAAATGCATTTGGCACCCCGGCTGGCTGGGCCTTTAATAAGTTCATTATGTACTATTATTGGTAGGTTTGTTAGGGATCATAAATATTATTTTAATACGAATAATTTTGTACACCAAACTTCCAATTTCAAAATCGTTTCACACTACACTTGTTGCATTACAACAGCACACAATAAGGTAAACTATTCAAGTGCTGTGTACAATTTCTATGTACACCCTCAAAACTAGCATGCACCTCCTCTGAAATACAAGCAGTCTTAACTATTTGATTACATACCACCAGTAAGAATGCTGATATTTTACTTGAAATATAATGAAGGTTAAATGCCTTAATAGAATTCTGGATTTCAGATCATCACCGGTTATCAAAGCTAAGAACAGCACATGTATGTATTCTTTCCTCTCCCAAAATTTCAAATAATCATCTTTTTTAAGCCTATATTTGTATTAGAAACAGAAGGCTCAACATTTATTCATTATTTTGAGTTTGGTTAGAATTAATAATAGCTTTACAAGAACAAATAACTACAATGCAAGGATACATAATGCAACATAAAATTTGAGTATATATGTTTTAATTTATATATTTCCTCAACATAAAGAGAGAAACAGCATGTATTATAAACTCTTTAATATTGTCTCTAATAATAGGTTTCTTCCTTTCCCTGTCAAAGTTTCTCCCCACAAATTAATAATATGAATTGATAATGGTTTAAAGTATGCTCTCATAACAGTAACAGAGACATGGCAATTTTCTCCTCTTCATGCCTCATTAGAGAAACTCTGCAAGGGCAACTCATTCCTATCAATAAATACTTTCCAGGACTGAGTGGATAACAAGGATGTGCTTAATGTCTAAGTCACTGCAGTAGATACATACACTTTTGGCCAAACATGCTTTTCATGAATTTACAATCCATCATGCCTATTAAGGAAGTTGGATTTCCCGTAACCATTACAGCCAACCTAACCTACCCACCTCTTCCCCCCTTTCCTTTGTAGTGTTTTAGTGTAGTGTACTTCTAACACTTTGTAGTGTTCTTACTACATATGGCACTACAGGTGGTGACACTGATACATGAAATGATAATTGAGAAAAGAAATTTGGGAAGGAAACGTTACAAGCCTAAGTTTAGGGTACCTCCCTGGTTTTGCTAGACCAACCTCTTTTGCTGTTTTTGCAGCCTAAAGGGATCATAAGCTTTTAATCTTTTATTATTAAACAAGTAATATAGTCTTATTTTTACCATTTCAGTCTTTCCTTGGATTTTTACTTTCTCTACCACGTACATTATAGGTAGAGAAGGTATTGCATTCCACCCAAAAATTCAATAGAGATTTCACCATAAATACATGTTTTGAGGCCCCTGAATTAAAAAAAAGCATTTTTAGAAAAATGTCTGTACGTGTGTGTGTGTATATATATGAACAGCATAACGCAAAAACCAAAAGTCAGATCAATACTAAACTTGGTATTTATCTTCAGTACCTTCCAAAGATGTGACATGAAGATTTTCAAGAAAATCCCCCTACCGCAAACTACCCTTTACATGGATCATTTTCAATTTTTTTTTTTTTTTGAAAATGGTTCTAACATTTTTTATTAAAGATATTTACATGACAAATAAAATGTGTAACTTGAATTTTCTGGGAATAGCCTCTGAAGTTCTTTTCTTTTGGAAGGAATTTTATATAATCTTGTGTAACTGGTAAACGTTAAGCTATGGACAAAAATGTACTTTACAAGAAACGTAGATCTCTTCAAAACACAATTTATTTCAAATAGATTTTTTTGTGACATCAGCCATTTACGAAATCTGTTATGAATGGCTTGAATTGTCCAATACTCAGCCATTCTTTTAAAGTACTGTCAACATTCAGTTGTTGCTCATGATTCCATTAAAACAAAATGGAATTTTAAGACCAGCGTATCGTGTCCAGTTCTTAAACATTTGACTGTCTCTGTTTCCTTTGTACCTATAACGAAATGAAAGTAGCTATTTCTGTAAAAGTTTATGGATTAAAATGAAGTAGATATAAATGTAAGCCTTAATAAGACTAGTTTGTATACCCAGTAATAAACAACAGAGGGTAGAGAGTCATGTGAATACGTCACATCAGATTTTTATTTCTTAATACTCATTTAATACACGCATCATGTTGATTTTCACGTTAGTACACTAGGCAAACTAGATGAATGACCATCTTCATTTACTAGCTTAAGGCCAACAAGGAATACTCTATTGTACCTTGATTTGGATTTATTAGAAACCAAAGAAGCACATCCTATTTGCCATGTCTCTTCAATTTTGGACTTAAATTTTTCTGTTATGATGATAGCAACTTCTTAATCCTAATGCCAGGCAAAAGTGATGAATGACAATGAACTTTTGTGGCTCAACTTGTCCGTCTGGCAATTTGTCACAGAACAGGCATTCACATGCAGTATTTTTAAATTTGAAACACGCCAGTCATTTTGATATTTCAACCAGTTGTTAATGAGCATCTAAGTAGATAACATTATAATAAAGCTAACTTAATTATCATTAATCACACAAAAATAGTATGCTATATACAGGTGTTCTGTGTGTATCAGAATCTTGGAACTAGAAAATACTTGACTTAGTCTCGTATTTTCAAACCTTTTCTTGATTCTGATATAAGCCACTTAACCCTCTTATTTATCTCAATTTACTATATTATCATCCTGCAGCATACATGTAGAGGTATAAACATTTATTTCTTTACCAATACATGTTTTCCTTCTTACAGGTTGAAAAACTGTGATCATGAAGCATTAAAATGATGACTGATGGCAAGTGAAGAATATTATGTTCTTGCTGTGTGATTATTATTATAATTATGATTATCCTTATTTTCACAAAGGTGTATTTAGTAGACAAATGTTCTCTAGTATTTATTGAAAGCCGTTGTAACTACCAACCATTGTATTAAACAAAACTTTAATAAACATATCTACTGATACACAGGTCTTGTTTATCAAAGCATTTATTAGGTGCTTCACACACAGGGTGTTTATGAAATTAGTGAGTTACACAGTTAACTAGCTGTTTAATTAGTCTACTTTGCAAATAGTTAGGTCTGCTAGTGAACATATGGAGACCTTGGGAAGTACAAGCAAACTGTTCATGTTTCAAATATAAACAATGCAGTGTGTAAAGATAACAATGGTGTTAGCGAAGTGCAAAGTTTATTGAGCACCAGTAACAATTCAGCACCACTATCAAACCTTAGAGGAAATCAGCTAACAGTGCCAACAATTTGTATTTAATGCCCACAACTACACAGATAAAAAGACAGCAAGAGCAGCAAACTTAAGTACAACTACATTCACAAAATAATTCTGAATGGACTCATGATGAAAAACAAAATACAAAAGTTAAATTTGGAAGAATGTCTTTCATTGGAATTTGATAAATGGGTAATTTGTGATTTTCTTAAAAACTCAACTCCCAAATACTTAAAAACTACCTCTATACCTGAGTGCTTAGTTCCCATATGAGTAACTTCAAGGAGCACCATAAAGAAGCTATAGTTTTACATCTGCACTTTTAATAAAACATACATAGTAAAGTTATGGAATCAGCTAAAATTTCTGCATGGAGGCTACTTTGGCCAGCTCAGCCAAATCACATAAATTCCCCATTTATCATTAATGACAAACGCATCTAAACCACCCAATACTGTGCCTTTTGCATTAGTTCCTATTCCTCTTCATTAATGAATGCACAACTGCTCACTTTAATTTCAGCCTTCTCTTCCAACCACACCTCTGCCATCACTAAAATCTGAATTTCCTCCAGAGTGTTTATACAAGAAACAATACAAAACGAGTGTATACAAATTTGCACTGAACTTAGAAAGGTAATGGAAAGCTTCTCTAGTTGTTAAAAAAGAAAAGAAAGAAAGAAAGAAGAAAGAAAAAAAAAAGAGTTACACTCTCATAACTTTCTCTACCCATGGCAACTTCTCACAATTCCTTATATATAGTAGTATATTCATACAAAAAGGTTACTCATGATCAGGCATAGGAATTCTTATGCGGTTGGCTTCAAGTTATCTACATTCCAGCCACTGTCAATATAAACAATTTAAACAACAGTGGCCATTGGCCATGAGTCACTGACAGGCAGGTAAACATAGTCTGGTGAATGCTGTCTTCAAATCCCAACAAATGTATGAGGGATGAGGGTAGTTTGTAACCTGCTACGCTGCTGTGTGAAGTCCAGTAACATCTCAAATTTATTTCCTTTCATCTTGGCTTTAAAGCTTATGCTCGTGATACAGTTTTGACTAGAAATAATCTCAATTCAGCAATATGGACTTGGTTGCAACCACAAAACATATGTTTACATTTTGTAAATCAGTTTTTTATTATTAATAAATCCATGAGGGGAGAACAAATCACATAAGATGTGTTACTTATACATTTTAATTGTCATACAAACATTTTAAACATCTGATATTTTAATCAAAATCATAAGAAACAATTTTTGAAAAAATAGAAAATAAAGGCTTTTCCATGTAATGGGTAGTTTGGTTTAAGAGATTTCTTACAAATCTTTACTTGGCATTCTTAAAGTGCACGACTCAAAATATGAAATTTGGTATTTGTCTGAGTTTTCATTTTCAGTTATGCTGTTCTCTTTCAAATACAATTTTCTAAATTTGTTTTAGGAGGAAGTTTCAGTAGACTTTGAAACATGTATTTCCAGTGAAATCTCAGTATCAAGTCTTTGGGTGGAGTGCAATACTTCTTCTACCTACTACAGATATATGGAAGACAAAATAAGAAATATCACATGTGTTACATAAGGATGACATTTGTTACCCACTCTTGCTCAAACTATTCTTACAAAATCTTTTTCTTCTATCCACTTCATGTTACATGTTTGCAGAAATGCTTTTATTATACATTTTGTAGGTGCAAGAGGAATACAGTAGGATGATACTCAAATTAGAAAAAAAATTCTCATCCACCACTGTACTAACCAATTTTGTATGAAGCTACAAAATAACTCAATGAAAAAAGGCAATCAGCAGCACTAATATGCAACATCTCAAAAGTGGTTGCATTCACCATGAAATGAAGTCATTACAGTGTGCAATAAATCTGGAGTAGTTCAAATCTTATCTTTGAGGATGAAAACAAAAAATAATCCTGAGAAGCAAAATAGACTCAGTAAATTCAAGCTGGAAATGCTTCGCAAGTGGTGTGCCACAAGGCTTTATATTACAATCACTGTTATATGCAATATATGCAAATGATCTTCCATACAATATAAAATGACATTCAATACTATATACAGTTGACACATCAGTACTTCTAAATAATCATAATACTGAAAATCTAGAAACTAATTTGTAATGTGTCATAATACAATTAGATAACCAGCTTACAACTAATGGGTTAAAACTAAGTAAAAGTAAAACAAATATAATACACTTCAAACCTAGTAATAGAGTCAAAAGCACTGTAAACCAATCAACACACACATTAACAATTATAGATAAAAATCTTTGGTATATACGTGGATGAACAACTTAAATGGAATAATCAATTATAGTACACAGAAAAATTACTAAATTTGGTCTACTACAGTATGTCTTGTTTATCACATATTACAAATATAAACACTCAAAAAATAATTTATTATAATTACTTCCAGCACATATTGGGTTATGGCATAATTGTATGAGGCAACGTTACAGAATGGGACAGAATTCTGAAAATACAAAAGAAGATTATAGCAATAATCAATGGTATAGATAAGGAAATATAAAAAAGGAGAAAAATAAAAATGTAAACAAAAATCACAATTGCAAATAGGAGTAAAGTAATGGTGTGAAACATGCTAAATTATAATTAAATATATACATATCAATGTATATAGCCATTAAACCTCAAGGCTGGGAAACAACAAATAAAGAGCCAGATCGATCAAAAGAAACAGTTGACATACATAACAGACACACAACAACACAAACCCTATATATCCAAACTATATGTAAAGTCCTTCTTCAGAATAAGAAAAATGTAAACATACTAGCTTCGCCCTTCATGATTTAGGTATACCACGCTAGCCTCTAGTTCCTGAGGTCGCGGGTTCAAACCCGGTGGAGGGCAATGGGGCGTAAAAATCTTTAGCATGACTTTCTTTAGAACAGAAGTAAAGCCGGTGGTCCCATGTCATAGATTTACGGCACTTAAAAGAACCTCAAGTCTGATAAAGAGGCCTCTGAGCAATATAGAATGAGATACTAAGGACCATAGTAGTTAAAGAGCATCCATATATAAAACTCAATCTAATTTTTAACATACTAGCTTCAGTGACAGGTGGTGGGAGTAATACCAACCTGCCAGTATAAGAACTTTTTGGGGGGGGGGGGGCAAAAGGCAATATGACCAACAGTTTTGGGTGTAGATGTATAGGTGGATGGAAGGTGTGGGCAAACCATATTGCCTGTAGTGCTTGTGCCAACACAATTCTTGCACTTTAATCATGCAATAATTTTAATGAATAGTATTTAAAATAAGTCATCAAGTAGGCAATAAGACAACTAGAGATAACACTACTGGTTACTGCATGATTTACACTCGCAAATATTTCAACCATAAATACACATGCATACACACATAAATAAATACATACATACATACATACATATAAATTTCCTCTCTTTATAATATTAGTGTGATTGAATAATTATATTTGTAAGGAATTATTAAAATCACACTTCCAAAAAATTCATTGTCTTGAGCAGTTTGCGGAAGTGTAGTTCATGAAATCAGACTACACACCCCCCGAAAAGAAATGTTATGTACAACACTGGAAATAATGACCTACTCAATCCAAAGGGATTCCTGCATACTATTACTCAAAATAAGTAAATATTAAAACTCCATTTTCCCTCAATATATGTGGTTTACTTATATACTAATATACAACAAAACTATGATTTCCTAAGAAACCAACATAGACATGAATACAAAATGTGAAACAAAAACATGATCAAATACCCAGCACACAGGCTAACAGTTCTTGAAAAAAGTCTGTAATACATGACAATTAAAATATTTAAGAAATTATATAAAAAACTTAAAGAGAAATAAAAAAATATCAATCATTCTGCAGGGAAGTATAACCTCTACTCACAGGGAAAGCATATTACTTAGTAAAAGAATAATACATGGGGGACTAGTTTTAAAATTATTTAAATAGTTACATGGGGGACGTGTTTTGTAATTTGCGAGTTATTCTATGATGCATGTTTACTTATTCATATCAATAGCTTGTGTTTATTCAAATAAATTTTTCTCTTTATGCTGTAACTATTACTTAACAAGTCACCTGTTTATGCACTGTTGCTCACTGTTATTAATGTGATATTAAAGCCACTATTCCATTATATTCTTTTAAAAGTTGGTTGTTAAGTAATGGCTTTGAAATTTATGTTCCTTGCAAGAACCCTTGGAAAAACTGCATGCAGTATTTGAAAATTCACACCAATAACAAAAAGTAACTTGAAAATGGTGTGCCACAAAAACATTTGATATAAATTCTGTGTTTTAAAAAGAACTACATTGTTTGTGTAGTAAGCTTTGTCTTTCTCTTATGGTTTACAAGTAATATACAATTATACAAAATTCGCTCAGAATGAAGGGGTCTTAACAGGCTACTTGTAGAAAACTCATAATCTGCATTTTTTCGTCACAGAAATATCTAAAACATATGGTATACTTATTGAAATTGTTAAGCCATTTCTGAGAAAATAAAAGGTTTTCCATGTAAAGGGTAGTTTAAGAAGGAGGGGATTTTCTTGAAAATCTTTGTGTCCCAACCTTTGAAGATGCTGAACTTAAATATCAAGTTTGATAATAATATGCAGAAGTGGTTGCAAATATATTATATTATTCTTTTCACTATGTCTTCCGATTTAAAAGTATCAAGTTTAATTACATTGTTATTTGAAAAAGAAGCTAGAAACAATAATGTGTTATTGAATTTATTTAAAGGTTATATTATAAGGTTATAAAGGAATTTATATCAAGTTTAATATTTAACCAAATGTTTGTTTTTGAGTTATGCTGCTCTCTCACACACAGGCAAACATGTATGCACCCCCGTACATTTTTCTAAAAATGTTTTTCTTCATGATTAGAGTACTTGCAGTGAAATGTCTACATTAAATTTTTGGGTGAAATACAATACTTTCTCTATTTACTACAGGTAAGTAGCAAGGAGGGAGGGAGGGAGGGAGTCAGAGGGCAAAAAATGCTGTTTGCAATACATTGACCATCATGATCCCTGGTTTACTTGGAATAACATTATTGGCTGTTGGTTGAAGTATCTTAACCTAAACAGGCTCATTGCCAAAACTGTCAACTTCTTGCTTACCCAGATTTGACACCTATACAACCCATAGAAGTCCAGTTCAAGGAAATGGCATACACTCCATTTTAATTAAATTAGTTGTATTGCTATTGCTCAGTTATTAAAGTGCTTTATAGTACAATTTAGAAAACGTAAGATTGCAGTGGCAGAATGAGTTACCCAACCCACCATTTACTCAAATAAGAGCATAAATATATGAAATGTTACTACTTGACAAACTGGCACAATTAGTGTCATGTGTCCATTCCAGTCTCTCACTTGCAGTACTACTCTACAAGTGACCAATGTATCAAAGTGTTCATAAGAGTGACAATGTTCACCACTGCCACACTTCCAAGAAGAAAAACAGGAATAAACACTGCCAATATTATGTATGCTTTCTGATATAGTGTTCTGTTCAATGTCTACTGGAAAACAAAATAATTTATACTGCTGAGATATTAATTATAGAATTTTTCTTAAACCTTATCTTGTTCAAATCTATTCACCATTAATGCTTTCAAAGATGATTTAAATACCCTGCATTCCCTGGATATTCCCAAAGTACATTTAAATGCATGATGGTATTTAAAATTACAACACAAGCATAAAATGACTTGGTATGGCTGGATGTTGGCCTTTCTGATTTCCTAACCTAAAAACCTTGTCAAAGCTAGGCCGACATGCTATAGAAGCATTGGGATTGCACTACAATAGTGTAGCAAACACCATAATGAAGATAACTAACATCTACTACCCATTAGATATTTATAAGAAATTATAAATATGTGCACATTCCTAGGGGGGGGTGACAATGTCACAATGAAATCGGAACCTAAATGATATAGACCTCCTGTGACACCACATAATACAAACAAAAGGACAGAGAATCAAAAAAGTTTAGTTTAATTAAACTAGCCAGCAGCAGAGTTGGGTTAACTCCAGTAATTAATAATTAGCCAATCATCTGCTGTCTTAAAAACAGTGAATTTCCAAGCCTAATGAAGACAGAGGTGTCCTAATTTCTATCTTCCTGTCTTTGCTGGAGTGCACTTTGCAACCTCTCCAAAAAATAACACACACACACTGTCAAAGTAGCCATCATTAACTTCATCATGCTGGCAATAATGCTCTTGGTTATCTTTTCTAAAATTAAAATGCAATTTTTAATGGATTAGGTTCCTCAGTCCAACATGTGACATTTCCCCCTGCTCAAAAAAGAAACATTACCACCAAAGTAAAACAAAGAAGAAAGAAATCTTGACATCAAATTGCAATTAATGCACTAGTAAAACCTTCACCTTTCCAATGATGATAAGCACAATTAGTGAGACATATAAAATTTAAAAAGCAAAGCAAAGAAGTCCTAAAGTTTATGAAACAAAAATCCCCCAGAGAAAAACACCAAAAAGGAGACAAAAGGAAGGATTAGATAAAATGTGTAGTGATCAGAATGCTTAATTTTATGTACAGATGTGATCACAATGTTTATAGCAATGGATAGAATAGATTTTTTTTAAGGAGGTTAGGAACTATTAAAAGGCTTTTGTGAGGTCCCACATTATGCACCCCATTAGTTGGGAAGATGCTACTGCATTTGGGATGGGTACCAAGACCCAGCCATGACAGAAGCCCTGGCTGTTCTCTGATGGGTATGAGGTAAACCTTATTTAAAATAGCAACTGTGCTCTTTTGTGCTTGGAGACCTCAAGAGAAGCCATGAGGTTTGTAGGAAGAAGTCAGTGGTGTCTTTTTTTAAAAATTTATTTATTTTTAAGTTTGCAGATTGCACCCTACTCATTCCCTCTTCTGTGCTGAGATTTCTTCTAAAGTCTGGACATCTGAGAGCACTGAGCTGTATGGTGAGGTTCTGGCCAGATATGGGGACGAAAGGAGAGGTAGCGATTCAAAGTACCTTACTCACCCCACATTCTGTTGCCGATTGCTGAAGAGAAACACACTTGTTTTTATACAAACAAGCACAGTGGTGACTTAGTTCCACCTGCATGGCGGTAATAATTTCTATGCTGGTATTAACTGTTTTGTTTATATTAAACATATTTTGCATACAATAATTATTACAGCCACCTACTGTGGTTAGGCAAATTATATAAACTTCCTTTATCTTATGCACGTAATATTCTTATGCTGCCTTGTGATTTAACGTACTAAATTGTTTTTCTTTCACAACAAATAAAGAAACAAATCTACATTGCTATTTAACCTTAAAACATATTTTAAAACTATTTGATCACCACAATATATCATTTGGTTTTAACATCAATATTGTGTTCAAACTTTGAAACGCATTATATAATAGCTTTCTTTCTCTCTCCCCCTCCCTCTCTCTCTCTCACGCGCACGCACACGCACACACACAAAAGAATATACTGCTGTAGGCCTATACTCTAGTTTTCATGTTTTTGTTGTTCACTTCCCTCCAAGTTTCTTATTATTTACTAAAAAGGATATATTTTGGCTCTAAGGCAGAACAGCTCAATCGCAATACTGGAACTAAATGCATGTCTGTGATCCTAGACCTGAAGACACTTTTGGTCATGTTCACTGTGGAAAAAAAAACTGCTCACAACAATAAGTTGAGCCAAACATAGACACAATACGCCTTCCAAATGTGCATAGATTAAGGAATTGCTCCTCTGGGATGCATTTAAAAAGATCTAATCCAGCTTTTCCTACACATTTTGGTGGTGTGCTCGTTTGCATTTCTATAAACCTTAGCTGCAGTGGCTCTGCTGTTTGGGATACATCAAATATGAATGGATTATTGAACATATAAGAACCACAGGATCTGGACTGACTACTCAGTCCTCACCCTTGGACCCCAGGAGATAATCTTGTGGGGTTTTTCCATTAGAACAGCATCTAACTTATACTCTGATCCCCCACTGTAAGGCCAAAATCGGGGCAGGACATCTACCTCCCCTCATCTCCTGCCATGCAGGGATGAAAGTGGATATGTCACTTACGTGTGTCAGCCCAATAGGGAAAACCATATGAGGGAAGACTACCAAAGAACCTTGGTGATGCAGACAGTACCTAGCTACTGTCTACCAGCTCTCGCTCATGGTTGGTGTTGGAGAACATCAGGGCATCTCAAAACCCTGCTTGGACGGAAAACCAGCCAGTCATACCCAATCTCCCATGGGTTTCGGGAACCACTACCTGCCGAGTCCAACCCAAGCCGAACAATTTCCTTCCGGGAGGGGCTCAAATGTTTGACCTGGCGTACTTCTAGTAACATCAGAAGTACCACAAGTGCTAGGGTCTGCAGCACTTGCACCAAGGCAGCTGAAGAAACACCCCCCTGATTATTGAACAGGCGCATTTTCTTGTCCATTAGTTATTTTTTAAAATCTTTCTTGGAAAGATTCACTAAGTGATTGAAGTATGCTTTTGTAATAGCCATGTGCATGATCTGATAAGATTTCGAATGACTTCAAAGATGGGAAATGATACATATTGCTATTTTCAAGTTGATATGAGAGTAGATTAAGTTCAGCTATGAAAGCTTTTACTTAATCAATCTAGGAATCAAGAGCTGATCTTTACCTTGCAGCCAAAGATTCAGTGTGTGAAGATGAGTTGGGAGATCACAGTAAAATGCTAAATCTCGGATCCAGTCTGATTGTGTTTGCTCAGGTATCACTATTCCCTGTAATAAATTACATGTCATAATGGATATTTGTACCAACATTTTTAAAATACTCATAATTCTGAATACAAAATACATTACTCACTTTTGTTCTTAGAAAGCTATCTATTTCATTTCTTAATGAAAAACACGCCTTAACATTGTTCCTCTGCTTAACCATCTCACTTGACAATAATAGGGTAGATCTTGAAATTCTGATTGCACATCCTCTAGGAAGCTCTGGAACTGTCATTGTTGAAGACTATTTGCCTTTATGATGTTAACAGTCTTTGCTATTATGTCCATAACATTTTCAAGATTTGCTGCTTTAGCACAAAGAGCTTCTTTGTGTATTATACAATGAATAGCTTTGACAGCTTCTGAGCAAGATATACCAGTTAAGAATGTACACAGTATTCCCACAAAATCATTTAATCTTCCAGTCAGTATGGGTGCTCCATCTGTGGCAACTGACACCAATTTTCCCCAGTATAAATTAAATTTAGAAAAAACATTCAGCATATCTTCGAAAATGTCTATTACAGACACTGTTGCAAGGGTACCAGATCAAGTAATTCTTCTAAAACATTAAAATTCTGATCTACACCCCTTATAAATGTAGCTAGTTGTGCTAGAGCCTTTCTATCTGTGCACTCAACTAGGGCAATTAAAAAAAAAAGAAAGTGCTCCAGTTTTCTTTCTGACTGGTCCTGTACACCATTTGACATTTATATAATCTCGGCGGTGACTGTCCAACGAGAGAGAGCAACGTGTTTATATCAGTTGCTGAATTTGGAGAAACCTCCTCAGCAGCAGCTAGTAAGTATTCTTTAACGAATTCCCCATCAGAAAAACAGCACTTTCTTTTAGCTATAAGCCAAGATATTTGATAACTGGCGCACAATATCTTCTCTCTCTGGAGGTTTCACTCAGGGGTGCGTATGACTTCAATTTCAGTTCGTTTAGCTTATGTTCTCTCTCCAACCCTAAGAGAAATAATTTAAAATATACTTCAGATATAGTATTAATAAATATTATATATTAACTTGCATCAAATAGATATAATATGCATTCAACTTTTTTAGATAAGTAAGTTCAGTTCCAGATACTTAATAAACCAATAAGAAACTAAATCCTGAAAATAGTGGAAACATACCTTGCCTTTTATATTTTTATAAATATTCAGAAAATACATTTTGAAATTGTAAATAAATACCTGTAAGATCACCAAAGTTTGCTTTATGCTTCTGGTTATAGTGGCATTTGATATTGTAATGTTTTATATTTGCAAATTGAAATCCACAAATTAAATAGCAAGCTTTCCTGTTTTTAGTTATGAAAGATTCTCTCTGCAACTCTTCATGAAACTGGCATCTTGAGTTCGAAGCCATACCCACCACTGAATGACGCGTTTCAGAAGCAAAGGTGAAGGAGACCAATGGAGAAGGGGAGGGATGGTCGGTGAAGTGAGCCAAGAATGTGCTTCAGTGCAATTGCCCTTTTAAGCCAGTTTTCCCCGTGCCTGTTCTAGGTGTATCAAGGGAAGTGTTGTTGGTGAGTGATGGTATGGTCTGTGGCAGTGGCATCTGTATTGTGGGCGGTGTCGATGTTCTGAGGTATGGGGAAGCTGTTCAAAGTGATGTTAAGAGTTGAAGTCTTCAACCAGGGACCATAGTGAAGTGATGGCAGAGTTGAGTTGTTGCTGGAAGGTGGAGTTGAAATCCTGCTGGACAGAGGTGGCGGCAGCAATGATGTTAGCATAGCTTCCTCCAGGTTGACCAAGCAGGTACTGAGGTTTAGAAACTCGGCATGTAGGTCCTGAACTGCATTCCGCAAGGGGTGGTTGGTGTTGTTGGTTCAGAGGATCTTTGGTTTGTCTGGGCATTGCTGGATGATTGTTTAAAGCTCTGGGTATAGTTGTAGCTGCATGGATACTCTGCTTGGCCTGTATAATGTCCAAAGCCATTACAGGTGGCACAGTAGCGGCAGCAATTCTGGAGTGAACTGGCTATGCATTTGATGGTCTGACAGAAGGCGCCACAATAGGGTGTGGTGTTACGGCCGAATGCACAACAGCGGCGACATAGCTGGTGGCATTCTACTTGTCTGGCCTCAATGTGTAAGCACCATCCTAACAAGGCAGGCCCGCCCTCAAGGCAGCCTCGTAGTTGCTGCAGCTCCAGACTGAAGAGCGGATGTGAAGATGCAGGGTAATGACCACTGAAGCTGGGCTGTGGTGATGATGTAGATCACAGCAGTATGACTTTCTGTAAGCATTGCTCATGCAGGTGAAGTTGTGCGAGTCAGTTCGGTGCTGCAAGCTGAGATGAATGTTGACCAGTTGGTGCTGCTGTGGTGTGGGTGCAGATGAAGCAATGTTGGCTGGTGGCTGAATAATGAAAATGGGAGCAGCATAGTGCTGTCCTGTGGTGGCGCTGCAGTGGAAGCCAAGACAAGGTGCTAGGTCCTTGGTAGTTTTAGAACAGGTGTTAAAACATTTGCTATTTATATATATACTACTTCTAGTCTGAGATTCTTGCAATGACTGTACCCACCAGCTTTCCATCCTAGCATCTCTGTTCATTGCTAAAAGCTTTGAAAGTGAAGTTTGCTTCGAGGCTGCCTCACTGCTGCACAACAATATATCTCTTTCACTTGATGCCTGTTCTAAACATGTGACAAAAATGAGGCAAATACAAAGAGCAAAACATAAAATAAACTGCGGTCTGCATACATGGTTTGGCCTTTAACAACTCTATGGTGAAACACATGTTTTTCAATTTAAAGTATTATCAACAATGTTTTTTTTGTTTAATAAATGGTGAATAAATCAGCATACATAAATTAACATATGCCACAAATATGGTTATGCAGCTCAAGTAATGTTCTTTCTATTTACTTGAAGTGTTTAGAGCTGCAACCAAAGCACATCCTGTTTAATACAAGGAATACAATAAATATTCTATAACTTCTTTATCATTAAGATGAGCTATTATTTTAAAACAGATTAAGCTTCATGTTTCTCTTTCATTATAAAAAAATTATTTATTTACACAAAAATAAAAAGCTCTCATTAAGTACATCCTTTTAAAACCAAATACCATTTATAACTCTTTAACTTTGAACATTCATAAAACAGTATGCTTCCTTTGGCTAGAGTATCAGAAAAATGGAATTTTCCCAAAGAAAATGCTTATAAACAACCCAGAAGAAAACTGAATCAAACCTGAAACACATTTAATGTTAGGGATAGGACTCAAACCAAAGATCTTTGACTCTCCATGCCACTGCTCTTACTACTCAACTACTATGGCAAGCTGCCTATATGGACATTAAACCACTTAGTGCCTACACACAACTACTGTGTGTAAGAACATCCTAAATGTATTTTGCAATTCAAGTGTATAAGGCACCTTTGCAGAACAAGGAAAGACTTTGAAAATACAAGACAAAGTTGAGTGTTTTCACTTCCAAGTTTCTGCAAAGCACTTAACCCAGTATTACATACTACAAGGGATCCTCAAAAAGTTTCTGCACTGTTATCCCTGCAGTGGAATGGAAGCACGGAGAAGAGTGGAGATTGCGCGTGTGGAAGGGAGTAGTATGACGAGTCATCATAGCCAGTCTGTTGCCTTTGTGTTCAAGTAGTAGTAGTAGCTGTTTGAGTGGCAAAAAATTACTGTAGTTATCAGTGCCACTCTCTGACTATAGATTTATTCATGTCGAATACATAAGCAATACATACAATGCAAGTACAGGGTTAAGCAACTGAGATTACAAAAGTAGAAAAAATAAACAAAAAAATATATAAGTTATGCACTAAAAAAATCTCATAAATCAACCCATACCAGATCTAATCCTTAGCAAACACAAGCAGTTAAGTTAGTACTGACATAGTTTGAAAGTCATTAACACACCAAAAACTACACAATTAAATTTTTGTAAGGAAACCACTGAATTTAACATAGCATAAAAGCTTGGCGATAGAGCAGACTCATCCCCTAAAACAGTAATTAAATTAGTAGAGCATCCAAGTCGTTTGCGAAGGGTGGAACAATAAACGATACTGAGTGAGGAAATACTTCACCATTAAGGGCACATTACAATGGAGACAGCGAGGTAGGAGTTCACCTGTAAGGAGGTAGGCATGACTAAAATAACAGTGGCCAATATGAAGCTGAGCAAGCACGTCTCCCCACAAGCTTTTATGTTCAGTCTCAGGGTGATCATGGCAGCAAAACTTGAAAATTGCACCAAAGTCAAACAATGTTCAATGATACTTTTTTGTGGGCAGAAGGTGTACCAGATTCACAGATTCACCAAAGAATGTGTGTACAGTATGGTGACAATGCTCTCTCGCATACAGCCATCTATGAATGGATAGAAAAGTATGAAAATGGTAAAACAAGTGTGCTTGATTACGAGCACTTGGGTCATCTGGTTACAGCCTCAACAGTTGAAAAGGAAGAACAAGTTAGGGATGTGATTCTGGAAGACGGAAGGGTGACGATAGAGGAAATAGCACATAAACTGGATATCAGCACTGGATCTGCCTATTCTCTGGTCCACGATAATCTTGTATTCCGGAAAGTTTGTGGCAGGTGGGTTCCAAAGCAACTAACAAATGAGCATAAGCGCAACTGCATAGACATGTGTTCCCGCCATTTGACATGTTATCATGAAGAAGGTGTCGCCTTTCTGCAGAGGACTGACAGGTGATGAAACATGGGTTCACCATTATGAACCCAAAAGCAAGAGGAAAAGCATACAGTGGAAGCATCCACCATCTCCTGCCTCCAAGAAATTCAAGACGCAACCATCGGCAGGCAAGGTGATGTTGACTATACTATACAGGTAAAACAAAAATAACCTTGGAAACCAGACTAAAGGAACACAGGAGAAACGTAAAACTAAAACAAATAGATAAATCCGCTGTGTCACACCATTTTGGATGGAAAATCATGATATTGGCCAAAGTATAGAATTGTTGAAACCACTTACCACACCAATAGAGTTGAATATCTGGGAAAACAGCTATATCATTAAAAACTGCAATAACGTCATTAATTTAAAAATACCGCCTTTAAACAAAGTGTTAAAACTTTGCACCCCTGACACCAGATGGAAAAAGGATCAGTTACAGCAGGAAGAGGACACAAGAAACAAAGAGCTTCAGCCACCTAACAATTGCTGATGAGGATGAATGTTTTTGAAAATGTTTCAATGTTTTACAACTTTTAAAATTGAAGGTGAGTGAAATAAGTGTGAATCAACAAAACTATCAACAGGCAAGGTGATGTTGGCTTCTTCTGGGATTCTCGAGGGCCTGCTCTTGAGACCTACCAGGAACGGGGAGTAACCATTACAAGTGCATCCTATTCTCACTTGCTTAGGAAGGAACTGAAGGCTGCAATCCGGTCTAAAAGAAGAGGGACACTGTCAAATGACATCCTGTTGTTACATGACAATGTCTGGACGCATACTGCGGTCCACACATTACAAACCATAAGACAACTGAGGTGGGAAATCACGAATCATCTAGTGTATAGTCAGGACTTAACACCATAGATTTTCGTCTTTTTGGACCACTTAAGGAGGCTCTACAGGGTAGAAGATTCGCAAGAGACGAAGACGTAAAAGCAGTGGCTACGTATGCAACCAAACACTTTTTATTTTCATGGCATAAAGAAGTTGGCAGGACATTGGGAGAAATGCATTGCAAAGGAGTGTGGAAAAACGATGTAGTTTGTTTGTGTACACTGCAAAGCAGTAAAAGAATATTACACAAGTGCAGAAACTTTTTGAAGATCGCTTGCATTTTTTGACATAGTGAATAATAGAAATGCTTATGTGTCACTATCACTGTCAAGGTTGAGTATGTTAGTCTCTTGGAACTGATTTTCGATTAGTCATGCCTGGTAGTGTTGACTAAATCAACTGAAGGTGACGTGGCTGCTTGCACCAAAAGAGTTATATTTAAATGCTGCATGAATGAAATAAGTGGATGTTAACAAATAAGTGAAGTAAAGTAAAGACAGTAACATTTAAATGGTAAAACTCAACTATCAAATATGATTGTATTGCATTAACAATAAGTATAAATATCAACAGTTGGAGGATTAGATAAATTTTATTGATGCTTATGATATAAATGCAAAATGCACTCAATGCAGGAATTTCAAATTCGCATGCATGATGGCATGAGCAGCAAGTGATAAAAAGACTATCATAGATAAACTGTATTAAACCTAATAGTGGTTAAATGTAAAGCCCACAAATCAAAAAGCACTTGTGATAATACTGGAAGTTGCCTTTAGGTATGACATCTCAAATACTGGGAATGCCTTTAGGGTCCTGCAGGATATGATAATCAGAAAAGAAACTTTAATGCACTTATGGAATGTTTGGCAGGGTAGCTTAGTGGTAAGAGCATTGGTATGGAGAGCCAGATATATGTTTGAGAAGAAATTAGTTTTGTGCATTCTGAAGAGGACATTTTAAAATTTTGCTGATAATGTTAATTACTGAATAGCCCGGAGAAATTAGACTTGCACACGCTCTCAATGCTTTTTTAAAAACACATGTAAAGGGCCTGATGTTGCTTGTAATGTAAGCTAGGTGAACCGCAAAGATGTCATCAACTAATGTGTTGAAGCTAACAAAAAAGTTGAGCACCCAGTGTAAGCTCGATAATAAATTATATATTTACCAAGTGGTTAGGGAAGTATTTAGTAATGAATACTGTAGTACTGCAAGAAATACCTTTGTTTAGGAGCAGGATTGGAATGAGTCTGGATAGGACAGAACAAATCTAAAACATCTTCAAAACAGTAAATATTATTTAAATTATGTTTAAGTTGACAAAGATATATAACATCCAATAAAACAATAAATGCACATCATGTCAACAAATAGCACCTTTTCTGAGAAAAATAGCTTAATTTTAGAGTTAATTAACTTCGAGGAAGTGTAGCTAGAGAGCGTGGTGTAAACACATGTACCAAAGAGTCCCAACCACAGTCTGCAATCTGTCCTGGCATGTGATTGTTGAAGTCTAAGCCATACACAAACTCTGAATGATGCTTCACTGTTTCTAAAGGATCTGCCGAGTGTTTGAAGTCCCAAACCCTTCAAATTTGAACAACATCATAGTAATCAGTATAAAATATTCTCTCAACATGACAAAATGAAATTTATAAGGTGGGTTTACCTGTATGTTTATAAAATACATTTTATTTTAAAGCTAATTAACTTTTAAGCTTACATTACATTATAAAATTTAATAGTGCTTTTGGTATATCCATTACTTGCCATAATAGTTTGGGGTCCAGTGTTCTAAAATATTTATAAGTTTGTACATCCTTCCCCAGAAGATGACTTTTTCCCTGAATCCTACTCTTGCATTCAATATTTTTAAATACTCTTAACTTAATCTTAAGCTACTAATTGTTTTAACCTAATGATAAAGTTGAAATCTTACATAAAAGTGACACAAGCAACTAAGAAATATGGTACCAGCCAGCAGATACACCTTTAGCAGCGAGTTATTTCTGATCAGAAACCCAAAAATTCAGCATATAAAGAATGACTTCTTAACATGCTCACAGATTACATCCAAAGTAATGAATTCAATCCAAAATGCTTTCAACCTCATAGAGAGACTTAGAGGCCACACATCAACTTATGCTGTCAAAGGTACCAGCCCCCCAAAACATACCCAAAAAGAAATTATTTAAAATAGTAGCTTATGAATATTCTGACCAAAATACGGGTTAAAAGCTTAATTTCTATTTAATGTAATAATCCTACAGTAAAAACTGCTCAGTTCTGCTAAGAAACTGAGGTATAAAACAGATATGGGCAATCTGTGTGTTACATCCAGTAAAGAGGACCATGGTGTGGTACTGTGATGTAACATAGCTAACCCTCTATCAGAGAAGTGGCATAAGGCTGATTCTTAGTTTTGAAAAGCTAGAAATGTTTATTTATTATAATGCAAGGTATGCATTAAATGAGGAAACAAAATCAAGTGCTTTATTCATTATTATCATATAATAACAGTTTGAAACTCAAAATGTCATACTTATCAAATTGACAAAATAAACACACATTGCTCATAAACTTGCAGGAAAAATGAACAAGTAATACTCAATACTTATTTAGCATTGTAACTAATATTTACATAACATTAGGCTTTAAATTGACAATTTTAATTGTGGTGCCGAAACCAAATGTGTGTGTGAGACAACCTAGTATGGTGAGATGATTTTGTAAACTTCATGTGGGAAAACAACTGTTCACCAATATATGTTGAACCTAAAATAACTACAATCTCCATTGTAAATCTACGCAGTTTGGGGTATTTATTGATAGGAATGTGTTCACACAGTTCCTTGCCTTGGAGAGGAGTATATTCCTCAATGAGACCTGAGCTACACTGAAGTTTTAATAATTCCATTTGTAGCTCTGGCTGCAATTCATTCACATTAACTTTGAATGTATTCCAAAAAAAAATTTGAAACAGTTCCAAAGATTTTAAATGTCATGAAACCTTAATCAAACCACAGGTTTAGATGGGTTATAATATGCATGTATTCCTGCAGACCATTTTCGATTACCTTACCCAGGGATACAGGACAATGGAAATGTAGCTACTTGTTTTTTTTTCCAACTGTAGATTCCACAAATCAAGTTTCCTAAAAAAACTCTGTACTATGATTCAATGCTTATGCAATGCATCTTGTAATTGCATACAGCAGGTGTTAGAATGTGGCTTGTGTGTTGTAAACCACAAACGAGAAGGGGAGGGGTGCAGGTTGCCCGACATGCAGTGACGTGTGGGGTCACAAATGCCCATAACTGGTGTAAAACATAATAATTCCAATAATTAAAATACAGACAGTAATGATCTCTCAGTAAGTGATATAAACAGTTAAAACATTACGTTACTCTGATTTGAACTGAAAACCAGCAATTGTGAGCAGGTCGCCCAGGTTTACCTGGGCAGAATGTAAATCTGCCACAGTACATAGCCGCTAAATGCAGCTTTATCTGTGCGATATAGAAGGTTTACAGAATTTTTGCAAGCTTTTATGTATTTTGTCTATGAGCAGAGTTTAGCTTCCTGCACTGCCATTGGTTGGGTTCTCAGTGAACCACTTGAGCAGTCTTATGTCCAAGTGGCAACCAAGCCCAATCCTGCTTAACTTGGTCAGCCGCTTGCATGGTTGTCATGTTAGGCAGGCCAACTGGCAATGAAGCAGGATAAGACTAGGTTGTAGATGTGAGGGGTATCCAGATTAGCAGGTGGGCAGAGCACTACTGAACAGTCACTCATCCAGGTAGTGACCAAGTCCAATGCTGCTTAACCTGGGGGGTCTTGTCATGAATAGGAGTGGTAGTCCTTAGGCCAGAGGCCCTAAAGCATCCTTGGGTAGCCAGTAACTCTTCCTTCTTCTGGGTGCCCTGTGGTCATAGTGACCAAGGGTTATGTACCAGCTGATTGGAATGAGTGACAAGTTTCACTTACAGTGTATGGATTTCTCCCACACCATGTCCATGATGTATTGGAGTCCAGAGTAGATATGGAGGATATGTGATGGGAATCTAAGCCCAGTATCATAGATCATCCTTAGCACCCTGTTCTGCGGATGTTGGTTGCTGCCGCTGATCCCCAGACCTTGCAGTCATACAGGATCAGGGGTGGGATAAATGCCTGATATAGGCATAGTTTTAGGTATGTGGGCATATTGGAGCGGAAAACAGGGTACAACTGTCTGATTGTGGCATGGTTAAGGCTGGCCTTTGCCCTGATATGCAGGGTGAAAATGAGCCTGCGGTCGAATAGGACTCCAAAAGTATTTGGCAAGGTAACCTAGGGGATTCTCTTCTGCTGCAGCCTCAGAAACTGCTGCAGCTGCCAGCGACGAACCTCACCCAGGATAAGGGCAGAGCTCTTTCCTGGGCTGATGGCCATCCTCCACTTTTCACTTCACCTGCCAATGGCCTGGAGCTGTTGCTGTAGTAGAGGAAAACAGAAGCGGACATTCTTGTTCTATGCCAATATGAGGATGTCATCTGTATAGTGACATGTAACCGTCCTGGGTTCTGTTGGAAAGCCAGATATGTAAGCTGCAAGGACAAGCAGATACAGTACACGGCCTTCTGGGACTCCTAACATTATGGATATGACTGATGAAACCTATCCTTCCACTCTTGCCCTGAAACTACAGTCTTGTAGGAAATTGCTTATCAGTGCAAGATAGGGAGGAGTATGTCTGCTTCCTTGAGTTTGTACAAAAGGCTTTGGTGCCAAGTAGTGGTAAAGGCCTTCTCTATGTACAGCATTACTGTGATGGTCTTGAAGTTTTCATGGAATCACAGGGCAGCCTTCTCGACCAATTGCAGTAACTGTATAAGATGGTGGAGTGTCCATGCTGAAAACCAAACTGGTGATCTGGAAGGAGGTGCCTATATAATCGTCAGTTTTGTTGGAAAAATCAGTTCAAGTTTGAAAGCTAGGTTTAGGAAATTAATTTGCTGATCCTAGAATATCTGTTTTGAGAGATTAACCACATTGGTTGTGTTGGTTTTCCGATTGCTTTTCCGAAGCATCCCACTAAATGCAATAAGAAAAACAATCGGGAAAACCAACACAACCAATGTAGTCAATCTCTCAAAACAGGTATTCTAGGATCAGGAAATTAATTTTCTGAACCTAGACTTTTAAACTTGAACTAATTTTTTCAACAAAACTGAAGTTTATATAGGTATTGTGGACATAGAAATAGCCACAACCTACCTCAATACCATGGACAAAATGGCTATAAAGAAAGTGTAAGAATCAGTACTAGAACAGATAAAGATTTAAAAAAAAAAAAAAAAAAAAGCAAGGAAATACAACTGATGCACCATCACATCTCTTAATTAGAAACCAGTAACAATGGATAAAGAGGACTACACTTCCAGAACTGAAATTTACTACAAAACAAAGAATATTTGGAAAACTTATCAGACCCATTAAATTCTTGCACCTCTATCTACAAACGAAACATGGACAAAGTAGAAATTCTGTCCATTTGCAATATATTCAAATTTAAACCTACAAAACCAGTTCTACTGTGATTATATGCTACACCTAAGATCCAGATATGTCCACGAGACCAATAGTCAACATCATAAAATTATCTAAATGGTTAACCAACAAGTTCAACAGCTTTTTAAAGTTCAGCAACCTCTCCATAAAATAAACTTGATGGTACTGGACCAATTCACCACATAGAATGGGAAAATTTTAGTCTCATCTGATGTCAAAGCGGCACTTTTTAACAGTAACTCTATCAATATGCTGCCCCCAAAAACTGGCTATCCAAAATAGGAATTAATGAAACAGAAATACAAGACTACCATAACATGGACACAGCATTGCATACACCAAAAGTGCATCCAGTTCGATAAGAAGTTCTGACACTTGGTCTCACCATGGGCAAATCCCTTTCATCATTCACCAGATCTATACATGGGCCAATTTGAAAAACATGTCATTTCTTGATTCCAAAATTTCTATAAAAATGGTCCTCGTATGCCAATAAATCTTCACAATACTACTCAAAAAAGTAATCCCTTTAATTGCTCAATATATGGAATAAACACATTCAATTAACAATGGAAGTAGAGCAGAATGGAGTTTTAGCAGACCTTTTACCTCATAATAATATGAATGTAGAAAATGCAAGATTTCACTCATATGGCATCTAGAGAAAGCACATGCATCTTGAGTTATATAAAGAACAATACTTATAACCCAGAATCTCACAAACATGTGATATTTATTAAAATTGTATATAGATTACTAAACATTCCACTTACAAGGGAAATCTTGTAAGTTGTAATTGGACCAGACCAATTTGGATGAAATATGGTGAAATGGTCAATTAAGACATCCTAAATGCATTGGCAATAATCATTTTGCTGTAAAATCAATGGTAAAACTATAATTGTTCATTAAAGATCAACTGGGCGGCTTGGCACAGCAAGGTACTCTGACATAGCTGCAAGCAGTAGGCAGGCAACAGGCGCCTGCACTCAACCATAGCCTACAGTATGTGAGTAGATGCCATCTAGTAGAGTTGAGATATACGAAAACAACATGAGCTCTATTGATCCTGTGAATGTTATTAATATTTTAAGGAATACAGTTAAATGCAAGTTTGCAACAGCATACAACCTGGTGTAGAGGTCCAGCAGTTTGCAAATTTTCTCCAGGATATAATAGAACAAAAATATTATAATGTTCTGGAAGAAAACATACAGATGACATTAGATTTTAGTGATATAAATGACACATTACAGAGAGTATAGGACTTGTGAAAGTCAGGATGATATAAAAAATCACCTGGCAAAACAAATGGGAGCTCCAATAGTTATGCAGTATCTCCACAGAAACATCCTAGAAGAACAGATATATTGCAAAGCTATGATGAAGAGATTTTCAACAAATTTTATGAATTTAGAACATCGAGGAAAAAAGGACTGAAATCATACACACAGATTGTAAAAAAAGTGGCCTTCGCTTCTCAATAATACAAATATAAAGACTGTTTTGGATTTTGGAGGAAAAAAATGATTGCAAGGATCACACAGTAAAGGCAATAGAGAATCCAAGTTAATGCAAATAAAAGAGCATGTAATAAACAGATTTCATGAAGCAAGAGATAAAGGTGTCATTATTGGCACTTACAAACTTGGGCACAAATTATTGCAGAGGAACTAAATTTAAGGAACTTCAAATCATCCATGTCTTTTATCGACTCACTGGAACAACAAAACTGAATTTCATCCAGAAGAATAACACAGGTTGTTGCCATTAAAATATGTAAGATAAAAGAAAATATGTGGAGGAAGCTAATTTGTTTGTACAAGAAGTAAATCAGTTCATCAGGGACAACATTGAAAATAGCTGCATGTGGAATTGTAATCAGTCAATTTAACTATGAAACAGCAGAGGATTGGGCATAAGCGAGAAAAGGAGAAAACTATACTACCGCATTGATTTAATCAATCCAAGGCACAAAGCATTCGTATGCAGTTGAGGTGTTAATATCCCCATGTCAGGTGAGGCAAGTAAAAAACTTCATACCTGTTTTCAAGAAGTTACAGGAAACTGATTTGTGCCAAATGTAGAAAGAAAATTCGTGACAATCTTGCATCAAATATTTATGTGAATTGTAGTTCTAGTGGAAAAATGACTAAAGAGCATTTTGAGAAAATCTTACAGAAACATTCTCAATAATACAAAGCAGTCAAAATTCACTCCTCTGTGATCCGTGGTCTGCTCATAAAGATGAAAATATCCTTCATGAATCACTATTAAAGAAGGCAGTAATAATGAAAATTATTCCCCCTAAAACTACAAAACATACACAACCTTTATATGTGTATTTGTTTCAACAATATAAGGTATAGGTATGATGGATTGAAGATTATATACATGTTTAGGATGTTGGAAGATCAAAATTGACAGACAGAATGTTCATAATGAAGCTACATTCCATTGTTTACAACCATTTTCAGAACCCTATAGGAACACAAAGTGCAAAATACAATTTCACATTTTGCAAATGTAATTGAGATGGTATTTGACTTTCCATTACCACAGTGTGCTTCAGATGTCGGCTGTGGTAGTGTAACATTTGTTAAGTGCTCCTGGTGTTCACAACCATTATGCTATAACCACTTCATCAAGATTCCTCATTACCATTTGTATCATCAAGATTGAAAGAGAAGTAACAATAAGTAAGATTTTGCTATACAATGAGGACAGAAATGTTGTATATATATTACATGCTTTATAGAGTAGGTCTATACATAGTTACAAACAGGTTTACATACATTAGTCGACTTCTTGTAATGTTTCAAAAGTCATTTTATACGAGAAATAAAGAAAATAAACTTTTCTTCTAATCTTATGTAGTAACAGATGAATGTTACTAGAGCAGAGTATAATACTTTTTGCTTCCTTTAGTAAATCTAAAACTATTACATTCTAAAAATACATTTCCATGTAGAAATGTAGGTTATAAATGTTGCCATTTGAGCTCTTAACAAAGGAAATGTATTGTTTTCCAAGACCTATCACTCTGCTGTATGAGCGGGAACAGTTAGCTCAGAGGGGAGAGGTGTTGTAGCAACTGTGATATGTCCAACTTTGCTGATCTTGCCGAATGAAAGTCTATTTACAACCACAGGAAAAATGAAACAAAATTTTAGTGTGTAAATATTACTTTACGGCATAATGGTTTTTAACCACTCCTTTAGGAAGTCATTATTGATAATTCTACCGAGTTTCATGGTAATTGGTCTGGTACATATGAAAAGTATCCCTTGCTAGCCAAGAAGAATACATCTGAATATACCAGCAGATACTACATGTAGCCTCCGTCAATGGATTCCATCTCAATATGATATGATCAAGCATAAAAAGCAACAAGCACTGCAACAAATCACCACACTTGCCTTGCAGAAACAAAAACTCATATATGCAAGAAATTCACTTACCATCTCACAGAAGAGAGAAAATTCAAAAAGATATTTAATTAATATATTAATTTAGCCTAAAGCAACCACTTCAATAAAAACTCACTAAAGGCAGATATAAAAAACTCCACACTAATAAACCATAGATCAGGCATCTACTAAATCAACTGTTGTGACTGCAACCTATCATACATTGGACAGACAGGAAGAAAATGGCATTTTAGGTGCATAAAGACAGAAGCAATTGAAAAGCCTGCAGTAGCTGAACATTTTGGGGTACTATGAAATGCAGAGGAAATTAAGCTTCTTATATCCATCAGCAAACAAGTAACCCTAAGTGTTTGGGCAAATATATTCATCAACAAGAATAAAGACCATCTAGTGAACTTTCAATTTTACCCTCTATGAATTTGATGATAGAAGTGTCTATATCTATGTAACCACTAAGCAACCACGATCAGACAGTCAGACCTCAACTGAAGATGGGAGCAACCACTTTTGAAATATGGTATTGATACAAAATTAATAAGTGAAGTTAGTGTTACTATCCCCAACTTGTACTCAAACATACTCAAATAAATAAGTCTGTTAGAGGGAAGAGTTCATTGGAGATCTCTTTTTATATCTGATAGGGAATTAATATCACTAAGTTATACAATTATTAACATATTAGTACAAAGAAAGTAATGTTATCTTAAAGTAAGATGATACTACTGGCAGTGAGCTGATATATTGTCAATGGGAAACTTCTTCTGTCATGTGTCCATGGTGAAAGCTTTAGTAAATGAAGAGTAAGTTCTTAAAGCAAATATGCAGCAAAGTAACTCTTTCCTTACTACATGTGTGTTATAATGCAACAGTGATTTACAGAGGTCCAATGTTCTCTTTAGCTCAGCTTAAAATTGTTACTTATCAAAAGTGAGAGTTGTGGTGGTAGCTGATTGGCTGATGACCTCTTAAATTACTTCCTTAATCCTTACCTTCTTGGGTGGCTTGAATAAAACCTGGCTCCTAATCACAGTTTGTGGCCCCGTACAACTTAGTGTGTTGTAAATCTTCACTGTTTATATTCATTTCATAAAACTTGGCATGTGTTGTAAATATTTTTGCTTCTTGAACTTACAATTTGGTCACATTTTGCAAACTGGCACACTAGGCATGCCATTAATAAGTTACCAGTTCCAGACTTACAAATTGCTAGTGGTCTTAAGTTTTGGCTTTTGGACTTAGAATTTGGACACTTTCTTGGCCTGGCATTCTAGGCATGCCATAATTGTGTTACAAGTTCTGGAATTACCAAGTGGTCATACACAGCTGTCCAGAAGGGTTTGCACATTATGTTTTGGCCCATACTTAAAAATTTCACTCTGGCTTCTAGTGTAAAACAGCAAACCAGCGGTAATGTCAACAATAAACAGTAAGCAAGACTGAAATCATTTAGCTAACTCTTTATGTTAAACTGTGGGTAGAATTTCAAATGTCTTGATTTGCTCACTATATGTTTCACCTAGTTTTCCATTTGATTTATTCCAGGTAGTATAAGAATTATGCAACCTGTAATTTTAAATATTAAAGTAATTTGCTGCAAACCTGATTTATGCTTCCCAAACATGACTTTATTAGTGCATGTCCACAATGGCATCAATTTTAATTTTATACTTGTTGGAAGTACCAGATCCTTATGATTTTCAAACTTTAAACTTGGAGTAGGTACAGAGTTATATAAAGCTTTTAAGAAAATTAGTCTGTACTGGAATTCTCCTTAATATACTGAATTTTTCTCCAAATACAAGATGATCCCCTATTCAATGACTACAGTGATGATGATGTAATATTGCAAAGATGGGCAGCAGTTAGTGATTTTCAATTTGCAAATGGTATTAGGTGCACACTGGGCAGCATAACAGTAGCATCCACTAAAATGTTTCATCTCAATCAGATATTTAGCTTGTTCAATATGAAATAAGAGCTGAAGCTTTCCTGACGGCACAATAATTCAAAACTTTTTCTAGCCAGGTAAGTAGATTGTTTGAAACTATTGTACATCAGCCCAACAGAATACACTATTTCCACACGTTACTGAACACCAAAGAACTACTAGGCTTATGCAACCTAAAAAATCTAGACTAGCTGAAGATAGTGAAGATAAAGGCCACAGGGCCAATTTCAGCAAGACCAAGATAGTGGCAAAATGTTTGCATTACTGGAAAAGAAGGGTAAAAGAAGCCTTTACCATTCTCATCTGAAACAAATAATCTTAACAGTGATTAAGGCCTGCAACTTAGTTTGGCATGGGTACCAATGATAAAAAGCCTCAACACCTAGTTGTCAATTGTTTTCCAAGATTTATAAAAAATGTTCACAGCATTTCTACCAGGGCCATGCTTGAATTAAAAAACATGTCAGGTGCTATAAAATGTTTCTACCAGGTCTGTGGTCAAATTCAAAGTATCAGATGTACACAAATACTATAAATAGTTTTTTACCAAGGCCATGCCCATACCTCAGTCACATTAAATAACAAGTCCTATGAATAGGACTTGGTTTCAACTTTGCTTCGTGCTCTCTTCAAGAGAAGCCACTCTTTGCACTGATGCACTACAGCTCCCTTTTCAGCAGACCACAGAAATATCACCTTGGGTTTGACTATGCTGTCGCCAACACTGAAATAAGAAAAGGAAAGCAGAAGAACTGGCCATCAGGAAATACTGCAAACACACGGGCAAGAGCCACACCTTTGTCGCCACCTCCAGAGGAGCCAGCTGCCACTGACCCCGCCCAACTTCCCGAGCTGGACCAACCAGTGCCAGCCCTACTTCCAAAGCAGAGCAGGGAGCTTCTTCCACACAGAAAGCTAGAAAGCCTCCTTCACCGCAGTAGCTGGACCCTCCAGCACTGCCGCCAGCCACCAATCCTGCTCCGAAGCCGGATCAGGGCCAAGGAGCCTACTGCACCGCCAAAACTAGACCTTCCAGCACCTGCGCCACCTGCCGCTGCTAGCCCTGCTCCTAAGCCACGTTCTGCGATGTCGCCACCTGCCCAGCTCCACTCCCAGAGCTGGGGCATCAACCATCACTGATGCAGACACAAGCTCCAATGGATGGTTGCTACAGCGTGGTTATCTGTGATGTACCAAGGGATCTTCTGCGCACTTTGTCCCGGAAGCCTCATAACACCACTGGTGGTCAGCAATACGGGTCACAAGGATTGCGTCTGCTCAAGGGCCAACGTCGCTGGTTTGCCTTCACCTGGGTGTTGCATCGAACGCTCAAGCGGCCGTGATGTCGGGCCTATCACTGCTTGGGCAGTGCCTGCACACTGAAGCCAGCAGAAGCGAACAACTGGTACCCTGCTGCCGATGCTGTGCCTTCGGGTACTCAGCGGAGGCCTGCAGCGCAGCACCCAGATGCCACTACTGCAGAGCAGGCTGCCTCACAGCAGCCATGACCTCTGCTGATGTCACCACTTCTGCGCAACCTGCTCCAGGCACACACTCACTTCACAGGGCAGGCGCAATGCCCCCTGTACATCCGGAGCAGACAAGCAACTAGATCATCACCATAACCAGCTACCACTCAGCAACCACTCAACCCACCTTATGGTAGGGCTAAGCCTACTCAGATGGCTACTGACGCCGCAGCACATCCAGGACTACACAAGACTCTGTCTGCAATGCAGGCAACCATCAAGGACTTTGCCTCTCAGTTGGCTGAGTTGCACTGTGCAACCAACACGCGCCTTGTGGCAATGGAGGCCAAGCAGTGAACCTCAGTCAAAGCAATTAGCGCCATCTCAAGCTAGATCTCCTGGGTGAAGGCAGAATGCTCGCATCAGTCCAGTGCAAGCTGGCATGCATCGAGTGCCATCTCGTCTAACCTGACAAACCAGCAAACGGCAGCGACAACCGACCCATGTGCTGGGTGCCCTCAAGGCCTCAGCCGTGGGTATATGAGAGCTCCAGCTACAAGCCCACAACACATTCACCCAGAACTTCGAGCAACTCCAGACACAGTACCTCCATCTTCAAGGAAGACACACCTTCATTTGAAACTTCATGGAATTCCAAGTCATGCCACACTCACTCAATCCACTCCAGACTACCACCATAATCCAACCATAGAAAAACCTATTGCCACTAATCCCTAACACTACCATCAGTAATTCCATCTTATCCTCACCTAAACTCCACTGGGGGGCAGGCTGGGCCTTGGTCAAGCCTGTCTCCCAGCACTCAATCCTCACTCCCCTGGTGACCGCACTGCGGCCCAGTTACGCCATCACCTTAGAATGAGCAGGTGCTCAATGCGGTACCACTGCAAACCTTCTATTTTCCTAATCCGGTGGAGGAGTTTTTTAGTGGGTATGGCAATCTTCGGATACGAATCCCACACTCACCATTTTCGACTCCCATTGGTGGTTAGCCCTCCATCTGTGTTTTTCTCCTCCACTTGGGAAAGAAAGGAAAAAACAAAAACAAAAAAAATGCTTTGGCTGAAAAATCATGCAAACCAATGAAGTTTCAGTTTAATCCTGGCACTATACCCCTGCCATTGAAATGTTGCACTTGACAGCTAGCGATTAAGTTAGTACACTCGCAAAAAAACAGATGAAAAACCTTAACCATTAGACTTCCTAAACCAATCATAAGGAAGCATTCCAGGTGGTTGATGACAAAGTGGAAGCGGAACTAGAAGCAGCTTTGTTGCCGGATGTGGCTATTTCAAACCATGTGCTTCAGTTTGTGAATCTCTAAAACATGTGTTGAGCTGTTCTTTGCAAGTTACACATTGTTCATTGCTATTCATATTTGGGTTATTGTTGGTCTTCATTTATATATATTTCATTCATGTTATTTATACAAGATTTGAAGTGCGACGATGTCCCAAAAATGACGCCGATCATCAAGTGATATTCACGAAGTGAAAATCCTTTGCGTCGAGCTGTGCCACTTCATAGTCAGGCATTGAACTGTAAAGAAGGACCTGGGAATTCTTTGAAAAGGAAAAGGAGTATGTGAAGGTTCATGGGCATCTCTCTATTTCTGCTGATAAACCATACAACAAACTGCAGCAGCTCTTGGACTAAACACGAGAACTGTTATTTACAAGGGAGTGAAACTCCAAGAGAAAGAGGACAAAATTCCTGAAACATCTGAATGCAGCGTGAGTGAAAATAATTTTGTTACTGCATGCTTATAACTTGTTTTATTTCTCCTAATTGTAGCAGGCAAGTTTGCATTATTTTGTTTCTATATTGTCAAAAGTGCACAATTTGTTCTACATACGTTGCAATATTTATGCTGAGTTATTTTCAATTAACAATAATAATATGAAATGGTTATTATTCATTGACGTTTGCCACTTACATACACTTTTTGTATGCCGCTTAGATATGATAGAAAGGAGAACAATCAGCTGTTGTTTGCTAGTCATTCTGGCAACATCGCAACCACAATATAGCCAACGTTACACGAAGCCACACAAACTGTCAAGTGCACAGATTCAATAGTGGGGGTATATAAATATGAAGATCCAGACTTTCACTTTCATCAGTTTATCCTGAAGATGAAGATGATGAACACCTTCGAAATGTTGGTTTCAAGGTATAAACTTACCTGGCTAGAAGCCTGAGAAAGTTCAGAATTGTTTGATATGGTTATGACTGCCTTCAGTCTTCTTGCAAAATTTTTCCAAGAAATCGAATTCAGAAATGGATGATAATGGATATAATTTTCTTTGCGATGTATTAAGATATAAATAACGTAATATTTACCTAGATATAATGGATATCACATTGTTGGCTGAATTTATGTGGAAACACATGAAGGCAATGACTGAAGTAGGGACAGAAGGGAATAGACAGCAATATCTAGCTCTTTGTATGTGACCAACAGCTGCCCAATCTCTGCTTAGAAAAGGAAATGCTGTAATATCCATTTGACTCTATATACAAAACTTTTGTATCAATGGGAGTATTTATATATAAAATATAGTTTAACTCCTTTGCCATTCTGGATGGAACAGTTCCACCACAGGCAGATGCCCTCCATCTGTTATAAATAGAATAGCTCCGTGCGTGGATTAGAGGTATGTTAATTTAAACCAAACATTGTTTTGCAGTTAACTTATGGACAATCTCATAACTGAAGCATGTTGTGAAGCGGTTTTACCCCTGTTAGCATAATGTTCCATGTAATTTTACGACTTGTGTACATACAGATATTTTTTGCTCCTGCTGATTATATCACAGTCTACTTATTCTACTATATTGCAAGGCAAAATCCATTAGAAAAAAACTCTTGAGCTATGTGTGACCCCTGTGACACTCCATTGTGTTTGGAACCTTATTTTGAAGTGTATCACAGCAAGAAGAATTATTGAAAATAAAATAAGTATTCATGTGAATTTCTTTGTCTTATGAATGTTACATAGGCTTTACACAACATGAAACTGCGCTGTTATTCACTCCTGGATCACATAAGTGTGTTGAGTGTTTAAGGTTATGAAGGTCATTCATTACGTCTTTAGTTACATTTGTGTGTAGTAAAGCATTTTTATGACTCATGGAGGCTAATACAAGAAGGGACATCTCTATAGTAAACAAGGAGGAATGATGCTACATTAGGAAATTCTTGGTACTCTGTTCTGGTCATTATACTCTAGCTGTTGTCTTCAGCTAGCTTGTACAAAGTACAGTCCAAGTAGCAGTGAGGTATCTAACAAGCTTCTCTGCATCTTACGTCCAAATTAGCTAATTAAATTTTCTAAAAAAAAAATAAATAAATAAATAAATAAATAAATAAATAATTAAAACAAAAACAAATAAAAAAAATAAAATTTCTTTCGCCAGTATCAAATGCAAATGCAATCGCTGATTACTTTTATTAGGTTTATCTTTATCAGTTACAATTTCAGCAAAAATGTGTTTTTTGTTTAATTTAAATATCTTAAAAATAACCGAATAATTTGCGCTTTAACTAACTCATGTACAGTTAAATTGCTGGCTGAAATAGCAGTCATTGTGCTTTAAATGGCTCCGCTGAACAGGTTAAAATCCACTGGCTTTGTTGGTTAATCATTTCATTTTCAGGAATGTAGCATGCAGAAAGCGGCTTATATGCTGTAATCTTGACAATAACTTTAGCCTGTCTCTGTGGTGTGAGGGTAGCATATCTGCCTCATATTCAACAGATACCGAGTTCAAATTTTGGTTAGGGTGAGTTACTTGGATAAGGTTTTTTCCGGGGTTTTCTCTTATCCTGAAAAGATGAAGGTCAGCTAACTTTAAGCTCTATGGATCCTCAGTTGATTTGAGCATCACTTCATCTGATATGACCTGATTAAAGGACTCCCCCCCCCCAAAAAAAATAATACCTTCCACATTTAAAATATGCAGTTCATTCTCCTCAAACCAAACCCAAGAAGTTTGAAGCTTTCTGTGTGCTATTCGAAACGTGTATATCATGAATGCAAGATGAGCTGTGGTTTCTGAAGGTGAATATTTTGGAAGAAAACACTGTCTTGTATTCAGAGAAGTACAGCAAATTTTAAACGTTACAATATTTTACCCAATTTTCCAATCAATTGCCATTTTTAAATGTTATTAGCTTACTATCTTTAAGCAAACAAGTTATTGTTCTTGAATTGGTTTAGAACACTACTTCCAAAGCTACATACCTGGTAGTAAAATCATAAGATACAGCAGCAAGTACTGACAGCTGATGGGGTGAAAATTGCACACGGCGTACTGCATACTCACACCCCTGAAACATACACTTCCTTTTATGATCTATTATTCATTTCCCTTATTTCTATACTACATACGGTGCTTATGCAAAGGAATATTGGAAAAAACAGATATAACATATAATTCAAACTTTACTTCTAAAATACAATGCTTTTAATTGTATAACACAGTGATAATTCTGCTGTATAAATAAAAACTGGTGATTGATTTTAAAAAATGGCAACATTTTTCTAGTAATATGTATTTTAAACTTTTGATAGTATGGAATCATTCTGGATATCACATTTATTTCATGATAATTATGTTAATAATGATACAGTCACAGCAAAAGATGAACAACTTTAGCAAAATAGCATTTAATGGGTTGGGGTATACTTTTAACTTATGTACACCAACTCATTAAATATTACGATAACACTTCACAGTATCTAACTTCTGCACTTCATCTTAACTTCACCAATTAGTGATAAATCAAGCACACAAGTATCTTGAAATTAAATATGGTGGACTTTGTGACAGTGATATGCCTAATCATTTAGAATTACTGAGTCAATTTTGAATCACACCGTTTACTATTTAATAAAAGGAAGACATGTTTCTGGAGCTACTCACTCCTATAATCAGTTCCTGGTCAACAGTCAGCGTTACTTCTCGTCGTAGTTTCCTTTCTCTCTGGTGGTGGTTGGAAGAACCTCTGTATTAGAATGCCATCTGGCAAGATTTCAAACTTGAAAATGCCGTTCTTATTTTTCCAAATGTGAATATTTTCGCAAACTGCAAGTTCTGTTTTTCCTGTAATGGTTTTTAATAATATCAGATCCCTATTAGTGGTATATTGTTCCTTCCAAAAATGTCAAGCTACTGCTGATTTTTCTTCTTGTTTCTGGTTTATGTTCCTGATGTGCTCTTTTACTCTAGTTTTAATGTTCCTTTTAGTTTTCCCATTTTTTTCACAATCGTTGCAGCTGATCTGGTATAATCCTGACTTATTCTCCTAGGGCAATCATCTTTTAAATGGGAATTTAGTATGCTCTTGATGGAGTAACTGTTTTTGGTGCCAGAATAATGATCTGCTGTTTGATGATCCCATGGCTTTTATAGAAAGCTGATCTGTGGTATGTGAATTTTTTGAAGGTCCTGTTTGCTTCTTTATTTGGAATGAGTGTGCTGATGTCTTTTATTTTGTTTCTATTCACAGCTCTATTTATTTTCTTGTATACTATCTCTGTCTACAATCCATTTTATGTACCTATATCTATTAAACTGTTTAGTTCATGTCATATTCCTCTTTTGCTCATGGGGACGTTAACTAACCTGTGTGCAAGACTGTTGAATACTGCTCGTTGGTGGGGAACTGATGATATGTTTGATGTAACTATTGGGTTTCTGTACATGCCAAATGTTAGGGGTTTTCTTTCCTGATGATTTTAATATCAAGGAACGGTAGCTGTCCATTACATCCTTTCTCCATGAAGAAGTTTACACCAACTACACCTGAAGGTTTAGCAGTTTAATGCATCTTTTAAGTGTTTTTTCAGGACTAATGTAAAAATATTGTCGATATAGTAACACTATACTTTGAACTTCCAGGGGAATGCCTTCATAACTTTAGTAATCAGCGCACTCATAAAGAGGTCTACTTAAAGTTGTGATAGTAGGCTGGCCATAGCTAAACCTGAGCTTTTACAATACTCTCCATTGAATACCATTGCAAGACCAATTAACTGCATATCTTGAATTTTCTGTGAATACTGTAAAGTCCTCTCCACTGTGAATGAATTTTATATATCTTGTAAACCATAAGAGATATACAAGACCTTAAAACAGAAAATGTAGATCTTGTTAAAATATACAAATGATGTCAAATACATTTTTTCATGGCATTTCTGAGATATTTGTTGCTACTGGTTTGAATTTTCAAACACTTCATTTTGTTTCTCACGGTTATGCAAAGAGTGGAATTTCAAAACCATCATATGGTAAAATGCTTTTTAAAGATTTGACTATTGCTTAAGTCCCCTGTATCCCCTTTGTACCTACAATGGAATGTGTAATAAAAACAGATCTACAAACATTTATCTTGATTAATAAGAAGTAGAATAGGGCCAATCATGCAAATAAAAATGGCTTTAAACCACAACACCTTGGAATGTGAAAATATTTTAGATTACACTTTCCACATTACCTATATATGCCAGAGTACAAAATATTATTGACAATAATATGGCAATTATGAAGGTATAAAATTTGTGGCTGTATGAAAACATGCATCTGTGTACAATTTTCTCAAGGCTCTACAAGAGCTTCAACATAAATAATTCTTACTTTTATGAAAAGGGTGGATATTAAATGTTACTATCCACTAAATATTAAGTTTACATTTTTATTTTCTGTTGAAAAGAGCACATGCATAATTTAAAATGTTATAACTCCAAAGACAACCTTTTAGTTTGGATGAAAATTTAAAATTAAATAAG
This sequence comes from Deroplatys truncata, assembly GCA_030765065.1. NCBI lineage: Eukaryota > Metazoa > Arthropoda > Insecta > Mantodea > Mantidae > Deroplatys > Deroplatys truncata. The sequence continues at coordinate 242,476,626 of CM060975.1, read as the reverse complement.
TTAAACATATTATTTAAGCTGTAAAAGGAACGACAAAAGGAATTCATATTATAAAATATAACTAAGAGACCGGAACCAAGGCATGTAGTCTGCAACCCACCAAAGTTAAACTCATTTGGCTGTTTAGTATGCATTATTCCCCATGAGAAGATCTCGGGGAATTTAGGAGGATAACTTCCCAAGGGATTTCACACGAACCAGAAAATGCTTTTACAATAATCTTTTTTTCAGAAACTGGAATCACACTCTGGATGCTACGCCTTCCTGACAGTTTTCAGTCCCACAAATCTCTGCATATTTAAAACCTGCACTTCTTCTTCATGTTCCTCTTTGGTTGTGAATGAAATGCCAATCAGCTAATACTTGGAAATTTGTCCAGTGACACAGTAGATTGTATTGACCTGCTGTCCCATCATTGAAATAATAAATCTTATTTAAATGTGAAAATTGCTATTGGAGATAGATTCAGTTGTTTTTGAAAAATATGAATTACAGAACTGTCATGAAGTAAATAATCTGATATACTTATAAACATGTATGTTCTAGATCGTTAGCTTGCTTCTAGTAAATAACAAATGGATAGATAGTTGCTTGTTCTAGTGGAATCCTTGTATGGCATCCTGTTTAACAAAACTATAATTTTCAGAATAGTGAGCAGTAACAGTCAATTCCCTATGTTGGATTGCTTTTTTGAGACGTTTCAGGTATGATGATCGAGCTATTGCTATGAAATTGAGTGCTTTAAATTTTTTCACACATAAGGAAATTGATAAAAATTTCAGTATTAACTTTTGCCAGGATTATCTCTGCTTTGTCTGTTGTTTTCCTTTTTTTATATACAAATTATTCACTGGATTTTTCTCCTATAGTGAATGTACAGGATGCCCACTGGTCATATGAACATATTTTTCCTGTGTTCGCCCTGTGTCATTTCATTTTCTCTGCATTAAATTTAGCGGGTCATGATACTCAAATAATATTTGGACATATTTATCAGTATAAAATATTCCACATTAAAAGAAAACCTCATACAGTAACAGTTTCTCCTTGGACCGTGAGGTCCCATTCAAATAAAAAGTAATATCAACATAGCATGTTGTAAATGTAGTCATAAGGTAATGCTATTCATAAAAAGACAAATACAAGGAAAAATAAGCACAGGCTATTTGATTATTTGTAACCATTGCCAACTGAAGCTCATGAAAAAAACACAAATCAATGCAGATCAACTATGTCACTATAGCTTGCATTATTTTCTCCTTGAGCACCTTGTCATTTAAAATAAAATTTGGATCCAGACAATGACAATTACGTCATTAATTTAGTATGAGGATTTCAACAACCTATTATGCGAAACAGATCATTATGCATGACAATTTATTTTATTCTGTATGAGGTTGAAGCCAATCCTAATTGATGAATGAATTATAATTATGCTTCCTTGATTTTCAATGTCAACATATAACATCCATGTTGGTCCCAAGCTGTGATTCTATGTGAATGCTTCCATTTAATAACATGGTGCAAGGTCTTGCATTTACACAACGCATCTGTGCTTACTACGAATGGCACTTAATGCTATAGCACTCGGACAAAATCTGTACTCAGTGACACTTGTGTAAATTTAAAAGGAACATAATAGCAAGCATTGGTCCAATGACACAAATTCATAAAAACAATCTCTATGTTATGTTCATACACACAATGTCTTCAACATAGTAATTAGGTACATAAGCATTTTTTTAAAACATGTAAAACAATATTTCTCAACTGAAACAAATTACACCATTTATAACAGCAATTGCACTAAGAATTGAATTTTAGTCAGTGTTAATACACAGGTTTCCTCAACAGCACCGATCATTTCTGAATAATTTAGTTCGGTTTTGCATTTTCTGTATTTAAGTATTTTTACTTTCTCTACTACGTATAGTAAGTAGGGGAAGTATTGTATTCCACCCAAAAATTCGATACCGAGATTTCACCGGAAATACAAGCATTTTTGGAAACATGTCCATGTGTGTGTGTCTGTCAACAGCATAACTCAGAAACGAACAGTCGGATAAACACCAAACATGGTATTTAGATTCAGCATCTTCCGGAGATGCGACATGAAGGTTTTCAAGAAAATCCCCCCACCCCAGATTACCCTTTACATGGAAGATTTTTCGAAAATTTTAATTTTCTCAAAAATGGCTCTAACGATTTTGATTAAAATATCATATGTTTAAGATATTTTCATGACAAATAAAATGTATATCTTGAATTTTCTGGGAATGTCTCCAAAAGTATTCTTCATTGTGAACGACTTTTGCATAACTGGTAAACCATAAGAGATAGGCAAAATTTTACTACACAAAAAGTGTAGATCGCGTTAAAATACACAATTTATGTCATATATATTTTTTTTGTTGAGTGAACTATTTTCGAGATATTGCTTGTAATTCCCTTAAATTTTTCAATACTGTTTCTCAAATGGGAAATCGTTATTCATTTTTTTTGTCTTGGATATGCAAAGAATATTAATCTGCGGCAAAGGGAATGGTGCTGTACCTAGCAACCAGCTCTTAAGAGATATGTATGTGCTTAAAGGCTACTGTATTTCTATATTGCCCTTGTAAATATATATTCCCCTTACATGTACAAGAAAATTAGCAATAAGATAAAGTCTGCAAATGTTTATCTCGATTAACATGAAGTAGATGGAGAATAAGCATTTGTAAAAATAGTTTGTACAAGAGTAGAGAAAGTCATGTGAGTGTAACACATCAGATTTTTTCATCTCTGCCTTTACTTTATTCATTTCAATTTTCTTATCTTCTCTTCCAGCTCACTTGTTTCATTCGCAAATCCTCTTTTTATTTTCTCAACTGTTGCAGTACTCAGCTTCTCTGTTTCTCTCTTCCCTCTCATACTGGTTCAGTTTCTCCAATTGTATTTTTCTTTGTTTCCGCTCCGCAGTTGCTTCTTTCTGCTTAGTGTAGGCTCCTCGAACATAACAAAGTATTTCTTGATCCACAACTATGGCATTCTCTCCATCCATATCTTGTATGCTATCCCATTCTTTTCTCAAGGATTTCAGACTCTTCTCATGAAGGTTTTCCACTAACACTTTCTTATTAATGAAAAACTTCCTTTGACAACGGCATTGCCATGAGAAAACACAAGGATAATTTTGATAATGTGCCACACATCTTTATTTTCTTCTATGCCATTCATTTGTTTGGCACAAAAAGTGCCCAGAAGAGACATTCTCTGATAAAAATTTGAGAGCTCAATTTTATCTGCACAAGATTCAAACCGACCAAACTGAAGGATGGCTCAATCAAACTGAAGTACATTCAATGATGCTTTGTCAAAAACATTTTGACAATACATGTTTCAAAGTCATTCTTGCATTGTTCTGGGTTAATCAATATCTTTTTGGGATCAAGATAAGTAGAGGCTTTGACAAATTTATATTTCAGGGGGCTCCTCTCGATAAGTTTCCCAACAATCTTCACTAGACAGTTTTTTGCCTCTAGATGATACTTGTCCATATCAATATTCTTAAGAAAAACTTCTTTGGAAGATTGTCTAGCAGCTGGCCCAAACTTAACTTGTCACAGTTTCACACAATTGTCCACATTGTTTACATCTATGTTGAGCTTGTATGTAGTATTAGTGTCTTCCGGAATGCTGGGTTTAATGAACCTTTCCATTAGCTCTTGGATAAGGCATTCAACAGCAGAATGCAGGAAAGGGAACATTGGTTTTGGTGTTTAGAATTCCCTCACAAAGGGTTCAAATGCAGAAGTGATCATCAAGAAGAAGTTTATTTTAGGGGAAGAAGACTATCTTGAGGAATTTCAAAAGTCTTCTTCATTGCATAAGTATCAGGCAGATGCACATTCTTGTTCTTGAAATGTTTTCAGGTGAGGTAAAATCTTGATAGCTCTTTCACAGGTAGCAACATTTTCAAGCCAGCAACAATTGCAAAATTTCAAAGGAAAAATCCTTGTACTTAGTTTCATAAGCAAAATCAGCTCGCCGTGCTGGAGAATCTTTGAACTCATTATATATTGACTTCAGGAACTTGCCAATTTTCCACCAGTTTTCCTGAATGTCGATTGGAATGCACCATGGACTACATGTAAGTCACATGATCCAGTATCAATTATTTCTGGATCTTCTTCACATGACTTCATTTCTTTCTTCAGGAATTCGAGAAAAGTCCAGTTTACATTTGGCCCATCCATGGACACGTGTAAGATCTTTCTTTGTTCTATTTTGTCCCCAAGACACTTTTAAAGCCTCTCCACAAGTCAGCTGCAGACGAATGCCCCAGAAAAGAAGAATTCCAATATCTTGATGACACTTTATTCCTATTCTCATCCCAAAAGTGAACAGTCATATCCATATGCAGCAGTTTTGATATTTTGTTGAATGATTTGTGAGAGTCCAAAGCAAGCAAGGTACACAGATAGCATCACAAAGTTACATTTGTGATGCTATGGGACTGTCTTTGAACATCTTCTTAAAGATATTGCTGATACTTTCAAGCCCTGAAACTTTCTTTTGTACTCATCACATGGATGACCCAAGTAAGTTCCGCTACTCTAACATTAGTGTCGGGAAGAAATCCTAGTTTGGAGATAGATGTGGCTGCCACAGACCTACATACATCATCTGCAGATGTAAGTGTAGAATGTCACAGCAGGGGCAGTAACAGCTGATGTTGACACCTGAAGAAGCAAATTCTCTGTTATAACTATAAACTAGGTTGATTCTAAATGTGCTAAGAGGAAAGAGGTTAGTTAATATAAAATTGATCCATTTGGATAATTTGGGTATAAAAAGACAGCCTTTTTAAGCTATAAGTTTTAATTATGCTCGCACATGTATGATTTCACTAAGGATTTTTAACCTCAGAACTAGTTTCAAGGAATCTATCTGTTCCTCGTCACCAGTATTAACAACCGTCAGAGATCCATTTAAACACACTTTGCCAATAACCCCAAACAGTTCCAAACTGTCATATATTAATTTGTTATATTACTTTCATCAAATAATTTTATAATAGGTTGTTTCATTATAATAAAAATAATATAAATTTACCTTCAACTTTCATTTTAGAAAATATTTCCTTTCAAGATATGTCAACATAGATCCTGTGGCATGTGCCTAGCTTCAGTCATTTATTCCAAATGACTCAGCTTTGCAAAATATGAGAGATTTAGGGAGATTAAAAGCTCTATCCTGCCAATGTTATGTTTGCTAACTTCATGTACCTTTATCTCAGAAACTATTTTTTAAGATAACATGTTGAAACTTTTATAGGAAATATATACATATCTTATAAGTGTACTGATCTACTTTCATTCCATAATGTCTTTTATTAAGGAAGATATGATCTTAATTAATTACACATTTAAAATTAAACAGTAATTCATTTTTTAAAAATTTCACCAGACACTATATTAACAGCATCCATGATTTTATCATCCCATAATTTAAATGAGCTATCTTTACTCATTTTTGAAAAAAATGGGTCAATTCATTAATATCAGAAAATGTTAAAGAAAATACTCCTTTAAGTAGAGTTAAACATAGAATGCCAAATGTAGCATCATTTTAAAATAATATTTTAAATACAAGTAATGTCCCTGCAGTGATAAAATATAATATCTCAAACTAAAGAGGAATTTCCAAATTTTAAATTAAAAACTACACCAAAATAAAAAAAATTCCATTGTTTAGCAATTTTCACCATTTTTCCAAAATTTATCAAAACTGGCCACCAACTGACCAGAGCTGGGAATAAATGTTTCGCTCATTCTTGCTTGTCGCACAGCATTTGCAAAGCTGCAACAAGTGCTTGCATGCTCAAGTAAGGTTCTGTCTGGTAATGGACACATTCACAAAAATATGGACTTAACTTGCACTAGCAAGCGCTTGCCAGCACTTGTAAGTGCTTGAAACTAGCTTTGTACATGATCGAACCCTTGGCTAGCAAAGTTGCATGTCTTTATTACTTCGAAAATTGAATACTAACTTTAATTAAAAGTTAATGTAACTTGAATCTCAACTTTAGTATTACTGTCGAACATTTTATTCCTTTCATCTCTCCATTTATTTTCATTTGTTATTGTTTTAGCCTTTTTTCAGTGTTAACAGTATCTTTATTGTTATGTTGCTGCTCTGAATCTTAATTTAATATGCTGTATTGTGTACAGTCACAGGGAAAATGTTTGTAACACCGTTAGAATTATGTGGAAACAATTGTCTGTAATGCACTATTCAATATTGGTAATATTGATATCCATATTAAAAAGGCATGGTGTATAAAAGGATTATTAAAATTGTAATTTTTTGACTTTCTTGTAAATACAGAATTTTGGACATCCCATGCGAGATCAACACAGACAAGCATTTACAGCGTGAAATACGAGATGTGTTGTACCAAACTGGACAGTGGAAATTCTATATACATGCATGAAAATGGAATATGTACAAGAGTTAGGTAAAATATTAATTTAAAGTTAGTAAATTGTAGAATATAACCAATTACCATTATCCACCATATGAAATACAAAGCACATAGAAAAAAAAATGAAATAACTCACCTGTTCACATCATACAGAGAGAAATACAGAAATATCAGCTATATTCTTCATTGCCACGATCCTTGCTTTATGCATCTGTCCTGACATATAGCTGGTAACAGCCCTCTTGCCCATGTTGCTTAAGGTGAACTTTTTTTTTTGCATATGTTACAAAAAGCCGTTTTTGAGCCATTGTTCACTTCTTACAACCAAGGCTGAAATTCTGGTTGCACCAACGGTAATGACTGTACTTGATTAAATTTCAAAACATTCATAATGTACAGTGCGCACTAATAGGATTGACAATGTGATTCTCCATCAAAAATTTGCCCATTAACACAGGAAGAATGTAGTGCTCGATCAACAAAAACACGGCAGTGTACATTGTAGTCTACATACCAAACAATGAGGTACTTCATATCATTGAGGCCAACTTCAGTTATTAAAAATAATTAAGCAGCACCACAAGTGGGTTCAGCAGTCAGGCTATAAGCAGTTTCATATACGTTTCAACCAAACAGGGACCAGCATTTCCTCTCAAAGCACTAGCTAGCAACAATGTCACCAAATTGACAAACTGCAAAATATCCAGTGCCAATGCTGTGATTGCATGTTGCACCATTTTAATGTGCTTTGTAGACATATACCCACCGGCCTCTTCTCACTCAACAATCACAACTTCTTTGTAATTTTATTTCTTCTTTTCCCCAAAATTTTTGAATGATATATAATATGAAACTAATCGTTCATCATTTATTCTAAATCATAGGACTGAACTGTTTATCAAAGATAAACGATCAGAAAACAATCGTAAATTTAGCTAAGTTGCAAGCATGGATGATTCAAAAGAACTGAACGAATAACAATAATAGGCTGCAACTAGTTATTATAGACCATTCATAATGATTGGTGACTGGAGGGGTTTGTGTGCAACAGTTTATGATGTATGAATGAGTACTTTGAAAAAATCGTTTGTGCAACCCTACTCAACATAACTCCACTCTTTCATTCTGATCAGGTACAGTCTCGTCAAATATTCTGACATGACAAGCCTTTTCCCTGTATATTTTCTGTATTTTTGTTTCCCTGTTTTCCCCAAAAACAGTCACCCTGATTTAGAAATTCTGAAATAATTACACTCCCTCTGCATTTTTCAATTTGTCTAGATAACAATTTGATGAGGGACTTTGACAAATCATTTGCGCATTAAACCTCAACACTGCTCATTTTAATTTCGTCATCACAGCTATTTTTTGAAAACTCATTAACATCAGATTTGTGCATGTGTAAACATTACGAGTTCCAGATACTATGATTAGTATGCAAAACATGAAAAACCAATTTTAATGCCCACATGAATGTTCTTAGATTCCTTATAAATTTCTTTAAAATTGATTAAAATCAGACAATTTTGTCTTTTCACTATCTTCCATCCTCTTTGGCATGAAAGACTAAGCTCGTCAGCCATAATTCAGCTTATGTTGTCATCTTCATAGAAATTGTCATGTTTTATAATATCATCAGGCATATGGCAATGATATTTTCTATCCAGAGCTGGGAGCTGTCAATGTTTTGAGTGATATTTGCTGTGCAAGCTGCATAAAGAGATATGCTCAAATCATGCATTATTTTTGCTCTAAGAAGGCATGTAAGAATTAGTTAGTTATCTATTGTATCTATCCAATGTAATTCTCATTAGTAGATTTTACACATTTGCAAATTTTTCCTTGAATTGTGCAATCATTTCTACACCATCATTACTGTCACTGCAGACACTGAACACTACTAATAGCTTCCTTAACCACAATGGTCTTCTTCTGAGTGTATGATTTGGCATGAGTGTTTTCATTTGGAGATAGTAATTCACCGAGCCATTCATATCTGTTTCGGTTTCTTCTACAATAGTCATTTTATATACCTTCATATGACAGCAATAACATATCACCTACAACTACCTTTGGTAATTTTGCATTTGTCAATATCCAGCTGCAAAGGCACATGATATTCAATACTGATCTCCAACCAAGAGAAAAGCCATGAGAGGAATTTGCACTTTTGTTGAAGGCATCAAGTGACATATACATGTGTAGTCAATATCCATGTTGTCTTCCATCTTGTCGTACAACAATTTTTAAACCTTAAGCGCAAATTATCCTTATTTTAGTAATTTAATAACTAAGAGAGTTTGGCTCATGAAATTTAAATCATGAAATTCCATCATGAAATTTAAATGGTAGCACTGGCATGTGGTAGCACATAAACAATAAACAATGTAAAACTACCTTAATATGCAAATTAATAACACTACTTTGAGTCGCTTTGTTGACACATCACTTATTTGTTATAAAATGCGACATGTTTTGAGAACTCAATTCCTCACATTATCAACCTGATGCTGACTGCTGGAACGTGGTGTCCTTTTCTGGAGATTGCTGCACTGTTGTCATCCTCTGTTGGCTTTTTGAAGTATTTCCTGCTGAGGTTGCCACTCGGAGGTAGCTCAAAATTGAAGACTTGAACTTTGTTTTTCAAAATGAATATGCTCTCCCAGACTGTTAGTTGTTTTTCATTTCAAATGCTTTGTAAAAGTACCAGTTCCGAATGAATTTCATGATTTTCTAGCCAAAAGTGAACTGCTACTACACATTTTTCTTTGTGTTTATATTTCAGATTCCTTAGATGTTCCTTTGTTCTTGTTTTTTATTTTTGTTTTGTTTGTTCAATATAGATCTTGTTGCTGTCTTTGCAGTTAAATTGGTATATTACTGATTTTTCTATTGTTGGTATGGTATCCTTTAGTTCTGTTTAGTTAGTTTAGGTAATTAGGCATATTTTTTGAGAAAATAAAATATGACTTAAGTTTCCATGCAAATAGGGCAACAATTTACTGAAAATAGGGCAACAATTTACTGAAAATATTTGCTTTGCCTTCTTAAAAGCTGCCTGATTAATCATGAAATCTGGCATTCAGCCAAGTTTGTATGCTTAGCTATGCTCACTCACTCAAAATCAAATCATAATATAAATTTTATGGTTCAAAGGTTAAGTTTCCTCTACCGTAGATGCTTAAGCAATAGAAAAAGTAAAAGAAAGAAAAGTTCAGCAAAGCTCTCAAATGAAGCAGAATAAAATAAGGATAAATAAGGCCTGTAAAACTCAATGACTTATTAAATCAATCAGTTGTTTCTGAAGTCAAATATGATTATAGCAATTAAAGGGAGTTATACAAATAAAAAATTGTTCTTAATACACAGATAATTTGATATTAGATGAAGATATTACCTTCAATTCAAACATATGACCAGTCATGTTTCTTAGGTCCCAGCCCCGTATGAGACCATCAGAACCTGCAGTGGCAATAATATTTTGGTCATACTTGCACCAGTCACAGCTCAGGACCTCTGCATCATGTGCCTGTGTCGTTAAGGATGCTCTGTGCGGCATCTGTGTGCTCCATATCCTCAGTGACCCATCTCCTGTATTGCACAACATCACCTATGTCAAGTTGTGCACAAAAGTTAAAATGCTTTTCTCAATCAAAATAAACTACGTAGTGAAAAAAAATTGTGGTTTCCAAAATCAATGAATAGACAATTTTTAAAATATGAAGAAATGCAAGTTTTGTAAACAAATTTATAAACATACTCAAAATCGTTTTTAACACATAAGAATTTAAAATTTAATGTTCTAGTAGATTGCCTTCAAAAGTTTAAAGTAAAATATGAAATTATACTCTTAAATTGAATTATTATGTACTATGATAAATAAGTTCAACAGCAATGAAATGTTCTTGGGGTAAGCTGAGTGGTTCGAAGGAGTGTACCACGCTCTGCTTTTGTCAACAAATGAAGAATACCATGTGTTTTTGTGTCATTAATACATGGCTGCTGAAACCTCCTGCATAAATTTTCAGCAAATTCTGGGATACACAAACAACAACTTCAGATTGGTAACCCCAGCTTATAAAATTCCTTGAACTGCAGACTAAATTATATAGGCCAAATCTTGAGAACTGCAGTTGAACACCTAAAAACCATGAATGTTGCATACAACTAGAATACAGCTAATAATTAGCAGTGACACAGCACTACTTTAACACCAAACATAAAATCAACTTTGCTAATAAGGAAATAGCTTATAAAATGTATAACTACTGGGATCTTGTGATTAAAGAGGTGAAAGAAATTCAACTGGAGAGCCACCTGAACGAAGCTTCACATGGAGACTGGAAGTGTCTATGTAGGTTAATGAAGTGCAAGTGCAGCTTTATACTGATGACACAGAAACACAAGGCATACTTCAGTTCCTTGAATGGCAGCTACTGTCCATCGAAAGCTTGGAAGACTCCTTGTACATGCACTCGGCTGATATCCTGAGAACATCTCATTACTAATCCCAAACACTGAGAAAGCCTGAAATCTTATACAGTAAGTTCAACAACTGACTGCCTCCATGGTCTATTGATTAGAATGCAGACTACTAAACCAAGAGCTTTTGATTCCCTCCTGGAGAGTAAAATCTTTCCTTGGTTAGCAGTATTCCCTTTCTTTCCCAGAGTCTGGAAGGTAAGAATGTGCAATTGTGTTTCAAAGTTTCAAACATAAAACAAATATATTGCTTACAGGCAATGAGTAAACAGCAGCAGAGTTTGTTTCTAAAGTAAAAGCTGCTGGTATGACCACAGAAGTTAAAATAACCATTTAAAAAACAATAAACTAACCTGACACTGATGCAAAACAGGAGGGAACATGGGGTGACCACATTGCATTGTACACTAACTGTGTATGTCCAAGAAATGTAGAAAGTGACTTAGGACAGTTTGGATCCCACTGAAAAGAAACGAAAACTGTGAAATCTTTTTGCTCCTCAAACATTTTATCATCTTAATCTAGTAAATATTAAGAATCTTACCATTAGCATGTGTATATATTTGAATTAGTATTAGTGTGGGGTGATCCAACTTAATGTAGATGAGCCAAATTTAAACTTCAGAATGTATAAACAAGTTATAAAATAACATATATACCGTGACAAAACTTCTTTTTGCTTTCTCTACTACATATAGTAAGCAGGTGAAGTATTGCATTCCACCCAAAAATGTGATACCGAGATTTCACTGGAAACACATGTTTTGAGGCCCCCTGAAAAAAGTGCGCGTGCATGCGCGCGTGTGTGTGCGTGCACGCGCGCATGCGAGAGAGATTTCTTAATTTTGATTTTCTCAAAAATGTCTCTAATAATTTTGATTAAAATATCACATATTTAAGATATTTTCATGACAAATAAAATGTATATCTTGAATTCTGGGAATGTCCCCAAAAGTCTTCTTCCTTCTGAATGGCCTTTGCATAACTGCTAAATCGTAAGAGATAGACAAAATTTTTCTACACAAAAAATGTTGAGCTCGTTAAAACACACAGTTTATGTCATATACATGTTTTTTGTGGAGTGAACCATTTCCGAGATATTCCTTGTTATTTGTTTGAATTTTCCTACTTTTTCTCAAATGGGAATTCGTTATTTGTTTTTTTATGTCTTGGACATGCAAAGAGTTCTTAAAAGATTTGACTATCACTTAAAGTCTACCACATTCCTCTATAAGAAAATTAGCAATAAGATAGTTTCTGCAAATGTTTTATCTAGATTAACATGAAATAGATGGTGAATAAGCATTTGTAAAAATAGTGTGCACAAGAGTAGAGAAAGTCATGTGAGTGTAACACATCAGATCTTTTAAAATAAAATTTTGAAGGGCATGTTTTGCAATGACCTGATTGCATTATCAGCTTCCTTGTTTGCTGCTGTTTATTTACATCATTGAGGTTACTGCCATTAGTTGACAAGGTTTACTACAGTACTGACATTTACTGGAAGTAAAACAAATTTGTTGTTAGAATAAAATTGCAATACTTCAAAATTCATTACAATGTTATTACAATGTATATAAGTAACATTACAACTTGTGTATTTGCTTTGCTGTTAGTTGCTTCATTTTACTTGTAATTCAAAATGTATGTTTTAATTATCTAACGTGAGAAAGTTTGCTGAAGAAAGAACAAAAAAGAATTGTTAGCATCCAACAAAATGGTAATGCACCATTTTTAACACTTTATGATTATTATAGATCTAAAAATTGTATGCAGAGCTACCTTGGATTGGACCCTATTAAATTACTTTAAAATTATTTTCCAATTCTGCAATAAACAAAGAGTTATTCTGAAAAAAAAACATTATATATTACTGCTAGCGAAACACTTTCCTTGCTAGCTTAATATAGACAAAAATAAAAAAACACACATGGTCTTTCAATTACAATCCAGACAGAAGGTTCATGCAAAAACTGATGTATAATCTTGACAACCTTGATGTACCTTCACAATAAGTACTGCATTTCATGTCACTCTTCTGTAAAGCTTAACAAATTACCAACTTTTGTTCTTCAAAGATATATTATATAATAGACAATTTGATGGATCACCTTTAGTTTACAATTTTACATAAAACAGCGTTTACAACACAACAACAGTTGTTAAACCCTAATACTGTTTGAAGAAGAATTAAAAGCTTTCCAAAAATGTAAGCATAATTAACTACCTTATTTGAACATCATTTAAATGCAGATTACCATCTCAAAATTATGAAAACTACAGCGTCACATAACACAATTGCTTGCATAAAATCACTGTCTATCCAAGTTGTTTGGTTTTCAGCTTGAACCATTACAGCACAACTCCATACAAGGATCTGGTGCCATTTTCTGAATGAATTTTGTGTTATTACTAATTCAATGAAGCGGTTCACCTTAGGAACATAGTAACATCTTTAGCTCAACTACCTTATGTCAACTCCAGGACTAAATCTCAGGTTTATTCGCACAATAATAAAAATAAAATTAACCCTCACAAAGAGCAACATTGTTCCAATATTTTTTAAAACAGCACACACATGTATACAACTATTTACAACAGACTTCCATTAAGTCAATAGTGTTACACACTTTGAAGTTTAAATATTTTTAAAAAATATGATGTGTTACACTCACATGACTTTCTGTACTCTTGTATAAACTATTTTTACAAACTCTTATTCTCCATCTATTTCATATTAATCAAGATAAACGTTTGCAGAAACGATCTTATTACTAATTCTCTTGTAGGTGCAAAGGGAATATGGTAGGCTTTAAGCGATAGTCAAATCTTTTAAGAGCTGGTTGCTATGTGGAGCATTCCATTTTCTTTGCATGCCTTGGACATACAAAAAGAAAAGAAAGAAAAACAAAACGAATAACAAATTCCCATTTGAGAAAAAGTATTAAGTATTGGAAAAATCAAACAAATAACAAGGAATATGTCGGAAATGGTTCACAGCACACAAAAAATGTATATGAAATAAATTGTGTGTTTTGTGGTAAAATTTTGTCTATCTCTTACGGTTTACCAGTTATGCAAAATTCATTTAGAATGAAGACAACTTTTGGGGACATTCCCAGAAAATTCCAGATATACCTTTCATTTGCCATGAAAGTGTCTTAAAATATGATATTTTGATCAAAATCGTTAGTGCCATTTCTGATAGCAAAAAAAAATTCGAAAAATGTTCCACATAAAGGGTAGTTTGGAATGAGGGGATTTTCTTGAAAATCTTTGTGTCGCCTCTTTTAAAGATACTGAACCTAAATACCATGTTTGGTATTTATCTGACTTTTCGTTTTTGAACTGTTCACAGACACACACACGGGCCTTCTTTTAAAAATGCTTTTTTTTGCATTATGGGGCTTCAAAACATGTATTTACGGTGAAATCTCAATATCGAATTTTTAGGTGAAATGCAATATTTCTACTTACTATACGTATTAGAGAAAGTAATAAGCTTAAGTAAAAATACTTTGTATACCCACTAATAAACAACAGAGGGTAGAGATAGTAATGTGAATGTATCACATCAGATTTTGTTTCTTCTAGTTTACTGCTTTGCTGGAAACATGTGCTGCCTCACTTGTACCTCAATTTTAGCCTTATCCGAGTGCACTTCCGCTCGTTTATAATCACACCTTGCTTTATCCACACACATCAGTACTTCAGTTCGTATATAATCATATCTTGCTCTGTGTTTTGGTTTTCAGTATCCCTGCTTGTATTACAAATATCATTTTGACTGTTATTACGTTCTCATTTCTCTTACGCCCCCCTTAATTTGTACATTAGAAACAAAATAAGGTGTATGCATTTTCTTGGAAAGGCTCAAACGATTTTGATTAAAATGGCATCACATATTTAAAATATTCACAAAAGAAATAAAATGTATATCTTGCATATTCTGTGAATGTCCTGTGAACTTTATTTCACTGAATTTTGTACAGCAAGGAAATCTTGAAAGATAGACAAAAACTTACTATAGGAGAAATGTAGAGCGAGCTCATTAAAATACACAATTTGTCAAATTTTTTGTAACATTAGTCATTTTCAAAATATTCCATGTCTAGGTCTTTCATACGTGTCATTCAATAGACATACTTGAAGTTTGCGATTCTTGCTTCCTCCCCTCTCCTTTTTTTTCTTTCCACTGTAAGAGCTTGTTTTGATGAATAAGGATTTGAAACCTTGCCTAATTTGAAACAATACCAATGAGTTAAAAAAAAATTGAGTTTTATTTATGGGCGCTCTTTAACTACTATGGTCCTTAACATCCCATTCTATTGGGCATGAAAGCCCAGAAATTTTCTTCAGAGGCCTCTTTATCAGGCTTGAGGTTCTTTTACGTGCCATAAATCTACGACACAGGACCATCGGCTTTACTTCCCTTCTGGGAAGCCATGCTAAGGATTTTTATGCCTGAAAAAAATCCATCGCCC
Source organism: Deroplatys truncata (assembly GCA_030765065.1). Taxonomy (NCBI): domain Eukaryota; kingdom Metazoa; phylum Arthropoda; class Insecta; order Mantodea; family Mantidae; genus Deroplatys; species Deroplatys truncata. Next base: position 242,461,191 of record CM060975.1, on the reverse strand, counting down.
TCTGCCAGGTTTGAACCTGCGACCTTGGGAACTAGAGGCTAGCATGGTACTCCTATACCCACTACCAATAAGTAGTGTAATATAAAATCAATATATATGAATTTGTCAATGGTAAAGGAAGTTGTGTGATACTGCATTAGATCAGATTTTTAATCACCTGTTCATTACGTTTTACTGTATTATGTTCTTTGCTGCTGAGACTTTAAGAGCATGCTATTTAAAAGTTTACATACTAATTTCACACTACAATCCCAGGATGCTGACAACACCAACTGTTCTTGTCTGGTCTGACTCCAGTCAACTGAGTACACTTCTTTTTTGTGTTCCCGGAATGTCTGCGGAGGAAGCTGCAAAATTAAAAACATGCTCTTCAATTCTTTTTAACAACACCTAGCACATATTTTATCTGTAAAAGTGCAGATATGGTGAAATGAACATAAAAATCACTAAAATATTGATATTATCTCAGCAGAATGAAAGAAGAGGGTCTTAGCTGATAAAGGAAATTGAGAGCCTAATTTATCATTCAGTGTTGTTCTGGTTGTTCCTGAATGAAACAAAGTCCTGCTCTACATTAAAAAATCAACTTTCTTGTAGCATCAGTTTTCCTAGGAGCAACTACTCCCACTTCCTTTCATCTAACATATCTTACAAATCTTATACCATATATGGGGAGCTATAAGAAAGAATGACCCTTGTACAGACTGATGTTGCCTCATTATCATTACCCCCTATTGTTGCAAACCTGCTGCAACTGTGTATACTTTTATCATTGTCAGTACAAAAACTTGAAGCTTGGTTTAGACATGTGAAATAAATAGCTCACTAAGCTGTATCCTCAACAAACAATTGCAATAATGGATGCATACTGGTTAATTAGGGGGGAGAAATGGGTGAAAAATCCATCATTTTCATCAAAATTTGTATTTTTATTTTCTTGCATAAAATAAATCTAATATTTAGTGTACATCTTCACCAAATCTCAAAGCACTATGTCAAGTGGAAGTGACATTAATGACGTATTTAAATGCCTGTGCTTCTCAGATCCTACCTTGGGGGATGGGCATGCACATGTTGAACTTGAAACCTCACACATTTCAGAGTTCTGTAGGCTAGCATCGTATATATATTATCAGTTTCTTTTAGGATTAATTAATTAGGTTACATTTATAAATACAATGAAGCAACATGCTTAGACAAAAGAAGTTATCATCCCACTGTAAAAATATGGCAACAAAGCAATGGAGGAAACATAAAACAAGGAAAAAGATAGTCAAAACAGTGTTGTATTTTAACCTCTTCACTGATATGGATGCGATATGAGTTTCTGTGTAGTACTTTTAAATAATCAATTTCACCAACTAACTGCTAAATAGCTGAAAGCTACTTCAACATCAGGATTTATGGACATGTAGTCTAAAACACGATGGGATTAGCTAACCTATCAAAACCAAGGATCTCAGAATTGAATCCCAGTAAAATGCATGTACTGCATTCAAAAGAAACTGTGGTAAAGGATGGGGAGGGTCCAGCTAAAGGAAGTGGTGTGATGATGTGGTTAGATGTTAATAGGTTTCAACTGAATGCAGATATATGCATTTTAACCTTTTATTTAAAAAAACAAACAAACAAACAAAAAACCATCACTCACAATATTATGCAGTTAATGGGAACAGACAATGCTGCAACTATCATGTGTTTGGATGACTGAGTAGTATAAGGCACTGTGATATGACATGGTCACGTGATATGATCAGAGGTTCGCACCCCCAGAGTAATAAAATATTTTATTTTATTTTTATTCCTATTGCAAGAGGATGACCTTTAACACCTCACCTCACCTCATTGGGTATCTGAAGGGGTTAATGGAATGCAAAACTTCCAAGTGAGTTTTTCTGCATCTTGATTAGTTCAAACCTTATAGGCTTCCAGAGTTTTTAAGCTGGGAAGCTGAAACTTTTGGAGCATGTGTTTCTAAGTAGAGGCTACAAACCTTTGCATTTAATTTTTTAATTAAACTAATATTTTGAAAATTATGAGTAAAGCAATTTGTGATTACACTAAAACTTTGAAGTTTTTCCCTCATATAATGGCAAATATATATATATTTTTTACTTCTTTATTAGCTCTAAACATTTGGAAATGTACTTCTTTTGTATATAATCTAGACAAAAAAAGTAAAAAAAAAAAAACTAAAATTTATAAGAGAAAAAAGTTTTTGAAAATTGGCAATCTTTTTTCAAAAAAATTCCATAATTAAAAAATATTGAGTATAAATTTATGAAACTTACAGGTATGAATATACAAATAATTATTGATCTTTGTGTGAAAATCAAGTCTCTAACTCAAAAAATGTAAAAGATAGAAAATTCATCCATTTCTTCCCTTAAGGAAATGTGGGCCATTTTTGCAAACAAATTTCCTGGCATTTCTATACCAACAAAGAGCAGTACACAGGATTTGGTAAAAAAAAAAAAAAAAAATGGCATAGTATAGGGTCAGTTGTAAATGCATAAAAGAATTCAGCCCTGTCCATTTGTACATCTGCTATGATTACAGATGTTTAAGCACAAATGTTCCAAAGTTCTAAGAAGTCATGTAAATTATCACAACAGATGAAGGTTTTGCATAGGTCTTGTCAATATGTTTTATGCAATATATGGTTGAAGCCATACAAAATTACATGTACCCAAGAACTAAGGGAGGAAGATAAGGCAAAACAGGTGAATTGCTGCACATAGCTACTTCAAGCAATTGTAAGTGGATTGCTGATCAGCTGCTGTATTTTATGAGTGATGAAACTTACTTCCACCTGACAAGACATGTAATAAACTCCCAAACACCAGATACTGATAAAAGAACACCCTCTATATGATTGATGAGCAACCTTTTCACAACAGAAAAATTGGAAATGGTGTGCTGTGTCTGCAAGTTATGTTATAGGTCCCATTTTTTTTAAACATGAAACACCTGTGTGTGTACAGAAATCTTTGAGGAATTTTACACTGTTGAAGCTCCATAAACACCTGTACACTGGTTTAACAGGATGGGGTTTTTGTTGTTGTGATAGGGCTTAAGGGCGCTCTACTGCTAGGGTTATTAGTGCCCCTACAATGTATAAAATATAAAATCGAGAAGTCAAAAAACTAAAAACCCACACACAAACCCGCTTCGTCAAAAACACTAAAAAACACAACAGTCCAAAAACTAAAATCTACACACTAAAATCATGGTCACTAAAAGAATAAAATGTGTCAAGAACTGTAGAATGCAAGGGACATGAGCGCCTTATGTCAGTCGGGGAGAAGAGCCCCATTAAAACTGACAATATAAAATCTCAAAGCTAAAAGACGCTCAGCGCATCAAATGTGCCGATTAAAACCAATGTCACTTATAAAACGTAAAAGACATTCTACAGCATGCGCGTCGTCTGCCAAAACGTTGGCTATGCCAACAGGCAGACCCACGCGAACGCGCAGTGGAGCTAAAACTTGACACTCAGTTAAAATGTGGCGCACCGTTAAGGGCGCATCACACTGCTGACACAGTGGAGCGGGGTCACCACTGAGCAAGTATCTATGACTAAAAAGGCAACGTCCAATTCGTAAACGGGCTAAAAGTACCTCTTCCTGACATGTAGAACGAGAAGAGGTACCCCAGACTAACGGGACAGGTTTAATCTCCCGCAATTTGTGGGATGCGGCGACGTAAAATAACACACGAATCTGACAAGGGAACAACAGAGGTAAAAAATCTGGGTATTAAAATCGCCGATTTCGCAGCGGCGTCGGCCGACTCGTTCCCTGAGATGCCCACATGACCTGGAATCCACATGAAGGAGACGCTGATGCCAGAGGCACCAAGCGAGTGGACCAGGTCATGTATGCGCTGTACGAGGGGGCGGTAATTGTACAGTGCGCGATACTTTGAAGAGCACTCAGGGAGTCTGAACAAATAAAACAGAGTCGTAAGTATAAAAGTGACTAATAAATACTAAAAAGTTCGGCGGTAAAAATCGAACATTGCCCGGGTAAAGAAATGTAAAACTACGATTATCATCAACTAAGGCACACCCTACTCCAACATCAGTCTTAGACCCATCAGTATATAAAAACGAAAGTCCCCGAACTGCGCCCGAAGTTCTAAAAAGACCGATCTAAGAACTGAAGAAGGGGTCTCATTCTTCGACATTGACGTCAACCCAAGGTGACACTGGGCCTCAGCGCGCAACCATGGGAAGGGCTGGCGCTGGCGTAACGTCCAAATGCCGAAGTAGCAGTCGAAATCGAACCCCTGGAGGGAGCAATGCAGAGGAGCTAACTAAATATTGGCGATCAAGCGAATCCTCGTAAAATATCGCGAAGGACGGGTGGTCAGGCAAGCTGGAGAGTCGACAGGCATAGCTACACAAGAGCATCTCACGCCTGAAGGACAGCTGAGGCTCTGCAGCTCCAGCATATAGGCTAGGTACAGGGCTGGTTGGAAAGGCCCCTGTAGCGACTCTTATACCTCGATGGTGAATGGCATTCAATCGACGTAACACAGATGGACGTGCCGATGAATAGACAATGCACCCGTAATCAAACTTGGATCGGACCAAGGAGCGATAGAGACGCAGAAGAACGGTCCGATCAGCTTCCCAGGATGTGCCACTTAAAACACGTAAAAGATTAAGAGAACGGTCACACTTTGCTTTTAAAAAGGAAACGTGAGAAGTCCAGCTCAGCTTTCGATCAAAGATCAACCCGAAAAATTTCACCTCGTCTGCAAATGGAAGGACCTCAGACCCAAGGTGGAGAGAGGGCGGAAGGAAAGCCTTCCGGCGCCAGAAGTTGATGCAGACGGATTTCTCGGCGGAGAAATTAAAGCCGTTGGCGTTACTCCAGGCGTAGAGACGGTCGATACAGCTCTGGAGACGGTGTTCGAGCAGACAGGTCCGCCGTAAACTACAATAAATGGCAAAATCGTCAACGAAAAGGGACGATGAAATGCCAGCTGGAATACAATCAACAATGGGGTTGATAGCTAACGCAAAAAGTGTGACACTGAGTACAGAGCTCTGCGGTACTCCGTTCTCTTGAATAAAACGACTAGATAAAACCGAGCCCACACGTACATGAAAGACGCGGTCCGTCATAAACTCCTGAAGAAATACGGGAAGACGACCGCGGATATTCCATGCGTGAAGTGTACGTAAAATGCCGCCCCTCCAACAAGTGTCATAAGCTTTCTCCAGGTCAAGAAACACAGCCACGGTTTGACACTTTCTCAGAAATCCATTCATAATATGCGTCGACAGGGACACCAGATGGTCGACGGTAGAGCGATAGCGGCGAAATCCGCACTGAGAGTTCGCTAGAAGTTTCTGAGACTCAAGCCACCATGTCAACCGCCCGTTGATCATGCGCTCCATTACCTTGCAAACGCAACTGGTGAGGGAGATAGGGCGGTAGCTGGAAGGTAGTTGGCGATCCTTCCCAGGCTTAAGTATAGGGACAATGGTGGCTTCGCGCCAAACGGAAGGAGAAAGGCCGTCTTGCCAAATACGGTTATAGACCTGTAAGAGAAAGAGTTTACTGTCGGCTGAAAGGTTCTTTAACATCAGGACATGAATGCCGTCCGGCCCAGGAGCGGAGTGCCTAGAGCAATGAAGAGCGTGCTCCAGCTCCCTCATTGTGAAAAGTTCATTATAACACTCATTATTAGCAGACCGAAAATTAAAGGTGTCGGAATCCAGCCGGTCTTTGATAGAGCGAAAGCCGGCGGAATAATGGTCTGAACTGGAAACCGCCTCAAAGGCAGCACCAAGAGTGTTAGCGATGGCAGCCGGGTCCACTATGGTGGCATTGGAAACCTGAAGGCCAGACACAGTACAATGCGACACTTTACCTGAGAAGCGACGAAGTTTATCCCAAACAACAGATGAAGGCGTAAAGCGATTAAAAGACTCGACAAAACGAGTCCACGACGCCTTCTTGCTATCCTGAATAATGCGACGAGCCCTGGCGCGCGATTTTTTAAAAGTCACCAAATTATCAAGTGTAGGGTGTCGCCGAAACACCCTAAGTGCAGCTCTACGGGCACGAACGGCGTCCCGACAATCCTCGTTCCACCACGGAACAGGCGGTCGCCGAGGTTGAGGATGAACGGTGAATTGCGCGTTCGGCGGCAGAGAAAATCGTAGACGTAAGGTGCTGCACTAGTTGGTTAATGTCGGCGAAGGGCTGATCGTAAAAATGCACGAGGCTGGAATACAAGCTCCAGTCGGCTTTTGTGAATATCCAGGTAGGTACTCTCGAATGCTGTACGTGGTGTGACAGAAGAGAAACGATGCAGGGGTAATGGTCGCTGGAGTAGGTGTCAGCGACGACGTTCCACTGAAGACGACTAGCAAGCAGGAGTGAGCAAACGGCAAGGTCCAAGTGAGAAAATGTACCGGAAGAATTAGAAAGAAACGTAGGCTCGCCTGTATTGAGTATAGAGAGATTGAACTGATCAAAAATGTCGGAAAGAAGAGTTCCCCTCGCACAAGCCCTTGGCGAACCCCACAGGGGGTGATGGGCATTAAGATCTCCAACAGGACAAATGGTGTTGGGAGAGCGGACAAGAGATCTCGAAGGTCCGCGTTAGCGAGGGGAGACGATGGAGGTGAATATACAGAGCAAACAGAAAAGAAAAAACCGGGTAACTGCAGTCTAATGGCAACAGCTTGCAAGTCGGACGTAAGAGCGAGACGTTGAAAATGAACGTCGTTACGCACTAACAACAGGACACCTCCATGAGCAGGAGTACCCTCCTCCGGTTCAAGATCGTAGCGAACCGGAGTATATCCTCGGAGATCAAAAGGATCATGAGGGCGAAGCTTAGTCTCCTGCAAACACACGACCATAGGCGAATGGGAACGAAATAAAAGTTGCAGTTCCGCCCTATGTGATCGTACACCACGTACATTCCAGGTCAGGATAGCGTTTTTAAGAAAAAGGGATAAACTGTCTATTTAGAAGGGCGGCTTAAAATTACCTTTTGTTTAACCTTTGGGCTCGGGCTTTTGGTATGGAGTTGGTCAGACTCCATAGCCTCCTCGAAGGGAGGGCCCACGCGCTCAGAGCCAGAAACCGATTCAAGCGCCGTGAACCGGTTCTGGGTGGCGATGGGTGAGGGTTGCCGCTGAGTGCGGCTTGTCCCAGGAGTTTCCTGGGACTGCGACCTCCGAGGAGGAGAAGGTGAACTTTTCTTACCGCGCGCACGCGGAGGGACCTTCAGAAAATCTTCCCTACGAAGTTTCTGCTTTGGTTTCTTTTCAGCGGCTTGCGACTTCATTGGCTTGGGACCAGGTTTATAGGGCTTGGTAACTGTAGTTTTAATGGACGGCCGGATGGTAGTGGCGGTTAATGCAGTCATGGTCCAGTCTGAGTTTCGGCATCTACTCGTGGTACTGGCGAGGCAACAACAGAACTAAATGTGCCAGATCGCAGGAGGGAAGGTTGGCGCGCATGATAACGCCTCCGGGCTTCAGCGAAGGAGAGTTTTTCCTTTACCCGGATCTCCTGGATTGCCTTCTCGTCCAAGTACCGCGGACAGTTAGCAAACGACGCAGAATGAGACCCTTTACAATTAACGCAGACGGGTGCTGTTGAACAGGTACCTTCGTGTGACGGCTGGCTACATGAGGCACAGATGGTAACGGCACTCTTACAGGAGACTTGCGTATGCCCAAAACGTTGGCATTTGAAACAACGCAGAGGTCTAGGTATATAGGGCCTCACAGCAATACGCTCGTACCCGGCTGAAAGACCCGTGGGCAGATCGACACCGTCGAAAGTGATAAACTGGGTACGAGTTGGTACCAATACTCCGTCGCGTTTAGCCTGCACTCGATGAACAGCTGTCACCTTTTGATCAGAAAGATAGCCAAAACAAGTTCTTCGTCCGACATACCATCGAGGCTATGGGTGGTAATGACGGCTCGACAGGACGGCTCGGTAATGACAGGAATTCAATGTGCGGTGCTTCTCCACACGGATAGGATAACCGTGGAGAAGCGTGGCGCGCAACTAGGACGTACTTTGCTGTTCAGTTTTGGTTTGAACCAACAATGAACCAATTCGAAGACAAGTGCAGGACTGAACTGCACCTGCAATAGCGTCAATGCCCTTCTGAATAATGAAAGGGTTCACCTTCTCAAAACTTTGTCCTTCTGTATGTGAAATGACCAAGTAACAACCAGATGTCGGCGGTGCTACTTCCGTTACATAGACTTTTCGGCGCTTGTTTGTATTAATGGAGAAAGGGTGCTCCATAGCGAAATAAATCCTCCACCATTGCAACTGTCTCCGACCTCAGGCTCTGACTTCCCGGGCGTTACCCCAGCTTGGGTGAGCGGCCTATCTATACCTACCTCACCCCAGGGTCACACCTCCCAGAACATAGACAGAGGGACTCAATGGCCGTCGGAAATCAGCAGCTCATGCAATGCCCCCCCCCCCCCGCGGGACTGCAGTTGAACAGCGGATACGAACACATACCCTACACGACAACCCCGGGTGGTGGGGATGACGCCATTAGCCACTCACCCAGCTGCGCACCCAGTGCGCGGGTATCCGTCAGGCTGTGTCCAGGGAGGATTTAAATAAAAAGATAAAAGAAACTAAAAGTGCGTGGGCGTTTCGCACGCAAGGTAGGCTGGCGAAGAAGTAAAAGAGTGTTTAAATGAATGAGCGTGGGGCGAAATGTGCATAAGGAGAAGAGAAGAAAGAAACGATGACGAGAGGCAACATGGAGTGAAATGCACAGAACACACGAGAGCCTACCTTGAGTCCCCCGGTCACGAGAACCAACCCACCTCGACCGGATGGGGATGAAGTGATGAAGATGGCGATGAGTGGCTCGGGAATCCCTGGGTACGCCAAACCCGTACCCACATAAGGTGAGACAGGATGGGGTGACCTGTCACACTTCATGCAAGTCAATCTCACAAATTCATGAAAGATTCATAGAAGAAACTAAATAAAGGACTGTCAGCAAAGAATTATGGCCACACACTTGCTGGAGCTATCCAATTGTGACTTTTATTTGCGGAACAGTCTAAACAGAAAAGTGTATGCAAATAATCAAAGGAAAATAGAAGACTTCAAGGCCAATATTCATAATGAAATTTTAAAAATTGATGTCACAGAGTTTTGCAAAATGTATAACATGTTAAGACATGTACAACAATACATTGAAGCACAGGATCATTTTCAGCACCTCTGTAAAAGACAAGAATATTTCAGTAAGTACAGACCTACGCATTAACCTACTTCTTTTATTTGTTATGTTTGTATCTGCTCATGGCAGGATGTTTTTAATGTGTCACTCTGTATATCTGCATGTGTCTCTCTGCATGTACACGCAAAACCTAAATAAAAGGATACGTAGATTAGCAGTTACAATTAAGACTAATAAAATTGAGACACAAACACTCTTATGCTCCACAGAGCACATTTTACCTTAAAACATATTTCACAAGCAATGGATGTGCCAAACATGTTTAAGGTAAAACTTTTTCTATGGAGCACAAAAGTGAGAGACTCAATTTTATTACTTTTAATTCTAATCAAGTGCTTCATTGTGAAGAGTCCCAATCATTGTAATCAGATTAGCATTTGTTAGGTAAACTGGAAGAAAATTTGCTGCTACTGCTGCTGCTTATACAGTGTGGCTGGAAAGAACTAAGTATTATAAAATGGCTGTAAAATCTTTAATATCGATGGAATCATAATGGAAATAGTGTGTTCATATAGGTAATTATATAAGGTTTGGATTTTCGCCTGTCTGAGTACAGACGGTTGCCATGAGAGGAGCCACGCACAACCATTGAAAAGATGGCCAATTGCCCGACTGTTCGACAGTGAGTGCAGATTGCTGCACGTTATGTAGTTGGAATTCCACTGTCCTGGTGCAGAGATGGTGGCATACTGTGAACGGAGTGAATGCAACAATTCCTCCAGAGACAATATAAAATTGACACAGAAAGTTAATGACCACAGGCTCAGTAAAACATGCAAGTAGATCTGGTCATCCATCCATGTCTCGATCTGATGATGCTGTGGCGACTGTGCAGAAAATATTTGATTGCAGCCAGTTGAAATCAACATGACAGGCAGCACGTGAAAGTAGACTCACAAGATATATGGTATGTCAGATCATGCATAAAGAATTCAATTACAGAGCACAGAAACCATATTACATGCAACAGCTGACACCAGAAGACTGTGATCACAGAGTGAAGTATGAGGAACTCATGTAGGGTTGGCATGAAGATTGGCCTCAATTATTTAATAGTGTCCTCTAGAGTGACCAGGCCATATTCCACGTGGGAGGTTTTGTAAAGCAACACAATAGCCATTATTGGGTGGCACAGGATCCTGGGTTATGGTGGAGAAGCTGCAGTCTTGCCCAAAAGTGACCATGTGGTGTAGAATGTCTGCCACAAATGTTATCGGGCCATTTATCCTGCATGAGACAATGAAAGCAAAATGCTAACTGCAGATTCTTGAAGATTATGTTTGACCCATGGTATCTGTATGGGATAACATCGAAGAGTTATTTTCATGCTAAATGGAGCACCACCTCACTTTGCAAATGTTGTGCGTGTGTGGCTGGATGAGAACTTCCCAGGACGTTGGCTGGGGAGATGCAGACCTCATGAGTGGCTTGCAAGAACTCCAGACTTCATAACTTCACACTACCATGTGACTTCTTTTTATGGGGCTGGGCAAAAGACGAGGTGTACTGGACGAAACTCGTACACTGGAACAATTGGAGGCACAAATTCGGAACATTATCAACAATATCCCGTGGGACTTCCTCAAGAATGCAGTGACATAACTGGCTGTTTGAGACAATTGGTCGATGCCACAGGCACCTACATTGAATTTTAAGGTGCATCCACATTCTTATATAACAATGTATGCATTGTATTAATTTCAATGAATTATCACTGTAAATATTGAATTTATTCACCTTTTTCAAGACCCAGTTACTTTCCAGCCATCCTGTACATGCATAAACCATCCAGCAACAGTTGGTCGGTACCAAAAGTAGGCCATAATAAAAGTGTCAGTTTGCTTTTCAAATTAACAATAATCTGCTTTTCATTCAGTCGCAAACCTCCCACTTAAGTGAATACAAAACATACATTGTCAAGCTGTGGAGTGCCTTTTATGAGTTGGATTTAAATGTTTGGAAAATGAGGTCCATTATATGAAAAAAGCCTAAGAAGGGAGTGTTGCCATACATCTGAAACAAAAGTGTTTACCTGTGTGCAGGATAATATGTCAGCAATAAGTAAGTATATTCTGTCTAAGGTAAACTGCTATATATTCAATGATTTCAAAAAACTTGCATAATAGTTAAACAAAGGTCAAAAAGTTAATTTCCTGATGTGGGAAAGCTAGAAATAGGAATTTCTAAATAACCATAATATATTCTGAAAGTATTTCCTTTCATACTATGGAACTTTGCATCCTTTGAAACCAAGTCTGGAACTAAGCCAGTCCTCCTTTGTCATGTTGGTAAGCTTCAACTATCTGCTCTTCACTGCTAAACTGTTGCTCACCATTTAAGGAACAAAAAGAAGTCACATAGAACTATGCCAAGATTGCAGGCAGTTTCAATAACTTAACTGGACATATGACTCTTTCAGAAACTCGACAGTTTGTATTCCGGTGTGTGCACTTTTGCATTGTCATGGTAGATGAGTAGTTCTCTCAGGCATCCATCCCATCTTTGGTCATCTCTCACATATTTATTTTCTTAAAAACTTCTGTACGTAAATTCACAAAAAAGTTGGCAATAACCATCTTTCATTCCTCCAGAGGAACAGCTATCACATGTCCATTTTTTTTTCTGGTGCCTAATACACACTTCACTTTCTCAAGTTCATCTGAAAAGATCTAAACTGCTTACTGACATTTGATTTCTGCATTATACTAGTTCATCCAGTCTTTGTTACTTGTTATGCTATCTGCTAAATGTCGTGAGGCTTCATTTTCATATCTCTGGATCATATAATGGCACTATTCTATCTGAGATTACCATGGTCTTTTAACAGCAAAAATAACATTGAGAACAAACTTTTCTAGCAAGGAGATGTGAAATGCAAATATGCAAAGTGAGGTCTAGTATCCACTATGTGCTGATATGTTATTTATGCATCTGTGGCTGTTTAACAGATGCCATAGCCTGTTTGGTCACAGAAGCAACATATTTGCAAACTCTTACTTTATCTTTCAGAGATATCTCGTCACCAAAATTCACAGGAACCTGCAGTGAAACTGCATATGTGAAGGAACAGCATCTAAAAATGCTACCTGCAAACTCTACAGCAATGCCCTGTTATCTACTTTTATAATCGTAAAAAATACCTGAGAAAAACTGGTGTCCAATCAGTTCCATGTTAAATTCACAGACAGCAAGCACAATACTACTGACATTTTACTGCAGCTGCAACAATCAGAGCTTTCGACATTATTTACTAATCAGGAGAGACTTTCCACTGCTGTCAACATGAAACTTGTATCTATCAAAGTATCTCCAATTTCAAAAATTAAATTACTGGACCTTATATCAGAACAAAACAATCCAGAGGCATAGCAACAAGGAGGCACGCTGTACTCAGAAAGAGTCAAGATATGCTAAAATAACAGAAATTATTTATGTATTTACAAACACTATAATATCTGAGTGATTGTTAATAACCCTAAAGATACAGAAGTGAATCAGCTGATAAGTTGTTGACTATACAGTACGTCAAAAGAGTACTAGATTACAAAATTATAATCAGACCAAAACTGCCCTTATTTCATTGCTAACAGTATTTCTGTAAACTCAAGACAACAAAGCTTTGCTATTTTAAAGCTTGTGCGTGCTAAATAACAGAATCTGTTATTCATCCTCCTCGCAAGAAGAGTTGGAAATGCTGCCCATTTACCCTGTTATGAAGTTTACATTCTTCTTATGAACTCAACATTTTGATAAAAATAACGCATCTTCTTTCACACTATATGTTTCTTTAAAGCTCTAGTGTGGAGCTTAGTTTTATAGTGTATATGGTTTAAAGAGTCTGTTAAATGGTAAATAAACTTAAAGGAAAATAGTATACTGAGCACAGATACAATATATGCAATGAAAATCAACTGTAGTTCTTTTAGTTAACAAAAGATAATGATTTGTGTTTAAGGTCACTCAACTGCTGGGTCATTAGCGCTCTAGTAAAACAGATCATCGCAAAGGTCAAATATAAAGATTAGTACAAAATATCATGGCAAAGGCCAGAGATAAAGATGAATGCAAAAATTATAGCAAAGGCCAGAGATAAAGATCAATATAAAACCATAGCAAAGGTCAGAAATAAATATGAATATATAAAACTTGAAGTGGTGTACTTGTAATATTATTTAATTTGTTGAGCCCCACGTTTGGGAGCCAATTTGCGGCGGTAAATTTATAATGTTATATTTATTTTGTGTATACTCCATGTGGTGAAGCCATTTTGTAACGTGATTCACTTGTTAGGTTTGTTAGCTCCATCTGGTGTTAGCAATTTGCGGCCATATCAGTGTTTGTTTGAAAGAATGCTACTGTTATTTTATTTAATTTTGGTTCACTGTCCTCCGGCTAGCTATGATCTTTTTGGTCGAGCACTTCTCTTTATACAGGTTGTGTAAACGGAAAGGAATCTTTTATCCAAAGATAACACTGATGAGGGAATTTGTTTTACACTTTTTATTGTCGAACACATTCACTATCAAATTTACACATTGATCTTGACACTCGCCAAACTGAAACTGTTATAATAACTTCATTACTGATCATTCCTAATTCGCGTACTTCAACTTTTTGTATAATTAACTTTACAACACTTTAGATTTTTCATAGCTCTGCTACGCGTAACTTGTGAATCGATAGCCGACGTGTACTTTACAAATATTTTCGGTGAACTGACGGACTGAAGGACTTTACCTCTAACCTAGCCCTATTTATACTCCTACACCCCGATATGCCTAAAGATTATAACTGAGTTGCTATTGGCTAATAAAACGTGCCAACATTAGCATCTATTTTCATATCCAATGAAAATTATGAATACATATGCTCTAGGGAAAATGTTCCAGCAAATTCTAAGAAAAACGTGTCAACATTACGTAACTTCCTCGTCTCTAATAATGATAAACAGCTCACCCCCTCGCTGCATTATTGCACGCTATTATTGTCAATTTCAGTAAGGCAGTATAAACTTACTTCTCAACAATAATTACAATCAACAAACATCTTAAATCAATGACACATAAAAATGCATATTCATACTATAATCATTCTTTACATTTAAATAATTTATGATACAAATTACTGCATCATATGCCCCACTAGAAACATAATTATAAATATTTACAATTTGTTTGGAAATTTTATAATTGGGTTTTTAGTCTCCTAAATCTTGGAACACACGCTATCACTTTCACTTAACACTTCACACGTATTTAACACACGACATATGTTTTTCCTTTATCTCGCCACTATTTACTGGCTCTGGTTTAATGTGTTTGGACATTAATCTGACATTACAAATTTTTTTTTATAGCAAATACTATACCCTGAATTATTTAGTTACTGTTACACGATTGGTTTACTCTCTTATATTGTTGACAAAGATTTATGCATTCAAGAAATTTTTTAATTATTAAACATATTTACCAAAAATATTCACCCTCTACACAAATATATTTACATCTCTTAAATCTAGATACTGTTTCACATTTTCTGTTTGCTACATAAGTATTTGTTTTTTAATTATTTTTACCCCAATTTTGTTGTTTTGTACATTATATTCACACTACTCTTGGAATTATATCTATGTACTTTTACTTTAATATAACATCATGCTTCATTTCAAATGCCGTTACAGTTACTAAAAAAATGTTTATTTTCCCCTTTTTTTTTTTTAAAACATTTAATTTTTGTCCAGAATTTATTTCTCTTTTCACATGACATATATAAATAATTAACCCTCTTACGTTCCAATACATTTCTCTGCAGGTCATCTTTAACTATCCAGCATTTACTTTACATCTCATTGCTATTTACCCTCCTGGATCAAATTGTCTGTGGCTAAACATTACTCGTAGCCGTATCCTAACCTTCAAAAATTTGTTCATGAATAACCTCTTGTATTCATATGAAATTTCGTCCCATGATATAATTTGAAAACAATCTAAAGTTTTCTGAACTACACGTCTTTTAACAACTTTCATTTCCAATTCTTTTACTATCTTTTTAATCTGAGAGTACTCTGACAAATCTGTCATAAAGTGTACTGGATTGGAGTTTTCATTTTGAACATCTTGGTACTTGTTAATTTCAGAAGTTGGCTTTTGATTATTTACAGGCAAAACTTTAGCTTCTTGGTACAATTTATTTCTTTGCATTACTGACTCCTTCTGTATTTCTGATATCTCCCCTCTGAAATTAACTTGCGCCTGATTCACATCTACATTCATAACCTCTTTCATCTCTCTTAACTCACTTGAAATGCTACTCATTCGGCTACCTAACTCTGTACATTTTATATCAACATGCTCTATTTTATTATTAACCTCACTTTTTTGGTTATTTATTTCCCTGCTCATGTCTAACATTTTCTTTGAAACTTCCCCTATCTCATTTTCTATCATTTCCTGATTTTCATTTCTCATTCTCATCATACTACTATCTAGCTTCATAACTTTCTTTTCAATTTCTTCCCTGCTTTGATCAAAGCTTCTACCAATATCTTCCCTTATTTTCCTATTTCTATTTTCCATATCTTCCCTTATTTCCCTATTCCTTTTTTCCATACTCTGAGTTAGTTTTTGTTCTATTCTCTCATTTCTCTTTTCCATATCTTCCCTGATTCGTTCTAAACCCTTATTTAATATTTCACCAAAATTTCTCATCATTTCCATCATCATACCAGCATCAAAATTAACATTTCCTGCTATTCTATTCTGACTTTCTGCACCAACATTTCCTCCATCAAATCCTACATTGTTTGATCTATTTTCTGTAACCTGTATTGAATTACAGCTAACTGTTACACTATCCCCTTCCATCATTGTTTCTTCAATATTGTTATTAGACATTATTTTCTTTATCCTACCGCTCCTGAGGTACATTTAAATTTTTACACTTTTTTTTTAGAATAAAAATCACACTTTTCTAACCTTTCTGATGCTATCTGCTGATGTTGTTTTGATGTCCAGCTTTCTGCCCCTCTCTCCTAGATTATATGTAGCTTCTGCGTTGTATTATGATGAATCTGCGTCGTCTTGGTGTCCTGTAGTTGAATTTCCCTGTTGCCTTTTAATCTCGGAATTATGATGTCCACTCATCCACGTCGTCTGTCGTTCCTGTAGTTGTTTCTGGAATCTGCGTCTTGCAGTTCAGTTCACTGCTCCATTCGCTCCATGTCCTGGTTCCTTTGCTCCTTCCTGGTTATTCTGCTCCTTTCCTGGTCATTCTGCTCCTTTCCTGGTCATCGTGCCCCACGTTCTGGGTGCTAATTTGAAGTGGTGTACTTGTAATATTATTTAATTTGTTGAGCCCCACGTTTGGGAGCCAATTTGCGGCAGTAAATTTATAATGTTATATTTATTTTGTGTATACTCCACGTGGTGAAACCATTTTGTGACGTGATTCACTTGTTAGGTTTGTTAGCTCCATCTGGTGTTAGCAATTTGTGGCCGTATTAGTGTTTGTTTGAAAGAATGCTACTGTTATTTTATTTAATTTTGGTTCACTGTCCTCCGGCTAGCTATGATCTTTTTGGTCGAGCACTTCTCTTTATACAGGTTGTGTAAATGGAAAGGAATCTTTTATCCAAAGATAACACTGATGAGGGAATTTGTTTTACACTTTTTATTGTCGAACACATTCACTATCAAATTTACACATTGATCTTGACACTCACCAAATTGAAACTGTTATAATAACTTCATTACTGATCATTCCTAATTCGCGTACTTCAACTTTTTGTATAATTAACTTTACAACACTTTAGATTTTTCATAACTCTGCTACGCGTAACTTGTGAATCGATAGCCGACGTGTACTTTACAAATATTTTCAGTGAACTGACGGACTGAAGACGACGTGTAGCATACAAATATTTTCGGTGAACTGACGGACTGAAGGACTTTACCTCTAACCTAGCCCTATTTATACTCCTACACCCCGATATGCCTAAAGATTATAACTGAGTTGCTATTGGCTAATAAAACGTGCCAACATTAGCGTCTATTTTCATATCCAATGAAAATTATGAATACATATGCTCTAGGGAAAATGTTCCAGCAAATTCTAAGAAAAACGCGCCAACATTACGTAACTTCCTCGTCTCTAATAATGATAAACAGCTCACCCCCTCGCTGCATTATTGCACGCTATTATTGTCAATTTCAGTAAGGCAGTATAAACTTACTTCTCAACAAAAATTACAATCAACAAACATCTTAAATCAATGACACATAAAAATGCATATTCATACTATAATCATTCTTTACATTTAAATAATTTATGATACAAATTACTGCATCAAACTAAACCGAGAAGTATAAAACACCTGATATCAATATGACTAAATCCACATTTGGAAATTTACCTTCGACGCAAAATTAAAAATCCTATCCATGCTTGCTTATCGTTTGCTAAGACCTCTGCAAGACTGTCCAGCAGTTGCAGAGAGTCCCAAAGATGTGTTAGAGCAATATACTCTAGCAACACATGACGACTGACAGACAGACCTTTGCTACAAAGCAGACAAACAGGAGCAGCGTCACCCTTAAAAAGATAACCATGCGTAAAATTGCAGTGGCAAATATGTAACCACGCCAAAATCACCTCCTCGCAATGAGATACATGAGAGGAAGTTACTCAGTTTATCAGAATGTCCTTCACTACTCTAAGCTTATTTCCTCGGAGAGCTAACTACTCCTCGTGCCAGCACGATAGCACCCTCTCCGCACAAGCCTAAAGTCTTCCGATGTTACACGAGATATTGTAACACTGGTTTCTGTGGCTGCCACATTAGCTGCCAAATTTGCCAGTTCATTCCCCAGCATGCCAACGTGACCAGTATCCAAGCATAATCCACATTAATGCCAGAAGTGCTTAAAACATGGAGGGCATCGTGGATTTTCTGAACAATGGGGTGGTAGGGAAGGCTCTGAAGTGCACTAAGGGAATCACTCAAAATGAGTTGGTCTCCCAATTTTCAACGGTGCACATACAAAATGCCTCGGTATATGGCATACAGCTCTGCACTATAAATGGATGTGCTATCATAAAAACCGAATTGTTTTGTTTTGGCATGTAGGTCGATTTTCCAGCCACACACCTTAACTTATCCCATATGACAGAGGAAGGTGTATGTCGATTAAATGAAGCTACAGACTTCCTTTATGATTTAAAATAGAGAGTTGAGGGTTGTTACACTACATCACTATGATATTCTTACTTGAACGCGTTTCGGGAGACGGCTTGTTCCCATACGGTCAAATTTCCTTATGCTACTTAGCAAGAAAATGAGCGCCAAAACAATGAAACTGAAAAAGAAACTAAACAACCTTATATTCGAACAAAAAAACTCCCTGGAATACCGGGAAAAATCTCCTAGACATAACCAAAAACGGAAAGCAACATATAAACATAACCTAAACAATGAATCTACCACAGGCCAATATGTAGTTAACCTCTCAAAAGAACCATTCACCAGCACTGAGCTATCTGTCTTGAACAATGGCCTAAAAACCTGTTTCAACTTCACAAAAAATACAGAAAACTTTGTTGCTGATACTGAAATAGCCTCCAACCACCTTACAGATAAGCATAAAAGTTTAATACAATCACAGTGTGAACCAATATTGGACCAGATACAAGCCCAAAAACACCACTACGTACCACATCAAAAAATTATCAAATCTCTAAAGTCAAAACCTGTAGTATACACCAAAGCAGACAAAGGAAACACATTAGTGATATTAGACCAAGAAGATTATGAATCTAGAGTTATGCAACTACTACATAACCCAGAGTACATAGAAATCAGCAAAAATCCATTAAAAGAATGCATCAAGTCACTCCAGAACACATTGATAGAAACCAAAACATTAACAAAAGCCAAAAAATCCAGAATTAAACCAGATTTTCCCACCATACCTAGGTTATATGCACTACCAAAAATACACAAACTCGGCAACAAAATGAGACCCATAGTGAATAACATAAACTCTCCCACATATAAACTAGTAAAATGCCTTTCAAATACCTTCAACTCCATGCCTATGTTCAAAAGTCTTAGCATAAAAAATTCTTTAGAATTAACCAGTCACCTTTCAAATATAAATATATCACCCACAGACATGATGGTATCATTTGATGTCACTGCACTCTTCCCAAGCATACCAAAAGAAGAATTATTACCACTCCTAGAAAATTGAATATTAAACAATGGCACACCTAGAGCACAAACAGAAGATTACCTGAAACTAACAAAATTATGTCTGGACCAGAATTTCTTTTCATTCCATCACAAAATCTTTAAACAAACCTCAGGCCTAACTATGGGAAACCCCCTTTCACCATTTTTAGCAGAACTATATATGAGCCATTTTGAATCCCATATTACTAAATCTTTCCCACATCTATTCAAAACTTGGTATAGGTATGTAGATGATATTTTTGCTATTGTTCCAAAAAAACTTTCAGAAGATGCTTTGAAATTATTAAATTTACAAAAAAGATCTATAAAATTCACAATGGAAAAAGAAGAAAATGGCCAATTACCTTACCTAGACATCAGGATCATCAGAAATAATGTACACAACAAACTAACGTTCGGCATTTACAGAAAACCAACGCACACAGAAAACTATATTAAAAACAATAGCTACAATCCTACAAGCCACAAACATGCAATTTTAAATAGTATTACAAACAGGTTAGTACATATACCAATGGAGAAAGAGGAATACCAGAAAAATACCAACACATTATCAACATAGCCACTATGAATGGATACCAGAAAAAAACAATAGATAAGAAGATAAAAAGGTTTGAAAGACAGAAATACATCCAACAAATGACTACGTTACTCAGACAACAAAAACCACAAGCATATAGAAAATTCACTTATCACCCTTGGACACATCATAAATTTCAAAGGATTTTAAAAAAAATACAACATCACCCTGTCTCCACAGAATAACCACAATATACAGAAACTACTATGCAACAGAACAAAAGATCCTATCCCCAATGATAAATCAGCTGGTATATATCAAATTGATTGTAATGAATGTAACCTGGTATACATAGGAAGAACCAAAAGAAATGTTGAAATAAGACTTAAAGAGCATATGAGATGCATTTACCAAAAGCAGCAAGATAAATCAGCAGTAGCACATCATTTCTGGTCTTCAAACCATGATATCACTCCAAACATAAAACTCTTAAAACCGATCAACAACAGCAATGAATTGGACATCTGGGAAAAAATACATATTGTCAAACACAGGAATCACCTAATGAATTTCGAACTGCCGCCACCCAACAGCCTTTGGAGGTTCATCAGCCCAGCACCAGAGAACACCACAAACGACACACATCCCCCAGACGATGACCGGCAAAAATCAGTTGAGAGAAAATGCTGACGATGGGAACAAGCCGTCTCCCGAAACGCGTTCAAGTAAGAATATCATAGTGATGTAGTGTAACAACCCTCAACTCTCAATTTTAAATTATGACACATCACTGTTACTAGCTTCTAAATCTTCAAAATTAGTCAATTCCTTTATGATGTCTTTTTGCTATCCTTAATAACTTGTCTAGACTTGGCACGCATTTTCTTATATTGGGTGAGGTTATCCAGTGTAGGGTGATGCTGGAAAACCCTATGAGCACACCTGTGGGCACGAATGGTTTTTCGGCATTCATCCGTCCATCAACGGACCAGAAACAGATAGGGGTGGGCAGTCAATCAAGGAATAAATTGCTCAGCAGCAGAAAGAATCGTCTGTGAGATATTCAATTAAAACATCCACAGAGTTATGCTCATTGTAATTAAAAATAGCCAAATGGGAGTAAAGGTTCCAGTTGACTTGATCCAAGCAATATCTAGGCAAGCATGTGGATCACATATCTGGTGTTAGGAGACTAATAAGATATGGAAATTGGTCACTAGAGTGTAAATCAAAGATGACATTCCATTGTAAGGAAACTGTTAAGTGTAGTTAGCAAACTGCTATATCAAGGTGTGAAGAAGTATTAAGAGAGTCTGAAAGAAATGTAGACTCTGGTGTTCAGAAGACCCAAGTTATAATTGTAAAAAAAAAATCGGCGATTAATTTACCTCTTGCTCAAGCCCAAGGTGAGCCCAAAAGGGTGATGGGCATCGACGTCTCCCACCAACAGAAAAGGTGCCGGAAACTGGGAAACTAGATCTTCTAAATCAGTGAGCCACAGGTTGTCCGTTGGAGGCAGATAAATGTTACAAATGGTAAATTGGATGAATGGCAATTTAATCCTTACAGCAAATGACTGGATGTCAGACTGCATAGACGAATACATCATCTCTAATGAGCATCATAGTGCCCCCATGTGCAAGAATAGGATATACACCTCTTCGGGTGTAAGATCACACCATACTTGGGTATACCGCCTAATGTGAAAGCTATCTTGCAGTCTCTTGTAAACATATGACCAAAGGCTCATTTTTGTTGACCAAAGGCTCATTTTTGTTAAGCAAAAGTTCAAGCTCTGGTTGATGTGTCCTAATTCCACATATATTCCATTGTAGGGTGGCTATGGTAATTGTTTTAGGATAAGTGCTCAATCTTCATAATCTACTACATTGAGGAAAGTGGTTGTCAAT
Organism: Deroplatys truncata; assembly: GCA_030765065.1. Taxonomy (NCBI): domain Eukaryota; kingdom Metazoa; phylum Arthropoda; class Insecta; order Mantodea; family Mantidae; genus Deroplatys; species Deroplatys truncata. Next base: position 242,439,245 of record CM060975.1, on the reverse strand, counting down.
TAATTTACCCTTTTTCTTTGGTGTTGGGCCAACGCCTTTAACGGAGGATTTATCCTGCCTCTTTTTCACTGTTGTCCTGACAGTGTGAGCAGAATCTCCTGTTCATCTCCTCCAAGGGGGAGGACCCTTTTCCAATTGAACCGATTGAATATAGAGATCAGCGAAGATGAGGATTGCTGATGTGAATCCTTCCCAGAAGATTCCCCAGACAAGGATCTTCGAGGAGATGACTGTGGACTTTGTTTCCCCTTAGATGCTCTGGGTGCAGACTTATCACATTGATTCAGGAAGTCGGTTCTGTCATAGCTGGTCCTGAACTTTATCTGTGGTGCATTATATGTTACAGGTTTGCCAGTCTTTATTAGTTGAGATTGATGATCTTGTTGGTGACTTTACTGTAGAGATCTTGTCAATAACAGACTTGGCAGATGTTGATTTTGTAGGCTTTGGAAGTGATCTGGCTACAAGAGTCTTTTCTGAAACTGTGGCCCTTTTCTAACATCACTGGTTTGAGTTGTGATTTCCCCACTCAGTACCGGTTTAGCTGCAACTGAGCTATAGGTAGCAGACTTCAGGGCAGAGGGTTGGCGCATGTGCAAGAGTTTCCGGGCTTCTGAGGGAGACACTTTCTCCCTAACCTGGATCTCTTGGATTGCTCTTTCCTCTGCAAAATGGAGGCAATCTCAGGAACTCAATGGATGTTCTCCGCTGCAGTTAACACATGTTGGAGCTGATGTACATGCTCCATCTTGAGAGACATCTCCACAGTTAATGCAGATAGGTTCGTCGGCTTATGTGTCCAAAGCTCTGACACTTATAGCATCTCAGTGGATTTGGGATGAATGGCCTGACTTTAATGGCTTCATAGCCTGCCTTAATTTTTAAGGGAGATCTACCCGATCAAGGATACGGAACAGGGTACGAGAAGTACTAATTCACCTCTTTCTTTCCGCCCAACGTAATACGCTGCTGACATATACACCCTGCTTCTCCAGATTTTCTTGAATCTCCTCCTTGGACATACTGTCCAATGCATGATGTTTACCACACAGCGTGAAGAGTTCAAAGTCTTGTGCTTCTCGCTTTGTATTGGATAACTGGCTAACATGTTAGCCTTCAAGATAATCGCTGTCTGGGATCCTGAATTTGCTTCAATCAGAAGCATGCCATTGCAACTTTTAATGCAACACTTTACAGGACCAGCAATTTTATCGAGACCCTTTTGAACTATAAAAGGATTCAACGATGTAAATTTCTTTCCTTCCTCTGTTCTATATATAACCAAGTAGCGAGGACCACAACACTCGACTACTTCTTTTCCAGTGAACTTTAATTTTTTTTTTTTAAATTTTTTTAGTATCCACATGAAGTCATGTGATCTGCCCGAAGAATATGAATAATAAATAACACATCATAATAAGTATATTAATAAGCATCTAATCAAAATAAGAAGGAGGGGAATACCAATATGAGGAAAGAATAAAAGAGAACATTAAGAATTAGAAAAGGGGGGAAAGAAGATCATAACAAGAGAAATAAAGTAAAGATTAGATAGTAATTAATAATCAGAAAGTGAAATAAAATGTAGAAAGCATGTATTTGAGAACGAAGAGACTTGGCGAAAAACCATGAAAGGTTGAAAATTGAGGAACATACAGGAAGAGGGACATTAGTAAGCGATAAGTCACAATAGGAACCGAGTAGAGCTCTCAGGATGCGAAGACAACAGGCCGGAAACCAAATTCAGTCAAGTACACAGAAAATTCACTCTAGCGAACATAAGTTGTTAATGGGAGACGCAAGCGAGGCCCGGGCGATGAAATTAAGAGCTAATGGGAGACGAGGAAAAATTCAGTGAGATAGCCAATAAAAGTTAATAAAAGTCACGTGCATAGCAAAAAGATAGATCAAAACTAGAAAAGAGACGTGAAATAGAAAATTGTCTATGACAGAGAGCAACTTTCAGACGTGTGTAAGATGAATACTTTGTGTCGAACTGTAGGGTAGAGAAGTTGACTTTGCGTCAGAACGTAGGGGAGAGAAGATGAATACTTTGTGTAGGGTAGAGAAGGTCCCTCTGTGTTGTGCAGTGAAGGAGAATTAGATAGATGTAGGAATTCAAAGTATTTTATATCAGAAAGGGAAACAGTGCAGATATCTACGAGTATTCATTTATGTATTGGAAAAATTAGTTTAAAGGAAACGTGAGTAAAAAGGGTAGCTAGAACATGACTAAAGGTTAAGTCATTAATGTAACATTGTAATGTCTTTAACTTCAAAAATACTTAAGTAAGGGTAATGCACAGAAACAGTAGCAGGGGATGAAATCGCGTCTTGTGTGAAAGGGTATTTCGACGAGGACAACAGTGTGGATCTGTAATAAACGGGCCATCTGAGAGGAGAAAAGTGAGCTTCATTTCATCTCCCATCCACACACTCCCTGAGGTAAGAGTTTCCAGAATCCATATTCCTCTGAGTAGCTGGCAGCAACATTAATCCTCCCGAATTACCAAACCTACACCAAGAACAGATCATTACAACATTTCCCTTTTTTTAAACCCCGCTACACATAGCAGTTAAATCCTCCACCTTAGGGACTCACCTCCCAATTCATAGATAGAGGAACCCAATCCTCTTCAGGAGTGTAACAGCTCATGTAATGGCCCCTCCCTGGGACTGACCTTTATCAGCGGAACAAACACAGTCCTACAAGATACTCAGGGGCAGGGAGTTACGCATTGCCCAGTCACCCCTTGCAACTCCCCTCATCCATCCCGTGCAGTGGTATCCGTCAGACTGTATTCAGGGAGGTAACTTGTAGTTGGTCAAACACGCTTGTGGACTGAAGTTGATTGGGCGTTTGGCATAAGCCCTCTCATCTCTTAGAGGAACCCAATCGAGAGTGTGGCTCGGGACCCTAGGAGCCGGAGCCCGATCCCGCACCTACCATAGTAGGCCCCTGAGGGACAGTTAACATAAAGGCAGTATACTGAGCACAGATACAATAATACATGCAATGAAAATCAATTATAGTTCTTTCAATTAACATAAAGATAAGAGTCATTCATTTGCATTAGATGCATAACATTTTTTATGTTTACCACTAAACACAATGCTGCAGATTTAAGTGTGGGTTGTGGAGCCTAACCATGCTGTCTCAATCTTATTGCTGTGAAAGAAATGTAAATGCATGAATCATCCACTTCAGAATTGCACATCATATCAGTGCACTTTGGGAAGTTCGTTCCTAAGAGAGTTCATCTCAGATTTGCTGATGTTCGGCACATCTGATGTGGTTTAAGTGGATGGGGTAGTATTTGATTTATCAAGGATATGTTTCTCCAATGCTTGGAAACCAAATGTTGCAAGCAATGACAAAAAGAGGACGTTTATCTTTGTAACATCAATGAGATGATCTTGGAATTACATATGATGCATATTAATTTTACTTTCCACATTATTTAAGCTGATTTTAATCATCATAGATCCCAAAGACAAAAGCAGAGGAACTTTCAAATAGCAACGCATAGCCTGACTATCAACCATTCTGCAAATGCTTCACAACATTTTAAAAACTGCAGACACTGCTGCATGCATTAAGAGATTCACAATATACTTTGATCTTAATCATATATATCATATGCTAAAGGTGCTTGCATATGACAACTACCTGTGGAGTAGCGATGTTCCAGAGCTGCAGTCCTCCATCTCCACTTGCACTCACAACTATATCCGGATTCACTTCACTCCATACCACATCAAACAGCCCATCTGACCAATGTGTGGTGGTCACTTCTCTAATCTCATTTTCAGAAACTACTTCTAGGATAAACAGTGTACCTCCACCTGAAAAAAAAGAGCATTTATACAATACATTATGCTTTATTTCACTGAAAATAAATTAATTACTTAACATGTTCACTACTAGCTGTTTATCATAACGTTCCGTCTGAAATGCCAACTACTTAAAGGTACACCAATGTACACACTTAATTCTAAAATAACCTCACATCTACATCAACTATTGTATCCATAGACTGGTCCTAAAAAACACATGTTGAAAGAGGGAATTACAACCTTTTCTACAACTATAAACTTATCTTTCACTTACTGGTTTATAAGCACTGGAAGTTTATCAAAACAGATAAAACATTTATGTCATTCTCTTAATTAATAATCTGTTTCCAAGATCTTTTTTAAAAGAGATGTGATGTGTACATTCACATGACTTTTTCTAGCCACTATCATTTATTTTTACACAGCTTCTGCAAACTATTCCTACAAAAACTTATTTTTCTGTCTACTTTATACAGAATTTAGGTTATCAGGATAAACATCTGCAGAAATAGTTTGTAGAACAAAGCATTGGTCACATGTTTAAAACAGGATCCTATATTCTGGCTTTGGAATAATACTCTTTTCATGACATTGCAAGAAACAACTGAATGGTGGCAACACTGAAAAATGACTTATGCCACAAATAATTCTTTCGAAATTGAGGCAGTTTTCTGTACGGGAACAATAATATGTTATGTATTATTAATAATTATGTGTATTATCTATATTTTTTATGTTATCATGTGAGTATTATATTAGTTTGATTGCCAGTTTAACATATTTTAGCAATAATTTTTATATATGATGCAAAGCAATTTTCCACTGGACTTGGTTTCATGAACAACAACTGCATCACACACAAAAGCTGGGGAAAGTTTCGAAAAATCACAAAGAACTTTAGTTCACAGTGCACGCTATATAGGCATAAGTTGCTACTCTCCAGGTATTAACAAGTTATTTCTCAAGAAGAAAATTCCCCTTTGTGTTAAATCTGCGACTTTCTTAGAAGCCAATAGGGAAGAACTAAATCCCCTCTAGAATTCTAGAATTTGAGAAACAGCGGATACAAACACAGCCAATAAGAAAAATTCAATGTAAAATACAGACCAACAGACTAGCATAATATATAGTCTATAGAAAAAATCACGTTCTGTTAATTCGCTCATCGAAGAAATCTGCGCTACTTAGTGTAAACATTCTGTGCCAAAACAATTAAGAAATGTAATGATGTAAGGAAAGAATTTTGTGTGAGCGACAGGAACTATTGCAAGTGAAGCATTTGTGTTGATTGCATAAACATAAAATTTACTAGCATCAGAGAAACAATTCAACATTCTGAAATCAATGCATGCTGAGACAAAGAAGTGTTGAATGCGTGAATAAAATAGTTTACTGAACGTGTTTATATGCAAAGAATAACCTCTAGTGAACAAAATATGTACACTAAATAATGATCCAAAGTCCATTAAGGTGGTGAGCATCAAATTCTCACTAGGAGAACATTGTAAAGGGTTATTGTTAACTAAAACTTTCTTGCAAAAGTGGTTAAAAGTAAAAATCATCAGTTCAAGTTCATTAATGTTCTTCATTCTAGCAAGTCTTCTTATGATGATGATGATGATGATGATGATGATGATATGCGGTTTAAGGGCGCTAAACTGCTGCGGTCATCAGCGCCCTTACAATGTGTAAAATATGAGGTCAAAATATAAAAGACAGGTAAAAAACCGCATAATTAAAAAACGGGACACAAACCCGCGATGTCAAAAAAGTTAAAAATAACAATAGAATAACAGTAACAATAATAACAATAACAATAAAAACAATAACAATAATAACAATAACAAGAATAACAATAAACATATCTGAAAAACCAACACACTAAAATCATGGTCACTAAAAGAATAAAACGTGTCAAGAACTGTAGAATGCAAGGAACATGAGCGCCTTATGTCAGGGGAGAAGGGCCCCATTAAAACTAACAATATAAAATCAAACAGCTAAAAGGCGCTCAGCGCATCAAATGCGACGGCTAAAACCAATGTCAGTGATAAAACGTAAAAGACATTCTACAGCATGCGCGTCGTCTGCCAACACGTTGGCTAGGCCAACAGGCAGATCCACGCGAACGCGCAGTGGAGCTAAAACTTGACACTCGGTTAAAATGTGACGGACCGTTAAGGGCACGTCACACTGACCACACAGAGGTGCGGGATCACCACTTAACAGGTATCTATGACTAAAAAGGCAATGTCCGATACGAAGGCGTGTTAAAAGTACCTCTTCCCGACGAGAAGCACGGGAAGAGGTAGCCCAGACTAGCGGAAGAGGTTTAACCTCCCACAACTTGTTCCCCCGGAGGGCCGTCCACTCATCGCGCCAGCGCGAGAGGATGCGGCGACGTAAAATAACACACGAATCTGACGAGGGAACAACAGAAGTAAAAAATCTGGGTAATAAAATCGCCGATTTCGCAGCGGCGTCGGCCGACTCATTCCCTGAGATACCCACATGACCTGGAATCCACATAAAAGAGACGCTGATGCCAGAGGCACCTAGCGAATGGAGCAGGTCATGAATGCGCTGTACGAGGGGGTGGTAAGAGTACAGCGCGTTAATACTCTGAAGGGCACTCAGAGAGTCCGAACAAACAACACAACGCCGTAAGACATGCCGCTGAATGTATAAAACACATTGATAGATACTAAAAAGTTCGGCGGTATAAATCGAACATTGCCCGGGTAAACGAAAAGTAAAACTATGCGCACCTAAAACAAAGGCACATCCTACTCCAACATCAGTCTTAGACCCATCAGTATAAATAAAATGACAGTCTCCGAATGTTGCCTGAAGTTCTAAAAATGCGGATCTAAGGACTGAAGCAGGGGTCTCATTCTTCGGCATCGACGTTAGCCCAAGGTGGATGTGGGCCTCAGCGCGCGACCATGGAGGAAAGCGCGTTTCCCCTCGGGTAAGGGCCGGCGCTGGCGTAACGTCCAAATGCCGAAGTAGCAGTCGAAATCGAACCCCTGGAGGGAGCAATGCAGAGGAGCTAACGAAATATTGGCGATCAAGCGAATCCTCGTAAAATACATCGAAGGACGGGTGGTTAGGCAAGCTTGAGAGTCGACAAGCATAGCTGCACAAAAGCATCTCACGCCGGAAGGACAGCGGAGGCTCTGCAGCTTCTGCGTACAGACTGGGTACAGGGCTAGTTGGAAAGGCCCCTGTAGCGACTCTTATGCCACGATGGTGAATGGCATTCAATCGACGTAACACAGATGGACGTGCCGACGAATAAACAATACACCCGTAATCAAGCTTGGATCGGACCAAAGAGCGATAAAGGCGAAGAAGGACGGTCCGATCAGCTCCCCAGGATGTGCCACTTAAAACACGTAAAATATTAAGAGAACGCTCACACTTTGCTTTTAAAAAGGAAACGTGCGAGGTCCAACACAACTTCCTGTCAAAAATCAACCCCAAAAATTTCGCCTCGTCTGCAAACGGAAGTATCCCAGGCCCAAGATGGAGAGAGGGCGGAGGGAAATACTTCCGGCGCCAAAAGTTGATGCAGACGGATTTCTCGGCGGAGAAATTAAAGCCGTTGGCGTTACTCCAGGCGTAGAGACGGTCGATACAGCTCTGGAGACGGCGTTCGAGTAGACAGGTCCGCCGTGAACTACAATAAATAGCGAAATCGTCAACAAAAAGGGACGATGAAATGCCAGCTGGAATACAATCAACAATGGGGTTGATAGCAATCGCAAAAAGTGTGACACTGAGTACAGAGCCCTGCGGTACTCCGTTCTCTTGAATAAAACGACGAGATAAAACCGAGCCCACACGTACACGAAAGACGCGGTCCGTCATAAACTCCCGAAGAAATATGGGAAGACGACCGCGGATATTCCAATCGTGAAGTGTACGTAAAATGCCGCCCCTCCAACAAGTGTCATAAGCTTTCTCCAGGTCAAAAAATACAGCCACGGTTTGACACTTTCTCAGAAATCCATTCATAATATGCGTCGACAAGGACACCAGATGGTCGACGGTAGAGCGATAGCGACGAAACCCGCACTGAGCGTTCGCTAGAAGTTTCTGAGACTCAAGCCACCATGTCAACCGCCCGTTGATCATACGCTCCATCACCTTGCAAATGCAACTGGTGAGGGAGATAGGGCGGTAGCTGGAAGGTAGTTGCCGATCCTTCCTAGGCTTAAGTATAGGGACAATGGTGGCTTCGCGCCAAACGGAAGGGAAAATGCCGTTTTGCCAAATACGGTTATAGACCTGTAAGAGAAAGAGTTTACTGTCGGCTGAAAGGTTCTTTAACATCAGGACATGAATGCCGTCCGGCCCAGGAGCGGAGTGCCGAGAGCAATGAAGAGCGTGCTCCAGCTCCCTCATTGTGAATAGTTCGTTATAGCATTCATCATTAGCAGACCGAAAAGTATATGATGCGGAATCCAGCCGGTCTTTAATAAAGCGAAAGCCGGCGGAATAATGGTCTGAACTGGAAACCGCCTCAAAGGCAGCACCCAGAGTGTTAGCGATGGCAGCCGGATCCACTATGGTGGCATTAGAAACCTGAAGGCCAGAAACAGTACAATGTGACACTTTACCTGAGAAGCGACGAAGTTTATACCAAACAACGGATGAAGGCGTAAAACGATTAAAAGACTCACAAAACGAGCCCAAGATGCCTTCTTGCTATCCTGAATAATGCGACGAGCCCTGGCGCGCGATTGTTTAAAAGTCACCAAATTATCAAGTGTAGGGTGTCGCCGAAACACCCTAAGTGCAGTCCTACGGGCACGAACGGCATGCCGACAATCCTCGTTCCACCACGGAACAGGTGGCCGCCGAAGTTGGGAGGATGAACGGGGTATTGCACGTTCGGCGGCTGAGAAAATAATAGACGTAAGGTGCTGCACTAGTTGATTAATGTCGGAGAAGGGCTGGTCGTCAAAATGCACGAGGCTGGAATACAAGCTCCAGTCGGCTTTTGCGAATATCCAGGTAGGTACTCTGGAATGCTGTACGTGGTGCGTCAGAAGAGAAACGATGCAGGGGTAATGGTCGCTGGAGTAGGTGTCAGCGACGACGTTCCACTGAAGACGACGTGCAAGCTGGAGTGAGCAAATGGCAAGGTCCAGGTGAGAGAATGTACCAGAAGAATCAGAAATAAAAGTAGGTGCACCTGTATTGAGGATGGAAAGATTGAACTGATAAAAAATGTCGGAAAGAAGAGTTCCCCTCGCACAAGCCCTCGGCGAACCCCACAGTGGGTGATGGGCATTAAAATCTCCCAATAGAAGAAATGGTGTTGGGAGAGCGGACAGGAGAGCTCGAATGTCCGCGGGAGCGAGGGGAGACGATGGAGGTGAATATACAGAGCAAACAGAAAACAAAAAGCCGGGTAAGTGAAGGCGAACGGCAACAGCTTGCAAGTCGGATGTAAGTGTGACAGGTGTAAAATGAACGTCGTTACGCACTAAGAACATGACACCTCCATGAGCAGGAGTACCCTCCTCCGGTTCAAGGTCGTAGCGAACCGGAGTATATCCTCGGAGATCAAAAGGATCGTGAGGGCGAAGCTTAGTCTCCTGCAAACATACGACCATAGGCGAATGGGAACGCAATAAAAGTTGCAGTTCCGCCCTATGCGATCGTACACCACGTACATTCCAGGTCAGGATAGCCATTAAGAAAAAAGGGGATAAACTGTCTATTTAGAAGGGCGGCTTAAAATTACCTTTTGTTTAACCTTTGGGCTCGGGCTTTTTGTATGGAGTTGGTGAGACTCCATAGCTTCCTCGGAGGGAGGGCCCACGCGCTCAGTGCCAGAAACCGATTCAAGCGCCGTGAATCGGTTCTGGGTGGCGATGGGTGAGGGGCGCCGCTGAGCGCGGCTTGTCCCAGGACCTTCCTGGGACAGCGACCTCCGAGGAGGAGAAGGTGAACTTTTGTTACCGCGCGCACGCGGAGGGTCTTTCAAAAAATCTTCCCTACGTAGTTTCTGCTTGGGCTTCTTTTCAGCGGCTTGCGACTTCATTGACTTTGGACCAGGTTTATAGGGCTTGGTAACAGTAGCTTTAATAGACGGCCGGATGGTAGTGGCGGTTAATCCGGTCAAGGTCCAGGTCTGAGTTTCGGCATCTACTCGTGGTACTGGCGAGGCAACAACAGAACTAAATGTGCCAGATCGCAGGAGTGAAGGTTGGCGCGCATGGAAACGCCTCCGGGCTTCGGCGAAGGAGAGTTTCTCCTTTACCCGGATCTCCTGGATCGCCTTCTCGTCCAAATACCGCGGACAGTCGGCAAACGAAGCAGAATGTGACCCTTTACAATTAACGCAGACGGGGGCTGTTGAACAGGCACCTTCGTGTGAGGGCTGGCTACATGTTGCACAGATGTTAACGGCACTCTTACATGAGACTTGCGTATGCCCAAAACGTTGGCACTTAAAACAACGCAGAGGTCTAGGAATATAAGGCCTCACAGAAATACGTTCGTACCCTGCGGAGATGCTCGTGGGCAGATCGACGCCATCAAATGTTAGAAACAGGGTACGAGTGGGTACCAATACGCCGTCGCGTTTGGCCTGCACTCGATGAACCGCTGTCACCTTCTGGTCTGCAAGATATTCGACCAGGTCCTCGTCCGATATGCCATCGAGGCTATGCGTGGTGACAACGCCTCGACAAGAATTCAAGGTGCGGTGCTTCTCAACACGGATAGGATAACCGTGGAGAAGCGTGGCGCTCAACAAGGACTTACTTTGTGCCTCGGATTTGCTTTGCACTAACAACGAACCATTACGAAGCCGAGTGCAGGAAAGAACCGGACCAGCAATTGAGTCAATGCCCTTCTGGATGATAAAAGGGTTCACCTTCTCGAATGATTGTCCTTCCTCTGTTCGGGTAATCACTAAGTAACAACCAGCTGTTGGCGGTGCTACTTCTGTTACTAAAACTTTTCGGCGCTTGTTGTTTATAATGGAGAAAGGGTGCTCCATAGCGAAAAAAATCCTCCACCATTGCAACCGTCTCCGACCTCGGGCTCTGACTTCCCGGGCGTTACCCCGGCTTCGGTGAGTGGCCTATCTATACCTAGCTCACCCCAGGGTCACACCTCCCAGAACATAGACAGAGGGACCCAATCGCCGTCGGAAGCCAGCAGCTCATGCAATGGCCCCCCCGCGGGACTGCAGTTGAACAGCGGATACGAACACAAACCCTACATGACGACCCCGGGTGGTGGGGATGACGCCATTACCCACTCACCCAGCTGCGCACGCGGTGCGCGGGTATCCGTCAGGCTGTGTCCACGGAGGATTTAAATAAAAAGATAAAAGAAACTAAAACTGTGTGGGCGTTTCGCACGCAAGGTAGGCCGGCGGGGAAGAAAAAGAGATATGCGAATGTCGTGGTACGAAATGGCCGGAAAGTGATTAGGGAAGAAAGAAACGATGGTGAGGTGCGGTATGGATGGAATGCAAAGAACGCACGAGAGCCTTCCTTGGGTCCACCGGTCACTTGAAGAACCCACCTCGACCGGATGGGGGTGAGGGGATGAATGTGGCGATGATTGGCTCGGGAACCCTCGGGTGCGCCAAAAACCCGTACTCACATAAGGTGAGCCCCTGAGGGGCTTCTTATGAGGCACACCTTGAGATACCCATCCAATTTCATGCTTAATAAGATTTTCTTATGGCCGACTGCAACTGTGGACACAGAAATTCTGTGCAGCAGCTGGATCTCTTAACTCGTTGACACAAGTAAGAATCACAACTTCAACATTTCTCATTTCATGAAGACAACATCCACCTAGTGATTTCATTGGGTTACGCAAATTTTATGCTGGTTGGTTATCCGTCGACATTTATGCTGAATTACTAATGATAAATAACCACAATTGACAAGAAGGAAACCATCTCATAATAAATTGGCGCACAACGTGAGTCTGGTTGGATAAGATCAGCTCCAATCAAAACAAGGGGCATGAATAATAAGAAGGTGGCAGAGATAAAGCACAAAGAGAGATGAGGAATGACGCAGAAGAAGAATATCACCAAAGAAAACTACAACATCTAGAGGCAACTGGATTGCAGGAACAAGTAGAACTTCAAAGTACGAAGCGAAGGGCCAGATCCACAACTACATGACACAGACCAACTACCAGAACTTCAAGGCGACATACCTGAGGAAGCAGAACTAAATTGATTATAACTGATAAATCTACTGTTTTCACCAGAAAGGTTTTCCAAGATCCATTGAAGGAGAAAGGAATAAAACATTGGGGGATATAAATAAAAACATGCAAAAGCTTGTGAGCTGCAGCTCGCAAGCAAGTTGAGAATCGAGCATCAGGTCGTGGTTTGGTATAAATAAAAATTTCCCCTCTTCGTTGAGCTATTGCTATCACCTACCAAGCTTTTGCTCAGTGACCTTCACCATGACACATCAGCTGAGTAAACAAAATGCCTATTCTTCTGTCAGGAAGCTATTTAAATCTTTACTGCACTTAAATATCCATATACTCATTCATGCTAATCATACTCTCGTTTATGAAACCTAATAGAGGTACAGTTTTTAAATATCACAATTGTAATTAAAGATTTTGCAAATGAAATAGACATTGAGATTCACCCAACTTGGAACAGATAACGCTCATACCCTTTCTAAATCCAATCCCTCATTTCCTAATTTGATAGTATTACAAACGTGTCACCAACTGATATATTGAAAGTAGTTTATTTGCATTTCCGTTTTTGCACCTTTATATTGATATCCTCTGCATCTATATAAAATATCACTACATAATTCCAAGAACCTATAAGATGTTATAATGAATTAAAGTTAAACTGGATGAAAGGGTTTCATTTCGTTGAAAGTCAAATTTATGTTTGGTTTTATATGAAATTCTTTAGTTATAATCCGGTTTTGATTTGAACGAACATTCTGCTCTACGTAAGTGTTCATTTATACAGCGCTTTGATTATATTACCAGTTCCAGTAATGAGAGCGGATCGCTATGACATCACTCACATTCTGTTTAGCATTATAGTATCCAGATGAAAACACGTCAGGATCTTTTCAGCATTATTAGAAGGCCCACCTCATGTTTCATTTGCCTCAGAAGAAAATGTTGCGCAACCATCTACATCTTCTCTTTTAAATAACTGTTTATATCTGCACACATCCGAGTCCTTGCATCTTGAAACAATTTTTAATTTTTCTATCACGTATAGCAAGTAGAGGAAGTATTGCATTCTACGCAAAAATTTGATACCAATTTTTCATCAGAGATACACGTTTTGAGAGTGCCTGAATTAAAAAAAAAATTGTTAGCAAAAGGTGTGCGTTTGTGTGAACAGCATAAATAAAAAAAGTGGTTCAAGCTTAGTATCTCCAAGGATGTGATAAGATTTTCAAGAAAATTCCTCTACACCAAAACTACCCCTTTTCTAAAAAATGGCTCTAACAATTTTAATTAAACTGCGGTTTTGTTTAAGATATTTGCATGACAAATATACATAATTAGGTATATCTCGAATTTTCTGGGAATAGCCTGGGAAGTGCTGTTCATTCTGAATGACTTTTATGTAACTGCTAAACTGTAAGAGATCCTACTACAAGAGATGCTACAAAATCGTTTTACGCACCTGTGTCTTAACAGCAAACTCAGAAAAGAAAAGTCATTAAATAACAAGTTTGGTATTTAAGTTTAGCACCTTCCAAACATGCATCAGGAAGATTTTTCAAGAAAGTCCTCCCACCCTTTACATGGAAACTTTTTCCAAAAACTTTGTTTTCTCAAAAATGACTCTTAACAATATTGATTAAATACACATGTTTAAAATATTTGCATGTCAAATGCATATATTGAATTTCCTGGGAATATCCTCTGAAGTGCTCTTCATTCTTAGTAACTTCTGCACAATTGGTAAACCATAAGATAGGCAAAATCTTACTATTAAAAAGAAAGAAAAACTGGTCTCGTTAAAGCACACAATTTATGTCAAAGCATTTCTTTTTTCCATTCTTTTTTTTAAGTTAACCATTCCCAAGATATTTCTTGTTATTGGTTTGAATTTTCAAATACCTATTTATCATTTTCTCAAATGGAAAGTCGGTTTTTAATATTCACTCGTGGCCATACAAACAGCATCAAATTTCAAAGCCCTCATATACCCACAGGCTTTTTGTAAAGTCGACTCACTTTGCCTACTGCATCATATAATGAAATTGTAAATGTAAATTGAAAGTTTATCTGGATTAACAAGAGGAAGCTGGAATAATAAGCTTTTGTAAGTGTAGTTTGTAGAAGAATGATAAGAGAAAGCCATGTGAATGTAGATCAGCATAATTCTTTTCTTTTTTTCTTCTGCAATCATCTGAAAAGAACGGAATTTCAAATCCCTGAATAGCGAGCGACCCACATTTAAAAGATTTGGTTATCGCTTTAATTTACCGCATTCTTATCTCTACAATGAAATGTGTGATGAAAGTTTATCTCGATTAACAAGTAGTAGATACCAAGAATAAGGTTTTGTAAGAATTATTTGTAAAATAGCGATAGAGAAAGCCATGTGAATGCGAGTCGTGTGATTTTTATTTTTCCTATCTGGAACTATCATGAACTCCACCATGGTACTTAAATGCAGTTGAGAAAGCTGAGGTACCTACGGAGGTACCTCAAGAAACAGCAAGCAAAAGCTTACTAAAGGCGAGCAGGACTTGATTTTATTTATACCATATCGCAAGCAATAGCTCAGCGATCAAGGTCAGCAAGCTTTTGCTCGCAAGGAGGTTGAGCAGAAATTTTTTATTTATATGAAACCAAGCAATTGCTTGGAATTAGTGTGAAATAAGCTAATGCTTGCTTTTATTTATACCAGCCATTATTTTTGCTCAAGATATCAGCCTCAGAGCAATCCCTGCAAGTGTACGATCAAGGAAATAGGGAATTATTTAAGAATTCTTGTGAACCAAAGACACTCTACCTGGGTTCAATCTGTGCCTGCTATTGGAAATATTTTGAATGAGACAATTAACTCTACTACAGGGTTCAAACCAACTGAACTAGCCAGAGGAAAACCGATGGAGACGACTGACATTAAGATAACTAAAAAAATCATCATTGACGATAGTGAGTATTTGGAAGCTCAGCGCAAATTAGATTTAGCCAGAGAAAGAATGAGAAAAGCTGCTGAACGACACAAAGAAAGGCATTATAGGAAGAATAAAGGGAGATTACGGAATATTCAGGAAGATAATTTAGTTCTTCTCTGTAATAAAACACTTTCTAGCAAAATTAAGAAAGAAAATCAAAGATTAATGGTGTATTTTAAAGGGCCTTACAAATTTCAAAAACGTTTTCTACAGATACCTATGAGATAATTGAACCTCAAACTCATAACGTCATTGGCAGATACCACAAAAGGATGTTGGGACCATTTCAGCAAGCCTCTGATAACGAAACAGCTGATAATCAAGATGTTGTCTCATCAGATAAAGGAAAAGGATAAATTTAGGCACTCATGAAGTAGGAATGTGAGAAAGATAAATGTCAAGAAAATAGAAAAGGGCAACAAATGAGTAAAGAGAGAACCAGAATACTGAAAGGTTATGTGATCAGAAATTCTAATTCAATGTTAACCATGTACATAATATATGTTAATCCATTCATACATAACATTGTAAATCAGTAAGGGATACTTATGGTATTTCTTCTATGATATGATGGTATAAAGAGGATGTACCATATATAATTGTGTATGCATGAAAGTATGAATGCAGAGGTAAAGCAAATCTAAGAAACATGTTAATGATATTGTAGTTTGAATGATATTCCAGTATGACTGTTAAGTATAAGGGAAGTGTACATAATGTTTTTATGGTTAACTTTTGGAATAAGGTAAAAATCTAGGCAAACATTTATCTCAAAGAGTATGTCAATACAACAGGACTATAAAGAAACCTTTTCCATTTAAAGAGCTGACCTAGTAACATACAAAATCAGTTTCTAAAGGGATACCACCCCAGGTCACTACTCTCGCTGAGTGAATGAAAATTCTTTTGTCAATTTGTAAACAAGACCAAGGAAAATCCAGTTACAGAGGTTCAGGAAACATGAAGGCTTCTAAGAGTATGTTCAAAACTTATTCTCAGCCTTCATAGGGGCATTTTGAGGCAGTTTTCTGTACAGAAACAATAATTGTTACATATTATTAATAATTAAGTGTATTATCTATATTTTTTGTTATCATGTGAGTAATTACATTAGTTTGAATGTCAGTGTAACATGTTTTAGCAATAATTTTTATGTATGATGCAAAGCAATTTTCCACTGAACTTGGTTTCACGAACGACAACTGCATCCCACACAAAAGCTGGGGAAATTTTCGAAAAATCACAAAGAACTTTGGTTCACGTGTGCGCTATATAGGCATAAGTTGCTACTTCCCAGGTATTAGCAAGATATTTCTCAAGAAGGGAATTCCTCTTTGTGTTAAATCATGTGGCTCTCTTAGAAGCCAACAGGGAAGAACTCAATGCCTTCTAGAATTCTAGAATTTGAGAAATCACAGGATGAACCACCCAATAAGAAAATTCAATGTAAAATATGGACCGACAGACTAGCATAGTATATAAGCTGAATTCTATAAGAAAAATCATGCTGTTCTGTTAATTCACTCACTGAACAAATGCACTACTTACTGAAACATTCCACAACCAAAAAAAAATTCAGAAGTGTAACCATGTAAGGAAAGAATTTTGTGTGCGCGACAGGAACTATTGCAAGTGAAGCATTTGTGTTGATTACATAGATGTAAAATTTGCTAGTGTCAGAGAAACAATTCCGTGTTCCGAAATCAGTGTGTGTCGAGATAAAGAATGTTGAGTGCGCAAACAAAATAGTAATAATAATCTCCAGTGAACAAAGTGTGTACACCAAGTCATGACCCTAACACCATTAAGGTGGAAAGCATCAAATTCTCGCTAGGAGAACATTGAAAAGGGTTATTGTTAACAACTTAAAGTTTCTTGCAAAAGTGGTTAAAAGTAAAAATCACCAGTTCAATTTCATTAGTGACCTTCACTCTAGCAAGTCTTCTTATGAGGCACACCTTAAGATACCCACCCAGTTTCATGCTCAATAGGATTTTCTTACAGCCGACTCTAGCCGCGGACAAAGAAATTCTATGCAGCAGCTGAAATGGAGGCACGACCTCGTAACTCACCAACTCAACTAAGAATTACAACTTCAACACTTCTCATTTCACAAAGACAACATCCACCTAGTGATTTCGTTGGGTTAAGCAAACTTTATGCTGGCTGGTTATCCTTCGGCATTTATGCTGCATTACTAATGATAAATAACCACAATTGACAAGAAGGAAACCACCACAAAATACATTTAAGTTTTAAAGATATCTACATTTTTTGTATACTAAGTTTCCATCTACCTTTTATGGCTTACCAGTTATTAAAAATTAACAAAATTTAATCCAAATGAAGAGGACTTCAAACGCTACTCCCAGAAAATTAAAAATATACATTTTATTAGTAATGTAAATATCTTAAATGTTTGGCATTTAATCAAAATTGTTACAGCCATTTTTGAGAAAATCAGAAATAGCAGTTAATTCTCTGTGGAAAGGATAGTTTAGGTGAGAGGATTTTCTTGAAAATCTTTGTGACCCATCTTTGGAAGAATGAACATAAATATACAGTTTGGTTTAAAATAAAGAGAGTTGAAGGTTGTTACACTACATCACTAAAATATTCTTACTTGAACGTGCTTCGGGAAACGGTTTGCTCCCATCGTCAGCACGTTTTCAACTGAGTTTGCCGGTTATTATCTGAGGAATGTGTGTGGCTAGTGGTGTTCTCTGGTGCTGGGCTGATGAACCTCCAAAGGCTGCTGGGTGGCAGCAGTTCGAAGTTCATTAGGTGATTCCTGTGTTTGATGATATGTATTTTTTCCCAGATGTCCAATTCATTGCTGCTGTTGATCAGTTTTAAGAGTTTTATGTTTGGAGTGATATCATGGTTTGAAGACCAGAAATGATGTACTACTGCTGATTTATCTGGCTGCTTTTGGTAAATGCATCTCATATGCTCTTTAAGTCTTATTTCAAGATTTCTTTTGGTTCTTTCTATGTATACCAGGTTACAGTCATTACAAACAATCTGATATATATACCAGCTGATTTATCGTTGGGGATAGGATCTTTTGTTCTGTTACATAGTAGTTTCTGTATATTGTGGTTATTCTATGGAGACAGGGTGAAGTTGTAGTTCTTGAAAATCCTTTGAAATTGATGATGTGTCCAAGGGTGATAAGTGAATTTCCTATATGCTTGTGGTTTTTGTTGTCTGAGTAAAGTAGTCGTTTGTTGGATGTATTTCTGTCTTTCAAACTTTTTTATCTTCTTATCTATTGTTTTTTTCTGGTATCCATTCATAGTGGCTATGTTGATAATGTGTTGGTATTCTTTCTGGTATTCCTCTTTCTCCATTGGTATATGTACTAACCTGTTTGTAATACTATTTAAAATTGCATGTTTGTGGCTTGTAGGATTGTAGCTATTGTTTATAATATAATTTTTTGTGCGAGTTGGTTTTCTGTAAATACTGAACGCTAGTTTGTTGTGTGCATTATTTCTGATGATCCTGATGTCTAGGTAAGGTAATTGGCCATTTTCTTCTTTTTCTATTGTAAATTTAATAGATCTTTTTTGTAGATTCAATAATTTCAAAGCATCTTCTGAAAGTTTTTTTGGAACAATAGCAAAAATATCATCTACGTATCTATATCAGGTTTTGAATAGATGTGGGAAAGATTTAGTAATACAGCATTCAAAATGGCTCATATGTAGTTCTGCTAAAAATGGTGAAAGGGGGTTTCCCATAGTTAGACCTGTGGTTTGTTTAAAGATTTTGTTATGGAATGAAAAGAAATTCTGGTCCAGACATAATTTTGTTAGTTTTAAGTAATATTCTGTTTGTGCTCTAGGTGTGCCATTGTTTAATATCCAAGTTTCTAGGAGTGGTAATAATTCTTCTTTTGGTATGCTTGGGAAGAGTGCAGTGACATCAAATGTTACCATTATGTCTGTGGGTGATATATTTATATCTCAAAGGTGACTGGGTTATTCTAATGAATTTTTTATACTTAAGACTTTTGAACACAGGCATGGAGTTGAAGGTATTTGAAAGCCATTTTGCTAGTTTATATGTGGGAGAGTTTATGTTATTCACTATGGGCCTCATTTTGTTGCCGAGTTTGTATATTTTGGTAGTGCATATAACCTAGGTATGGTGGGAAAATCTGGTTTAAATCTGGATTTTTTGGCTTTTGTTAATGTTTTGGTTTCTATCAATGTGTTTTGGAGTGACTTGGTGCATTCTTTTAATGGCTTCCATTACCAACACATTATCCACATAGCCTCTATGAATGGATACCAGAAAAAAACAATAGATAAGAAGATAAAAAAGTTTGAAAGACAGAAATACATCCAACAAACGACTACTTTACTCAGACAACAAAAACCACAAGCATATAGGAAATTCACTTATCACCCTTGGACACATCATCAATTTCAAAGGATTTTCAAGAACTACAACTTCACCCTGTCTCCATAGAATAACCACAATATACAGAAACTACTATGTAACAGAACAAAAGATCCTATCCCCAACGATGAATCAGCTGGTATATATATCAAATTGTTTGTAATGACTGTAACCTGGTATACATAGAAAGAACCAAAAGAAATCTTGAAATAAGACTTAAAGAGCATATGAGATGCATTTACCAAAAGCAGCCAGATAAATCAGCAGTAGCATATCATTCCTGGTCTTCAAACCATGATATCACTCCAAACATAAAACTCTTAAAACCGATCAACAGCAGCAATGAATTGGACATCCGGGAAAAATTACATATCATCAAACACAGGAATCACCTAATGAATTTCAAACTGCTGCCACCCAGCAGCCTTTGGAGGTTCATCAGCCCAGCACCAGAGAACACCACTAGCCACACACATTCCCCAGACAATAACCGGCAAACTCAGTTGAAAACGTGCTGATGATGGGAGCAAACTGTTTCCCGAAGCGCGTTCAAGTAAGAACATTTTAGTGATGTAGTGTAACAACCTTCAACTCACTTTATTTTAAATTATGACACATCACTGTTACTAGCTTCAAAGTTAATTAATAAAGTTTGGTATTTAATCTGACTTTTCCTTCCTTCCTCCCCCCCCCCACACACACAAATGTTCTCTTTATTACATTAGTATAGATAAAAGAAGTGTCACAGCTCAAAATTTGCAAGTTTGGTTATTGGTATGGAAAGAATCACTCTGAAGAACATTTAGCTGTTATAACATCATAATTTATGTCTGCAAAACTCATTGTTGAAGGTCAGTTGTGTTGTCACTGTGCTCATTAGAGGTTTTGCATTTCCAAATTTTTAAACATGTCTTCTCATATATAACATATTCCAAGTTATGACACTTTCGTTACAAAAGAGTAATATGGTATTGTAATGCCTACACTAATATTAATGTACACATTGTGTCCTTAAAACAAACAAATTGAGTTTATTTATGGACACTCTTTAACTGCTATGGTCCTTAGTGTTCCATTCTATATAAGGCATGAAAGACCGCAAATTTTGTTCAAGGGCCTCTTTATAAGGCTTGAGGTTCTTTTATGTACCATAAATCCACGACACGGGACCACCAGCTTTACTTCCCTTCCAAAGGAAGCCATGCTGAGGATTTTTATGCCTGAAAAAATCCATTGCCCTCCATCGGGTTTGAACCCAAAAGCTCGGGAACTAGAGACTAGCATGGTAACCACTACACCGCAAAGTACAACTTATCCTTAAAAGAAGAATACTGTAAAGAACATGGAAGGTAAACAAACCTTGATCCCAATCATATGCTGTCAAGTATTCACTTGTAACAAACTTTTTTTTCCCCCCTGTTCAAATCTGTTTCTGTCTGGGAAACAACTTGAGTCAATTGGGGAATTCAATGTCCCACTGGCATGTTGTCACAGTAGCTCAACGGTTAGAGCAATGCACTGAGCGGGAGAACTATGTTCAAATCCCGAATATGGCATTGAATTTTTCAGTCGACTATATTAAAAGTATATGTAATTTACCTGCTAAGCCAAAATACTGAGAAGTTGCACATGCAATCTTTTCTGGCTGAAATGGTGAGAAGCGCACTGAGTAGCCATGTCGGTTGGGTGTGAGGAATGTCGGCATTCTGTTTTAATATAGTCTGTAACACGAACAAACACATATATACTGAGCTACATAATAAAAATGTTTTAATACAAATAAAACATTTCAACTAGGCTTACTAACTTCTGAATTCTTTGTTTTGATAGACAACATAACCTTATATACCTATTTAACATTTTATTAAACCTACTCCCATTCATAGGTTAGAGTACAAAAAGTTGCAACTTGAATGTTAAAGTAGATAAATAGTCATGTTGCAAGCATAGGATGATGCTGCACAGGAGCGATTTCTTCCCTTCCTGACATGCAGATATATATATGTCTGTGATTACTTGGGCTATGCAAACCACTCTATCTGACTCGGTATACCTCAAAGTATGTAAACCTATTTTTCTCAGGCAGCCCTTGGAAGAGTAGTATTGCAAGCAATTGGTTATCATCATATTGCTTTACATGATATAGGCTGCATATTACCAACAGCATTTCTTATTGTTCCTGAGTTCTATATCAATGCCATTATATCCGATCTGTTACTACACATTACTTCCAGGGATAATGAAACAATAATTGATAAAAATATAGAAACATGGCTGAAAAAATAAAATAATTAAGAGTAACATAAAATTTATATATTCAAGAAACTGTCAAAGTGGCAATTGAAATTAAATATACATTATGTAATAAATAACACAACTTTAAATACAATTTTATTTACAGATGGTCAGATTGTGTTTGCTAGTGCAGATATAACTTACAATGGACAATGTTTAAATTAAAACTCATAGCCATTAAATATGATCAGAAGATTTCAACAAAGAAAATGAGGTTTCTTGGGTTTCCTGGCAGAAAAACCATTAAGGTCAAAATTGTAATTAATATAAAGCCAACTGAAATCAACATCATCAAATACCTTGGTTATATTGTACCGTATGATAAAATGAGTGATGCATAAGCTAAACTTCTTAAATTCCAACAACTTATGGGAACAACTAAGTTTACTTTATAGTAAAGATAGAAAAGAATCAGTTTTAAAATTCTATAAAGTACTTGCCATGCCATTATTAACGTATGTTTTAAAAGTTAGGGTCTTAACTGAAAACCAGAAGAAAAGAATAGCAGTTCCAGAAATGAGGCTCCTGACAGGTTATAAGCCTACTCCATCACAAAAGAAATATGGACATCTGTGAAGAATTTTACTATGCATAACTGCTGCAACACAGCACTATATAAATAGATAGCATGATCATATTGGTAACGGTTCCATAAATAATTGGCAATGGAAATACCACAAAATGATGATTTAGGGAATGAAAATATACCTATCACACAATTTAAAATGAGATGTGGACAGTTTCGAGCCCGTGTCACACCTACCTTCCTTTTTCAAGACATTTTCTTACATAGAAAATAAGTTGTTAAATTGTCAACAAAGTGCTCCATTTTGTTACTAGTGCACATGCGCGGAATAAAGTGCCAAACCATGAATATTAGCAAAATCGGCAAAAATAGCAATTTTTCTTCTTCTTCCAAAACACACTCTTTAAGCAAAAATTTGCGGGATGCTAATTAACCTAAGTTTATATACCTATATATATAAAAAAAACTAAACCTAGCCTAACCTCCCATGAATCAGAAATCTAAGCTTATATAAATAGTGAATCATAAGCATTGTTAAGGAGCGCACACTCACTTCGCTTGCACGCGTTGGTGTAAGCACTGGTTGCTAATTAACCTAAGTTTATATTTAAAAAAAACCAAACCTAACCTTCCATGAATCACAGCTTACATGAATAGTGAATCATAACATCATTAAGGAACACACATGAGCGAAGCATTTGGTGTAGTCATTGCTATGTTTTTCGTTCAGATGTTGGCAGCTCTCCCATATAAAAAAAAACAGACAAAGTCCCAACTACCGGCCAAAGCATGAAGTAAATGTTATCAATTAGGTAAGGAACAAATTCCATCGTATTCTTAGAATGTAAAAAAGTTTTTTTCTGTACATAATTTATTACCACAAATCAACAGAAAGAAGGATTACTGGCTGACCTAAAAAGAGAGAGAGTGATCAGTTTAAATTTTAGAATATGCAGATGGAACAGGCCTTATGGTCTAAGCCATGTTATTCTTGTTGTTGATGATACAGAACATGAGACAATTCTGAAGGTTATTAGGATTTACCAGAAAGCAGAGGATTACATTTAACTTCAGACAACTCCTGGTCATTCTGGAAGAGTTTGCAAGCCTAGTTTCAAATTGCAAATATATATTGTGTGCAAACCATCACCTTGAGATCAACAAAGCTATTCAGTGAGTAATAATGGCAAGTTCTGAATATGCTTACTGCTAAGGCAGGAAGAAATGGTTGACCAAAAGTTTTGAAGTATAGGTATTTTCCTTGATCTATCAAAAGCATATGATGTTTTGGATCATAATATCTTCCTATCTAAATTACAAAGTTATGGATTTCATGGAAAAATTAAAGAATGGATAAATTCATATTTAAGAAACAGACAACAAATAGTAGAATTACATTTTTTAAAAGGGAAAAAATGACTGGATATAAATCAAGAGAGAGGTAAATAACCAAAGGAACGCCCCAAGGTTCTGAACTTGGCCTATTGTTGTTTTCACTTTATATAAATGATCTCCCATCATCTCTTGAAAAGTCAGATATTGTATTGTTTGCAGATACGTGAATGTACTAATAAAGGGGCAGAATCAATAAATAAAAACAAATGAAGTAATGACTGATTTATATTCCTGGTTCAAATAAATTAATAATAAACAAAGGAAAAACCGTCATATACTTTCATACTTGTCAAACTAGATCACATTTTAAAACTCAAATTTATAACCACTTGATCAGCATAAAGTTTGAGGCATTTACAAAATGTTTGGGAATCCACATGAATGAAAACTTGAAATGGAAGAGCCATATTGAAATGTTAACCTCCAAACTGAGCTCAGCCTGTTATTTATTAAGCTCTCTCCATAATGAATTAAATTTAAAAATGCAAAAAGTGTTTATTATGCTTATTTCCATAGTCTCATATGATATGGTATTTTCTGCTGGATCTAGCAAAAGTTAGCAAGTATTTAAAGTGCAGAAAATAGTTGTCAAATTAATGTGTGGCAGAAACAGGAGGGTATCATAACAAAAGAAATGTCTCTCTTGTTTAAAAAGCAGTTGAAACCGTTTCCACTACTACATACATTTTATTCAGTTAATGAATATGTAATATTTAGTTCATTATGCATATAGTGTGAAAATGTCGATAACTATGTATTTATTCACTGTAATCTTAAATTGTATTTTGACATGTCAAAATCATTGTATTGATCATCACAAGAAAAATATCTGAATCTGAGCTACCAAATACAACAATTATTTTTTACTTTAATAGTGTTATGAGGTGGCATAATTTCTAATGTGGCTAATTTAGTCACATTTTAATTCTTGAGTTTTCTTTCAATAGTGGTATTTCTATGTGATGCAACTTAAGAACCTAAATACCTACTACTCGAAATTTAACCATCAACATAGATAAGGATAAACAAAACAATCTTACTCAGGTTTTATTCTACAAGACTACTAAGATATAATATCCCACGCACAATTACCTACACTAGGGAATATTAAGCAAATCTATTATAGGGACATTACATTACAAATACATCTGAAGCATACAGAATTGATTATTACTCATTCAATTGTATGTGTTTCTGTATATAGGCAATTAAGTTTTTACTAAAAAACAAGGATTACAATGTCCTTTACTCATATACAAAGCAACATAACCTATTTTTTACATATGTCAAAATAATCCTCAATGACTTATTCTTTTGATAAAACAGCAATGATACCTGCTCAAGGTCATTTCCATGTATCAGTCCATATTTTAGGCTGCGTTGCTGTAAATTGGCCTATAACACTTTTCCTTTACAGCAAATACATCGAATTCAATTGTTCACCTATCAAACAATTCTGCTCTTCTGGATACACGCGACCTTCACCTTTACACTCACTGTCGCCAACATCAGTGTTAGTTACAGAAAGTATACTCTCTGGTTAGTACACCGCAACCCACTTTAAGTACGTTTACTACTCTTGCCCATGGATGGAAATTGTTAAAAATCTTACACCTAATGAACGTATTCACGATAGAAAAACGACTTGTTAAAGAAACAAAAATAATCAACCAACGGTGGCATATTTCTGTGGGAGCAGCGAAAAGACGCTTCGCGATTACATTTTAACTCTCTCCGCATTAAACGGCAGTACCACTTGATTGTCACTTGTATTTTACATTCTACACATAAGGTGGGATTCGAAGGAAAGCAATTTCGCCACATTTGTCTATTATCGTAAGGAACTGAATTGAAAATAAGCGATGTGTCTTGCCGTTTTACTCTGTAAAGCCCAAAGGAACAGAAATAAATATTGATATTAACGCTGAATTTAAAAATTCTAGCAAATACCTACTATTCATATAGACGGAGATTTCTGCATGCATACTATTATTTTCCTTTCTGCTTCTGCACAATGTTCTGTAATAGGAAGGATACATTATTAGCATACAGTAAGTGTAGCATATTAAATATTTACGTTACTCATAAATGTTAAGAGGTAAAACGAATCTAAATACTGAGCTTTTAATTTCTCTTTATTTTATATTAAACTAAGGCCAACAGGAGGCAATTTCCATATATTTGTGTACTTCTTTTATTACATATGAAGGGGAATAAAAAATAATGAGAATGCGTTTATTTTTAGCACTCATTGGACCAGCAGCGATGAAACAAAATATCCTGGTAAGAACTGTCCTTGTAAATTAAATTGAGTTTTATTTATGGATGCTCATTAACTGCTGTGGTCCCTAGCGTTGGTGTGGCGGCGGAGGGGCCACACCAAAAATTTAAAAAAAAAAAAAAAAAAAAAAAAAAAAAATCCATTCTACATTGGGCGTGAAAGACCGGAAATTTTGCTCAGGGGCCTCTTTAATCGGACTCGAGGTTCTTTTACGTGCCGCAAATCTATGAAACGAGACCGCCGGCTTTGCTTCCCTTTCGGCGGTCCTTGTGCGATCTATGAGCAAAAACAAAATAAAAATGTGATACGAACACTCACAGGACTTTTCTGTCCATGTCAAGTTCACATATAGGATTTTTTGTACATTGTTACAGTATTCATTTAAAACGTGATTCTTCTATACCCATGTTATTAACGATACATTTTCGCCTAAGAATGATTTCAAATTAAGCAGCATGTGTTATATTTGATAATTACTGTTCTTCCACATTAGAAGTGTGTGGATAGTAACTTGGAAAGTTGAATGAGAGTTGAAAAATGTAACGCCACAGCTGGGATTCGAACCATGGATATTCGCCTTTCCATATCGATGCTCTTACTGGTTGAGTTACCATGGTGAGATTTCCGTGCGGGGCAAACCTTCTCATGTGATTCGAGCATTAAACCATCAAAGGTGAGATGAATACTAGGTATCATACCTTAAAAGCAACTTGAAGTGTTATAAGTGCTTTTAATTTCCAGGCTTGACAGTTTAATCTCTATTATGTTGAATTTTTATTTGATATCTTTCGCATTAGCCTGTGTAGAGAGTAAGTTAAAGTTGAACCAGACTTGAAAAATTCAACTTATCAATATGTGCTTATAACATGCTACAACCACATTAAGACTTAGCCATGGTAACGGGACAGACTCATCGATGGAAACTAAAAACAAGAAACGCAAACTTTCAGCCATGCCCGTTAGATGACTTTTTTGTTGCTTGTTTATTCCTTATCCATGAAGAATCAGGGCATTGGTAAATTGGAAAATAATTAATTCACTTGTCCACCAAAATAATGGTAGATAACACTTCAAAGTAGCAACTGTTCTTAAATACACAAATTGCACAAAAAATGTGTTCAGTTAGCTCTATGATAATGTGAAGCAAAGATACATTAAGCACAGAAGGCGTTTTAGTAGCAACACAGGCTCCCTTGTCATATGGCGAACTTAAAGCGTAAACATGCAACGTGAATATTTCGAAAACTATATGCTAGAAAACAAATTAATCAACACACTTTGTATATTTAAATAAGCTCTACATATTTCTTGTAGTAAGCTTTTGCTTATACAGGATGGACCATTTAAGTTGACACTGTACAATATCTCCAAAACTAAGCGTTGTAGAAAGGAATGTCTTTAATAAAAGTTGCTTGATATTATGAGGGAAAGTAAATGCCATTAGTCGTGTTTTGTTTGGAGGACGATAATGTGGTCATTTTAGGGTTAATTTAATTTTTTTTAATGGGAACCTACAATTACCTACAATGGCCATCACAACGTCCTCCAAATAAAACACGACTAATGGCATTTACATTCTCCCATAATATCAAGCAACTTCTATTCAAGACATTTCTTCCTACAACGCTTAGTTTTGGAGATATTGTACAGTCTCAACTTAAATGGTCCACCCTATATATAATTAATTCCCAGTTAAATAAAATTACACCAGTATAAAGAGGACTTCACAGAATACTCTCAGAAAATTTAAGATACACATTTTATTAACCATGTAAATATTTTAAGCATATGGTGTTTTAATTAAAATTCATAGTTTTAGCCAAATAAAAACTAATGGCATTGTTGCTTATAAAAGTTGTGGACAAGGGAATTGTTTTGAAAATTGTGTCGCAACCTTCGAAGATGCTGAATTTAAATTGTACCAAGTATGGTATCTATTTGACTTTTCATTTTTTAGTTTTGCTGCTCACTCTATCTCTCTCTCTCTCTCTCTCTCTCTCTCTCTCTCTCTCTTACACACATACCTTTTCTAACTTTTGGGGGCATTCAGTGTGCATCAAAATGTTGAAATATGCAATTCGAATACTTGGGTGAAATATAATATTTCCTATACCTACCATAGATAGGTAGTAAACAAGTAAACAAAGAAAATAGAATAAATAAAATCAAATCTTAGATTATTCATTTCGATAGACAAAAGAGAACCTGGATGTTCAAAGAAGAGGTGGAGAATGTGGATTTTGGAATCCTAAATCATATACGGATTTTGATGATTAAAATAAAAAAACAAATGAAACGGTATATAGGATTGTGTAAGTGTACCGTGCAACGATCTGATACAGAAAAACCTGCGTGAGAAGGCGTGTATAGGAGCCTCAGATTTTGGTAGCAGGGTATTGCCAGGGTTTTTCCAATTGCACTAGTCCCACTAATAAAACTTGCCTTCACCATTACGATTCGAGAACACACTTTGCAAATCGAGTTCTTCTTTGACCTTCAAGAAGGCGAATAGGAATCTGTTTCTCTTCAACCACTGCGAAATGATCTACAAACATAAGGACGTTAGATGTTATGAGACAATTTTGAAAACTTGCTGAACACATGTGACTTCAAACGCCAAGCTGCATCGATTCGGTTAGTGCACAGTGAAATAATAGACGCCGTCATCTCCTTATATCTGCAATGTTGTTGCCCTATGCAAAGTCAGATAAGACATCAGATGTTGCCGCACATTGTACACAGTCCAACAAAAATTGATTGCCGCACTTATTCGTTGTATCAGCAGTAAACAATCCAGAGGGGACATTTTCGAAAAATACATATCAGGTTTTGCCTTGCCTAATGTGTCTCATTTTTTATTGGCTTTCACCCAACATTTTCCAGCATTATCTAGAAAATCGGTCTCAAGGTAGCCTTGGTAGGAGGAGGACTAGATAAGGAGGCGGACTTAGTACCTCGACCTACAGGATCTTTTGTGTTTATGCCCCTGACGGAATGACCCCGGAAGGGAGGAGACAGAGGGTGGCCGGACAAGGAGGCACTACAGGGCAGAGAACTGGGTTTCTGTTTTTTACAGACTGAAACTTCCCGGATGACAGCTAGTGCAATCGGCTCCCCTCTCCCCTGCAGGCTTATACATCCCACTGGTCCCAGGACTCGGAGACCGCCCCCATTCCGGGGACTAAGTGTTACATAGAGCAACCTTTTCCCCTGCCATGCAACCACGAGACTCCTGCCGATACTTTCAGCCCTGAAGCAGATCAAGCAGATGAAAGATGAAGTGAAATGAGAATGGAGGTGAAATGGAGGGACAGGAAATTCGGGGGATGTAATGAAACTTCCCAGCATTCGCCTAGCGATCCCCCGAAAAAAACCCATGGGTCAGGAAGGTCAGCTCTGGGAATCAAACCCACGACCTCCCGAATGCGGACCACATACGTTACCGTCTGGCCATCCCGCTCGGTAAGGTATCCTTGGTAGTCCGCCTGCTAATGACACTCCAGTGGTAAACAAGGTTTTATTGGATTTAGACTTTATTTCTCAACAACAATTACCCACATTTTATATAATAGCGTTTTAATGTAACTGGCAAATATATCGTTTCACTGCTGTGTACGTCGTCCTCCGTAGTGTAGTGGTTACCATGCTAACCTCTAGTTCCCGAGGTCGCGGGTTCAAACCCAGCGGAGGCGATGGATTTTTCGGGCGTAAAAATCCTTAGCATGGGTTCCTTCGGAAGAGAAGTAACGCCAGTGGTCCCGTGTTGTAGATTTACGGCACGTAAAAGAACCCCAAACCTGATAAAGAGGCCTCTGAGCAAAATTACCGGTCTTTCACGCCCAATATAGAATAGAACGCTAAGGACCATAGTAGTTAAAAGAGCGTCCATAAATAAAACTCAATTTAATTTATTTTAATTTAACTGTTGGGTACAGTACCTTCGCTCAGGTTATAAAATAGAGCAGAACTGTGTTATATTCCTATCCTTCTTCACATTCTGTCGTTTTCTCTCCTAGTAGTTTTTTTAATGTAGACATATTTATTGCGAAAGATATTGAATGGGGAGAGCAGGTGAATGTCCCTTTATAACTTCGCACATCAGCAAAGAGTGAATGATATGCTTATTTATGTGATTCAAACGAGCCCGGAGCCAAAATGTAGAGGGTATTCAATCAAGCATCTGTCCATTTGGCTTAAGGCAACTCAGTCTAAACGAGATTCGTACTGGGACTCCTCTGGATTACTAACAGACGGGATTACTCACAGAGATGAACTGTTTGGACCAGAAATGGGTAATTACTCGAAATTTTAAACGAAGCAATCCATACACAATTCACAGCATATTATATTCTGACTACTGTCTTTTACCGAAGACCGGAAAGGAAGTTTCCCACCTACTATGCAGGAAATGGAGGGAGGGCGTACCGACGTCGATGTGGGCGTCCTCATGGTACTGAGGAAATCCGGGAAGGTGAGGTTAGCAAGTTTCATGAGGCATAACATATCTGTGAGATCTATTGCGTCCAGAGATTGACATGGTGCCCCTGAGAAAGTAGGCGATCTTTGCGCTCCGTTACGAGTCAGTGCACTTTTTAAGAGCAATCAACTCACTTTTATTTTTCAAGGCCAAAAGCCAAGTTCTCTCATGCTAGGCTCTCTTTGATGACCACAAATGGATACCATGCAGACGCTATATTTTACTTGTAACGTTATTGGTTTCCCTACCATTTACCTACAATCGATAGATGAGGTATTGTATTCCACCCAAAAATCTGATTCCGAGATTTCACCAAAATTACATGAGAGCCCTTGAATCTAAAAAATGCATTTTTAGAAAACTATCCGCATGCGCACGTGTGTGTGTGTGTGTGTGTGAGAGAGAGAGAGAGAGAGAGAGACAGACAGAGAAAGAGAGAGAGAGCGTGCGTGCGTGCACATGTCTGCTTTCAGTCCTGGACGATGTACAAGAATTTCAAATCTGCCTTAGCTTTGCTCAAGTGATCGTTGATGAACTTGGCTTTTATTTCAGATGACACATGTTCGATATTTTGTATTACTGTACATTGAATAGCAACTTGGTACACACCCACCTGTCGTAAGCAGTAAAAACGGGCGTTGAATACTTCTATAACATATAAAAAGAAAACAACATTAACAGAAAAAAAGCAACAAAAACACCCATCTGTACATAATCTGTGGCAGTCGCTAACAAGATGTAGGCACACACCTTTCTATCGAGAATGTTCAGCTAGGACTTTTAAACGTGTTACACTGACCAGTATGTTATTATACCGGGGCATTGCTTGTTTGTGCATCACTCTATGGTAAGTGAAGAAATACCTTTCCCCCCATTTGCCTTCTTCGCCGGCCAGAGAGCTGAATGGTTTCCAAACTGTGATGATAATTTCATCGGCAGTAGATTTCACTGGGTTTCGCATCGCTATGCACCATAATCACATTTTGACGCTTTGTACAGAGCTGCCAGCAACTACGTTTTGCCCACAACCTCTCATATATGTATGTAAATAAGCAGATGCAATTTCTCAGAAATATTGTTTATTGTCATATGCTTGGGACATGGTAAAACATTTGATGTGATGCATTCGCATGACAAATTCAACGACAAATTCACATATATTCGTTATACATACTATTCGCATTAAAATTAATGTTTCTGTGCCTGCTACGTTAGGATATAATTTTACCTATGAAGTGCTTCTATATTCGAAAACAGCATACAAGTGTTTATTCATTGTAACAAGAGCTTTTGCAATAGGAAGCAAAATAGGGGAGGCAAGAATTAAACTTTCAAGCATGTCAAGATGATGCTTAGGAAAGCTTCCAACATAGAATGTTTCGAAAACGGCTAACGTTACGAAAATAGAAGTTTCTGATACAGACTGCATATTTGAATGAGTAGAAGATTTTTGTGTGATCTACTAAGATTTCCTCGTCATACAAAATTATGCAATACTTAATTAAATAAAGGAATGTATGGCATACTCAAAGAAAAGTCAGTATATATATATATATATATATATATATATATATATATATATATATATATATTATGTCTCTTGCAAATATATATAAAACATGACATTTTAATTAAACCTTAGAGCCAGTTTTAGAAAGTAACGAAATTGCAAAAATGCCTCCATGTAACTAAAAGTAGTATGGAGAGGGAGAATTTTCTTTAAAATCTTTGTGTCGTATCCTTGGAAGACTTAAATGCGAATTTTAATATTTTACTGATTTTCGTTTTTGAGTTATATCGTTCACAGACAGACAGGTAGGCAAGCACACATTCACGTGCGTGAACCTTTTTCTAAGAATGCTTTTTTGGAGTTCAGAAGATCCTAAAAGCGTGCTTATTCGGTGAAATCAAATCTGAATTTGAATTTTTTAGCGGAATACAATGCTTCCTCTTACCTATAATAGGTAGAGGGCATAAAAAGTAATAAATTAATTCTGACGTTTTTCGTTTAGTTCTGAAAAGTTGTGGGAACCTCTAAGCTATTCAGCGCACTTTGGTAGGTTTTCATGTTGTAGTGATATTAGTCACTATGGGCATAATAAAAATGAATTTGGATTTACCTGCAAGGTCATACTAAAACATACTTAAATAATGTGGAAGTTTTGTTGTAAAGCTACCGGCTTTCCTTCAGGGTTGGTGAGGCATTCGGCTACAAGGAATTGTAAATTCTCGTGCATACTGTTATGCAATTATTGAAGCATTTGCCTATTTTTCAGGCTATTTCATTATTCGAATTAATGCTGCCGCTCAGTACCATTTTCACACGGATGAGTTCGAAGAAACTGAAGTTTGAATGTCATTTCATGTGATGCTAGATTCGTACGGAGATAAGAGAGCTTCTATTTGCATGCAGTCCACATAGCTTAGCTCGCCAGCAGTCACGAATCCTAGAAATCAGCAGAGGAAACTAAAGGAGAATTTTAAAAGCTAATAAGATACAACTAATACAGACTGGAAGCGTTCCAAAAGGTTTGCAGTCATGAACTTCACTTTCTTTGACTTTATTTAGTTTTAATGACAATAAACCAATGAAACTAGCACTTACGATCACTAAAGTTCAGCAACTGGAAGCAAGAGAGGCTTCTTAACAGCCGTTCTTTTTGTATAAAACATCGCAATCGTATTCCCTGGAGACTTAAAGTAAACCTTTGGAAATCCACTAGCAGGAGATGCGCCTAGAGTTTCCTTTTAAATTATGGGGAAAAAACTGGGAATACAAAACAAAGTTTAATATACACGAAAAGTGTTAGGTTTCATAAACTCTCCGTTTGTACCTACATGATTGAAAACGTTAAATTCGGAGCGCTGAAGATGAGTGAGATTTCATGCACTCCAATAAACAACCAAATATTTTTACTGTATAATTTTTTTATGTATATAACATATTTTGGTGAAGGTCGTTCTTTTTCTTTATGATAGGTTACTTTTCACTCAAGAATGAAATCAAAATCGATTGTTGTGAAACTCGGCATACGCTTTATTCCAGTTTCCACTTAGAAAATAGGCATCTTAGCTACTTTCCTCGAAGAGGAATTTTTGATGGGTCGGAATATAAAATAAATTGAAATATTAATTAATTTTTAATGCTACACACCAAATCAGTAGAAGCATAATGCTTCCGACAACTTACGTTACAAAATTTCCAGGGGATGAGTATATAAAAGGTTATGCCAGTTTTGCTTTACTATTAAAGCTGGTTCATAACAACCGAGAACGGTAACCAGAACGAAAATGACGAAGCTGAAATACATGTATTTTAATGGGAGCGTTCGCAATTATCGAGAACTTTCCCGGGCCTCGGAAACGGGAGAAGACTCGGTCAAGTTTTAACTTTCTCATTCTCGTTCTTGGGCACAGCATATTAGATCCATATTGTGCATATTAGACTCTTCGCTGTAGAAATTATTCTAGGCGGCAGTGAATAAAAAAGCCGCTAGTGATCTATCTGGTTGCAAGCTGGAAACATTTATTTTTAATTTAATTTATTCGTATTAAGTTATTTACACTTTCGGGGTCCGTTAGAATTGGCCCTCGCAAGAGCTGGAAATATGAAACTGGAAGAAATTCTAGCGTATGTGCGTCCCTCTTCTGTTTTTATTATAGTTATATTTATGGACGCTCTTTAACTGCTGTGGTCTTTAATGTTCCATTCTATATTTAGCATGAAAGACCGGCAATTTTTCTCAGAGGCTTCTTTATCAGGCTTGAGGTTCTTTTACGTGCCGTAAACCTACGGCACGGGACCACCGGCTTTAATTCCCTTCCGAAGGCAGCCACGCTAAGGGCTCCATCGCCCTCCGCCGGATTTGAATCCGCGACCTCGGGAACTAGAGGCTAGCATGGTAACCACTACACCACAGAGGACGACTCGTCCTTTCTAATCTCAGATCCTGACATCCACATTCCCGCATATGCGTTGAGCGTTGTTTCTTCTAGTGAAAGAGTCACACGTAGTTTGTTTATATGCAGCTCGAAAGTGGCTGTTGTCTCAACAAAAATAATTAGGTAAATAATTAGCAAAAGCTACAAAGCAAAGAAAAACGTAGAAATTAACAAAGAACAAACAACTACAATGTACGCCATTAAATAAAGGAATGAAAGCTGGGTACGACTAATGAAATCGGAAATGTACCAGTGGATCTACACTTAGATAATGTTTAGGGGAAGGTGGGGCAAGAGTGCCATATCGAGTAAGAGTGTCACCCCCCTTTAAGTACAAAAATACGGGCTTAGTGACTTTGTTGCAAGGTTGGGTACACTTAGTTAGATGGCATGTTTGTTGGGCTGTGCATTACAGCAGCTCTAGAAATGTATTGTTTTTGTTATATAATAAAGTACTTTTTTCATAATTGTGATCTTATATTTCCATAACAGGAAACCCAATTTATTCCTAGGTAAAGTAGTTTCTGGTATATCTCAGTTATTATGGCTTAACCCCACTTATATGAGAATCCAATTGCACGCGAAGAGTTAGTAGTGTATGCAGTCGCCACTCCATGGTGTCGCCAGATGTAATCCCGTGCAGCTGGGGGCAAAAGTGTCAGCTGACTCTGGGGCAAGAGTGCCAGAGTGACACTCTTACCCCGTACTGTGAACATAGTACAAACAATTCATTGTAACAAAATTTATAAATCATAAATACAGAGAAAAATGGATAGTGAAAATACCGAAGATTCAAGCATCCTGCCCCTAGAGAATGATAAGAGAAGGAATGCAAAGGAGTTCATTCCTATAGCTTCTACTTCGAGGGAAAGCTTTTACTTCGTTGATGAAAAGGAAGCAGATAAAATTAAACCTGTTTCCAAAACTCCAGCATTGAAACTATTTCCCCACTTCCAATTCATAGAAGACCTTTTCCTAAAACTCCAACCCTAAGAGGAAGAAAACCTGATAAATCGGTTATCCTGACCAGCAGCCCACACAAAATATGCTTGAAAGCAAACAAGCTTGTACTAATCGCTCAACTACCACAAAGGTTCTGTTAAAATCAACGATACAGAAGAAGAAACCAAGGTGTGATACTGCAACGTCACAGAGAACTACTGAAGACCAGAAAAAAGACGATGTCTACTTTTGCTTAATTTGCCAAGAAAGGTTATCAGATCCACCTGATGAGCCAATGGTTCAGTGTCAAGAATGCAAAGGAATGTCTCATACAGATTGTACAGACTTTAATGACGTGAAAGGAAACATTTATTTGTGATATTTGTAGGGAATAATGATGTCTCAGTTTGTTCAATGTATGTGGCACTCTTACCCCAGCCTATGGGGCAAGAGTGTCAGCTGACGATTCTTTATGTAAATCAAAATATCTCAGAATGTTTGGGAGAGTCTGTCTTAATACTTTATCATGTTCTTGTGTAATGATAGTTTATCTTATATACGGGGGAAACATATGTATGATTCTGTTTAGAGGAAGAAAATAGTGTTTGAACCTTAACATGGCACTCTTGCCCCACCTTCCCCTACTCTACCGAATTTTTATGTTGACTAACCCGCATTATGTTGGCTGAATTGGAAGCAGGTGAAAAAAGATAGCATTGGTCAGTTTAAAACAAATGAAATCCCAATGCACAAAATCGACTTTCCACTTGTGATCGATATGATCATTGATATGCATTCCCCTTCTCTTTACCTCCTTTGGTGCCCTTCTCGGGTTATTATGAACCAGCTTATTCGTTTACATAAACCAATCAAAACGGGAAACTGCAGTTTCGATCGCAGCATTAGGAATAGGCACAAATGGGAGTACTGTGAAACTTATGCTCATGTTTTAGATTTTACTAATACCCCAGAAAAAGCAATTTTATTGCTGATTTTTGAAACGTCACATGACTGTAGGTACGTTGTACAAAAATAAGAGAAAGACGGGAAAGGGTGGGCGAAGTAGGCAAAGAGTGAGTGGTAGAAACGAGGAGAGAGGGATGGAGAAAGAGAGAGTGAAAGGTGAGAATTATAGGGGAAACAATTTAATGACAGCTCCCAAGAATATTATTATTATTATTATTATTATTATTATTATTATTATTATTATTATTATTATTATTATTATTATTATTATTATTATTAGCAGAATCATCAGAACATTTCCGAGCACAATGGGAAAATGAACTAAACTTGGGATAAGTGTATGATGTTGACAATATAAGGTTTGAGTAATCTGGCTGACTTACGACTTAACATGCTATCATCATCCCCTTGTTTGTGTATATCATAAGAAAATGTTTTAGAATTAGAAGCAATTAATAAGCGTAAAATGCTCTCAGCATTTAGAGTTTCGAACCCGCCTCTTCCTAAAGTGCATCCATGCGTAATTAATGGTCTGTGATCGAGCCTTAGTTTTGGAGGAAAAAACGATTAAATGAGCAACGACTTTATTCTGGGTTCGGTTTCAATCCATTTGTATACTTTCGGCTTGTTTACATCCTGTAATGTTTGTTAAGGATTTGATGTGCAGATCATAAGAGTGGCTTCAGATGAATGTCGGGTAACTTACTCTATGGACTCCGGGCTCATTTAAGCATCATTTTAACCATTTCATTCATTTATTCATTCATTCATTGTCCGATATGACCTCTCGGTTAAACGGCGTTAAGCTATATACTATGTATATCAAAAGAGTGACTTCCTTTTGTTAAGCTAAACCGAAATAAGCATTTTTCTGTCTGACTGAAATTTAGTTGGTAAACAACAAATTTGTCAAACATTTCTTTGCCATCGTTTCGCTAACCCATTTTGTGATGTCTATCATGCAGTTTCACAGATCTTAAAAGGTAAACAATTTCTTTGTTTTAATTTTCTTTTTAATGAACGCTTCAGGCAGAAGCTAATTTAAACTGAGGCTTATTTTATCGGAAACGTTGATTCAGTATACATTTACGGATGGGGAGCTTAGTTTTGGTAACAAATATATTGTCTGAAATCGCAATAATAATTGTTTTAAACGAGAATATCAAAGGATCCTTAATATACAAATAATAAGAATAACATTCACATCATTGTTCTATTATCATCTCATAGATATCCCTTATATACTGCGCTATAAATGTAAAAGGATATTCTTCTTCACCTTAATAATGCGAAAAATCCAAGAAAATGTTTAAAAATTAGATAATAATGGACTTAATTATACGAAATATATAAAACGAATTCAGCTGCATATAACACAAGTTGAAGATTTCTTGTCTTGATTTCAGACAAGGAGAGTCCTCATTTTCCAATGTTGGTAACCACAATTTGGGTGGTTAGAGGCAACCAAAGAAGTCTTATACTTGAAAAAATCTAAAAGTATAACAAAGAAAATTTGGGAAACGGTAGTTGCCAAAAAAAACGTTATTTGACATAAATCGTATATTTTGATGAGTTTTCCGGCTATTGTTTACGGATCTCCAGTTATTTTAAATTCAATAAAAATGCAGGAGACTTTATAGGGCTATTTAATCATTGAATTACTACTAATTCAAAATAATATACCTAAATATTATTTGCTATATCAATATCTCAAACATGGGGTATTTAAATTAAAATTGTTACGGGAATATTTGAGAAAATAAACTATAATTAACATTTCCCATGTAGAGTGTTGGTTGGGATAAGGGGAATTCCATGAAAATCTTAGCCTGGCATCTTTATCTTCCCCTTTTTCTGACTAAACCATGAGGTTTAGCATTTAGTGGGTTTTTAGTTAATTGTTCACAAACATGCACGCACTCGAACATACTTAGGCAATAACGCATGCGGACATTACTGTAGGTATTTGGTTTCAGGGGACCTAGAGCCTATATTTTTGGGAAATATCAATATCGAATTCATATTTTTCTATCTTAAATTTCTAAGCCGTAGAGAAAGTAAGATAGCTGACCTGTTTTCTATTTGATTTTGCTTGTATTTATCTTTAAGTTTCGTGGCTCTTATTCTACTCAGGTTCGAGGCCAAGCTACTTCTAATTTGTGAAGGCGTTTATCTTGTAACAAACTATTGAAAGCAAATTTCCCCGGTGTCAGTGAAGTAGGTCTGCCCAATAATCTGTAAGGTTCGGGTTCAAACTCTGTTGGAGTGAGTTGCCTAGAAAAAGTGTTCCTATTATGAGAAGACTAATCTTAGCTTCCAGCTCTGTGGACCATAATCTCATTTTATCTGTTACTGTCCGATATGATTAAATTGCATTAAACTTAAAAAGAAATACCCTTAAATGCATTAAGAATTAACGGGCCAATCATGCAACGTTTCCATAGAATGTTGTAGAGAATTAAAAGCAAATATGTTTGTATCGATTATTCTAACAGTTTAAAAATATTTTCAGAAGCAATATTTTTAACATCTCAACTTTTAGGAAGCTGTTCATAGAAACCATATTTAATTTTTCTCAGTTTCAATCAACATTGAAGTGTATTCATAAGTTTGCTTCAACTGTCATAAATATCGTTACCGTTTTCATGTATCGTCATTGTATTTGAGAGAGGCAACTTTCGTTCTGGAATTACGGTATGGCTGAATTTTGTGTTTCGAAGCTTTATGGGATGGAAAACAACCAATGAACGAAATAGCCCAATTGTGGGGCTAGCTTTTCAGATAATTACATATGAAACTATATACACACAAATATTATGAATTGGTCAGAATTGCAATTGACAATTGAATTGGCAATGAATTGGTACGAAATTATTATTTTTAACATATGATAACTAAGGGTAAATCGGGTCAACATGCCTCCAAATACGAGTGCAGGGGTGGCGAAAATGTCTTCTTTCTGCAAACCCCAAATATGCAACACGCGTTACATCACTGAGCAGCATGCGAAAAAAACAAATGGATTAACAGTAAGACAGGGAGCGGCAGGGACGCTGCGGTTCCAAGCGACTCGCGAGTCCCGTTTTTGCCACCTCTGCGCTAATCCAAGACTGTGTAGACTCACTCTGGGGGTGCTAGAATGGCTTCGACACATTTATATGAAAGTCAATTCGCACCATTTGAGGATAGGTTTGAGGGGAGAGGTCTGCTCTGTTTACATTTTCAGAGCGGATGCGCTCTCTCATACACTAAAGAAAATCATAGATACTAGTCAATGTTACCGCATGTTGGCACGGAATAGGCTCTACTCAACCAGGATATGTCAGCAGTTGTTTAGTATGGTTTTATATAGCTTACGGAAGCAATTGACGTGTTCACTCCGTGGCCCGATACATCCTTGCTAAGCCTAGGAACTTTCATAAAAACAATTAGGATACACAGCGGTGCCTGATTTATTTCATACGTACAATTGGGCGGACAAGATGGCGCTAGTGAGTGCTTTATACTAGTGAACACATCTCAACTGAAAGGTAGAATACACTAGGACAAGCTGTAGTGAGCCCACCTCAAGCAAGACAACAGAATCACAGTAACCAAATATGAAATACCTCATTATGTAAAACTGAAAACAAAAGCAACTAGCCAAAAATTAGGACCTGGATATAATGATGATAATTTTACTGCCAGATGCGGTACTAGATACGCCCTATACTGGTCCAAGGCATTCTTCACGCTGTAGATCACGTGCACAGACCCAAAATTATCATTCGCAACATCCGGTTGAAGATGATCGGAACAGCTGTCTCCTAAGCTTTAAATTAAAAGGGAAAACCGGCTTGTCTTGCGCTAACGGGAAATACCATGCAATGCAGCACGGCTTTGTAACCAATCCGTGATTTGAACCACGGATCTACTGCTTACTTTGGCCTGACCAACGTACGGAAATTAACATACCTGCTATAGTAGGTACTCCCTCGGCATTCCCGCCTTAGTCATCGCTTCTAGTTGCTTGAACTCTGGCTGACGCAATTACTAGCTTCGTTCGAAAATGCAGCTTGTTATGAGGGCTAATCCAAACGTAACGCAATCATTTGGGTATTCATAAAAAGTTCAATAGACAGGGGAAAGGTTATAAACAATAAAGTAATACATTTTGTCTACATTTCGACACAGGAACACAGTCTGTCGAGATATTTCCAATATCCTTGCATTTTAAATATCCCTTGTTCACGCCGAGAGAGTTGACTCCAGAGTAATGTATGAGGATCGCATTCGGGAGGCTCCTGGTACAATTCCCATTGACCAACCACCGTGACCTTGGTTTTTTCGTGGTTTTCCCTCGTGAGTAGGCGAATGCTGGGATGGTATCTCTCCTGCCAGGACTTCCTCCCCCTCATTTCCTTTAATTCCGGTTCCTTCTCATGTTTCAGGCGTGCTTTCGGGTTTCGCGGTGTGGATGCAGGGTAGTGCCGGACAGACGGTGCAGTTGCTTGCTCCAACGAAAAAATATTTTCCGCGGACACCAGAAGGCTGCTTAGGTTGTATGGCTCGTTTATTGCCCTATTTGGGCGCTGCGGCGGTGGGTCGAGTCTTCGAGCCATGAAATGGTAGGGACATGTGCTAATCTCTGTGACCTGTCTGTCTGCGGCCTGTAGCCTCCTGTGATTCCTTCTCCTCATCCGTTCCTTCTGGGGGGATGGTAGCTACAATAAATCTGTATAGGTCGCGGTGTCCCTCTCCGTTGTATCTCCTGTATCCTTCGTTCACAGAACTTCAATTTATGGATGTTAATGTCTTCATCCAAATGAAAGTACTGGTAGCCCAGGAATTTCTTCTGAGGTTCAAACAGAATAAGGCCAATAGGTTAAATATGGGACATCCCAGACAAATTGCACACGTTTTGCGCAAACACAAGTGGTAGTATAGAGATGCTGCTATGAACCATACATTCAGTCGTACATGATCCCAATATTTCCTCTATGAATTTCACTCCGATTTGGATTTTTTGCCCACAAGAGATAAAATACATATTTTGGTAGTCATGCGTAGATGAAACTTTCATTTACGACAGACAAGACATCGGGATTATAATTTTAATTGTATGCTTAAATCACTTAAGAAGAGAACAAATTTAAACTATAAGATTCTGCCTTCATGCTGAAAAGTTACCTTCTAAACGTTGTTACAAAAAGTATATATCCATACTGCGGCCATCTCCTTGATTTTTTTTCTGAAGCGAAAATCTACTCTCAGAGAAAATGTTACGCTTGGGAGGGGGGGTGGAGGATTCAGCTCAAACTTCCCTAATTTCGGCACTGATAACCTTTGCGTGTCGATGTGGGAAAAGTTCAGTACTGCCGTAAAGTATTCATAAGCGCAACACTGTCTTATTTAGACACAGAAATCAATATGTGGACATATGAATATTTCTTGAAAATATGGTTAGAGTACTGTGAAAGGATCAACTAATGGTGATGTTTGCACAAAGCAAATCGCCGTGGATTCGAGACACATTAATCTGATCCTAAACCTTTAAGAAACTTTGTATCTAGAAATGTTAGAAGAATTATATTTCCAGATTGCACACAAAACACCCTACCCGCTTCCCTGAAGTATTTTCTCACCTCCTTTATGTACGGGTAGCATATCTGCCTACCAACCCAGAGAGCTGTGAGTTCGAATATCGTTTAGAGGATCTCGTTTTTCCTTATCCTCTTAAGATGAATATCAGGTAGCTGTTTGGTAGTGGACTTCAAACTCATTTGAGCAAGATTCGTCCATTTCATTCACTATCCCTGAAGACTAGAGTTGCTGAGGAACGTTAGGACGTTGTTTCTCTCTTATGAAAGAAGGGAACATTACTCTGAACAGGGCTCTGGACTACTCCCCAAAATGTGTACTGTTGAGGCGGTCCAGTAATGTGCTTCTTTTTCTTCAGATATTATTCAGTTCGATGTTTTTCTTTGATGGTGTGTCCAATGATTGTGTATCCCATCAGGCTTATATAAAAAACTAATACTTCCAAATTTGTATTGTTATTTTTTAAATTATTTTTAATCTTTTTAAAAGTCGCTTTAACCTAAGGTGAAATCGCGACTTCACAATTTTTATACATAGATCATTGGAGTTAGATGTGATCGCATTTTGAAAGCAGAAGTAACCACCATGTCAGCTAGAACCCGGTTGGCACTGAATATCCGTTGGACATTACTCTGTTATATGTGTTCGTTTAGAAATGTACTGTTTTTGTGAAATTGAATTATTCTTCCTATTTAAGTGATGATAATGACAACAAGATATCCTTTTTCAGTTTTCGGTTTCTTCTGATAGGCATTTAAAATCAGCGAAGATTGTAATTATCACTGTTGTTAATCACAGTAATTTTATTCTGTTTTCATTTTCTTTCTCCTCTTATAGTTTAAAGCTTGTTCTCTTAATTCTGTCTTTATTCCTGTTTATGTGAACTTTATTTGTACTTTATTTCTCCGCCTTTTCTCCTACTTCTAAGAATATGAAACTCAATGGGCCAAGTTCTGCTTATCGGTTCCTGTAATGAATATATAATTTGTTAATATCATTTGCACATTCTCCTCTAATTTATTATGACATAGTCTCTCAAGTCTTATGTTTTAGAATGAGTTAATACCTTAAATAATAAGGATAATTATTGTTTATGATTGGGAAAGGTAGGTTATTATTCGTGTACGGTCCCACCTTGATTTCAACGCTCACCTTGCTTCTGCAGACGGAACGCAAATTAGCACTTTTAAGGAAACAAGTATTAGTAAATCAGCGATCCAGAACTAAGTGGATCACGGATTGTTGACTGGGTTTTTATTAGGATCCTTTCCCTCACATTTTTCCTGGATCTCTCTAGTTAAGCACTTGCAAATTCAGGGAGATCGCCTAAGTAAGCTTAAGCAGCATTCGCTGCCCATCTTGTCTAACAACTGGAGACAGTTTCCTCTTCTTTACTATAAAGTCTACAAATTCGGTGTTCCTTTAGAATTTCCAATGCGTGCAACATAAGTGTTTCCTAAGATTAAGAGGGTAACACCTCAAGTCTCAGGTCAGCCGGGAATGAAGTTCTTCTGCGTTTAATGCGTAAATTTTCTTGTTACATAAATTATTTTGTGTTAACATTCTTGTATTATATTCTTAATACTTCTTCTTCTTCTTCAACTTCCCTGTTCTACCACTATCGAGGTGTCAGGGGTTTGCCTCGGATCCATTTTTTAAACTCCATCCTATCCCTCGCGAAGTCTTCGTCTATTCTGATCCTTTCCGAGGCTCACTTTATCCTTTTGAATCCAATAATACTTAAGGTGGGGGATTAGCCCAACGCTTAAGGTCCCTGTTTACCCCCAGGGTACTAAGGGAGCCTCAGTTCTTGAGGTAGGGTTGGGCATTTCCTCCCAGTCCCATAAGGTTTTGGTTTTCCCGCCAATACTCGGGTGGCTGTTTGCAGTGGTTTCCCACTGGGCGATGGGGTCGCCACTTCCCTACGCCAGTATTCTTAATACGATTTATAGAAATTCCAAAGAAATGGTCCACGTTTAGTAGGAATTTAAGCACATCCTTTCCGTGCGAAAAGAAATTCGTAATAATGTTCTATTTTCATTGGCTGTTGTTTCTTTATATCCTGGAAGTTACACAAATGTTAGTGTTGTACTCGCAGATTAATAACATTTTGTGAACTATTTCAAACTAACCTGAAAGTAATGCAATATGAAGTTAATTAGCTCTCTCTGAGAATATCCAGATGATGTCATCACGGTAATATTTCTGTAGATTCTCCCAGACACAAGTTTAAGTTGCATAAATTAACAGGAATGCTTGCTGTTGTACAGCCATCCAAGGACAAAGATGATGCACACTGGTGCTTGTCCAAAAACTCCTGCTCCTGATGCAACGCCAGTCCTAGAAGCAGTATGCCAAACTGCTTGCAACTGAATTGGCAGAGACTTTTTTTATAATATATGCTGCATTTGATAGTAAAACAAAAGCTACACGCGACTGCTGTGGTCTATTGTTAACAGCAGATAAGGCTTCAAAGTCAGAATGGAACATGAATAGAAAGAAAACTTACGCATTTATTAGAACTATTAGATGATGATGAATAATTCTTCATTTAGAAAGGTGCAATCTACGAATAAGGCAGTTGAAACCTGCTTACTTGAATGTAATAATAAACGCATGTAGCTCAATGACGACCAATACGTATGAACACATTTTTCA
Organism: Deroplatys truncata; assembly: GCA_030765065.1. Classification (NCBI taxonomy): domain Eukaryota; kingdom Metazoa; phylum Arthropoda; class Insecta; order Mantodea; family Mantidae; genus Deroplatys; species Deroplatys truncata. The sequence continues at coordinate 242,394,756 of CM060975.1, read as the reverse complement.
TTGCCCGGCTATTTTAAGAAAACATATTGGTCAAACCTTTATAAAACCTTCTCCGTTAATTTATCTTCTAAATAGTATACTCCAAGGCAGGATAATCTCTGCTGTAACAAGAGAGCAGAAATGCAAATTCGATCAATTTTGAGAACCTTACTGCAGAGAAGTGATAATGCATGAAAGACTGTATACGAAGTAAACAAAATTATGTCATATGTCCAGAAGGTATCAGTGTAAATGTAAGAAGAAGGTTTTGTACGAGCACTGCGTCTAGCACGTAAGTCATGCTCCCTCCCGCATTCTTAACTCCTTTAGTTCATAGACGTGTGCACAGAAGCTCAAATTTGCATAGGGTCCTTAATTTACTATTTATAATATAACGAAAACAGTTTCGTTCTGTTTACTGGGAGAAATCTTTGCAGAGAAAAGCCAGATATTAACTTTGTAGCAAGACTCAAGTTTCAACAGCATGAATTGGGTGTACCCAAATTGCAATTTGATGACTCGTCCCATTGCTGATTCTCTGTCTATTCTACAAATGCCGGTATGGCTGGTTTACAAAGACAATGTAACACATACTGGAAATTTCGTTCTGTCAGTAGGAATGCATAAATGACGTGTACATCATTATGATGCATCAAAAGCTTGTAAGCTCCAAACTGTGTGATTTTGGGTCAGAGATGACAAACCGCATCACATATTTTTTTTCGTCATTTGAAAGTATTAGATGAAAAAATGAATTCAACATTAATATTGGGCTGTACATTAGTTTCTGCAGGGGAAAAACATTACTGCTGGGCAAATTTTCGTTATAGCATGTAAACAAGTTGTGTGTTTGGTGACAAATAGTACAATATTGGGATCTTCATTCTCAGCTTTCAGTTGACCACTGCTTGTTTTTCGTTCACCTCACCTATTTAAAGGTACCTAGGTATTTCTTTTCAGAATTGTAACAATTGCTTTTGTTCCTCGTCTTTTTCCTCATTCATCTACATTTTTTCCCCCTTTTTTCTTTTCCGTCTTAGCTCGTCTTCCCTATTTTTTCCTCAACTTCATCATCATTAGTCAACAAGGAAAGGATTATCTTCCAAATTTGAACTACAATTGCCCCTGAACCGTAAACAACAATGATAAAGGAGATCATATCTCGACATGATAATAATCTGTATGCATTATTAATGAATTTGCTGCTGATGATGATTATAGAAAGAAAAGGAAGGTTAGGTATTCCCACCGCGCCTCTCTTCCTGATCCGTTTTCCGAGGCAGTCCTAATAAACCGGTCCTGGACATGACCTACCGTCCTTGGTTCATCTGTTACGCGCGCATGCGTGAGCCCCTAAAAGTAAAAACAATGGCTGCCCCGTTAGGACTTGCTCGGTACCCTCTGTTCTGCGTGCAACTCTTGGTGGGCAACTACTCAGTCTGACAGCAGCAGAGGCGGCAATTTCAACATGCAAGTAAGTGCACTCCTGCATGCCTCTATTAGGGGTGTCACATATACTATATTTCTTGCATAAAACTCGAAATTATTTAATAATACCTAATAATGATAATATTATGAAAAAGAATGGACGACCTAAAGATCTCTTCCTATTTGGACTGTAGTGAAGAATGGCTTTAATAATAATAATAATAATAATAATAATAATAATAATAATATAAATTATATCCTTTTTATGGCAAGAATTACAACATTGCTGGTCTACAATCCATACTCGATTTGAAAAGGTGTAATTAAAAATAGATTATTGTTTCCTTTTCTTCCTGTTAATTTTTTTGGTTCATAGCTCTACCCACAATCCCACAAACTATTATTTTCTTCTATTTCTTGTTAATGAAGTTAAGGGCAGCCGAAATGTTAATTTTCATGATTTTTTCCCCTCCATATTCAGGTTTTAGTTGCATATGAATATATCAAATCTCCCGCTCATTTTGATATAAATTTCATAGAGACATGGTGATTGTAAATAATTTAAAAATATAATTGAAAATAACGCTGCCTATAGTTTTTAGGCTCTCTCATCTTAAGCGCAATTTCTGAAGAACTAAAATGTTCTACACAGATACCCCATTATCTTCGAAACTAATTGGTACAAAGTGCTGAACTTTTTACCACACATTTGCAGCTAAATAAGCTTTGTTTTAATGAATTTTTTTAAATATAAGCATAGCATTTTTTTTAAAATTTAAAAACTATTATTTTTCAATAATACTTTAGGTACTATATTAAAAAAATCATAGCTTTACTTCTGATAAAGATATTTTTTTCATCAATCAACTGTAAAAGTACTGCTGAACATTCCTTGAAAAAATCAGCTATCTTAAGTGGTTTCCTAGATAATTGGTCATCAGTTAACATTGGCAAGATAGGGCATTTCGACTCCTCTTAAACGCTTGCAGAAATGCTTTATTATACATTTCTGTATAGGTATAAGGGTGATATAGTAGCTGAAACGATAGTAGAATCTTTAAAAAGTGGGTGGCTATATGATTTCTTTGAACTTCCATGACCATGAGAGAAAAACGAATAGCAGTTTAGCAATCGAAATTTTTTTTTGTAAATTCTGACCAATGTCAAAGAATATTCGGAAATGGTAAATATCACAAAATAATTATTTGACTAAATTATGTGTTTTAACGAGATCTACTTTTCTTGTGCCATATGTCTATCTGTTATTGTTTATAAGTTATTCACATATATTACTCACGACAAATTTTTGGCGAAAATATAATCTCAAATTGCCCGTGAAATCTGAAAATCATATATTTCTTAAGCAATTAGTTTCATTTTTTGCCAGATATTTGTGATAATTTTGTAAAAAAATTCTAAATGTTCATATTAATTCATTGAGTAATTCCTGAAGGCGGGTGGGCATTTTCTGCTTTTTGTGATCTACAGAAAATCTCCTTGCGGCGCAGTTTTCAAAACTTTGGAACCAAATTTCAGTTCGGTGTTCCAAATATACCTGTTTTATAAATGTATAAAAAACATGAATTTCTTTAGAAAACAAATCATAACGTATAATATACTTCTTGACTGTTGTGATTTTTAAGTGATAAACTTTATTTCTGCAGGCATATACTTCATCATTTTTACTTTCCTGAGCGATGACTTTTATTTATTATTATCTTAACATATCATTGGTGAAATTTTAAAACTAACAAACAAACAATGAAACTGAAGTTATTTTTAAGAGTAGAGAGATGATTTTACACTTCAGAGCTACACTTCTATGGGCGCCTGGTACTTTAATGAATTTATGTCTGCAACATTATTGCCCACATCTCTTTAAATAACTAACATTTATTATTGAATAATTTTTGTATTTTTCAGAATTTTCAATAGTTTTCATAATTTGATCCCACTGAATTACATACATGCACAATAATGTACCGTTTTCGATTCCTGACTGGGCGGAGAAAATGTTCTTTAATTAGAATCATTCGCTATACTCTTCAGAGTTTCGGTATATGCATGCAGGAGTGAACCTGAGTACGCTTCATGGTAAAAATTGATGAAATCGACATTAAGAAAACCTACAGTTCAACGAGCAATAACCCATTAGTTGTTTCTCAAGTCAAAGGCACTAACAGTTATCATAGAAGTCAAAGGGAAGTATGAAGACGCAACAATAAATAAATGTAAAACTAAACAAAACTGTTCGCAATTGCTAAGTCAGTTATTGTTTACTAATTATCCCATGCGGAAGGGAGGATAAGATGCGTATATTTTCAAAGATGCCTTATAGACGCCACATGGCAGTTCAACATGAAAAGCTTGAATATGTAGCAACGAATATTTCAAAAAACTTCTAATACTACACAAAATGTTGTTTGACATATACTATAAATTTCAATGAACCTTACATTTTTTGTATGGTAATTTTTTGTTTATCTCTTACGGTTTATCAGTTATAGAAAAGTATACAAAATTAATTCTGAATGATAACTTCACAGGGCATTCGCAGAAAATTAAAGATATACAGTTTATTAATCATACAAATATCTTAAAGCATACAATGTAATCAGTCATTAGAGCAATTTTTGAGAAAATAAAAAATAACGAAATACTTTCCATGTAAAAGTAGTTTCGGCTTGATAAATTTTCTTGAAAATCTTCACCTGAATTCCTTAAAAGATGCCTAACTCAAGCATGAAAATTGGTGTTTATTCGTATTTTCATGTTTTAATTAATGTTGCTCACAGACAAGAGATATGCGCGCGCGTACACGTCCTTTTTATATTGATTTTTCTTCTTTCTTTTTTACATTTTATTATTTTTTGATTCAGAGACCTCAAAAGTGTATTTCGGGTGAAATATTAATAACAAGTTTTTGGGAGGAATGCAATACTTCCTCTGCCTATCACAGTAAAGTAAAGAGGTAGGGTTACTTTGCATTGACATTTTTCTATGCGTTGGTGAACTCCGGGTAATGAAGTTTGGATATTTAGCAAGCATATAATATCAGTTACACAAGAAGAGAAAAGGAAATAAAATTTGTCAACAGTGTAATATTTTCTTTGTATTCGTGTACAGCGAACATGCATTTTACTTACGGAGAGGCATAGTTTTGAGAGGAGCACTGTTGCACACAGGTAGCGCTCTCCAGTCCTTGGCATCAACAAATCTGTTTAATGCTGCTTCCAGTTCCGTTTCTCATTCATTCCATCAGTTTCACACAGGATACAAGGATCACATTCTTGCTGTGGGCGCGGGCTCGAATACACGATTCAAAATGTTATTTGTAGTTTCTCTTCAGTCCTTGGAATGGATGTCAGTAGATTTAAAGCTTCAGGTCCCAATCGGATTTCTCATTAATTAAGTGCAATTTTCAGTTGAGGTACTGGGATCACGTTCTTATATCACGCTGTGGGTTCGGGTTCTAATCCCAAAAGTGTTAAATTTCTCTAATGAGAATGTTATTTGTAATTTACCTTCAGTTACTGAAATAAATGCCAGACAGGTGTAGTGCTCTAACTTCTATACCTACTTTCTCATTCTTCCGCGCAGGTTTAAAATGAGATACGTGGTTCTCACTCTGATCTATTACTTTCTAGGCGATGGTTCGGATACTCCTTATGTCAAGCAGACAGAATGCGTATTTTATTTGCGGCTTCTCTTCAGTCCTTGAAATGAATGTCTGGCAGCTTTAATACCTTAGGTATTAGATGTCATTCCACGTTCATTGATTTAATCTGTCATATAGAATATGTTTAGGTTGAAAAATAAACGTATGTATTACACTTATATGACCTTCTCTACTCACTGTCGTGATTATACAAACTATTCTTACGAAAGCTTATTTTTCTATCTCCTTCTGTTAACTGAGATAAAATCTTTGCGGAAATAGTTGCATTATACACCTCGTTGTAGGCATGAGGGATAGAGGAAACCGAATCGACAGTCATATGTTTAAAAGCGGAATGGCATATCAAATTCCATACTTTTTCTATGATATCCCGAGAAACAAGTAAATATCAACAGCACTTTAAAACAATTACAAAGTTCTGAAAATTTCAAACCAATAACGGGTATGTCGGAAATGGCTGATCCACAAATAAAGTTATTTGAAATAATAGTGTATTTTAAAGCTACCCAAATTTTTGTGTAGTAAATTTTTGCCCATCTCTTATGGTTTACCCATTACCTACACAAAATGTTAACAAACTCCTTCTCAACAAAGAGGACTTCAAAACTATTTACAGAAAAGTTTAAGGCATACATTTTATTTTTCATGCATTTATATGTATATTAAATATACGGTATTTTCATCGAAATGTTATAGCCATTTTTGAGAAAATAGAAAATATCGACTTTTTCCGCGTAAAGGGTAGTTTTGGATTTGGGATATTTTATTGAATATCTTTGTTCTCATCTTTGAAAAATGCTGAACTTAAACACCAAGTTTGGTAGTTATTCGACTTTCATTTGAGTTATGCTACTTGTAGACACACACACACTCGCGCGCGGAGATTTTTTTCTAAAAATTCTTCTTCTTTTTTCTGGATTCGGGGGTCCTCAAACGTGTATTTCCGATGAAATCTTGGTGTAGGCTTTTAAGGTGGAATGCAATACTTCCTCTACCTACTAGGTAATTGGTAGGAAAGTAAAAATTACGGAAAGGATGCGAAAAGAAGAAAAGCATCTGGGCAAAAAACACTCGCAGTTAAAGATTGGTCCTTTCACCTTCATGCCTTTGTATTAAAACATTCCAGCAAGCAGATCTTGTGAGAAAACCTGATACCGCATTCACATGTTAACCAATTCGGAGTTTTAAGGCAAATGTGATCTACCGCTCCAGTGCACTAACACTCGTCTTTTTGTCCTGGAGGGCTTTTCCTGGTGAGTTATTCTCTAAGCTGCTGTTAGGTATCTGAAACCCTGAATAACAGACAAATGATTAAGAAGTCATTTCATCTAGAAAAAATCTTACATTTAATGGTACTTTACACTACTCTTAAAAAGGAAGAAAGAAAAACAGAAAACGAAAATAAAACTAAAACTGCGAATACTTTAATAATTACAATTTACACTTGCATTTCTGTATTACTAATTCACGTGAAATAAATAATTTAAAGCTGAAGTTCATAATAAGCCTTGTTTATTTGTTTTTTAATATCAATCTGTAGCAGCACCTACGTGGTGTGGGAGTGGGCGTCTGTCTCACATTTAAGAGATCCCGAGTTCAAATCTCGGTTAGAGTGAGTTACTTGGATAAGGTTTTCTCCGGGATTTCCCTTAGATATCCTGAGAATACGAATGTCGGTTAACTTAAGCTCCAGAGAACCCAGGCCCATTTGAGCATCATTTTAGCCATCTTATTCATTCACCTTCCGATATGACCTATCAGGTTAAAGCACATAAAACCTCAAGCCCCCCCCCCCTCCAAAAGCCGTACAGCGATGAATTGTGGCATAGCATCAGCTAATAACCTGTGAATATTTCCATTTTTACTTTCTCTACCACGTACACAGTGGGTAAAGAAGGTTTTGCATTCCACCCAAAAATTCAAATGCATGTTTTGAGACCCCTGAATCCCCCAAAAAATGCGTTTTTAGAAAAAGGTTCGTGTGTGTGTGTGTGTGTGTGTCTGTGAACAGTATACCAAACGAGTTTCGATAAAGTGTGGCTTGATGGACTGCTCTATAAAATAAAAATAATCTTTCTGACACACATTTTAGAGTGATAAACCATACCTCAGCAACCGTAGCTTGACTGTTAAATGTGATTTTGCCTACTCACCAATTTTCTCTGGAGCTCCACAGGGAAGCGTACTGCAGCTATTGTACCTTCTCTATGCTTCCAATTTTCCTAGCCATAAAGATCTTACAGTAGCACACTTTGCAGGTGATATAGCTATGCTGTGTAAAGGTGATATTCCAACATGTTCCAACGAGCTTCAGGAATTTAGTAACAACATCCTAAACTGGATAAATGGAGAATAATCCTGAATTCTGTAAGTCAAAAACAGTTTTGTTTACCTATAAACAGAATGCTATCTACCCACCGATAAATTTAGGATCAACTCCCACGCCAACATCGACCACAATCAAATATCTTGGATTGTCACTGACTCTAAGCTCATGTGGAATTCGCATATTGACTAAATGTCGAAACAGAATTCATCAATTGAAACATATACTCCAAGAAAGATCACCAATTGCACTACAATATAAGCTCCTCATATATACCTCAGTAATTCGTCCAATTTGGCAACATGGTTGTTCAATCTGGGGATCTGCTTCAGCCAGTCAAACTAAAAGGATTCAGACCATACAAAACAGGATCCTATGGTTGATGACAGGATCACCATCTGCATGATGACTTGGGAATTCCGGAAGTAACGACGTTCCTCCGCATAAATTCTAGGACTTCAAAAAACATTCGAAAATCATCAAAATCCCATCATCCAGCATATAGAAGACAATCTACCACCTGACCCACCGCTCAGAAGACTAAAACGATAACGCCACACTGACAACACTATAACTCAGATGAGTACGTACTCAGGTTTATCGTTGGATAACTACCTGATCACAAGTTTCATGTTATTTATTGTTAACTAAAACGTACGCACAACTGTACTGTATTCATCAACTTATACAATAAAGTTATCTTAATAATTTAAAAAAAATAAAAAAGAGAGGAAAAAACACGTCTCGTTCTTAGACATTGTTTATGTTATTTGGGAGCACCTGTTCAACAATTGCAAACAGATATAAAAACCTAAACAAGAAAACATTTATAAAAGGCAATTAAATGAATATATCCTGTACAGTTCCTGTGTATTCCACGAAGAATGTTTACCAATCAGAATCAATATCTGTTTCTATGCAATTTAAACTGGTTTTGTATGCTAACAATGTTAGAAAGCATGAACTAAAGCTGTTAATAATCGGTCTTCTATTGCCCCACCTCCCGTAATTCCTGGCTTGGGAACTACGTCTCTCACTGCATGTGAAACTTTGTAATACTATTTTAATGATTACTATAAACAATGTTTTTAACTATTCTTTTTGTAGGAGGTATATTAATTATTATAATAATAATAATAATAATAATAATAATAATAATAAAGTAACCATTTGCTGAAATCTGCTATTTCGCGAAGGTCCTGGGCAGATCATGGAAAGCCACGTTTAGTGTAATTTCATTCTATACACCATCTGACGGGACCTCTAAAAGCCGTCAGTTAGCGAAAGGTTAGGTTAAGGTACTTTAGTTTAGAGTAAGCTTTGAGGTTAGGTTAGAGTTACTCTATATGCCTAATAAGCTTCATCACATCATGAAGAACCGCGGCAGAACGTGTTCTTTCACATGTTTTCGCCATATGTCGGTTTTTAATGATCTGCCTCGGATCTTCGCGAAATGACCGGTTTCAGCCTTTCAGCAAAAGCCTGCGACACACACACACACACACACACACACACACACACACACGACACACACACACACGGAGTTAAGCTTTTCCGAAATAAGAGCCAAAACAGCTATTTAACATAAAACATTAGCACAAAATATACATTACAAATTGCTAATTATAATTATTATTAACAGGTTTATCGAAACGTGTACAGAGTGTTGGTCGACGTTTCAAGCTTGATTAATGGTTCATCGCCACGGTATTTATGTACCTAGTAAACCTGTGTCAAGGTTAATAATCTTACAAGCTTGACTCCTGTCTCAAAGCGGAAAGAATGAAAAATTATGCAGTATTAAAGGCGTAAAACAATAAATTAACTAATTCTTTAATAAGCCAGTAAGCTCTACAAATTCAAAATAGCATATGGCATTATACTAAATTTTCCATGTTTTAGAGAAATAGTAGACAAACTCAAATGGCGGACCATTGTACAGAAGCGTAGTACAAACTCTGCGTGATGTAACTGCTATTTTAAGGTTTATAATAACCGCTTTATAATGTCAGACGCATTAGAATAAGTTGCCTTGAAATTAATGCAAACTTATTTTTTGTTGAATAAGCATAGCGCTGGCGTGAGTTGAAATGTTTGGAAGCCATAATGAATTCAAATATTATTTACGGATGTTCCCGCTATAGGACGGGTTGCCAGATGCATATGCAAGCTTGTCCCAGTGGCCATGAAGCGATGCGGGGTACTGGTCTCAGTCTCATTTCCATACACAGTTGACGGTAACAGAAGATCGCAATCTTAGGTTTCACTCTTCATTTCAAGGTCGCGACGTTTTAGAGCAGTATTTTAATGCGTCTATTTTTCTATCCATTAGGCACACTACGTGAACAGATTGATGTGTTACATCACATGCTTTTCACTACGTATCGTTATTATTTCAGAAGTATTTTTACAAAACCTTAACTACCTCGTGTTAATCGAGATAAACGTTTGTAGAAATGGTTGATTGCACATTTTAATGTAGGTACAAGAGGAACATACGATGCTGAAGCGCTAGTCAAATCTACTATAAGTGGGTCGCTATATGCTGGCGTTGGAATTCCATACTCTTTCCATCACATCGCGAGAGACAGCTGAATGGTGACAGCACTCAGAAACTGTGTGTTGAATAGTTTTAATCAGTAGCAACGAATACCTAGGAAATTATTAATACCTCAAAAAGTATTTGACATAAATTGTCGTTTTAACCAGATCTACATTTTTTCTTGCAGGAGGTTTTTATGTATACCTTTTTTACCAGTTATTCAAATTATACAAAATTCACCCGGAAGACTATTCAAAGAAAATTCAAGCTATGCATTTTATTTTTCATATAAATATCTTAAAAATATGATATTTTAATAAAGCTATTAAGGCTAGTTTTGAGAAAATCCAAAGTAAAGAATATTTTGCCGTGTAAAGAGTAGTATGCGATGGGGATTTTCTCGAAAATTTTATTTCATGTTGCCTCCTTGGAAAATGCCTTCCTAAATACTAAGTTTGGTTTTTATCCGATGTTTCGTTTTTGAGTTATGCTATTCACACCCACACACACACGCACACACACACACACCCACACACTCAGCGTTACAGACGCAGACCTTTTTCTAAAATGCTGTTTCTAAAACATTGGACCTCAAAACAGTGTATTTTTGGTGTAATCTGATATGAAATTTTTGACTGGGATGTAGTTCTTCCTCTGCATGCTATGAGAAGGTGCTAGAGAAAGTAAAAACAGAAAACGGTACCTACTCTTTCTGTGTGGAAAAACCCTTAGAGATAAGGGGATGCCTCATCGAGTCCAAATTCCTCCTGGACTAAATTAATGGTGCGTCTCCAGTTGTTTGTTATTACCCATCAATTATTTATTTTAATTGCTATTCATCAAAATTATTGGACAAAAAGTACAAGATTTCTGTCAGCACGCGCAGTACAATGAATTCAGTTTGCCCAAGTTTCCCATTCAGCTATACATCCACACCCACAAACCTTGTTCATATTACCTTTCGCAAGAGTTAAGCAGAGTTTCTTCGAGTTAAGCAGCTTTGAGCTTGGTCGGCACTTGGACGAGTGATCCTCCACCTCTGGCATAAGCCATGTGAGGCATAACTTAACCCACCATGCTTCAGATTCCACGTTAAGCTGTAGATCCTCAGCGTCCATTTGGATGCATTTCTCTAAAAGTTGTTACACCGGCAGGTTGCCATTACTCCCGCCACCTGTCTTTGTCAAGCTGTGTGTTTACGTTTCTCTTAGTCGGAAAAAGCGCATTATAGTGCGATGTATATTGTTTATGTTGTGTCTACATTATTATGCATATCAGCTATTTATTGTTAGCGTTCTGGATACGTATTTGATACATAAAACACTTACATTTCACTTCACATACAGGTGCACACATAGACTTATTCACTATAATCCACGAACCTTTACCAAAAATACTGTTTGCTTCAGGGACCTCAAAACAGATATTTTTGTACAATCTAGAATTAAAATTTCTAGATGGTATACAATACTTCCTCTACCTAGCATATGTAAATGGTAGAGAAAATAAACAGAATAATTTAAAAGGACACTTAGCTGTATCATACAAGAAGGTGCTGGAACTGCTTTGCTTCATTAGTCGATGCCAGAAATGTTTAGCAAATAAAGGAACACTCCAACATCTCCTTGCGTGGCACTAATGAGAACATGCCTTTTAAAGTGATGTTATAATAGTATTAAGTGTTGTCTTTAGCAGTGCAGCTCTAGTTTAGTAAACCGCGCGCTCGTGTTAAATACACCCGCGAATGCAGGCAGCTTGGCCCATGTAACCTCCGACGCTCTCACGGGAAACGCATAATTTGCTCAACCGGTATGATTAGAAAACCACAAGAGATAGTAAAAACTTACTTAAGGAAAAGGGTAGACTTCATTAGAATACATATATTATGCCATTAACCTTTTTTGCAGCTTTGGCTATTTCCAAAATGTTCATTGTTGTATATTCAGTTTATTCAGACTGAGGTATTCCATTCCATGCTACATCAATTACAGTAAGAATTTTCATGTTAAAAGGGAAGAAACTGCTTTTTGCTTAACATAGAAATTGTCTGCTGAAGATGCTGTGGGAATGAAAGGTAAGAACGGAGCAAAGACTGGACAGATCTGAAAGCGAAAAATGGATAATCAAGAGTTACAGTTTTGAACACATCTGGAATGTGCCCAAGGACGATGGCGTGAATCAGCTGTAGCATTCTGTATTGTTTTTCGTTCTGTTATCGACCCATCATTATGGATGCTATATGTGATAAGCTCTATTCCCATTATCGGCAGAGCTCAAGCAAGCGGACAGAGTAGAACTGGTATAGTTTATGAAAAACAATAGCTCTGAATCCCATAATCTGCCTAAATTTGTACAGAGTATGAAATGACCATGTAATAAGATACAAAACAATCATTCGCTACGGAATTTTTAAAGAAGATTGAATGCATAAGTATTGATTACATATTCATTTACTGTAGTCTGGGTGCCTATTTTGTTCACAATTCTGTTGATGTAGATTTCCCATTATATTTTGCCTCCAAGCATGCAAATCATCCCAAAGATTGAATTTTCGAGTCTTTCTTTATGTTAACTTTGATGAATATTTATGAATCTGCTTTAAAGGTCGTGGATGTAGACTGATACAAGTTGTTAGTTTGCCAAGTTAGGATAAGTTTTATTTCTCTTATCTTTTTGGAACTCTTTCCAAACAACATGCACCTCAATTATTGTCACTGGGATCGTAAATTTATTTTTCCTACAGGAGCATTAACGTTTCAAGCTAGACTATTTTATTTTTCTTTCTTTCTCTCTCGTAATACCAGTTTCTAAATCGCTGTCGTTAAATTATAAACACACCTCCTATTTTATCTGTCGTCTGGTATGCACAACTGAATGGTCTTCTCAAGGATGTGGACAAATAACTCTATTGCCGGTTTGAGCTCCAAAAAATGCCCTGTGGTTTAGAATCCAAACGGCCTTGCTGTATGTTTTACGATCTTAAGTTAGTACTTTTAAAACTATTGAGATAAATATCTAAAATTAGAGCTGTAATCTGTTTATGATAATTCCGATTAATTTTGTGTTACAGTTGCACCTGTCAGAGATAGCTGTTTATATGTTCGGTTATAGCGGTTTATGTGTTCCGTAATTTGTTCACAGAAAAATGACATTCTCACATATTTTTCTTTATATTTACTAATATCATTAAATGAAACGACATTCCACAGTATTAAAAAGACCAAGAATGGTCTTATGAATAACATCTTTGATCTGCCTAGAATTATTGGTTTAATCGTAGTTCGTATAAAAACAACGTTGATTTTGACGTTGTTTAAACCCTCGCACGGACAAATGCATTTTTTCACAAACTGTAAAATTTATACTTCATATACTTTTGTAACAGAATACGTGTGCATTAGTGTATGCACAAGATAACAAACTTGGTATTAGTGTATGATAAATTTATTCAATGGCCTTAAATTAATGTATTTCTTCTGTTAAAAGTTCAAGAAAATATCCCGTTGATTCCTTTTAGGGAGAAAAATTGTCGAAATTTTAACAAAGTCTAAAAAACATAAATTTTTAATTCTGTGCTCCAGAAATAAAAACCTGATGTATCACAATCGCGTAGCTTTTTCTACGCAACACAACTTCACATAATTCCTTATATAGTCATCTTGCATTCATATGAAAAGTGATTATACTGTCCAAGTTGCGTTATTTGCGATGCAGTTTTAACTATAAAATAATATCCATATTAAATAATATGGACTGAGTTACATGCACATACAGGAAATAAAATACAACTGTTCGTATATCAGCTGTCAGTTATTTGTTAATAACGAACCCACACGGGATAAAAGGAGAATCCCATATTTAAAAATTTACTTTTAGTAAAAGCCGTTATATACCAGTCCAACTTAAAGATGTAACAAAGAATATTTCGACAACGGCTAATGCTACAGAAAATGTTAAATGATATAAATTATATATTTTAATTAAATCTACATTTTTCGTGCAATAGATTTTTGTTTATCTCTTATGGTTTACCAGATACACAAATTTTACATATTATACAAAATTCAATCAGAATCAAGAGAACTTCATAGATACTTCAACATATACATTTTATTTATTATGGCAATATGTCAAAAATATATTTTAATCTAAATCATTAGAGCCGTTATTCAGAAAATAAAAGATAGCAATTTTTTTCACCTAAAGGTAACTTGGGGTTGAGAGAATTTCGTGAAAATTTATAGAATACCAAATTGGGTGTTTATTAGACCTTTTATTTTTGAATTGTGCTTTTTGCAGACTCTCACACACCAAACGTCTTGATATTTATATTCACTATTTCCAGGTATACGACACGAAGATTTCCAAGAAAATTCTCGCACCCTAAATTAGCCTTTGCATGGAAAATATTCCGTTATTTTATATTTTTACAAAAATGGCCCTAACGAATTTGATTAAAATTCCAGGTGTTTAAGATATATGAATACATGACTATTAAAATATTATAAGTGTATTGAATTTTCTATGTAGCCTGTGAAGTCCTCTTCATACCAACTGGGTTTTGTATTATTTTTTTTTGTAACTGGGAAATCATAAGAGCTAGGTAAAAGCTTACCACAGAAAAAGGTAGAGTTCATTAAAATATACATTTTGTGACTAATAAACTTTTTCGTATCGTTTGTCGTTTTCGAAATATTCCATGTTGCATGTTAGGCACTTACATCTGACGGACATGCTTGAAACTTTGGGAGACTTTCTTTTCTTTTCCATCACAAGAGCCCGCCCGTTACCACGACTAAACATTTGAAAGATATTTTCATATGTTTTATGTAGCTAAGCACTTACTGCTTAATTTGAAATCATTCATAGGCAAACATGAAATGATTAAAGTAACGAATAGAAGAATTACTGTTTATAAGAATTCTGTAATATATGATTGATATGCGAGGATTTGTCATAGATAGATAAGTCATATTAGATCCTATTTAATTAAGGAACCTTGAGCTAAATGGATGGAAAAGTTTTGAAAATAGGATTTTAGGGAAATAAAAATTCCAAGACTCTACAGCTATAAGATATATTTCAAAATTCGGGCCCATATATGGCTCTATTAAATCGATAATTAAAATAATAATTAAGTTTATCAACTTTTGCTTTGGGAAAACATTCCAGTAGCTAATATTTCACACAACATTGACGGTCGATTGGCACATGCGGCAGATTAGGCGATTATGAAAGCAGCAGGTAAATGTCAGCCTAACTTATTAAATAGTGAAGGACAAAAGGAAATTTAGGCCACTATTTGCCCTGTAAGAATCCACTGTAATACATGCAATAGTCAGATTGCAGCATTTAATACAATCATAAATTACTGAAAGCATTGCAACCAGTTTTGGAATGACATACTGCATTTGCCCGCTTTGCGTGGTACCGACAGAAATCCATTGGTCCTTTTGCAACCTATTGACGACCTAAATAGTGACCATAACCTGTTTTACTAGCAGTCCTGCTTTATTTCCATGCATATTAATTAAAATGCATGTTGCAGTATAACTTCACAACGGGTTTAACTGGTCCACGGTAACTTTAAAAGCTGTCATCCATAATGATGACACGAATGGGCGGGAAAATGGAGAAAGTGCAACTGTAAACGTTCTGTATTTCTGTGAAACCCTAAGGGTGGACAAAAGTTCGATGTCTCATTAGAAGCTGAATATTTAATAGTCTACCCTTTATTGAGGGTTGTTAAAAAATCCCGCATTTATGATAAGTAAAATAATAACCAATTTTTGTATATCCGTTTACTATCCCAAATGATTCCTATAAGAATACAATGTTACCTACATTATGTAAAATCTGTGATCCCTCGAGCTTACGTACTTTATCTCAGCAGTCAGCGCTGTAGAAGTGTGAATGGGAAATGCTTTGCTGGTTGCAGAAACATACAAGGGGCACTTGGCAACTCTGTGTTAAATACGAGCAAATAACAAGCAATAGTATTACGCATCTCTTGCTCATGCGTGGGTCGTTTCTCTACTTTTCCACTCTAATGGAATGAATTGTTCTTTCACACAAACCGTGTGTTGGACAGGATTGGAAAGGTAGAATCAAATGACTGAAAAATTCAATGCCGTGGTTCAAATCCCAGCTATGGCATTGAATTTTTCAGTCATCTGATTCTACCTTTCCAATCTTTTCCACTCTAGTTTTCATACGATGCATTTCTAATTCTGTTTTCATTGTTTATGTTTCCGATAGCCTCAAACGATGCAATTTGTTTGCATTTATATCTTAAAGTATTAGACGTAATGCTTGCCTCGTATATATTTGCCTGCTACCTCTAGTAAATGCAGGACCGGGCAAAAACTCCTGGACATTCAGCAAATCTCGATAGTAATAGCAAATGTAAGCGAGGCAAGTAACATGTATAAAGGATGGCGGGGGTGTAGATGCATACCCTGGGCTTGCACCTATGTGATGTGGGGTAGCGTGTCTACCTTACATTCAAGAGATCCAGAGTTCGAATATCGGTTAGGTGAGTTATCGGATAAGATTTTTCCAAGAGTTTCCCTTATCCTGAGAAGACGAATGTCGGGTAACTACAAGCCTCGGGCTCACTTCCGATGTGACCTACCGGGTTAAAGGACGTTAAGCTTTAAGCGAGGTCTCCATAACACTTATTCCGCTACCGCGACTTTCCTCAATCTAAAACATTACAGAAATGCATTTTTTTCACAACAAAAGGGAACTCAATGTCATATCTATGAGTGATTCCAAGCAAAATTTCGTATTACCATCGAACCGTTGATGTGTTTTTGACAGAAAAAATTAAAAAACCTTTTCATCACTTTTATGTCCTGTATTAAATTTATGCGTACGAATTCATGCATTCTGATTAAAGTATTGGATACATAAGCAGAAAGAGAACAAAATATAAAACTCTTTGTAACTATTTCACTCGTGCAAGTGCTCTCACATAAAAAGGCTGGCCTGAAAACGTGTAAATAAACATTTGGGTGATTAAAAGGACAAGAATATACCACATAGCGTAGAAAAAATACCTGAGTAGCAATAAAAAAGAAAACGTTCCATAGGCGAGATGTCAATATATTTTGTCATTTGAATTGCACTCTTGAATTGTCTACCAAGCATGTATGATGTGCAAGGAGCATGATGGATAGGTGCGAGCTCCATTCACTTATTCAGATTGTAAACTGAAATCGATATCATTAAAATGCATTCATAATTCCCAGCCAGTTGTTCTCTGCTCTACTGGCAGGTATAATTATACCTATGCAACGCCAGTGCATGTTTTGAATTTCAACAGTGTAATTCCGCTGATAATTTAAATATCACCAATTGACAGTGAAGCTTGCCCTGCTATTTCTTTTGCTCATGTGTTTACTACGACATTTCATTCTGCTTTAATCGTCTTATGGACTCTACATGTGTGATAATAGAAGATGGTCAATATCTTTCACTATTTGCTACCTGGTTGACTTCTTTTTTGCAAACTCTAAGATACCTTATAACATAAAAATGGCGAATGATTAAAGTAAAGTGATTCCACAGTCCATAGCTGATAGTTGCTTGACGTTTGTCCTCCCGGAGTATGGAGGAACCCCGAAAAAAAGAAACCTTACTAAGGTCCAATAGAGATTCGAATTTAGGCCTTCTAGATTACAAGGCATTATATGCGGAACAAGATAGCATGATGTTGCATTCTGTATTAGCATTATAGGATATTCCGTTGTGTATTTAAAATGAATTTTTGTTTTTACCGAAGCCATTTTCTTCTAAAATAGCTAACGCTTTGCAGCCTTGCACTATAGTTGAAGCCGGAATGTTTATTTCTTCAAAAACTATAAGACATATTTTTAAAAATGCATTCAAACTTTTATTCTGTCATTGTCTTCTATTACTAGCTTTACATAGGAATAACCCAGAATAACTCAGATACAGAGTCGATTCCCGGCTAAACAGGGGAATTTTACCTAATTGGAATTATTCCCTAACCTCCACAGTCTGAAAATAAGAATATGGGGGT
The DNA here is from genome assembly GCA_030765065.1 of Deroplatys truncata. Taxonomy (NCBI): domain Eukaryota; kingdom Metazoa; phylum Arthropoda; class Insecta; order Mantodea; family Mantidae; genus Deroplatys; species Deroplatys truncata. The sequence goes on along the minus strand of CM060975.1, from coordinate 242,376,755 downwards.
TAATGTGGATGCTTCAAAGCAACGTTAAAAATCTACATTACGTCCAGTAAAGAACACTGTTAGTCATTTTTCAAGTCAAAGACTGATATGACCATGGAAGTTAAAAACAGCTACGCAAATAAAACAAGAAAAGAAAAGAAAGGGGAAAAAAGCATACACACACACACACACACACACACACACACACACACACACACACACACACACACACAGAATTTCGATTCGCTCTGTATAATTATAACAAACGTAAAAAGACCGAAAGTAAAGCATTCACATTATAACTTTCTTATGGGTATGGCAGTTTATGAAAAACAAAACCATTAGTTGGACGAGAAAGATAAAATCTTTCGCAATGACTGGGGCTTGGCGCTTTGGTTCTCCTGCATTTTATTCTGAAGAAGAAAGAAACAAAGAAACAAAAAAAAACCGCAAGGTCGAATTGTTATAGTTCGATTGGAAATTCCAATAAGATTACAAATTAATGGTCTTGCATCTCAGAAAGTTATCGAAACAGGTGCATTACATTAACATACATGCCACTGGAACTGAACTAATTTCATAAAGGTCAGAAACGTAGAAAAGTTGTCCTGATGCGTGCGAGATAAAAGAAGTCATGGCCTCCTGACATTTACCGAAAACACCAATACCCTCTTGATTTATCTGGACCATGTTTGAATGATGATGACCTTCTCGTAATAGTACACTATAGCCTTCGGCGGTCACCTTCCTGACATTGCCATAATTATAAGCATGATTTCTATTACTGGCTTACGGTAAGGACTAGTAGAAAACAAAAATGATTAAAACGGCTTAACAGTTGCAGGAAGCGTTTTTTTTTTGTTCTATAGTAAACTTTAATTTACAAGTTTTCCAGTTCTAGTGCTAACAGCCAGAGAGCTAAGAGACTCTGCAGGTTTCTCAATGAAAGATCACTGACTTGAACCCCCCGTCGTGACTAGCAATTTATTCAGAATGCCACATTCAGAGTAAATTGCTTCCACGTTTTCCTTCACTACTAAAGCTCTTCTATTGAACTTCATAGGCTAGGAATAATATTAATGCGAGTTAAAGGCCGACCTATTTAATGTAATAGAAACATATAGAGTGGATCGCGTCTAGGTAAATTAATTCTGGTAAATAGCCTGGCTTCTTAATCTTTTTCTTTCTTTCTTTCTTTCTTTTCGTAGTTCAACCTCCCCTATACCGTACTTCAACTCTACACCTACGGTTAATGATATGAGGATCACTACTGTTCAAATGAGACCGCAGTCCAAGAATTGAGAGTTACTCAACATTTGTTTGGTCAGTATATTGTAAAACCTCGGTGGCCGGAAGAAATTATCCAGGCAGCTTACACCGATTATTATTGATACTCGAAATCGGGCCCATTGGATTACTAGATATTACACTACGGAGGAGACATCTTCTGTCTCGGTAAACTGAATTTCGATAATGGAAGAATTAACCAAGAATATGTATGCTTAAAAAAATTCCAATTACGGGCATTGTCATATTGAATGACAATTACAGCTGTGCAAAAAGCAAAACAAAACAAAAAAACATACGAATCAGTTTTGATTAACAGTGCCTCACAAATCGTAGCCATAACCCTTTCATTAAATTCTAAGTGTGGTTTTGTGCGCATAACTAAATATATTAAATAATACATTGTTTAGCGATTGTTTTCGATTATATTGCTAATATTTAATGTAGGAAAAGATACGAACCAACAATGAAAATTTGTAGTATTTAATATAAGAAAAGGCACGAATTAACAGTGAAAACTTGTACATAGCTTCATTTTTCCCATCTCTTAATAACGAAATGTTTCCAAGCTTAAGGACCCATTCACATAAAAATATTAACGCAAATGCAACAAAAACACAAAAGCTTGTGGCCAGGTTAATAAATGGGACCATTCACAATGATTTTCGTTAACACGAACAGGAACACTACCGCAAGGCGCTAATGCCAAACTGTGGAATTTCCAGGCTTTCATGTTCGCGTTAATGGGATTAGAGAGAGAGAGAGAAAGAGAGAGAAAGAGAGATAATAACATTGTCGCATAGCACAGAAACAGAAAAGAGAAGAAATGGAGTAGTTTGATGAGAAGTAAATTATTTTATATGCAAATAATCGCTATCTTTATGACAAAACGTATAAATCTTACGGATATAATTTGTTAAAACAAAATGCTCGGAAACAGTTTGCGAATGAACTGACTGACTAGATTTTAATTATTATTATTACTATGGTGTCTTTCGACAATGTGTGAAAATTTATAGGTTATAAACTATTCCGTTTTCTTTCATGTGTGGAAAAATATAATATAATATACACATAAATTAATGTAGTTTGTAGAAATATAAAATGCACTGCTGCAAAATCGTCAATCATCGCATACTCCATTTTTAACCACTTCCACACTTTCAATAGTCTTGTTTTGACGCTGAAGTTTTGTTGGCGTTGTGAATGGCAAGGTGAATCTTGTGTTCATGCCATACATTCATGTCCTCGGTTAATGTTTATGTTTCTATGTGAAAGGCCCTTAAGACGATTCATAATGCTAACAGCATGGCTCGAAACAAGATTATTGAAGTGTGAAAGCAATTAAAAATTGAGGCTGCGATGATTAACCACAATGCAGCAGCGCATTTTATATTAATACGAACTGCATTAACTTGTGTTTGTATCATATTGTATTTTCCGTACATGAAAGAAAACGGAATAGTTTATAACCTATAAAGTTTCACACGACTTCGAAAGACACCATAGTAATAATAATTGAAACCTATTCAGTTCATTCGCAATCTGTTTCAAAATATTTTGTTTTAACAAATTATCTGAGTAAGATTTATGCTTTTTGTCATAAAGACAACGATGATTTCCAAATAAAATAGTTAACTGCTCATCAGATGACTCCACTTCTCCACTTTTCTCTTTCTGTGCAGTGCGATAGTGTTTTTTCTCTCGAGTCCGTTAACGCGAACATGAAAGTTTGGAGATTGCAAGGTTTGGCGTTAGTGTCTGGCGATAGTGCTCATGCTCATGTTAGTGAAAATCACTGGTCGAAGAAACATTTAATATGGAAAGTGCATACTCAACACACACTAAAATCGAATTATTATATTTGGAAAATCAACTCCCTTAAACCCATTCCACTGCATTATCTTCGGAACCTAATTCCAGCAATGAATTAAGCTGACTATTCCAGCCTATAGACACATTATCATTATTCATATAGAAATGTGTTAGATATGGGACAATTAGAGCGGATTTGTTTTCTCTTTTCTTCACTGCACTGATTTTTAGATCGTGGCCAATAAAAGGATCGGACAGAGTGCATGCAAAACTTTTGTATTTTATTTTTTCTAACAGCTTCTCTTACATTGAGGTTAGGTGCGCTCTATTTTCCATTTCAGGATTAACTCACTGGAATCTGTATGCCATTATGGTTATTGCTTTTAAAGAGCGGAACTTCCATTTGAAAGTAAGCATAATTGAATCGAGTGCAGTAGCGTCTGAGGTCCCGAGTTTGATTCCTGTTGGACCGGTCACACTGATCTTTGTTTTTTTTGTGGGTTTCCCAAGTCGATAGTGAATGCTGGGGTGGATTATTTACTACCACGTACTTTCCTGTCCCGTATCTCCTCTCATATCATTACCTTTCATCTTTCAGGGCAGCAAGGTCTGCTTTAAGGAGAGAACTGCTTCTTCTATGATACGGGACCTTCTGGCCAAACATGTCCGTCCAGGGGGGTCATCGAGGGAGCGCCCAAGGACGCTCAACGTAGAAGCGTTAAGGACCACGCCGCGTTGTGTCTGCCGTCAGATCCATCAGATCTGGCCGTCCTTCGTACTCTCTTGTCTCATCCCTTTCTCCCAGAAGAAGACCTAGCCTGGTCGCAGTACTAAACTTCTCCTCCGCTTCTAAAGGCCTAACCCCAAAACACTCTTGGCCATCCAAGCAAATTGTTGGTAAACTAAGAAAAACGCTTACGCGTATTAAATTAACTAATGCGCTCTTTTAGTATTATTTCTTTACTCTATGAAGCCTTATTGACTGAGAACCTTTACTATTCATATACCATGTGACATTTTAGCGAGAGTCATTTTGGGAACCATTTCACATTCTACACAATGTTTCTTGGTTTTCTATGATGTTATGGAAAGAGAATATGTGTTTACCATATAAAGTTGGTGACGCTCTGCATGGGAAATTCAATGCTTTCTTTTTTGGGGGGCAAGAGACTTTTGGTAATAAGTTCACTTATCATATTGTTGCATTTGATGATGATGGTAATTATTAGTATCATTATCATCGTCATTTTATCATCACAGTCACAGGAATTCTTAAGGAGTTAGCTTCAAGTCTACACTCAAACCTCATGTCAATATAAAGAATGTAAACAACTGCGGTCATAAGTCACAACGGGCAAGTAAACACGGTCAGTGGCGCCAGTAAGTGGCGCCAGTAAAGACTGTACGAGTTATGAGGATAGGTTGTAAACTGCGACGTCACTGCGTTAAGTGCAAAACAATTCAACGACAGTGCAGTAACAGTTCCTCTCGTCCTGACTTTAATGCTTAGAAATTCCTATGCCTGTTGATGATGATGGTAATGATAATAATAATAACAATAATAATGTTTCTGATTAGTTTCGTCACCCCAAATTGCTGTTTTACTGGTATTAAACAATCCATTTTTCATGACTGTATATGCTAAAGGCTCACTGACATTAATAATAACTTATTTAAACTAGAATAAAACACAAATTAACCGTGAAAATTAGTATTTCAACCTAAATCTAATATTAATATTGAATGTGGCTTTTGATATGATTTTAGACTGTTAATATTAAGTGTTTATATCAAATTACCGAAAAATTTAATATAGAAATTAGACACTCAGCAATCACTACAACTGAGTATCTATATTTGGAACTAGTTTGTTGGACTGGTGGCTTAGTTGATTAGGCGCTGGTTTTCTGATCCCAAGATGGCGGGTTCAAACCCAGCCCAGACCGATGGCTTTTAAGTGTGCTTAAAAGAGTCAGCCCGTGTCTGTATATTTGCTAGCATGTAAAAGAACTCGTGGGGAACGAAATTCCGGCACACCGGCGCCGTCGATATGAATCTCGTTCTTGAGATGGATTCAAACTTACCCGTGAAGTCACTTCTACTTAGGAGCAAGATTCGCTAGGGCCTGGCTTTGCGGAAGTGCGAAATGCGGACATGTGGGGAGAGAGTTGTTAGCTCCATATGCGAAGGGAGACGATTAGGGAGACGAACGCCTAAAGAATTACGCGTGTAGCACCTGACTAGCTGAAAGCCTGTGTATAGGTATTAATTAATAGTGGGAAAAGAATATGTGCCTTTATAAGTAAATAAACGTTTAAGTCAACATTGTTACAACAACGCTTAAATTTAAAGCTGGTTTATGACGCTTTTTTTATATAAAATAATATTTTCATTTCTTTCTTTCAAGGCTATCACTTTTGCAAAGCGCCACTCTGAAAACTTATATTGCAATTATGGCCTATGCTGCATCAATTATGTCAAGGTTTCCCAGGAGTAAAGCCATGCTATTTAATTTTACATAGAAAAAGAATTAGCGGCAAGATTAGCAGTAGGTGCGGATATTGCGAGGTTCCTAAAGTTCACAGATGGAAACACTCTTGCAGACACCTCCCAACGCTCCACCTGACGAACAGGTCCGAACTGCCCTGGTTCCGTGCCGAGGAGGAAGAAATATTCACAGACGTATCACACACCACCAAACTGGCCAAGTCAAGCCCCATACCCCAAAAGGTGATATGAAATGAAAATGATGGAAAATGAGGGACCCAAAAAATTCGTTGTATTAGAAAAACCATCCCAGTATTCGCCTGCTGACAAAGGAAATTACGATAAAAAACCAAGTCAGAGTGGACGGTCGCCGGTGAACGAACCCGGAACCTCCCGGATGCAAGTCGCATCGTTGCCGCGTCGCCATCTCGCTCGGTGAGGTAGGGATATTTATGTGGTACCGAAACTTTGTGGTAGCACTTCAGATTGGGGATGTGGCAAATAGTTATTTCCGAGAAACGGTTATAATTGTCGCAGTTACAGTTCGTTAACGATTACATGTAACGGTTACCAGTAAGGATTAAGTTATTTGTTTTCATGGTTATCACGTTCCCAGTTACATTACATTAATGGTTACCAGTAACGATTAGCTATAATTATATTTCAATATGAACGATGTCCATACAGACCTACTTTGTTGTTTGATGCGATCTAATCTCTAGCTGTGTCAAGACTTTCATTCCTCGGTGGTTTATAATCCCAAAATGCATTCGCACTTACTTCCTACGCGCGCACACATACACGCGCAAAGACGTATTCTTCCATGTTGCCTTCTCTCTATTGGCTAAGCTATTCGCGCGCGTAAGTGTGCCTCTCTTAGCACACGCAGATGCGAATAGCCGTGAGTAAACGAAAAATCGTTACATTGCTGCAAATGGAGGTCGGAAGCATGCAGTTGTGCAATATAAATTATTAATATTCAACTTACAATTATGGCGTATATGGTAATGAGGTAGCCCTTTCAACGTTGAGGTTTGGTTTGGGAAATACTGATTTATCTCTGTCGTATATCTGTCGGTATTTCATTGTTCTTTGCCGTGCAAGGTTAAACATGCAAATATCCATAATAATAATAATAATAATAATAATAATAATAATAATAATAATAATAATAATAATAATAATAATAATAATAATAATAATAATAAATCCAAAAGAGCGGAAACACACACCTTCACGCGTGCTTTTGAATTCGAAAGTTAGAGAGATGTCACGTTCCTTTAAGCAATCTTAGAGAGTAGACTGATGAAATTGTTCAACTATAGATCCTGATTCACCACTGTTAAAATTTATGCAGCGTTTTTTGATCTTAGCGGCCCGTGCATATTTTAATACCGAAGAGCAATAATCCATACCCACCTTTCCGCGATGTATAAAAACTTGTGCACCTATAATCGTATGTAAATAATTATGTTAATGCAATGCATGCAGCTTTGCTCCTGAGCACTGACTGGCCTGTCATTTGTGGCCTGTGACATATATTCGAAGCGATAAGTAGCGCACTGTAATAAACAAATATGTACTTGCAACTCCGTGCGACGATGACTCAAGTTGTAAACGAGTTGAGATATTTATGATAAGCGATTCCAATGCACATGCAGTGAATGATGTCACCCAGGCTCGGTAACAATCTCCAGTAACCGTTAACGCGATAACTAGTTGTCTTCGTTACTTTGGTAACCGCTATTTGGTAGCTAGTTACCTACTCTGTGTTCGATACTTTGGTAACCGTTATGTTATTTTCTGCCCATTCCTTGTTCAAATTACCTCTCCTTGCTGCACGATTCACAACGAAAGAAGTCATATTTGTTCATTTCGTGGCATGCGGAACGTATGCTCTCTTTTCGCTTGTTTTTGGAACATTTTCAGTGTGTTCTTAGGACTATAAATATACAAAACCACGCTTACTTAAAACTGCTGGTTAAAACCGCCAAAGTTTAAGCTATGTTAATTCAAGTTTCTTGGGTTCTATCTATAGGGTTGTCTCATAAGTTCGTTTGTTTTTCGTTACGTTTCAATCACTAAGAACGCCTGGGAACACACCTCACCCGCAGCAGAACTATGACAGAGTAGTTGCCGAACTTTCTGTTTACAAACTTTAAACACAAGGTCGTTCAAAAGATAAATATCTGCGGCAGTTAAGTTTTGTAAACAAACTATTTATTTCCTGTAGTATACACCATTATTGTCGACAATATATTCCATTTCTCCAAAATGTGGGGGTTTTCTGGTTGATGAACTTTTCCAGGTTCAGTCTGCAGTCCTCCAAGGAAGTGAGCCATTTGCAATTCAGGAAATTCTGCAGGGAACAGAATAATGAATGTCGGATGGGGCAATGTCTGGAGAATACGGCGGTGGAAACGCGCTGAATCAAATTCGCTTCACTCAGTTCGTAAGGAACCCATACGTAACCCAATTTTTTCAAGTTCCTGGCTACAGTACCGCGAGCTAAATTGAGCTCCAATGCCAACACCCGAGTTGTCATTCGTGGATCGTTGACTATCATTTCATGAATTCTTTCCACGTCCGTAACCATTGGCCGTCGAGATTGAGGTTTGTCTTTTAGGGAGAAATTCCCAGATCGAAATCAGCTAAACCACTTATGACATGCTAGATTCGTTACTACATCTTCTCCGTAGACAGCACAAATTTTCTGCCGGCATTGTGAGGCGGTTTTACCCTTACGATAGTAAAACAGCATAAGATGTCGGAAATGTTCCTTTTTGCTTTCCATAGTTTTTAAACACAAGTTCACGCTGTTCCATCCAACGTCAGTCACAAAGTCACACTGACATATCCAATAGTGAGTCTGATTGTTGTTCTCTAAGTCGTAGGGGTTGTTAGGCGACTATGATAACTTGAGTGTACAGAGGGTTCAGGGTTTTCAGGCGCTATAGTTTGAACTTGCGAGCAAAGCGAACGACCTTATGAGACAACTCAATATAATTGAAAGATGTCGAGCGCAATGAAGTTGGTGCGACAGGTCCTTTATTTATTACGTTCTCAATATTGTATTTCACTAAAGGGATTTCACCGCAAAAACATGTTTTGAAGCCCCCTGATTAAAGAAAAACAATTTTTAGAAAAAGGTCTCCGTGGTGTGTTTTGTGTGTGTGTGTGTGTGTGTGTGTGTCTATGGACAGCATAACTCTTAAGCAAAATGTTCGTTAAATGCCAAATTTGGTATTTAATTCAGTATCATCTAAAAGATGCATTAGTAAGATTTTCAAGAAAACCCCCATCCCAATTTACTCTTTAAATGGAAGCATTTTCGATACTTTTTATTTTCTCAAAAATGATGACTAACGATTTTGATCAAAATAACGCATATTTAAGATATTTACATTGCCAACAAAATGTATATCTTGAATTTTCTGCGAATAGGCTATGAAGTCCTATTCATTTGGAAGGAATTTTGTATAAATTTATATAACGGGTAAGCCATAAGAGATAAACAGAGAGTACCACTAAAAAAAGTATAACTCTTTAAAACACACGCAATTTATTTCAAATAATTGTTTTGGTGTTTATCCGACTTTTTGTTTCTGAGTTATGTTCACAGACACATAAACACACATCCACACAGACACACACACGGACTTTTTTCTAAAACTCTGATGTGTTACACTCACATGACTTTCTCTACTCTTGTACAAACGCTTATTCTCCATATACTTCATGTTAATGGAGATATCGAGATGTTAATCTTATTGCTAATTTTCTTGTAGATGCAAGGGGAATATGGTAGACTTTAAGCGAGAGTCAAATATTTTAAGAGCTAGTTACTGTGTGGAGCATTCCATTCTCTTTGCATGTCCAGGACATAAAAAAACGAATAACGAATTCCCATTTGAGAAAAAGTATAGGAAAATTCAAACAAATAACAAGGAATATCTTGGAGATATTTTGAGTTTTGCAGTACTAAACTGTTACCAGCTTATTTTCTACACTGCCGCATACCATTTGAAAACCATATTTCGAATAAGTTGTATTAGATCAAGAAAGCTCTTAGTATTCATTGCAACTATTTTGCTTGGTCTCAAGATGGCTGAATCAGACCGGTGTTAATGTAGCAGAAACTGGACTGGCAGTTACATTCGGAACCTCGTTTGTTTGTGGTTTGTCACTTTATGACAGGTTACAGCAATGCTTCTCAAGTGTCAAATGTTAAAAACAAGCCTGTTATTTTAAAAAGTCATGGTCAAGCTAAGTCTTAGGAATTTAACGATAAGGACCGTTAGCCTAAATTATAAGTTAGGTTAGTGATGTAACGAGTGGTATCAAATATTTTCCAAGTCTCACGCTAATTGGAACAGGTGCGGGCCGTCTGGGGTCGGTGCTCACCTTGGAGGAACCGGAACGTGTTCAGCCCAGCTTGCCGTCCTTCTACAGTCGCCGCAAGGGGCTCTTCGGATGTCTCCATCCTTTGAAAACTGCAAATGACAAATAATGAACTTCCGGCGTCCGCAACTTATCAACGACTGAGTTCGCTCAATGTAGATTAAACCCAGAGACCTAAAACTTGAAGGAATTCAAAGTTTAAGTTAATTATTCTATTGAACAGAACATGTATACCTATATTGTATTATAATGTAACACATAACCTAATATAAAATAT